>OU342605.1:7307459-8571388 GCA_910589645.1 Tinea semifulvella
TCTTTAATTTAAATATCAAAAACGAAAAACATTCTGAGACACCCTTTAGTCGGTACCCACTGATGGGGATCGTGACTCCGTCGCAGTCGTCTCGTCATCATCCACCAGCCGTCTCCAATGGTTTCGGTCTTCGGCGTAATGGATGGTCTGGTGCACAGGGATATTCAGATGGTCACTCACCTTACTGGACCATCGCTTGGGGCTTCTTCGTCTTGTTCTTTTACCATCTTACCTTACCTTACCAGTGGTCTAGCGGTTTTGTCCGTGGATTTAGACTCTGAGCGGGTTCGATTCCTGGTCGCACATTTTTTATTTATTTTTATGATATTTCTCGAGTTTGGTACGCTAGAGCCATAGACGTAAAGAAGGATCAATGTGAAACCGCTTCTAAAAAAAGAATGCGTGGTTTCTCACCACCCCGGAAGGGATACAGTCGTGATGATATTTTACCATTTTTCTTAGTTAGTTTTATATTTCATTTCGTTTCTAAAAAAAGTATCATCACGACCATTTCCCTTTCGGCGTGATCAGAAACCTAGCTTATAAAGAAGCTGATTCACATTTAGCCAACTTTACTATAGGCCTATCATGACAAGTGGCAAGCTCGTCGAAATTTATTTTATAAATTAACAAATATTGTTGTGTCTCGACCAGGAATCGAGCCCGGTTCCTCCGAGTCTAAATCCACCACGGACTTAACTGCTAGACCACGGAGTTTCTCATTAACTGTCCCAAATTTATGTCGTTTTTTCATGTCCTCACTATCCTCAATTGCAGCAACATCATATTTCACTTCCCTCATCATGTAAGTAGTTTTATTTTATATTATTGTTTATTTATGATGTAATTTATGTTTATATATATACGTTTGTATAGGTATTAGTATGTTATCTTACCTTACACATCTACCTCAGTCTGCCGGGGCGGGGAAGTATCCACCGTTTGTGCCGATAAACCCAGTAAAGTGTATCCACACGTTTCGGGATCAGGCTCAAATTGCCGTCATGCCCAGTCAAGCCGGCGGAGGGTTAGGGACTGATGTCTGATTCCAGTTGCCAACATTCATGAATCTCGCTCGCCACTTACCATCAGGTGGGGGTAAGGACCCATGTTAGTATAAAAAAAAAGTAAGGGATTGCAAAGATTTTGCTGGTATTTCTCACGAACTTCCACTGCGTAAAGCTGATTCTTGAATCCGTTCTTGATTATGAAATGAATCTCAACCAGCAAAAAAGATCGAGTGCCATAGTGTAAAGCATGTGTGGCTCAGTTAGCCTGCTCACTCCCATGACGAGAGAATAACTAACGGTGGTGATTGCTCGATTTTTTAGACATTAACTTCGCATTAATTGCTTCAGGTCAAGATACTAAAGTTACACGCGTGTTTTAATTAAGTTAGCAATATCGTGCCAGCATGTTGTTTTCCTGATTTTTTCTTGTTTTTTTTCTTCTATTTCTATTTAACACTCTTTTCTATATATCCCCAAAGAAATATTGTTGTACGCTAATAAGCTGCTGGTCTTCTGCTAACAGATTACTCTTTGGACCACTTCGCTGCTTAGTCTTAAAAGCAGGAGTAGAATCATATATATTTTTTTTTTTTTTTGCACAAAGTATAAACCAAGACATTTAGGATTCAGTGTCATTAGTAGAACCTCTTTTTGAAATAAATAAGTCCTCGGATAAATACATTAATAATAATAATTATAAATTATAAATTTCAGAATTAATTCCATAATTGTTAGTAACATTTGAACTTAGAACTATGTTAGTAGGTATACACATTAATTAAAAAAATAAAAACAAACAGCAAAAATAATAATAATAATATGTACTTAATTTAATTTATATAAATTCACCACACACTACGACAATCATCATCAAAAATCATGGCCGCTGGCAACACCATAAATATTTGTAGCGATTTATACTACGCAAATGCTGTACATATATATGAATATTTACGTAGTTCTTTATTTTTTTTCTAGATTTTAATATAAAAATATTTGTTCTTTAATAAATTCCACGCAGTATATCTTAATATCAATATACTAAATACTAATAATATACATAAACATACATATATATGTTGATTAAGAGCGACTCTTACGCAAGACCAAGACCAAGACTAGGGTTAGTCTTGGTCTTACAAATAGCAAGAACAAGACCACGCCAATAAAATGTGTAGGTATAAATAAAGTTATCATCTGTGCATTACGTCAAACATGTGACCTTAGAACTAACTGAAGATTTTTTTCTACCACTTGAATTCACGGTTGAAGCCCGGTCAACCAGATATAAAGAAAAAAACGATTTTATAAATTATCTTTCTACTAACTTATTTTCCAGATGAACTCTTTTAAAATAAATTATTCAAAAATGTAAATTCATACTGTAATTAATAGGTATCTTTTTTTAAATCGACTACATTCCAAGAATACTATGGAATCAAAGTGTGAAACATGTGTAATTGGCAGCAAAGACTATTAATTACAAAAGAAAAAAGTCGAGCAAAAACAACCCTAATGTTTACACTATAAAGAACCTTATTTAAAAAAAGTTTACAGAGCGTGAAATATGGCGACGAGGCGTGTAAGTGACGATGTAAAAACGTGTAAATGATTATATAATTATGAATTATAAAGTTTATCAACAATTAAATACTTTGTTTTAAGTTTGATTCATTTTCATTGCACATTTAGCGACATAACTTTTTTTAACTTTATTCTCGAAGAAATGAGCACGGATTGATAATCCTCTGAAGACAAGACATGTCTTAGCAATCCATAGATTCAGTTGCCGGTTTTTCGATAAGAGAAATGCAGGAATTATTATAATAATAATTAAACATTTGAAATCGAAATAATTGATTTATAACATTTATAAATATTACCTATATATAATATTTAAGTACATTTATGCCTTACCGACCAACATAGGTAAGTTTTAATATATGCCACTTTTAAGATATATCATAAACTTGCTGTATGTAGTCTTCTTTTGTTTTTATTTATTATTATATTTATTCTTTTGTGTATTATTAGTATGTAGTATATGATAATACAACCATTCATAGTTTTTCTACAATCCCAAAGTATGGTTGTTAGAAAATGCCTGACGAAAAATAAAAATAAAGCTGTGTCGTAAATCCTAGTAAATAAAACCTACCGTAATCTATTACTCGTATCATACTAAAAGCTCACATGTTAAACTTAAACTGTTGTTAACATAACATTAACTTAGCATGCGCTTAATTAATCATGTGATCCGTATACAAAAGTACTAGGCAATCATAAGTTATTAGCAGTCATTCATAATCAAAAGCTTGCTAACATTGACCGCGAGGAATGTCCGGGGCCTTTCATACAATTTATTACTTAATTATCGATGTAGGGTTCTTCTAGAAATCACTTTTATAAGTACTGTTCATAATTACTTTGATTTACCTTGGATACATACTTCTCCCGACGTTGCGGTCAAGTTGCATTGAACGTGGTCACGGGTCGAATGGAGCTGCCCTACCCTCATCCGTAATGGGCGGTTAATGTAAATCTACCTACTAGTTACTTTAAAAGTTATTAGAAATCGCGACACACAACACTATCCTCGGCTATATCGGGCGATTTATCGCGGTGTCGAAACCAATTAATAACTAGATTCCGAAATGAAGTTAACTTATAACTTCAATTGTTTTTTTTTTGTGTTCCTTTGATCGCTTCGCTAGGGTAATAGTGATGATCATTTGAGAGTATCTTTGGTTTAGATGCCACTTACTATTAAGTGTTCTACTATTGCTGAGCCATTATGGACAAAGGCTACACCGCGCAGCCCCAGTCGACCCGTGACCACGGCTAAAGTAAACAGTAAAAAATGATGTTTTTAATGTTAGCGGTAAGTTAAAGTACCTAAAAAGTATCATCACGACCGTATCTCTTGCGGGGTGGTGAGAAACCACGCTTTTGTTGCTAGTTCACATTTAGCCAACTTTTACATTTTATATTTTCATTTAGCCTGTCATGGCAAATGGCAAGTTCGTCGATGTCTCTAGCGTACCATACTTGAGAATTAATATATATTTTTTTCATTTTTATTTATTTAAAAACCGACCAGTATTTGATGAGCAATAAAGTTGATTTAAAAGCTCCGTATACACATAAGTCATTGTATGCCTATTGGCCAGTTAATTGTGCTTTAAGCGCGACCTGTCGAAGCGTGAACTTCCGCGTGTTTTTCAACCACTACTCTCTTGAACCCGGGAACAGGGACTTTCTCACACGCATGTATGGAGAAATTATTCGAGAACCAAACTACGAAAGCTTTAGAGCTGTAATTTTGCAATGGGGTAATAAATCTTTATTTTATTAGGGTACCTAAAATCACACTGATTTTCGTTTTAAATAAACTATGTATATTATAATAAAATCTAAATTTAACCTAGAATAATAATAAATACTTACAAAATAAAATAGATAGATAGATATTTTAGAAGGCGGTCCTGTGGCATGGTGTTCAATACACTGGCAGCATTTCCCATCTGAATTAAGATACTTAATTTTTGACAGAAATAACTGCCAGCCCTATTGTCACCAGTGACGTCAATGAGCCTTGGAACTATTTCTTAGCAGTGAAAGTTGGTGCGAGAGAAATTGCAAAAAATTCTACTGTTTGAATTGGGCCTAAGCAGGTCTGCCGTCATTCATTTAATGATAATTTCAAGCCGAGTCCAATCTGCGGAGGAAACGCTACTCTCGAAGTTGTGCAAAGTTACGTCTACCTCGGGCAGACTATCCAATTAGGAGCAGCCAACTTCAGCAAAGAAGCCGACAGACGCATTCAGGTAGGATGGGCGGCATTCAGGAAACTCAGGCACATCCTCTCATCGTCTATACCACAATGTCTAAAGACGAAGGTCTTTAACCAGTGCGTCCTCCCGGTAATGTCGTACGGAGCAGAGACGTGGACACTAACAGTGGGTCTGGTCCTTAAATTCAAAGTCGCTCAGCGAGCCATGGAAAGAGCTATGCTTGGTATATCTCTCATGGATAGAATTCGAAACGTTGATATTCGTCAGAGAACGAAAGTTACTGACATAGCTTTTAGAATTAGCAAGCTGAAGTGGCAATGGGCCGGACACATCTGCCGCAGAACCGACGAACGATGGGGCAAACGGGTTCTAGAGTGGAGACCACGTACGGGAAGACGGAGAGTGGGACGACCCCCCGCTAGATGGACAAATGACCTAAAGAAGGTCGCTAAAGATCGCGTTAAGTGGTGAGCCTTGGGGGAGGCCTACATCCAGCAGTGGAGAGATACAGGCTGATGATGAGGTCTGCCGTCAATACTAGTACATTTATGGAACGAGCTTCCAAGACGGCATTAACGAAATCATTCGGTATTTCGGCTGGTAAGCGTCTTATTGTGCAATAAAAAGGAAAGGCCTCCTTTGCAAACCAGAGGTCAGTCTCGAGCTCGAAGGCCCATCTCCATCAGTGGAGGTCTAGGACGTTGTTCTAGGGGCTGTAATGAATGAATGAAAATAATTATTTAGCTATAGTAAAATGTAAAAATGATCCAGGTTGAAGTGGAAGTTGGGTTAAGTGTATTAATAATTCCAAATTTTCCTTATAAATAAATTCGCCTCCATTAAACACCGTCCAACCGTTAAATAGGAATCGCTCGTCCACCCAAATTCAAGCATTCAATTTCCTGTCATGACAATTAATGGGTTTAATAAAAAAACTAATTTTAAGAGTTACTATCATGGGTCATGTTTAATCTAAAGTTTTTTATTTTTTATGAGGCTATGTTTTAGCTTGTTTTTAGTACAGTAGGAACTAATTCGGTCCGTATTATTTTGGAACTCGCTTGCACTTCTATCGCAATAGGATTTGTAGTTCGACAGGCCCAGATGCCTAATGGGTCTGGATTTGAGATGGGAACATTCCCCGCCTGGTAATTCATGCACTTTTAGTGCCGGGAACCGTTACTGGTATAACAGCTCCCGTGTCGCTTACAAATCCAGGGAGTCTGGGTTCGACTACCTTAGCTTTCCTCCGGGAGTACTTCCCTAAGAAGTGGTCTCCCGTTGATGGGCCGAGTGCAAGACTATGCGATATTCTAGAGATGCTGGAGGTTTCCGTTGTCGGTCCGAAAGGAACATACTAGTCATGCCGACGACAAACTTCTTAATAGTAGGCTTCTCCAGATCTCGAGCTATGACGAAATTACTCACGAACCATGGCACTCGGTACAACACTCTGAGCAATGTTCTGCTGACTTTGGATCTTGTCCATATTTGTCTTGGCCAGCTGGTGGTGCCAGCATAAGGGGAGACGGGAACTGATGAACATCTTGTAGATCCGGACTTCAACCTGAGCTTGTAGGTCGTCAGCATAAGGAAATAACAGAATCTGAAACGTTGATTTACGTCAATTATGTATTTATTAATAAAGTAATAAATATTATGATCTCACAGAAGAAATGATCAGGAACGGGTTCAAGACTCAGCTTTACGCAGTGGAAGTTGGTGCGAGAGAAGTTCCACCAAAATCTTTGCATCACTTACTGAAAGAATTGGGCCTAAGCAGGTCTGCCGTCAATACATTTATGGAACGAGCTTCCAAGACGGCATTAACGGAATCATACAGTATTTGGTTGGGTAGGGAGAGAAGTAGAATGGTGGAATGTGAGCGTATTATCGCGAAATAAAATAAAAAAGGAGGCCTCTTTTTCTTCAACCAGCCTATTGTCGGTCGCAAGCCCGAGACACCATTCTTCTCATCACTTACCCACACACGATGGACCCGGCACCCGCACTGTGAATCCATGGAATGCTTAGAAATTTGACTTCAAAACATGACCCGTGGTACTGGCTGTTAATGGGTTTAATAAAGAGTCTAAATTTAAAAAAGAAGTTCGCCTATACATTTCTTTAGTGAGGGTTTGAGGTCGTAGCACCCAAGAGGAAATGGCGTTACGGGTCGCCGGAGCACGCACCGCGGCCGCCTCGAAATAATGCTATAACCTGTGGAACACTTGGTCACCGGCCTGTGTAAAGAATACGGTTTCGTTTTGGCTACAAAGAAGAAAAAAAATACCGACCAATACATTCATACATACATATCTTCACGCCAAATCTCTTACGGGGTAGGCAAAGACAATTAAGCGCCACTTGTCACGATCGCGACATACCTCTTTCGGTTCTTCGACATTCATCAACCTCTTTTGTTTCGATGGCTTTAATGCAGCTAGTGATTTATTTATTTGATCGTGATAGGTGAGTCTTGGTCTGCTAAGGCTCTTTTACCTACTACTTTCACATTATATATCTGGTTCGTCAATCTTTCTTTGCCCATTCTTTCAACATGCCCAAAGAACGACCAAAATCCCTAAAATCAATACATGCCTATTAAACACAGAATCCTAGATTACCACCACTGATCCTTTTAGATTATATTTCTGGCAAGATGGTGATGCCAACCTATGTTTTCTTTTTTTCTCCTGAGAGATGATAAATAATGGGGAAGGCAAAGGAATCTAGCTCATACAGCCTTTTTACTTAGTGCAATTAGGTTTTTAAATAAATGTAGGGGACGATCCATTGCAGCCTTTACCTGTTCAGTCCATCTCATCGAAGACCTACAAACATTCTCTTGCTTTCCCCTGGACTACTAGGCGCTTGTTGGATGTTTCTCCACGCTGCCACATGACCGAAAAAAGTGAGAATGCATGATTGTACGAGAAAAGGCGTTGTCTAATCTCCAGTTCCTCCAGTATGGATTTTTTTATTATCCGTCAACTCCACATCTCTAGAGTATTAATTTGTTTTTTTCTGTTTCGCGTCTTTGCAGCATACAGAAAAATAGGGCCGGCTATCGTTAAAATGACGACCACGACCACTCTGCCAAGTGTATGGCGACTAAAGAAGAACGCATTGTGTATAAGGTGCCGTCACGGGTCACTTGCTTTTAGTATACCTTGTATACCGTTAAGTCGAGTTTTTAATTAAGTTATTACCTGGTAGCTTTCTAAATGGTTCTCACATTTTCACTTAGAATACATACGCTAGAATGGATAGGAAGTTTACTTGCAGTTTAGATGCGTGGAATATTAAGCATAGAACGTTGTGAAAGAAAGAGAAGACACCATGCCAGGTCAATCGTAAAAGAAAAATATGCCTCAGATTGGGATAAGACAAAGGAGAAAGGGATATTTGATATACTGCTGTATAACCTCGATAATTCGCAAAATTTTAGTAAAAATCTTCAAATCACGCTTTTATATATAATTCCAATATAATAATAATAATAATAAAAATGCTTTATTGTACAAAAACTAAAATAACTTAAAATTAATGTGTACAGGCGAGCTTTATGCCGTAATGCATTATCCACTAGCTAACCTTTGGGAGTTTTAAAAACATGTGGCAGGCAGAGTGCCAAGTAAATATTATATAAACGATACATACTAATACTACATGTTATACATATAATAATACATATCTATAATACAATACATATAATAAAACACATACTAAAGATATTAGAGTGAAAGTTGCATCGAGAGTACAAACAAGGATCAATTTTAACACATAAATAATCGTCAGTTATTTTGAGTAGATAACAAATAAGTTTGATTAATGTAAAATGGTATACACTACTGCAAGACAAAGAAACATCAGTTACGGGGATTATAGGGAATCGGATTAGCTGGATTTCGGACTATTGAGGCTCTGCTGTAATTGAAAATCGTGGGTTAATGGATAGACTATGCTGACTTAGTCATTTCGAGCCTGATCCCGAAACGTGCGTATACACTTTACTGGGTTTATCAGCACGAACAGTGAATACGTCCCCGCCCCGACAGACTGGGCTAAGTACCATCATCAGAGACCTTAAGAAATTGAGTTTAAAATCAATAGACGTAGCTTTTTTTTGAAGCTTATGCCTAAAGCGGCATTTGATAAAGACGCGGCGTCCTTTCTAATCATTTTGACATTAATATGCTGCTAGCAGCTACCAGCCACGACTTACTAACGGTATTATTGTGCCATCGACGTATGAACATTCGTATATTTCACCTACATAACAATCGTTATATTTTGGTATGTCAGTTAACAAATTTTAAAATGATAACAATAATGCTATTAACACCATGCATCGTAGACAAAGGAGCATAGGAACACAATACAGTAGAAGGCATAAGACCACAAAACTATACAACTATTTAAACGAATTTTCCGTCAAAGGCATGTCTATTAATTCTGGCAGGTTATAAAAAGCAATATTTTGGAAAAAGATTTTTAATTTTGTTTTAAATTCACTTGGTTGTAATCTAGTTATAATCTCAGTTAGTTTATTGTATAATGTAATTTTCAACGGCAAATCTTGTTTAAACGTTTTTCTCAACCTGGTTTGCCTTATATAGATTTCATTCTTGTTTCTTACGTTATACTTAGTCAAACTAGAGATTTTTGGATTTTATTAGCTTTCGCATGAACCTCCTGTAAGCAACTATATACATACAGAGACGTGACTGTCATACTCTTGGCATCAACAAAATAATTTTGTACTGTGGTTCTGGCTTTTAAATTAAACAATATTCTAATTGATTTTTTTTGTTGTATGAACACTTTTCGACCACTGCCGCGTTACCCCATGTTTATACATTATTTATTTATTTATTTAAATCTTTATTGCACAAAGACAAAGGCTTATAATGCCGCTAGACATTCTATCCTAGCCAACCATTGGGACAACTTGAGCATTATATTGAAAGGTAGGTGCAAAATTGTATTAAATACTAATATATATAGTGATACTAATACATATATATATAAATACATATACTACATATACCCATACATATTATTACATACACTACATATTATAGCCAAACAAGATTACGTCAGACCTAACTCTCCGTAAACAGTACATTAAATATTGGGTAATTTCATTCATTCATTCATTACAGCCCTTAAAACACAGTGTCCTAGACCACCAATGTATATTTGTCATAAATTTACAACACCACCGTTCCCGTGCCTCGCAGAGCACGTTAAGCAGTCAGTCGCGGTTCCACTAATACCAACTTGTGGAATCGTTAATAAATTGTCATTAAAAATTGACATCATTTCCTCGCGAAGCCGGCTGGCCAGCGTGGCGAGTGTAAGCCAAATTCTCCTGACATATGTTCTGGAAGGCTCATCTCCAGCAGTGGAGGTCTAGGACGCTGTGTTCTAGGGGCTGTAATGGGTCTAGTCCATAGGAGAGCTATTCTTGGTTCAGAGAAATATTATGGAAATAATACGAAACGTTGATATTCGTCACATTTCGGGCCGTACACATCTGCCGCTAAACCGACGACCGATATGGGACAAACGGGTTCTAGAGTGGAGACCACATAGGGGACGACACCCCGCCAGATAGAGATACAGGCTGATGATAATAGCATTGCTTCTAATCACCCCGGAAAGATATACAGTCTTAATAATACTTAGCCTGAATTAAATAAATACCCTTAACCCAATTACAGTTGCGCGTACATAAAACGTACACAAATTATGAAATACTGGGATTTAAAACGATTAAGCAAAATGCAGTCGAAGGTAAAGAGCTATTATGTAACATAACAATAGAAGAGTCGAAGTTCATCGCGAGGGTCTCATATTTAATTCATTTTATTCAATATTAAAATGTCTCAATTTTCATTCAACAACGCCGGCAAGATGGTCAATTGTAGTTCGGATGCACTGTTTTAAAACCTACTTGGGGGTACACGTAATAATTAAATTTAAAAAATATTTATTTTTATTTAGTATCATCATCACGACCGTTTCCCTTTCGGGGTGGTCAGAAACCACGCTTATAAATAAGCAGATTCACATTTAGCCAACTTTACTATAGGCCAATCATGACAAGTGGCAAGCTCGTCGATGTCTCCAGCGTACCAAACTCGAGAAATATCACAAATAAATTAAATATTAATTAAATATATTTATTTAAATTTATAAATATTTTTGTGTCCCGACCAGGAATCGAACCCAGTACCTCCGTGTCTAAATCCACGGACTTAACCGCTAGACCACGGAGGCAGTTATTATTTTATTATTTTAATAACAAAAGGCATATGTAATGCCAATTGATATTTTCTTACTATCAACCTTCGGGGCATTGTATCAATTATGGTAGGTTTATAAAACAAATATAAAATAAAGAATATTTAAATAATTTTGACAATTAATTTGAACTATCTACTTATAACTAATTCAATAAATATAATATAATAATAATACTTACACTACATAAAAATACATATACAATACATACATAATTTTATATTAAATATATTAACAGCATCTAAAAACACATAATTTACAAATACTAATACTAATTCCGTAAATATACATATGTTGCGTCCGACCTCTTTTGACAGACTCGGGTCTCTTTTATGACTGAGAATATAAGGGGACTATTTTGTTTGATAAAATGTTAGAATAAGACATTGACAGATTAAAGCATTGACGAAGCGAAAGAGGTATGTCGTGATCGTATCAAGTGGCGCTCAATTGTCTAGCATGAAGATACGTATGTATATACGAAGACAAATCTATTGTGTACAAGACGGACGGTACAACATACAACTTTACTTGTAATTCAGCCGCAAAATCGATTTGTTTTATTTGTATTACGTTGCGTTGTTTTCTGACAATGCTAAAATATAATCCTATATTTTCATGCTTGTTCTATAATATCACACCATAGAGCGCAGGTATCTTTAGCACTATCTCTAGTAGCATGTGATTTTTCAGTCTTGCCTTGACAAGCTCCATCGAAAGAGAACACAGAGAACCACTGAATACATTTCTGGAAAATTTAGCCTACACTCGCCACAATAGATTCCTCCTTGCGTCGTATTACCTGCTGAGGCTCGTGACCTTGATGATATTTGTGATGATGTGCGTCTTGGTGATACTGCGCCATCCGTTCCTATCTTCGGCAGCATGCACAGCATCATGGACCCTAGTGTTGGTGGTGGAGCGGATTCGGTCGGACCACCGTACCGGGCCCCGGCCTCTCTACGTCTCTTTCCTTCCACCTTGCCTGTAACAAGGAGTTTTTCTACATTATCTTCTTCCCTTTTTGGCAATGTGTCCGAAGTAGCCAATTTCACACCAATTAGCCCGGGTGCCGATTGGCGCCGGTTGTTAATCAGGTCGTCCAACTAGTTTGTATCACTCATAGGGGGGTTTTTTTGGGAAATTTATCGTGGTGGGCTTCCAAGTCCTTTCACCTTAGTTTTTGAGTGGAAGAAATTGCAATAGATTACACTTTAATTAAATAAATAAGAAACCTATTTTACTAGGTTTTTAAATCGGACAGCTGAGCTATGGCGCTGCATTGTCACGATTTCTTGACTGCAGTGCGAAAAATACGCCGCGAACTCTATGAATACTTTTGCGGGATAATTTTATGACTATCCAATTACTTTTGACAGCTCTGACCGATTTGCGTTTTGCGAATCTAGAATGCTTAACTAGAAGAGAAGTCGCAATAGTCTCCAAATTTTGTGGAATGTGAAGGTATAAATTACAAAACAATCGTACATTTTATTTCATTTTATAGTTTAAAATAACAATCAAATCAAAATAGTTTATTTCCATTGGTTCGCTTAAAACAACTTGGATACAGTCAAAACTAATAAAATCAATTCAATTATTAAAACATATGTACTAATTAAAGTGGTAATGGCTGGACCGTGAACAGGCAATAATACATATTTATGTATGTTAGGTACAACAATAATTACTGCTACAAGCAAGTAAAACTAACTAACTTAGAAACTACTTTAATAAGATCGTGGCTGTAAAGAGGCCGTGTCAGTTTACATTCTTAATACTTAATAATTATGATGTACATAAATTATATACATATGTCAGATAATTTATGTCCGATAATTAATAAATTTATAAAACAAAAAATAATAATAAATAAAAAAATATATACCTAAAAAAGACGTGTCATCTTATAATCTACATACATACACACATACACATCTTCACGCCAGATCCCTTGCGGGGTAGGCAGAGACAATTGAGCGCCACTTGACACGATCACGACATACCTCTTTCGCTTCATCGACGTTCATCAACCTCTTCATACATGCCCTTTTGTAGCCTTCGTAGGCTTTTTAATGCACCTTCAGTCAGTATTTTATTTATTTGATCGTGATATGTGAGTCTCGGTCTGCCAGGGCCTCTTTCACCCACAACTTTCGCATTATATATCTGGTTCGTCAATATTTCATCGCTCATTCTTTCAACATGCCATTCTTATAATCTAAATAATAATAATAGATTTAGATAAGATAACTATAAAATAACCAGCAGCTACTATGGGTGGACCCAACATATCAGCTACACCATATTTCTGAAACTACCTAAACTTTTATTCGTACTTAATTTATTTCCTTGCAACTTACTTTCTGAATTATTTAAACGTTAGCTTACTTTCATAGTTTCCTATATGTGAAAACATATTAATGGTCTGTAGATATATGCTTGATTTTGTAATTAGTTACTAAGTACTGTTTGTTTTCCAATAAAATAAAATAAATAAACAAGTTTTTGCTTTAAACTAGGTACTTAAAATTAATTCGTGGCTGTAAAGAGGCCGTGTCAGCTTATAGACTAAAATAAATTACCAATGTAAAGTTAATAGAGGCTGTTTTAGCTTACATTCTAAAAATATTATTATTTGTTATAGATTTACAACATCCCCGTTCCCGTGCCTGATCGAGCACGTTAAGCCGTGTCGGTCCCGTTTCTACCAATACCAAACTGTGGTTTCGTTTAATAAAAAAATACATTGGGCCAACTGTAGGCCAAATTCTGCAGAAATTTCTGGAACGCCCATCTCCAACAGTAGACGATTAGGACTAGTCGTGTTGGGGCTATGATAACGTGGAATGCTCTCGTCTCTGTGTTTCTTTCCCCATACTGTTATTCAAGCAAATGTGAATTGTTTTTTCCTGGGAGCCTTAATTGCATATGTTAATAGGGACTTATAATAACACAAAATGTGACCACGCACCCGCCTGATGGTAAGCGCAAATGCAGGAATGTTAGTTATGTTAACACTATGACGGCTTGACAAGATGTATTTTACACCGTGTTTGAAGACTAACAGAATCTCGCTAATTGACATATAACTTGACCAGCTAATAACAACTATGACGTTTAAATTACTGGAAGAAAAAGTTAAAAGAAGCGATCACAATGACAGTGGTTTTCTCAGAAGACAGATGGTCCCTATTCTTCAAAAACAAATGTCACTGACCTCAGAGATTCAAAATTCCGTCATACCAAACAAAATTACAGACCAACAATCGTTCGTCGCCCAAAATGACATGCCATTGACAGGCCAAATGACATAATTGTCAAAATAATCACCACACTGACGAATCGCACGTGACATCTTGTCAAGAGCGAGATGCACGTATCTGACCCGCGTTCTTAATGAAACCCGGGTTTTGTATTTTCATTATACATTGCGTGTTATCGTCAAATTAAACACAATCTTGATACAAAATAACAGGCAATGTAAGATAAAAATACAATAACCGAGTTCAAAACCTTGAGTAAAAGAACGCTTTAGCGAGAAAAGGATGTAAGATGGCGCGTCGGCGTCAATTATAGGCGGGAAAACGGAATTAGAGAGTACGAAGCTATCATTTGAATTTGGAACCGTTTTGTTTTAAATCGATAAAACGTTCGATTTTGTGGTTTACTGCGACGCTGATGCGTGTGGTCGCATTTTGGTTACGATATTCGATTTATGAATGAATGAAAGTCTATTAGATAATATTTTTTTAAATTTATATTTAAGTGCTTTCACATACTATACAGAGGGCGCAGCTCATTTATAAATTCCGTTACAGATAGTGTTTTTTACTTACTGTTTTACAAAGCTTTTTGTTAATATTTGTGCGACACACACAGCCTCACCCTTCGTTCTACTTTCAATAACCAACTTAAAATCCCTTCCCACTCCTCTAGCAGATATTCAGATTCCTCCACTGTGTCGGCGGCCCGCTAGTGGAACACGCTACTGGCTATCAGACAAGCACCATCTTCCAATCTGTTTAAAAGTAGTAACGACATTATTTTTAAATAAACAGGAAATACTTTGGCATAATTATATTTGTGTATGTAGTATATAATAAGTTATATATTTAAAGTGTGTAGTATATGTTTTTTTATGTAGTATATGTATGTACTAAATTAAGTAAGTATCGTGTATTATATTTAATGATTTCTCACTTTCCCAAAGGTCAGTTGTTAGAAAATGCCTAACTGGCATTAAACTCGCCTATGTACACTAATTTTAAGTTTTTGTGCAAGTATTTAAATAAATAAATATTATTTTTAACAAAATTTTTAAAAAATTAACAGTAAGTCTTGTTTCAAACAGTGTTTTTTTTTTATATAGATATATTTTCTCCTAGAAATGAAAAATTGGCATTTAGTATAATTTCAAATGGCACATACTTTCATCGAGAACAACAAATAGGTGGTAAGCGGACTGATGGTGGTAATTTGCTTAGTCTGCTGGAGCGGGGAAGTATTCACCGTTCGTGCTGATAAACCTAGTAATGTGAATCTACACGTTGCGCGATCAGGCACGAATTGCCGTCATGCCCAGTCAAGGCGGCATAGTGTTAGCGACTGATGTCAGTCATTAGTGTCTGATTCCAGTTGCTAACACTCATGGACCTCACGCGACATTTACCATCAGGTGGAATCAAGGTCACATGTCGAGCTAGTATAAAAAAAGTACACACATTAAAAGTGTCTAGGGATCAACATATATTTTTGCAATAACTTTTCTCCTGATTGATATTCATTAAAATTTTCTTTAAGGATTGATCAAATAAAATGTTTTCGTTTGTCTACAGTAACGATAAACCAAGTCACCTTTGCATTAGTAAAAAAAATTGCCATTTTCCTAATAAAGGGATTTTTGACATTTGAACCACTAACATTAAAGTTCGAAAAAAAGACTGAAATAACAGTTTTTTTTTTAATTTTATTGGGTAACTTAAACAATTAATAATCCGTGTTTCTACCGCGAACACTAACAACACAAGAACATCGGTTTGGCATACTCAAAATGAGTTCATCCAAATCACGCTGTGGAATGGCCGCCCATGTTCGTTGCAACAACAAAAAAAGGTCTTCTTGCGACTGGATACCCTCCATATTCGGCAGAGCTCTTCTCTGAAGAATATCCCATGCATGCTCAATCGGGTTCAAGTCTGGCGACTGAGCAGGCCAGGGCAGGACATTGATGTTAGCTGCGGCGAGAGTCTGTCTTACAACTCTTGCGGTGTGCGGTCGTGCATTATCATGCATTAACTGAAATAAGGGACCGATATGCACTTGTAGAGGAACGATGACGTCTGATACAACCGTCTCAGCATAAATTTGAGCGTTGAGGTTGCCTCTGATCCAAATCAACTCAGTTCTTCCGCCGATCGAAATACCCGCCCATACCATGATGGTTCCACCACTATAAGGATGGACTTCCTGGCAGGATTTTAATCGCTGTTGGCGTCCAGGGGTTCTCCAGTGTCGTATACGTCTTGTATCCGGCCTCATACCAAAACGAGACTCATCAGAAAAGCACACGAAACGCCATTGTTCTTCTGTCCAATTTCTGTGTTCAAGAGCCCATTGATATCGAGTCCTACGATTGTGCATTGCTATAGGTGGTACCCGTAGCGGTCTTCGGGAATGAAGGTTCACTTCATGCAAGCGGTTTCTGACTGTTTGGTCGCTAATTAAGTTCCCTGAAGAGCGATGAAGGCTCACGGCTAACATCATGGCGGTTATTGTTGGAGTTCTTCGAGCTGTGATTTGAATGTATCGGTCTTGTCTCCGTGTGGTGCAGCGATACCGTCCTCCATGGCGCTCAGCCACGGTACCAGTGGTTCGGTAACGTGTCCAAAGTCGACTGATAACACTCTGACTTGTATTCAGAGCTAAAGCCACAGTACGTTGCCGGGAACCAGCTTCTATCATTCCCACGGCTCTGATCATTTCTTCCCTGCTTAAATGACGTCGCCGCTCCATAATAACGTTGGTTTTAATCAGTAGTAGGGAAACAGTAGCACTAATAATGTCTTCAATGCGTCTTATGTTTTTATAGGGAAAATATTGACAGCTGATTTTCATCTTTTACTCGAATTTGATTGACAGTTCCTGTTTTAAATTATGAAATGCACCAAAAAGGATCCATATAAATTTATAAAATCATAAATTTATTACAAAGCCACATCTCAATCACAAGAAATCCGCATAAACATGCTTGATCCCTAGACTTTTTTGATGTGTGTAATTATAAAGGTTAAAAATAGGTATTACTGCCAGGTAAACTGCCTCCGTGGTGTAGCGGTTAAGTCCGTCAATTTAGACTCGGAGGTACCGGGTTCGATTCCTGGTCGGGACACAAAAATATTTATTAATGGAAATAAATATGTACATTTAATTAATATTAAATTTATTTGTGATATTTCTCAAGTTTGGTACGCTGAAACCATCGATGAGCTTGCATCTTGTCATGATTGGCCTATAGTAAAGTTGGCTAAATGTGAATCCGCTTATTTATAAGCGTGGTTTCTGACCACCCCGAAAGGGAAACGGTCGTGATGATACTTTATAAAGGTTAAAAATAGGTATTTATATCACTATTCTTTCCCGCGAACATGATGGACCGGGTGAGTCCATAGATTATTAAGAAAAATAAAATTGACAATAGGTGCAACAAAATTGCATCAATTTTCCTTAAACACGACAAACCAAATACAAATAATATTCTAAGATGAAACATTTGCAGTCTAATGACCGTATTTATTATCGTGCAATAAGAGAAATCGTTCATATATTTACGGGACAAAAGACTCGCCCTTTTTGGCGGGTCGTGCGTAAAGTCCATAATCACTCCTCTAATTATATGTAGAGAGAGGCGGGCAAGGACTTTGGCGCGATGTGGGTGTTCGAAATTTGAAATTATGAGTTGACGCTTTCACGACAATATTTTTTTAATTTTTATTTATGGCAATGCATTCCGATAATGTTGATCCTTTAACCCTTAATGCATGGTTTTTTGTTTAATTAAATTAAATGTTTAAAATAATTCTTATGTAGGCACAACCAATTCGTTAATTTTTTATTTCTCTTCTACCTACAATGAATGAAGTTTTAGTTAAGGCAAAGGGTCTAGCCCATACAGCCAAGTCTAACTTGATACATATCTTTCTTTTTTATGAGTTAATGAGGTCATCATCAAATTCCAGATGCTGCAGAATTTGATGCTTTTCTTGGAGTCACTCGCGACATTATAGCCCAAAGACGTCGGGTAAAATATGGGAGTCCACAGCGCGGGAAAACCGCAAAAAATAAACTGCAACTTGTGCCCCATATTTAAAGTCCAATTTATCGTTTTTCATAATTATTCACGTTGTAGCACAATATAAATTTTTATTTATGGCATTAGTAACAATTTGCCAGTGAAAAAAAACTTGCACTTGACGTGTTCACGCAAAATGACGCGAAGAATATCTCTTTTTTTTTTCTTTTTATTATCTTAATAAAGTACTGTACATAATATTTATTTTATATTCATTGTGTTACTTCTATAGAATCAAAAAAATTGTTCAGCTAATAAGTAACACGACATTCATTAACTGTTAGACGGTACAAAGTACGCCGGGTCACTTAGTTAATTATAAAACGAAAGCTTGGACTTAAAATGTCCGTGTGAAATGGCGCGAAAAACTCGCATTTTTTAATTTATTGTTTTATTGGTTCTGAACATCTAGGCCTACATAATGTAGTCTGTAAGTACAGACAGCAAAAGAACCTTAATTATTTAAATAAAACACGCGTAGCACACACACGCAGCTCATGTAATGAACCAACTCTGATTTCTTTGACTGTACCAACTACAATAAATACAGGATTTTGAAGCGATGAATTCCAAATAATTACTTCACTAATGTGGGGATATTTATTGCGTTAAAAAGAGTTAGTACTAAACGTGGTGTGCCATTTAACAACCATTGAAAAGGAACATTTTATTTATCGCTTTATAATGAACTTGACTAAGTTTAGGGCTGGATCACACAGAAGCGACAAGTTCTAACCGCGTCTCATCAAAAAAAATCTTTAGGTAATAATTTTAATATAGGTATAAGCAAAATTAAATGCTAGAATGTCATACAGTGATTTTTGGTTTAACAAGTGTAGTTGAAGATGTAATCATTAATTGTCTTTATGAATTTAAATTGAATATCAGTGTTAGGTTTACTATTAATAAGTTGCATTCATTTCATGCTTATGTATAATTTTATTTGTTAATGAATGTAACCAGTTTGTAAACTAATTAAAAAAAAAAAAATTATGTAATTGAGGGTTTACGGAGGAACAACACGTACGTACCTTTAACACTTTGGGACAATATAAGATTGCATATTGTGGTATATTTAAATCCTAACAAGGTACTTAAGTATATATTACATATATTTATATATATATGTAAGTATTATAGGTATATACCGCCTCCGTGGTCTAATCGTAACAAACGTTGCCGTGAACTCGGGAGGTCGTGGGTTCGATTCCCACCGGGGGTAAGTTGTACATTGTATAATTTGTCTCGGTCTGTGTATTTATATGTATATATTTACAAAAAAAAAAGTATAATAAAGTATCAACCATCTAGTTACCGTAACACAAGCCTCGTAGCTTACCACGGAAATTAGATGGCGCTGTGTGACCTGTCTGGAAATATTTATTATATTATTATGTAATAAGACACCAAATTTCTTCGAAAATAATATATACAAAATATAAAATAAAAGTAATATTGATACTACTAAGGGATTTAAGTCCTGTCCGCATCGATGGTGGCAAGAACGCTGGCTGCATTTCCCCGCTGAATTGCAATACTAATAATGACGGGGCGAAGAAAGAGCCAGCCCTCTTGTCACCAACAAGACGCGATGTTATGTCTTTAAAAATATTTTTTGCGGTTGGACTCCATGGGGCCAAAGTTTCTACAGCAAACGGCACAAATATGTAATCTTTTAATATACTTAACGGACTCCGCATTTTCCGCCGCGGACCCCGCTTTATGCGCCGTCGCCCTAAGGTGCGACGCGGCGAGGGTGTCGACGCAGGTGGCGTCCCACATCAGAGCAAATCCTCGTTATATTATATTGTATGTATTATTGTGTGTATATATGTAGGTATGTATTTACTATAATAATACAGTCAAAGTTCAATTTCAAATTTTGGATCTACCAAAACCGCAACCGCAACCCAAGCCGTATGAGACAGCTTTAAACCTAAAAATCGCGTGAATAAATATGTAGGTAAATTATTATTTTAACTGTCGCTTTACGAGTTATTGATTCTGTGTATTATGGTTCGCTCCAGTGAACTTATATTACAGGACATCGCGGACCAGATGTTTGCGCCATTCTTTGATGCCGCAGCATTAAAATCTTATTCACAAAGCAAGACCAGGACTATTGTGTATTTATATTCAGTAATTAATTTTATTTATTTTACCTAGCATAACGAAAAATGGCAAAAAACTATGAGTTAAAACCTTCACATAAGTTTCATTATTTTATATTACTTTTTAGTACCTATAAATATTTGTTCGAAGAGAAAAGATAAAAATAATTTAAAATAATACAAAAAACGTTAGTTCTACATCGGACCAGTAGGTAGTTTCGGAGATATTTCATAGAATGTCTGTATTTTATCTATAGTCATGTATTTTCCTCTGAACCCTAAAAAAGACAAACACGAAACATTTACATTTGAAAAAATAACAAGTAAACTTAAATTAAAAATTTTTTTAAAAGATAATTTGCTTAAAATGTAAGACCAATACCAAGTCTAGGGTTTGTCTTGGTATTAGTCTTGCTAACATATCGGTTGTGTCGATCTTGGTCCTGCATAAAAGCAAAATTTGGCAACACTAGTCACTGGACTGATGGTTGTAATTCACCCAGTCTGCCGGGGCGGGGAAGTATTCACCGTTCGTGCCGATAAACCCAGTAAAGTGTATCCACACGTTTCGGGATCAGGTTTGAATTGCCATCATGTCCAGTCAAGCCGGCATAGTGTTAGGAACTGATGTCAGTCATGAGTGTCTAATTCTAGTTGCTAACATTCCTGGACCTCGCGCGCCACTTAACATCATGAGGGCGCATGTCGTGCTAGAATAATAAAAAAAAATGCTATCGCGCGCTATTTTTGTGACTAAACAACAATAAAAAAAATGTCCGTCTTGCTTTTTAAAACATGGTAAAATCAACTGCGCTGCATTTTTTTATAGTTTGGTTAGACGCAATAATCTTCTAGCGCGTTGTCATCAAGTTGCGATACGTTTTTTTTTGTTTGAATTAGTCTCTCTATACTTGTATATCTCAATGGGTTTGCTCCTTTTTTTCTCTTCAAGTTGTTATCAGTTAGTGCCTAGCGTCGAATGGTACAGAATGCTTGTTCTTTTATGAAATTAATAATAGTCCACTGTTTAGAATTATTTTTTTATTTATTTATTTAAAAACTTTATTGCACTATGTACAAAGGCGGACTTAATGCCGCTAGGCATTCTCTGACAGCCAAACCTTTAGGACATTTAGACAGTATAGATGGTAGGTGCAATCATTAATTAAGTTATTCTTAACAGTATACTTCTGTATCTTAATACATACATAACAATATTACATACTAATACATATACAAATACATAAATACGTAATATATAAATATATACATATATATAAACATAAATTACATCATAAATAAACAATAATATAAAAATAAAACTACTTACATGATGAGGAATTGAAATATGATGTTGCTGAAATTGAGGATAGTGAGGAAATGAAAAAGAGACATAAGTTTGGGACAATCTAGTTAGAAAGAAAGTGTTTGTAAACCATATTTTTGAAGATGACTCGATTTGGAGCTTGCCTAATACCTAAAGGTAGGTCATTCCAAAGATTTGCAGCTACAACAGCAAACGAATTAGAGACAAAAGAGGTGTGATGGGAAGGGATGGAAAGGGTTGAGTTAGAAGAAGAGCGAAGAGTTCGATCATGGATTGAGCCTAGAAAAGTAAAGCTGTCTTTCAGGTATTGCGGTGTGTCCGGTTCGTTAAGGATGCTGAATAGTAAGCAAAGCAGTCTGCGATCTCTACGCTTACGGATAGGTAGCCATTTAAGTTTATCCCGAAAACAAGAAATATGGTCGAACTTACGTAGACCAAAGATAAACCTAATACATGTGTTGTGCAGACGTTCCATTTTATTAAGTAATTCTTGAGTAAGATCCACACAACACACGTCACCGTAATCGAGTAACGGTAGTAGGAGCGACTGTACGAGCGTAATTTTAGCTTTCAATGGCAAAAAGTTTTTCAATTTATTGAGAGAGTGCAGCGACGAAAATATTTTACGACTAATATTAGTGATCTGCGGTCTCCAGCAAAGATAAGTATCCAGATATATACCCAGATCCCTAACCTCACTGGAGAACGGAATGGGCACGTTGTCAAACCGAACAGGATGTATTGTAGTAAAGTCGACTTTAGACAAGAGTCGAGAGCTGCCAACAATAATTGACTGACATTTGTTCGGGTTGACAACGACACCGTACCGCGCAGACCAAGACTGTATACTACAAAGATCGGAATTAAGCCAAGCTATAGCACTATTAAGAGTGTCGACACCTGTCTGCACGTAGAGTTGCAAGTCATCAGCATACAGGTGGTAGTGACAATGAAGAGTGGAGGTGATTCCATTAATGAATAATGAAAAAAGCAAAGGAGAGAGTATGCCACCTTGTGGGACGCCTATACTCATATCACACCAGCTTGAGACCTTTTCACCTATGTGAACCTGTTGTTGACGCCCTTGTAAATACTGTGAAAACCATACCAAAGTTTCTGACGACATTCCCAGACGAGACAAAATAGCGATGAGCAAATCAGGATCAACTGTGTTAAAGGCATTCGTGAAATCAATAAGTACAAGAATTGTAACCTTGGTTTCATCCATGCCATTTCTGATATCTTTATTTATAATTAATATTTATAGTATTTTTACCATAGTCACTTTAACGGTGGGACCGGCTCAAATCTTTCCACCAAATTAATGTCGATATGTTCCGCCTCAGACTTAGCTTTTAAGGCACGCATGGCCAACAGTGAAAGAGATACTGTTAATAGGGGCCCGTAAGCGCCTCGGGGTCGTCTTAGGAAGCCTCACGGTGACCACGGCTGGGGTCGTATCGTCAGGCGATTTTGTCTTAGAATACGGGTGTATTATTTGGTATAATAGGGCCTGTAATCAATGAAAAAAAAACCATAGTTTCGTATTCAACTGGCCACAACTTTTGACTGCTTGAAAACGTTACGGGCTGAGCATAAGCGGTGTCGTTGTACTGTGTCGTGACCGCTGACTGTGCGGCGCGTGCTGACGACGTGACACCTTCCTTTAGCACGTGGCGAGCATACACCGTTCTATAATGAACACGTGTTAACTTACCATAGTCATCTTTATAACCTAAGTTAATCCAAACTTATTATTAACTAGATGTTTGACAAATCAAATCAAATACAAATCCCATAGTCTAAAAATTTTATAATAAATACGATAACAAAAGCAATGGTGATTGGTTGACTAACAAAATATGGTCATGACATTTTTTTATTAATTAAAATCACCTGTATTATTCACTAGCTCATAGCGCGGTGGTGGCTCGGTTGTAAGAACGCGTACCTTAAATCCTACAACGGTCGGTTCAAACCCACCCGGCATGTACTAATGAGAAATACACTTTTATTACGTACATTTGTCATATATATGTCATAGATTTACAACACCACCGATCCCGTGCTTCGGAGAGCACGTTAAGCCGTCGGTCCCGGTTCCACTAATGCCAACTTGTGGAATAATGTATTGTCATAAAAAATTGACATCATATCCTTGCCAAGCCGTCTGGCTAGCGTGGAGAGTGTTGGCCAAATTCTCCAGTTCTGGAAGGCTCATCTCCAGCAGTGGAGGTCTAGGACGCTGTGTTCTAGGGGCTGTAATAAATGATAGTGTTGCTTATAAGGGTCAAAGGATCATCATTTATTATTTATTTATTTAAAACTTTATTGCACTATGTACAAAGGGCGGGCTTAATGCCGCTAGGCATTCTCTAGCAGCCAACCTTTGGGACAATACAGAACATTACAGTCATGAGGCTAGGTGCAAACGATTGTAAGAAACGTTGTCAAATAAATTCATTTAATCTTACATACACTAGATATTAAAATAAATACACATACATACAAATATGTACACAATAATACATATACTACACACTATATTGGCTACTATATACTACATACAATACATACTTATATACGTTGTGAGGAGCTCTTTAGGTAATGAAAGTAAACCAGCTTTTTAAACAGCGGTTTGCTGGGTGCTTGGCGAATAAACTGTTCCAGAGATTTGCGGCCACTACTGCGAATGAGTTAGACTGAAAGCTAGAGTGATGAGAAGGGATAGATAGAACAGAATTGTGTGACGAACGAAGAGATCTATCATGAATTGAGGAGAGATAGGTAAATTTGTCCTTGAGGTATTTCGGTGTGGCAGGCTCATTTAGTATAGAATAGAGTGATGAATGGAATGATGCTAAGTTAGGCAGAGGATTCTACGATTCCTGCGACAGCGAATTGGTAGCCACCCTAACTTAGCATCATTCATCTTGTAAGGGGATTTGAGCAAATTGTATTCACAGTTATAATATATGCATTATTAGATAATTATTCTAACAAGATTGTCTATGTGATATATACATAGTTTAGGTGTGTGAACTGTTTAAAAATGTGTCGCACCTACACTAGAGTGGTTAGCTTGCGGCCTAATATTGATGTCGTTGACAGTGGTTTTGCAGCGTATAAAAAATCCATTACCACAGATCTCCTCTGCCTTATTTGACTCATATTGTCTTTAAATCATTGTTATGTTACCTGTATCTATGTTGTGCATGTATATTTTATTAAAAATTGTATTTATGTAAGGAATTATTTCATTAATATTATTGAATTTTGATTATGTTTGAATTTATTTATTTATTTATTCGTGGGAAAATTTACGGCCTTTACAATGAGAATGCCCATTTTTCTTAGAAATGGGCCCAATAAAATGTTCTCGTGCCATAACGATTTATTTTTTATTTGATAGTTAATATATTGTGTTTTAATAATCTGTTATTAATTTTCTTTATTTTACCCTAACATAAAGACAATTGACAAAATCTTTTTTTTACATATTTACATAGTTTCGATCCCGCCGATTTGAATCCAATGTTTTATCTATAATAAAGTACCTGGTCATAATAAAGAACCTAATCGTATAAATAGTGCTTTGTAACTATTTCATACATCAATTTTAATGAATTGACTATTTAATTTAATTATATTTTAATGCTGGGGTTAAAGAGATGTTGTAATTAAATTTAACAAAACCATAATTAATTGTTATGATTAATGAATTGTATTTAGTTGAGGCACGCTGCAAAAAAATTGGGGCCTGGTTTTGGGCAATCTCTTTTTCACTGTTAGCTATAATGAAAAAAAAAATGTGTATATTGTCTTCTAATTTGTATAATAATTATTATAATTTGAATGTTGGATTCCAGTCTATAAATTAACTGAGTCCAAATTTACAACCGACTGGAATCTGTTTGCACACCTAATAATAAATAAAACATCATCATGACTGCTCCAGTACTGGGACTTGATTGATACGAAAACTACATATTTTATTTTCCAAATAACTTAATTGCACAGTAATATACACACATCAAAAGTGTCTAGGGATCAACATATATTTTTGCAATAACTTTTCTCCTGATTGATATTCATTAAAATTTTCTTTAAGGATTGATCAAATAAAATGTTTTCGTTTGTCTACAGTAACGATAAACCAAGTCACCTTTGCATTAGTAAAAAAAATTGCCATTTTCCTAATAAAGGGATTTTTGACATTTGAACCACTAACATTAAAGTTCGAAAAAAAGACTGAAATAACAGTTTTTTTTTTAATTTTATTGGGTAACTTAAACAATTAATAATCCGTGTTTCTACCGCGAACACTAACAACACAAGAACATCGGTTTGGCATACTCAAAATGAGTTCATCCAAATCACGCTGTGGAATGGCCGCCCATGTTCGTTGCAACAACAAAAAAAGGTCTTCTTGCGACTGGATACCCTCCATATTCGGCAGAGCTCTTCTCTGAAGAATATCCCATGCATGCTCAATCGGGTTCAAGTCTGGCGACTGAGCAGGCCAGGGCAGGACATTGATGTTAGCTGCGGCGAGAGTCTGTCTTACAACTCTTGCGGTGTGCGGTCGTGCATTATCATGCATTAACTGAAATAAGGGACCGATATGCACTTGTAGAGGAACGATGACGTCTGATACAACCGTCTCAGCATAAATTTGAGCGTTGAGGTTGCCTCTGATCCAAATCAACTCAGTTCTTCCGCCGATCGAAATACCCGCCCATACCATGATGGTTCCACCACTATAAGGATGGACTTCCTGGCAGGATTTTAATCGCTGTTGGCGTCCAGGGGTTCTCCAGTGTCGTATACGTCTTGTATCCGGCCTCATACCAAAACGAGACTCATCAGAAAAGCACACGAAACGCCATTGTTCTTCTGTCCAATTTCTGTGTTCAAGAGCCCATTGATATCGAGTCCTACGATTGTGCATTGCTATAGGTGGTACCCGTAGCGGTCTTCGGGAATGAAGGTTCACTTCATGCAAGCGGTTTCTGACTGTTTGGTCGCTAATTAAGTTCCCTGAAGAGCGATGAAGGCTCACGGCTAACATCATGGCGGTTATTGTTGGAGTTCTTCGAGCTGTGATTTGAATGTACGGTCTTGTCTCCGTGTGGTGCAGCGATACCGTCCTCCATGGCGCTCAGCCACGGTACCAGTGGTTCGGTAACGTGTCCAAAGTCGACTGATAACACTCTGACTTGTATTCAGAGCTAAAGCCACAGTACGTTGCCGGGAACCAGCTTCTATCATTCCCACGGCTCTGATCATTTCTTCCCTGCTTAAATGACGTCGCCGCTCCATAATAACGTTGGTTTTAATCAGTAGTAGGGAAACAGTAGCACTAATAATGTCTTCAATGCGTCTTATGTTTTTATAGGGAAAATATTGACAGCTGATTTTCATCTTTTACTCGAATTTGATTGACAGTTCCTGTTTTAAATTATGAAATGCACCAAAAAGGATCCATATAAATTTATAAAATCATAAATTTATTACAAAGCCACATCTCAATCACAAGAAATCCGCATAAACATGCTTGATCCCTAGACTTTTTTGATGTGTGTATATAGTAAAAATAACATTAGTCTTATCAATAAAAATAGCAAACCTACTATTTGCTTATGATGCTTCGTCTTCAAGATTATTGCAATGTTGAATATTTCCAAGGGCCACCATTGCACGCGATCTCTTGCTATACCAGCTTGCCGCTCAGGTTGAAGGTTCGGATCTACAAGATGTTCATCCGTTCCCGACTCACCTATGCTGCGCCAGCCTGGCACCACCTTCTGGCCAAGACCAATAGGGACAAGATCCAAAGTCAGCAGAACATATCGCTCAGAGTGGTCTCCCGAGCACCATGGTTCGTGCGTAATTCCGTCATAGCTCGCGATCTGGAGATGCCTACTATTGAGGAATTTGTCGTCGGCCTGACTAGACGTATGTTCTATCGGGCCGACAACGGACACTTGAAGCATCTTCAGAATATCGCTCCGTCTTGCGCTCGGCCCCCCAACGGGAGACCGCTTCCTAGAGAAGTGCTCTTGGAGGAGAGTTGAAGTAGTCGAACCTATACCCCCCTGGGTTCATGAGCCACACGGGCGCTGTTATACAGTGACGGCGCCCAGCACCAAAAGTGCATGAATTACCGGTGGGTGGTTGCCCGCTGAGATCCTGCCGGGGAAAACGGGGGAATGTCCCCATCCCCAACCCAGGCCCATTAGCCATCCGGGCCTGGACGACCCCACTGTCTGTCTGTCTGTCTCTTGCTATACTCATTCGTCCATCTGACGGGGGTATTATTCTGCGTCTTTCTGTACGTGGTCTTCACTCTAGAACCCATCTACTGCATCACTTGTCTTGATAAATTTAAAATACATATCTTCGATTCTCAAGTAAAAACTATGAGAAACAATACAAATCAATGTTCACCGGCCATTCCTACAGGGACTCATAAATATTGACAAAAAAACAAATTCTTAAGAATAATAATTTCATAAATTGTTTGTTTTCCCATCGCCCTCCATATTAATGACGAAACATCTCGAATGCCGGCGAGTTAATCGATCTTAATAATCGAGTTCTTTTTTCATATAATTGCCCGATTACTCGATACTTTGCTTCCGTGTACCTTTTTTTCCTTACACTTTAATCGATTCTAATGAGTTGGTTCGCTGAATTAATTAGACGGGTCATCGCTGAATGTGTTTTAATTTAAAATTGTGTTTTTATTCGGATAGTTAACCTGAGAAATTGCGACTTACGACCTTTTTCACTAAAACCACGCATTTTAAAGACGTTCAATTTAGCCAAGTATCGAGTCAATTTTTTTTTCTACGATCAATACCTATTATGCCGGCCAAAAAATATGCTTTTTAACACTTCACTTGAATGACTCCAGGTTATAGGAATGGAGAAAAACACTGGCTGATTGAGCATTCCACAGCTTCAGTAACTATAAGCGTAGGGATAGTGGCTACGTCATAGGATGCAAAACCTTGTTGTTTGGTTGCGGAATAGAGAAGAAGGGATAAGGTTGTGGAGCATCTCATAATGATGTTTTTTGAGTTATGTACTATGTTTTATATTTTTTTAGACGCCTACAAAAATTTACTTAGGTACTTGTTTATTTATTTGAAAGCAGACGGTCTATAATCTAAAATTACAATTACATAACCCAAAAAATTATTTGGCGTGCGCTGCGAAAACTATTGATTGATAAAATAATACACTATATGAACACAATTTCCACCACTGCTGCTTCGGGAAAGAACATCGAGCGGTCCCCATCCGACAAATACTGGGCTGCATCTGTTAGCAGAAGACCAGCAGCTTAGCAGATTTCAGTGACCTGTTAATGTTTAATCTGACTAAGAAAGGAATCTGCAAGGAAAACTCAGCTATATCAGATTTACAAAATAAAACATACAGAACTGCACCACAACGATCAATTAATAACCTTTTAAATTTAGTTATCAGTACCTATGAGAATACAATACCTGGTACAGCAGTAACCCACACCAGGCAAGTCAGAATTAAGATAAATTCTTATAAATACCAGCTTGCCTTTCGGGTTGAAGGTCCGGATCTACAAGATGTTCACCCGTTCCCGTCTCAACTAGGTATGCTACGCCAGCCACAACCTTCTGGCCAAGACAAAAACGGACAAGATCCAAAGTCAGCATATCTCTCAGAGTGGTCCAAGATCTGAGATCAGGCAATGCCTACTATTGAGGAGTTTGTCGTCGGCCTGACTAGACGGCTTCTATCGGGCCGACAACGTACACTTCAACAATCTCCAGAATATCGCTTCTTCTTGCGTGTCGTGAACGGCGCCCAGCACTAAACGTGCATGAATTACCAGATGCTGTCAGAATAAACGGGGGAATATCCTCATACCCAACCCAGACCCATCAGCCATCCGGGCCTGGACGACTCCTGTTATAGTACCTACTCATCATTACCCATAAATTACAGTGTATAGATAAATCAACTTGGAAACGTTTTTTCCCGTTAGTGCGAAAGTAGGATATATTTCCTAGTAGTTCCTCTGTGGGAGCGCTCCATGAAACTAGGTAGGTAGTTCGTTCGCGAATTACAGAAGTCAATTTATCAACCTTGCTTGATAATTTTGCCAGTTTTTAAGTTTAAAATAATATTGCTCATATCTTTTATTGTGCCGATGATACTGTGACCGCTTGTTTCGCGAGGTTATAATCAAATAAATACAAGTGGAAACCATAAAAAAAAACTTATTCACAATGCCACAAAAAATCGTCTCGGCACGCGCGCGGGCGCGTTCATCGACGCACGCCGAATCTAAACATACCGAAATGAGACGCAAGATATACAGATGAAGGCTGAAGAAAGAGAGCAATATGATTAACGATCCCGCGTCTAAACCAAGAAATGCAGTCAAATTAGGAGAAATAAATATCGATGCCGAGACGCGGCTTTGAATAAGATTCTATTTTTTAATTTGATTAAAAGAAAATACGTAAGCTTCATTTAGGTTGTTTCATTAAAGTTATTGTTAAAGACAAGCAATTAAACAACTATTATAAACATAAAACACAAAAGTCCTACCTAGTTTCAATAAAAAGTTATTGTCAAGTAACAAAAAATGCATCCTTCGCTTATACAGCATCGAATAAAACCAAAGGGTTCTTTTTGCAACACCATAACTTTTATTGTCACAAAAAACCGTTTTGTAGAAAAGCTGCTACCGACTATAAAACACCTAAAAGTGTTTTCGTAACGGCTAGGCGTGTCTTCGAACACGTTAAAGCACTAGCCAACATAATGTACAGTCAGTCACCAACAATAATTTTAAGACATATTTTTTAATAATATATTTTTTATTTTTAATAAAAAAAAAACACAACGCTTAGGTAACAAGTATAAACCTTAGTAAACATATTTAAAATTGTGAAATGCTTTTTGCTTCTTTGGTTTATTTTCGTCTACCTAAATTTAAATAATCTATGAATTTGCGGTCATAATATATTGTAATTATTGAAATTTTATTTTATTTCAATCTTTATTATTATCTTTATTGTTTATCCAAGAAATCGCACTAGGCATCGTGGATAATCAATATTTGTCATAACACTCGATTCAGCCTTAGTTTCGATCCTTGCTCAGCAGTAGCATTAATACCAGAGACATTAATATATACATCGACGAGCTTGCCACTTGTCAAGCGTGGTTTGTGACCACCCCGAAAGGGAAACGGTCGTGATGATACTTTTAATATTAATATATAACAAGACAAACAAACGGTAGGAGAACTAAAGCTAGACCAATCGGTACAGAATTAATTAGTAAATTACAAATTGATTATTTCTTGTTTCACGGACATCTACACTAGTCTTAAGGTTGACATAAGCTATGCATTGGTTAGTAGACATGTTTTTTTAAATATAAAATTTAGACGTTACGTGACATGCATGGTAAAGTTTGAGCAAAGTGCAAGAAACATTTGATCTTATTGGCTTGACTTTGTGTATTCGTGGACAAATATTTATTCCGAAATAAATGTTTTTTTTATTTAAATTCTATTTTAACTACTAGAAAAAATAACAACCATCTAAATCACCAGACTTCTCTTCTTTCTCATTTATATTATTAGTATGGGCTGTATGGTCTTGTAGACTAGATTTTTTGTGTGCATTTTGTATAAAAATGTGCTCAATGACCGCTCTATCTTATATTTGACCTTATTAATTAACATTGATGATCATTACGATATACGTTCCAAGTGAATTCATATTAAAAAATAAAAACTTTTTTTATGTATTTGTACCTATTTTTTCTAATGTGTCAGACTGTACCTACAAGCTTGACAGCGTCCACACATACCGACGCGAAGTATTCGCTGCAAAACTTTTATTATTTACTAAACATAGCTTTTGTATGAAGAATTCGCGTGCTTTCTTTATTTACTACCGCGCGACGATTCAGGTCTACAAAAAATCACCATACAACCCATACTAATAATATAAATGAGAAAGAAGAAAAGTCTATAATAATAATAATATTTTTTCAGTGTTCTACAAAACTTATATATAAACCTAATTAACAATTTCGACTCTAGTACACTGCAGGAGTTTAAATTAAATTGTGAATTAATAGTGAGCCCACACTAGGTAATGAGCCTGACTCGTGGGACTCTTCGATTACCTGTATTGGTTAATGAAATCGATTTTACTTACAATTACTTAAAATTAAATTAAGATCTAAGTTTATTAAATAAATAAAAAATAAATTAAGGAAAAACAACAATTATCAAATATGAATTTCCTCAAATAGTGATTCTCATGAATTGCTCTGTCTCATTATAGTCCCAAAAGGTCATACCTATTAACAAGTTTATTGTATATAAATGGTCCGAGAAAGGAGCTAAAACGCTGAGCAAAGTCAGTTTTGACAGACAAGTGCGGTATTGAGTCTGGTTATTTGGATGGTTGTTATTTTTTCCAGTAGTTAAAATAGAATTTAAATAAAAAAGCATTTATTTCGGAATAAATATTTGTCCACGAATACACAAAGTCAAGCCAATAAGATCAAATGTTCTTTGCACTTTCCTCAAACTTTACCATGTCATAGAAAATTAGCTGCTTATTTTACTGGCCTCACTTATCGTGCGCTTACTTCGCTTCTATGTGAATATTCTATGACTATAACTTTAAATATTACTGTAGTATGCATGTTTAATCCAAACACTAAATGTGGGCTAGTAATTAGTAAATCTCAGATGTAGACATTTTTACTCGGTAAATAATGGGCCAAAAAACCTTTCCTAAACCTGACCACATTTTTTTAAGTCACTATTTCTTGTTAGGCCATTTACCTACTTGGAATATAGACTAATATAAAATGTCGTAAATGAATAGCAAAAACCACCGCAGATTTTCAAGAAGTCGCGTACAAAAAAACCGACAAAAATGGCACGCATCTGGAATGGGAAATTACGAAAGAGCAACACATTTATTAGAGAGAGAAAGCGCTATAAAGAATCAATTTAGATAGAGCAGAATAGCAGAAATTTGAAATTGGAATGCAGCGCGTGCTCGGGATGACATCCGTTGTTGACGCAAAAAATCGTTTGTCAACGCCATCTAGTGTGATTTTGCAACATTATACACTACACAAGTAATTTTTTGCTCAGTAGTCAGAGACACTATTCATATCCATACTAATAACAAAGAAGCTTTGTATGTGTGTCTATATATTTGTAAGTTTCTCTCGTCTTCACGCCTACTTGTATATTAATGAACTATTTTTATAATAAAAATTGTCAGAATAGACAGAAAAAGTCGAAAATCGTCGCCTGAATATTGAAAAAAAAAAAAACTATTTAAAACCCCCCACGCAGAAGTGAATTTATTTATTAAATACAAATATTAATTACACTTGTCAATGAGATTATTCCATTAGCAACATTAACTACTATCAAATTAATGATGGACCATATTGGACCACATTTCTAGTTGTATTTTAAGATGCCGTCACACATTTCATTTCATTTATTTATTCAACATTACATACATGTTACAAATTAATTATTTTACTAATAATATGATAACGAATTAATGACAGCAAAGAACAGCTTCGTCGTTACCAGATAAATACTACACTAATAGATGCTGCTAAAAAAGGGCGTTGTCATTGATACTAATAATACGGTATAATGGCACGGTGGTGGCTCGGTTGTAAACGCTTCAAACCCACCCGGCATGTACCAATAATAAATACACTTTTCTTACGTACATTAGTCATAGATTTACAACACCACCGTTCCCGTGCCTCCGACTGCAAGTTAAGTTGTCGGTCAAGGTTTCACTAAATACCAACTTGTGGAATCGTTAATAAATTGTCATCAGATCCTCGCCAACCCGTCGTCTGGCCAGCATGGCGAGTGTAGGCTAAATTCTTCAGATAAATATATTGTAAAGCCCATCTCCAACAGTGGAAGTATGAGACGCTGTGTTCAAGGGGCTGTAATGATCATGATACGCAATTCATCTGGAGTTTTATGTGACAAGACACACACACCACAAAAGGACTTAGAGTACAGGTACTGATAGATAGATAGATAGTGCTGCTATTACCCCATTAACTGGTGGGCGACTCAAAGTAGCCGCCTAGACATTTATCTTATCAGGTTTGTAACTACGTCATGGCCCACCGTAGCGACCACGTGGTCTTTTGACACTGAACAGCCACTATTTTTATAACCTACTGAACGACGGATAGGCGAAATTCACTGCATGCGCCCGCACCGCAGCAATTGAATGAATGACGTTATACTTGGGACTTGCATTGGTCCTTATCAGAAAAAGCTCTGTAAAATCTGACTGCCTCAAAATAGGTGCAGAGAATATGTATACATATATAAAAGTATTACTGTGACATATGTGTTTAGGGCCTCGTCACTTAAATACCTATACTTAAGCTAACTTGTAACTTTAAGCTAAATATGATATTCGTATGTCACAGACAAAAAGAAGTAGAATGGTGGATGGTGAGCGTATTATCGCGCAATAAAAAAAAGGAGGCCTCCTTTTCTTAAACCAGCCTATTGTCGGTCGCAAGCCCGAGACACCATTCTTCTCATCTCTTACCCACACACGATGGACCCGGCACCCGCACGGTGAATCCATGGAATGCTTAGAAATTTGTCTTCTTCTAAATTAAATAATAATGCCATTACTTTACCACATATTATGAAACAAAGTCCTCTGTTGCGTCTGTCTTTCGCGATAAACTCAAAAACTACTGCACGGATGTTCATGCTGTTTGGATAGAGTGGTCGATATTTAAATAATAAATAAATAAATATTTTCAGACAGGTCACACAGCGCCATCTAATTTCCGTGCTAAGCTGCGAGGCTTGTGATACGGAAACTAGATGGTTGATAAATTACATATTATACTTTTTTTTTTGTAAATATATACATATTATACATATAAACACCCAGACCGAGACAAATTATACAATGTACAACTTGCCCCCGGTGGGAATCGAACCCACGACCTCCCGAGTTCACGGCAACGTTTGTTACCACTGGACCACGGAGGCGGTCAATTTGTGGGAGGTGTCGGAAAAAAATAAGCCGTCTGGGAGCTTTTAACGAAAACGCTGCCTGAATCCTTTGTGATATAACAAGATAATTTTGAGTTTCTCTCTTCGACTCATGACCGATGCGATCTACTCAAAACAATCTTCTTACTATTCCTACTCATTCTTTGACAAGATATTCAAATTCTTTTACTGTTTCTGCAGCGTCTCTCTGGAACACTCTTCCACTATCTCTTCGAACTATAACGACTCCTGCTTCTTTTAAAAATCATCTCTATTCTTATTTGTTATCTATTCAAAATAACTGACGATTATTTGTGTTAAAATTGATCCTTGTTTGTACTCTCGATGCAACTTTCACTCCAATATCTTTAGTATGTGTTTTATTTTATTTATTTATTTCATGAATCCTGTATATATTTAATTATATGTATTGTATTATAGATATGTATTATTATATGTATAACATGTATTGTATATGTAGTATTAGTATGTATTGTTTATTTAATATTTACTTGGCACTCTGCCTGTCACATGTTTTCAAAACTCCCAAAGGTTAGCTGGTGGATAATGCCTCACGGCATAAAGCTCGCCTGTGCACATTAATTTTAAGTTATTTTTGTTTTTGTGCAATAAAGCTATTTTTATTTATATTTATAATGTATGGTGAAATTGTGTATCTTATGCAATAATGTTGTGCATAGCATACATAAATATGGATTATTGCCTGTTTACGGTCCAACCATTATTACCACTCTGATTGTATATATATATATATATAATATGTTGTAAAAAATGTATTGATTTTATTAGTTCTGACTTTATCCAAGTTGTTTCGAGAGAACCAATGGAAATAAATTATTTTGATTTTGATTTGATTTTGATATAGGTATAATACTTTTAAAAATGAGCAATTATAAAGCAGAGTTGTCACTATAACTTATACTAACCTAACTAAAGTCAAGCAAGACCAAATCCAAGGGCAACACTATACGTAAGTGACGGTGGCTTAAATTGTGCTTTTAGAATTTGTATAATTTAATGTGACCGACATACCTAATACCACACACAGGGCGTCTGGTTCCAAATACGTCATAACAAGAATGATGGATAGTGTTATTAAATATGTTATCATTAGTAAATCTTCTAACGTTTGCCGTTATAGTAGCTACCGATTAATTTGGACCGGTCTATTGGGACCATTATTCTATTTAAATAACGCAACCTTTAAATAATCGAAATAGTTTATCGGTAAATAGGTAATGCGCGAGCTTACATCTAAATTACAAAATATACGAGCATAGAGATAAAACATCCTTTTCTGCTTTTTCACGGATACGTCAATTACAAGTTTTTATTTTGTAAATTACTAAACAGTGGATATGGTTTTTTTTAAAATTATAATATTATTTTTTTATATATTATTTATTGTTATATATACAGAATACGTCAGTTCTTATCACGATATTTATTCATCACAACACACTGGCCAGACGGGTTGGCGAGGTTCTGATGGTACTTTTCTAATGTTTCTTATGATAATTTATTAACGATTCCACAATTTGGTATAAGGGACCGACGGCTTGACGTGCTCTCCGAGGCACGGGAACGGTGAAAAATAAAATATAAATAAAAATATATGACAAATGTATGTAAGAAAAGTCTATTTCTCATTGGTACATGCCGTGTTTCGAAACGATCTATTCAGGTTTTTTTTTAAGCAAACCGTTCTTACATCCGACCCACATCGACATCAGATCCTCGCCAACCCGTCTGGCCAGGCAGCGTGGCGAGTGTAGGCGAAATTCTCCAGATATATGTTCTGGAAGGCCCATCTCCAACAGTTGAGGTCTAGGACGCTGTTTTCTAGGGCTGTAATAAATTAATGTTTTTTTTTATGTACTTGCACTTGACATGTCTGTGCAAAAGGCGAGAATTCACTTCAGATAAATGTTTTTTTTAAAAGCTTTGCATAAAAATTAAAAAAAAAAAAAGGTTGGCTGTATGGGCTCTGTCTTTTGCCTTCCCATAAAGGGGAATGTACCAAAAAAAAACAATTGTCAAAAGGGTAGGTTGACTATTGACAGATTGTTTACGTACCTTCCCAGTAGGGATCAATCTACCCTATATTAAACTAATGGGTGGCTATTTGTTACTGTTACTGGGGTTAAGATGTTTTTAAGATATTGAAAGAGCAAATGCGATGTATTAAAAAAACGCAAAGAAATCAAATATAAGTTAGAGCGGGCATTGATTGTTATTTTCATACAAATATTTGTTACATTACCTGTATGCTATGGATGTGTAAAACACGTTCTTCTTCGACAAGAGACGAACAAAGTTTGATAACGCAAAATAATATGTTACAAATATGCTTTTTTTATTATATTATTTTATATATTATATATTCGTATTCGTTGTATCACTAATTCTAGCAACAAAATAAAACTAAATGTTAATTAATTTTCCATGTATCATTAGTGTTGTGAAATATTTAATAGATAACGTAACTATCGTAGGCCGATGTCGATAATGGACTGTCTCGTAGACTATCGACACGCCTCATTAATCTGCCTGACGTTTGACTCGGCGTTTTATTGTAGTCATTTTTACAGTAGAGCTTTTAGATTTATTTGCATTATTTTTACACTGTTGTAGTCTTATAGACGTATTTCTCTGATGGATAGAATTCGAAACGTTGACGTTATAGTACGAGAATTACGTCATGCTCGTAGAACAGTGTCGGATTTAAAAAATACCCATAATTTTGCATATATATTTATATATAGTTTTATATTGTTTGTGGTCTGTAATTTATAGTGCAAATATTAGAAAGGGTTCCAAAATGAAATTTAGAAGGTTTGCACTTATTATGAGACTTAAAAAGTGACAAAAAAACAGTAGAAAAGACAGTTGAATGGGCGCCATGAAAATTTTAAATATAGCAGATCCGTCACTGTTCTACGATCATGACGATTAGCACGCTAAAGTGGCAGTGGACATATCTGCCGCAGAACCGACGAACTATGGGGCAAACGTGTTTTAGAGTAGAGACTACATACGTTAAGACGCCAGATGGACGGATCACCTGAAGAAGGTCACTCAACATCGCGTTAAGTGTCGAGCCTTGGGGGAGGCCTACATCCAACAGTGGAGAGATATATACTGATGATTATGATATGTCGGGCATGTTGAAAGGATGAGCGAAGAATGATTGACGAACCAGATATATAATGCGAAAGTTGTAGGTGAAAGAGCAGACCGAGACTCACATATCACGATCAAATAAATAAAACACTGACTAAAGGTGAATTAAAAAGCTTTTGTAACAAAAGGGCATGTATGAAGAGGTTAATGAATGTCGGCGAAGCGAAAGAGCTATGTCGTGATCGTGTCAAATGGCGCTCAATTGTCTCTGCCTACCCCGCAAGGGACCTGGCTATGTATGTATTATGATGTAGGCTTAGAATAATTACGCTTACGAGAGAAGCATAGTTAGAAAGTTTTGACGGTAAGATTTTGGAGTCGAAAATGTGTTATTTTATTTTGGAAAAAGACAGTCACATAAAAACAATTACGTAGTACTAGTGTTGCCCAGTGTCGGTCTTGGTCTTTTTTTTTTAAAGACCACCGATATGTTAGTAAGACCAATGCCAAGACTAACCCTAGTCTTGCTCAGACCTCTTCTTTCCTATTTTTTCTAAAAAAAAAAGTATATATTTTTTTTTGGGTTTTTTACAATCGTAACTGCTTCGTTTCAAGGGTAAAAATGCCAACCTTATGGAGGACTCTGGTGTTTTGTCTTGTGAAATATCTCTAAAATTAACGAATTTTTGTGTCAATTTTGTTTGAAAGAAACAAACTTCTGGTACATAGGGATTTTATTACAAACTCTGTATATATTTTTGCCAACCGTCTGGCCAGCGTAGCGAGTGTAGACCAAATTCTCCAGATACATGTTCTGAAAGGCCCATCTCCAACAGTGGAGGTCTAGGACGCTATGTTCTAGGGTCTGTAATAATAATAATATATTTTTAGAGACATGTTGGTCAACAAGATCTATAACCAGTCCAAATTTTTAGTAAATCGGACCAGTTCTCGAGATAGTAGTTTGCCGAAGGAAGGCTAGACCAAGATTATGACTGCAAGACCAAAACTGACTACTTTACAATAATACATATTTAACTTATTTATTTTATATGATGTTTAATTAAATGGTGTTAATAATTCTTGTTTAAGCCATTTTAAAGAAGAAGCGAGACATACACACGTCAAATGTATATATATATCGATTATAAAAACAACACACAACAATTTCTACCTCAATAAACTACAAACTTCAAGTGTTTAAAAGAGTAGCGACTTAAATTAAAAATAATATATATCGATAGAAAAATATAAATTGTTACAACACAACACTACTAATGGACGAAGGTAATACGCTACAGGAAGCTGGAATCCCCGTCATTTGTCAATTTGACATTTGACATCACTCAAACAGTTTCAACCTGATACCTGATGTCCACGGATACCAACAATGTTATTTTATGATTAACCACCGCGATAAATGAGACACTAGACATTGGAACGCGTTAGTGAACCACTCAATGTATGCCAAAACACACCCTTTGAAGCAATTCTCGCCGCTCTGTGTTGTTTACCGTAAATTTGTACATCACACAAATTTATTATTATTATTATTAATTCTTTTGAATGATTCTACTCCTGCTAGTAGAAGACTAAGCAGCAAAGTGGTCCAATAAGTAAGCTGTTAGCAGAAGACCAGCAGCTTAGCAGATTCCAGTGCTATATCAGATTTACAAAGTAAAACATATACAGAACTGCACCACAACGATCAATTAATAACCTTTTAAATTTAGTTACCAGTACCTATGAGATTACAATACCTGGTACAGCAGTAACCCACCAGGCAAGTCAGAATTAAGACTACATGCCCATGTGCAACCCGAAAGTCGACAAAACGCAAAAACCTCTGCTAATTTAAGAGCAATAAATTGAACGTGGTCGGCAGAGGTCCCAGGCCCCCACAGCAGCACCCGATCACGGACGTAACGCCTGTGCCAGCCATCCCCCCGCTCAACCAGGCCCTTAGGGTGCGTACCGGGACCCGACACACAGACACTGCAATGACCTTTCAAGGAAGGGACGACCACCGGCCACACCATGAGAACCTGAACACTATCTCCAACATATCTCGAGAACTACTGCTCTAATTTTCTTTAAATTTAGAATGGTTATAGATCTTGTTGACCAAACATGTATCCGTAGACAAGTATGTATATATATTTTTTTAATTTTCAGACAGGTCACACAGCGCCATCTAATTTCCGTGGTAAGCTACGAGGCTTGTGTTACGGAAACTAGATGGTTGATAAACTAAATATTATACTTTTTTTTTGTAAATATATACATATTATACATAGGTTGTACCGAAACCTCTGTATAATAACGCTTAACATGATGATTTATTCATGAACACAACTTTGTTAGAGCAAAAAAATAGTCAGGGCCACATCGGAACAGTAGGTAGTTTTGTTTTGGAGATGTTTCAAGTCATCTACTATAAAGGTTCCATATTTTAACCTCTGAACCAAAAAAAAAACTGACACGAAACAGTTACCAATGGTATGGTATCAGGCAATGCTTTTTGTAGATGTCGTTAGCGGCAATGGTATCTTGTTGTACACCTATATCGCATCATTTTGAAATGTTTTTGTAGTTTATTATTTTTATAACAGAAAAATGTATTTTAAATTAACGTTACCTACCTTAAAAGACGAATTAAGAAAGTGCACACCGTCTTTAAAAAGAAAAAAAAGGTTTTATTAATAGAACGGCAATTTTGACATCACCATATCTTTGATTTCGCTTTGAAATTTCGATTTGTACACTTAAAAGCTGCTCACTCCGGCATAATATCCAGAAATTAATAAATTTCGTAATAAAAATACAAGTTTTCTATGCAATTGACAGTTATATTAGGTACCATCTATCATGCGCCATCTATCGTGATAAAAAGTTAGTAATACACCCCATTAGGTTAGCCTTGGTAACATACTTGACCGCCTCCGTGGTCTAGTGGTAACAAACGTTGCCGTGAACTCGGGAGGTCGTGGGTTCGATTCCCACCGGGGGCAAGTTGTACATTGTATAATTTGTCTCGGTCTGGGTGTTTATATGTATAATATGTATATATTTACAAAAAAAAAAAAAAAAAAAAATATTATGTAGTTTATCAACCATCTAGTTTCCGTAACACAAGCCTCGCAGCTTACCACGGAAACTAGATGGCGCTGTGTGACCTGTCTGGAAATATTTATTTATTTATATCGGTGGCCTATCTCTTGGTCTTGGTCTTGTAAAAAAGCAAGAACAAGACCAAGACTGCAAGACCAACATTGGGGCAACGAAACACTAGTCCTAGACCTTCACTGTTGAAAGGACCTTCCAGAATACATTTCTGTAGAATTTAGGCTTTAATTCGCCACATTGGTCAGACGGATTGGCGAGGGTCTGATGTAAATTTTAATGTCAATTTATTAACCATTCCACAAGTTGGTATTAGTGGAACAGGGTGTTGTCTATTTATGACAAATGTAGATATGAAAAGTGTACTTCTCATTGGTATATGCCGAGGTTCGAAAGGCGTACCTTTTTGGCTTTTAAGGTTCTTACAACCAAGCTACTCCGCACTTATTAATTAATAATCGAATAATTAATATAGTTAGTATTTATATGTATGTTGGTTATCTATGGCTATTAGTTGCCTGTTTATAAACGTTTTATTGTTAATATTATTTATATTTATTCTGAGCTTATGTCGGTCGCACGCCCGAAACATTATTTCTCTCCTCTTTCTTCCACACACGATAAACCCGATATCCGAAAGTTAAGTTCATGTACTGCTAAGAAATTGGTCTTTATTATATTAAATTAAAAATATTGTTTTTACTTTTTTGCTATTTTACAGAGTGGTCTTATATATTTGTTATATTGTCTTTATTGTTTATTTTTATTTAAAACTACGTATTTATAAAAATATAAATCATCGTATCAATAAAAATGATTGGACATTGAATAGGAAATCAAGCGTTTTATAAACTAACAAGAGACCTAAAAATCCGATATTTTATTCATCATCAGCCTGTATCTCTCCACTGCTGAATGTAGGCCTCCCCCAAGGCTCGCCACTTAACGCGATCTTTTGCTACCCTCATCCAAACCCCACCAGCAACCTTCTTTAGGTTATCTGTCCATCTGGCGGGGGGTCGTCCCACTCTGCGTCTTCCTGTACGTGGTCTCCACTCTAGAACCCGTTTGCCCCATCGTTCGTCGGTTCTGCGGCAGATGTGTCCGGCCCATTGCCACTTCAGCTTGCCAATTAAAAGCTATGTCAGTAACTTTCGTTCTTTGACGAAGATATTTTATTAGGATATTTTATTTGTATGCCTTTAGACATTCAAATCTTTTTGGCTTCTATGGCACCAACACAGATATAACAAATAACAAAGAAATTAATATTATTTAAGCCCTAACCAACTAAAATAAAAAATACTTTTGATAAATTATTGTTTATCGATTACATTATTTTATCGACAGATGTACATCACTATAAGTAAAGTTGTTTGTTTTCCCAGTAGCCGCTCGTGTCGTGTTGATAAATCTCCTTAAAGATTGTTCAGACTCCTCGATAATTTCTCTCAGAAAATCACACTTCACTACACAACCTATTAAACATTGTATTCTCTTTACCGTAAAGATCAAAATACAATAACGTAAAATAGATTATACTCCGTTGAAACCTTATTTATGGGACACTCGTAAAATTCTAAACTTATTTGATAAACTACTATTGTGATTATTTATCTCTGTGACATTTCAAAGTTAATTTCTGTGCGATTTGTCTATCACCTATCTCAGATTACATCTTAAGGGAATTTACCTAGTTCTTTATGTTTACTTAATTTATTTTTTTCTATTTCAGGTAAAAAATGGCGGTCGTTGACGCCGCAAGATCGGAGGCCTTTCGTGGAAGAAGCCGAGCGCCTTAGAGTTATTCACATGACCGAACATCCGAACTACAAGTACAGGCCGCGACGTCGCAAGCAAAACAAAGCCAGACCGAACCAGCCGAACCCTCCAGCCAGCGCTCCACCAACTTCATCCGCCGCGCTCGGCTCACCATACGCCACAGCCAATGACTCCCCCGACGCACGGTTCTCACACAACCCAGCAGCAGGGTTCTCTCCATACAGAACCTCGCCACTCGCTTCAGATTACCAACCCAACCAATTCAACGGCCACGTTCAAACACCAGAATCATCTCCAGCAAGGTCTCCCGAACCGCAAGGCAGAAGAAGCGCTCCCGTAGACGCTCCATTACCCACTCCCGACGCATCACCAGTAGAAAATGAAAAAGAAAACTTCCAGTATAACGAGGAAAGGCGAAGAGCTCTTAACGCATCCTCAATGTCAGATTCGTATTCTCCATACAAAACGTACAGGACACCTACGTCCTATTCGCAGGCGCCAGTAGCTATGGGAATGGCGAATGGAATGTATGTTATGTGCACACAACGAACACTCGCCGAGCAGCCGCCGCTAGTGACTGGCACGTTCTTCCCGCCAGTGGCCACGTCTCAAGACCAGCAGACATTAGGGACCGCAGCACCCCGCGTGTCCTCTGCGCCAAGCGTTCCTATCTCGGAATACAACATGCAATACTATGAGCAGTACGAGCCGATGTACAAGACGGAGGAGTACGTGCCTCATTATCCGGATCAGCCGAAGACGGAGTATGATACCGGAGGTTCTTATTTCACTGATGAGCCGCCGCCGAATTCAGAACAAGAGCAGCAAAGTTTTATGTCTTCTCGACAAGAAATAAGAACAGGTTCGCCGGAAAGTGATGTTGATGCGCGAGAGTTTGATAAGTACTTGGATTATGGAGTGGAGGGTCAGGTGGAACAGCAACAGTATCGGTACGAGCCGCAGCCTGCTTATAGGCCGCCTTATTGTGGAGAGCAACCTCCGCCGATTGAGTACTGTGCTGAGAGGATGTACGGAACCCCATATGCTTCTGTGATTGCATCCAGCGCTCCTCCTCCAGGACCGTTCGTAGCGGCTCCTCCGGGAGATGCGAGGCCAGAAGATGAGTTTAGCGTGATCCTAGCCGGCGTCAGACAGACGTGCTACAGCAACTGACATTAGGTTCATAGTAACAGTCCAAAGACTAAAATCATTAGCTCGAATGTAGTTTAATCTGCGATTTGTTAAAGATATGTAAATATTCAACTAGACTGTGAATAAATAGCATTCCAGATATTATATTTTTGTAGACATTTACGGAAACCTTTTGCTGCCTGAATTAGCAAAATGGTTCTGAATAACTGTATGGATATTTTAGTCTACGATAATTTAAATTAGTCTGTTTGAAGGCAACTTTAGATTTTACCGAAGAAGCAATAATTATGCTCTAGGAATTCTAAGACTGAGGCATTATTGTTCGTGATTTGACACAAGTTACTATGACCCTTCTAATGCCTTTCTTTGACTAAAACGTTTAACGTTTCTGTATATATTATATTTTAGATTTCTTATATTATCGTTAAATATATTAAAATAAGGACCAAAAGTTCGTTAGATCGCAAACTAGTGCATGTTTTTTAAATAATTTTGGTAGGTTACATGCTAAGATTCGGGATTCGGAGACCTTCGGCTATAGTCGGGTGACTTCGACTTTGTATAGCGTCTTCTCTGTCGCACGTAGCCAACTTATATGAATAACAGAGATGGCGCTCTACAAATCCGACGATTGTCGATCGTTGCCCCAGTTCTCTTTCTAAAACTGTAGACTAAACTTTTAGCTGAATACTGTGATCCCAGTTTCAACAAAATATGCTAACATAATTATTAGGAAAAATATTTAAACTTAAATTCGTCCTTCCTTACGGGATTCTTCAATCCTTTACAGGATTGATGGTTTTATTTAATTACTATTATTCAAAATATATATACACATAATGTAAATTTTGTATTTTCTTTGTAAATCTTTTTGCTATTGTAATTTAATTTAAGTACTTAAATTGCGTATGAACGAGAGAATTTATTTTTAGCATCTTTTAAGCTAAAATAGCGTTTTTATTTTGTTTAATTTTATTGCAATAATATTTTTTTAAACAGAAGCTTTCAACACGGCTGTGTGACGTAGTTACTTTGCCTTCCTATTAGTGGAATTAAAAAAAAACTCTTTGCCCTTAGTTGTCTCTTTTGGGGTAGAGTTTTTCGCGCCATTTTGCGTGGACATGTCAAGTGCAAGTTTTTGTTTTGTAAATTAATTTGCTGAGGATATTATTGGTCAAAAGTGGTGTTGTTTTGTTTAATAATGTGCTGCAATGTGAATAATTATGGAAAACAATAAATTGGACTTTAAATATGGGGCACAAGTTGCAGTTTATTTTTTGCGGTTTTCCCGCGCTGTCAACTCCCATATTTTACCCGACGTGTTTGGGCTATAATGCCGCGAGTGACTCCAAGTAAAGCATCAAATTCTGCAACATCTGGAATTTGATGATCCCCAACTCGGTTATGAACTCTGTTATGAACATATATTATGCAAATAAATTACGTGTTTAGGACTGATGTATTCTGTACAATGTCCTTTAAAGACAATTAAAAAAAAAAAAACATGCATATTATTTTATATTAAGCTGTGTTTATTTATATATTAGCCATTGAATAATGAAAATACAAAACCTAGTGCTACTTTCTTTATGAACAATCTCGCTATTTATAATATTCAAAAGTATAATCCAATTAGAATGCTATTAGAACAGTCGCTTTGCAGTTTATCCTCACGTATTCTATCCACTCGACTTTGACAGAAACAATTTGAGTGCGTTTTTTTATATACATATTAATTTGTTTTTATTATTTAAATTACAATTATGTACCTATATGAAGCAAGTATAATAGCTTTTTATTTGGATTACGCTTTAATTTATTACCAAATCTATTCCTTATTCTTTAAAATACTATCTATTAATTTATAATCAGCAGTAAATTTGGCAAAAAAAAAACTCAAAACTTATGTACGTAACGAAATGTTTGTCACTAAATATTGTCACGAAATAGTAAAAACGATACGAGATAGCAGCTAATTATACTTCATTATTATATACTCCACTGCTGGACAAGAGCCTTCCAGAACATGTATATCCGGAGAGTTTGGCCTGAGTTCTGATCTGATGATATTATCGATTTCACTAGTTGGTATAAATGGAACAAGGACCTCTGAGGTCAGTGGTGTTGTAAATCTATGACAAATGTGTATTTCTCATTGGACATGCCGGGATTCGAATCGCGAAAGTTATAATTTTGTAACCTTACTACTTCGTTACAACTTTTGGTAATAAATACTTTTTCGTGACGTACATTTTATTTATATACATATATATGTATACATATTATTTATATATTACATTATATATATGTGTTTATTTATATATTAGCCATTGAATAATGAAAATACAAAACCTAGTGTTGAACGCAGCTACAAATTATATATATATATACGCCTCTGACCGCCTTCGTGGTCTAGTGGTAACAAACGTTGCCGTGAACTCGGGAGGTCGTGGGTTCGATTCCCACCGGGGGCAAGTTGTACATTGTATAATTTGTCTCGATCTGGGTCTTTATATGTATAATATGTATATATTTACAAAAAAAAGTATAATATGTAGTTTATCAACCATCTAGTTTTCGTAACACAAGCCTCGTAACTTACCACGGAAACTAGATGGCGCTGTGTGACCTGGAAATATTTATTATTATTATATATATATATATTACTTTTTGTCTGATATTTTCTAACTTCAGTCTAATAAATAAAAGACATATAAACATTAATAGTTAAAAATTGTTAAAATTATGTTAAGTTAATAATAATGAAATTTTGAAAAGACATAAGTTGGTTAATTGTTTAACTAAATGTGCTGAAATGGTGCTGAATTAATTAATTAAAAACAATTAATAAAAATTAATAAAATTAAAAACACTGAATAAGTGTTTTTTTGTAATAATTTTAAATACTATGTCAAACCTTATAGAAATGTTATTTTTATTTAATCCCTTTGCTAATAAAAATAGATTTTATTTAATATGCATTTTTAACAAATATATTATAGAGGGTTTGCACCCCAATCGCACAATTCAACATTTAAAAAAAAAATTGGGAAACTCCGGCACATCTCATCGTCTATACCACACTGGTTAAAGACTAAGGTCTTACACTTTTATTAGTAAGGGGAATAAATATTATATTATAAATTCCTATTACCTAAATATTTATTTATTTTTTATAGGAATTTTTATAAATTTTATTTATGTTTGTTCTTATTTTAATATATTGAACAAAATATACATTTATAAATAAATATACAACTGCTATTCTGTAGGAATGTATAAAATATCCATTTTTTTGTTATTTATCTATACGTTAGCGTTCCCAATATTTTTCCAGTTCGCGACGCATTTACAGCCGGTTTCTCGAAGCTCTACTTAATTATCTCCTAGCTAAGGAACCATTATCTAAGTTTTTTCTAAGTCAAATCGGGTTTCACAAACATATTTCGAAACAACTTAATTTTTATAAGATTTATGACATTCCGTTTTTGGTATAAAAAATAGGAAAAAATACTATTGTCTATTGTTACATTTATACATATATTATTGTTTAAAATAATAGAATGTGGACTATTTTATAGTATATTTGTAAGAAACGATTTGTACGAATACGAGTATCTAGACGAATATAATATTTTAAAATATAAACATGTTAGAGGTAAGTGGTTTTGGCGTGAAACGAAACGGGGAAGAAGTCCGTTCCAAATCTATATAATCCATAATTTTTAATATTCAATTTAATTTTAAATAGCCATAATCACATTTTTTATAGTATGTTTTATAATTGAATTTGGATTTTTAAACAATTAATATTATTTCAACGTAATATTTGCGCAGTAATTTGGTTGTTGTATCTTTGTTGAGTTCATTTAAACTCGTCGCGTTATATTCATTTGTAGTATTTGAACAAACGGACTAAATTACGATGGTATTATTGTTTATTTTTACGGGAGTTCTTCGCGCCATTTTGCGTGGACATGTCAAGTGCAAGTTTTTGTTTTGTAAATTAATTTGCTGAGGATATTATTGGTCAAAAGTGGTGTTGTTTTGTTTAATAATGTGCTGCAATGTGAATAATTGAAGATGCTGCAGAATTTGATGCTTTACTTGGAGTCACTCGCGGCATTATATCCCAAACACATCGGGTAAAATATGGGAGTCCACAGCGCGGGAAAACCGCAAAAAATTAACTGCAACTTGTGCCCCATATTCAAAGTACAATTTATCGTTTTCCATAACTATTCTCATTGTAGAACATTATTAAACAAACAACACCACTTTTGACCAACAATATTCACAGTAAATTAATTTACAAAACAAAAAGTTGCACTTGGCATGTCCGCGAAAAATGGCGCGAAAAACCTATTTCTTAAGATATTTTTGTGAAACGCACTTCTTACAAAACCTGTTAAGTATATTTTTACTTAAGTAATAATTAAGTACCAGAAATACGTTCGAGAAACTGGCTGTAGAGGTGTACGGTCAGTTGCAGAAATGTTGGTTATCTTTTTACATGTTTAACACATGTCTATGAGACACGTCATTGGCTGAAATAACTAAAGCGACAACCTAACTTCCACGTGGCATATATCAAAATATTGTTCAGATATTATTTTAATCAACCTATCTCCAAGCGGCTGTAGGGGTCGGTAACTAAAATCCCCTATGTCAGATTTTTACATTTTTACCGAGTATGAGGCACGTCATTAGCTAAAATAACCAAAAAATTTTTTCATAGATTATTTATTCATCCTTTCTGCAACCGACCGTAATAATATTAGGGCTAGTAATTCACCACTACTTAAAAAATTAAGTCTTCCTTAACTTAACAGTAGTGTATAAAGGTACATCGGCCACTTAAGTAGAGAAAGTTGCCTAGTAAGTGGTGAATTACCGTCATTTAATGTGCAATAAGAACAAAATGGATAGAAAAAATAACAAAATCAGTTCTTCCAACAAAATGTAGATATTATAATAAATATAGATTTAAAAATATTTTTAAGTGAATTTAATAATATTTTTTTTTTAATATTTTGTATATACCTGTATGAAATATCTCATAGGTAGTTTTTTTTTTTATTTAATTTTATATTTTAATTTTAAATAATAATTGCAATCAATTCATTAGTGACGATACTCGCACTGCAAAACTATGTTCTACATAATTTTAAGAAAATTTATAATAAATTAAATAAAAAGATCTATTTTGAAATATTGTTTTATTATTTATTTACAAACTCTTGAGTTAAATTGGGGTATCTCTAGTCAAAAGTGTATATGTCTAAAAAATATAAAAATAGAAAATTAAAAAAAAAATGTTTTGTATAAATAATAATTGTATATCGCTTTTAATTTATAAATACCCTAATTTATGAAATCCCACAAATACTGAGAGACGAACCAAAAATAGTTTAGGAGTTGGAGAGTGTTAATGCATAGGTAATATCACGGGGCCCTTAAACCCAGCTTGTTCAGTCAGTAGTCCAAGACACTGTCATCCCCACACACGATGAACCCGTCAAAGTCAAAATAGCTTTATTTACGTAAACCTATTACAGGCATTTATGAGACGTCATTAATTTAATTATTTTGAATGATTCTACTTCTGCTAGTAGAAGAATAAGCATCAAAGTGGTCCAATAAGTAAGCTGTTAGCAAAAGACGAGTAGCTTAACAGATTCCGGTGACCTGTTAATATTCAATCTGGTTGAGAAAGGAATCTGCAAGCAAAGCTCAGCTATAGCAGTTTTTCAACTGAAATAATACAGACATACCTACATTCAATGTATAAACAGACACAACGTTAACAAGACACATATTACTATAAAAAATAATGGCGATCAAATAAATCAATCCAGTAAAATAAGCTTTTTAGGCGATTGACCAATGTTGCACTTGGACACAACATATAAGTAATGTAACAGCTAAAATAAATAGCCTTCGATTTGTGGCGACTAACTAAAGTAGCTAACGAAAAAACCGCCCTTCAGGTATACCATGAATATGTTGCGTCAAATATAACGTACGGCATATTGATGTGGGGTAATGCAGTGGAAATAAATAGAATCATTGGACAAAAACAATGCATTCGTGCTATTTGTAACACACCTATTACTTCTTGTCGTCCTTTATTTATAAAACTAAAATTACTGACTGTTCCTTCTATCTACATATTTGAATGCTGTTTAAAAAAATCCGTTATCCTAGTAGAATAATTATTCCAGCGCATAAAAGGACCCAATATAGCCGAAATTGTTATGCAATGGCAACAATATATTGTGATATTGTTCTAAAAAATAAATACAAAACTGTATAGTGCATTGCCTTTACCATTGCTAAAAGAAATAAAGTTACTTTTTCAAAATTTATGACAAAGACCTTCAGTCACTGTCACTGATGACGCCTCTCCAAAGAGAGGCGAAATATTTGGCAATAAAATTTTATAGCTTCAATTTATATATTTTACCAAGTAAGAAACACATCTAATAATGGGCCGGACACATCTGCCGCAGAACCGACGACCGATGGGGCAAACGGGTTCTGGAGTGGAGACCACGTACGGGACGACGCAGAGTGGAATGACCCTCCGCCAGAAGGACGGATGACCTGAGGAGGGTCGCTGGTGGGGGTTGGATGAGGATTGCAAAAGACCGCGTGCAGTGGCGAGCCTTGGGGGAGGCCTATATCCAGCAGTGGAGAGACACAGGCTGATGATGATGATGATGAAGAAACGCATCTAACACACTTTATTTGTTGCAGGCAATGGCAACAAAGATATTTAATAAGCTTCCAGTATCACTATAAAGGAGCTGCTATTAAAACTGTTTAAATTAAGAGTTTTATTAGAGAAAAGAATCTAGGTATTCTTTTTTCGGTAAAGATACATAACTTTGTGACTAAATAAATATTTGTCTGCTAGCGAAGCATATGATAGATATAATAGTTTACATCCCTGTACCAAGTTTCTGACAAATTAATTATTATATTTCACTTCAAACGAATTACAAAACAATAGTATGACAAAATTCGCAACACAAACTTAAAGCGAGTGCCAAATCGAAAAAAAACGTATGAAATCATTACTGACGCCCCCAACAGAAAGCAGATAAGTCTAAATAAAATTAAAATTACTAAATAATTTGCTCGACTACGGCAGGGGGGCATATATCGGCCCGCGGGCTCGGTCGCCTGTAATTATGGCCAGCCGCAAATACACGCCCAGCGCTTGCCTCGATATTGATGTATTGACTGTTTCAACAAAAACCGGCTAAGGCTCCAAGGCTTCAAAAATACTGAGATTTGTTTGCGAAGTTAAGTAAATCATATTTAAAATTGATAAAACTTTTAAAAGGTTTACAATTTAAGATTTTTTTTATAGAACAATTGTTTGCATTTTTTTATTTTTAAATTTTATATTAGATTTCACCCGTGAGGTGCTGTTAGAGTTCGTTGACAGCCGACCTTCAAAATTAATCTGATACATTCGACGCCAGTTTTAACTTTAATCGTAACAATTGCAGAGATTGTATTTGATCAAGCTTAAGGCGCTTTCGACTTAGGTATCGGTTCGATATATTCGAGTGAAAAGTGACAGATCCATAGATCAACTGTCAGTTTCATTCCAACAAATCATGTCCAACCAGGTAGATGGTAGGATCCTATATAGATATGACTTCTATATGCCCGGAACCGAAACTGTGCGCCTAAATTTATAATATTGTTATATCATTAAATTATTTTTTTTTAGTTTAAAATATTGTTATAGCATTTTTTTTAGGTTCGTCTGTTAATAACAACACTGGCCTGTTGAATAAATTAAATCCAAAAAAGTAAAGTAAAGTATCATCACGACCGTTTCCCTTTTGTGGTTGTCAGAAACCACGCTTATAAATAAGCGGATGCACATTTAGCCAACTTTACTATAGGCCAATCATGAATGGTGGCAAGCTCGTCGTTGTCTCCAGCGTACCAAACTCGAGAAATATTACAAATAAATTAAATGCATTTATTTACATTAATAAATATTTTTGTGTCCCGACCAGGAATCGAATCCGGTACCTCCGAGTCTAAATCCACGGACTTACCCGCTAGACCACGGAGGCAGTAAATTAAATCAATTATATAAGAATTTAATAAATGATAACTTTATGCTATGTTCGACCTGAAAGCAAATCTTGCTTTTTTACCGAATTTTGTTTGAAAGCCATAGACAAACGCCAAGTCGAACGACTTTCAAAGTGAAAAAACAAGTCAATCACAGGGTTAATGTTCAAACCACAGACAAGAAGTTACTTCTCCTTACCAGCCACTAGGCGGCGCCACTTTCTTTATGAATCAAAAATTTACAATTGCTTGTTCTAACCCCTCTTCGTTCCGAGACGCGATAATAGTAACCTAAGCATGCTTAAGGTGTTCCGAGACGCGCTTAAACTGTTTTGCCAAAGCTGTGTGATGTCACAAATGACATCATTTCTCGCGCTTAGACTGCTCACGATATCGAGGTAGATCGCTCTGAGCGCTGTCACTTGTTTGTCCTAATGTCCCGCGCCATTTTCAAGTTAATTTAATATTAGGTTTTCTTTTAAATAATTCAATATTGTAATTCGTTAATACTGTTTGTATAATACTTCTAAAACAAATCTATAATTAATATTCAAGTTGGAAGTGAAAAAAAAATGCCTGTAACACGGCAAGTTATTTTAAAAGACCAAAATAAGTTAATAATATTAAACTTTACACATATAAAGATGAATAAACCGAGAGATGTATATTTGTTAGTATTCATATTCAAAGATGTGGAATCCGCAATTTATCTTCTATACATTTAAAAAAAAAACTAACATTTTATGAATGAAAATGTGATTTAGACCGTTCCGAATTGATATCACGCTTTGAGCATTGAAATCGCGATATTTGATTCGGAACGACTGTCAGTGTCATATTCGTTCTAAGCGCTCTGAGCGCGATTTGGAATGAGGGGTTATAAAGCATGCTCTGCTTTGCTTTCAAGTCGTACACGAGTTCCATCGAGTCGACATATATGTGAAGCTTAGATGCGAGTTTTTTTTTAATCTTTAGCCCTATCCTGCTTCGGTTCGTGTTCTCGTTCGGCGTGAGGCTGTTACAATACGTGACTATTAAGCTTTTGTTTTTCGTTTAATGTTTTAATCCGCGGAGACATCTCCAGAAATTAGTATTAGTAAGTAATATTTATAGCCCGCCTGTTTATTCTTGTATTATTTTTGCATACAGTGTGGTTTAGTCCATAATACATTTAGAACAAAAATTGTTTCTAAGCTTTTTAGACCCCATTAAATTCCCGAACGGGGTATGTAAATAAAAATAAATATCACTCGGCATTATTAATGAGTTGTCACTGAAGTTTCCCTTGTTTGACTTATTTGCTTGCACGGAGACTGAGTTTAAAAAGGTTGCAAAAACTTTTTTAGGATATAGTGAGGATTGATTAATTATTATTGTTACTGCATTAATTATTTAGGTATTTTTGTATATTTATTGTATTAACCATATGTGAAAAACACTTACTAACGAATTGGCTTAGGCTGTTATGTTAGGTTTACGTGTTTGTAAATAAATAAATAAATAAATATCGCTGGTTCGTAGATTTTACTAGCTGTGGATACTTACGGATATTTAGGGACAATACAAACAACAATATGTGCTTACGTATAATATTACTGTCAGAATATTATGACATATTTGCTGACGATCTGTCCAAACTCAGTAAACCGTGAAGAAAGAAAGAAATAAACAACTTTTTCTAAGAAACCATATGTCGGAAGACACATATTTTTTTGGCTTCTTCATACAAACAGTTAAATTTAAAATAACCAATTTGTATGGAGAAGCCACAATTTTTGTCACTTCCGTCATAATCATAATATCTATCAATAGAATATCATATTTGTCAAGAGTAAAGGCAAAGGCGTAGGGCTTTCGGAGCACTGGATTAGAACAGTTTTTACACTTATTTCTTGTTTTAACTAACTTAAATTTATAAAATAACGAGAGCGCGCACGCGGCTAATTCTTCATAATTTTTGAACTGTCACCTTTTAGTTCCGGGCGACACCGTTAGATGGCGTTGCCGCGTAATCGTGGTTTTGGTTGGATTGGATAAAGGAAAATGGATAGGACTCAGCTAGTTTCCCAACACCGACAATAAAAAAGATATTAACAAAATATAAAATAAAATTGATATAACGGATATACTGGTAAGTCCCGTCCGCGCTGAATGGTGCTTTCTCCATTGAATTAATTCTTGGGGCGAAGAAACAGCCAGCCATCTTGTCACAGGAGGAGACGACTGAGGCTGTGTTCGAGTTGGAAAATCGTTACGTCAAAGAGTGAACGCTTTTTAAGCCAACCCAAATAGTCGACGAGCTTGCCACTTGTCATGATTGGATAGTAAATTTGGCTAAATGTGAATCCGCTTATTTATAAGCGTGGTTTCTGACCACCCCGAAAGGGAAACGGTCGTGATGATGATACTGATACCAAACAGTCGTTTATTTGTAAAATAATTTTACTATTAACAAAGCCCCAACAAGTATTAAATAAAATACAATTAAAAAACAAAACAAAGCACGACAATGGTAATAGGAAAAAAAGAGTAAAGTATTTTCACGACAATATCTCTTGCGGGATGGTCAGAAACCACGCTTATAGAGAAGCGGATTCACATTTAGCCAACTTTACTATAGGCCAATGGCAAGGTCGTCGATGGCTCTAGCGTACCAAACTCGAGAAATATCACAAATAAATTAAATATTAATCAAATTTATTTATTTAAATAAATAAAATAAATAAAAGGAATCGAACCCGGTACTTCCGAGTCTAAATCCACGGACTTAACCGCTAGACCACGGAGCACGATGGTAATTAAAAAGAGAAAAACCCGAAAAAGTATATATAGGTATATAGGTATATTAAATATAACAATTAAATTAAACAGTATTAGAATTATTTATAATAGAAAAATAAGACAAAGCACGACGATTGTATATTAAAATAGAAAAGAAAGGATTCTGCAAATATTTGATTTGATATTATTGACCACGAAAAATTTGCTTTGATTGTACCACCCAAAAATAAAAAGCATTCGCGGTAAAATCACTCAAACACTCTCATAGTAGAGGCTTGCTCTTACGACCTCAAATCCTTCTGGAAAAGGCGTCGCCCCACGACACCTGCACGACACCGATGACAATCTACTGATTGAGGCCTCCGCCAAGTCCTCTGGCCGCCAACTTAAGGACCCCCCGACACTACCACCACCGTTCCAGTCGCCGATCCAGCCGCCGCTGTCTTCGTCCCCCATTTCCCCCTCGATGGCTACACCGTAGACCCCTACCCCTCAGGTTGGGGCTGCTGCCATCGAATAGACTTTTGCTTCGCATGCTTGCATGAACGCGGCGGACGAGTGCCTTCACTCCGTAGCCACGACTCAGACTTAGCTGTAAAGGCACCCAGGGCCAACAGTGAGAGAGAGAGACGGTTTATAGGGTTTTAGTCCGTAGGCGCCTTGGGGTCTCCTTAGGAGGCCCCACGGTTTGTCGGGCATGCGTCCTCCCGCGGTGGCCCTTCAGGCTGGGGCCGTGTCATTGATGATTTATCGAATTACCGTCTTTAAAAAAAAAACATAATTATTCACATTGTAGCACATTATTAAACAAAACAACACCACTTTTGACCAATAATATCCACAGCAAATTAATTTACAAAACAAAAACTGCACTTGACATGTCCACGCAAAATGGCGCGAAGAACTCTTTATGTTCTCTTCTTCCGATGGATAGTAAAAGAGGTGATAGGGAAGGCATACAGCCAAGTCTGACGTAATTAATATTTTTTTAGTGAATTAATAAGGTTATCATCACATTCCAGATGTTGCAGATTTTATGCTTTTCTTGAAGTTACTCACAGCATTATAGCCCAAACACGTCGGGTATAATATGAGAGTCCACAGCGCGGGAAAACCGCAGAAAATAAACTGCATCTTGTGCCCAATTTTTTAAGCCCAATCAATCGTTCTCACAATCATTCACACTATAGCACATTATTAAAAAAATTATACCTGCCTCCGTGGTCTAGCGGTTGAGTCCGTGGATTTAGACTAGGAGGTACCGGGTTCGAATCCTGGTCGGGCCACAAAAAAAATAAATAAATAAATAAATACATTTAATTAATATTTAATTTATTTGTGATATTTCTCGAGTTTGGTACGCTGGAGACATCGACGAGCTTGCCACTTGTCATGATTGGCCTATAGTAAAGTTGGCTAAATGTGAATCCGCTTATTTATAAGCGTGGTTTCTGACCACCCCGAAAGGGAAACGGTCGTGATGATGATACTTCTATTAAACAAATTAACACCACTTTTGACTAATAATATCCACAGTTAACAAATCAAAATCTTGCACTTGACGTGTCCGCGCAAAATGGCGCTAAGGACTCCTTTATTTTTATTTTTCTTGATGACTTATGTAAAAAGCATTTCGTCCTAACATTTCTATAAACGGAACGCAGAAGCGGACGGTTTATAAAACCTGTAAGTTTGCATTTTCGCAGTTAATTAAATACATACATAAAACAAATTAGGCCAAAACAAATATTGAAATTTCAGTCATCGATATTTAAATGTCTTTTCTGAAAAACTAAATGATTTTTTTGCAAGTCTTTGTCAAGTTACTGATTATTTAAATAAAATTCCAATCGCTAAACGCATTTTATTGCGACGCCTGCCGTAGTATTCTTATTTGGTTTTATATTAAAATGGCGAAATAACTCGTAAGTGGCTTGTGATCGAAAACCTTTCCTTTCCGTATAGAAAAACCGCGTCACTTAAATTTGCCCGTAATAAGGTCTAGAAGTAGCATAATATATCGCGCGCTGACCAAATGTTAGGACAGTCTAGTACTGAAAGATAGATTTTAAAAATATAGCTTTACAAATAGCAGCGATAATATAAAAACTCTACGGGTTTACTTGAATAAATAAATAAATATTTCCAGACAGGTCACACAGCGCCATCTAATTTCCGTGGTAAGCTACGAGGTTTGTGTTACGGAAACTAGATGGTTGATAAACTACATATATTATACAATGTACAACTTGCCCCCGGTGGGAATCGAACCCACGACCTCCCGAGTTCACGGCAACGTTTGTTACCACTAGACCACGGAGGCGGTCACTTAGCCCAAGGAGCCATTAACTTTTTGCTCAAAACAGCTTCTCCACTATAACAATCCTTCCAACTATCAAACGAGTTAAAAAAAAAAAAAAACTACTTCCAACTATACCTATATGTAATAAACTTAAACTAAAAAGTGAAAAATAATATTTGAATAACTTTAAAGCCTTAAGGACAATCAACAAAATTATTGATACTTATGTATCTATTTAATAGTTATTTTTGGAGCCGGTGCCAGTCAGTTTAATCCTGTCCTGCTCAAGTAAGGCGATAGCGGGGTGATGTGCCTGAGTGAGCTACCTGAAAGCGGGTAGATGCGTGATGGTAGACGACGTTGATGGTAGTGTCTGCATAAAAAAACTTCTTTTACAATTATTAGCTTTCATTCGATTTCGCATTCATATCTTATTTGAGTAGATATCTTTTCTTTAGCTGGCACCGACTCGCTATAATAACTGTTTATAAATATTAAATATATTTATAGGTAATAAATAAATAATAATTAATAACTTTGTTGATTGCCCTTATTTAGGCTCTTGCTTTGAATTAATTAAAATATTTTCGTAGTCGCATCGTCATCCCTTTGGAACAGCCTTCCAGTCAGTATTCGTCAAGCACCGAATAGAGCCACCTTTAAGAGGCTTGAGTTTACACATTTAATTAAATCCCAATAAATATATCTATTTTAATGTGTTTTTAGTTTATTCTAATTATTATATAGTTATATGTGTATGTATGTATTATGTATATATGAGTATATGTAGGTTTATATATGATGTATATTAAGTAGTATATGTATTTGATATTAGGTTAAGTATTAGTTATAGCAAAAACTGTCTCTTTTAGCTCTTATTTTTGCACCGTCTCATATTTCTATTTGATATCTCCTTTGTCCCCAAGGTCGACTGTCAGAGAATGCCTAACAGCATTAAGCTTCGCCTTTTGTACATTGTGCAATAAAGTTTTTAAATAAATAAATATGATTTTTTTACTTTTTTTTAAGTTTATACATAAAGGTATAGTTGGAAGTCGGCTTTTGTTTTTTCTTTGAACTCGTTTGACAGTTGGAAATTTTGAAGCCGGTTTTTCTCGAGGAGGTGTCAAGGTCAGTTGTAATGTAGACTCGAGACCACCACTCCGATAGACGTGGCGCATTGCAGCGTTTTAAAATGATATGATAATGATAAAAGGCAAGGTAAGTTTTAAGCTATAAAAGCTATTCTAGCTCCGAATGGAAAACAATAATAACGAACTTGACGCACGCGACTGCAGCGGCACTGCAAAGCCGAGATGCGCCTTTGAAGATAACGCCGACGCATTTATTACCGACCCTACTTTGCATGGAGTATTGCGATTTGGTGCTTTCACGTACACCCCACAAACCTGCCCCTTAATATTCACTAGCTAGCCTCAAGCTAGTATAATTTATTAGAATTTAAAATAGATTTTGAGTAAGGAGTTCTCAAAACGGCTGACGGAGAAATCTGGAGACAGGAAGGCGGGCAATTATTTCTGCCAACGTATTAGCCTAGCTATACAGAGGGGAAACCTAAGGTGCGGTGGTGGCTCTGTTGTAAGAACGCGTACTCTAAATCCTACAAAGGCCGGTTCAAACCCACCCGGCATGTACCAATGAGAAATACACTTTTCTTACGTACATTTGTCATAGATTTACAACACCACCGTTCCCGTGCCTCGGAGAGCACGTTAAGCCGTCGGTCTCGGTTCCACGAATACCAACTTGGAATCGTTAAAAAATTGTCATTAAAAAAAATGACATCATATCCTCGCCAAGCCGTCTGGCCAGCGTGGCGAGTGTAGGCCAAATTCTCCAGTTCTGAAAGGCCCGTCTCCAGCAGTGGAGGTCTAGGACGCTGTGTTCTAGGGGCTGTAATAAAAAAAATACAGAGGGGAAATGTTGCCAGTCTTTTCGAGATTATCTTTTTGAGGACATTTTTTATTTATTTCATTTATTAGTCTTAGTTATTAACATGGAATATTAAATACCTCGTTCTTGCATGTAGTAAACATACACCAGTTTTTTTTTAAATACCTCTATTCAGAGCTTTAACTAGCAGCTGATTTCAGAGGTTAGCAGCTGTAACTGCTAACGATTTGGACTCTTAGGTAGTAAGTGGGAATAGAGAGCGTAACATTGGAAGAAGAGCAAAGAGTCTTCCCATGTACCATGGCACCAAGATACGTGCAATAATCCTTTAAATAATTGGGTGTAGATAGATGGCTATCTATAGTTAGGATAGTTATTATGGCAGTTCGCTTAAGGATCTTAGCGGAATGTTGAACGGCTTAAACTTAACTTCCCAGCGGGTTGGTCTCGGAATGAACTTGGACAAGACGAAAGTCATGTTCAATGATCATGTCAAGCCAAGGCCAATCAGCGTAGGAAACGCTACTCTCGAAGTTGTGCAAAATTACGTTTACCTCGGGCAGACTATCCAATTAGGAGCAGCCAACTTCAGCAAAGAAGCTGACAGACGCATTCAGCTAGGATGGGCGGCATTCGGGAAACTCCGGTACATCCTCTCATCGTCTATACCACAATGTTTAAAGACGAAGGTCTTTGACCAGTGCGTCCTCCCGGTAATGTCGTATGGACGTGGGTCTGGTCCATAAATTCAAGGTCGCTCAACGAGCCATGGAAAGAGCTATGCTTGGTATATCTCTAATGGATATAATTTGAAACGTTGATATTCGTCAGAGAACGAAAGTTACTGACATAGTTTTTAAAATTAGCAAGCTGACGTGGCAATGGGCCGGACACATCTGCCGCAGAACCGTCGAACGATGGGGCAAACGGGTTCTAGAGTGGAGACCACGTATGGGCAGACGCAGAGTGGGACGACCCCCGCCAGATGTACAGATGACCTAAAGAAGATCGCTGGCGGGGGTTGAATGAGGGTAGCGAAAGATTGCGTTAAGTGGCGAGCCTTGGGGGAGGCCTACATCCAGCAGTAGAGATATACAGGCTGATGATGAAGATGATGATGAGATGGCTTGTTAAGTATTGTGTATTATTCCCTGATTTTGCTAAAAAATCGGCCTTCTCGTTGCCATGCAGAGCTGGTGGATTAGCAGCCTTAATACAGCACGTGTTTTATATATTTGTCCTTTTACCCAGATTGGTAAAAAAAAAAAAAACAATGCCTAATGAGCCATTGTGTTGAACGATTGTTTGGAAAATTAAAGAAAAATAATGTAGAAATTATAGCTTGATAACACTTATATATCTAACCTAGTTAAAGTTAGTTATAGTACAGTCAGCAAAAAGAACTCTGGATCACTTTGTTTTTTATTTCGCTAACTTACATTCATAATTGATTGATTCAGAATTGACCATGAGCCTGAGCTATCGTGTACCTAACCGACCTGTCCGTATACCCAGTCTTTTCCTCTTACCACGGGCTACCAACAATGTCTCGTTTAACAGCCCACTGCTACGTATGTGTCGTCGTTACAATGATTTATGTTTAACCCAGAGTGAAATAGATATCTTTAACTGTACCTATTCAATGTTTAAACACCACGTACATAAACTAAACCAATAAATATGCTGATTTTATTGTTTGATTTAATGTTATTAAGAATACTTATTATTACAGTTCTCCCAAAGTGATAATGCGCATAGAAATCTTCGTCACTGTTCGGCAACGGTCGTATTCCCCGAGCGTCGGAAGACGATATGTATATAGAGTGGTTAAGTGCATTTTCTTCATGCATAATTTAGTAGAATTATGTGTAATAAACTAATAAAAACTAATAAATAAACTAATAAATTAATAAACTATTTAAAGTTGAATAAGATAATTAAAGTTGAAATTAAATTCACATTTGAAAACAAAACCAAGAACGGTGTGTAATATCAGCTCTATATAATTCCACTCAGAGAGAACACATGCAGTCACCGACCGCCCGAATTGTTTTCGATTGTGTACACATGATATTGACTTCTATTTCTTTCGAACAAGGTGCAAAATGCAAGTGCAATGTTTAGGCTCTTACGATTCAATGATTCGGGTGTTTCCGGGAATACGACAATTAGCGAAGATCTGTATGTGCATTATTAATTTGGGAATACTGTACTACTATATTATTATTGTTTTTGGGTTTATATAAATATATATAATTTTAGTTATGTATGCCAAATTGTTATTTATATGTTTAAATTTAGATATTAATGTCTTTCTGTATTTTATTCTTAATATTGTTTACTGCATGCTGTGTACAAATATTATAGGTTGGCAAACTTACTACTTATTTATATCACTGTATTTTGTCAAATGTTTTGTCTGTTAACTGTTTTTTGTACCTTAATAAATAAATAAAGCAAAATTGAAGTATCATTATCACAGCCCCTAGAACGCAAAGTTCTAGACCTCCACTGGTGGAAATGGGCCTTCCAGAAAATTCGGGAGAATTCGGCCTACACTCGCCACGCTGGCCAGACGGGTCGGCGAGGTTCTGATGTCACTTTTCTAATTACAATTTATTAACGTATTAACGATTCCACAAGTTGCTATAAGTGGAACCGGGACTGACGGCTTAACGTGCTCTCCAAAGCACGGGAACGGTGGTGTTGTAAATGACAAATGTACGTAAGAAAAGTCTATTTTTCATTGGTACATGCCGGGGTTCGAACCGACCAGTATAGGCTTTTTTTTAGGGAAAGCGTTCTTACAACCGAGCCACCATTCCTCACGACACGACATTCCCAGATCATTAAAAAAAAAACAATTTAAATTGCCTCAGCCAACATAGGTTCCACTATTTACTAAAAAGTTATATAAGATGAATTTAAACAAATATTAAGAAAATAATAAACTATAACTAACTATTACTTAAATAAAATAATAATAAAAAATTGCAATAAATATAAAATTCTGCTTCTTAGTCGCTACACTCTTGGCAGAGCGGTCGTGGTCGTCACTTGAGTGTCAGTGGCACGCTTAACAAGCCGTCGCCATTCGTCTCGAACTGCAGCCTTCCTGGAGCACTCATGTAGGGGGTGATCCATTGCTGCTTTAACCTGGTAAGTCCATCTCATCGGAGACCTACCACACATCCTCTTGCCATCGACTTTTCCCTGAACTACAAGGCGTTCAATTGATGTATCTCCACGCCGCGACACGTGTCCAAAGAAATTGAGAATGCGTGATTGTACGATTGAGGAAAGGCGCTGTCCTATCTCTAGTTCCTCCAGGATGGATTTGTTGGTCCGGAATTCCGTCCACGATATGCCCAACATTCTCCGCCAACACCACATTTCTAGAGCATTAATCCGTTTTATTTCGGTTTCGCGCAGGGTCCACGTCTCTGCAGTATACAGGAAAATAGGGAACACAAGAGCTCTGACCAGCCGGATCTTAGTAGCTTTCGTAATGTTTCGGTTCCCCCATATTTTCTTTAGCTTCTCCATAGCAGACCTCGACACTGCCATACGACGCTTAATTTCCTCCTCGCATCCACCGCTATTTGATATTAATGCTCCCAGATAAATGTATGATTGGACAACATCGCATTTTGCGACCTGTTTAATTTCTGGCCAGTTAATATAAAATACTAAATTAGAAATTGGGTAATAATATTGATCCAGTGATTACAAGTATGGAATCTAATTATTGTGCTCGTGTGCGTGAGTGAATATAAGTGTTGGTGTGCTAGTGTGAGTGCGTGTGTGGGGCGGCTGCCGCATCCGTGCACATGCGGTCTTTAATATTTAAAAAAATATGATTTCATGTGTATTAAAAAATAAATAAATAATTTCCAGGATAGTCAGATACCATTTTCTATTATTTTATGAAACATTTAGACAATTTTACTCTAGTCCCATAATGATAAGTGACAAGCTCGTCGTGGTCTCTAGGGTCCAAACTCGAGAAATATTACAAATAAATTAAATAATTGATTATGTCCCTACTAGTAGTCGAACCCGGTACGTCCCAGTGTAAATCCACGGACTTAACAGCTAGACTACGGATTAGATTAGTATTAAAGTCAACTATTTGTGATACGTCAATATTTAAATTATTTTGAATGATTCTACTCCGCTAGTGGAACACTAAGGCCGCGTTCGTTTTAAGAAATATTAGCATGAAAATACCACTTTTTTTAGCACAAGTCGTGCATTTAATGAAAATTCTAACATTTGATGCTAATTTCTTATGTCAGTACCGTGTTGAAAGGAGGGTTATTGATGTTACTTTTTGACAGATGTCATTAACTTATAAAATGGTTTGTTTAACATTTTTATATACTTTATACTTTTCTATTTTATGTAATAAATTCAAAGACCACATAACATTGTCAATTGATTTGTTATTATTTGTTACTTGTCATACTTGTCAAAGAGTAGCCTTCCCGCTCGTTTTTTTACATTTCAGCTCGACATTTCACGCTGGTTTATAAAACGAACGCGGCCTAAGCAGCAAAGTGGTTCAAAAAAAGAAAGCTGTTAGTAGAAGAGCTTAGAAATTAGCTGCAAATAATAAATTAATTAATACATAAGTATATGAATACAAGCTAATTACAAGTTACCATACTACATATATACATAGGTATATAAAAAATATTATATTATATTCCGTGAATGCGGAGGTACGTAGTTGGATTCCTGGTCGGTACAAAATAATTATGAAATTAAATTATATAACAATAAAATTATGAAATTTCTCGAGTTTAGTTTGCTGAGACATTGACGTGATTGTCACTTGTCATGATGGGCTTTAGTAAATTGGCTAAATGTGAATTTGCCTTAAAAACATGTTTTCTGACCACCCGGGATTACGGTTGTATACGTTTATAAAAAAGTAAAATATCATCACGACCGTTTCCCTTTCGGGGTGGTCAGACCACGCTTATAAATAAGCGGATTCACATTTAGCCAACTTAACTATAGGCCAATCATGACAAGTGGCAAGCTCGTCAATGTCTCCAGCGTACCAAACTCGAGAAATATCACAAATAATTTAAATATTAATTAAATGTACATATTGATTTACATTAATAAATATTTTTGTGTCCCGACCAGGAATCGAATCCGGTACCTCCGAGTCTAAATTCACGGACTTGACCGCTACACCACGGAGGCAGTCTTATATAATCGGCACGTTTATAAAATCAGCATATTATACCCCTTGTTCCGAATCAAGCTCAGAGCGCTTAGAATGAATTTGATACTAACAGTCGTTCGAATCAAATATCACGATTTGGATGCTCAGAGCGTGATATCACTTTGGAACGGTCTAAATCACATTTTCATTTTAACATGATAGTTTTTTTTCTAATGTATGGAAGACAAATTTGGGATTCCACATCTTTGAGTATGAATCTAGTTAACAAACATACATCTCTCGGTTTACTCATCTTTATATGAGTAAAGTTTAATATTATAAAATTATTTTGGTCTTTTAAAAAAACTTATCGTGTTACAGACTTTTTTTTCACTTCCTACTTAAATATTAATTATAGATTTGATTTAAAAGTAATATACAAACAGTATAAACGAATTACAATATAAAATAATTTAAAAGAAAACCTAATATTAAATAAACTTGAAAATCGCTCGCGACATAATGACAAAAAACTGACAGCGCTCAGAGCGATCTACCTCGATATCGTGAGCAGTCTAAGCGCGAGAAATGATGTCATATGTGACGTCACATAGCTTTGGCAAAACAGTTTCTACACGTCTCGGAACACCTTTAAGCGTGCTTAGGTTACTATTATCGTGTCTCGGAACGAGGGGATAGTCGCTATAACAAAATTCCTTGAGGTATATAAAGTGACAATATGGCATAAGTAGATACAAAATATTTGAAAGCAATTTATTATTCAATAATCGACACATCCTGGGTCTCATAGATATAGTAAATTCTTATAAAAATATCAGACCACCCCTCTTTAACTTGTAAGTAATATTCCACGTGCATAGCAATATTACTCATGTTGTGACCATAATTTAGGTGTTGTTCTTATACTCATAATCTTGGTGGTATATTTATTTATTTAGTACACACAGCAGTACATATATTATCACACACATAACATAGTATAATTATAACTTATCTAATATATGTACCAATTAGGTATCATAGAATTCACCAATATAAAAAGGAGAAGAAATTAAAAACTTATTACTTTAAAAAAAAAAATAACAAAAACTATAAAATTTACAAAAAAAAAATATGACTTCTAAAATAAAATTATACATTTTTCTCTTTTTTAATAGAACTAATAATGAAACATAAAAATTGCACAAATTTGGTAGCTTAAAAAAAAACGAAAACAAAACACTTGTTAAATAAAATCAATCTGTCCGCAAACTAGTATCTCGAGAACTATTGGTATGTTTTACTAGAAATTTGGAATGGTACGAGTATACGATACATATAGTAACCAAAATTTATATTTTTGTATATGTTTTGTTTTGTAAATCTGATATAGCTGAGTTTTCCTTGCAGATTCCTTTCTCAGTCAGATTAAACATTAACAGGTCACTGGAATCTGCTTAGCTGCTGGTCTTCTGCTAACAGCTTACTTATTGGACCACTTTGCTCCTTAGTCTTCTAATAGCAGGAGTAGAATCATTCAAAATAATTAAATTAATGACGTTTCATAAATACCTGTAATAGGTTTACGTGAATAAAGATATTTTGACTTTGACTTTATCAAAAAACGTATACAGAGGTAGTTTTGGAGTGTTTTACTACTATAAGGATTTGTTTTTTTTTTTTATATATTAAAATGACAGACATGAATCTGCAGCCACCAAAAAGAAACAAAAAAAATAATTAAACAGCTCGCTAAGTTTTTTTTTTTTTGCGAGGAAATGCGGCTAGCGTTCTTGCCACTATACCGCGCGGATACGATTTATTTTTAAATTAGGTTTTTTTTTTTGTTTTTAAAAAAATATTTCCATTTTTAGCGAAATTAGGAATAAAATACTAAGCAAGAGTCTTGCGAGTCTAAAATTAGGAGGCCTCCATTAAACCAGAGGCAGCAGTCTTGACATTTCATAACGCCAACTTGGCAATTTAAGGTGGCCATTGACGAGCCTTCTAACAGACCAAATCGCGTGGTAAAATTGGTAAAATTTGTTCACGATTGTCGAAAACATATATTGTTTTTTAAACGACGACACAGCCTTGTATAACGTCTACGTGCATTCAGTTAATTCTGAGTTACGCCGCTTCCAGTGACGACGTCAGCTTCATAATCTTTTTGATCGCGAAAACTGAATGCGATAATCTATCAACAGTCTGTTAAATAATTGGACGCACGTCTATTCGAATAGTTTATTAAAACTTCCGTTTTTTTTTTTTTTAATACTACCACCACCTGTACTTGTGACCTTGCACCCACCCACCTGATGGTAAGTGGCGCGGGAGGTCCATGAATGTGAACTGGAATCAGACACTCGTGACTGTCATCAGTCCCTAACATTATGCCGGCTTGACCCAAACCTGATCCCGAAATGTGTGGACTCACTTACTGGGTTATCGGCACGAATGGTGGATACTTCCCCGCCCCGGCGGAAAGGACAAATTACCAACATCAGTCCACCTACCACCTATGATATGATAAACAAAAATTAAAAAAGCTAACATTAATAGACCTTGCATGCCACTTAACATCAGGAGGAAGCAACGTCACATGTAAAAAAAACATAGCAGGCTAGAACCTGCGAACTTTGCATTGGACACGTTTTTTTAAAGTCCCGATATATTTTTAAAAACATGGTGTTACGAAAATTAACACTTTCTGACAAGGCATAAAACTTTGAATAATTTAATATTTTTTAGTATTGTTATTACATGTATTTTATAGCACGTGACAATGAGATATTACGTTATTCAAAATTAAAATGTTATACAGATTTATTTTTATGTTATTTATTCTGAAGTAAACAATTATTACAATGGTTTTTATTACAAACATTTATAACAAGTAATATAATGGTATAATCCAATCCGCATTGTATTATTTAAACTGTATTTATTGTGTTTAAACGTTAAAAAAAAACATATTACTCCCTGGCCAAGGAGTTGTCAAAGCGGCTGACGGAAAGGTCTGGAAACAGGAAGGCTGGTAATTATTTCTGCCAAATCTCACTATACAGAGGGGAAATGTTGTCAATCTCCTTGGGACTATCTCGGATGGGACGTATCTAGAGGACATTTATTTATAGTTTTTTTTTTGTAGATTTATATTTATACTTACATACAGTAGGTACAAATATACAAACAGTATAAAATAATTACAATATAAATTAAAACTACTTAAAAGTAAAAATTAAAATAAATATAAACTAAACCTAATAAAAAATAAACTATAAGTAAAAAATGTCCTCTAGAGACGACCCTTCAGTGATAGTCCAAAGAAGACTGGCAACATTTCCCCTCTGTATAACTAAGCTAATACGTTGGCAGAAATAATTGCCAGCCTTCCTGTCTCCAGACTTCTCCGTTAGCCGTTTGGACAACTCCTTGGCCAGACGCTTGGCTGAGTGTCCCCATGGGCCCATCGTCTCCACCCCAAACGGAGCAAATTCGTAACCTGTACTGAGGTTGGCGTATTTACGCAGCTTGAGGTTCTCAGCAGAAACCGCCGCAAATACAAATACAAATCGTTTATTAGCACAATAAGAATATTGATTCGTTATGGTGAACCCTGTCTCCTGCATGAGCTGAGCTGTATAACAGGAGCCAGTGTCTTCCAATAATGAACATACAATTTAAAAGAAGCTACATAACTACACAATCGGGCAAATATATATATATTCGACTGATGATCTATAGATCATCATTAATCACCACTTCATCTTATTTGCAGTCGAAACGATGTTCGGACAACTCGCGCAGGATCTGGCGTTTCGTCGTGAACTTGAGAAAAAACTCAGCTTGGTGACGGGTGTGAGTAGAGAATATTTTGATGAAAGGGTCAGCCTCGCCGTTCAACGAGAAAACGCAGCGAGTGTACTCGACACACTACGCCCATCGTACGGTTATAATTTTAGTTCTTTATTTATTAAAATTTTATTAAATGAAAATAAAATATTTGCAAGAATAATTTATTTACATTTTTTTATTTATTTAGTATTAGGTGTGCAAACAGATTCCAGTCAGTTGCAAATTTGAGTTCATTTAATTTATACATGGACTAGACTGGAATCCAAGCAGCACATACAACATGCAAATTATAATAATTATTATCAAAATTAGAAAATAAATTTATTTATTTTATTATTTATTTATTTTCCTATTTTTTATTTTATTTATTTTATTATCATTATATTTAAAATAAATTAAAATACATTGCAAGATATTATAGCTAGAAAATTCGCTTCACATGTTTTCACCTCAGAGGCATGCAATATTGGGCAATTACAATATGAGAAAAGTCAAGTTATAAAATAGAAGTAGGTACATTGAAGCTACGCTCATACTATATACATTTTAGCATTAATTATTGCTTTGATATCCTTTGATTGCCTCCGTGGTCTAGCGGTTAAGTCCGTGGATTTAGACTCGGAGGTACCGGGTTCGATTCCTGGTCGGGACACAAAAATATTCATTAATGTAAATAAATACATTTATTTGTGATATTTCTCGAGTTTGGTACGCTGGAAACATCGACGAGCTTGCCACTTGTCATGATTGGCCTATAGTAAAGTTGGCTAAATGTAAATCCGCTTATTTATAAGCGTGGTTTCAAACCACCCCGAAAGGGAAACGGTCGTGATGATACTTCTGTATTAAACATTTTTTTATTAAATAATTGCACCTGCGGGGTGAGGCGGTGTGGCGGTGGTAAGTGCACAAGTATCATCAAGACCGTATCCTTTTCGTGGTGGTCAGAAATCACGCTTATAAATAAAGCGGATTCACATTTAGCCAACTTTACTATAGGCCAATCATGACAAGTGGCAAGCTCGTCGATGTCTCTAGCGTATCAAACTCGGGAAATATCACAAATAAAATAAATATTATAATAATTTCATATTTATTTTGTTTAAATTTATAAATATGATATATAATGCGAAAGTTGTGGGCGAAAGAGGCCCTGGCAGACCGAGACTCACATATCACGATCAAATAAATAAAACACTGGCTGAGGGGCAATGCTGCCAGTATTCTTGGCACTTTGCCCATTGGCAGCAATTTGGAGCAATTTTTTTATTTATAATAATTTTTATTTTGTGTTTTCTTAATTTTAGTTTATAGTTATATTTTTATTTATTAATTAGGTTTGTTTTTATTAATAGTAATTTATGTTTTAAGATGTAAGTTTTTAGTTTAATTAATATTTTATTATTTTTTAAATCATTGTACCTTATTTCCTTCGAATAAAGGTCTTATTTAGTTTGTAAGATTCTAATTGTTTTAATTTCATTATTAATATAAGAACTAATTTTAGTAAATTGATCTCCTAGTAAGAAACATATGTAAAACACCTAGATTTTAAGAAACACTATTGTAATGCCCGAACTGGGTCGTGTGCTGTAAATGTTATATTTTTTTACCACATGAACAATAAATTTTTTGTCTTTGTCTTTGTCTTTAATACCCATTTAGTGTTTAATTTTATATTATGTAAATATATTTTACAAATAAATTTCTTTACTGCGTTTAATTATCGGGGAATATATTATATATAAATACATGTAATGTTCGCGCGGCTTGTAACTGGAACGCGTGAAGGAAGGATTTGAATCACCGACTTAAATTATTGGAATTCAGCGAGCGTCTATTGGTGCCAGCCTTCTACGTAAAGGTTAGCCATTAGCAAATACCTACTTTAAACTAATTCGATGCGATGGCATGTTTGCTTTAAGTAGGTATTTGTAATCATCATCACGACCCCCTTCCGGTTGATCAGAAACCACGCTTTTTAAACCAACCTTAGGGACACTGTAGTACATTAAAGACGTAAGGTAGGTACAATTAGAGAAATATGATTACGTAATAAATATGCAATATTATCTAAACTCAATAAAATACTATAATAAACTAAATACTAATACTACATACACATAACGTTTTAATAATATATTAGGTACAGTTGATGAGCTATTTAAATAATATGAATATACATTTTTTTGGAAATGCTTCGATTGGATGCTTGTCGTATATTTACTGGCAGCTTGTTCCACAGGTTTGCGGCAACAACAGCAAAAGAATCGTTCATGAACCCAGAGTGGTGCGATGGAATAGACAGAACAGAGTTGTGTGAGAAGCGAAGAGACTTATCGTGAAATGAGAAAAGATAGGCAAATTTGTCCTTAAGTATTTTGTATTTATTAACGATTCCACAAGTTGCTATTAGTGGAACCGGGACTGACGGCCTCACGTACTCTCCGAGGCACGGGAACGGTGGTGTTGTAAATCTATGACAAATACGTAAGAAAAGTGTGTTTCTCATTCGTACATGGCGAGGGTTTGAACCGACCTTTGTATTATATATTTGACCGCCTCCGTGGTCTAGTGGTAACAAACGTTGCCGTGAACTCGGGAGGTCGTGGGTTCGATTCCCACCGGGGGCAAGTTGTACATTGTATAATTTGTCTCGGTCTGGGTGTTTATATGTATAATATGTATATATTTACAAAAAAAAGTATAATATGTAGTTTATCAACCATCTAGTTTCCGTAACACAAGCCTCGTAGCTTACCACGGAAACTAGATGGCGCTGTGTGACCTGTCTGGAAATATTTATTATTTATTTATTTATTATATGTGAAATAGGTCACCAAGTCACTGCGAGCAGTAGTGATCTATTGTGACCTCCCTAGACTATAGTTCGTTCGACCTACGGCTTCAAAGAACCTTAGTCCATACTAAGCCCATGCTTAGGAGCGAGGCGTCGCACCTCCTCGGGGCTTAAACTGTGAGCACCCAAGGTGCTTCGCTTGTGATGCAGGGCATAACAGTCGCAAAGGAGATGGACTGGTGTCTCAGACACCTCGCGACAGAATCTGCACTTATCTGTTTCTACCAAGCCCATGGTAAACATGTGCTTGTTTAATTTACAGTGACCAGTTAGGGCTTGGTAGGACCTTTGTGGGATTTTAAGGAAAGCGTATTCACAACCAAGCCACCACCACTCTTTTATAATCTACGAGTATAAACAGGGCCGGCCCTTCCCAGACGCACGCGGGTGGAGTGCAAGGACGCGCGGGCGCAGCGCCCTCTCAAGAGAAATCATGTGTTTAAAAAGGTTTTTAGATATTGATAATGGTCACTCGAAAGCAGTCCTCCAAATCTTAGCATTGAATAATTGGCAAGAGACGTTCCCTAATATTTGGACAGCTCTCCGGATTTTTGTAACGATTCCGGTTACGGTGGCCAAAGGTGAACGTAGTTTTAGCAAGCTTAAGCTAATTAAAACGTACCTTAGATCGACTCTTGCAGAAGACAAGCTTTCCGATCTAGCCTAGCTCTCAATTGAAAATGATATTGCTCAATCATTGTCATATGAGGGATCATAAAAAAATTTGCAAATGCAAAAGTGCGTGAGCAGCGATTTACTTAAAATTAGTTTTGTGTAAAACTGAAATAGTTCTGTATTATTGTAGGAGCCTAAACCTATTTAGGTTTACATTTCTTATAAGCATTGTTACATTAATTACTGAAGATAATAAGTACCAAACCAATAGTAAAGTAATAACATATTTTGTTTGTCATTCCAAATGTTTCCATATTTCACATAATATCCCGTGGGTTTAGAGGATTTGAGGGGGGTGCAAGGGGCGCCATAATTAAATCTCGCTCAGGGCTCAGGCCGGAAACATAGTTATTTGTGAAACTAAATGGCCACCCAAGTTAAGAATGCAAAAAGAGAAATTCATTTATCAAATTACAAAACTATAAAGAACACTATGTTCAGTTTAATATTCACAAAAAACAACCAAACCATTCAACATTCTACTTACGAACATAATACATTGCTGTCATAATATTTAAAACCACTGTCAACGTGTATATGTATATACGACGACAAATGCATATGTAGGTAGCTATATGACTTTGCTACATCCAGGAGCAAGTAGGGTAACTACTTAATTTTAAATATATAGGAAACTGTCCGGCCGGCATGGGCTGTCTTGAATCTTGTCTTGACGGGCTCTCAAATCTATTATAATTTAACGAAAAACATATCAACTCGCAAGCCAAGGCAAAGATTATTATCTAAATAAGATTTTTTACCACAGACAAGTTTTTTAAATTTTATTTCCTTGCCTCCAATGGTGTGTATCAGGCAAAGCTTTTTTTGAAAATTGACAGAAAGATGGTTGATTACTATAATTTATACTATAAATAAAATAATATAAAAAACGCAAACGGGGTTCTTCAACACTGTTTTTGTAAATAGTTAAATAGAGATGTAAATGACATGTATTTTATTGGGTCCCATTGAATATTCTTATAAAAACATAAATAATTTTATACAAAAATGGGCCAGCGCCTTGTGTCGTGTTTCTTCATCAAGGATCGTGACCTCCCAAAGAAATGGTGTGCATCTTGATGATAGCACGCTACCCGTTCCTGTCTTCGGCGGCTCTACATCATGGACGCTAGTGTCTTTGGTGGAGCGAATTTGGTCGAATAAGCGAACCGGGCTTCGGCCTCAAAAAAGTTTTTCAGGTTACCTCTTCCTTTTCTGGCAATGTGTCCGAAGTACGGTGGATAGCCTAGTCAATATGTCTAGATGTTTTAAAATCGACGCGTTTGTCCGATGCTCAGTCCACCACGAGATCCTCAGCATTTTTCTCCAAGACTACATCTCAAAAGCATCGATACGCTTTCGGTCGGCGCTCTTTATGGTCCATGTCTCAGCATCATATAATACAATGCGTGAGCAACAGAGGCGGACGTCCACTTCCTAGAATTACTAGGTATGTTAGTTACACTGGCGAAGGTACATTAAAAAGCCTTTGTAACAAAAGGGCATGTATGAAGAGGTTGATGAATGTCGACGAAGCGCCAGAGGTATGTCGTGATCATGTCAAGTGGTGCTCAATTGTCCCCACAAGGGATCTGGCGTGAAGATATGTTTGTATGTAAGTTAGATAATTTCTTTGACTGTGTGAACGTGATACAATTACTGATTCAATCGATTGTCGGAGAAAGTTTTTAAGATAAGTTAAGAATAAAAAAAACTACTTAATAATTCAAAATACAACTAAAAACAAAAATAAAATAAAGAAAAAACAAAATAATTTTAAAAAAATATTAATAAAAAAATAGCAATGGGAAAAAAAATATTAATATTTATTATCCCGAAAATACCTATTTAAATTGTTGGTCACTGGACACAAATCGCGGTTGCCTTTCGCTTGTCGTACGTCGGGCAGCGCTTTGCGACACCCGCAGTGCCGACCGCCGCTTGTGGGCACCCAGCCTTATATACACGTCCTACATACTCCTATCAACTTATGGACGCCTGGTAGATACGATCGAAATCTTTTAGCCTTTTTACTTGGTTTTCTTGTAAAAATGGCATTTTCGTTCTACGCTAGTTATTTATACTTTTTTGTTATTTATTATTAATTTTTCATAGAGCAGGTTATGTTGGGGCCTACGCCCGTTTTAGGATGACTCGGGTGTTACTGGTGAAGTATCAAAAAATGGACTGTATATTTCGTTTTTATGCGTTTAATTAAGAAGCCCGACAATGTCTCGACGCGACGGTACTTAAACTTAAAACTATTAGCCGGAGAGGCTCCTCTCCGTGGTCGGTTAACTGATGTTAGGACATATATTATATAGAATATTGTGGCACCGAAGCAGCAAAATCAGTCTATCATGCTTATTTCAGCAGCATAATGTCATACGGTCTATTGGTTTGGGGAACGGCTTCAGAGGCGAACCGAATATTCATATTACAAAAGAGGGCGGTTCGTTTTGTAGCTGGAATAAAATCAAGAGAAACTTGCAAAGACGCCTTTAAAGAATTGAATATATTAACTATATATAGTACATATGTATTGCACTGTTTGATGTATATTAGGGAAAACATGGACTCATATCATATTAAACCCTTGAGAAGTAACTCACGCCAAAAGGAGTCTATTGCTGTACCTAAACATAGATTGACTAAGTTTACAAAAAGCTTTGTATGTAACTGCGTCAAACTGTACAACAATCTATCGAAGGAAATAAAAACTCTTGAGGATAAGGACTTTAAGAAAAAGCTTAAGTTAGCTTTAATAGAAAAAGCTTACTATAACCTTGAAGCACTACAAGATATTAATATAGCATAAGACTATTGACATTTGTTTCTTTATTTATTTATATTGCACTATGCATCTGACATAATTATATAATTAATTTTTAAGTAAAGGTAACACTGACAAGGCCCTTTTACAGCCGCAAAAAATTGACATTATCTTTAGAATTATATAATTCTAATTTGCCTATCTCTCGTTACTTCATGAAAGATCCCTCCGTTCGTCCCACAATTCTGTTCTATCTATTCCTTCTCATCACTCTAGTTTTCAGGCTAACTCATTCGCAGTAGTGGCAGCAAATTTGTGGAACGACTTGCCAGTTGAAATTCGCCAAGCTCCCAACAAAACACTATTTAAAAAGATGGTTTACTCTCATTTCTTAAAGAGCTCCTTATAGCGTATGTAAGTAAATGTTGTATGTAGTGTATATCTATGTATGTATATAGTTTGTAGTATATGTATTTTTATTTAATATTTGAATGTATGTGTATTTGTAGTTATATATATATTGTATATATAAGAACGATTTAATTTATTATGTAAATGTTTCATATAGCCAGTTGCACCTACCTTTCAACGTTAATGCTCTGTATTGTCCCAAAGGTTGGCTGCTAGAGAATGCCTAGCGGCATTAAGCCCGCCTCTTGTACATAGTGCAATAAAGTTTTAAATAAGTAAATAAATAAATTATTTTATTTAATGTTTACAATTTATGACAAAGCCTTTTTACAGCCGCAGCTATTTTAACTAGTCTTATTTAAGTTAATTTTAGTATACTAATAAAGTTAGACAAGGCCCCTTTACAGCCGCATTTAAGTTATTTTAAGTGTCTTCATCTTAAGGTTCCTACTGCCAGTTCTGTTCTTAGCACGAATATAACACTTTCCAGGCACGATAGATATAAGAGTATGTAGTCAGTAAATTATGTAACATAACACTCGTACCTAATAGAATTATGTACTTAATCATAGACCTAACCAAATTCCGGTGGGAATGTACGGTGACAAAATAAAGAATAAAAAAAAAAAAGATTATGGTCTTAACAGGTTAGTTTGCCAATTAACTCCATAAACTTGGAGGTCGCAGGAGAAGGTAGAGTAGTATCATTTAATTTATTTAGGAATTCTTACAGCTAATTTATATATATATTCTCGTATAGGAGAAAATAGTAATATGAAGGGTTGGTATGAAGGAAAGCATAGGGACAAAAATAAGGAAAAGCATGCTACGATGGTTCGGGCATGTTGAAAGGATGAGCGATGAAAGATTGACGAACCAGATATATAATGCGAAAGTTGTGGGTAAAAGAGGCCCTGGCAGACCGAGACTCACATATCACGATCAAATAAATAAAACACTGACTGAAGGTGCATTAAAAAGTCTTCGTAACCAAAGGGCATGTATGAAGAGGTTAATGAATGTCGAAAGAGGTATGTCGTGATCGTGTCAAATGGCGCTCAATTGTCTCTGCCTACCCCGCAAGGGATCTGGCGTGAAGATATGTATGTATGTATGTAGTAATATGATAAAGCCAATAATAAGAGTTCGCTGACAGATACAATAGAAGTAAGCAAAGAAAACTATGAAAATAAATTTAATAATAAGAATGAATACAAGAGTACAAGAATTACGATAATTTGGGTAGGTATAACAAACTATACCTTATTCAAGATAGCAAATAATATTATATAGAAAGTAAAGTATCATCACGACCGAATCTCTTTCGGGATAGTCAGAAACAACTTTTTATTTATTTATTAAAGCGGATTCGAACTTAGCCAACTTTAAGGCCCATCATGACCAGGAACCCGGTACCTCCGAGTCTAAATCCACAAACTTAACCACTAGACTACGGAGGCAGTTAAAGTTAAAAAAAAAAAAAAAAACTAAAATAAGTAGTTCTCTAACTGCTTATACGAGTAACTGCTTATAAGCCCCTAATTAACTTATAATATCTATTGGGAAAAATAAATAGGTGGTAAGAGGACTGATGGTGGTAATTTGCCCGGTCTGCCGGGGCGGGGAAGAATCCATCGTTCGTGCCGATAAAAAAAAACCGGCATAGTGTTAGGGACTGATGATAGTATATATATATATGGCCAAATGCCTCAAAGTTATAATTTTGTTTAATGCTATTTGATGTGCTTTTTAAATTCATCTGTATGAGCAGCAGAACCGGCCTCTTTTGATGTAGAGGAAATGTGGCAAGCGGCAAAGGTATATACACAGGTGGCATCGCAAACAAGACATCTTCCCTCACACCATGGTACAAAAGACATACCATCAGGCCTTTTACCATCACTACGTGAAAGACCTGATGGTTCAAGGACAGACGGGATTTTAGCAGATCATAAACTTCTCTTTATAAACTCATTTAAGGCTTGGTGTCTGGAGAATCTGCCTGCGTTCTTTTGACAACTAAGCCCGTGTTTCATCAACTTGAGAACCACACCTGCATATGTGAGGTTGAATAAATAAAATAGCAAAATAAAAAATAAATTATATTATCTAATTGAGCCTGTAATTGCACCTACATTTCATTGTTTGATTGCTTTTGTTGTCCTAAAGGCAGCATTAAGTCCGCATTTGTACTTTGTGCAATAAATAATTAAATAAATAAATTGCTACAAATAGATTTTTTAAATTATTATTGTTACTCTTATTTTAATGCTCTAAATTAATCTCCTATAATTAAGGTGGCGCACCTAACTCCATATGTATTATTTATGTTATGTTGTAATTAGTTGGTGTACATCTTGTTCGAGATACAATAAATAAACCATTTAACTGTAAAACATGCGGAAGATGAACATAAACAGCCCTCAATAATAAACAATCAACCAATCAGACAATGGCTCTACTTAGTCCGAAGAGATTGATTCAACCAATCACGGGACAATTAATTAAAGACCGCCTATCACAAAGGCCTGATCTACAATCGCATCAAGACAAGCAAAACTCCTTTGTACAATGATACGAGGTATTCTTGAGAACGAAATGAAATCAAAGTTAACAGGTCAATGGAATCTTCCAAGCTTACTATTTAGTCGCGATCACAGCGACATTATTGCCGCTCGGCCAATACCACAGTTGGATCATTGGCCAGCGCTCCAAACGGCGCCCACGAGAGTGGAATCAATCAAATTCAAAATTCTTTCTTTATTGTATAGATTGCTTATTCTAATTACAGTTGTCTTGTTTGGGATGCCACCTGTGTGGATACCTTTGCCGCTTGCCACATTTCCTCTACATCAAAAAAGGCCGGTTCGGCTGCTCATACAGCCGAATTTAGAAAGCACATCAAATACAATAGCATTAAACAAAATTATAACTTTGTGGCATTTGGGGTTGAAACAATGGGGGTATATTCTCTTGATACCCACAAATTCATAAAAGAGCTGGGTAAACGAATTTTCCAAGAGTGTGGCGATCCCAAATGCCATAACTACCTAAAACAGAATATTTCAATTATAATTCAACGAGGAAATGCGGCGAGCGTTTTAGGTACCCTCCCTGGTGGTAAGCCCTTAGTTTATTTTGTAGAATAGTTTTAATTTCATAGGTATTTTTAGTTTAGTATTATTTATAATTAGTTTTTTAATCTATTTTATTTTAATGTATACATTATGTAAATTATATAAAATTATAAATTACAGTTGTATGTACATGTCATGATGATGCAATCTGCCCATATTATGGGCATACAATGTCAATAGATATTTATTTACAATATTTATTTGTATATAGTTTATATTTAATATTGTTCTTGTCAATTTATTGGAATACAATGTTAATGTCAAAATTTGCATGCTAAAAATTATTTTATTGAGTAAAAACAGTTGTCAATAAGAATTTTCTTTAACTCAATAGTAAAACGTTTTATAGGTAACTCTCGTATCTCTCTAGGAATGTTATTATATACTCTAATGCACATTATGTGGCAGTTTCTGCTGTAATATTCACTTACACATCTTAGGTAGATTAGTCGGGTATAATCTCTAGGTACAAATTTGTTACAAGTATTATATTTTTAAAGAGATTAGAATGTTTATTAACAAATATTCCTATTTCAAGGATATATATTGAAGCCAATGTTAATAATTTTGGCTTTTTAAATAAGGGTCTACAGGAGTCAAATGGTCCAACTCCACAGATAGTCCGCGCACCGAGCGGTCACACGTTTTTTCTCTCACAATTTTCATAGCCTTAAGTAATTAACTGGAATTTCTACTTCTGTAATAAACCATATACAGTCCGCTAAACATTCTTTAATTGAGCCATCGAAGACCCGCAGTAGTATCCCTACGTTGTTAGCAGCACAGAATAGGGACTGACGACTTAACACTATTTAAACTTAGCTTTACTGCTTGACTGCCTTCGTGGTCTAGCGGTTAAATCCGTGGATTTAGACTCGGAGGTACCGGGTTCGATTCCTGGTCGGGACACAAAAATATTTACATTTAATTTATTTGTGTTAATTCTCAAGTTTGGTATGCTGGAGACATCGACGAGCTTGCCACTTGTCATGATTGGCCTATAGTAAAGTTGGCTAAATGTGAATCCGCTTATTTATAAGCGTGGTTTCTGACCACCCCGAAAGGAAAACGGTCGTGATGATACTTTACTTTACTTTTTTTCTGCTTAATCTTCGACTAGCAGTAGTAGAATCATTAAAAATAATTTCAACCTTTCGATATCTATGTAACCAAGCATTGCTCTCTCCATAGCTCGCTGACCGACTATGAATTTATAAATGACTTCTTTTTTGAAACGTTGAAATATTTTCGAATCAATAACAGTCAAGAATAGAGCTGTGTTCCAGTGGTTGGTGGTGACAGTAGGACAGATTGACGAGAACGATAGGCGCATGCTAATGTTCGCCGAGCTTCCTTGTGGGCGACGGGCCTTATTATGTCAGATTGTTTGACAGCTTGAAGCAAAAACATTGTTTAAAACTGCAAGCTTTATGGGCCCTTTTAAACACCTAACGATAATAATTTAAATGTTAAATAAATTAAAGCCAACCGCCAGGCCAAGGAGTTTAAAGTCCAAACGGCTGACGGAAAAGTATGGAAACAGGAAGGCTGGCAATAATTTCTGCCAGCGTGCAGAGGTACCTGCCTGTGAACTGCCTCGCTATACAGAGGGCAGTTTCCATAGTACTATTTCCAATGGCATGTCTTTAAAGGACATGTTTAGCTTATATTTCTTTTTTTTTTTTGGCACGAACAAGCATTTGTCACCGGAGCAGAAAATTATTAAACCTAAATAAATTATTAAAATTCAAATACCTATTAAAAATAAAATAAATTAGGAACTAAATTATAAAAACTAAAAATTAATAAATAAAATTACGACTATTCGATGGGCGTAGTGTGCCGAGGACACTCGCTGCGTTCCGGGCTTAACAGCGAGGCTGACCCTTTGAACAAGATATTCTCTACTCAAAGGGTCGCCAAGTGGAGTTTCTTACCAAGCTCGCGGGAGAACACAAGAGCCTCCTCGGACCACGGTTTCTTATGGCTGGATGTCACATGTAAATAAATTATATTTATTTATTTATTTATAAACTCTTTATTGCACAAAATAACTTAAAAGGTAGTGTACAAGGGCGAACTTAATGCCTTCCGGCATTTTATAACAGCTAACCTTTGGGAGTGTGGCAGAGGATTGCGGGTGCATTAAGATAAATATAATTACTTAAGAATAATTAAATACTACTACATAAACACTTACATGATGTATAATTAAAATAATATATATAAAAAACATAAATATATATTATGTATGAATATATATTATACAATTTAAAAATAAAACAATAACCTTAACTTCAAATTAATACAAAATATAAAGTCGTCAAGAGACGTCCCATCAGAAATAGTCCCAAGGAGGTTGGACACATTTCCCCAAGGCAATTATAAGCAAGGCTAATACGTTGGCTGAAATAATTCTCCAGATTTTTCCGTCAGCCGTTTAGACTTTAAACTCCTTGGCCTGGCGGTTGGCTGAGGGAACCCATGGTCCCATCGTTTCGATCCCACTCGGCGCAAGCTGTACCGAGATTGGCGTATTTTGGCTCAGCAGTAACCGTCGCACATCCCGCGCTGGACGAGGTCGCCTAGATGTGGGATGGGGCTAATGTGTCTACACATCCTTCCCATACCAGATACCTCCCAAGTTTTCAAGGTCCGACGGTCTTGCCGTCGGATCTCTTGCCATCGCTCCGCGCAATGCCAGAGGGTTCTATAAGATCGCGGGTACTCCAGCAGTGACAAGAGACCTTTAGATAATGTCGTTGATAGCCGCGTGACGAGGAATATAGACGGCACTTCTAACACAAATAAATAAAACTAAAAACCCTTCGCTGCGGGGACCATTGAAAGGCAAGGCTGACGCTTAAAACTTCTCCAGGCGCGGATGTGGTTCAGTTGTAAACTCGAAAAATACACTTTTCTTACGTATATTTGTCATAGATTTAGAACATCACCGTTCCAGTGCCTCGGAGAGCACGTTAATCCTGTTCCACTAATAAATAATAAATAAAAAAAAGACATTAAAAATTATCATCATTCATTTATAGGTGGTAGGCAGACTGATAGTGGTAATTTGTCCAGTCTGCTGGGGCGGGCAAGTATCCACAGTTCGTGCTGATAAACCCAGTATGGTGTATCCACACGTTTCGGGATCAGGCTCGAATTGCCGTCATGTCCAGTCAAGCTGGCATAGTGTTAGGGACTGATGTCAGTCATGAGTGTCTGATTTCAGTTGCTAACATTCATGGATCTCGCTCCCCGCTTACCATCAGGTGGGCGGAAAGTCAAATGGCGTGCTAGTATTAAAAAAAAAAAAAATCTCGAACACGTCTGGCCAGCGTGGCGAGTGTAGGCCAAATTCTCCAGATATACTCGTGTGTTTTGGAATGCATATCTCCAAAACGGAGATCTAGGACGCTCTATTTTAGTGGCTGTAATGAATAAATGAATTCATATATTTCTATTTCTATCAAAAACAAGTGACAACTATCTTCACATTTCCTATCATTAAGTTACGGTAGCTATCAAAATTATCAGATATTTATCGGACATCCATGTACTCGGCGGGCAAGTGCACATAAAGATGCTGAGGATAGCTGGACCGTATCTCAGATGATAGCCGAGATAAATGGCAAGCTTCGACGCAGCCGAAATACAGCGCAAAATTGAACAAAAAGGTGCTTTGCGCATGGATGGTTAAACACGTTCAGAACCATCGGATTCTAATTATTTTCTTCTTCACATTATTATTACACTATAGAATCGTGCAAGAGTGATTTTTTAAATATTCTGCTAAAGGAGTTGAAACTCTCGGGCCGTGGGGACCAAGTGCACATGAAATTTTCAAGGCGTTGTTGTAACAGCTCGTCAATACCTCGAGATACAAAAGGGCTGGGCAATATAATGGTCAAATGATCAGCATTGCCATTGAACGTGGCAATGCTGCCAGTATCCTTGGCACTTTGCCCATTGGCAGCGATTTGGAGCATTTTTTTTATTTATAATAATATTTATTTTGTTTTTTCTTTATTTTAGTTTTTAGTTGTATTTTTATTTATTAAGTAGATTTATTTTTATTAATAGTAATTTATGTTTTAAAATGTAAGTTTTTAGTTTAAAAAATAATGAAGTTTTTTTCAAATCATTGTACCTTACTTTCTTCGAATAAATAATTCATAGAATGCCCATTTTAAATAAAAATAAATAAATTAATAAATAATTTATATAAAACAAAAATGATTGAATTAAATTGGTTCTGGTCGATTTGTGTAACCTGTAATAAATTAATTAGTTTGTTTTTTTTTTTTATTTAGCTTACTTTATTTTTGTTTTTAAAAGGGTGAAGGCAGACACTGTATCTTTGTTGCATTTTTCCTCGTGTTTCCTCATCGTGACCTCTCGGACGTGTTTGGGTGATAACAGGTGGTTTAAATACAACAAAACGAACCTAATTAACGTTACGAAATAAATGAGCTGATCATCAATGAGAACCTTAGTGACTTTGTATGAACAATGAACATGTCGACCGAGGGGCGCCCTTTGTCCGCATTCATTTTGGCTCGTGGTATTATTAACACATAAAAGAAAGATATATCGTCAGACTTGGCTATATGGGCTTGCCCTTTGCCTTCCCTATCACCTCATTTATCATCCAGTTCGTGAGAATATAACAACAACATGAAAAAATCTATTTAATCCTCTTTGTGATGGTTCTGTATGGTATTTGTATTCGGGCGGTGGCCGCAAAGCGCCTCTCGTGTCACCCTCTTATTTAGGTGCGGCGTGCAGTAGCGACTGTCGGCCAACGCTACTCCTATACACATATCTTTATCTATATATATATATCTACATATTCATACATCTCTCTTCAATTTTATATACACCAGCCCCCCTAGCATGTTCTTTATTTAATCTTGCCTTGACGCGGGCAACTCAAATCTAGTTATAAACACAAAAATCATTCAAAATCCCCAGCCTCGGCGAGCTTGAAAATATTATTAACTTGCGGCGATATAAAATTTTTGGCCATAACAAACGTTGCCGTGAACTCGGGAGGTCGTGGGTTCGATTCCCACCGGGGGCAAGTTGTACATTGTATAATTTGTCTCGGTCTGGGTGTTTATATGTATAATATGTAAGTATATATTTACAAAAAAAAAGTATAATATGTAGTTTATCAACCATCTAGTTTCCGTAACACAAGCCTCGTAGCTTACCACGGAAACTAGATGGCGCTGTGTGACCTGTCTCGAAATATTTATTTATATATATATATGTCTGTGTGTGTGTTCCCTATGCATTGCAAAACTACTTGACTGATCGGGATGAAACTTTGGAAATATGTAATGTGAACATCAGGGATGGTTTTTGACATATTAGATTGCATAATAAGTAAATATTAATATATAAAACAAAGTCGGGTTTGTTAGAACACTGATAATTCGACGACAGCTGGACAGATTTTCACGATTTTTGATTTGTTGGATTTGTCTCCATCCCGATTAGCAGAATAACTATTAATAAAATTGGAAAACTGAAGAAAAGACATTTTACCATACAAAAATTTCGTGGGTTTGAATTTATATCACGCTTGACCCTTCAATGACTGTTAGGCGATACGAAGTTCGCCGGGTCAGCTAGTCTAAAATAAAATAAAGTAGGTACATAGGCGATAATACCTACCTAAAATTTGTTCTCTAACTGTTCGATTCCAGTATTGTCGTATGGAGCAGAGACGTGGACACTGACAGTGGGTCTGGTCCACAAATTTAAGGTCGCTCAGCGGGCTATGGAGAGAGCTATGCTCGGTATTTCTCTAATGGATAAAGTCTGAAACGGACATCTGTTAGAGAACCAAAAACATAGCAATAAAAATTAATAAGCTGAAGTGGCATTGCCGTCTGTTGCAGAACCGATGAGCGTTGGGTTCTGGAGTGGAGACCACGTACGGGAAGACGCCACTTTAATTGAATACAAAATTTTGAGACGTGATCATACTTACGCAGGCCTAATATATAAATTTAAAAAACAGGAGTTCTCGCGCTATTTTTCACGGACCTGTGAAGTTCATGTTTTTGTTTTGTAAATCACTTTTCTGTGGATATTGTTAGTCAAAAGTGGTGTTGTTTTGTTTAATAATGTGCTACAATGTTAATAAATATGAAAAGAGATAAATTGGACTTTATATATGGGGCACAAGTTGCAGTTTATATTTTGCGATTTTCCCTTACTCCCATATTATATATATATATTAAATATATACGTGTTTGGGCCGCGAGTAACTCCAAGAAAAGCATCAAATTCCAGATATCTCATTAACTCGTAAGAAAGAAAGATATATAACGTCAGACTTGGCTGTATGGGCTAGAGGGCCTTTGCCTTCCTTATCACCTCATACATCATCCATTGGGAGAAGCATAGATATAGAAACGACGCGACGATCCTATGTCTATGGGGAGAAGAGATACAAACAAAAAAAGTTATTGGTTATATAATAAATACGAAATTGACACAGAGATGGCATTGAATAAAATTAAAAAAAAATCGCAATAAATGAAACCGGGTTTTTCAACAGTTTTTTTTAAATAGTTAGATATATATATCTACGTGATTCACATCGATTTTATTGAGTCCTAATTCTAAAAAAAATAAACTTAATTTAAATTCTTAAACTTAAATAATTTAATACAAAATTAGTCCAGCGCCATCTATGTGCATATCACACACCATTTTTTTTTACGTCACTACCACCACCCGAGCAATGTATAATAATATATAATTCTTTGTTGGGTCTGCCAAAAGTCCAAGTTATACGAGTAAGGTTACCATGTTAGGTATTGTTACGTAATAGCCTCACTGGACAGCAGTTTGCATGCCGAACTTACCTATAGGTTTCTTGAAATAGTATTGGATACTTGGAAAGTGCCTGCTAAATTCTAAACAATTACAATGCGAATCGATTCGTAGAAAATTAAACGAATTAAAATAAATAAATTAGGGAATTAAAATAGGTAAATTATCAACCTGACACACGGATCTGGACATACGTGTGTTGAGTTGGGAATATCTAAATATATTTTTTGACGTGAATTATAATGGGTAAGTTATCAATACGGATCTCGACACACGGGTTACATTGGTTAAATCTATATTAATTAATCTGATGTAGTCAATTGGACACAATTTTTAAGTAACAATCCTCCTCCTTGCGACGTTCTCCTCACTGCTGAGGGTCGTGACCCCCTCCACGGATCACTTTGTCCCGGACGATGCTGCGCCATCCGGGTCTGTTCACGGCTGCATGTAGGGCATCGTGCATCTGGGTATTCAGTGAGGTGCTTATCTGGTCAGACCAGCGTATGGGGCTTCGGCCACGTGGTCTTTTGCCTTCGACTTTCCCTGTGATTACAAGCCTTTCCAGGTTACCAGGTGTTTTGCGCGCTATATGGCCGAAATACTCAAGGACTCGTTTTAGGCAGATGAAAGACAGCCTAGTAGAGATTTTAAGCTCCTTGAGTATTGACACGTTAGTTCTTCGGGCTGTCCAAGGGATACGCAACATACGCCTCCAACACCACATCTCGAAGGCATCAATGCGGTCACGATCACCGGCTTTAAGAGTCCAAGTTTCAGCGGCATAAAGAAATATGGAGAATATTAAGCTGCGTACTAGTATTGTCTTTAGGGTGATATTTCGATCCTACCATATTCCTTTTAACTGACTCATTGCATTTTTAGCCATGCCAATTCTTCTTCGAATTTCTGTCTCACATGAGCCGGTGTTGGAGATGCTGGATCCAAGGTATATGAAGTCTGTGACGCATTCTAGGTTCTTAAGTAACAATAATTTATTTTAATAATAATAGAGATTACAAATTTTAAAAACTTTAAATGTCAATTATATATAGAAAGTTGTATTCTATATAATTAACTAAGCTAGTGCATTTATATCAAACAGACTGATTATAATATGTATATCCAAAGTTTGAAAAAAAATGTCTTATGAAGTTTTTTTTTTATTCTTATATACAACCAACCATACTTCCCCACTGGAATTCGATTCAGTCAATATTTTACATAACATGTTGTACACAATAAAAAAATTATTTACAAAATATAAAATAAAATTAATATTAATACTAAGGATAGGGATATAAGTCCCGTCCGCGTGGAATGGTGGCAAGAACGCTGGCTGCATTTCCCCGCTGAATTGCAATACTGATTCTTTGGGCGAAGAAAGAGCCAGCCCTCTTGTCACCGGAGGAGACGACAAGACGCAGTGTTATGTCTTTTAAAAACTTTTTTGCACTTGGACTCCATGGGCCCAGAGTTTCTACAGCAAACGGCACAAATATGTAATCTTTTAATATACTTACATATTTGCGCCGCTTGCTGGACTCCGCATTTTCCGCCGCTATTGTATATTATATATATATTAAAAAATAACTGTCCTGTTTGGAGAGTGTTAAGGAGATTTGAGCAAGGAACAGAACTGGAGGTTAATATGGTGTTAAAGGCACACAGGAAACAAAACAGTATAATAAAAAAAATACAACTGTAATGGGGTAAAACTTAAACTTTAACTTAAATTATTATTTATCTTACTATAAATTAAATATATAGATATACATTATGACTGCAATTTATTCGAAAAAAAATTCTTACAAAGTATAAAATAAAAATAATATTAATACTATGGTTAGAGATATACTCGTAAGTCCCATCCTCGTGAAATGGTGGAAAGAACGCTGGCTGCATTTCCCCGCTGAATTGCAATACTGATTCTTTGTGCGAAGAAAGAGCCAGCCCTCTTGTCACCGGAGTAGTCGACAAGACGCGGTGTTATCTATTATTATTTTTTAAATATAAATAATTAATGAATATTAAGATTGTATAAAACGTTAATCTCTGTGATTATTCTTTGTAACGAAAAAAGATTAAATAGTCAATTATAATTGATTTATTTCTTTTACATTTCAGTGATGTTATACAGTGTATTAGTGTTGTATTCTTTTTTTTTGCCGGAAGGCGTAAAAGTAACAAGAACAACCGTTAATCAATACGATACAATATTATAATGATAATTATACAAATTTGTATGTACATCAATTTTTAAATACTAACTTACAAATAATATGAATGTCAAAGTAGGAAATTATAATTTTAAGAATTTGTTATAGCAAGGGATTTATCTTCTAGAAAGTCCTGCACTGAATAGTAGCACTTGTCTATCAGCATGTCAGAGAATTGTTTTTTAAATTTATGATTATAGGATATAACATTTAAAAACTATAAATGAATTACTAAAATTACGACTTTGTAATTCATATTTATTTATTGTCAACTGATCACATGTGTGTCCAAATCCGTAAGTCTAAAAGACGACTATCTAGTATTGAAATAAATATATTAGGGAATTAAAATTGTAGAGAAATTAAAAAAGCATTACAATAATGTTGGTAAATATCTTAAAAAGGAGCTCCCTGGTGGGGTCGAGTCGTGAGTTAGTCCTGCTCCGTTTAAATAATTAGCCACGAATCTAATTAAAGTGCCTAGGATAGGCCGGTGATACCAAATCTTACTTAACCCTTATTAACGCCTGGAGGAAATTATTTCCTACAATTGGACACTAATAAATAACATTTGATCGGTATTTAAACCCTCTTTAAGTTCGTGGATGTAGTCTGGTTCGATTTCTTGTCGCTACACAATAATTTATTTATTTATTTTCAAGTTTGGTACGCTAAAAACGAGCTTACCATTTGTCATCATGGGCCTATAGTAAAGATGGCTAAATGTGAATCCTTTTCTATAAAAGCGTTGCTTCTGACCACCCCACCACGGTGATGATTGTTACATTTCTTTCTTTCTTTCTTTTTTTTTAATCTGTAAATAGTGTTTATTCGAAGGAAGTAAGGTACAATGATATAAAAAAAACTAAATTATTAATTAAACTAAAAACTTACATTTTAAAACATAAATTACTATTAATAAAAATAAAAATACTTAATAAATAAAAATACAACTATAATAAAGAAAAAACAAAATCTAAATTAATATAAATAAAAAAAATGCTCCAAATCGCAATGCCAATGATACTTTGGCCCAAACATTGCCCAGCCCTTTCGTCTCCCGAGGTGTTGACGAGCTGCTTTGACAACGCCTTAAAAATTTCAAGTGCACTTGGTCCCCACTACCCGGGAGTTTCAACTCCAAACGGCGCAAAAACACATCTCCCAATAAGCTGTATTCTCAGTTTTAGTTGTTGTCTCAGTTATTTTATGTTTGGTGGAAGCGAGCGCTACAAACAGTCGGGTCCGGCAAAGCGGTAATGTCCAGCCAGTCGGCAAATACGAACCTTCAACGCTGGCTACTTACTGCAGACGACAACTAATGGTATATGCGCCGAAACTCGTCCATTTTACTGAAAAAATAAATAATAGATGTTTGAAATTAGTATCAAATAATTATCAAGGAATTAGTATTATTGATTAAAAGTTTTTTAAAAAAATGTACAATTTGCTAATGTAAAAAATGTACTGTACATAAATTTACGGAGAATAGTCTAGTGGTTAAGTCCGCGGATTTATACTCGGAGGTACCGGATTCGATTCATGGGCTCCGATTCTCGCGCCTTCGACATGCATGTCCGCTCGATTTGCTCAAATGAAACTGACAGTTTTCTATGAGATCTGTCGCTTTTCATTCGAATATTTCCAACCGACACGCAAGTCGAAAGCGCCAGAATTAGGCCCCTGTACGGAACACAATGTTTATGGGACTAGAGACATCGACGAGCTTGCCACTTGTCATGATGGGCCTATAGTACAGTTGGCTAAATGTAAATCCGTTTCATTAAAAAAAAGAGTAGTTGGTTTACCACGGAACGGATACAGTAGTGATGATACTTTACTTTTTACATAAATTTACTGAAATTGATGTTTGGGATTAATATCAACTAGAAGGTATTACCGATTAACCGTTTCAAATGGAAGCTAAACAATTTTATACAGAAATAATTGTACTGTAAATAGATTTATTGTAAAAATAATAATACATGTTCGGGAGTAGTGTGAACTTAAAATAAAAGTATTACCGACTAACCGTTTCAAAAATCATTGTTTAACTAATAATGATTCATTATTACAGCCCCTAAACCTACACTGTTGTAGATGGGCCTTCCAGAACATATATCTGGAGAATTTGGCCAACTCTCGCTACGCTGGATATTTGGCTACAATTCCTAGTTATTAAATTTAAGAACTATTTATTAATTGTTTAGATGTTAACGGATTTAAAACTAATAATTTAAATTCTTTTTTATATAGAGATTTCTTTTTCGACATTCATCAACCTCTTCATACATGCCCTTTTGTTTCGATGGTTTTTTATTGCACCTTCGGCTATCGTTTTATTTATTTGATCGTGGTAGGTGAGTCTTGATCTGCCAGGGCATCTTTTACCCACAACTTTCGCATTGTATATACATGCTTTTAAATATCATTATATTGTGGAGCAAATGTGTAAAATCCTTTACATCTAACCCCGTATTTAATTATTATTCCTTTCCTTCTTTCATCTTTTATTTTTAAATAAATAAATATTTCCAGACAGGTCACACAGCGCCATCTAATTTTCATGGTAAGCTACAAAGCTTGTGTTACGGAAACTAGATGGTTGATAAACTACATAGATACTTTTTTTTTTGTAAATATATTATACATATAAACACCCAGACCGAGACAAATTATACAATGTACAACTTGCCCCCGGTGGGAATCGAACCCACGACCTCCCGAGTTCACGGCAACGTTTGTTACCACTAGACCACAGAGGCGGTCAAATATTACTTATTTATGTTTTTCTTATGTCTTGTTTTTTAGGTAATGTTATTTTAGTTTTTTATTGTCATACATTGTGTAACTTTAACGAAGAGCAACAAGACAAGCTTCTGGAACACACTCTGTTTAATCAGGCTAGTCCAGGAGACAGAGCACATTTATAGGTAAAACAAAATTGTGTCAATAAAGTTTTTTTAATTTTTATTTTTTATTCCTAAATTTGTGTAACGTGAAAAATACAGGAATCTAGCCAACCTACCTGCAACTATTGATAGGAATACAGCAATTTGTTAATTAACAGTTATAAGTTGATATTGAAATCGGCGCAGTGCTCCACTACCAAACAAGTTAAACAAATGTAACATTCGAACGCAAATTCAAGCAGATCTAAATTATCACTTACAAAACAACCTAACTCACATGCTTACAAGCTATTATGACCCTTATACATTTAATCCTTTAATAGTTTTAGATTAAAAATAGCTTGGCAATTATTTTCCTGCTATATTAAGAGTGTAAATCGAAAGTCAAGTCTATTTTCAAAAGGAAATGGTTGAAATTTGTTAAGGATAGAAAGAAATTGTTTTTAAGGATTAGATTAGATAAAAGTCGCCGCCAAAAGCTGCTTATCCACATGATATGTGCTAGAATAATTAGCATTGAGCGAGGAATATTTTCACCAATTGATGAGGAAACCACTTTAGGGGCCGTCCATTAATTTCGTGAGGCTCGAAAGGGGCGAAAAAACACCTGATTTTTTTAATATACTTAAACCTTATCACGTATCATAACCAAGGAGGAGGAGGGGAAGGGTTCAAAATGTTAAAAAAACATCACGTGATTAATAAACGGCCCCTTATTGTGACGTGATGTGCAGTTAAGTTCGTAGATTAAGATGCAGAGGTACCTGGTGCGATTCCTGGTCGAGTTACAGTAATTTATTTAATTTAATTGTGATATTTCTCGAGTTTGGTACGCTCGAGAAATCGACGATAAGTTGCGAAGACGATCGAGTTTATTCAGTAGCTCCTCGGATGAGATCGGGTTAGCATATATCGGCATAAATTATATAACCGGCACCCGCACGGTGAATCCATGGATTGATCCGGCACCCGCACGGTGAATCAATGCTAAGAAAAGCTGAATCTTTACTAATACAACCTTTACATAACTATTTAAATACTGGATCTTTTTTAAATTATGAAACTGCTACTATCTATCTCTCCGCATGATTTTGCGTTAGTGAACATACGTTATCTTTTGCATTATAGAATGCATATTAAACAAGAATCTGTATTATTAAAAATTATAAATAAAAAATGACTACTACATTGACTTAAATATAATATTGACTGGGCTTTTAAATAAACATAATATTTAACTAAAATAAGTAAATATAAGTAACTAAATATAAATAAATACACAAATAAGATATAACAACCACATTCGAGTGTTGCAAAACTAGGATCAAGAAACTACACCTTCCCTAATCAATCTGGTTTCTGTGCCTTGACAGAATTATCTAGTGCAGAAACCAGTGCACTTAAGTACTAACAGTTCTGTTAGCCTGTCCTAGCTCAATGTATTATAAAAAAATAAATTATATAATTTCCTAGTTTGTAATTTATGTATATAGGATGTTAAATATTTGGTGTCAATATTTTTTTTTAATTTTATTTTTTATAACTGGCTAAATTTCGATAAATCGTTCATATAGTCTGTAAATTTCTAAATTATTTATTGGCATTTTCTACAATTTATTTTAGCCAATCAGAATCGATATAGCTAAACAGTATCGCCGAATCCCACTAATATTATAAGTACGAAAGTTTGTGAGGATGTGTGTCTGGATGTTTGTTCCTCTTTTATTTTACGAAATACTTAGCGCATATTGACTGCCTCCGTGCGTGGTCTAGCGATTTAGACTCGGAGGTAACGGGTTCGATTCCTGGTCGGGACACAATAATGTCTATTAATTTAAATAATAAAATTTAATTAATATTAAATTTTATTGTGATATTTCTCAAATTTGGTACACTAGAGACATCGACGAGCTTGCCACTTGTTATGATTGGCCTGTAGTAAAGTTGGCTAAATGTGAATCTGCTACCTTGTATGCGTGGTTTCTGACCACACAGGAAGAAAAACGGTCGTGATGATGATATACATAGGATATATAACCCTTTCAGCACGATCATTTTTATAACCCTACAGTTCTGATACAAATATTGTCCACTGCGAGAACACGCTTTGCGAACCTCTTTGTAAAACAGTCCAATAGGTTAGAGACCTATAGTACCATCTAGTGCGCCTCTCTATTTTTAATAATAAAGAGACATCTGTTAATGAATTTAAGTACTGTAAATTGTGATTCTCGCTCCCACAATCTTTATAGCAATAGAATTATTGAACTACCTATAAATATAGCGAAAGTGCATAGATAATTATGGTACACACTTTGATTGATTAAATATCTATTTTCTTTTTTTTTTTCATTTTACTTTTCTATGTAAAACGTCAATTTAATATGTAAGAACCTTATATAATATATTAGTGTTAATTATTAAAAAAAAAAACATATTTAATCAAATAAAATCATTTACTATCTGTATAATAAATTATACATTAGTGAATTCTAAGATCATTACATTATTCTGTCAAAATAATATAATAAATTATTAAAATTCAATAAAATAAAATTATTGTTAATATTTGATCCTTTCGTACTAAAATATTATTTTTTTCCAAGGAGGGGAAAAGAAAAGATTTGTTTGACACCCAACTGTGTTTGGGAGTGATCCCCATAGTCGAAAAAACTTAAGAGGTTATGGCAGTACGATGATAATGTACAGTGGACGAAAGGACAAACAATCTTCGAACGGTGAGCACCTCAGCCTCCTCATATAGCGATGTTGTGGGAATTTAAAACTGCTTCTTATAATTAAGAATATATCTAATCAAAATTGACAATATTTAATGCCCAGTTTATATATATGTAGGTCAATGTTCGACTAAGGCATCTCGGGCGCAATAGATAGGATCTCTTGTTTACATAGTTCACAGGACGTAATTGGAATGCGGGGGAAATATCCTTTTTTATTAATTTTAAGAAAGCTCCAGTACTGGGGCTTAGGATGAACGGTTAGGATATTTGCCCATAGTTTGCATAGGTATATTTGTAATATAATAAAGTAACAAGCAAAAAATTTAACCACAAAAAAAACATTATCTACCAAATTTTATAAAAATCGGTCAATGAGAGCTACGAGAACGGCTTCAGAAAATATCTATATTTAATTAAAATTACATACATACATATCTTCACGCCAGATCCCTTGCGGGGTAGGCAGAGACGATTGAGCGCCATTTGACACGATCACGACATACCTCTTTCGCTTCGTCGACATTCATTAACCTCTTCATACATGCCATTTGGTTACGAAGACTTTTTAATGCACCTTCAGTCAGTGTTTTATTTATTTGATCGTGATATGTGAGTCTCGGTCTGCCAGGGCCTCTTTCACCCACAACTTTCGCATTTACGTCTAGTTTATGGCTGTAAAGGGGCTTCGTCGGATATTTTAATAAATAATAATAATTTTTACTTTCTTGGTCTTGCGCAGGAGTCTCCAATTCCAATTTTACTAAGAAAATATTCGTTTCGTTTAGGCGTCATTATTTTAATAGTGTAGATAGTATTTAATAGTGGAACAGACATACACATTTTGAATAAGTTTTATATTTCAATCTGAGTAAAGACAAAAAGGTCATGGTAAAGGCCTAGGTCTCAAAAACTCATAACCGCGACGTAACCTCACGACCTGGCCGCCAAAACCATAAAATGACCGAACAACCGGCCATGCGAACAGATTTAATTCCATGATTACTTTATTTGTTTAAAACTTTCTTAAAACACACAACACTCGGGTGTTGCAAACATATTTTATGTAGGTACTCTCAAGTTTTACAGGGTGAATTTTTCAACTTGCAACATTCTAAGCTATCTACGATTAGGTACGACGAATATAACAAATTCTGGAATTTAGATAAAATCTATGATAGTTAAATTATTTTTGTAGATAAGACTGGTTTCAAGCTGTGTTATTTTTATTTAAATATGACCTTGGCAAGCTTACAATATTAGTTCACCTTAGCTACGTTCGTAAACTAACACCGTATAAGATTTTTAACACCAAGTAGCAATGGTGTACTCAGGGTTCCTGTCAATGTCAAAGTAGAATCATCACGACCGTTTCCCTTTCGGGGTGGTCAGAAACCTCGCTTATAAATAAGCGGATTCACATTTAGCCAACTTTACTGTAGGCCAATCATGACAAGTGGCAAGCTCGTCGATGTCTCCAGCCGTACTAAACTCGAGAAATATCACAAATAAATTAAATATTAATTAAATGTATTTATTTACGTTATTAAATATTTATGTGTCCCGACCAGGAATCGATCCCGGCACCTCCGAGTTTAAATTCACGAACTTAACCGCTAGACCACGGAGGCAGGCAGGGTTGGGATGTCATTATTGTACAGCGCGTAAAGTACGGGAGATAAGCAGATGCGTTTCGACAGATATTAGGATACATAGTAACTTATTTACTTTCCATAAAGATGTATTTAAAAGTAGTCGACTTCCAAATACTCTTGCCTATACAAAAACACCAAAAAGCAGAGCCTTTGATAAAAAATCCTATATTATGTGTATTCGAATTTACAATAAGTTACCCGAGTTTCTCAAAAATTTACCTGACAATCAGTTTAAAGGCCAAATTAGGAAACTATTGATGTTCTATTTGTTGCTTCTATTCGCTAAGTGAATATTACAACCACAAATTTCAAGTATTTTTATGTGTATTATAACAATTAAGTACCTGTACAATATGTTTTAATAATAATCTGTATGTAATAAGTGTGACTAAAATTATAAATATACTCGTAATAATAAGATTTTAATATTGTAAATAATGTTTAAAAAAAATTGTGTGCCAGAAATGGCTGAATGTGCAGAACTAACTTACTATTACCATGTTCTATGCAAATAAATAATTTCTTTTCATTTCAGATTTTCGGTGATGTTTAATCCCAACTATCCCGTGCCTGCAAATAGTGTATAATACCGCTAATACTGCTAATACCGTCTTGGAAGCTCGTTCCAAAAATCCACCTACTGACGACGACGGCAAACAATAAAAATACTGGAAATGTATTCTCGAATAGTGGTAAACCTTTCGGCGGGTATTTTATGCTAAATGGGCAGTGTGTCGGCGCTGCGGCCTTTAATAAATAAATGACAAGGGATTTAAGGCCGCTACAAGCAATTATTTTGCTATTTCGACGCATCTGGGCGATCATGGTCATTGTGCCTTCAATTTGTTTACCTGCGATTAATTAGGTTGGAGTTGATGGTTCAAATGTATTATTTTCATTTTAATGCCTATAAATTAGACTTATTAGTGTCTTGCACTTTGCACATTTGCACTCCTTTAATTGGTTATCATACATTCACTACATATTCCCTCATTCCGAATCGCGCTCAGAGCGCTTAGAACGAATATGATGCTGGTCGTTCCGAATCAAATATCGCGATTTGGATGCTCAGAGCGTGATATCAATTCGGAACGGTCTAAATCACATTTTCATTCATAAAATGTTAGTTTTTATTAAAATGTATGGAAGATAAATTGCGGATTCCACATTTGAGTATAAATAATAACAAACATACATCTCTCGGTTTATTCATCATTATATGTGTAAAGTTTAATATTATTAACTTATTTTGGTAATTTAAAATAACTTGCCGTGTTACAGACATTTTTTTTCACTTCCTACTTAAATATTAATTATAGATTTGTTTAAGAAGTAATATAGAAACAGTATAAACGAATTACAATATTAAATAATTTAAAAGAAAACCTAATATTAAATTAACTTGAAAATGGCATTATGACAAAAAATGACAGCGCTCAGAGCGATCTACCTCGATATCGTGAGCAGTCTAAGCGCGAGAAATGATGTCATTTGTGACGTCACACAGCTTTGGCAAAACAGTTTAAGCGCGTATCGGAACACCTTTAAGCGTTTACATCTATATGTACGAGACTACACTGCATAGCTCCACGCGGCGAACGAGTGCCTTCACTCCGTAGCCACGACTCAGACTTAGCTGTAAAGGCACACAGGGCCAACAGTGAGATAGAGACGGTTTATAGGATTTTAGTCCGTAGGCGCCCTGGGGCTTCACTAGGAAGCTTCACGGATGAGTCGGGCATGCGACCCCCACCCGCGTTGGCCCTTCAGGCAGGGGGCGTATCATTGATGATTTATTGATTCACCGTCTATAAAAAAAAAAAAAAAAAAAAAAAAAGCATAGCTCCAGTTGACCCGTGACCGCGGCCAATGCAACTTGGCTGAAATGTCGGGAGAAATATAATCTTTTTGTATGCAGTGTGACAGAATTTCCCAAAAATATCGCATGTGACATTATCGTTGCTTGAGAATTGGCCCCCAAAGTTGGTAGGTACACGTGCTAAGCGGCACGTTTTTAAGAGTACGTTATGTATTGAATAGGCGTTGAATGTCATTCGACTTGGCGTTGCTCTATGGTTTTCATTCGCTTTAAGCAAAATTCGGTAAATAATAGAGCTTTGCTTTTTTTTTGTCGTCTTCTCCCTATGGATGATGAATGAGATGATAGGGAAGGCAAAGGGTCTAGCCCATACAGCCAAGTCTGAAGTAAAATATTTTTCTTTTTTATGAGTTAATGAGGTCATCATCAAATTTCAGATGCTGCAGAATTTGATGCTTTTCTTGGAGTCACTCGCGGCACCATAGCTCAAACACGTCGGGTAAAATATAGGAGTTGACAGCTCGGGATAACCGCAAAAAATAAACTGCAACTTGTGCCCCATATTTAAAGTCCAATTTATCGTTTTCAATAATTATTCACATTGTAGCACATTATTAAACAAAACAACACTTTTGACCAATAATATTCACAGTAAATTAATTTACAAAACAAAAACTTGCACTTGACATGTTCACGCAAAATGGCGCGAAGGACTTTCTCGCTTTGCTTTGCTTTCAAGGTGAACATAGCATTAATAGAGTTGTCAAATGATAAATTGTCAAACAATTTCATCTCGTGTCACGTCAAAATAACCATATTTGTCAAAAGAGATGACAGGGTCCTGATAAATGAGACAGGAAATTGAAATTGGTATCACGGCTTATATCATCGCTACAAAAATCGGGCACACCCATCGCCATCTTGGATGCTAATCATTGTCCGCAATGATCTTGAAATTTTATAGATGCGGCATGCCTTGCCTTTTCACTCGCTATAGCCGCCCGTCTAACCCTGTCTTTGAAACCCTGACTTGGCGTTGCTCTATGCTTTTTATTCCATTAAAAAGCAACCTTTGCTTTATTTCAGCTAAATCACCATTGTTTTATACCCCTTCTTGAACAAATAATGTGCAATTGTTTTTAATTGTATATATGCCTCTATTACTGCCTTCGTGAACTGCGTGAGCTGTTAAACGCGGACGTGCTGGGTTATTACATACCTATTTAATTTATTTGTTGAGATTACCACTTATCATGATGAGCCTATGGTAATGTAAAGTTGGCTAAATGTCAACTTGCTCCATACAAAGAGCAGAAATACGGTCGTGATAATGATACATCATCACATGTCGTTCACTGGGTGTTTATATGTATATATTTACAAAAAAAAAAGTATAATATGTAGTTTATCAACCATCTAGTTTCCGTAATACAAGCCTCGTAGCTTACCACGGTGCTGCCTTAACATGGCGCTGTGTGACCTGTCTGAAAATATATTTATTTATTATTATACTGATAGTAAAGTCTGCCTATCTAGTTTATATCTATCCTTTTAAGGAGCATCTCTGTCAAATTTCATCTTAATTGGTTCAGTAATCTAGGTGTGAAGGCGATACAGACACATGGTTATGCAGATGTGGAATCAGTTTTAATTTGTAATAATTTCCCCAACTCTCAGCTTTATGCGAATTATTGTAAAATTACTACTATGTTTACACAAGATTGGTTTAAATTTCTAGGTGCATATAATGATGCGAAGTTTAAATTTTGTTCTAAATGTGGTCTCCGTGGTCTAGCGGTTAATTCCGTGGATTTAGACTCGGAGATACCGGGTCCGATTCCTAGTCTGGACACAAAAATATTTATGAATGTAAATAAATGCATTAATTTAATATTTAATTTATTTGTGATAGGTATTTCTCGAGTTTGGTACGCTGGAGACATCGACGAGCTTGTCACTTGTCATGATTGGCCTATAGTAAAGTTGGCTAAATGTGAATCCGCTTATTTATAAGCGTGGTTTCTGACTACCCCGAAAGTCATGATGATACTTTACTCTTTTTACTTTTAAGTGTGGTATCCCAAGTTGAAAGATCTTTGTCTGCTTGCTACAAAATTTGAATATGGAATATGGAAGTCTTTATTTAAAACGGTTTTAGTTTTTTGCCTTTGTCACTTTGATGATCTGCTTTGACAGGAAATGGAGTTAGTTACTTTTTTAATACCTAATACCTACATCTAATTTTTTTTTAAAACTAGTTTTGGTATATCGCTGTTAGAATAAAAAACAAGACTCGTCCGCAGCCTCGTATTTTCCATATTCCTATATGCTGCCGAAACCTGGACCCTCAAAGTGATCCTCTGATCGTAGCCGCGTCGACGCCTTTGAGATGTGGTGCTGGAGGCGTATGTTGCGCATTCCGTGGACAGCACGAAGAACCAATGTATCAATACTCAAGGAGCTCAAAGTCACTATAATAAATAATAAATATTTCCAGACAGGTCACACAGCGCACACAGTTTCCGTGGTAAGCTACGAGACTTGTGTTACGGAAACTAGATGGTTGATAAACTACATATTATACTTTTTTTTTGTAAATATATACATATTATACATATAAACACCCAGACCGAGACAAATTATACAATGTACAACTTGCCCCCGGTGGAAATCGAACCCACGACCTCCAGAGTTCACGGCAACGTTTGTTACCACTAGACCACGGAGGCGGTCAGAAACTACCAGGCTCTCTTCTATCTGACTTGCCGAGTCCTTGAGTATTTTGGTCATATAGCACGTAAAAGTTCGGCCAATCTGGAAAAGCTGGTGATCACGGGTAAAATCGAATTGGTTCAAGGCAAAGGCAAGAGGCCCTATGGCCGAAGCCCGATACGTTGGTTTGACCAGACCCGAACCATACTTAACACCCCAGTCCACAGTGCGCTGCATGCCACCGTGTGCAGACCCAGATGGCGCAGCATCGTCCGAGACAAAGTGATTTTTTTTTTTTGTTTTATACTAGCACGACATGTGACCCTGCGCCCACCTGATGGTAAGTGGCGCGCAGGGTCCATGAATGTTAGCAACTGGAATCAGACCCTTATGTCCGACATCAGTCCCTAACACTATGCCGGCTTGACTAGATGCCTTTTCACACTTCGCTTGTCCTTCAAGGATTCTTCCAGGTTATAGGAAAGTGGAAACACAGAGGCTGGAAGAGCATTCCACATCTTTATTGTGCGACAGATGTATGAGTCACCAAATTTATAGGTACGCGAAGGGATAGTGACTACGGTATGTGCGTGCATATTCTGACCTGTGCGTGTGGTTCGGTTGCGGAATGGAGAGGAAGGAATTAGGTTATAGAGCTCTTCAGAGCACTCACCATAGTATAGCCGGTAGAACACGCTCAGAGAAGCTACATCTCCGTGGAGGGGGTCACGACCCTCAGCATCGAGGAAAACGACGCAAGGAGGAGGAGAATAAAAACCAAATAAGTTAGCCATTATTGCACAAATAAAATTTTGAGCAAATGCCTTTTGAAAGTTTGTGGTCTTTTCTCACATATTTGTCACATCTAGAGATGTAAGAGCAGATAGTTGTGTAGCTAATGATATAAACTTTAATAAATAGGTGGTAGGCGGACTGATGGTGATAATTTGCCTAGTCTGCTGGAGCGGGGAAGCATCCACCGTTCGTGCCGATAAACCCAGTAAAGTGTATACACACGTTTCGGGATCAGGCTCCAGTTTGCCTTCATGCCAAGTCAAGCCGGCATAGTGTTAGAGACTGATGTCCGTCATGATTCCAGTTGCTAATATTTATGGACCTTGGGCGCCAGAAGTAAAGGTATCATCACGACCGTTTCCCTTTCGGGGTGCCAGAAACGTTTATAAATAAACGGATTCACATTTAGCCAACTTTAGTATAGGCCAATCATGACAAGTGGCAAGCTCGTCGATGTCTCCAGCGTACCAAACTCAAGAAATATCACAAATAAATTAAATATTAATTAAATAATTTTTGTGTCCCGACCAGGAATCGAACCCGGTACCTCCGAGTCTAAATCCACGAACTTTACCACTAGACTACGGAGCGCCACTTAGTGTTAAAAGTGTTTTTAAATTTAACCATATATATATATATATTACCACAACGTTTTTTTTTATTTATTTAAGTACATGGTACAGAATACATAAGTGCTAAACAATATATCGATTAAAAAATAATCAATGACTTTTTGGGACACTATTTAAGGGTTACGAGTAATACATGTATTATTATTTTATTTATTTATTTAAAACTTTATTGCACGTTATACAAAGGGCGGACTTAATGCCGCTAGACATTATCTGACAGCCAACCTTAGGGACAATGGGGACCATTTCAAATGTAAGGTAGGTGCAAATATTTATATATAATAATAATAAATAAATCTATATACATAAAAATACAATGATATTACTAAATACAAACTAATAACTATGATATATTAAATACTAATAATACATATACTACATATGATACCATTAAATAACTTATGAACCATTTAAATAATACGATGACACCATTTTTTTTTTAAATTTAGGTTGGATGCTTGTCGGATTTCTACCGGTAGTTCATTCCACAGATTTGCGGCGACAACAGCAAATGAGTTGGCCATAAATCCAGTATGGTGAGAGGGAATGTAGAGAACTAAATATTATATGGATGTTAATATATAGATGGCAAAATTAAATCTATATTTGCATTGGCAAGCTTACCAAGTCGTTTCCCGGTATTTTGTCAGGTTAGGTTGGTAGCTAAGTCGGCAGAGCGGCGCGACCAAAGAATGTCGCTCCACAATTTATGCCCAAGCGCAGGTCCGATGACAGCGCGCAAGTTAGCGGGCTCTTTTAGCCTGCTTGCTTATCCATAGGCCCTATTCTGTATACCCAAGGCATGTTCCATGTTGAAATAAGGTTCTTAGTAATCCTCAAGTATCCGTCGTAAAAAAGATCGCGAGTGTCATTCTGACAATCGGATCTTATTGATTTCCAAAAGTCAATATCTAAAGATGTATTTTTTTTTAATATTATTTTATTTACATTTTAACGAGTTATTTTGATGTTGAGAAGCCCCCATCTCCAATTGGGCCGGCGATATTGTTGACAGAAAATCGTATTCATTGTTGTTAAATACGGCGATTGTACTATTAATTGGGAATCGCGTAAACAAGGCGTTGTGGCTTGTTCCAGTACCGAAGCTGAATATTATTGTTTAGGTAATGCGGTTAAGGAAGCTAAATTTATTATTAATTTACTTTCTGAGATTTCTGTTCTACAAACTCCAATTACAATTTACAATGACAATCAGAGTGCCCATAAAATAATTAAAAACTTACAAACGCATAGACGTACTAAACATATTGATATTTGCCATCACTTTGTAAGAGATGCTGTAAATGAAGGTTTAGTTAATATTCAATATAAAGCAAGTCAAGAATTAGTTGCTGATGTCTTAACTAAAGCTTTACCTAAAGTTAAACATATTTATTTTGTTAAAGAATTAGGATTATCTGATACCATAGTGTAATTATATATTTTTTGTTTTATAGGTAATCTTAATTTAATTTAATGTTATTAATTTTATTGTAGTATGTTTTGTTTAATTTCGGTTTAGTTCTTGAATTCTTTATATTTTGTTTTATTACACAGGTACTTGAGTAAGGGGAAGTGTTGAAATAAGGTTCTTAGTAATCCTCAAGTATCCGTCGTAAAAAAAATCGCGAGTGTCATTCTGACAAACGGATCTTGTTGATTTCCAAAAGTCAATATCTAAAGATGTATTTTTATTTTAATATGATTTTATTTACATTTTAACGAGTTATTTTGATGTTGAGAAGCCCCCATCTCCAATATTCCAGCTATAAACCGCGCTAACATCATAAACATTTTTGATGCAAAGCTGCTTCTACTCAGTAGAGGAGTATCTGTGTGTATAAACACTTATATTGTAAAAAAAAAAAAAAAAAAATGTTACAATTTCTATCTTATTTAGTTTGTAAGATTTTAATTGTTTTAATTTCATTATTAATAAGTATAAGAACTAATTTTAGTAAATTGATCTCCTAGTAAGAAACATTATATGTAAAACACCTAGATTTTAAGAAACAATATTGTAATGCCCGAACTGGATCGTGTCCTGAAAATGTTATATTTTTTTACCACATGAACAATATTTTTTTTGTCTTTGTCTTGGATAAATGTTGGTCAACAAGCCTTCTTCTTCCTCTCCTCGACTATGGTGACGAGTGCAGCATTGATATGTCGGAGATGTGTAAAATGGACCTGTAGCGATAAAAAAAATAAAACTTCAAAATTTAAAATCACGTCGGGGTCACCAATAATGCGTTTAAATAAATGTACAATTTTAGTGCAATAAAGTATTTAAAATAAATAAATAAATAAAAATACTGCGAATATTTGTAAATAAATGTTTTTTTATAAAATAATAACATAATATCAATAATTGTCAAAACCAATTTGACGCCCGTCATAATCATGAATCCTCCGTCTCCTTTACTCTGTTTTAAATGAGCCTGCGACACCGAAATACCTCAAGGACAACTTTGATCTTCTCACTACTCACTTCTTTCCGTTCCATCTCATTATTCCGGATTTGTTTAAATTCCTTTGCGGTTGTTGCTACAAATCTGTGGAACAATCTACCTATTTACATAAGGCAGGCATCTACCAGATCATCATTTAAAAAACTGGTCTACTCACATTTTCTAAATAGCTCCAAACAAAATGTGTAAGTTTTATATGTATGTTTATTATTGTGTATGTATTAGTATTTAGTATATTTATATTTATAAGCAAGTTAATTATATAAGTATTTATATCTAATTGATGTGTCACTTATACTTTCATTGCACCTACAGTTGTTCTAATTAGTCCCAAAGGTTTGGCTGTCAGAAAATGTCTACGGGCATTAAGTTCGCCTTTTGTACTTTGTGCAATAAAGTTTAGAAATAAAAAAAAGGAGTTCTTCTCGCCATTTTGCGTGAACATGTCAAGTGCAAGTTTTTGTTTTGTAAATTAATTTACTGTGGATATTATTGGTCAAAAGTGGTGTTGTTTTGTTTAATAATGTGCTACAATGTGAATAATTATGAAAAACGATAAATTGGACTTTAAATATTGTTGCAGTTTATTTTTTGCGGTTTTCCCGCGCTGTCAACTCCCATATTTTACCCGACGTGTTTGAGCTATGGTGCCGCGAGTGACTCCAAGAAAAGCATCAAATTCTGCAGCATCTGGAATTTGATGATGACATTCATTAACTCATAGAAAAGAAAGATATATTACGTTAGACTTGGCTGTATGGGCTAGACCCTTTGCCTTCCCTATCATCTCATTCATCATCCATAGGGAGAAGATAACCAAAAAAAAAAATTATAACCATTCCAAATTTCAAATAAATTTGCGGACAGTCTTACAAGGTTTTCTTCCTACAATTAGAATAACAAATATATATATTCAGTGAGAATAATTACAAATATATATATTCAGTCAGAGCAATAGTCTTGCGAGTCCTGCGCAAGACTATACCAGGACCTAGATTAGGATTGTAAGAACCAGGCCAAGACTGGCCAAGTCTTTAGACAACACTATTTAGGACTCTGAATGTGAAGCTACTTGTCTGCTTGTATGTATGTATGTTTGTCCGTCTTTAATGCCTATAGTAAAGTTGGCTAAATGTGAATCCGCCTATTTATAAGCGTGATTTATGACCACCCTGAAAGGGAAACGGTCGTGATGATACTTTACTTTAATGCCTACATTACTGGATAAATTTGGAACCCAGGGCCTAGTCTTTCTGTCCACTTTCCGTTCTTGTTCTGCTGTGGTGAATTCGACCTTGTCTCTCAAGTACCGTAGAAGGATAGGAAAGGGAATCCTAAGCCATTGTTCCGTATTACTCAATGACTAACAATGGTGAACGCATCAAAACCAAAGCATATCTGAACTGCTAGCTACTTGTACCCACCATGATTAACTTAATCTATAGAGACTGTCTTCGTTACCACCTGCCGACGGCTTAACGTGCTCTCCGAGGCACGTGAACGGTGGTGTTGTAAATCTATGACGAATGTACGTAAGAAAAGTGTATTTCTCATTGGTACATGCCGGGGGAGTTCGAACCGACCTTTGTAGGATTTAAGGAACGCGTTCTTACAACCGAGTCACCACCGCGCCTGGTGGTATTCAAGATATTTCATTCATTTATTCATTCATTACAGCCCTAGAACAAAGCGTCCTAGACCTCCACTGCTGGAGATGGGCCTTCCAGAACTGGAGAATTTGGCCTACACTCGCCACGCTGGCCAGACGGCTTGGCGAGGAAGGGATATTTTATATCTTTAGGTAATTTATTAAAAAGTGCTGTGACACACTCTGTCCGTCACATGTGACATCCAGCCATAAGAAACCCAGGGCCGCGGCAGAGTCGGATGCGCGCCCTAAACGCAACAAGTACGCGGAGATCATAGCAAATCATCAGTTCATCCTTTTTGCAGTCAAAACGATGCCGCGATGAATGTCCGAGAAGGTTTTGGCGATCTCTCGTGAGCTTGGGGAAAAACTCCGCTTGGTGACGAGTGACCCTCTAAGTAGAGAATATTGCTCAAAGGGTCAGCCTTGCCGTTCAACGGGGAACGCAGCGAGTGTCCTCGGCATACTACGCCTATCGGATGGTTATAAATAGAGATGAAACGGATATCCGGTAACTATCCGATATTCGGCCTATCCGGCCTTATTTTTACTATCCGGCCGGATACCGGATAGTAACTCAGTATCCGATCGGATGCCGGATAGTTATATTCAAAACATTCTCATTATTTTATATGAGGAAAATGATACCACACTACGTTATGGACACAGTTTATTTTATTAATTAGTTTAATACTTAAAATTAACAAGTGGCAAATTATGGTGAATGAATACCAAATTTTCTGCATTTGTTGGTAATAATAATTTCAAATCAAACTGGTCGCGTATATAACGCGATAAAGGGCCGAATATTCGGTTGGCGGATATCCAGCGCTCTGGCCTCGTAGCTTGCCGAATATTCGGTAGCCGGAATCCGGCCAAACCACTATCCGTTACAACTCTAGTTATAAATTTAGTTTTTATTTTTTTGTTTTCTTTTTAATTACTTGATCTTGTAATTCTTTTATACTGTTTGTATAAAATTCTGATTTCTTAAAAAGTGTTATATAAATATTTTGGATATATAAGGTAACTTTGAAATACTTACGGCCTAAAATATCTAATAATAATGGTGAAAAAAATCCTCCATTAGCGAATTCCATAAAGTCCCTATTATAAGCCGCACATACGAGTACGTGCGTTGTTATTTTCTAATGTGCTAGTGCACCTTTGTGTTGGGTAATATGATGAAAATAAAAATTACTATTGTATGTTGTAAAAAATGGAGACCGTCAGTCTTAAGTTCGGCCTTAAAATCAACCGCAGCAAAACGAAAGTGATGATCGTAGACCGAGCCAACAATAACTGGCCAGAAATTACAAGGATAGCAAAGTGCGATGTGGTCCAATCTTACATTTATCTGGGAGCACTAATATCTAATAACGGTGGATGCGAAGATGAAATCAAGCGTCGAATGGCAGTTACAAGATCTGGACAAGCTGAAGAAGATATGGAGGAACCGAAACGTTACCAAAGCCACTAAAATCCGGCTGGTTAGAGCTCTTGTGTTCCCTATTTTTCTGTATGCTGCGGAGACGTGGACCCTACGCGAAACAGAAAAAAAACGAATTAATGCTCTAGAGATGTGGTGTTGGCGGAGAATGCTGGGCATATCATGGACGGAGTTCCGAACAAACAAATCCATACTGGAGGAACTGGGGATCAGACAGCGCCTTTCCTCGACTGTACAATTACGCATTCTCACTTTCTTCGGAACGTGTCACGTCGTGGAGAAACATCAATCGAGCGCTTGGTAGTCCAGGGGAAAGTCGATGGCAAGAGGATGCGTGGTAGGTCCCCGATGAGATGGACCGATCAGGTGAAGGTTGCAATGGATCATCCCCTACATGAGTGCACTAGGAAAGCCGGGGTCCGAGAGGAGTGGCGACGGCTTGTTAAGCGTGCCACTGGCACTCCAATGGCGACCACGACCACTCTGCCATGAGTGTAGCGACTAAGAAGAAGAAGAATGTTGTAAAAAAGGACCAAGGACTAGCCTAACAATTTAATAAAGATAATCACTTAGTAGCTATATGAGTGCACGATCTATCGAGGCTGTTACGGAGCGGCAAACCAGAATTTGGCGACCGCTAGATATTTATTTGTAATAACGCACGCTTGGTATTGTCCGTGCTGAAAGGGATACAATTAAAGAGGATGCTTTTTGTATTTTTTTAAGGACGGTGTACAGCAGCCCTCAGTGCCCGTGTTACTAGTCGCAAACGTTATTAGTGGATTTCGTTATTTACGTCAGAGATTGCGTCATAATTACAAAATATTATTCAATTCTCAACTCTATAAGCGCTCGACGTTGACAGCGTCCGTGCAAATATCAACTTTAATAGCGTGATATATATAAAGTTAGCGAATTCCATTATATAACGTTTGCGCTTAAGTAACAGAATAGGGCTGGGCTACAGGGATATCTAAAATGTCCGTAATTTTATTTCCTTTCGTCTATGTTAAGCAATATCATCAAACTTAAACAATTCCGTCACAGCTCATTTAGTCGTTTATGGCAAAATATAAGTTGGCCTTATAGATTTCATCCCGTAAACCTATTAACCTTACCTAAAACAGCACGATATTAGTATTTCGATATTTAAATACATTTAAATATGTTCAAAATGATAGGTTGTGGGCAATAATAAATCTTTCTTAGCAGTGTGCAGGTTGCAGAACAATCAAATTTTATGTGAATCACTTAGGATTCTAGACGTATGAAGCAAGGACTTGTCCTAATAAAACTGTTTAGTTTTGTGATTAAAATGATTTTTATATTGTAAATTTCAGTTAATTATATTATTTTACTTTATTTTTATGATATTATATACTTATACTCTTTTTCACAAAAAAAATCGAGTTGAACTGTCAAACGGTAGTGAATTTCCGTCTTTTGCACGGACATGTTTTTAAGTGTCTTTAAAGGACATTGTACAAAATATACCAGCCCTAAACACGTAATTTATTTACATAATATATGTTCATAACAGAGTTCATAACCGAGTTGGGATCATGATGTTGCTGGATGTGGATGCTTTTCATAGAGTAATTCACGTCAATATCCCTCAAACACGAAGGGTATACAGGAGTTCACCAGGGAAAAACCCGCAAAAAATAAAGTGCAACTTCTATCGTATAGAGTCAAATTTATTGTTTTCCATAATTATTCACAACGTAGCACATTATTTAACAAAATAACACCACTTTTGACTAACAATATCCATAGTAAACTAATTAACAAAACGAAAAACTTGGGCTTGACATGTCCGTGCAAAATGGCGAGAAGGACTCCCCACGGACATGTCAAGTGCAAGTTTTTTTGTTTGTTCTCTTCTTCCGATGAATGATAAATGAGGTGATAGGGAAAGCAAAGGGTCTAGCCCATAAAGCCAAATCTGACGTAATATATCTTTCATTTTTGTGAGTTAATGAGGTCATCATCAAATTCCAGATCCTGCAGAATTTGATGCCTTTCTTGGAGTCACTCGCGGCATTATAGCCCAAACACGTCGGGTAAAATATGGGAGTCCAAAGCGCGGGAAAACCGCAAAAAATAAACTGCAACTTGTGCCCGATATTCAAAGTACAATTTATCTTTTTCCATAACTATTCACATTGTAGAACATTATATCCAAAACACCACCACTTTTGACCAACAATATGCACAGTAAATTAATTTACAAAACAAAAAATTGCACTTGACATGTCCGCGCAAATTGGCGCGAAGGGCTCGCAAGTTTTTTTGTGTTCTCTACTCCCGATGGATGATGAATAAGGGAAGGCAAAGGTTCTAGCACATACAGCCAAGTCTGACGTAATGTATCTTTCTTTCTTATGAGTTAATTAGGTTATTCGAACGACTTTCAAAGCGGAAGAAAGTAAAAAAAAACAAGTCAAACACACGGGTAATGTCTTCATACCGATTCCTCCCCTTTTTAAATAATCTAAGCACACCCTAGTAACAGACATTTGTTTTATATACCAGCACGACATGTGACCTTGCAAGAATGCTAACATTCTGGAATTAGACACTCATGACTGCCATCGGACCCTAACACTATGCCGGCATATGGGCATGACCGCAATTCGAGCCTGATCCCGAAACATGTGGATACACTGTCAGGGTTTATCGGCACGAACGGTGGATACTATTTAAAGAGAACTAATATTGTAAGCTTGCCATGGTGATGTTTGTATAAAAATAACACTGCTTAAAAACAGACTAAAAGTTTTTTTTTTTTTCAAATAAGCCTGCATACCTTTTTCTATCGTATATGTCTTTGCTCAGGATGTACAGCCAACCACACATGCAGCTGTACACATTCCTTTAGTCTTTATAATGATCCCATAAGATATATAATAATTACAATAAGTATAGCCAGATGTGTTGTGCTGTAAGAGGCACCCACGTTGCACCCACGACGGATGCTGTGTCCATACTTTCTATCTAACTTTATTGATTCATACGTGTATACACACACATTATAGACTATTTGCCTCTTACCTTATAATATTTATTTATCATAACTTCTTAGCGCTTGGCCCCCACAGTCTCATTGTCTCAAGACCAAAAGACACAAACACGTAGTCATTAGCAACAGACTCGTATTTGCGACACTTGTCCTTTTCAGCCGAGTCCGCAGCCGCCACAGTCCTGACAGATGTGCCCTGGACATGAGACCGAGCAAGGATGTCGACACGTAGCGTCCCACACCAATGCTCGACCCATGGACCACGGCACCAAAGTCTATCCTTCGGGTCTTTTACCATCACTGCGAAAAAGTCAAAGTCAAAGTCAAAATATATTACAGGCATTTAATTATTTTGAATGATTCTACTCCTGCTAGTAGAAGACTAAGCAGCAAAGTGGTCCAATAAGTAAGCTGTTAGCAGAAGACCAGCAGCTTAGCAAATTCCAGTGACCTGTTAATGTTTAATCTGACTGAGAAAGGAATCTGCAAGGAAAACTCAGCTATATCAGATTTACAAAATAAAACATATACAGAACTGCACCACAACGATCAATTAATAACCTTTTAAATTTAGTTATCAGTACCTATGAGATTACAATACCTGGTACAGCAGTAACCCACCAGGCAAGTCAGAATTAAGGTAGACTACATGCCTATGTGCAACCCGAAAGTCGACAAAACGCAAAAACCTCTGTTAATTTAAGAACAATAAATTGAACGTGTTTGGCAGAGGTCCCAAGCCCCCACAGCAGCACTCGATCACGGACATAACGCATGTGCCAGCCATCCCCCCGCTCAACCAGGCCCCTAGGGTGCGGACCGCGACCCGACACACGTGCCACCACTGCAATGACCTTCTAATGAAGGGGCGACCACCGGACACGCCACACCATGAGAACCTGAACACTAAGAATGACTTTCGACGATCCCAGACGGTTCAAGAACCGGTGTTCCTTGAAAAGTTCCGGTGGGCTTTTTTTTTTAATATATATTTCATCATTATCACTATTGCTGAATAATAATATTATACCTTTTAAGTATGTCTATCTGCAGCTTAAGAAAATTATGGCCACACTATTTTAATTCACGATTTTTCTCAACAATCAATAAAACAATCGCATATTGGTTAACAAATAATTATTCAATGAAATACACAGTTTCTTAACTAAAAGTTATTATTTAACCTAAATGTCAAAATGTGAAAAAAAACAACACGATTTCAAATCAAATCAAATCATTTATTTCCTTTGGTTGTCACAACAACACTTGTATATTGTCAATACATTTTTTCTCAATATTTTATTATTATTTAGATTATAAAATAACCAGCAGCTACTATGGGTGGACCATCATATCATCTATACCATCATCTTCGACTAAAACACTTACCATACCATAAACAAGTTTTTGCTTAAAACTAGGTAGTTAAAACTTAAAAATCGTGGCTGTAAAAAGGCCGTGTCAGCTTATTGACTAAAATAAATTACACATGTCAAGTTAATAAATTAATTCGTAGCTATAAAGAGGCTGTGTCGGCTTACAATCTAAATACTTATACATAAAAAATGTATTATAACTACAATAAATGTAAATTCGTGGCTGTACGGGGGCCGTGTCAGCTTACGATCTAAATAATTATTATTATTATAATTGGTATGTCAACTTAATACATATTCGTGGCCTTTACAGTGTCAGTGGCCGTGTCAGCTTATTTTACTTATCAATGGCTCTAGCACGCACAAACTCCGTTATCCGAGAGTTATATCGAGTACATGACGTATAGGATCATATTATTTGCATCAAAATTAAGTGTATGTAAATGTATCGATTAAAGTTAAAAAATAATAATTAAACAAAGCAAATTCTCAAACTCATTCGAAACAGATTTCGTTCCGGAATTATAAATATCGGTGCGTGACACATAATATGAAAGAGACAAACTTATGGATGTCATAAGTGATAGAGTGAGTAGTAATTCCGACAAAATAAATATTTAGAATATCGTAATCTTCAATGTTAGCAGAAAATTACTGTAATATGTTGTTTTTATTATTGTTGTTTATCTATTTTTTTTTTGTGTATTCATCTATCCATTTATTTTTTTATTTTAATGTATGTACAGGTAACCAAGAAAGAAATCTACCACCTTTCAGTTAAGATTTATTAAAAATAAGGTTGATTTTTCCTTGAGAATTATACGGTCGTTCGACGGTTTGTCAAATGTGATAGACCACTCTCCTGGTCCACTGTACATAAAATAAATTGTTGAAACTCCAGGTCTATCACCAGGCTTAAATGTTTATAAATAATGTTCTTGTGACCGTCTGCTTCCAAATAAATAAATAAAATAATTAAAAACTTACGTGAAGTATTTAAAACTGTAATATCTATACGCCAGAAATTTTAGTGTTTTCTCGGAACTTGAAAAAAGTTATCCTTATTGAACTAACATTTCTGTGGGAATTAAATATTCCAAAAGACCACAACATGAAGTCGAATAAATATTATAATCTCGCAGAAGAATGATCACGAAAAGGGTTCAAGACTCAGCTTTACGCAGTGGAAGTTGGTGTCAAAGTCAAGTCAAAGTCAAAATATCTTTATTCACGTAAACCCATAGATATTGACGACGCGACGATCCTATGTGTATGCGTAAACCTATTACAGGCATTTATGAAACGTCATTAATTTAATTATTTTGAATGATTCTACTCCTGCTAGTAGAAGACTAAGCAGCAAAGTGGTCCAATAAGTAAGCTGTTAGCAAAAGACCAGCAGCTTAGCAAATTCCAGTGACCTGTTAATGTTTAATCTGACTGAGAAAGGAATCTGCAAGGAAAACTCAGCTATATCAGATTTACAAAATAAAACATATACAGAACTGCACCACAACGATCAATTAATCACCTTTTAAATTTAGTTATCAGCAGTACCTATGAGAATACAATACCTGGTACAGCAGTAACACACCAGGCAAGTCGGAATTAACTACATACACTACACTACTACATGTGCAACCCGAAAGTCGACAAAACGCAAAAACCTCTGTTAATTTAAGAACAATAAATTGAACGTGTTCGGCAGAGGTCCCAGGCCCCCACAGCAGCACCCGATCACGGACATAACGCATGTGCCAGCCATCCCCCCGCTCAACCAGGCCCTTAGGGTGCGGACCGGGACCCGACACACGTGCCACCACTGCAATGACCTTCTAAGAAAGGGGCGACCACCGGACACGCCACACCATGAGAACCTGAATACTAAGAATGACTTTCGAGACACACACAAGCATAAACATAAATTAGGTGTTAGAGGAGTTCTAGCAAAATCTTTGCATCACTTACTGAAAGAACAGATGACTGAAAAAAAATGGGCCTAAGCAGGTCTGCCGTCAATACATTTATGGAAAGAGCTTCCAAGACGGCATTAACGGAATCATATAGTATTTGGTTGGGTAGGGAGAGAAGTAGAATGGTGGATGGTGAGCGTATTATCGCGCAATAAAAATAAAAAAGGGATGCCTTCTTTTTTAAACCAGCCTATTGACGGTCGCAAGCTCGACAGACCATTCTTCTCATCCTATACCCACACAGGATGGACGCGGCACTTGTCTTCCTCGGTCTTCTCTTTATACCGTTAGAGGTATACCTTGAAAGAACCCGGCTGTCAAGCTGGAATAAATGATTGAGATGAGGAGCGTTGAGAAAACGACTTAGAATGCGGGATTATCTATGTTCGTAGGTATTTCCTATTTGCTATGTTCCAGCCATTTCGAGGTCTGATACTGGACAACAAAATACCACACACAAAGTATCAAGATTTCTTAGGTTGAAGCGCCATCTGCCGGTCAGGCGGCGAGGCGTGGCGCTCACGAGCAGTGACGTCACGGCCGCGGGCGACTCTCTGATTGAGCGATGAACTTTGCCGGCCGTGTCGATCAATTTAATATTATTATTATATACAGCACGGTGGGATAATCCATTGAGAATTGGCGGTAAAGGGTGTCCCAAAATTGGATTCAACTAAGTATATTAATTAAATACGTTTAAATAACAATTAATTTATTTGTGATATTTCTCAAGTTTGGTACGCTGGAGACATCGACGAGCTTGCCACTTGTCATTGGCCTATAGTAAAGTTGGCTAAATGTGAATCCGCTTATTTATAAAAGTGGCTTCTGACCACCCCGAAAGGAAACGGTCGTGATGATACTTTACTTTTACTTTACTTCTAGTTGCAAATTCGACGGATTAAAAACGTTGTTAATATAAACATAAATGACTTCTTAAATGATAAAATGAAAATTATGTACCTGACTAATAATAATTAATCAACAATTATGACATCTAGAAAATTATATTTTGACTATTGGACTAATAGTTTATTATTGAACAATTTTAAATAATATTTACAAAATATAGAATAATAATTACAATAAATAATTATAAACTAAGCCTAAAAAAATATATTATAAAAAAAAATAATGTCCTCATGGGTCTCTCATCAGAGATAGTCCCAAGAGGACTAGCACATTTCCCCTCTGTATAGCGCGACTATTACGTTGGCAGAAATAATTGCCAGCCCTCCTGTCTCCAGATTTCTCCGTCAGCCGTTTGAAAAACTCCTTGGCCAGACGCTTGGCTGAGGGTCCCCATAGTCCCATCGTCTCGACCCCAAACAGCGCAACTCGTAACCTGTGCCAAAGTTGGCGTATTTGTGCAGCTTGAGGTTCTCGGCAGAAACCGCTGCACTCCCCGAGCTGGAAGAGGTTGCCTGGATGTGAGATGGAGCTATGTATCTACACATGTCGTATCCCACACCTGCCAAGTTTCCACGGCTAATGTTGGACTAATTATTTATGATTGCCAATGTTTGTATATGGAATTAAATTTTATAATAATTGTAAAAAAAAAATGCATGACGTCACTAGCGAAACAAGATAATTATGTAATATAACTAACACCTATATTTGTAACCATATATTCTAGGAAAGGCGCGGTGGTGGCTCGGTTGTAAGAACGCGTACCTTAAATCCTACAAAGGTCGGTTCAAACCCCCCCGGCATGTACCAATGAGAAACACACTTTTCTTACGTACATTTATCATAGATTTACAACACTACCGTTCCCGTGCCTCGGAAAGCATGTTAAGCATTAGGTCCCGGTTCCACTAATACCAACTTGTGGAATCGTTAATAAATTGTCATCATATCCTGCCGTCTGGCCAGCGTGGCGAGTGTAGGCCAAATTCTCCAGTTCTGGAAGGCCCATCTCCAGCAGTGGAGGTCAACGACGCTTTATACTAGGGGCAGTAATGAAAAAAAATCTAGGAAATAAAATATTTCATTTCATTTAGGTAGCCATGGAGTGAAATTCTGCCAGCGCTTTTTACTCATGTTTTTTTTTTCAATTCAATTCGTTTATTTTTGCAAGTAAGGCATAGGACAAAAAGAGATGTATTCTGCACTTTTACACGTCAATTTTTACAATATTGATACAAAGCAATATCATTCTATAGTACATATTGGTGAATCTGCAGCAGTACATGATAACCATCATTTGGAAAGAGAAACAATAAAATAACAAAGTTATAAATACAGAATAACGCTTAACATTATAGCTGCTGTAAATAGGCATTGTCACACTATAAGCTAAGACAGACACAATTATAAGAATATAAATGTCAATGTCAGTTAAGATAATAGCTGCTGTAAAGAGGCATTGTCATACTATAAGCTAGAACAAATATGAAAGCCCTAGACTCTACTTCCCTAACGAACGCTGTGCTTAAATAATGAATCCGCCTGTAAACGGTCCGTAAGGTTCGACTAAAGTACTTATTAATAAAGTGAAGAAAGGCCTGTACCAAATCTGATCAATGCACGCCCATAAGGCTTGAGCTGTAGTAGGTACCCCTCTGTTTGTTTTGCAAACTAATATCTTTAAAGGAGTTTACACATTATTTACAGCAAAGAAAAATATATAAAACAAAAAACGGATTTTCTAACGTCGTTCCGAAACACGATAATAGTAACCTAAGCACGCTTAAAGGTGTTCCGAGAGCGCTTAAACTGTTTTGCCAAATCTATGTGACGTCACAAATGACATCATTTCTCGCGACTGCTCACGATATCGAGGTAGATCGCTCTGAGCGCGCTGTCAGTTGTTTGTCCTAATGTCCCGCGCCATTTACAAGTTAATTTAATATTAGGTTTTCTTCTAAATTATTCAATATTGTAATTCGTTTATACTGTTTCTATATTACTTCTTAAACAAATCTATAATTAATATTTAAGTAGGAAGTGAAAAAAAAATGTCTGTAACACGGCAAGTTATTTTAAATTACCAATATAAGTTAATAATATTAAACTTTACACATATAAAGATGAATAAACCGAGAGATGTATATTTGTTAGTATTCATACTCAAAGATGAGGAATACGCAATTTATCTTTCATACATTAAAAAAAAACTAACTTATTATGAATGAAAATGTCCCATAGTCCGGCCAACATTAAAACATCCTCTGGCCATTAATTCAACAAAGTAGAGTTTATCGGCAAATTAAATTGGACACAAGATTCTAAACCCTCAATCAGTTTTTGTGTAACTTCCAAAATCTCAGAATCGCAAACAAATGCTGATCTGTTGTAGAATGGCTTGATAGCTGATATGTTTCTCAAAAGCGTGGCCATGTAGGAAGACAGTAAGCAATCGTTGAGAGCTATTCTTAGCCAGGAGCGGCATTGCCCAATTTCTGTGTTAATTTGTGGAAGAGAAGAGATTTGATCAATATTTTGTCTGTGGGAAAGCCAGAAGTTAGGCTCAGGGCGAACGTATGTGTCGCCTGATATAACATTCCTTGCCTTCTTTAGGAAAGTATCCTTGATGCCATGGAGAAATATAGCTTCCAAGGCCATGCATAGAGTGTTCGTAGAGTCCGTCGAGCCAAGGACGCTATGGAAGTTCTCCTCAAATTGATTAGTATATTGAATATCTTTGACGCACTCGGATAAGTTATTTATCAAAGATTCCTTTAGAATAGTATCCGACTCTTTCCAAATCCCGACGTTACGCTCTTAAAGAACGACAGTTTTATTAAAACTAAATATACACTTACTATTGTAAACGAGAAATCGTAAAATATTTATCTACAAACACAAAAACAAATTATTTTTTGTGTTTTGTTGATTTGCCTGAAAACACGGCTGTGACAGCCCATAGTATCAGTCACTTTGTTATAAATAGTAGGCAGCCGGATGTTAGAGGGAGCCACAGGTTAAAGCTCGGACGGAAACGCTTCATCCGACATTCTCTTTTGTTGTATGTGTTTTGATTGACTGTTTGTGTTTTTGTGATTTTGTCTTATTTTGTGATTTATGACGACTTAGGCTTTCTAACGGACTTCGATTCCTCTAAAACAATAACACTTACGCACAAAGACGTTGGATTCTTCTTGAACATTACCTCTGAAGCATACGGACTTCCCTAACCTTAAAAATGATTTAGACCGTTCCGAATTGATATCACGCTCTGAGCTTCCAAATCGCGATATTTGATTCGGAACGACACAGTCAGTGTCATATTCTTTCTAAGCGCTCTAAGCACGATTCGGAATGAGAGGTAAAGGACTAGGAATAGCTAAGGCTGGGTTGTACCAAAACAAAGTCAAAAATAATAAATAATGATAAATAAATATAAATATTTCCAGACAGGTCACACAGCGCCATCTAATTTCCGTGGTAAGCTACGAGGCTTGTGTTACGGAAACTAGATGGTTGATAAACTACATATTATACTCTTTTTTTTTGTAAATATATACATATTATACATATAAACACCCAGACCGAGACAAATTATACAATGTACAACTTGCCCCCGGTGGGAATCGAACCCACGACCTCCCGAGTTCACGGCAACGTTTGTTACCACTAGACCACGAAGGCAGTATATAAACTACATAAATAAGTTATACTATTTATACAACCTAAGATAAAGCAAGCAAAAAGTGCTAATTAATGGGGTGTATCAGGCAAAGCTTTTTGTAGATGTCGCTAGCTTATATTAAGGGATTAGCTGAAAATCAGCGCTGTGACTCTTAAAGCGTCGCAGCTCAATGCTGAGCTGATTCCCTATTTGTCACCACACACTTTTAATTTTAAGTTTACTTTTTTTTTTGTTAATGTGACAAATTTGTCTGCCTCCGTGGTCTAGAACCCGGTCTAAATCCACGGACTTAACCGCTAGACCACGAAGGCAGTTAGGATATTATGGCCAGTTCTTTATAAGAGTCCTCCTTCAATCACACTTTTTTTTTTCTTTTTGTGTTTATTACAAAATAAAAAATAGAAACAAAATGTTCTTTTTTTTATTTTGTAATAAACAGTAATAATATATTTAAAAGGGTGTCTGTCTGGGCGTTGACTATACTACTATATATATACTATATATATAGGCTTAGTTCGGCTGCAAATGTCTGTTTTTCAGTACCATAATGCATAATAAAATATGTTATTGTTTTCATATCTTGTAACTTTACTGATATTATTATTATTTCTTGCGTCGTATTTCTCATTATTAAGGATCGTGACCTCCCAAAGAATTGGTGTGCGTCTTGATGATAATACGCCACCCGTTCCTATCTTCGGCAGCATGCACAGCATCGTGGACTTGCTTTTTTTTTTTTTTTGGTTCTCTTCTCCCGATGGATGATGAATGAGGTGATAGGGAAGGCAAAGGGTCTAGCCCATACAGCCAAGTCTGACGTAATATATCTTTCTTTTTCTCGAATTAATGAGGTCATCATCAAATTCCAGATGTTGCAGAATGTGATGCTTTTCTTGGAGTCACTCGCGGAACCATCCACTGCTTAAACACATCGGGTAAAATATGGGAGTTGATCGTGGACTTGCGTTGCTCTATGGTTTTCATTCGCTTTAAGAGCGTTCAATACTTGCGCTTCCCTCTTGCTCGCACATACAGCTTTTTCAGAGATTTTAAAAAAATGTAGTCTATTAACTTTTTAGGACATAAAATTACGGACATTTTGGACATTTCATGTAGGTACCTAATTTTAGACAGAAAAATAGCAAATACATTTATGACGATTTTATTGTTTTATTATTGTCCAAATAATCTAAAAGATGTCTAGAATCTAGAACTTAGATAAAAACTTTCTTTTTAAATCTATGTAGTTGTATTTTCGCCACAACATAATAAATATCTGCTTCAAGTCAATCCTTCTTAAACAAACATCTGCTGTAGTACTTTATAGGTAACAAAGGCAGCTATCCACCCCGAACGAATCTGAGGCGCTGGCTTATGGCCTGGATTTGGGCTGTCCCCTATTAGACCCCCTGTATCTTCCATTCTTCACCAAGTCTTAAATAAATAGACGTTTCTTTTATAAAGCTACTATCAATAAATACTTTTATTTTTATTATTATATTATTATTATTATTGCTGTCGAAACTATAGGTCCGTGGTCCGAGGCTGCTCTGGCGGTCTTTCGTGAGCTTGGCGAAAAATTCCGCTTGGCGACGGGTGACCCTTTAAGTAGAGAATATTTTGTTCAAAGTATCTGCCTCGTTGTTCAACGTTGTACACATAAATAATAAAATATACTAAGTTCCTAAGTAAATGCGTTATGTAGGTAGCTAACGTCTTTGAAGATGTCTGCATTATTTATTTATTTATTATATTTAAGACATTCTCTGACAGCCAACCTTAGGGACAGATAAAGCATTTAAAGTGAACGGTGGGTGCAAGTAAAAATTAAATATATCATAACTAAACGATCACATTGTAAGCAATAAAGAATATATAAATTATATACACACATAAACTACTCGTACCTGTCTCAAGTTTGACCACTTGGTCTCAACAAGCCATCTTGGTGCGTGGCATAGCCTAAGAGGTACAAGACGATTCTCTTACCTACATATATATATATATATATATATATATATACTTTAACACAGTAATTAGCTAATTATTAAAACAAACATTCTATGTATAGGCACTAATATTGTTTACAAATACGCCGCATTCGGCACATTCCCCTTGCTCAATTGCGACTTACGAAGTGTAAGCAAATCATTATTACTATAAAAATTGGAGTGATTTTCGATAGCGGCCAATACGCGACGTACATCGGGGCGATGTGTCAATGCGTAACAAAACTAAAATCGACAAGTTCGATCGTAGGACTAATTATTGTGCCTAAATGAGAACAACCCGTGGATTTTATTTAAAAATCTCTTCAATGCATCATTGAATAACCCACGTGCACGCGCACAGATCGAAAGATATCGCCTTCGACCTTACAAATTAATATTTTGCATGGCAAAATTCATATAATTAGGCAATACTTAGCTTTGATATGTTATTTTAAGCCAATATTTTATAATAACTCTTTTGTTTTTGTTAATTTTCTTTGCAACTTTGGGATTTAAAAAAACTTTATTCCCGCGCTCGTGTCTCGTAAAAGTAAACTTTTTTTAAAGTTGATGAGGCGCCAAAAAAATATTGATATTATAGTTTGTGACTTCTTTTAAGTCTGTTAGGTAAAATAACTTTAAATAGCCTATAATTTTAACCACGTATAAGATCTGCGGCTGTAGAGGAAGCCACTAAGAAAGTGGTGAATGACCGGCTCTTTAATCTTAAGAAAGGAATCAACGGCTTCAATGCCTTTTTGTCACGATAGTTGACGCATAATATTTATTTTTTGCTTAAAACTATGTACAAGAGATGAAAGTTTCGTCGCACGTGCTAGTGTGCATGTGGGGCGGCCCCGTTTGGCTGCAGTTCGTCTCAGCGGGCAACAACCCGTCGTCCAGGGAAGTGATGAGGCCCCTTGTGAAGCCGTGTGATGTTGGGTAATGACGGCGCGGGCTTCGCCTCGGTCCCCAGGATCCCGGAGCAGGCGGCGGGCCTCCGTTGGCCTTGCGTAGAGAGGCGCGATTCCCTGAAGATGGTCGAAGCGGCGGTGGTCGGCTCGATCGAACATAGACTTCGACAACTTGGCCACAAACTGCTCGATGGCCTTTATCTTTAGTTCGTCGTGGAGAACGGTGCTGCAAACCAGGGAGTGATGCACGAGAGGCTTTCGCGCAGTTAAAGGTGTGGCGTGTCATGGGGCCAATGCGGAGGCGGCGATCTTTCCCAAGAAGAATCTGACAGATGGTACCTAATATAACTGTCAGTTGTAAAGAAAACTTGTATTGTGTTTTATATAGTAATAAATAATTTCAACTATCTATTTTCTTCGTAACATTCTGCACCCGCTTATTACATATCTCAGTCACAAAGGTTAGTTGGTAGAAAATGCATTTACGGCATTAAGCTCGCCTATAATATTATGTTCCTGCACTTGTTTTGGTTTTGTACAATAAAGAATTTTAAGACTTAAAATAAGTCACAATATTTTTTTTCTTTTTTTATAAAGAAATTGCTCCAAGGCTCATTGACGTCTCTGGTGACAATAGGGCTGGCAGTTTTTTCTCCCAAAAATTAAGTATCCACAAAGGGCAAATGCTGCCATTGCTATTGGGCACCATGCCACAAGACAGCGATTTGGAGGAGCTATTTTTTTTGTATGTATTTTTATTTTCTATGTATTATTATTAATTTTTTAGGGTAAATTTAGATTTTGTTTTAATATAGTTTATTTAATATTGTAATTATTTTACATTAGAAGACAAATTTCTAAGTATTCCATGGATTCACCGTGCGGGTGCCGGGTCCATCGTGTGTGGGTAAGAGATGAGAAGAATGGTGTCTCGGGCTTGCGACCGACAATTGGCTGGTTTAAGAAAAGGAGGCCTCTTTTTTTTTCTATTGCGCGATAATACGCTCACCATCCACCATTCTACTTCTCTCCCTACCCAACCAAATACTGTATGATTCCGTTAATGCCGTCTTGGAAGCTCGTTCCATAAATGTATTGACGGCAGACCTGCTCAGGCCCAATTCTTTCAGTAAGTGATGCAAAGATTTTGCTGGAACTCCTCTTGCACCAACTTCCACTGCGTAAAGCTGAGTCTTGAACCCGTTCCTGATCATTTCTTCTGTGAGATCATAATATTTATTCGACTTCATGTTGTGGTCTTTTGGAATATTTGATTCCCACGGAACGGTAAGTTCTATAAGGATAACTTTTTTCAAGTTCCGAGAAAACACTAAGATGTCTGGCCTATAGGCTGATACAGCTAGTTCATCTGGGATCCTATAATGGTGTTCAAATGTATCCATGAGAATTTTCCAGTCTGATGCGGCGCCAACGATCGAGGTGGGCTTGCATTTAGTTTTCGTGCTTTGCCCTTCCTTTACAAATGTGGTCAGTCCCTTTCTGGCTCTTGCTATAGAAGAATATTATTATTATTATTTCTACGAATTTAATCGACAAATCTCAGTTCATCATTATTATTATAGCTTTTTTTCCTCTTAAAGACGCCTTTCGCTTTCTTTCCTCCTTTAAGTTTAAGTAACGTTAAGAGGGATTATTTATTTTGCATCCCTCTCGCTCGCACAATCTAATAATGCCAAAGATTTTTTACATCTTATACTTTTGAGAAATGTAGTCTATCAACATTCTAGGAAATAAAAAAGCGGAGGAAAGATTTTTTTTAAATCTCTAAAATCAGCATAACGAACGTTTTATGCACGACTAACGTCAACACGTGAATACCCAATGCTGACCGCGAGTCTCTAGTGATTGACCATATCATGCAATCCATATCTGACAGAATGTAAAGAGTAAATAAACAAGGCTAAAAGCAGACGGATATGAATATTAACTTTAGTGTTGCCCAATTTAACAAACTTTAGTGTCTTGATCTTGCAGTCTTGGTCTTGCTTTTTTAATACCAAGACTTACCCTAGACAGATTTTTTTTCTTCTAATTTTGAAGTAAATGCTTATGTTTTGGGCTTAAGGTTTTTTTTTTTTAATTAATTGTAATTAAGTCGTGTCCGTCATTTTTACCGTTCGTCATCACGACCGTATCCCGTTTGGGGTGGTCAGAAACCACAATTTTAAAGAAGATGATTTACAGTTAGCCAACTTTACTATAGGCCCATCATGACAATAGCAAACTCGTCGGTGTCTGTAGCGTACCAAACTCGAGAAATATCACAATTAAATAAATAAATTAGTGTATTCCGACCAGGAATCGAACCCGGTATTTCTAAGTCTAAATCCATGGATTTAGACTACTAAAAAAATAAATAATTTCAAGTAAATCAGACCAGTAGTTGTCGAGGTAGTAGTTTGTGGACTCACAAGATTTCCTTAGTAGAATTGGAAATTCTTGATTCTCGCGAGACTCTTACGCAAGACCAAGATAAAGAATGCAAGACCAAGACCAACCGCCAACAAACGTTGCCGTGAACTCGGGAGGTCGTGGGTTCGATTCCCACCGGGGGCAAGTTGTACATTGTATAATTTGTCTCGTTCTGGGTGTTTATATGTATAATATGTATATATTTATTTACAAAAAAAAAAAAGTATAATAGTTTATCAACCATCTAGTTTCCGTAACACAAGCCTCGTAGCTTACCACGGAAACTAGATGACGCTGTGTGACCTGTCTGGAAATATAAAATAAATAAAAAACTATTACCAATTCTGATGCAAGACCAAGGCTGACTAAGTCTTGGTCTTGGTATTGCTTTGGGCAACACTAATTGTCTTTGGCAGGATCGCATCCAATAATTACTTACTGCTAATTTGATGCACTCTCACCGTGTAAATTTTCAAGCCAGGGTTCAAGTTCTTTACCTCTCTTCCAGGAGACCGACGATGTTTTTGAGATACATAACTTTTGGTGTTTTGGTTGGTATAACAACACTTGTGTGGCTCACGAACCCTCAGCTCTTCTCCAGGAATACTTTTTCCCTTGAGGGCAACAGACAGCGGGGTAGTCAAGGCGCAGATTGGGACTGAGTTTGGGGATGGTGACATTCCCCCGTTTTCTCCGGCAGGATCTCAGAGGGTAACAACCCGCTGGATTCATGCACTTTTGGTGCTGGGCGACGTTAGTGGTATAACAGCGGCCGTGGGGCTCACAAACCCAGGGGGTCTAGATTAATCTATATCTAGGAAATGGTCTCCCGTTGGAGGGCCGAGCGCAAGACGGTGCGATATTCTGGAAATACTTGAAGTGTGGAGGCAAAACTCGACTTTAAAAGTAACTTGCGCCATCTATGTTTACAGCCCCGTAATAATTTATTATTATTATGTTGGTTAATTCTTCACGTTCCGTTGCAGACAGCACTTTTTTATAGGCATTTGTATTTTAATGTATGGTAATTCATATTTAGATTATTTTTACTTTTATATATTAAATCATTATAAATTGAGTATATGTTTTTCTAATAAAGTATTATTTAGAGTTATTGGTTATAACTTTTTAAATTGTTTCAAAACCAAGAAATTACAAAATCACTTCTACCAACTTACAGTGAAAAAACCTTATGTCAACGCAAACAAAACTATGTCAAAATTTATTGTGATTTTTAACTAAAATAACAAATCCTGTATTTATATACAAATTCCATGTGCGTGTAGTATTTATATAAACACTAAATTGCAGTATAATGGCTGAAAAGTAAGTGTGATTGTTTTATGTTTATTTTACTTTGTTTTTGTTAATATGATTCTTATCGTGGTCTAATTTCATGGTTAAAAACTGCGTATTTTTATTGTTTATGATTGTATGCTGTTGTTTTGTATAGCTTTAATCAGCGATACTTAGTTGTATATTGATATTCTTAAGATTGGATGCTGTAGTTCTTATTAGGGTCAAAGTGGAAATTAATTAATTCGTTTCCTTTTGGTTGTTTGGTAAAGACTTCCCATAATTTGTTATGCTCTAGAACACATGAATCGATTGTTAACACACATTTTAAGCTTGAAGTTACAATGTCAAGGTTTTATTAGATTTTCTGAATATTTTTTTACTATTAAGTGACTATTGACATTCATCAATGGTCTAATTTCACAAATACTGGTACTATTAAGTTTGGCTATAAATATATAAACTCGGGCTATGAAATTTCGTTATTAGAATTTGAAGATGATGTTTCTGAAATGGTGACCTCCAGAGATGATGCACATTGAGCTCTATGACATTTTCCATAACTTGTTGCAACAGTTCCCGTCAAAATGTTTCTTATTTCTCAATGTTTTATTTATATTTTTTAAGGCTACAAAAGTCTGTGGCTTGTTTACATATACCAGAGATTTATAATAACTCCAAAGAAATAAGTCTGGACAGGTCAGATCAAGTGAGGCCATCTTGTAGACTATTGCCAAAACTTTTTATCATTGATGAAATATTCCATAAAAACATTGACACAATTATTCCACATTCTTCAGGAGTGAAACATTCCATGTAATATTTTGGGATATTTTTATCAATATCAGAATGACAGGAGATGTCATACAAGGCTCAATGTAGCTCTAATTGGTTGTTGGTGTGGTGTTATGTTATGGCTAAAAGATGAAGTGCAGTTAGTTCTGGCCCATAGCAGCTGATTAAACTTTAATCAATCTCAATCACAGCGCATTGAACACAGTGTCCTTCACTTTTGGATAAATACTCTTTACATAAATTTGTCATTTACAATATCACCGTTCCCATGCCGCCTCTTTATGAGCGTGGTTTCTAACCACCCCAAAATGGAAACGGTCGTGATTATACTTCACTTTTGATGAACTATGATGCATTTCCAATGGTATTCAGTATTTTATTCTGTATACTCTGAATTAACATCGAATTGGAATTGCAGCCTGTTCCTATACAGTATAGAGGAATACCAAAGGTCCAGGTTTGATCATTGTTATGTATATTAACATTTTGTTGATAGATAGTTTCGAGTTCCTGTCAAACAGTAGTAAAGTAGATTTCTCTGTATAATGTGATACACATAATATATGAGTTCATACTAAATAACTAACTTTTAAGACTGGGCATTTTAAGTTTTTTTTTTAAATTAAACATTCAACATTGAATGCTATCCATTCTAACAACTTTATCTCTACTCACATTTTTAGGTCAAGCAATGCAGTGTGTGAGAAGGCAGAGCTCCAGGAGGACACCAGTGGTGGCTGGTGGGGGTCCTGGATAACCTCGGCTAAGTCTAAGGTACAAAATAGCCTTGATCATAATTCGTTAGGCAACCTATCACTTCCAGTTTTCTTAGCGTAATTTATTATAGAAAATTTGATTTCATTTGGATAACCAATTGGTGAAAGTTGGCACTTCTGCGGATCATCTACTATAATGTGATCGTGATTATGATAACCGCTGCTTCTCCGCACCTAATCTCTATGAGACCTTTGTGCGTTTGTACTATAATGTCCATCAAACCAAGGACAATCTGCATGGTTATGCCTTACCATATCTTACATACCTTGGAGAGACTATTTACGCTGTCAACTTCAGTAAAGAAACTGACAGACACATTCAGCTTGAATCAGCAGCATTCAGGTAACTTCATCACATCTTCTTATCGTCCATACTATAATGTTTGTCCTGACGTGGACACTGACAGTGGTTCGTCCACAAATTCAAGGTTCGTTAGCAGTATATCTGATGTATAGAATTAAAAACATAGATATTTTTTAGAGAACTGACATAGGTTTCGAAAAGCTTGGGGAAAATCCAGCAGTAAAAATACATGCTGATGATGTTTAATGGCCACACTTGCCAGACTAGGTTATTTAGTTATTTTTGGAAATATCATATTTAAAAAATATTTTTTTATCTCAGTCTGCAGAAGTATATTCTATGGTGAAGAAAGACCTGGATGAAATCGGCACAGCTGTCAAGTGTGAAGCCAGTCATGTATTCACCACCACTTCTGATGTCATTGGCAAGACACTCAAGGTAATATAATTATATGCATTTAGGCTACTCTAAAGCTGCTTTTTAACCGCTCATTATCACAACTCCAAGAACACCACAGCTAGAGAGATGGAGAATGTATTTCTGGAGAATTTGGGCTACACTCACCAAAAGTAAAGTATCATCACGACCATTTTCTTTTTGGGGTGGTCAGAAACCACGCTTATAAATAAGCGGATTCACATTTAGCCAACATTACTATAGGCCAATCATGACAAGTGGCAAGCTCGTTGATGTCTCCAGCGTACCAAAATTGAGAAATATTAATTAAATTTAAATTATTAAATATTATTGTGTCCCAAACAGGAATCGAACCCGGTGGTACCTCCGAGTCTAAATCCACGGACTTAATTGCAAGATCACGGAGGCAGTTTACTCACCAGATGGTGTTATTTTATTGAAATAAAAGAATCATGCATCAATTTGAGTAAACATTTGCTGTACCGATACGCCTCCAAGTATCCAGGGCTCTTTATCTTTTATCTGCCGGAATGCTCCGTCCAGCCTCTGTGTTTCCACTTTCCTATAACTTGGAGTCTTTCAAGCGAAGTGTGAAAAAGCATCTAGTCAAGCCAGCACAGTGTTACAGACTGATGTCAGTCATGAGTGTCTGATTTCAGTTGCGAACATTCATAGACCTCGCGCGCCACTTACCATCAGGTGGGCGCAAGGTCACATGTCGTGCTAGTATAAAAAAATATCACTAAGCTACTTCAAGCATAAAAATTTTACTACTCAAAAATGTTTTTTTTTACAGCGTATTGTATAAACAGTAACCTAGTTTTATAAATACACAATTTTAAATATTTTTATTTGGGTAATTTTTCAGCTTGATGAACCAGAGTCAACTGCAAATGTTATGAAGAAAAGTTTCAGCTCATTTATAGGTAACTTATCTATAATTATTTTATAATGTTTATCGGCCCAATTACATTTAATTAATGTATGTGACAGCTTGGCATTCACATACCCGTATACTATACTATATACTTTTCCTCAACAGCTCTTCCACTCAACCATACTGCTTCCAATTGTCAGACATATTTCCTAAAGAAATCCTCTAAATTGATATTTGTAGTTATTTATAAATATTTCCAGACAGGTCACACAGCGCCATCTAGTTTCCGTGGTAAGCTACGAGACTTGTGTTACGGAAACTAGATGGTTGATAAACTACATATTATACTATTATTTTTTTTGTAAATATATACATATGAACACCCAGACCGAGACAAATTATACAATGTACAACTTGCCCCCGGTGGGAATCGAACCCACGACCTCCTGAGTTCACGGCACGGAGGCGGTCAAACTTAAACTTGAACTCTTCATTTTGGTAGGCAGATTGATGGTGGTAATTTGCCTAGTCTGCTGGGGTGGGGAAGTATCCACTGTTCTTGCTGATAAACCCAGCAAAGTGTACACACGTTGTAAGGAGTAATTGAGTGAAGGAGAAACATCGGCTGAGAGCTGTTAGAAATGTGTCATTGAGATATGTATAAAGTTGAAATATTTATGTATATTATTTATCAGGTCAGGTGAGCTCTGCGCTAAGCCCTATCCCCTACAATGATGAGGATGACACTGAAGTTGTATTTTCATCCGAAGACACCACCATGCTTTCCACATACAAGGTAAAAAAATATTATTATTTTAAAATTAAGATTCTTGTTTTAATGTCGAATTAATTGCTCTGGTGGACGATTATGTTGACCGTAAAATGGACGCAGTGCGCGATACGTATTTCGAACAGAATCAATATTTTCAAAATAAATTTGCACAATTTCAAAGCGTCAGTCTATTCATGTTGAAATGCCAAACCAAACTAAACTCAAATCACTTGACAGCTGACAAAATGGCCGCCGGTTACAAGTGTTGCCAACTTAAAGTTCTATACCTCTAAAAGAAAACTCTTTACAAGTGGCGGATTTAATGCTGCTAGACATTCTCTAGCAACCAACCTTTGGGACAATGAAACCATTTGTGTTGTAAGGTGCAACCATTAAATAGATGAACCATTATTTTCTAAATAAATTTGCACAATTTGGAAGCGTCAGTCTATTCATGTTGAAATGCCAAACCAAACTAAACTCAAATCACTTGACAGTTGACAAAATGGCCGCCAGTTACAACAGTGTTGCCAACTTAAAATTCTATACCTCTAAAAAACCATTTGTGTTGTAAGGTAGGTGCAACCATTAAATAGATTAATAGGTCAAATCAATTCGTAAATATTATATCTATACTGCATGGAATTTATTAAAGAGTAAATACTTTTATATTATAATCTAGAATAAAAATAAAGAACTACGTATTTATTATTTTAATTATTCAGTAATAAAATCTTAAGTTACGGTGCAGAGAAATTATCCTAAAAATACCGCCACTCATACTGAACCTAATCAAGTAGGTAGCGAGAGGTCGACGAACGCGCGAACGTTGACTTTTGATGCAATTATTTTCTTCTCTCTCTGGATCAATTAATAATAAAAATCCCCAGCCTTTATATATTTATAACGATGGATATAGCCTAGACCTTATGCACCATGCAGTAGTGTTTTGTTTTTCGGATAATGTTTTTTATAGTAAAGTATCATCACGACCGTTTCCCTTTTGGGGTGGTCAGAAACCACGCTTATAAATAAGCCAACAATAACATTTTTCTTAAGTACATTTGTCTTAGATTTACAACACCATCGGAGAGCACGTGAAGCCGTCGGTCCCCGTTCCACTTTCGTACCAACTTGTGGAATCGTTAATAAATTCTCATTAAAAATTGACATCATAAGCCGTCTGGCCAGCGTGGCGAGTGTAGGCCAAATGCTCCAGATATATGTTCTGGAAGGACCATTTCCAGCAGTGAAGGTCTGGGATGCTGTGGAATAATAGCTAAGGCTGAGTGAGAAACCTTCGGGGTGGTCAGAAACCACGCTTATAAATAAGCGAATTCACATTTAGCCAACTTTACTATAGGCCAATCATGACAAATGGCAAGATCGTCGATGTCTCCAGCGTACCAAACTTGAGAAATATCACAAATAAATTAAATATTCATTTGTTTACATTAATATTTTTTTTGTGTTCCGACCAGGAATCGAACCCGGTACCTCCGTGTCTAATCTCACGGACTTAACCGCTAGACCACGGAGGTAGTTTTTTATTTTTATTTAATAGTTTAATACATTGCTGAATATTTTTTTATTTCAGAGAGAATTAGAAGCATTACAGCGTGTCGACGCTACTTTCATAGTATCAGTTGAAGGCCCCGAGTTCGATGCCTGGCGCAGTACACGAGAGGAGACGGGTGACGTCATAACTCCCCAAAGCGCCTTCAGGAAGCTAGAAGACAGTCCTGTGCTGAAGTCCCAGTATGAGAAGCTAGTTCCTGATGCGGTGGGACATGATGACTTCTGGGAGAGGTAAGTCTTTCCTCACATTGTATTATTGTTTTTCACATCGTCATATCTTGCCAAAGCATCAAAGTTTGTTGGCGAGAGAGAGGGTAGTTAACTATTGTAAAAAATATATGTTACTGGTCTAAATTAATAGTTTTGAGGCTGTAGCTAGGCCACGTAGCGTCTTTACACCCTACGTCATAAGTCTGGTTAGGCGGGATGATATTTGCATTAGGGGCTATGACAGGAAAAGAAGATAAAGAAGAAGTTGAAGGAGAATGTTGAAGATATCATGGAAGGACAGAGTAAGAAACGAAACTGTCTTGCAGAGAATGAACAAAGGCGTTGAACTACTGAAAATAGTAAAGCAAAGGAAGTTGGAGTATTTGGGACACATCATGCCCAATAAAAAGTATAGCTTGCTGCAGCTCGTCATGCAAGGCAAGATACAAGGCTCCAGAAGACCGGGGAGAAGACGCACTTCCTGGCTCAAGAACCTCAGGGAGTGGTTCGGGATGAGCACCAAATCCTTGTTCCGGACAGCGGTTAACAGAATCAAAATCGTCTTAATGATAGCCGACCTCCGATAGGAGATGGCACCATAAGAAGAAGAAGAGAGGAAAAGCAACTCAGCTAGATCTCAACAACACGCGTTCCATTAATACTCGCATGTCTTCTAGTGTATAGTGATGTAGAGTGTTTATTGTCTGTTTTGTGTGTTCTGAGTAGTCGGTAATATTTGGGAGAGCATTGTGGTAATTTAAAAACTTTAAGAAAATTTATAGAAGCATAGCGGTTAATTATGCGGTAAGGTGAATTAATTATTTAATCGATAATTTCCAACGAGGTAACAAAAATACTTCACGTGAGTACGGGCAGGGCGTGCGGAACCTTTCTTATGCGTCGGGAGGTCTAGCGTGCAGAATTGCCAAATTTCGCATACATACATATCTTCACGCCAGATCCCTTGCGGGGTAGGCAGAGACAATTGAGCGCCATTTGACACGATCACGACATACCTCTTTCGCTTCGTCGACATTCATCATCCTCTTCATACATGCCCTTTTGTTACGAAAGCTTTTTAATGTACCTTCAGCCAGTGTTTTATTTATTTGATCGTGATATGTGAGTCTCGGTCTGCCAGGGCCTCTTTCACCCACAACTTTCGCATTATATATCTGGTTCGTCAATCTTTCATCGCTCATCCTTTCAACATGCCCGAACCATCGTAGCATGCCTTTCCTTATTTTTGTCCTTATGCTTTCCTTCATACCAACCCTTTTCTGTATTTGACGTTACGTATGCGGTCCGCCAAAGTGACGCCACATATCCGCCGCAACGACCGCATCTCTACTGCATTAACCCTACTCTCATGCGTATTCTGACGTATCCACGTCTCGCTTCCATACATCAGTGTTGGTACCAACATGGCATTGTGTATGGCGAGCCGAGCTTTGTCACTGACATTTCGACTGCCGATCAGTGACCCCAGGGCACCGTTAACACTATTTCCCGCGGTCACTCTTCTTTCAACGTCCCTATCGTACTTCCCATCCGCAGTGAAAACACTGCCCAGATATATAATTTCATTTACTTGTTTTAGAGTTTCATCATCAATTTTTATCGTCACGGTTGTCATCCTTCTTCTTTTAAACACTAGTACCTTGGTTTTTCTCGCATTCAAACGGAATTTCTCACGAGTGGGAAAACTGGCCTCTACCCGTGCGAACGTTCGAACGCGCGAACACGTCCAGTGTTTCCAATCGCAAATCGCGGAGGATGACATCATTTAGAGCGCGCAGCTACGTGTGACCGCCATATTTATACCAATAGACGTACACGCCACGCCGCGGTGAGTAGATAAACTAAAGCTTCAACTAGGCGGCGTGTCTAGGCTGGGTATTGCTCCAGTCATAGATACTAATATTGGTATAGTCGTTACTTTTTCTAATTTGAGTTGGGATTTCTAACCTATTTCGTTGGACGTACATCCGTACGTCAGAACAGCGCTCAAGGGTAAACAGCGCGGCGGGGAAGGGGAAGAGGGGCGGATAGGTGCGCGCCGCCGATGACTCTCTCGCTCCCTCCCGCTCCTTCTTTCTCTTTCTTTCTTTACGCGTCTGCAACTATGCGTCGCACATAGGCACGCGCATTGATTTAATCCATATTCCTACCAGCTACGAAATCAATAACCTGCAAATTTAGTTCTCACTTTTACGGTACGTCCCGCTACGCACCCGTTTTTTTTTTTTATTATTTTTTATTATCATTTATATGATCTCTTTGGCAAATAATTTTGTATTTAATTCAGGTACTTATTTCGCCTGGCTCTCCTGCACGACCGCCTGGCTGCAGCAGCTCGCAGGCAGGTCCCCAAGGTGGACACAGACCCAGTGATTGCCCACCTACCTTTACCTGAACCCCCATCACCTATACAACAGTAAGTGTAACAGATATTCTATCTCACGAAGGCTAAATGGCTATGAACGTTGTCAGATGTGCATCAGGTGATGCCTCTCGTTTGGTCTATTTTTTATTTTAAAAAAATATAATGCTTTTCTTTATTTGCAGAAGTCCCAAAAAAGTTCTGCCGTCACCTCTAGTGAGCGACGACGACTTTGAGGTACCTGACGGTTGGACACCTGGTAAGTAGCTCGCATCAGGTTTTGTTTGCTTATCGCTACGAGAGTCCTTCGCGCCATTTTGTGATGTCAAGTGCAAGTTTTTGTTTTGTAAATTAATTTACTGTGGTAATTATTGGTCAAAAGTGGTGTTGTTTTGTTTAATAATGTGTACAATGTGAATAATTATGGAAAACGATAAATTGTACTTGAAATATGGGGCACAAGTTGCAGTTTATTTTTTGCGGTTTTCCCGCGCTGTGAACTCCCATATTTTACCCGACGTGTTTGAGCTATGGTGCCGCGAGTGACTCCAAGAAAAGCATCAAATTCTGCAGCATCTGGAATTTGATGATGACCTCATTAACTCGTGAAAAAGAAAGATATAATACGTCAGACTTGGCTGTATGGGCTAGACCCTTTGCCTTCCCTATCACCTCATTCATCATCCATCAAAACAAACAAGTAGCTCGAATCACGGTCGTGCGGATACAACATTGATCAAAGTTACTGCAATTTTATGTGAATTAGCAACTTGAGGAATCTAGATATCAAGCCATAGCAATATTATTATTATTTTTTTTGTCTTGACTGATTTGAATATTTGTTTTTAGCTGCAGAAGAAACCACAACAGATGTCGAACTGACAGAAGAGCAGCAGATACTCCTTCTAGAAGAATATGAGAAAGAGATATCGACCAAAAAGCAAATCCCTAAAGAGACCACCAATAATAATGCAAAAGTTAAAATTACTACAAAGAAGGGTCAAAAGAAACGAGACAAGTTGAATAATAAAAAAGTTGATGAGGCCCTGACTAAATCTGATGAATGCGGGAATAATTTGGTTGAGGACTATTTTGGTAAGGACGATGCGAACAACTCGGACGGCAGTTGGGAAAAGGAATTCGATTTGGATCAAGTCCAAAATGCATAACTTTTTGGGTTAGGATTTTTAAATATAGGTAATTCAGTAAGGAGCTATGAGCTATGAAATCCGGAATGTTGGAGCATTCAAAGTTAAAATATTTTGTACTCAAATATCGGCACATTTTGTACTCAAATGTTGGAACATTTTGTACTCAAATGTTGAAACATTTTGTACACAAAGTTGGAACATTTTGTAACAAATGTTAAAACATTTTGTACTCAAGTGTTCTACACAAATGTTGGAACATTTTGTACTCAAATGTTGGAACATTTTGTACTCAAATGTTGGAACATTTTGTACTCTAATATTGGAATATTTTTTACTCAAATATTGGAACATTTTGTATTTCAGAGTTGTAAAATATTTTAAACTAAAAAATGTTTTAACAACTAAAAAAATACCGTGTGTTTTGGGGTCATCGCTCTTTACTCCCGCGTAAAGCCGGGTACATATATTTTAATCCTTTTAAAGGATAAGCAATTTAAAATACAATATTTTAATACGTTATGGAGAAGACTCGTTATTTAATTTGTTTTTAACTCGTAATAGTTTTTATAATAATGTTTCTGACAATAATATGAACTCAAGTTCTTAAAAAGGATTAAAATATAATTAATATTTATATTGGGTTCAACCTATACTAGGTATAAAATATTTGTAAATATATATATATTTAAATTTTAGCTTATAAACAGATTAATCCACTATATATGAGTATAAGATACTAACAAAATTCTTGGAAATATTTTCAAATGGTATTTAGCAATGTGGTGTGTGCCTCTTTATCACGATAGATTTATTTATTTATTAACTCTTTTTATAACAGCTAACGTTTGGGAGTGTGGTAGAGGATTGCGGGGTGCATACATAAATATACAATTACATACAATACACAATAATCGTTACAGTTCGTTTATTCGTTCGTTCGAGCCACTGCCGCTCTTTAATAGGTATAAACAAGGTACCATTGCCACTAGCGACATCTACAAAAAGATTTACGTGATCAGCTATCATTTTAACGCCAATTTTTTTTCTGTTTTGCATTAAATTGATCAATAACACATACTTGTACAATAAACACATCTGGGTCATTGGACTTGACGCGGACGGAATCGTTTTAGAGACGGGACAGTAAGGGCAGGTACCTTACCGTCATAGTTACAGTTAACGTTATTCCATAACTTTTTGAGATATTCGAAACTGCATTCACAGATTTTGGAAAAAATATACAGTCAGCAAGAAAATGGCAATACTACCCAAAAAAAAACCGGCTGGACCGACTTAGGTTTGAGTACTAGAAATGTCAGAAATCGCAAAAAAACTTTTCCCATGCATTTTGTACGAAAAAACGATGAATTAACTCGAAAATATTCTTTGTTTGACAAACGATCCTATTTGTTACTGTCATAAAAATACTTTCAAGCCATCTGAAGTTTGAGTACAGAAACTACTGAAAGTTGTCGTTGAGTAATTTAAATGTCATTTTTGGCGGATGCTTGTGTTTTAAAACGAAAGTGTGATTATAAATATTGGCAAAAAATTTATGAATGCCGACTATGTATGAATGTGTAAAAGAAAAAAAAAGTAAAGTATCATCACGACCGTTTCTCTTGCGCCGTGGTCAGAAACCACGCTTATAAAGAAGCGGATTCACATTTATCCAACTTTACTATAGGCCAATCATGACAAGTGGCAAGCTCGTCGATGTCTCCAGCGTACCAAACTCGAGAAATATCACAAATAAATTAAATGTATTTATTTACATTAATAAATATTTTTATCTACTCTCATATCGTAAAATGCTAATTACAAACTTCAAAACAAATTTATATTGACATACTTTATAAACATACTGCTGAAATTTAAAAATAGAATCACATTATAACACTTTTTCTTTAACAAAATAATGTTATATTTCATTTTAAAAATAGAATTATACATATTTTTTTAAGGCAAAGGTTTCATTACAAAAAAGTTTTGATTCCAATTTTTACTTGTCTATGGCAGCGCCCACTATAGCGCGTGCGCGGTCATAAGCTACGTTTTGGCGCCATTTCATTGTTTAGGACTTATGAACCATGGTCATTTAAAAAAATAAAAAATGGCACCATTCAATACGTTTTGTTGTATAGCATTTCGTATGATTTTTTTTATTCTTGCTTAAAATTCTTACTCTTATCTTTTATTTAGTAGGTTCAATCCCAATGTATGAGAGTAGATAAATTAGTGTATGAAACTGCACATAACTAGGTATTAAAACACTCGTGTATAGTACCCCTTATTATACAGCAGTTTCATAAACTACTATTGTGTCCCGACCAGGACGAATCCGGTACCTCCGAGTCTAAATCCACGGACTTAACCGCTAGACCACGGCGGCAGGCAATAATTTTGTATTTATTTAGGTTATAATGTATATGATGTATAATTGTATGTATAGTTTATGTGTGTAGGTATAATGTGTAGTACATTATAATTAGTTAAGTAACTTATTAAATGTATCATTAATTTTTTTTTTCATCCTGCCTATCACCTTACTCGATCCCCAAGGTTAGTTGGTAAAGAATGCCTACTGGCATATATCTCGCCTCTGTACTATTATTATGTGAATCAGCTTATTTATAAGCGTGGTTTCTGATCACCCCGAAAGGGAAACGGTCGTGATGATACTTTTTGTACAATTTTTAAGTACATTAAAGAATTTAAATACATATGTTTCCATGTATTTTGTTAGTAATTTGGAACAAAATAGTTTTTAAAGACTATAGGTATCAACATGATTTTAAAAAACCTATTCAATGATACCCCACTCAATATAGGTAGTCGACTTAATTTTTTTTATTTTCCACAATATGGCGTCTGGTTGTTGCCTTAATGACACTCGCGTGATAGAGACGAATCGATTGACGTGAGAATCGTCAAAATCAGACAACGCATTTTGTCTCCACTGTGCCACAAAGGAACAAACATACTTATTTATTATTATTATTTGACCGCCTCCGTGGTCTAGTGGTAACAAACGTTGCCGTGAACTCGGGAGGTCGTGGGTTCGATTCCCACCGGGGGCAAGTTGTACATTGTATAATTTGTCTCGGTCTGGGTGTTTATATGTATAATATGTATATATTTACAACAAAAAAAAGTATACTATGTAGTTTATCAACCATCTAGTTTCCGTAACACAAGCCTCGTAGCTTACCACGGAAACTAGATGGCGCTGTGTGACCTGTCTGGAAATATTTATTATTATAATTATACATAGGCTGATAAACACATAATAATATAAAATGCTTGCATAGCTTTTTCAAACACTTAAAAATCATCGCTTTGTTAATAATAACAATTATAATAATATAATAATTAGATCGTTCGCGCCATTTTGCGCGGACATGTCAAGTGCAAGTTTTTGTTTTGTAAATTAATTTACTGTGGATATTGTTAGTCAAAAGTGGTGTTGTTTTGTTTAATAATGTGCTACAATGTGAATAATTATGGAAAACGAGAAATTGGACTTTAAATGTGGGGCACAAGTTGCAGTTTAGGTTTTGCGGTTTTCCCGCGCTGTCAACTCTCATATTACACCCGATGTGTTTGGGCTATAATGCCACGAGTGACTCCAAGAAAAGCATCAAATTCTGCAACATAAATTTGATGATAACCTCATTAAATCATAAAAAAGAAAGATATATTACGTCAGACTTGGCTGTATGGGCTTTAGCCCTTTGCCTTCCTTATCATTACTCATTCATCATCCATGGGGCGAAGAAAACACTAACATAATACATTTATTTTTCTCTTTTATTTATTTATTTGTTTTCCAATTTTTTTTTTTCTATTTTTAGGTGAAAAGGAAATGCCGCCACCGTCGCAATAAAATTAATTTATTATTAATTTAATTTAATTTTGAATTGATATTTACGAATATATAGGTTTATGCACATACCTAGGATCTTCTATATCTATAGATTTATGTCAAAATCATTTTTATTCGAAGTAACAACAGTATAAATTAAAACTTTTAACTCATTACAAAAAAAAAGTTTTTTTTTTTTGACAAATAATTTACTACACTACAAATAAAACTAAAAAATAATAATCGTCCAATGAGCGTAGTATAGAGGACCCTCGCTGTGTTCTCCCGTTGAAAGGCGAGGCTGACCCTTTGAATAAAATATTCTCTCCTTAAAGGGTCACCCGTCGCCAAGCGGAGTTTCTCTCCAAGCTCGCAATAGAACGCCAGATTATTATTTTTTTATTGATTTTTTTGCTATATGCTATCAAAGCCATACAATAAGGGTTAGAGTTTATTGTACTAAGGTAGCTTATCCACCAGAGCCTTCGTGGTCGAAGTGATAACATAGTAATTTTTACGTTCTTACGATTAATGTTAAATTGTAATATATTTGTAAATTAAATATATTTTTTTACACTAACACGACATGTCAATCATGAGTCATGGACCTCGCACGCCACTTACAAGTCTTATTTACGTGTCGTGCTAATAAAAAAAAATAAAAAAATGCAGATCAACGGTGGTGAAGCTGCCTTATTATTTAAAAATCGACAAATTGATAAAAGTTGAAAATTTTTAATTAGATACATATTTTTTTTTTTATGAAAATAGATTATTATTATTGATTAATAAGCGAGCAGCGCATTGCTGATATTCCTATATCAAGCACTGGTGTAAAGTTTATTAAATTGTCAGTTATCACCATAGTCTATTTCGATTGTCACTAGCCACTTGTCCAGTTTGTTTTTAAAAGTGTTTACAGTTGAGGACTTTAATATGTCTTCTGGTATTTTAAATAAATATATACAAAAATAATAATGTAATATTTTATACATCTGTATTATTATACCGCGTGTAATTGTCAAAAGAGCAAATATTTTTTTTAGGCTTCAGGTGTCATTGGTAGAACCTCTATTCGAAATCAAAAGGTCACTTTTATTTTAAAGATCAAAATCATATTCCGCGATATATACATTAATAATTATATATCCATTAATCAATGTTCGCGCGATTGTTGACTTTGATTAGGCTCAGTATGGTGGCGATATTTTTAGGACAACTTCTGTGCACGGTTACTTAAATCAAATCATTTATTTCCTTTGGTTGTCCCAAACAACACTTGGATATTGTCAATACATTTTACACCATAGTTTATTATCATGTAGAATATAAAATAACCAGCAGCTACTATGGGTACATCATATCAGCTATACCATCATCTTTGACTAAAACACTGTTGCCATAAACAAGTTTTTGCTTAAAACTAGGTAGTTAAAATTAAATCGTGGCTGTAAAAAAGGCCGTGTCAGCTTATAGACTAAAATAAATTACACATGTCAGGTTAATAAATTAATTCGTAGCTCTAAAGAGGCTGTGTCAGCTTACAATCTAAATATACATGAAAATTGTATTAAACTACAATATTTATGTCAATAAATAAAATATTTTATTACTGAATTATTAAAATAAAAAATAAGATAAAAAGACGTTTTAAGTTTTAAAAATAAACAGAAAAAAATATTATAAATAAATATAAATATTTCCAGACAGGTCACACAGCGCCATCTAGTTTCCGTGGTAAGCTACGAGGCTTGTGTTACGGAAACTAGATGGTTGATAAACTACATATTATACTTTTATTTTTTTGGAAATATATACATATAAACACCCAGACCGAGACAAATTATACAATGTACAACTTGCCCCCGGTGGAAATCGAACCCACGACCTCACGAGTTCACGGCAACGTTTGTTACCACTAGACCACGGAGGCGGTCAATCCATTAATCAATGTTCGCGCGATTGTTAATCTTGATTAGGCTCAGTATGAGTGGCGATATTTTTAGGACAACTTCTCTGCACCGTAACTTAAGATTTTATTACTGAATAATTAAAATAAAAAATAATATAAAAAGACGTTTTAAGTTTTTAAAATAAACAGAAAAATTAATTCTATATAAAAAAAACTAAAAAAAAAAAAAACCTACTTACAAAACCTAATATAAATCGTATCCGCGCGGCATGGTGGCAAGAACGCTGGCCGCATTTCCTCGCTGAATGATTATAATATAAAAATATTTGCTCTTTATTTCTCTTTTTTTTTTTTGTAAATGTTATTAATTAATAAATTTAAGCATATTTATCTATATTGGTTATAAAATGTGTTATTTATTTGTACTTTAATATATATACTGTGTGTATATTACTTCTAATAACAAATCTATAATTAATATTTAAGTAGGAAGTAAATAAAAAATATTAGGAACACGGCAAGTTATTTTAGAAGAGCAAAATAAGTTAATAATATTATAGGCATTTAAAACTGCATAAAAAAGCCGAGAGAGGTGTGTTTGTTAGTATTCAAACTCTAAAGATGTGAAATCAGCAATTTATCTTCAACACATTTAAAAACAACTATTATCGTATGAATAAAAATGTAATTTAGACCGTTCCGAATGGGGTGTATCCAGGCAAAGCTTTTTCTAGATGTCGCTAGCGGCACTGGTACCTTGTTTACAGCTATGACGGATCATTTTGTAAATGGTTTTTGTAGTTTTTTTTATTTTTATAACAGAAAAATGAATTTTAAATTACCGTTATCTACCTTGAAAGACGAATTAGGAAAGCGAACACCGTCTTTAAAAAGGAAAAAGGTTAAATTAATAGAACGACAATTTTGAGATCACCATATTTTTGATTTCGCTTGGAAATCTCGATTGGTACACTTAGAAGCTGCTCACTTTGGCAATATAACCAGAAAATAATAAATTTCGTAATAAAAATACAAGTTTTATATGCAACTGACAGTTCTATTGGGTACCGTCTATCATGAGCCGTCTATCGTGATAATAAGTTAGTGATACACCCCATTAAAATCACGCTCTGAGTACCCTAAGCGCTCTAAGCATGATTCGGAACAAGGGTTTAGTATCAAACATGATTAGTGGTTTTCGTTATTTACTTTAGAGATTGCGTCATAATTACAAAATATTATTAGATTCTCAACTCTATAAGCGCTCGACGTTGACAGCGTCCGTGCAAATATCAACTTTAATAGCGTGATATTATAGTTAACGGATTCCATTATGTAATGTTTCATCATCATCATTACAGCCCCTAGACCTCCACTGTTGGAGATGGGCCTTCCTGAACATATATCTGGAGAATTTGGCCTACACTCGCCACGCAGGCCAGACGGGTTGGCGAGGATTTGATGTCAATTTTTAATGCCACAAGTTGGTATTAGTGGAACTGGGACCGACGGCTTAACATGCTCTCCGAGGCACGGGAACGATGGTGTTGTAAATCTATGACGTAAGAAAAGTGCATTTCTTATTGGTACATGCCGGTTGGGTTTGAAGCGACCTTTGTAGGATTTAAGGAACGCGTTCTTACAACCGAACCGCCACCGCGCCTTTTAACGTTTGCGCTAAAGTAATAGAATTGGGCTACTGGTAGAACCCCTTTTTGAAGGACTACTGGTGTCACTGGTAGAACCCATTTTTGAATAATTTTTTTTAAATATATAAATCCGAAAAACAAAACGCTAAGGCCGCGTCTGAAAGTCACGATATGTATAAATGATATGATAAATACCTAAAATCTGAGGAGTTATTCGTATTATCGTCGACCTAACTTCATTAGGCTCAGTATGATTTGCGATATTTTTAGGAAAACTTCTCTGCACCGTAACTTAAAATTGTGTTACTAAATAATTAAAATGAAAAATACGTAATTCTTTATTTTTATTCTAGAAAATAATATAAAATTATTTGCTGTTTAATAAATACACATAGTATATTAAATATTACTCATATATATAGATCTTATATACACTGCCATTTTTATTAGCAAATATACCTTTTTTTTATTTATTTGTAATAATACAATATTATTATTATTTTTCCATTCTTTATTTATTTTAATAGTTTTTTTTTATAATTTGTCTCTAAGTTAATCGTGCTGTGACTACATTACAGAAAGGTACAAATGAGTCACCTACAGAAAGTTCAGAGACAAGATTAACAATGTTATGTTTAGGCCAAGTGTGTAGCCAGCCAACCATAGAGACGATCATCACAAGGCATGCCCAAGAAGTTCAATAGGGGAAAGCCTTCGCGACGCAACATCAGCAGGCTTTAATGCTGAAGGCACATATACAGCAGGGGAACAATTAAATAAGATCTGAGAGAATCGCGTAGAGCGGTTAAATTTTAAAAAACTTTTATGAGACTTTAAAGTGTATAATTATTTTACCCATTTACTTGACGCTTATTTAAGTACCTACATACAGGTCGCGCGGAGAAAGATGTAACACACACTAGTGTTATTTTATATTATACAGAGAATTAGACGCAGTAGAGTTTAAAATCCATTACTAGCGAAAGACTGTGATCAAACACATAGCAAAATGTGGTCCAATCTTACATTTATCTCGGAGCAGTAATATCGAATAGCGGTGGATTGGAGAAGGAAATAAAGCCTTGAATGGTAGTGCCGAGATCTCGAGAAAGAAGGAAATATGGGGGACATTACGAAAGCTATTTACTTCCGGCTGGTTAGAGCTCTTGTATTCTCTTCTGTATGCTGCAGAAGAATGCTATAAAGATGTGGTATTTGGGGAAGGCATATCATGGATAGAGTTCAGAACCAATAAGTCCATCTTGGAGGAACTGGAAATCAGACAATCTTTCTTCGGACACGTGTCGCGGCGTGTAGATACAATTATTGGGCGCCTGCTAGTTCGGGGAACGTGAACATGAGTACGTGAAGCGTGCCACTGACACTCAAGTGACAAGAAGGATTAAACTAACGAATTAAAGTGAGAACATGCTATCTCTTTCTTGTCAATAAGGCCATGAAAGCTAGAGAGAGACGGATCTAGTTATCGCGACGGCTCTATTAGAACAAATCACACATAAATAATTAAATTGTCAATGTGTTGTTGTGGTCATCTTTCATTGCGCTATCTGTACGTATTTAAGTAATTTCTCGTTTACGTTTTAATAATAATTTCATAGTTTAAAATTTGATAGTAATTACACATTTTTTATACAGACTCACTCCACACGATAGGGCTGTGAGATAAAATACGACAAAAACTTTCTCACAGTTAAAGTTACATAAATGTTCGTCGACATTTATGTCAGAAATTTTAGCGTGTGGCAAGAACCGCGTTCCGTTTTATATATAGCATGATCATTCCATTATCGATGTGCTGCGATGGTACCTGTTGTTAGAACGGTTTTCTTAAAAACGTAGTCAAGTCAAAATATCTTTATTCACGTAAATTTGTGACACGTCATTATTTAAAAAGATTCTACTCCTGTTAGTGGAAGACTAAGCAGCGAAGTGGTCCAAGGAGTAAGCTGTTAGCAGAAGACTAACAGCTTAGCAAATTCCAGTGACCTGGTCATGTTTAATCTGACTGGTACGCGGTTAGAACCCCGCCTTGAACCAATGAGATGTTTTTGTTTTACGTACATATGTCATATATTTACACCGCCTCCGTGGTCTAGTGGTAACAAACGTTGCCGTGAACTCAGGAGGTCGTGGGTTCGATTCCCACCGGGGGCAAGTTGTACATTGTATAATTTGTCTCGGTCTGGGTGTTTATATGTATAATATGAATATATTAACGAAAAAAAAAGTATAATACCTATGTAGTTTATCAACCATCTAGTTTCCGTAACACAAGCCTCGTTGCTTACCACGGAAACTAGATGGCGCTGTGTGTCTGGAAATAAAAAAAAAAAAAAAAAAACATTTTCCGTGCCTCGGAGAGCACGTTAAGCCGTCGGTCCTGATTCCATTAATACCAACTAGTGGAATCAATTTTAAGGAAAGCGTTCTTACAACCGAGCTACCAGACAGTGGAAAGTGGGACTAGTGGAAATATGTCCAAAATATCCGTAATTTTATTTAATAAAAAGTTGTTAGACTCAAAATTGTGCGAGCGAGAGGGATGGACATTGGACAAACGTAATTGTGCTGCAGCCCTATTCTGCTACTTAGTCGCAAACGTTATTACTGGATTTCGTTATTTACATCAGAGATTGCGTCATAATTACAAAATATTATGCAATTCTCAACTCTATAAGCGCTCGACCTTGCAGCGGCCGAGCAAATATCAACTTTTATAGCGTGATATATATAGTTAACGGATTCCATTATATAACGTTTGCGTCTAAGTAACAGAATAGGACTGCAGGATTATTTATTTAGTTTTCTTCTTTTATGACGTTAGCATGTGATGTTATCGCTGCTTATAACTAGAACATGGGAAATATAATGAAAAACAAAACTTCAAAAAAGATAAGAAAAAATGGTACATATTATGAACTGTATAAAAAACGTGTAACTGAATATCCTATGTGGTTAAACTTTGATTTATCCAAGAACATTTCTGATTTTCAGATTAATTTTATTTTGACTGGTAATTGTTTTTTTTTTTTTTTGTGGTCTAGTGATTTCTGGTCGAAAACATGAGGAAGAGAAAAAAGTGATATGTTTTGATTCTGGTACGCGAGACACATCGACAACTTTACTACAGGTCAATCATGACAAGTGGCAAGCTCGTCGATGTCTCTAGCGTGCCAAACTCGAGAATATTACACATTAATTATTTTTATTTATTTAAATGACCTGGAAATGAACCCGGTACCTGAGTCTAAATCCACGGACTTAACCGCTAGACCACGAAGGCCTATAGTAAAGTGTAGTATAGTAAATATGAACTCTATCCTTACAAAGGCGAGGTTTCTGACCTGATAAGGATATAATCGTAAAAAAAAAAATCGTAGATAATAATGCCACCTGTTGTAGGAACGTTCTTGGAATAATCAAACTACGAGTATAGGTTAAATATTGTGCAATTATTTTTAGTAATTTAGTTCTAATAAATGACTTACATTGTAACCTTTGGCCCCCCCTATGCCGTCCTACAATTATATTATTAATTAACAAAACTATAAGTTAAAAAACCTGTATCAAGCTGCGGATGATTTTAAAATCTTTTTAACTCTCTCTCTCTGTATTCTCTTCTCTCGATGGTTGATGGGGAAGGTAAAGGGTTCAGCCCATACAGCCAAGTCTGACGTAATATATCTTTCTTTCTTATGAGTTAATGAGGTTATCATAAAATTCTAGATGTTGCAGAATTTGATGCTTTGACATGTCCGTGAAAAATGGCGCTAAGAACTCCTTAAAATATTTTAAAACTTATTACAGGAAATGGTTCAGAATACATAAGTCCTATAAGTATTCTTAATTTCAAAACATAAGAAGATATCTGTTCGGTTGATTGGGTATTTTTACGTAAACCAATAAGGTTCTTTATTATATATATGCATTTATAATTTATTTATACTTAAAAATGAATGTGACTAAAAAGGTAAATGTGAAAGAAATTAATTTATAAATCTTATATATTTTACAACAAGTACACTTTTTAAAGACATAATAATCAACTACTTTTTTGCCATTTATTTGTTCATTATACATTGTCTGTTATATCATACCATTATTGTATTTTGTAAGACAATAACTGCAATGTATAATTAAAATACTACACCCAATACGGGCATCTTAATAATAATAATGGAAGTCGTTCCCGCGCTTATGCACGAGTGTAAGGCTTTGTTTTGTAAATTACTTTACTGTGGCTATTGTTAGTCAAAAGTGGTATTATTTTGTTTAATAATGTGATAATTATCGATAATAACAAATTTGACTATATATGGAGCAGAAGTTGCAGTTTATTTCTTGCGTTTTTCTCGGGTGTGAACTTCCATATAACCGACGTATAACACCAAGAAAAGCTTTAAAAATCTGTAACATAGGAATTTGATGATAAACTCATGAAAAGGAATAATTATTTATTTATAAAAATAATAATTATTCATAATATTTGCTCATAACAGTTATCATAAACCAAGTTGTGGATTATCAAATTCCATGTGTAGCAGAATTTGACGCTTTTTATGGAGAAATTGACTGCGCGGGAAAATTGCAAAAAAAATACTAAGCTAAAAATTTTAATTTGACATATCCGTTCAAAAAGCGGGAATTCACTTCTGAAAAAGAAAGATTATATTACGGCTGTATGGGCTAGATCCCCTTGCTTTTCCTCTAATTTCATTCATAACTAAATAATAACAATTTATTTTAGTATTATAATTATAGGACGTTAAAGTAGCTATTAATTTCGTTATGTTTGTGTAAATAATAAAAAGTATTTCATTGAAATTTAATATTACAATAAAGTTTAAAAAAAACAAACTAGTTTTTTCCTTTACAATTCCTTGGTACTACTTAGACCCTATAGTCTACATCTGTCAGCTTTAATTAAATAAAAACGTATTAAAATTATATATAAAAATATATTTTTTTAAAGTTCAATCAAAGCAATAAATATAGAAGGGCAAGAAGAAATATAAAAATCAAAGCTAGACCAATTGTCACAAAATGAATTAGTCTATAACAGAGCATTGCCGGTTAAGGTCATGTTTGAAGTGCAGTTACAATCTGATTATATAATATTCATCACAGGCAATATATACCGCGTGTAATTCAGTAGCCATATTCTGATACTTAAGCGCAAATGTTATTTAATGAAATCCGTTAACTATATATATATCACGCTATTAAAGTTGATATTTGCACGGCCGCTGTCAAGGTCGAGCGCTTATGGAGTTGAGAATTGAATAATATTTTGTAATTATGACGTAAATAACGAAATCCCCTAATAACGTTTGCGCTTAAGTAAAAGAATAGGGCTGCAGTAGCCCTATATAATGGAATCCGTTAACTATATAGTTATATATATATATTACGCTAATAAAGTTGACATTCGCACGGCCACTGTCAAGGTTAAGCGCTTGAGAATTGAATAATATTTTATAATTATGACGCAACCTCTGACGTAAATAACGAAATTCATAATGACGTTTGCGACTAAGTAACAGAATATTAATACTATTTAAAATAAAATAGGACACTTTTTTTCAAACATAAATTTCATTATCTGAAAAACAAAACACTAAAATCGCGTTGTCCATCGTGATGGTCTTAACATCTCAGGCCCAACGAGGCCGGCTGCAGGCTCAACAGAACCTCACGCTGCGTACCATTGTCGGCGCCACGCGCTATGTGAGAAATGACGTCATTCTCCGCGATCTGCGGATGGAAACACTGGATGAGTTCGTGCGCCGTCTAGCCAAGGGAATGTTCGTACGGGCAGAGAGGTCAAATTTCCCACTCGTGAGAGATCTGGCCCCGCTGCACGCTAGACCTCCCGAGGTTCCACGGCGCATGGCGCGCGATTTGATAGCCTGATCACGTTGACATTCCGCGGCCTCCGCCGCGCCCGCTCGTATTAAATTTAACCTATAATAAAGGTTCCCACGCCCTGTCCGTAGTTACGTGCAGCGAATGCTATTTTTGTAAGGAGGCCAACACCTCGTTACAAATTCCCGTCTTACCCCGGAAGGGGGGGGTCTGAGATGACTTAGTGACTGACTGATAAATACCTAAAGGCTGTGGAGTATTATTATTAATTGATCTCGCCTACAGCCGAGAGACGAAATTAGAGCGAGAAAGAATTACGTAAGTCAACGTTCGCGCGATCGTTGACCTCTCGCTACCTACATGATTAGGCTCTGTATGAGTGGCGATATTTTTACGCGGCGAACGAGTGCCTTCACTCCGTAGCCACGACTCAGTCTTAGCTGTAAAGGCACACAGGGCCAACAGTGAGATAGAGACGGGTTATAAGGTTTTAGTCCGTAGACGCCCTGGGGCTTAACTAGGAAGCTTCACAGATGAGTCGGGCATGCCCCCCACCCGCGTTGGCCCTTCAGGCATCATTGATGATTTATCGATGCATCGTCTTTAAAAAAAAAATGAAAACAGGCAATATTTTCAGGAAAACTTCTCTGCACCGTAACTTAAAATATTATTACTGAATAATTAAAATAAAAAATACGTTTTTTTATATTAAATATTATAATATTTAAAAAAATATTTGCCCTTTAACAAATTCCACGCAGTAAGTATATGTGTGCCACGGAATCACGAAAAGGATTATTACACATGTAAAAATGCAATAATAATAATAATAAGGCACACAAAATAAACAAAATTAATTTTAGTAGCCCAAAAATCGGCAATTTTCAATAAAAAAAATAAAAGTCGAAAATCTCGAAAAGGGTTAAATTTAGGGTAGGGTGTTTCATAGAGAAATAAGTCAGAACTGATGGGTACTCCACGCCCTGAACGGATCTAGCACGACTTTTCCTGTAACCCTGTATATACCACTTGTATTTTGTGCATGTTGTGGCACCTAAAGGTGGTACATTTATCGTTGAATCTATGTCCTAGTTTTTAAGTAAGCAATAATGTAACCGACCACTGGTTGTCCTTAAATAAATAAATAATATTGTTTTTACCGAAAGAAGGTACTAGAAAAGCGTATATGAGTCGGAAATTGTGCCTATAAAAATTCCATATTGGGTCACAAACTACGCGCAACAATTGCCGAATTATTCGCCTAGAACCACGTCGATATCGATCCGCGCAGCATCTTTGCGCCGAAATGATATGGACCAACCTCCATCAAAAAACTCCTAGCATAACTCTCAGCCATTGCTAAGTCAAATAAAAACCACAAAAATTATGTTTAAAACATAGATATTTTGGGTCAAATCACCCACAAAATAAAACTAGAACGTGCAAATCGAAATAACAAAAAAAAAAACAAGACAATAATCGTCAATTTACGAAATGAAATCGCTTTGTAAAATCTTAGCAATGGCTGCTAGACTTAAGTGAAAACTACAATATAAATGTAGTATTTAAATTAAAAAAAATTAAGTATATAGATAAGTGAAAACAAGTCTTCCAAAAATATTAGTAAATAAGTAAAAAAATATTATATAAAAATCGATGTCTTCCAATTTCATCGTCAAATAACTTGAAAGTGATAAAAAAACTTTATAGTGCTTCTAAATTTAAATTTTGTTTGTTACGTAAATTGACCTTTAAGTTTTGAGGTCAAGATGCATCATTTAAGGGGCTTTAAGTTGCCGCCTTTGAGAAATGCTTTGGACGTCGCCATGCAAACTGTAAGGCAGCAGATTCCAGAAAAAGCGGGCCCAGCGCCTCGGCCACCGCAAAATGTCAGATTTGCTAACCAAGGTAAGAATCTTAATCATATATTTATCTCTAATTTCCGTTCCCTAACCATATTTCAACCTAACTTGTATATAGTAAAGTAAAGTATCATCACGACCGTTTCCCTTTCGGGATGGTCAGAAACCACGCTTATAAATAAGCGGATTCACATTTAGCCAACTTTACTACAGGCCAATCATGACAAGTGGCAAGCTCGTCGATGTCTCCAGCGTACCAAACTCGAGAAATGTGACAAATAAATTAAATATTATTTAAATGTATTTATTTACATTAATAAATATTTTTGTGTCCCGACCAGGAATCGAACCCGGTACCTCCGAGTCTAAATCCACGGACTTAACCGCTAGACCACGGAGGCAGTAAATGTAGTAAATATATATACAATATTAGTGCTTCATTTATCATTGATAATAACATTAAAATATGACTATATGTTTCTTCTTACACACCCTCTCACAGACACTCATACACATTCACATTGTACGGACTGCTGCCCAAATGCTGGTGCTGCCTGATCACTGCTACAGATTGGATTCTGCTAATGCTAGGGAAGATGCAAATGACCAGACAGCTTGAGTGTTGTTAAACGACTGATTTATTCTTATTAATTACCTAATACATAATATTTGCTGCGCCTGCAATCAGCACGTTTTATGGACGTATATCGATAGATCGTACACACATAACACACAGAGAGGATACACGGAATTCCTAAAATACCCACCAACAGCCCTATAATACTATTTTTTTATTATTATTTATTTGTTTGTACTTGGATAAGCTTTACAATGTTTAAATAAATTGTATAAGCTTGTTATTGTGTCACCTGGGAGTGAACTGACTCCTGTCATTCAGAAATATCTACGACAGGGGTCAGGACATCCAATCTAAATTTAAAGTGTAGAAAACATACTTGTTATATAGTGTCAATAAACGATTTTTATTATTTATAAATACAAACAATAAATATAAATTAAAGCTACCTAAACAATAAAGTTAAAAATAAACTAAACAAAACCTTAAATTAAATAAACTAAAAGATAAACCTAATTAATATAAAAACTAAATACTTACAAATATCTTGATTATAATCTACATGTCATCGAATCCAGGAGAAGATGAACCCAATGTTCCGAGGACTCCGGCGACGTTGCCTCGTTGGATGGCAACACTGATCCTTTGAATAAGATATTCCCTACTCAAAGGATCAATTTATTATTATTTATTATTTTATTATTTATTATATTAACTGTAAATATTTACCTATATTTAGTAGTATTAGTTTTTAATTGTTCTATATATTTATTAAATATAGTGTAATTTTTATTAATACTTACTTGATCCTAATCCATTTTTCGAATCCTTTTTATTTAACCAGTCTTTCCCTAACTTAGACACTGGCAAATTGTTATTAGTGCCATTTACAAAAAAAAAAAAAACCTGTGACGTCATGGATTTACCGTGGCGTAGACCAGTACTAGAGGACCATTATGTAGTAATGTCATAAATATGTTATATCGTATACGAAAAAACTTTTTTATTACCCACATTAGTGCAAAGAACAGCCATCGTAATGGGGTGTATCACTAACTTTTTATCACGATAGATAGCGCATGATAGATGGTACCTAATATATCTGTCAGTTGCATAGTAAACTTGTATTTTTATTACGAAATTTATTATTTTCTGGATATTATGCCGAGTGAGCAACTTTAAATTTCTAAGCGAAATCAAAGATATGGTGATCTCAAAATTGCCGTTCTATTAATAGAACCTTTTTTCTTTTTAAAGACGGTATACGCTTTCTTAATTAGTCGTTTAAGGTTGGTAACGTTAATTTAAAATACATTTTTCTGTTATAAAAATAAAAAAACTACAAAACATTTTTAAATGATGCGATATAGGTGTAAAACAAGGTACCATTGCCGCTAGCGACATCTACAAAAAGCTTTGCCTGATACACCCCATTAAAACGATATAAATTAAACACTAAATGTAGATGTTACTGTAAAAAAGTGTTACAGTTGACCACCATCTGGCGAAGACCAATAGCGACAAGATCCAAAGTCAGCAGAATATATCGCTCGGAGATGTTCCCGAGCACCATGGTTCGTGCGTAATTCCGTCATAGCTCGAGATCTGGAGATGCTACTATTGAGGAATTTGTCGTCAGTCTGACTAGACGTATGTACTAGCAGACTGACAACGGAGACTTCAAGCATCTTCAGAATATCGCTTCATCTTGCGCTCGCCCCCCCAACAGGAGACCACTTCCTAGAGAAGTGCTCTTAGAGGATAGCCGAAGTAGTCGAACCTAGACCCCCTGGGTTCGTGAGCCACACGGGCGCGGTTATACCAGCAACAAAAGTGCATGAATTACCAGCGGGTGGTTACCTGCTGAGATCCTTCCGGGGAGAACGGGGGAAAGTCCCCATCCCCAACCCAGGCCGGATGACTAATGGGCGACCCCACTGTCTGTCTATACTTAAACTTTTTTTTTTTAAACTAAAACTTAGATTTTTAAATTAGATGCCAGTAATAACAAAATGGGACAACAAACGGTGTGAGAATTAAGCTAAAACAAACGTCTCAGAATTAATGGGGTGTATCACTAACTTTTTATCACGATAGATGGCGCATGATAAATGGTACCTAATATAACTGTCAGTTTCATAGAAAACTTGTATTTTTATTACGAAATTTATTTATTTTCTGGATATATGCCGAAGTGAGCAGCTTTAAAGTGTACAAATCGAGATTTTTAAGCGAAATCAAAGATATGGTGATCTCAAAATTGCCGTTCTATTAATACAACGTTTTTCTTTTTTTAAGTCGGTGTGCGATTTCTTAAGTAGTTGTTTAAGGTTGGTAACGTTAATTTAAAATACATTTTTCTGTTATAAAAATAAAAAAACTACAAAAACATTTAAAAAATGATGCGATATAGGTGTAAAACAAGGTACCATTGCCGCTAGCGACATCTACAAAAAGCTTTGCCTGATACACCCCATTAGTCTATGACAGTGTATTTCCAGTTATGGTCGCGTTTCATGTCCACTTTCAAATTGATTTTGTTTCACACGATACGGCTTCCAAGACGGCATTAATGGAATCATACAGTATATGGTTCTTGGAACAAATTTTGGGCCAATAAAGAAGTAACAAAAGGAAATCTTCCACTAACGTTAAAAAAGAAGGTCATGCCTGCCAAACATGGAAATATAACAATCATTCAAAGAATAAAATTACCACTTGCCAAAGCGCCATGGAAAGAAGTACCTATTTTAAATATAAAACTCGAAAATAAACAGAGAAACATATATAGAAGAAACAAAACACAAGTCATAGACGCCTTACAACACTCACAAAGATTGAAATGGAAATGGGCTGGTCACGTGGCACGTCTTAAAGATAATAGATGGACTAAAGTAGTTACTACATGGAAGGAACCGAAGGGCAAAAGAAATAAAGGAAGACCTTAGGAAAGATGGAAGGACGATATTTACAATAATAAATAAATATTTCCAGACAGGTCACACAGCGCCATCTAGTTTCCACGAGGCTTGTGTTACGGAAACTAGATGGTTGATAAACTACATATTATTATTATCATTTTTTTGAAAATATATACATATTATACATATAAACACCCAGACCGAGACAAATTATACAATGTACAACTTGCCCCCGGTGGAAATCGAACCCACGACCTCCCGAGTTCAAGGCAACGTTTGTTACCACTAGACCACGGAGGTGGTCGAGGCGGGGAGTAAAAGAAGCAGGACAACACTGGATGGACGAGGCACAGGATAGAAAGAAATGGATAGAAAAGGAGGAGAGCTTTACCCGACGAGGGGTCCTTAATTAGAAAGAAAAATATTATTATATATATTATTAGAATTTAAATTTGACATTACTAATTAATTAAGGAATGAACGGCTTTATTATTATTATTATTATTACAGTATTTGGATGGGTAACAAGAAAAATAGAATAAAAGTAAAATAAATAAAAAAAGGAGGCCTTCTTTTCAAACCAGCCTATTGTCGGTCGCAAGCCCGAGACACTATTCTTCTCAACTCTTACCCACACACGATGGACCCGGCACCCGCACGGTGAACCCATGGAATGCTTAGTAATTTGTCTTTGTCTTACCACCGTTCATGTGATTAATTATGATTACTATTATGTAGATATGGGAGACAGCTGCGAGTTATCGACCATGAACGAGACCACGACCCCCTCGTATCAGTCGACTAACCCAACCAATCCGTTCCTCAGCGGGAACCTTCAGGCAGAAGACTCTTTCACCAGCTATCAAAACACCTATCCCCAACAAGATGGGGCACCGAGGTAAGAAATTTTATGTGTTATTACTGGAGACAGACAGACAGTGTTGCCCAATCTTGGCAAACTTATGATATGGTTCCAAGACAAGACCAAGACTACGCTACTCTTACTTTTTTTGGGGTTAAGTTTTCAATAAATTTTAATTGCGTCGTGTCCGTAATTTAAAATCTTTTTTTGTTCCTAAGGAAAAAAATAACGTTTAGGTATTTGTAACTTGGGAGAGCTCGTTTGCAAATAATCTTATTTTAGTATACCTAAATCTTACCTATACCTAATGCCTCCGAGGTCTAGCGGTTAATTCCGTGGATGTAAATTTGTAGGTACAGAGTTTGATTCCTGTTCGGGACACAATAAATTATTTAATTTATTTGTGATATTTCTGTGACTATATGAACGATAAAAAAGCTTGGGTATAAAATTATAGCATTTTAATACGTCTCGTAGTTTGACAATGCCTCTGTACGGCAGCTAATAAATATTGTAATTCATTTATTACACAATTTGTATTTAGTTATAGTCTAGTTTAGTATGACAATGCCTCTTTACAGCAGCTATTATCTTAACTGACTTTTATATTTTTATTTTTATAATTGTGTCTGTCTTAGCTTATAGTATGACAATGCCTATATACAGCAGCTATTATATTAACTGACATTGACATTTATATTCTTATAATTGTGTCTGTCTTAGCTTATAGTGTGACAATGCCTATCTACAGCAGCTATAATGTTAAGCGTTATTCTGTATTTATAATTTGTTATTTTATTGTTTCTCTTTTCAAATCATGTACTGCTCCAGATTCACCAATATGTACTATAAAATTATATCGTTTTATATCAATATTATAAAAATTGACGTGTAAAAGTGCAGAATACATATCTTTTTGTCCTATGCCTAATTGCAAAAATAAACGAATTGAATTGAAATATTCTGATGCAAGACCAATACTAGCTAAGTCTTGGTCTTGGTCTTGCTTTGGGCAACACTAGTTGACGGACGGACAGTGCTTTTGTTTAAATCTAAGATTCTAATTATTTCATTGGCAAGAATGCAAGATTATTTTTTTATAACAGAACTCAAAGCATGCAGAGCGTGGATTTCTACGCCTCGTCTGAAGAAGGTGGATTTGAGGAGGCAGGGGGAAAGCCAGGGCATAAGATCAACGAATACCAGGCTGGGTGGAATGTTACCAACGCTATCCAGGTAACCGACAAAATAAAAAAAAGATCTGTTAATATTTTTTTTAAAATAGTGGCTCTATATTAATATTTTAAATAATACTAAACTACATAAAAACATTTAAGTGCTTCTGGATGCACAAACAATAAACACAAAATATAATAAGAATAAACGGTACTCACTCTTATATGTCATTATGTAACAAAGGACCTCAAAGATCAGGTAGATATCGAACGAGAACGTAGGGCGCTGGCGATTAGATCTAATATGTTGGCACGCAGTAGTGAGCAAGTCAAGATAACGCTATTTAAAGCCTACTGCCAAACGTTCTATACTAACTTTACGCAGGCATCGACCAGCGCCCTACGTGTACAGTACAATAATAGCTTCAGGATATTGTTGGGGCTGCCACGCTACTGTAGTGCGTCGGCAATGTTTGCGCAGGCTCATACAGATGACTTCTTTGCTATAAGACGCAAAACCACTGCATCATTGCTTAACAGAGTGAGGACAAGCACTAACAGTATCCTGAAGATAATATCTGAAAGATATGGTTCGCCGTGCATTGGCTGCTTCGTGCGGCTGCTGGTCTGGCGGGAGTGAGGTGCATCCTGTCAGACTGGTGGGGGGCGGAGTGGTTACTGCACGGTCATATTGTTTTAATATTGCCATATTTTATTTTCTTTTACTTTTATTTTCATTTTTATATTAACATTAGCTCTAAGGATTTTGTAACTAACAAGTGAGCCTAGTTGCTTTAAATAAACTTATATTATTATTATTATATTATATGTCTGAAAATCTTTCTAAGTATCTAGTCTAAATTTAGCAGAGTTCTTCGCGCCATTTTGCACGGACATGTCAATCAGGTTTTTTGTTTTTGATAATTAGTTTAGGTAGTGTGTTAGTCAAAAGTGGTATTATTTTGATTAATAATGTGCTACAATAGGAATAATTGTGAAAAACGATAAATTTAACAATAATGCACAAGTTGCAGTATTTTTTTTGCGGTTTTCCCGCGCTGCTTACTCCCTCCGTAATTACTTACTCCGTGAATAACATCAAGTATTACAACATTATGAATAAATTACGTGATTGGGACTAATGTAACAATGTAATGAGAGGAGTTCCAGCAAAATCTTTGCATCACTTACTGAAAGAATCGGGCCTAAGCAGGTCTGCCGTCAATACATTTATGGAACGAGCTTCCAAGACGGCATTAACGGAATCATACAGTATTTGGTTGGGTAGGGAGAGAAGTAGAATGGTGGATGGTGAGCGTATTATCGCGCAATAAAAAAAAAGGAGGCCTCCTTTTCTTAAACCAGCCTATTGTCGGTCGCAAGTCCGAGGCACCATTCTTCTCATCTCTTACCCACACACGATGGACCCGGCACCCGCACGGTGAATCCATGGAATGCTTATAAATTTGTCTTCTACAATATCGTTTATTACTCGTATGTTTGTAAAATTATTTAAATCAATGTTCTTTTTCAGGGAATGTTCGTCGTGAATCTGCCGTTTGCAGTTCTCCAAGGAGGCTATTGGGCCATTGCAGCCATGATAGGGATAGCCCACATCTGTTGCTACACGGGAAGAATCCTCGTCGAATGTCTTTATGAAGACGATCCGGTTTCAGGACAAAGGATCCGAGTCCGAGACTCTTACGTCAGCATTGCTAAGGAATGCTTCGGCAGGAAGTATGGAGCTAGAATCGTCAACATAGCTCAAATGATTGAGCTCCTCATGACTTGCATTCTTTACGTAGTCGTCTGCGGAGATCTCATGATAGGAACCTTCCCAGACGGCTCCATCGACACTCGATCTTGGATGATGTTTACTGGAATATTCCTTCTTCCATTAGCATTTTTGAAGTCCCTACAAAGCGTCAGTATGCTCTCTTTCTGGTGCACTATGAGCCACTTAATCATAAACGCAATAGTCATCGGCTATTGCATCTTGAATATCGGCGATTGGGGCTGGTCTAAAGTCAAATGGAGTCTTGATTTCGAAAACTTCCCCATTAGTCTCGGCGTCATCGTGTTCTCGTATACTTCACAGATTTTCTTGCCAACTCTCGAAGGTAATATGATAGATAGAAGCAAGTTTGAGTGGATGTTAAACTGGTCACATATCGCTGCTGCAGCTTTCAAAGCCATATTTGGCTATGTTTGCTTCTTGACCTTCCAGAATGATACGCAGCAAGTTATTACTAACAACCTTCGTTCCTCTGGGTTCAAAGGACTGGTAAACTTCTTTCTGGTGATTAAAGCTGTCCTTAGTTACCCGTTACCTTACTACGCAGCGTGCGATTTGCTGGAGCGAGCATTGTTCAGAGGAAAGCCTAAGACTGTATTCCCTGTAATTTATGAGCTGGATGGAGAGCTCAAAGTTTGGGGACTTGCTTGGAGGCTTGGGGTGATCATGTTAACGATTCTGATGGCAATCTTCATCCCTCACTTTACAATCTTGATGGGCTTTATTGGAAGCTTCACTGGAACGATGTTGAGTTTCATCTGGCCGGCTTATTTCCATCTCAAACTCAAAGGCAACCAGTTGGATAGTTCTACTATAGCTTACGATTATTTTATCATTGGTTTGGGCGTGCTTTTTGCTATAATAGGAATGTATGATTCTGGCACAGCTATGGTGAAGGCGTTTAAGATAGGTCTGCCATTTTAAGCGACAATAACGTAGTTTTTAGATAATTGTTGAACTATTTTTAGAATTATGCATTCTCCTATATTCAGTCGCTGTATTGTGACATGGTTATACGCGCACTTATTGCTTAGTATTGTACGTTTAGAAGTTGTTTAGATATATTAAAGGCCTGTTTTGATATACTATCGTCATTTATGATGAATTCAATTACTGGTCTAAAGGCTATTAAGGAAATTATAATGTCTTCCATGACTATATTAATATAATATTTAATATCAATGTCTTCCAAAAGAATATTTATTATATATACAAGTATATAGTTTAGGCAACAAGTTTTTAAAACATTTTATGTATCCATTTACATATACATCATAAAATATATATTTAATCAAAACCTTGGCATTATTTGTCAACAATAAATTAAAATTAAAATAGTACCTTTTTAAAATACTATATATTGATTTACAATATAATTCCAAAATTCTTTATTACTAAAAAAGTACATCAAAAAATGTGTAATGACTATATAGATACCATATACCACGTGCAATTGTCAAAAGAGCAAATATTTTTTTTAGGCTTCAGGTGTCATTGGTTGAACCTGTTTTTGAATTAAATTCAGTATTTTTTTTAAATATATAAATCATTAACCTAAAAACAAGTGCTATTACGAGTATGGGGCGCGGTGGTGGCTCGGGGCGCGGCGGTGGCTCGGTTGTAAGAACGCGTACCTTAAATCCTACAAAGGTCGGTTCAAACCCACCCGGCATGTACCAATGAGAAATACACTTTTCTTACGTATATTTGTCATAGATTTACAACACCACCGTTCCCGTGCCTCGGAGAGCACGTTAAGCGTCGGTCCCGGTTCCACCAATGCCAACTTGTGGAATCGTTAACTAATTGTCATAAATAATTGACATCATATCCTCGCCAAGCCGTCTGGCCAGCGTGGCGAGTGTAGGCCAAATTCTCCAGCTCTGGAAGGCCCATCTCCAGCAGTGGATGTCTAGAACGCTGTGTTCTAGGGGCTGTAATGAATTACGAGTATTAATTGATCTCGCTCACAGCTGAGAGATGAAATAGAGAGAGAAACAATGACATAAGTCAACGTTCGCGCGATCGTCGACCTCTCACTACCTACTTGATTAGGCTCTGTATGAGTGGCGATTTACGAAATATCTATGCACGGTAACATTTTATTAATATATATATATATATATAATTAAAATAAAAAATACTTATTTCTTTATTTTTAGTCTATATTAAAATATTTGCTTTTTAATAAATTACATGCCAGTATGTTACACAATATAACATCTATAACGTATATAGTATTCTATTATAAAAAAGGTACTACAACGAATAAATTGACAATAATAAATATATATCTAATAATAATTATTGTTATATCATAATGTCTTCCAATTTAATGAATATAATATCTAGATGTTACAATTAAGATAATGTTAAATATGTAATCCTATATCTACAAATAGGTTTACCAAAATTTTATAGCAAGATTTTTAAGAACACAATTCTTTTATTTGACCTCCAGAGTGTATTATTAATTTAGTATGAATACCAAACGTAGGTATCTGAATACAAAAAATAAATAGAGGATCTAATTGAAACTATAAATATATTTTTTGTTACGTAAACCTATTACAGTAATTTGTGACATGTCATTATTTAAATAATTTCGAATGATTTTACTACTTTCAGTGGAGCCGCGTTCGTTTTAAGAAATGTTAGCATGAAAATACCACTTTTTTCGCACAAGTCGTTCGTTTAATGAAAATTCTAACATTTGATGCTAATTTCGTATGCTGTATGCCTAGTGTGACAGTGAAGTTTCATAAACGCAACTATAATAGTAGAGTTTTTTTACCGAATTTTCGATGCTCATTGCCTGTTATTATAGCCAAACTTGCAATAACACGCAATGTAAAATAAAAAAACGTAACTACAGCAGTTACGTTTTCCGAAACTTGCATTTTACACTAAGCACACTGGTACCGTGTTCAAAGGACGTTACGTTACTTTTTGACAGATGTCATTTAACATAAGAAATGGTTTGTTTACATTGTTGTATACTTTATAGTTTATATTATATTTGTTTAAAATGTATTTCAAACGATTTTATGTAATAAATTCAAAGGCCATAATACATTGTCAATTGATTTGTTATTATTTGTTACTTGTCATACTTGTCAAATAGTAGCCTCACCGCTCGTTTTTTTTAAGAAATGTTAGCATTGTTAAAAAAGTGGTATTTCTTAACAAAAATTTTAACGAACGCGGGGTTAGGCAGCAAAGCGGAACAAAGAGTAAACTGTAAGAACTTCGCGCCATTTTGCACGGACATGTCATATCAAAGTTTTTTGTTTTGTAAATTAGTTTACTGTGGAAATTGTTAGTCAAAAGTGGTGTTATTTTGTTTAATAATGTGCTACAATGCTGCCTCCGTGGTCTACCGGTTTATTCTGTGGATTAAGACTCGGAGGTACCGGGTTCGATTCCTGGTCGGGACACAAAAATGTTAATTAATGTAAACATTTAATTAATATTGAATTTATTTGTGATATTTCCCGGTTTGGAACGGCTGGAGACATCGACGAGCTTGCCACTTGTCATGATTGGGCTATAGTAAAGTTGGCTAAATGTGAATCCGCTTATTTATAAGCGTGGTTTCTAACCACCCCGCAAGGGAAACGGTCGTGATGATACTTTACAATGTGAATAATTGTCGAAAACGATAAATTTGACACTAATATAGGGCAAAAGTTGCCGTTTATTTTGTGCGGATTCCCGCGATGAGAACTTCCATATACCCAACCCACCGTGTATGGACGATATTGACGCGAATTACTCCATAAAAATCATCAAATTATGCAACACTTGTAATTTGATGACCCCAACTCGGTTATGAACTCTGTTAAGAACAAATATTATAAATCAATTACATGTTTAGGAGTGATGTATTCTATACAATGTATACCTTAAAAAAAATTCTGAGAGTGGAATCTGCAAGGAAAACTCTGCCATATCAGATTTACAAAACAAAACAAATACAGAATTACACAACAACAAAATTTCACCTCAAATTTACCTCTAAATATCGAAAAAAACACAAAAAAAAAACAATATTTAAATCTTTAGGTTACACGGTATATTTTTTATTTTTTTAGAAAGTCAAAACTACTCATAAACATATTTCTCGTCCCACTTATTCGTAAAACGACGTTTTGTTCATAAAAAGGCATAAGCAAAGAACGACTATTCTGAATTAGACTTTTACAGCAGGCAGAATGACACGAAGTCTTAAGCCTGAATAAAAAAAAGTGGATGTTGGCGCCAACGTTTTTTTTTTGCTCATAGGGAGATAAAAAGTACACTCAGGTATTGCCGAAAAATATTCTTTCCTTAGGCAATGTACAAATCCCTCGCTATTATGAAGATTATTTCTATTTATTCAATATTTACTATACTTTTTTTTTGTAATACAATCATTTTTATAATTTTTTTTTTATAAATTATTAAAGTATAAAAATTAAACTTGTCTTCCAAATATGAGTATTTATCGTTAGTCTGGCGCGCGGCAAATTAAAAAAATATTAGTATGGTATCCCTCAAAGTTTGATAAAATATGTGGATAAAACTTACTTGATACTTGGGTTTATTTTAAATATAAAACAAATCCTTTCATTGAGAAAAGTATTAAAATAATAAATCATACTAACCTATGAAATTTAACACCACGCGTAAACAATCTTGTTTTTGGTTAAATTCATCTTCTTTTTAATCGACTTCAAAAAAGGCCGAGGTTTTCAATTCAAATATGTTTTTTTTTGTGTGTTTGTTACCCAATTTCTCCTCCAATTATGAATTGATTTTGATAATTCTTTTTTTGTTTGGTAGGTTCCTTCAGAGGTGGTCCCAAAAAAAATCTTGTTGTTATTCTTGGAATTTGGACATCATGTAAAACAATATCTTTCGGACTCCAGTTTTAATAGTTATATAGGTATATATATATTTTACAACGCAAATGAGGAAGTATCAATTCAAATACACACATCAAAAGTGTCTAGGGATCAACATATATTTTTGCAATAACTTTTCTCCTGATTGATATTCATTAAAATTTTCTTTAAGGATTGATCAAATAAAATGTTTTCGTTTGTCTACAGTAACGATAAACCAAGTCACCTTTGCATTAGTAAAAAAAATTGCCATTTTCCTAATAAAGGGATTTTTGACATTTGAACCACTAACATTAAAGTTCGAAAAAAAGACTGAAATAACAGTTTTTTTTAATTTTATTGGGTAACTTAAACAATTAATAATCCGTGTTTCTACCGCGAACACTAACAACACAAGAACATCGGTTTGGCATACTCAAAATGAGTTCATCCAAATCACGCTGTGGAATGGCCGCCCATGTTCGTTGCAACAACAAAAAAAGGTCTTCTTGCGACTGGATACCCTCCATATTCGGCAGAGCTCTTCTCTGAAGAATATCCCATGCATGCTCAATCGGGTTCAAGTCTGGCGACTTAGCAGGCCAGGGCAGGACATTGATGTTAGCTGCGGCGAGAGTCTGTCTTACAACTCTTGCGGTGTGCGGTCGTGCATTATCATGCATTAACTGAAATAAGGGACCGATATGCACTTGTAGAGGAACGATGACGTCTGATACAACCGTCTCAGCATAAATTTGAGCGTTGAGGTTGCCTCTGATCCAAATCAACTCAGTTCTTCCGCCGATCGAAATACCCGCCCATACCATGATGGTTCCACCACTATAAGGATGGACTTCCTGGCAGGATTTTAAACGCTGTTGGCGTCCAGGGGTTCTCCAGTGTCGTATACGTCTTGTATCCGGCCTCATACCAAAACGAGACTCATCAGAAAAGCACACGAAACGCCATTGTTCTTCTGTCCAATTTCTGTGTTCAAGAGCCCATTGATATCGAGTCCTACGATTGTGCATTGCTATAGGTGGTACCCGTAGCGGTCTTCGGGAATGAAGGTTCACTTCATGCAAGCGGTTTCTGACTGTTTGGTCGCTAATTAAGTTCCCTGAAGAGCGATGAAGGCTCACGGCTAACATCATGGCGGTTATTGTTGGAGTTCTTCGAGCTGTGATTTGAATGTATCGGTCTTGTCTCCGTGTGGTGCAGCGATACCGTCCTCCATGGCGCTCAGCCACGGTACCAGTGGTTCGGTAACGTGTCCAAAGTCGACTGATAACACTCTGACTTGTATTCAGAGCTAAAGCCACACTACGTTGCCGGGAACCAGCTTCTATCATTCCCACGGCTCTGATCATTTCTTCCCGCTTAAATGACGTCGCCGCTCCATAATAACGTTGGTTTTAATCAGTAGTAGGGAAACAGTAGCACTAATAATGTCTTCAATGCGTCTTATGTTTTTATAGGGAAAATATTGACAGCTGATTTTCATCTTTTACTCGAATTTGATTGACAGTTCCTGTTTTAAATTATGAAATGCACCAAAAAGGATCCATATAAATTTATAAAATCATAAATTTATTACAAAGCCACATCTCAATCACAAGAAATCCGCATAAACATGCTTGATCCCTAGACTTTTTTGATGTGTGTATTTGACAACAATTGAAAAATTGTCAATCTCACAATAGTGTTGCCATTTGAAAGTTTCGAAATAATTCGATCTACTTTCATGGCGACTATATTTTCCTAAACTTTAAATCTTGTTATAAAATATTTAGGTATAGAAATGAAATTTGTCTTCCAAATAAGAATATTTATTGTTATAATAAAATAGAAAGTACCTATTTAAAAATAAAGTATTTTCGTTCAATAATTATAGTATTTAAAATTAACATTGTTTATGTTTATACAATTTATTGGATTACGGCTTATTTGTTACAAAAAATATTTATTCGAGCAGAACAAACTTCTCTCGGTCTTAACCTGGAAACAAATGTATTTTATCACTTTTATTCCATTTCAATGTGACAGTGACACATTAAACTTGAGTACCGTAAAATGGGGGAATAGGGACAAACCTGAGATTTCCTTTTCACCCAATTTAATGTTTTACGGCTAGTTACTGGAATGCTGATTATCTTTTGACGTGATTGGCCAAAATAACCAAAGTGACAAGGTAACTACCAATCACGTGACTTATAGATTGATAGATTGACTTAGAGATTATTTTAATCATCCTTTCTGCAACTGGCCGTCAATTTGTTAATTAAAAAGTAAACATTAAATGATATATTAACTATTTTCTAATCACGGGCAAGGTAGACGGTAAAAGAACAAGAGGAAGAAGCCCCAAGCGATGGTCCAGTCAGGTGACTGACCACCTGAACATCCCTGTACACCAGGCTATCCACTACGCCGAGGACCGAAACCGTTGGAGACGGCTGGTGGATGAGCTGCGGCTGCGCGGAGTCACGATCCCCATCAGTGGGGTACCGACTAAGGAGGAGGATATATATTCTGACAAAATTAAAACAGTTCGCCTTTTCCGAAAATATATACAACATGTATCGAAGTGCAATAATAATAATGTTATATATATATTTGTATGTATTTGTGATGGAATGAATAATTCTTAGGTGTGTATTTTAAAGAATATAAAACGTTAACACATTATTATTGTCTTTTTTTTCATGTCGAGACTGCTGCCCCTTGTAGGTAGTAAATGAATACTCATATTATAAATTCATAAGGATAAGTTATGGTCCGCTAAAATCCCTATCCTTAAACCATCAGTTCTATCACATAGTGATAGTAAAAGGCCGGATGATATGTCTCTAATACTTCCTGTCTCCAGACCTTTCCGTCAGCCGCTTTGACAACTCCTTGGCCAGGCGCCTCGCTGAAGGTGCCCATGGGCCCATCGTCTCTACCCCAAGCGGCAGAAACTCGTAAATTGTCAATGAAACAACAAAATCAATTAAGTGCAGGTGAAATACTACCATGACCACATAATTCTAAGACGATTGTCCTAGCTTTTTTCTCATACCGTTTGGCTTCGTGCCCCGTCTTTTTATATATTTAAAGTCACCATATTATGTATACGTACTAATTTACCTATCGTTCCGATACGCGATAATAGTAACCTAAGCACGCTTAAAGGTGTTCCGATACGCGCTTAAACTGTTTTGCCAAAGCTGTGTGACGTCACACACGACATCATTTCTCGCGCTTAGACTGCTCACGATATCGAGGTAGATCGCTCTGAGCGCTGTCAGTTTTTTGTCATTATGTCGCGCGCCATTTTCAATTTTATTTAACATTAGGTTTTCTTTTAAATTATTGAATATTGTAATTCGTTTATACTGTTTGTATGTTACTTCTAAAACAAATCTATAATTAATATTAAAGTAGGAAGTGGAAAAAAAATGTCTATAAGACGGCAATTTATTTTAAAAGATCAAAATAAGTTAATAATATTAAACTTTACACATATAAAGATGAATAAACCGAAAGATGTATATTTGTTAGTATTCATACTCAAAGATATGGAATCCGCAATTTATCTTCCATACATTTAAAAAAAAACTAACATTTTTGAATGAAAATGTGATTTCGACCGTTCCGAATTGATATCACGCTCTGAGCATCCAAATCGCGATATTTGATTCGGAACGACACGGTCAGTGTCATATTCGTTCTAAGCGCTCTGAACGCGATTCGGAATGAGGAGCATAATATGTGCATGTAGGTAGGTAAAAGTTACGTATGTCGTTACATACAAGTAATTGGCAATTAAAAAGAAATAGGTGATTGTAAGGCCAATTAGGGTATGCCGGCATGCCAATTTTATATTTTAGTTTTCACAATAAAAATATGAAAAGACATTATTTTTTGTATTTTTTTATTTTATTTATGACTAAAGTTTGTTCGGTAAGTGATTTTATTTAGATCTTAACATAAAATATGAACTTCAAGAAGATGGCAATTAATTTTAAATCACAAAACGAAAAAACGCAACTGTATTGTGTCTCTCGGAATATTATTCGTTATTGATATTTTAATACAATAGTCATTTCAAGGCGTTGTCAAAACAGCACGTCAACACCTCGAGAGACAAAGGGGCTGGGCAATATTTGGGCCAAAGGATCAGCATTGCCATTCAACGTGGCAATGCTGCCGGTATCCTTGGCACTTCGCCCATTGGCAGCGATTTGGAACAATTTTTTTATTTATAATATTTTTTATTTTGTTTTTTCTTTATTTTTATTCATAGTAATTTATGTTTTGTTATTTATGTTAAATGTACTTAAGTTTTTAGTTTAATATATAAACATATTTGCTATTTAATATATTCCACGTAGTAAAAAAAAAACACCATCCAGTTCAATTCTAATTCGGTTTATTTGATACTAAATAAAAATCAGTTATTGAACTTTAAAAAAAGTATCATCACGACCGTTTCCCTTTCGGGGTGGTCAGAAACCGCGCTTATAAATAGGTGGATTCAGATTTAGCCAACATTACTATAGGCCAATCATGACAAGTGGCAAGCTCGTCGATGTCTCCAGCGTACCAAACTCGAGAAATATTACAAATAAATTAAATATTAATTAAATGTATTTATTTACATTAGGTAATAAATATGTTTGTGTCCCGGCCAGGAATCGACCCCTTTGAGTCTAAATCCACGGGCTTAACCGCTAGACCACGGAGGCAGTTTTTAAACTTTAATTTGTGAAAAATAACCGTTTGCAAATCTATTCACTCGTTTAACCTAGTTCGATTCTCAATCACACGCTGGAGCCACTTATATGTATGTCTTGTTTTAAGCGGTGTTATTATTATATAAATATTACCATGGTGACCATGGTACCGCACGTTTCGGGATCAGGCTCGAATTGTCGTCAAGCCCAGTCAAGCCGGCATAGTGTTAGGGACTGATTTCAGTCATGAGTGTCTGATTCCAGTTGCTAACATTCATGGACCTTGCGCGCCAGTTACCATCAGATGGGAGAAGGTCACAAGTCGTGCGAGTATTAAAAAAAAGGCCTTTATCTACACAAATTCTGGCAATGATTTAGTGACTATATTAATCAGTTTACCGCTTTTAAAATTTACTTTGTGACGTCAGTCCCTATCACTATGTATTTTCCTAGTATGGGTACAATATAAAGAACCACCCATGCTGTCAAGAGCCGAGCGAGAATTTGACACTGGCGATGATCATCGATGCCTTCGAGATATATGGCCACGACCCCACGGAGAAACTGGACCATCTCGCACATTACCAGATCGAGATGATGAAGATTAAACGGGCTGTTGATCAAGTAAGTATTGCATGGACACAAGAGTTAGTATTTTGTGGAACGAACTTTCAAAACGGCATACAGTCTTTGATTGGATAGAGAAATTAGCAAAATAGTGTACCTATACCGTGTTTTATTTGAAAGAACTGAAGAATTTAACTGAATTTTGCTTAAAATGAATGAAAACCATATAGCACCGCCAAGTTGAACAATTTTCAATGCAAAGCAAAGTAAAATCAAGCGGAGTTCTTCGCGCCATTTTGCGTGGACATTGACAAGTTTTTGTTTTGTAAATTTTTATTCGAAGTAATATACAAACAATATAAAAGAATTACAATATAATAATTAACCTAAAAAATAAACTAAATCTAAATAACAAATTAAATATAATAAAAAAAAAATTATACATACCTTATAATATAAAAATTTCCTCCAGGCCATTGTCCAGTAAATTAATTTACTGTGGATATTATTGGTCAAAAGTGGTGTTGTTTTGTTTAATAATGTGCTACAATGTGATTAGTTATGGAAAACGATAAATTGGACTTTGAATATGGGGCACAAGTTGCAGTTTATTTTTTGCGGTTTCCCCGCGCTGTGTACTCCCATATTTTACCCGTCGTGTTTGAGCTATAATGCCGCGAGTGACTACAAGAAAGCATCAAATTCTGCAGCATCTGGAATTTGATGATAACCTCATTAACTCATAAAAAAGAAAGATATATTACGTCAGACTTGGCTGTATGGGCTAGACCCTTTGCCTTCCCTATCACCTCATTCATCATCCATCGGGAGAAGAGAACACAACAAGAAGTAAAGTATAATCACGTGATTGTTTCCGTTGCGGGTCATCACTAGTGGATGGTTGTTATCGATTTTTTTTAAAACGAAACTATTTGCGGAAACGGTTCTCGTTGCAACTGGTTTGAAGACGATTTAGCGGCGCAGTAAATAACGTGTTATCATATGATGAATATCATAATGATGGAAACGGTTAGAAAATAAACGTTTTGGTTGCGGCTGATTAAAATACTAGACCTAAAGAATATTTTATAATTTGGTATGTCATACATACATACATATCTTCACGCCAGATCCCTTGCGGGGTAGGCAGAGACAATTGAGCGCCATTTGACACGATCACGACATACCTCTTTCGCTTCGTCGACATTCATTAACCTCTTCATACATGCCCTTTGGTTACGAAGACTTTTTAATGCACCTTCAGTCAGTGTTTTATTTATTTGATCGTGATATGTGAGTCTCGGTCTGCCAGGGCCTCTTTTACCCACAACTTTCGCATTATATATCTGGTTCGTCAATCTTTCATCGCTCATCCTTTCAACATGCCCGAACCATCGTAGCATGCTTTTCCTTATTTTTGTCCCTATGCTTTCCTTCATACCAACCCTTTTCCGTATGTCAGTTAACAAATTTTAAAATAATACTATGCATCGTAGACAAACGATCATTAGGAAAACAATAAAGCAGAAGGCATAAGGCCACAAAACTATACAACTATTTATATGAATTTACCGTCGTTCCATAATGTCACAGCTACGACTGAGAAGGAATTTGAAATTGAGTTAGTGTGATGTGAAGGGATTATATTGTTATTTTAAGTAATTCTTCAGTACTATCGTATGTTTGTGATAAAAGAAACTTTGTTAACTGATTCTTGCATTGAAATTTTATAATATCACAGGTACCTATTAAAATCACGGGTAGTTTACTGTATAATGTAATTTTTAACGGAAAATCTTGCTTAAATGTTATGCAGGCGTTCATCATCATATTGTCGTAGATTGGTACAATAGAAATGGTTACATAATATTTAATTTAATTTTAGCACGTCATCAACGAACACGTTCACGTCGCTACAGATCACTTGGGTCGATTTATACATAAACATATCCAGGAATTAAAGGTAATGTTAACGGTTTAACGCAAGAGGGATCTCCCTCGCACAATCCAATATTTTTACTAAAACAAATATATAATAATAATATTTCCAGACAGGTCACACAGCGCCATCTAGTTTCCGTGGTAAGCTACGAGGCTTGTGTTACGGAAACTAGATGGTTGATAAACTATATATTATACTTTTTTTTTTGTAAATATTGTACATATAAACACCCAGACCGAGACAAATTATACAATGTACAACTTGCCCCCGGTGGGAATCGAACCCACGACCTCCCTAGTTCACGGCAACGTTTGTTACCACTAGACCACGGAATCGGATAATTAACAGTATCTGATCACGACCGTTTTTAAAACCACGCTTATAAATAAGTGGATTCACATTTAGCCAACTTTACTATAGGCCAATCATGACAAGTGGCAAGCTCGTCGATGTCTCCAGCGTACCAAACTCGAGAAATATCACAAATAAATTAAATATTAATTAAATGCATTTATTTACATTTATGAATATTATTGTGTCCCGACCAGGAATCGAACCCGGTACCTCCGAGTCTAAATCCACGGACTTATACATTAATAAATAAATAAATATTTCCAGACAGGTGACACAGCGCCATCTAGTTTTCGTGGTAAGCTACAAGGTTTGTGTTACGGAAACTAGATGGTTGATAAACTACATATTTAATGCATTATCAAAGAGATCACATATGTAGGGATAAGATAGAGCGGGATTTTGTTGTTATTTTAATACAAAATTTTCGTCACATTTTCTAACTCTACTTTGTTTTTCTTCTCTTGGCGAAGAAAATCGTTTTTTACACTTCCGTAGCATGCAGGTCAGCATATTGTCAGTGAAACAACAAAACCAATTTGAAAGTGCACATCGAACACAATAATTACTGGCAATGCAGTCTTCACAGCCCCTAGGACAGAGTCCTAGACGTCCACTGTTGGAGGTGACCTTCCAGATTTTTTTTGGAGAATTTGCCACGATGCTTATATACTCGTGGAATTTATTAAAAAGCAAATATTTTTAATATTATAATCTAGAATAAAAATAAAGAATTACCTATTTTTTGTTTTAATTACTCAGTAATAAAATCTTAAGTTACGGCGCAGAGAAGTTTTCCTAATAATATCGCCACTCATACTGAACCTAATTTTGTAATTCTTTCTCTCTCTATTACGTCTCGGCTGTGGGCGAGATCAATTGATAATAACACTCCCCAGCCTTTAGGTAATTATCAACATATATTACCGCGCAGTAGTGATTTGTTTTTCGTGTAATAATTTTTTACTTAAAAAAAAGTGAACTTTGTTTTTAAATAGAGGCTTTACTAATGACACCTGAAGCCTAAAAAAAATATTTGCTCTTTTGGCAATTACACGCGGTATACAGTAACACTAGCCCTATTCTGTTACTAGTCGCAAACGTTATTAGTGGATTACGTTATTTGCGTCAGAGATTGCGTCATAATTACAAAATATTATTCGATTCTCAACCTTGACAGCGGCCGTGCAAATATCAACTTTAATAGCGTAATATAGTTAACGGATTATAACGTTTGCGCTACGGACTGCTAACGGAATCCCTCTCGCTCGCACAATCTAAAGATTTCAAATATTTTTTAAGGCTGAGCGTACTTTTGAATAGACCAAATCTATTATTTTTCTAGGAAATATATTTACGCACATTTTAACTCTTAACTGTTCTTATAATTCCTCAGGTTCTGTTAATAGCGCTTGACGATACAATTGATAATATGTTAACGATGTATGACAATCATAATGCTATCAAAACTGAAAGGGTAGCTTCCTTTAACGCTGCTGCAGGAGGATCGGTACCCTCAGAGTTCTACATTAGTCAGGGTAAGTTAGTAAAAACTAAAGTATCAGAAAAGTTTATTCCTTCATGTAAATGGGACTTGTAACACTATGTGATAGGAAAGTGCTCATGCCAGCGTGTCAAATTCATTTTGATCCACCATAATCCAGAGGTATTTTCCAGGATAATGAACCAGGTCTTTGCAAACATCCGAAAGAACAAATGGTTTTTCTGGTCTTGAAGGTTTATCTAATACAGTCACATGAGCAGTGCCTGAGCAAATACAAAGACCGTTTATTAAGTCAACTTTATTATATCCCATCATGACAGTTCTTCAGATTCAGTTAATCTCTTTGTAAATGATTGCAGAATACTACTGCGGAAAGAATGTATACGTATTTCTATCAGAAATATCGAGCGACATCTACAACATGGGCAAAGGCCCGTCTCCATACTGCAGGGGAAGGTCCTTTCATTTCCTAGGGTTCGTCCATTTCGTCAGCGACACCAAGTATTATTTGGAAGAGGACCCGAACATTGCCTTTGAAATGGACAACTATATTCATGGCTTGGAGTGTAATTTGGGAGTTTGTATTTATAGGTAAGTTTTTTTTTTTTTTTTTGGAAACATACAGTCACATAAAGTAAAAATACATGAAACAGATTAAACCAAAATTAGACCTAGAGTTCCAATAATTAACAATTTTGCTAACACATCGTCTCCACGAAACCATTACAAATATATATATATATATATATAAGGATGGAGAAGATACGAAAGCGATATTATAAATAATAATGACAGATTTAAAAGAAAAACAGATTTAATAGGTAAATAAGTAAAATTAGGTACCACAACTAAAATATTAAGTAATAATATACAGTTACAATAAGTGTATCAGAAGTCGTTTCTTAAAGACTGCATATGAATTACTGAACAAATCAATATCAAACAACTTTGATCGCCTCCGTGGTCTGGTGGTAACAAACGTTGCTGTGAACTCGGGAGGTCGTGGGTGTTCGATTCCCACCGGGGGCAAGTTGTACATTGTATAATTTGTCTCGGTCTGGGTGTTTATATGTATAATATGTATATATTTACAAAAAAAAAGTATAATATGTAGTTTATCAACCATCTAGTTTCCGTAACACAAGCCCCGTAGCTTACCACGGAAACTAGATGGCGCTGTGTGACCTGTCTGAAAAAAAAAAAAAAAAAACTTGCTATTATAAAGTGTACATGCACGACGCAGAAAAATATTTTGAGCATACCTTTTATTTGGTATAACAGAAATAATCAGGCCATGGGGGCATCGGCGTAGCTAGGTATAGGCAGGGAGGGGTAGCTGCTATGATCTACAATTTTCTTTGTCTCTTCAATGGTTTAATTATAATATATACAGGGTGTTTGGAAGGGAGCTGTACATACGCCTAGGGTAGAAACTAGGGATAGTCTGCTACCTACCCCCGCCCAATATATTGACCTTGGCCTCAAGGTTTTTTTTTAATTTATTTTTATTTTTTATTTTACTTTTTTGTGATTTTTTTTACTAAAACTACCTGTAGCTCAAAATCTATCCATGGGACCGGTCTGCTAATGGTCTTGTTTTAATCGTTAGAGTCTTAGGGTCCTGCAAAAAATATTTTACACCAGAAAATTGTGGAGAAGAAAAGTTATGGGGCCTGAAGTACCGTAGTAAGATAAAGAAATAATTTTAAGGGCAACTTTCTATGGGGTTAAAAAAAAACTAACAGGGTTGGAGTTCTTTTGATTTTTTTAAAACATCCTCAGTCCATGCCCTTTCTAACGATATGCTAAAACTGTAATTATCACTTTTAGTTTTTAAGTTATTAATTAATTTCCGCAACTAGGGCACTTTAAGCAAAAATTTCAACTAATGAAAATTAAATGTGTTCGATCGTAAAAGGATGGCAAATGAAACAAAAAATTTGGTAATGACTAATATATTGGGCGGGGGTAGGTAGCAGACTATCCCTAGTTTCTACACTAGGCGTATGTACGTACAGCTCCCTTCCAAACGCCCTGTATAGATATGTAGGTATTTATGTATATATTTATTCAGTATATGTAATATTAGTATGTAAGTCTATTATAATAAATTGCACTTTGAATTTTTGAATTGAATTGAATTGAAATGGTTACGGTCGTGCTAAACGTGAATTTTAATATTACTTTTGTTGATTCACTGACAATATCAGCCGACCTGCATGCTACGCTATGCTAGATTGTAAGCTGACAAGGCCTTTTTACAGCCACGAATTTATATTTATATTTATGGTAATAATAATTATTATTATTAGATTGTAAGCTGACACGCCTTTTTACAGCCACGAATTTATATTTATATTTATGGTAATAATAATTATTATTATTAGATTGTAAGCTGACACGGCCTTTTTACAGCCACGAATTTATATTTATATTTATGGTAATAATTATTATTATTAGAAGATTGTAAGCTGACACGGCCTTTTTACAGCCACGAATTTATATTTATATTTATGGTAATAATAATTATTATTATTAGATTGTAAGCTGACACGGCCTTTTTACAGCCACGAATTTAATATTAAGTATCTAGCTGTAAGTAAAAATAAATTCCTCGTTTATGGCAACAATGTTTTAGTTATAATTATTGTATTGATGTTGGGTTCGGTCCAGCCATGGTCAATGGTAATATTTTTTATTTGTTTTTTTTTTCTTAGCTTGTATGTATTGACAATATCCAAGTGTTACGTACTAACCATGCGGAAATAAATTATTTTGATTTGATTTACGGAAGTGTAAAGCAGACAGACAGTGCCTGGGTTAAGGATGGAGACCGTTTTCCCCGGCAAAATATCAGCGTGCCTGGTAATTTATGCACTTTTCGTGCTGGGCGCTGGACGACAAACTCTTCAATAGTAGTCATCACGGAATATAAAACAAAGTAGATGGTGAAAAATAATGTAACAAACATTTATAGCAGTATCATCATCAACACCGTTTCCCTTTCTGGGTGGTCAGAAACCACGCTTATAAATAAGCGTATTCACATTTAGCCAACTTTACTATAGGCCAATCATGACAAGTGGCAAGCTCGTCAATGTCTCCTGCGTACCAAACTCGAGAAATATCACAAATAAATTAAATATTAATTGAATGCATTTATTTACATTAATAAATATGTTTGTGTCCCGACCAGGAATCGAACCCGGTACCTCCGAGTATACACATTTAATTATATAAAAAAACACGTTTTAAAAATGGCGTATTTCAGATTTCCATTCAAAAAGAATCTACAACACACGCGTGACGTTTCCACTCTCCCCAAAGCGATAGTCAAGTGTGGTACTGATGTCTACAAATTGCCTCCCCTCTCTGCCGCATCCTGCATCATCACGTCTGGCTCCTTCATCCTCGACTTCAACATTCAGGGCATACGGTTTCGGCATTATGACTATTTTTTGGTAAGTATTCTTAATTTTAAATAAAATACATTAATTTGATATTTTTATTTAATACAATTCGTTTATTTTGCAAGGATAAAAAGAGATGTATTCTGCATTTTTACACATCAATTTTTACAATATTGATATGAAACAATAATATTTTATAGTACATATTGGCAGTACATCATTTCGGAAGAGAAACAATAAAATAACATAATTATCAATACAGAATAACGCTTAACATTATAGCTGCTGTAGATAGGCATTTTCACACTATAAGATAAGACAGACACAAATATAAAAATCATTTAAGATAATAAATAGCTGCTGTAAAGAGACATTGTCACACTATAAGCTAGGACAGACACAAATATAAAAATAAAAATGCCAGTTAAAAGAATAGCTGCTGTATAAAGGCATTAACTAGACTAAACTAAACTAGACTATAACTTAATACAAATTGTATACTTAATAAATGAATATTATATTTATTACGTCATCTTTTTTGAGTTTCTTTTTTAAGTTTCTTTTTTGACCGAGTTGGGGATCATCAAATTCCAAGTGTTGCAGAATTTGATGCTTTTCATAGAGTAATTCGCGTCAATATCGCCCAAACACGTCGGGTATATGGGGTAGTTTACAGCGCCGGATAACCGCCAAAAAAATTAACTGCAACTTCTGCCCAATACCGTATATAATAATATTAAACGTACCTAGTTTCTGACCATCCGAAAGGGAAACGGTCGTGATGGTACTGTACTTTTACATTTATTTAAAGCTTTACAAATGACATGTCTGATACGCTAGAGCAGGGGTCGGCAAGGAGTACTTCGCGCCATTTTGTGTGGACATGTCAAGTGCAAGTTTTTGTTTTGTAAATTAATTTACTGTGAATATTATTGGTCTAAAGTGGTGTTGTTTGGTTTAATAATGAGCTACAATGTGAATAATTATGGAAAACGATAAATTGGACTTTAAATATGGGGCACAAGTTGCAGTTAATTTTTTGCGGTTTTCCCGCGCTGTCAACTCTCATGTTTTACCCGACGTGTTTGAGCTATGGTGCCGCGAGTGACTCCAAGAAAAGCATCGAATTCTGCAGCATCTGGAATTTGATGATGACTCATAAAAAAGAAATATATATTACGTCAGACTTGGCTGTATGGGCTAGACCCTTTGCCTTCCCTATCACCTCATTCATTATCCATCGGGAGAAGAGAATAAAAAAAAAGCAGGGGTCGGCAACCTGCGGCTCGCAAGCCACATGCGGCTATTTGAATGTAAAGTTGCGGTTCTTTAGATCTATACGAAAATATTTTTTATTTTATATAAGAAAATAAATTAAAAATCGTTCTGAATCGATTAAAGAAGATTAGGCACCACTTCATTTTATTATATTAAATCTTAAACTTAACTTTTCTCAAATCAAAAAAATATATTCTGTTCATCGTGAATTGTAACGACAAGGTATCTAGGGTTAAAAGCGCGCAATAAGTATATTGAAGGTAGTTTGATGATTTAGGCGTGTTGTTGCCAAAACCTTTTCAGCACGACAATTTTTTTTATATTGAAGGGTTTATTGATAACTTTAAGGTCTAAAATAATCTCATATAAATAATGAGGAAAATCCTCTCCTAGGGAATTCTACAAAACCCCTCCGCATATCCGTGCAATGTTCTTTTTTTAATGTGCTATCGTGCGTTGGAAATACAATGGAAATAAAACAATGTAATAGAGATAATTATTAAGTTAGATTAAGACAGTTTCGGAGCGGCAAAACAAAATTGGGGGCTAGTTTTTTTTTTGTAATAAAATCGCTTGGTATAGTCTGTGCTGAAAGGGATATGTAGTTCAGATAAAACAAAATATAAACTTGTCTCAATATTTGCCGACTCTCGGTGTGCTGTGTTTTTACCGAGATATAAAAACGAATAGTGTTAATAGTTGCGACTGCAGCACACAGTTACCGAGAGGTTGGTTACAGTAAAACAACTTTGAATGAGGATGGGGATGCATTGTTTTATTGATTATCTAAATACATATATTGTTATATTGTGTCAAAAATAGGGAAACTGCCTTCTGGAACCCTTATTAAAAAAAAAAATCTTATCCAGAAGGCAGTGCCGACAAACTGAATTATTTGATTATGATCCAATAAAGTAATAAAATATTTTTTATTTTATTTTTAACTCTTAGCCACAATCATTCATTTATTTTACAAATTGTATAATTGTAATTTGGACTCTTTCGACTCAAAAGGTTGTCGACCCCTGCGCTAGAGACATCGAAAGAAGCTACTTCAAAAATCGTGATGATACTTTAATTCTGGAACGTGGCGAACGAGTGCCTTCACACCATAGCAACGACTCAGACTTAGCTGTTAAGGCACGCAGGGCCTGAGAGAGAGACGGTTTATAGAGTTTTAGTGCGTAGGCGCCCTGGGGCCTCCTTAGGAGGCTTCACGGATGAGTCGGGCATGCGACCCCCACCCGCGTTGGCCCTTCAGGCAGGGGGCGTATCATTGATGATTTATCGATTCACCGTCTATAAAAAAAAAACTTTAATTCTGTTACAGACGATACCATCTGGACAGACCTATTACACGAAGGAGCCACATTCCCCATTAATATGTGACCACCATGTCTGCGAGTGGAACAGCACTAATTTTTATGGAGGTAGTATAAACCATGTCTATTAAATAAAGGTTTTGTATATAACATAATGGTTTTTTTAAGTTAAATAAATAATTAAATTTATTTGAATTAAAATGTGGCGCTCTCAATCCCAGGAGTTATAAAAAGAACCTGCGTTACGGGTTTCAGGGTCTTCGAGAGGTATAAATGAGAATTTGGATTTAGAGTAAGCAAGTACTATTATTTACTTACATTTATTTATTTACATTTATTTTGCTTTATTTACGTGGGTCACACTGAAAGTTTTTAGAATTTGTAAACAATACAATAAAAAAAAGTCTACATTTTGAAAATGGAACACTGCCAATATTATTGAGTATGTATTTCATTCATTTGTCATTTGTTATACGACTTGGCGGCAAATTGAAAATTGACTGTGTCACGTCAAAATGAATTTAACGCGAGAAAATTTTCGTGCAATATTTTATTTTTACTTTCGATAAAATAATAAAAGTCTAATTATTCGTTTTTCATATTTATTCACATTGTAGCACATTATTAAACAAAACAACACAACTTTTGACTAACATTATCCACAGTAAAGTAATTTACAAAATAAAAACTTGCACCTGACATGTCAAATACCATTAATTACAACAACAAAAAAATAGTCATTATGTCAAATTATTTATGTCTATAAAGGAGTTGTCCAAACGGCTAACGGAGAAGTCTGGAGACAGGAAGGCTGGCAATTATTTCTGCCAACGTATTATCTTAGCTATACAGAGGGGAAATGTTGCCAGTCTTCTTGGGACTATCACTGAAGGGTCGTCTCTAGAGGACATTTTTTACTTATAGTTTATTTTTTATTAGGTTTAGTTTATATTTATTTTAATTTTTACTTTTAAGTAGTTTTAATTTATATTGTAATTATTTTATACTGTCTATAAATTTAATCGTGGCTGTAAGGAGGCCGTGTCAATCTACTATCTAAATTATAATACAGCAAAATTCTAAGCTGTAAACCTAATAGTATGTCAAAAAATAAATTAATATATAATTCAGATCGTGGCTGTAAGGACGCCGTGTCAACTTATTATCTAATAACAAAATATGACAGTTTCGACTATTGCTAAACTTAAGATGGGGTATGATCGCAAAGAACTTCTAACAAGTTGACATCTAATGACGTTGAGAGCGACACGCGCACACTAACTTTCTGTTATCCCTTTCAGCACGACAAAATATATTTTAGATAATGAAAGGTTTTTGATAACTTTGAGATCCTTGAGGTCTAAAATAACTCATACAAATAGTGAAAAAATCCTCCCCTAGCGTTGTCGTTTTCTAATTTACTGCGCACTATTGTGCGTTTGGCAATCCAATGAAAATAAAAATCACTTTTGTATGTTTTTTTAGAGATGAAACGAATAGTGGTTTGGCCGGATACCGGTTACCGAATATTCGGCAAGCTACGAGGCCGGAGCACCGGATATCCGGCAACCGAATATTCGGCCCTTTATCGCGTTACATGACGCGACCAGTTTGATTTGAAATTATTATTACCCCACAAATGCAGAAAATTTGGTATTCATTTACTATAATTTGCCACTTGTTAATTTTGACTATTAAGCTAATTAATTAAATAAACATTTTTGTCGCGTGATTATAAAAATAAACTGTGTCCATAACGTAGTGTGGTATCATTTTCCTAGTATAAGATGATGAGAATGTTTTGAATATAACTATCCGGCATCCGACCGGATACTGAGTTACTATCCGGTATCCGGCCAGATAGTAAAAATAAGGCCGAATGGACGGATTTTTTATTTTTTTTATTCTTGCTAGTATGTGACCCTGCGCCCACCTGATGGTAAGTGGCGCGAATGGTCCATCAATGTTAGCAACTGGAATCAGACCCTTATGTCCGACATCAGTCCCTAACACTATGCCGGCTTGACTAGATGCCTTTTCACACTTCGCTTGAAGGACTCCAGGTTATAGGAAAGTGGAAACACAGAGGCTGGAAGAGCATTCCACATCTTTATTGTGCGACAGATGTATAGTACAGATGTATATCGGATAGTTACCGGATATCCGTTTCATCTCTAGTTTTTTTTTCTTAACTAGTCCTAACAATTTAATAGAGATAATTACTAAGTAGCTAGATGAGAGTAGACCTACTCGAATCGAGGCCATTTCGGAGCGGTAAAACAGAATTATGCGAGAGGTCTAGATTTCTTTTGTAAAACGCACGCTTGGTATCATTCGTGCTGAAAGGGTTATTAAGAGCCCAAATTCAAAAATTGATGAGCATTCACTCTGCTACTAGACAATGAAATCAAATTTAATGAGTTTGATGAGTTCCTAAACATAATTCAATATTCCAGGACCTTTTGTGATACCAGGAGAGCCTACGAACAACAACTCACCGATCCCACCTTGGATTGAGCCTACTCCAGAGCCAGAACCGGACGGCAGCACTTGGAGACCTGACAATGGCCCAGATAACAATACTTGTGAGAACATACAATGTTTTTGAAACCTTTCATTGGATTTATAAAAAAAAATGTTTGTCATGAATGGGGTGTGTAAGGCAAAGCTTTTTGTAGATGTCGCTAGCGGCAATGGTACCTTGTTTACACATACGACGGATCATTTTTTAAATGTTTTTGTAGTTTTTATTTTTATAACAGAAAAATTAATTTTAACTTAACGTTACCTACTTCAAACGACTAAATAGGAAAGCGAAAACCGTATTTAAAAACGAAAAAAAGGTTTAATTAATGGATCGGCAATTTTGTGATTTCGCTTGGAAATCTCGATTTGTACACTTAAAACTGCTTACTTCCGCAATATATCCAGGAAATAATAAATTTCGTAATAAAAATACAAGTTTTCTATGCAACTGACAGTTCTATTACCATCTATCATTCGCCATCTACCGTGATAAAAAGTTAGTGATACACCCCATTACCCAAGTTCGACAGGGTATGCACTAGATTATTAAGATATAAGAGCGGAAACCTTTCTGCAACAAAAAGAAAAAACTGGCAATACAAAGAAACCTGACTGCATAAAAAATACTTTTAATCAAAACGAAAAAGAAAAAAACAACCTTAAGTCGCCAAAAAGTTTGAGAACCGCCTAACTACACCATTGAAATAATTATATAACTGCTTTAGTTGCAGATTTTTAAATAAATTTAAAAAAATATCAATCATAGGTGTAAACAAGGTACCAGTGCCGCTAGCGACATCTACAAAAAGCTTTGCCTGACACACCCCATTCTAAAAGTTACACAATCCAGCAAAGTTTCCACTTAAATATTAAACATATATTTTGCAAAATAATAAATAAATAATAACTAACTAATACTAATAAACAATACCTATATAACAAATACAACTAAATAATATACATATATATAGTAAAATAATGGAAAATGAAAAAAAAAATAGTAATCAAAAAGAAATAAATTAAAAGTTCTCCAAGCATTCCAATTATGATTCATTTAGATAATTTTATATTAATTTCTTTTTTTAACCTAGCAACACTAACACTGAACAAATGAATATCACCGAAATTTTCATTGTAGTTTAGACATGATCTTAGCACAAAGGAGTTTTTCAAGTATTTTGTTCCAGCAAATCTGATAGCAAATAACAGTTTGGATCTATTCCTTTTCCTACTACAATTCAAGTTTATTTTACTTAATAAATACGGCGAGCTAATCTTACAATTTATTATCTCATACAAGAAATGGATGTCTCTTACAATGCGTAAGATAAGTAGTGATGTTGAGTTCAGAACTTTTATTGTAGCATTTTGCGGTTGTAAGACAACTTTGTTTTGGTTCACAGGGACTTTGGACGGCTGTTGGTACATGTTCCCACCGAATTATGGTTCTATTGCAGGAATAAGTTATTTGGACTCCCTTCCAGTCCACGAATACAGATTCTCTTGTCAAGGCAATGGACTTAATAAGGTAATTAATAATGTGCAGGCTTTTTCTTTAATATTTATATATTTAGTATCATCACGACCGTTTTCCTTTCGGCGTGGTCAGAAACCACGCTTATAAATAAGCGGATTTTCATTTAGCCAACATTACTATAGGCCAATCATGACAAGTGGCAACCTCGTCGATGTCTCCAGCGTACCAAACTCGAGAAATATCACAAATAAATTAAATGTATTTATTTACATTAATAAATATTTTTGTAACCCGACCAGGAATCGAACCCGGCACCTCTGAGTCTAAATCCAAGGACTTAACCGCTAGACCATGGAGGTAGTTTTTTTATTTATATTCATGATCATTATTACAGATACTGCTGGAAATGAACTTCCAGAACATATATCTGGAGAATTTGGCCTACACTCGCCACGTTGGCCAGACGGCTTGGCGAGGATATGATGTCAATTTTTTATGACAATTTATTAACGATTCCACAAGTTGGTATTAGTGGAACCGGAACCGACGGCTTACCTTGTAGGTATTCTTTAACAGCTAACCTTTGGGAGAACGACATAAAAAAATGTGGGGTGCAGAGGTAGAAGGAGAGAATAAATATTAAACTAAATTTATTTATTTATTATAAACTTTATTGCACAAAGTACAAAGGCGGACCTAATGCCGCTAGGCATTCTATACTGGTCAAACCTTTGGGACAACTAAAGCAGTTACGACGAGATAAGGCAGGTGCTATCAAAACTAATAGAAAAATATTAGACTTCAATATATACTAGTGAATAAATACTTATTTACATACTAATACATGCACAAATACATACAAATAAAACTACATACATACGTTCTATGAATATACATAAATATAATATACCTACTATATGATGACTATAATGAGAGAAATAAATATAGCAGAGAGTGTATTAAGCTTATGGTAAATTTAAATAGTGCGCATAGACCAGTTTCTTAAATAGTGTTCTATTTGGAGCTTGACGGATGTCCACCGGGAACTGGTTCCAAAGATGCACAGCCACCATCGCAAACGACTTGGAAACGAATGCGGTGTGATGTGTGGGGAAGGAGAGCGTGGAGTTAGAAGAAGAACGTAAAGTTCTGTCATGAGTGGCACCAAGAAAATTAAATTTCTCTTTTAAATATTCCGGTGTATTAGGCTCATATAATACTGAGTACAACATGCAGAGAATCCTACGGTTCCTGCGATGGCGTATAGGCAACCACTTTAGTTTGTCACGGAATGGCGAAATGTGATCGTACTTTCTTAGACCGAAGATATATCTGATGCATGCATTGTGTAGTCGTTCCATTTTATTTAATAATTCCTCAGTGAGATCCACACAACACACGTCACCATAGTCGAGCAACGGGAGTAGCAGGGCTTGTAAATGCTATACCTTTCACTGGGTATTTAAGGAAAATCATATTAAAAAGTAATAAAAATAAATAAATATATATGTCACGGTTTTTTTATTGTTTTATTTAGCGGATTCACATTTAGCCAACTTTACTTTGGCCAATCATGACAAGTGGCAAGCTCGTCGATGTCTCTAGCGGAGTCTAAAATCAACTTAACCACTAGGTGGTTACAGTTAAAAATATTAAACTGTGCGATCGAGAGGGATACACGATTTCGGAGAAGTAAGGTTTGATTTCAATGTTCCTTTCTTCCTTTTCAGGGTCTTTACTGGTATCCACAATGGATGGGTGCTCCCCCCCATCACCCATACCCTCAGCTGGGAGAGCAGCTCCCTTCAGAACTGCAGCAGGACTTTCAACCCGTGTACTATCCCCACCAGCAAGGACCCCTCATGAATTCGGCACCAGGTCAACCTGTAGCGAATTAGTTAATAAAATTATTTAACAGTATAAAAACCTATGGATTTGTTTTATTAAACCCAAAGGCATTACATATTAATAAAATGGGACAAAAAGCCAAACGGTATGGGAATTAATGCTAGGACAATCGTCTCAGAATTAATTAGTCTATATATATGTGGTCAGGCCATTTATTGCTCAAAACATTCACAATCTTAAACTAGGACATGCACAAAACATAAACCCTAGCGCTTGCTGGGAAGACCGGCACCCTGCGCGCCACTTACCATCAGATGGGCGCAAGGTCACATGTCGTGCTAGTATTAAAAAAAAAAAAAAAAAAAAAAAAAAAAAAACACCACTGCTCCGGCTGCAGGCTGAACCAACTTCAGGTGGACACCAAATGGCCTGCAGAAACCCACACTAGCACCGGCGACAACGACGGTGAGAGCTCCACCACCACAATCGCCGAACTGGGCCTAGCCTCAGCTTCAGCCGAATGCCCTGGCAGTGGACGCTCCTCACTATTCTTCCAAGACATGGGTGAGAGCTCCACTACCACATTCGCCGAACTCGGCAAGACCCCAGCTCCAGCCGAATGCCCTGGCAATGGACGCTCCTCACACCATTCCTCCAATCTTCGGCCACAGTCAACCACCTCCAATCCACCATAATTGGGGCCAATTAAAATAAATTACAAAATTTAGCCGGCCGGCCCCATGCTGCCAAACGTCAAAGTGGTATATATATATATATATATATACCACTTTGACGTTTGGCAGCATCATCATCATCATCAAATCATTTATATATCCTTTGGTTAGTACAACACTTGGATATTGTCAATACATTTTTTTTCATAGTTTACAATTATTTTGACAATATAACTATAAAATAACCAGTTCTGTTACTTAGTCGCAAATGTTTCATTTTTGGATTTTGTTATTTACGCCAGAGATAATATTTTTGTGTCCCGACCAGGAATCGAACCCGGTACCTCCACGTACATAACCGCTAGACCACGGAGTTACTATGTATAATGTAAAAAATAATTAAATAAGAACAAATAATATATTTAAAAAAAAACAACAACTGTCAAATCAACTCACAATCAAATCTCATCTGTGATTGAATATTAAGATCTAATCTTTCCTAACAGAACAAATGGAGCGGATGGTTTGCCGACACGTGAACATGCCAATTACAACTGATCATAAGTAAAACATTGAGAAAGAGACATCAGTTCATGGATTCGCAATGTTCCGTGGCCTAATTGCATTATATTTCTGTTTAAATATTTTTTCGTATGCCAACATTTATTTATTTTTCCCAAGGCAACATCGAGTTTTATCTATATATATAATATAATGTCTGTGTGTATGTATGTTTCCTATGCATTTAACTGCCTCCATGGTCTAGCGGTTAAGTCTGTGGATTTAGACTAGGAGGTACCGGGTTCGATTCCTGGTCGGGACACAAAAAAAATATTTAATTTAATGTATTTGTAAATAAATACATTAAATTTAGTTGTGATATTTCTCGAGTTTGGTACGCTGGAGACATCGACGAGCTTGCCACTTGTCATGATTGGCTTATAGAAAGTTGGCTTAATGTGAATCCGCTTATTTATAAGCGTGGTTTCTGACCACCCCGAAAGGAAAACGGTCGTGATGATACTATACTATACTTGACCGATCGGGATGAAACTTTGGGAATATGTTGTGTGAACATCGGATAAGTTTTCTGACATAGTACTAATGTTGTCCGATAGGTGGCGCTCATCAGCGCTGATTTGTGGGGTATATCGACCGCTATAGCATAGCGCTTTGCTCTTCGCTAGTCCACTCTGCGCTTGACTGTCGTCGAATACAGAAATAAAGCAAGTCAAACCATTTACCGCGATTAGCATTGCGTATAAGCATTGATTTTTATGTGCTAACTAATTTTTACAAACATTCAATGACGGTTAGGCGGTACGAAGTTCGCCGCGTAGTAAGGTATAAAATATAAATAAATAAAAACTGTAATTACTTTTTACAACTAAAGCAAAGTGAGTTTGTTAGCAATTAGTTAAATACCAATTAAAGTTATCGTATTTTTAACAAACACCTATGGCTACAAAATGCATACGTTTCTTCTGCGCGCATACCTACTGGCTATATGGATACAATTTATACGATTAACTGTACGTTTTATTAAAATTACAAATATTGATTTATCATGGTTAAGCTGCATTCTTAAATAGGTTGTCGCTAAACATATTTACTTGTAAGTAATAAATAAGAAACTAAGAAATACGTTTAAGCCAGGTGTGATTGGTAAATTCAATATACAACTAATTGCATTTTCCCTAACATTATATATTGTACAAACACAATATGTATATATATATATATATATTATTAATTTTTTTTCAACACAAAAAATAATATATTTATTCGAAGTAGATACAAAAATATTAAAATAAAATAGATTAAAAAACTAATTATAAATAAAACTAAACTAAAAATACCTATGAAATTAAAACTATTCTACAAAATAAACTAAGGGCCACCAGGGAGGGTACCTAAAACGCTCGCCGCATTTCCTCGTTGAATTATAATGTTTTAGGTAGTTATGGCATTTGGGATCGCCATAAATATTACTATATTTACACAATATATATATGTATATTTTTTTTAAAGCACTTATAGTATTATATTAATTTATTAAATAATTAATATTATTTATTTATTATATTAATAACTACCCACCTGTTGTGTTGATTAAAATACCTTTATTTATTGTAAATATTTTTATTGTTAACTGTTATCACTACGTATTGTATCTTTTTGTATAACTAATGGAAGTTACTGTGATCCTAAATGACAGGTCTAACTTAGTTAGACTTAGGGAGTTGTTCGCGCCATTTTGCGTGGACATGTCAAGTGCAAGTTTTTGTTTTGTAAATTAATTTACTGTGGATATTATTGGTCAAAAGTGGTGTTGTTTTGTTTAATAATGTGTTACAATGTGAATAAATATGGAAAACGATAAATTGGACTTTAAATATGGGGCACAAGTTGCAGTTAATTTTTTGCGGTTTTCCCGCGCTGTCAACTCCCATATTTTACCCGACGTGTTTGAGCAGTGGATGGTTCCGCGAGTGACTCCAAGAAAAGCATCAAATTCTGCAGCATCTGGAATTTGATGATGACCTCATTAATTCATAAAAAAGAAAGATATATTACGTCAGACTTGGCTGTATGGGCTAGACCCTTTGCCTTCCCTATCATCTCATTCATCATCCATCGGGAGAATAGAACAAAAAAAAAAAAAAAAATTAGTTAGACTTAGTTTAGGAGTCGGTGTGTTAATGAATGTGTTAATTGTACTTTTATGAACAATAACATATTTTGTATTTGTATTTATATTAGGTCTTTACATATGAAATTGACGTATTGAAAAAATAAAACTAAATAATAATAATAATTGAAGTATGTACCATTATTATGTATGCACTTTCGAGTTTTGTATTGACATTTGTTTCTTTATTTATTTATATAGCACTATTCTTTATGCTTTATTTTGTCACCGTAAATTCCCACCGGAATTTGGTTAGGTCTATGATTAAGTACAAATTTTATTAGGTACGAGTGTTATGTTATATAATTTACTTACTACATATATCTATCGTGCCTGGAAAGTGTAATTCGAGCAAAGAACAGAACTGGCAGTAGGTATAATTTAAGTTATTTTAAGTGTCTTCGTCATAATGTAAGGTGACACGGCCATTTTACAGCCACGAATATTAATTAACATTAATGCTACTAGAATATAAGATGACACGGCCCATTTACAGCTATGAATTTATGTTTAATTGACATATCATTATTAGTATTTAGATTATAAGATGACGTCTTTTCTTATTTTTATTTTTTTTATTTTTTATTATTATTATTTTTTATTTTTTGTTCTATACATTTATAAATTATCTGACATATGTATATAATTTCTATACATCATAATTATTAAGTATTTAGAATGTAAACTGTCACGGCCTCTTTACAGCCACGATCTTATTTAAGTAGTTTCTAAGTTAGTTAGTTTTACTTGCTTATAGCAATAGTGTTGTGCATAGCATACATAGATATGGATTATTGCCTGTTTACGGTCCAACCATTATTACCACTTTGATTAGTACATATGTTGTGAAAAATGTATTGATTTTATTAGTTCTGACTGTATCCAAGTTGTTTCGAGAAAACCAATGGAAATAAATTATTTTGATTTGATTTGATTTGATAAGGTACCTACTGCCAGTTCTATTCTTTGCTCGATTATAACACTCTCCAGGCAGGATAGATATATGAAGTAAATTCAATAAAATAATACTAGAACCGAATAATAATAATAATACTAATAATAATACTAGACTTAACCAAATTCCGGTGGAAACGTACGGTGACAAAATAAAATAGAAAGAATTCATTCCATTGCTGAAAAAATTGTGGGAGCGAGAATCAATAAATCTTTGAAGGCCTTAACTGGTTGTAAATGGACTTTAAATCATTTTTTTAATATCGTGTTTAAATTATTGTCGGAAACACTGCAGTTGCAAATGGCTGCCGGATGACGTCACGGAATAGTAAATAAACAACTAATCTAAGACACTAACATAACTTATAGTTATATGTGTTATATGTTTTATAAGACATCCAATATCTAATTTATTTATTTTTATTTTACTTTAATTTTTATATAATAATAATAATATACGTTTATTCAAAGTTACTAGGCTCACTTGTTAGTTACAAAATCCTTACAACTAATGTTAGTATAAAAATGAAAATAAAAGTAAAAAAAATATGATAATATTAAAAGAATATGACAGGATGCACCTCACTCCCGCCAGACCAGCAGCCGCACGAAGCAGCCAATGCACGGCGAACCATATCTTTCAGATATCATCTTCAGGATACTGTTAGTGCTTGTCCTCACTCTGTTAAGCAATGATGCAGTGGTTTTGCGTCTTATAGCAAAGAAGTCATCTGTACGGGCCTGCGCAAACATTGCCGAAGCACTACAGTAGCGTGGCAGCCCCAACAATATCCTGAAGCTATTATTGTACTGTACACGTAGGGCGCTGGTCGATGCCTGCGTAAAGTTGGTCCACAGACTGCTAGTATAGAAAGTTTGGCAGTAGGCTTTAACGCTATCTTTTCTTGCACACTACTGCGTGCAAATCTACGTGCAACATATTGATTTGTCGAATGATACGTGGTGAATGCGACTGTCCTGATTTGGTGTCGCAGGTGTGCTGCCTATTTGTGCCTAACAACTATATGCGAGTGCGTCACCACCAGGAGCTGGCATTGCCATTATTTCGCACAGTGGCGCACGACTCCTCGCCTCTGCCTCGCGCACTCCGCAGCCTAAGGAAGCTTCTCGAGACGACACCACATCTAGATATTTTTGCTGATCATCTGCATCTGCTGCATATTCTGAGCAAGGCATTCTTTAAATTTTGTGAATAATTAATTATTTATAAGTTAAAATATTTGGATTTATTTATTATTGTTATTTTTGTATTAATTTATTATGATGTAGAATCGATTTATTTATTTATATTTAAAGTGAGTAAGTACTCACTTTTTATTCTATTTTTTATTGTTTTGTATTAACTTTATTATTTCATTGATTTTATTAGTGTTGAATTTTGCTTTATTTTATTATTATTATTTATTTGTCTTTTCATTCTTTTTATATTAATTTTATACTGTATATAACTATTGTTAATTTTAAAGCTTTATTTATATTTTATTTGTATAGCAAATTAAAAAAATATAGGTATATTGACAATCCATTTTTATTTAAAATGTATGTATTAATTATAAGATTGACTGCATGGTAAATTGGGCTTTACTGTTAAGCCATGTAATGTTGTATTAATAAATAAATAAATTAGATCTAATTGCCAGCGCCCTACGTTCTCGTTCGTATATGTCAGTTTACAATATTTACTATTAAGTGACGTCACTCACGCTGTGATAACGTTTCAATAGCGCTCATAAATGATTTCGTTAAATAAAACTAAAATCAGTGTGATTTTAGGTACCTACTCTGATAAAATAAACATTAATTTAATTTAATAGTCAACTACCGTGTTGTAATAGGTACTTTACTGAAAAAGGTTTGATTTAGAGTAAAAACCAAATAGAACACAGAGACGAATTTCCCAAATAAAGTCGCTGGTGGATTTCGAAGTACATAGGCAGCTATTAAAGTTAATCTTTATATTTCTCTTGCAGTTAACCTACAATGTCAAGAACCACCCATGCTGTTCAGGAGATGGCGATAATATAACCTTGGCCATGATGATTGATGCCTTCGAAATATATGGACACGACCCTACTGATAAGCTTGACAATCTGTGGCTGTATCAGAATGAAATGATCAGAATTAAAACCGCAGAAGATCAGGTAGATTTAATCAAAAATAGTATGCAGATAAATATGCGTTACTCTAGCCACGCTGGCAAAGCATGTCGATATATCATTCAAATACAAATTACAAAAATGTATTTATTTCTTTTAAAATAGTTTTTTACAAAATTAACACCGAGGTCCAAGGAAGTACAAGTCCGGTAAGGACCCATGCTACAGGCAGCCCACCTCCTATTTCCAAAGTTTATATAAATAAAAGAAAAGAAATGTTAAAAAAAAATGACTTAAAACTATGGATAAATAATAAAAAGTAAATTAAATATATATACTATTAGTATAATAATACATTATTAATACATAAGTAGAGGAATAACATATACATAACACAAATATATAATTATTAATAAAGTAATAAAATATAATAATAACATAATAATATGTACTCGTATTTATAAATAGTTTATATCATATCTATTTTCATTAAGCACATTAAGTAGCTTTCTTCTTCTTACGGTGCCATCTCCTATCGGACGTCGGCTATCATTAAGGCGATTTTGATTTTGTTGGCCGCTGTCCGGAACAAGGACCTGGTGCTCATCCCGAACTGCCTGAGGTTATTGAGCCAGGAAGTGCGTCTTCTCCCCGGTCTTCTGGAGCCTTGTATCTTGTAGTAGCTTTATTCAAATGTTTTAAACCAATCCGTTGTTATCATTTTGGCTTCTGAGTGATCATTGCACCTCATAATGGCAAGTACAAGTTATTTAGCTTTGGTTGTTAGAAATATCTTAAAGTTCCTCCTTCTCCTTAGTCGGTACCCCACTGTTGGGGATCGTGACTCCGTCGCAGTCCATCCACTAGCCGTTTTCAGTGGCTGCGGTCCTCGGCGCAGTGGATGGCTTGGTGTACTGGGATGTTTAGGTGGTCAGTCACCTGACTAGACCATTGTTTGGGGCTTCTTCCTCTTGTTCTTTTACCGTCTACTTTCCCGTTACTAATAGTTTTTTCAGATTGTCGGCGCCTCTTCTAGCAATGTGGCCAAAATATTGCAGAATTCGGGTAAAGCAGACGGCAGAAAGTCTCTGTCTCTTGGCAAGTTTGAGCTCTTCGAGCACCGAAACTTTAGTGCGTCGTGCGGTCCAATGAATTTTGAGCAAACGAGACGTCAGCACCACATCTCAAACGCATTAATTCTTTCAAATGTTAAATTTAAAGAAATATTTAATTCCTATTTTAAATTAGTGATTTTATGCACCCACAATCCCTGCTCACTATCCCAAAGGTTAGCTGTTAGAAAATGTAGTGTACATTTTAAATGTGTTTTATTTTTTGCAGTATCAAATCAATGAAAGAGTTCACATAGCAACTGATCATTTAGGAAGATTTATCAAACAACATATTCAAGAGTTAAAGGTTGGTATAGAATTCTTCTATTGTCGTTTATTACTATTAAAAGACTACTATTAAAATTAGCAAATTGAAATGGCAGTTGGTCGGACACATCTGCACCAAAACAGAAGCCCGCTGGGGGAAAAAGAGTTTAGTTTATTTATTTTGTAAGTAGGCATAGGAGAATAATTGTATTCTGCGCTTTTACATGTCAAAAAAATTAATTAATATAACGAAAAGCTTATTTTCTGGGAAATAGCTTGTATTTGGAGCAGCACATTACAACCCAAATATACATAATTATAATCTTAAAATTATAGCTGCTGTAAATAGGCATTGTCATACTACAAGCTAAGACGAAAACAATTATGAGGATGTCACTAAGGTTATAGCTGCTGTAAAGTGGCATTGTCATACTATAAGCTAAAACATTATTAAAATGTCACATAAATTATAGCTGCCGTAAAAAGGCATTGTCATACTTTAGCTAAAACAAAAACAGTTTAAGGTGTCACTTAAAGGAGTGGAGATAACGTACAGAAAGCCGCAGAGTGGAACGACTCCACGCCATATGGACGGTTTACCTAAAGAAGGTTGCTGGTTGGGGATGGATGATAGATCGAATAACTAAAGACAAAGACGCGGCCTTCGCATAGAATGACGTCACCAATATTACTGCGAATGCTTTTTTTTCGGGTAGTGCAAAGCATATTGACTGTGGTCGAAAATATTGTGAAATATTGCAGCCTTCGTCAATTGTTTTATTTTTTCATTGTAAATATTTCTTACTCGTATATAGTTTATTTTAATTGTTATATTCAATACTTATTTTAGTTTTTCGTGTTTTTTTTTTTTTAATTATACATATATCTACGGGCATTAAGTCCGCCTTTGTACTTTGTGCAATAAAGTTTTTAATAAATAAATAAATAAATATCTTATATCGCTTAAATTATTATAATATTTAATACTTTTTGGGGTTTTGTTAATGATAATTTAGTTTATTATTTTACAAAGAGAAAAAGACGAAATACCGTTCGCATAGCTTTAAAATGCTGTTATCGTTTTATTTTATAATATAATAATAATTCATTTATTTCGGATTCGATCCATATATGTTAGTAACAATTTAACTTAGAACTATGTTAGTAGAAATACACATTATTCAAAAATTAAAACAATGTATTTTTTTATTTGTAATGTATTTATTGTATTTATGCAAGTCAAACGACTTGAAGTAACAATTTTCCAAGTCGAACGGCCAATATGTAGTGTTGCCCAATCTTGGTCTCGCGAGACTCTTGCGCAGACTTTTTTTCCAAATTTTGCTAGTGTTTACTTTTTTTGGGGTTAGGTTTTCAACAAATTTTAATTGCGTCGTGTCCGTAATTTTGATTTTTTTTTTGTTCCTAAGGAAAAAAATAACGTTTAGGTATTTGGAACTTGGGAGAGCTCGTTTGAATATTTTATTTTAGTATACCTAAATCTTATCTATACCTACTGCCTCCGAGGTCTAGCGATTAATTCCGTGGATTTAAACTTGAAGGTACAGCGTTTGCAAGACCACCTATTCTGATGCAAGACCAAGACCAAGACTAGCTAAGTCTTGGTCTTGCTTTGGGCAACACTACTAATATGTAGCATAATCTTTCTTCTCTTCTCCGCACACAGTGGACCCGGCAGCCGCACGGTGAAACTCAATTGCTAAGAAAATCCTTTTGTTCCACCACCGTAGGTAGGTACTCGATTGTTTTTTTTACGTTTGTTTTATTTAACCCAGGTGCTTCTGATAACCCTGGAGGATGTTCTGGACAATATGTTAACAATGTATGAAAACCATAATTCTATAACAGCTGTGCGACAGTCTACGCACAGTGGAGGAACTGTGCCATCAGAATTTTATATTAGTCAAGGTAAATAACATTATCGTAAGTAAAAATTATAAATTATTTTTATATGCTGTATGGCGGTTTAGTGGTTGAGAAAGTTGAGAAATTAGTTGTTTTTTTTTTACTACTAGCACGACATGTGTCCTTGGGCTCACCTGATGGTAAGTAGCGTGCAACGTACATGAATGTTAGCAACTGAAGTCAGACACTCATAACTGCCATCAGTCCCTAACACTTATGCCTCACACTATGCCGGCTTGACTAGATGCTTTTTCACACTTTGCTTGAAGGACTCCAAGTTATAGGAAAGTGGAAACACAGAGGCTGGAAGAGCATTCCACATCTTTATCGTACGACAGATGTATGAGTCCCCAAATTTGTACGTACGCGAAGGGATGTGAAGTGATGTGTGGTCCGGTTGCGGAAGGTATGTCGTGGGCTCAATTGTCTCTGCCTACCCTGATTTGGCGTGATGTGATCAAACAAAAGTAATATATACACTTGGGTCAATTGACATAATGGGGTGTATCACTAACTTTTTATCACGATAGATGGCGCATGATAGATGGTACCTAATATAACTGTCAGTTGCATAGAAAACTTGTATTTTTATTACGAAATTTATTATTTTCTGGATATTATGCCGAAGTAAGCACCTTTTAAGTGTACAAATGGAGATTGTCAAGCGAAATCAAAGATATGGTGATCTCCAAATTTCCGTTCTATTATTAAAAGCTTTTTTAATAATAAATTAATTATTCTGTTATAAAAATAAAAACCTACCAAAAATTAAAAAAAAGATGCGATAGAGGTGTAAAACAAGGTACCATTGCCGCTAGCGATATCTACAAAAAGCTTTGCCTGATACACCCCATTATATTAAAATTATAATTAATATTATTTGATGACAGTAGGTAATGAATTTATTTATTTTTATAAATACATTTTTTCTTAAATTTATTTAAGGACATGGTACAGAATATATAAGTCCTAAACAATTTATTTTTAAAATAACGTTTGCGCATAAACTAACAATTGAAGTTTGACCGCCTCCGTGGTCTAGTGGTAACAAACGTTGCCGTGAACTCGGGAGGTCGTGGGTTCGATTCCCACCGGGGGCAAGTTGTACATTGTATAATTTGTCTCGGTCTGGGTGTTTATATGTATAATATATATATATATATTTACAAAAAAATAGTATAATTTGTAGTTTATCAACCATCTAGTTTCCGTAACACAAGCCTCGTAGCTTACCACGGAAACTAGATGGCGCTGTGTGACCTGTCTGGAAATATTTATTTATTTAACAGAAGTTGAAATGCATTAACTTTTTTTTTCAGAATACTACTGCGGTAAAAACGTCTATTTATTCTTATCCGAGCTCTACAGTGACATTTATAGTTTATCTAAAGGACCACCGCCATATTGTAAAGAGAGATCGTTCGTTTTCTTGGGATTCCTGCATTATCATGACGAGCCCAAGTATTATCTAATGGATGACCCTAGCATTTCTTTCCCAACCGACAATTTTCTGCATGGACTTGAATGCCACCTTGGTATTTGTATTTATAGGTAATGTCTGTTTACCGAGAGTTAATAAATAAAATATTAAATATTAATATCGTAACTAGCGACTGTCGCTAAGGGCTTGTTCATGTACAAACACGCGGGCGCGGTGGCGATGGCTCGTGTTCACATTCACAATTCACACTTCCGATTTTACTAAATATCTTCTGATGTCTCCCTTCCCACTCAAACCTCCCGATTTTTTAAGAACTTAAACTTTAAAAGTAAAGTATCATCACGACCGTTTCCCTTTCGGGGTGGTCAGAAACCACTACTTATAAATAAGCGGATTCACGTTTAGCCAACTTTACTATACAGGCCAATCATGACAAGTGGCAAGCTCGTCGATGTCTCCAGCGTACCAAACTCGAGAAAATATCACAAATCAATTAAAATTAACTAAATGTATTTATTTACATTAATAAATATTTTTGTGTCCCGACCAGGAATCGCACCCGGTACCTCCGAGTCTAAATCCACGAACTCAACCGCTGGACTACGGAGGCAGTCTTAAATATTCTTTACGAAAAAACTACTTAATAAAATAAATGCTCAAATTACCTACTTGCGTAAATTAAAATGAGTAGACTAAACTATACTATAACTTAATGATATAAAGTTGAATATTCAATAGCAAAGCTTTGGCAGTTATAGTGCATCTGTAGAAAGACTCTTTTCTCGGGTGAATCTAACGAAAACAAAATTGCGAAACAAACTATCGACGCAGTTAATTTCAGCGGACCTGCACACAAAAAAATAAAATAAAAAATCTGTTTATTTTTAACTATAGAAAAAACATATTTTTTTTAGTTCATACTAAGTTTACTATTTAAAAAAACAGATTTCAAACAACTTAATTACATTACATAGCTTAAAATAAAGGATTATGTGATTAGGTATGCTTAAAAATGTAAGGGTTAGTGAGTTATTCGAGTTAAAGACAGAATTACACTTTCGAGTTAAATCTACTTAATATTATAAGTGTAATGGGTTGTATTACGCAAAGCTTTTCGTAGATGTCGCTAGCGGCAATGGTACCTTGTTTACAATAAAAAGATTTGTTGAGAGACTTTGTTTTAATTAATTTTAAGGAATTTTTTTTTCATAATGTCGCCCTACATCTACAAGTTAAAACTGATTGAACTTACCTGACATCGCGAGTGAATCGCTTGCTCCGCGGCTAGTTCGACGTGAACACACACAAACAACTTGCGCGATTGATATTGCCTCTAGGTTGCCCGGAACTTTTCGTGACTTTCATGACTTACATTTCCTGACCGCGTCAACCGCCGCGCCCGCCAGTCAACGTGAACAAGCCTCAATTATCGCAAACCGTATGACGAGCTAAGGTACAAGAGTTTGAAAGATGAAGTATGACAAACGTGACGATAAAGATTGATGATGAAATTATATATCTGGGGCAGTGTTTTCACTGCGGATGGGAAGTATGATAGGGATGTTGAAAGAATAGTGAACGCGGGTAAAGTGTTGACTCTGCGGTCACTGATCGGCAGTCGAACGGTGACAAAGCTCGGCTCGCCATACACACTGCCATAACAAAAAGTATTTTTAAATTAACTATACCTGTGTGCCTACACAGGCTGTTTCTTTCAACACACGGAGTTTGTGCATGTTATATAGAGGTACTCGTATGTCCCAGAACCAACAAACGATGGAGTAGGCGGTTTTGGGGACAGACGCAGAGTGGGACAGATGACTTGAAGCGAATCGCGTTCAGAGCGCTTAGAACGAATATGACACTGACCGCTCCGAATCAAATATCGCGATTTGGATGCTCAGAGCGTGATATCAATTCGGAACGGCCTAAATCACATTTTCATTCAATGTATGGAAGATAAATTGCGGATTCCACATCTTTGAGTATGAATACTAACAAATATACATCTCTCGGTTTATTCATCTTTAAAATAACTTGCCGTGTTACAGACATTTTTTTTTCACTTCCTATTTAAATATTAATTATAGATTTGTTTTAGAAGTAATATACAAACAGTATAAACAAATTACAATATTAAATAATTTAAAAGAAAACCTAATATTAAATTAACTTGAAAATAGCGCGGGACATTATGACAAACAAGTGACAGCGCTCAGAGCGATCTACCTCGATATCGTGAGCAGTCTAAGCGCGAGAAATGATGTCATTTGTGACGTCACACAGCTTTGGCAAAACAGTTTAAGCGCGTCTCGGAACACCTTAAGCGTGCTTAGGGTACTATTATCGCGTCTCGGAACGAAGTAACTGTTGGAGCTTGAATGAGGCTTAGGTACTTAATTGTTTTTTTCCAGGTTTCCTTTTAGAAAAAACCTCCAGAAACCCAAAGACATATCAACTCTGCCCAAAGCAATAGTCAAATGTGGTTTGGTTGTGTACAAATTGCCTCCGTTAACAGCTGTATCTTGCATCATCACATCAGGGTCTTTCATTTTGGACTTCAACATCCAAGGGCTGAGGTATCGCCATCATGATTATTTTCTGGTAAGATTTTTAATCACTGCCTCCGAGGTCTAGCGGTTAAGACCGTAGATTTAGACGCCGAGTTACCAGATTCGAATCCTGGCCGGGACACAATTTATTATTTATATGATTTGTTGTATTTCTCGAGTCTGGGCTAGAGACATCGACAAGCTTACCACTTGTCATGATGGGTCAATAGCAAAGTTGGCTAAATGTAAATCCACCGCGACCGCAAGGAATACGGTCCTTACTTTACTTCTATTTTTAAATCAATCAATTATTACTTACTTTTTATATTATGTAACCATGCATGACTAATTTACCCCTAATTCTAATCAATACTAAATAATAGTAGGTATACATGTGCAAGACGCTTTGTATGTATGTCTGCTTGTTCGTATCTCCACCTAGGTATATTACGGAACAGTTTTGATGAATTATATCAAATCAAATCAAAATAATTTATTTCCGTATGGTTAGCACTTAACACTTGGATATTGTCAATACATACAAACCAATAAATAAAAATAAAAAATAAAACATTATAGCCCAAACACGTCGGGTAAAATATGGGAGTCCACAGCGCGGAAAAACCGCAAAAAATAAACTGCAACTTGTGCCCCATATTTAAAGTCCAATTTATCGTTTTCCATAATTATTCACATTGTAGCACATTATTAAACAAAACAACACCACTTTTGACCAATAATATCCACAGTAAATTAATTTACAAAACAAAAACTTGCACTTGACATGTCCACGCAAAATGGCGCGAAGAACTCCCCATAGCACATCACAATTTATTTTTTTAACGTTAACAACAATAACAACGAGGACCACAGAGTATTTTAAGGCTAAGACATATTGAATTTTCAGACTACACCTAACGGGGAAACCTATTACACAAAGGAGCTGGAAACGCCCCTAGTGTGTGATCACCATGTTTGCGAGTGGAACTATACGAACCATTATGGAGGTAATGTCATGTATTTTTAGAATTTATTGGATGCCTTCTTCATACAAACATTATAATAAAAGGTTTAGCCAAAAATAAATAATGAATTTGTTAACCAGCAGTTATGGCTTGATAGTATCCTTTATTCAGTTTCCTATAACAAAATACAACAATTGCGATTAAACCGTCTGTTTTATACAAAGCAAACACAGGCTTACCGATCCAGTAGGGAAGCACCAGGATACCAGTTATTTAGTTAATTTATGATATTTAGCAATATTTTGATGCGCGCACGCGGCTTCAGGCAGCGTAGCCGGTTGGTATAGAAGAGGATTTGACAGGTCGTGGTGAGAAAGAGAGGGAAATACGGAAAATGACAAGGGATAGAAAGGGATGGACGGCAGCCGTTTCGCTGTTGTACCAGACATGCATGGTAACCCGACAAAATAAAGACTGCGCACATTTGCCAATGACCATTTAATATTGTCTCATAAGAACAAGTTGGGATGTAACACCGTCGACCCAAGCAGTCGATGACCAATCTGTGGAAGCTGCACACACGTCGCCCCAACGTGAAACTAATTGTTTATGTCTTGTTTCAAATGGTGTTTTTATAAGTTCACCATGGAAAGCTTATAATTATCCTTGAAAGTAAAAATTGGCATTTGACATTGCAAATGGCACATACTGTCAATAATGAGAACAACAAATAGGTGGTAGACAGACTGATGGTGGTAAATTACCCATAAACACAGTAAAGTGTATCCACACGTTTCGAGATCAGGCTCGAATTACCGTCATGCCCAGTCAAGCCGGCATAGTGTTAGTGACTGATGTCAGTCATAAGTGTCTTATTCCAGTTGCTAACATGGCGCAAGGTTACATGTCATATGTCAACTTTTTTTTTAGATTCGCATATCAGTTACAAGCGGTGCCACCTTTTATATAAAAAAAAATGACAATTGCTTGTTTTAAGTTGTTCAGATACTATATGACCAAGGTATTTAAAGCACTGCACGATTTCCAACTCATTAAGCTGGTATCATTACAGCCCACCGCTGGAGGGCTCCACAGGCCCTACAGGCTCCACTGTTGGAGATGGGCCTTCCAGAACATATATCTGAAGAATTTGGCCTACACTCGCCACGCTGGCCAGACGGGTTGGCGAGAATCTGATGTCAATCGACCGACACCTTAACGTGCTCTCCTAGGCACAGGCGTGGTGTTGTAAATCCATGACAAATATAGTCGGTAGTAGTAGTAGTATGGGGGGGGTTTGAACCGACATTTGAGGATATAAGGAAAGCTTTTTTACAACCGAGCCACCACCGCGACTAAGCTGGTAGGTATATGGGTAATTTAGGAGTAGGCCAAATTCTACAGAATGTTCTGGAAGGTTGTAATGATGAACAACTCGATAATCTAAAACACTGTGTGACTTTAAGAGCTGCTTCAAGTTAATAATGGATTGTATGTTTCAGGACCATTTGTGATACCTGGAGATCCAAGTCCTAAGCCAGATGCAGTCCCTGTATACATAGAACCCACAACCCCTGCTGACGAAGATAAAGACGATAATTCTACTATAACACGTAAGAATTTTGGATAATCCAATTGAGTAGCAGTAGATCAATAGGTGTATCAGGCAAAGCTTTTTGTAGATGTCGCTAGCGGCAATGGTACCTTGTTTACACCTCATATTTTAATGTTTTTGTAGTTCTTAAATTTTTGTAACAGAAATGAGTATTTTAACTTAACGTTACCTACCTTAAAAACGAATTAAGAAAGCGAACACCGTCTTTCAAAAGAATAAATATTAAATTAATATAACGGCAGGTTTGAGACAACCATATCTTTGATTTCGCTTGGAAATCTCGATTTGTACTCAACTTCGGCCTAATATCCAGAAAAAAAAAAAACTTAATAAAAAAACAAGTTTTCTATGCAACTGACAGTTATACTAGGTACCATCTATCGTGATAAAAAGTTAGTGATACACCCCATAAATAATAAGACAGTTAGGCCGCGTTCGTTTTAAGAAATGTTAGCATGAAAATACCACTTTTTTAGCACAAGTCGTTCGTTTAATGAAAATTCTAACATTTGATGCTAATTTCGTCTGTCAGTACCGTGTTGATTATTGATGTTACTTTTTGACAGATGTCATTTAACATAAGAAATGGTTTGTTTACGTTGTTGTATACTTTATAGTTTATATTATATTTGTTTACAATGTATTTTAAACTATTTTATGTAATAAATTTAAAGACCATAATACATTGTCATTTAATTTGTTATTATTTGTTACTTGTCATCATCAGTGACAAGTGGCGCTCAATTGTCTCTGCCTACCCCGCTAGGGATTTGGCGTGAAGATATGTATGTATGTATGTTGTCATACTTGTCAAAAAGTAACCTCACCGCTCGTTTTTTTTTAAGAAATGTTAATTACTTAAGAAAAACGACATTTCACGCTGGTTTATGAAGTTGGAAATGCTATAAAACGAACGCGGCCTTAAAGTATGTCTTTTACTCCAATAGGTAAATCAAATAAAATCTTTGGCTCCGAATTAACATCCCTAGTATACCTACTGCGTGGAATTTATTAAACAGCTAATTATTTTTATATTATAATCTAGAATAAAAATAAAGAACTACATGAAGAAATAAATATATAATAATAAATAAATATTTCCAGACAGGTCGCACAGCGCCATCTAATTTCCGTGGTAAGCTACGAGGCTTGTGTTACGGAAACTAGATGGTTGATAAACTACATATTAAACTTTTTTTTTGTAAATATATACATATTATACATATACCTCCGTGGTCTAGCGGTTAAGTCCGTGGACCTAGACTCGGAGGTACCGGGTTCGATTCCTGGTCGGGACACGAAAATATTTATTAATGTAAATAAAGACATTTAATGAATATTTAATTTATTTGTGATATTTCTCGAGTTTGGTACGCTAGAGACATCGACGAGCTTGCCACTTGTCATGATTGGCCTATAGTAAAGTTGGCTGAATGTGAATCCGCTTATGTATAAGCGTGGTTTCTGACCACCCCGAAAGGGAAACGGTCGTGATGATACTTTACTTTACGAGTATGTATATAAAAGGAATGTAGTAACTAGACGTATAAAAGATTTTCAGATTCTTTTACAGTATTATCAGCCCGCTAGTGGAACCAGCTTCTACTTAACGTTCGAAAAGCACTTCACTTAAGTGTTTTAAAAATTGACTTACCTTACACCTTCACAAAAAGCAAGACGAGTCGACATAACCTCTCTAAATTGGTATAATATTGTATGTATTTTATATATATTTATTATGTATTTATGTCTTATTATATATTTATATATAAGTGTATAAGTATTTTAGCTTTAGTTGCTAGTAATTGTTTGAGATTTTTATTTTTTATTATTAATCCCGATTTTAAATTTGTGATTTAATGCACCCACAATCATTGCTCACTATCCCAAAGGTTAGCTGGTAGAAAATGAGACATTAAGCTCGCCTATGTACATTTAAATGTGTTTTTGTTTTGTGGTGACTGTACCACAACTTTAAAAAGATAATTGTATTTTTTTTTTTTTTTTTTTTTTATTACGTTTTAACTGGGAGGGGAGTAGTGTGGTGACTGTACCACAACTTTAAAAAGATAATTGTATTTTTTATTATTTTGATCGATTGTCATTCTCGTAAAATGACATGTTATGATTTTTGTCAGAATAAAAATATTATTCAATTCATCAAGTTACGTTTTATTAATAAACATTATCTAGCGTCCTAAAGTTTATTGTGCAATAAAGAATTTATCTATCTATGTATCTATAAAACATGAATAGATCAAAACAGGTACTTGTCAAATAGCCAGCGGTAGCGTGTTCTACTGGCAGACACAGTGAAGGTTTTTAATATAATTAATAAAAATAAAGTTTTTAAATAAATAAAACACATGTTTTGCCTAAATGAGAATGCCTATTTTTCTTAGAGGATTGGGCCCAATAAAATGTTCTCCTGCCATGTTTTTTTTTTTATTTGATAGTTAATATATTGTGTTATCATACTCTGTAATTAATTTTATTTATTTTACCCTGGCATAACGACAATGGGGTGTATCAGGCAAAGCTTTTTGTAGATGTCGCTAGCGGCAATGGTACCTTGATTTACACCTATATCGCATCATTTAAAATGTTTTTGTAGATTTTTTATTTTTATAACAGAAAAAAGTATTTTAAATTAACGTTACCTACCTTAAAAGGCGAATTAAGTTAACGCACACCGTCTTTAAAAAGAAAAAAGGTTTTATTAATAGAACGGCAATTTTGAGTTCACCATACCTTTGATTTCGCTTAGAAATCTCAATTTGTACACTTAAAAGCTGCTCACTTCGGCATTATATCCAGAAAATAATAAATTTCGTAATAAAAATACAAGTTTTCTATGCAACTGACAGATATATTAGGTACCATCTATCATGCGCCATCTATCGTGATAAAAAGTTAGCGATACACCCCATTGGCAGAAACTTTTTTGCACGTTAATAATTACATAGTTTCGATCCCGTGCCGATTTGAAATCCAATGTTTTATCTATAATAACGTACCTAATCGTATAAATAGTGCTTTGTAACTATTTCATACATAAATTTTAACCAATTGACTATTTAATTAAATTATATTTTAATGCTGGGGTAAAAGATATGTTGTAATTTAATTTAATAAAAACACAATTAATTGTTATGATTATTGAATTATATTTAGTTGAGGCACGCTGCAAAAAAGTTGGGGCCTGGTTTTGGGCAATCTCTTTTCTAACATAACTTGTTTTTACCAGCATACCATTTAGAAGGATGCGTGTTCATATATCCGCCGAATTATGGCTCAATTGCTGGAAAAAGCTACTTGGACACAGTAGAATTGCATGATGATAGATTCACATGTAACACTGGGAATAGTGAAAAGGTATGTGTAGGTATTTAGCTAAACTTATTATTATTATTAATTAATAGGCTCGCAGCGCATTGCATGATATGCCGATATCAAGCACTGGTGTAAAGTTTATTAAATTGTTAGTTATCACCAGTCTATTTCATAGATATAGCAAACGACGCGACGACGCGACGATCCTATGTCTATGGTCTATTTAGATTGTCACAAGCCACTTGTCCAGATTGTTAAATATGGACAGAAATAGGATTAAATGACGTTGCAATTTTGTTATACTAGCACGACATTTGACCTTGCGTCTACCTGATGGTAAGTGGCGCGCAAGGTCCATGATTGTTAGCAACTGAAGTCAGACACTCATGACTGACATCAGTCCTTAACACTGCCGGCTTGACTAGATGCTTTTTCACACTTCGCTTAAAGGACTCCAAGTTATAGGAAAGTGGAAACACAGAGGCTGGATGAGCATTCCAGATCTTTATTGTGCGACAGATGTATGTGTCCCCAAATTCTGACCTGTGCGTGTGGTTCTGTTGCGGAATGGAGAGGGAAGGGTTAGGTTATAGAGCTCTTCCGAGCATTCACCATAGTATAGCCGGTAGAAGACGCTCAGAGAAGCCACATCTCGGCGAAGCTGCAGGGATTCAAGAGTTCCAGATATAGTGGCATCGTCCACAATTCGAACAGCTAGCCTATGTAGGACATTGATAGCATCTGTGAGGTACCTACTTGGCGAAACCATCCCAAGGTGAGAACAGTATTCTACACATGATCTGATCTGTGCATAAATCAATGCTATCACGATAAATTCACCTGTGTAATGACTCGTTGTGACGTGTCTTCGCCTCTTTGATATAATTTAAATCACGTCCGTGCCTTATCTCTTTCACGCCTGCTCTGCGCCTTCACCTTACGCCGTTTCTGTATAACTCGCGCCTTATACATGCTTAAAAGCATATTTTTTACAGGCGTCTGGGTTATATTGGTACCCGCAATGGATGGGAACTTTTCCAAGCCATCCCTATCTGCCAGCAGTTGAAGACCACATCAAAAATCCATCAATATCACACCCTGGTCAAACTAGTTATGAAACGCAGCCGCAAAAATAAGTCATATTTTTTAAATAAAATAACATTTAATTATTCAAAATAACTATTTACTTCCATATTTTTTTATGCATTTATAGTATACATATACGATAAAAAAATATTACAAACTAGATTATACCTCCTTTGTTTTTCCTTTTTTTTTTCTTCTACATAGTAGTTATAATTAATATATATGTTTTGTTAGTTTTAGTGGAAACTTTGTTGGTTAATGAGATAAACAATTTTGTTATTTATTTAAAACTTTATTGCACTATGTAGGAGCCTTACGCACCTCAACCTCAACTTATTTTTATAAAAAAGATTGGAAAATAAAAATAAAAACTTTGACAATTAAATATACGTCGGTGTAAAATGAAAATAACACGTTTTTAATTTATAGAGTTTAATAAGATAATAAACCTAATAAATAACAGTAATATTTAGCCAATAGAGCAACAATGCCACTAGGCATTCTCTAGCAGCCAACCTTTGGGACAATACAGAACATTACAGTCATGAGGCTAGGTGCAAACGATTGTACAAAACGTTGCCAAATAAATTCATTTAATCTCTTACATACACTAGATATTAAAATAAATACACATACATACAAATATGTACACAATAATACATATACTACACAATATATTGGCTACTATATACTACATACAATACATACTTATATACGCTGTGAGGAGCTCTTTAGGTAATGAAAGTAAACCAGCTTTTCAGCGGTTTGCTGGGTGCTTGGCGAATTTCAACAGGTAAACTGTTCCAGAGATTTGCGGCCACTACTGCGAATGAGTTAGACTGAAAGCTAGAGTAATGAGAAGGGATAGATAAAACAGAATTGTGTGTTATTACTAGGTGTAAAAATAACTGTTTGTTTCCCGAATAATAAATAAATAAATACCTACTGGGAGACTCCCTGTGTTTGACTTGTTGTTAAATATAAGCAAAGCTCGCTTTATTTATCGAAAATTGCTTAAAATACCTAAGCACGCTTAAACTGTTTGGCCAAAGCTATGTGACGTCACAAATGACATCATTTCTCGCGCTTAGACTGCTCACGATATCGAGGTAGATCGCTCTGAGCGCCGTCAGTTGTTTGCACAGAGTTAAGGAAGCAGAGACAACATATTATTTAGTCGTATAACCATATAAGTTGCGCTTACTCACTCTCATCGCAAAGATCATATAGCTATCTCACTTCCTCAGTTCACATACACTACTAAGGCAATTCATAGACAATAAAGTAACAACAGCGAACTCAACCATCTCGACTTATTATTGCGAATATTCATTATTTAACTAAAATTACATCTTAAAAATTTTACTAAATCATGGTCAAGTGTAGTGCTTATATGTGCGACAGTGCAAAACATAAAAAAGTGCCAGGAATAACCTTCCACAGGTTAGTTTTAAATGTTGACATCATGCATTCAAACACATAATTCAATAAAATTAGTGATCATTCTTGTAATTTCGAAATATATGAGAGACAGAAGATATATTTCATTGTATCCTAACGAAATTAAAATAATAATCTTACAATTTTCGTTGCTTTATTAGAGAAAAACGTAGAAATTGTTGCAAAACAACAACATTGACAGTTCCATCAACACAGGGTCGGATTTGTAAAATTAATAATTTTTATTTTAGTTTTTACGCTTTTATTGTTGTGACCGCCTCCGTGTTCTAGTGGTAAAGTGGATTTGTATCCACAGAGTGCCCGCAGTGTGTAGATTCGATTCCCACTCAAAGCAAAAAATATTTTTACGTTTTCCGCTTAGGTGGTCTGGGTGTCCATACTAATATTATAAATGTGAAAGAAGCTTTTTATGTATGTGTGTATGTCTGTTTGTCCGTCTTTCACGCCTGTATTTATCATCACAGCCCCTAGAATACAGAGTCCTAGACTATTGGAGATGGGTCTTCCAGAAATATTTTTGGAGAATTTGGCCTACACACGCCACGCTGGCCAGACGGGTTGGCGAGGGTCTCATGTAAATTTTAGTGACATTTCTTAACGATTTTACAAGTTGGTATTAGTGGACGGGACCTACGGCTTAACGTGGTCTCCGAGGCACGGGAATGGTGGTGTTGTAAATCTGACTAATGTATCAAGAAAAGTGTATTTCTCATTGGTACATGCCGGGGTACGAACCGACCTTTTTGTCAGATTACTTCCTGATAACATTTGAGACACCATCTGATCAAGTATTTTTTATTTTTTTATTATCTTTAAATAAATCCAGAGGTATTTACTGCAAACTGTGGAATCTATGTTAAAAAATTATTTAATTTATTTATTGGAGAGTGATGCTATGAACATTTGATTCGATTCAAAAGTGGTCCGAGTAAAACAGAATAAAGAAAGAGAAAGGAATATCAAAAACAATCAACCATATTTTGTTTCTCATTCTTTTTTATTTATTTATTATTACAAAAATCACATAAATCGCTTTGGAAATACCGTCTAAAAATGTACTTAAGGTTGTTTGAGGAATACCAAGGTCCTTCAGTAAATGGTACTGGAAAACAAAAATAATATGCTTACAGGATTGATTTTTGAGGCGGGACAGTAAGCGGTATAACGGTTAAGGTACCTGCCCTTACTGTCCCGTCTTAAAAATCCACCCAGTATAGATAAAATACTTACGATTCATTTCATACTTACAAAACATTTATGGAAGTTAAGTTATAAAACAATAATTATGATTATTTTTTCAGAATAATATGAGAGCGGCTCGTTAAATGTTTTTAAAAAAAGAAAAGAGGCCAGTTTGAAAAAAAGAAAATAGACCTGTTTGAAAAAAAGAAAAACAAATGTATTGAGAAGTATAGAAAATATTGCTTCAACATCACAATATCAAACTATATCATCAACATCAACTCAATCAGAAAATGACCCTAACATAACAAAACTTAATTCTCTAATAAATAAAAAGAACAAAAAAATTAAGGCACTATCAGAACAACGCCGTCGATTAAAAAAGAAAATTGGTAAATTTGCTGACATTATATCAGAATTAAAAAAGAAACTTAGCAACGAGGATATAAACATTTTATCCTTAATTCCAGGAAGTAATAAAGATTTTTGATTGGGTATATCAAAAAGGCACAAAAAACTGCTTTGAAAAATATTTATTCCGCAGAATTAAAAGCTTTTGCTCTTCAATTGAATTTTTATTCACCGAGAGCATATCGTTTTGTGCGACAAAAATTCAATACTATTTTACCACACCCAGCCACTATAACCAGATGGTATAAAAAAGTTAATGCAGAGCCAGGATTTACAGTCGTCCCTTAAAAGCTTTAGAGAAACTGGCCTCTCAAAGTGAGTATAAAATTCACGTATGTTTGTCAATAAACGAAATGGCAATTAGAAAAAGGGTGACATGGTGTAACTCAAAGTCCAAATTTGTTGGGTATGTGGATACTGGAACCGGAATAAACGAGGACAGTTTACCATTAGCTACACAGGCGCTGGTTTTCATGGTGAATGCCATTACCAATAGCGTGTTTTTATACATTCATTGAATGGTGAACAACGGGCCAATTTCGTAAAAATTGCTGTACAAATGCTTTACAATATAAATATTTATGTTAACGCTTTAACATTTGATGGTGCTGCAAGTAATGTGAGCATGGCACAGATATTAGGCTGCAATTTAAGTAGTTATAATTTAAAGCCAAATTTTATTTATAAAGATATTCAAGTTCATGTTTTCTATGATCCGTGCCACATGATAAAATTAGTACGGAATACGTTTGGTGATTTTAAAATTATCATAGATGACAATGGTAATGAAATTAATTTTATATATTTGGAATCATTAATAAAATTACAAAATGTTACAGGTTTGCACATAGCAAATAAAATTAAAGATGGACACATATACTTTGCGAACCAAAAAATGAAAGTACGCCTAGCTACACAACTGCTTAGCAATACTGTAGCTGACGCACTTTTGTTTTGTAAGGATATTTTAAAATTAAAAGATTTTTCGGGTTGTGAAGCTACAATCAAATTTATAAAATATTTTAACAACTGCTTTGATATTTTAAATAGTAGATCTGCTGTTCCACCTGGATATAAAAATATTTAAAGGAATGTAATAATTATATATCAAAGTTAAAATTTCCCAGATTGTGACATCAGCCCGTAAGACAGGTTTTGTAAGATTCATGATTTGTTTCAAAAGTGCGATAAACCTGTATCAAGACCTAATATTAAAAGATAATTTTAAATATTTACCATTATATAAAATAAGTCAAGACCATTTGGAAATGTTTTTTGGAATGATGCGAATGAGAGGTGGATTTAATGACAATCCAAATGTGACGACATTTATAATGGCCTATAAAAAAAATTGATTCGTGCCGAACTAAACGCGTACCAACATGGCAATTGCATACCATTGCAAGACATAGTAGGCTCGGAACTAGAAGCAGTTAAAATATCTAAGTTAATTAATTCCACAACCCGAAATTCTATCCAGTTATCTGAAATTACAGATAATGTGGATGAGACTGACATTGATTCTTTTTTAAATGACATTTTGCTTGCACCTCTAGATGAATACACTCACCATGTAAATAAATAAATTAATATATCCAGACAGGTCACACAGCGCCATCTAATTTTCGTGGTAAGCTACGAGGCTTGTGTTACGGAAACTAGATGGTTGATAAACTACATATTATACTTTATTTTTTTGTAAATATTTATTTATTTAAAAACTTAATTGCACTATGTACAAAGGCGGACTTAATGCCGTTAGACATTCTCTGACAGCCAAACCTTTAGGACATTTAGACAGTATCAATGGTAAGTAGGTGCAATATTATTAAATGACAATTTGTAAGATATATGTAGGTATATGTAGACAACAACAAATACATACAAATAATACTTAATAATTACATTCATTAATTAATTAATAAGTACAAATATATACATATTATACATATAAACACCCAGACCGAGACAAATTATACAATGTACAACTTGCCCCCGGTGGGAATCGAACCCACGACCTCCCGAGTTCACGGCAACGTTTGTTACCACTAGACCACGGAGGCGGTTAAATATGTCACTATTAACATATCCGGTTTCATTGTTAAAAAGATTTTACAAAATGTAAAATGTACTGATTGTCAAATTTTAGTTGTAGGAAATAAAAATGAAATGTTTATATCACTAATAAAAATTAAAGACAGAGGTGGCTTGACATATCCGTCAAAAGGGGTAATTTCTCTAGTCCAAATCTTGGAAAAAAAACAAATTTAATAAATCTTCTAACGTCTTAGAAATTATTAGATATATCTCGCAATCTTGTGACATGCAAACATTATTGGGAAATTTAGAATTGGAGCATGAACCTATACATTTTCTTAATTTAATAAAATTAATTGTAAAATATTACATAAATTTACGTGTTCGTCATGAGGCGAAACAAATTAGCAGTCAAACTAGGAGAAATTATTTGAAAAAAAAATAATACTTTGTTTAAAAATAAATGACATGTCAACATTTTTAAGTATTAAATTGTTTTATTACACAGTAAAAGCTATGAATAACGTCACGGTTTCCTTATTCGCGTTTTCACTTGACAACCCAGTGTTTCCATACTAATTACCATTCCATATACACGGTTTCTGTATTCGTGGCATGTTTTGAAAATTCCAAAAGAAGATGTCGAAAATTATTTAAAAAAATCGGTATGTACAAAACAAATGAAAGTTATTAGCCAACCGCTCCAAAATTGGTCAGATTATTTGGCTATTTTAAAATTAACAGTTTGTATGGAGAAGCCAAAAATATTTGTCACTTGCGATGCGACATATATTATGGTTTCTTAGAAAAAGTTGTTTGTTTCTGTCAGTAGAATCACATATTAGTCTAAAGTAAGAGCATACTAAATTACCCACCCCGTGTGTGTGTGTGTGTGTATGTGTAAAAAAATGCCATCCGATCCTGCTGGGCAGTTACTGCGAAACAACCCTTCAAAGTCGCCAATAGCCCATTTATTCGAATTTTAAACTTAAGTCGAAAAAAATTATAAAATCGGATGGCATTCAAAAATGAAGCTCTCATAAGTACAAGGAATTGTGTGTATCAATGCCATTCGGTTTTGATAAAATACACCTCATTTTCGCCACCATCATCTCTTTAAGACCCAGATACCACTCGCCATCCGATCCAAAATTGGCGTGCCATTGCCTTGAATAATATATGTAAGAAAATATAAATAAACGATTTTATTATATTATGTTGTAGTTAAAAATACTCGTTTCATTATTTTCATCGTAGAACACAAAACCTATCTTCCGAAGTGGCTTTATACACTGATTCGGAACGGATTTGTAAGCGATATGCATAATTATACTTATATAATAATATTTTGATATTTCGCAAATGAGTCCGGTCCTGTCTTTTGTATTAGTGTGCGAACATTAATTGTGTGTGAAAAATGCCACGCTTTCACCGCAGTTAGATCACCTCTGCTTCCCATCTGTGCTCTGAGCGCTGTCAGTTGTTTCGTCATAATGTCCCGCGCCATTTTCAAGTTAATTTAATATTAGGTTTTCTTTTAAATTATTTAATAGTGTAATTCGTTTATACTGTTTCTATATTACTTCTTAGACAAATCTATAATTAATATTTAAGTAGGAAGTGAAAAAAAAGTGTCTGTAACACGGCAAGTTATTTAAATTATCAAAATAACTTAATAATATTAAACTTTACACATATAAAGATAAATAAATCGAGAGATGTATATTTGTTAGTATTCATACTCATAGATGTGGAATCCGCAGTTAATCTTCCATTATAAAAAAACTATCATTTTATGAATGAAAATGTGATTCAGACCGTTCCGAATTGATATCACGCTCTGAGCATCCAAATCGCGATATTTGATTAGGAACGAACGGTCAGTGTCATATTCGTTCTAAGCACGATTCGGTATGTCAGTCTGTGGGTATGTCTCGGCACGTCACTGCGCTTGAGGAATAAAACTCTCAAACTCAATATTAATAATAATATTTATATTATTTAAACTTGTATTTCTTATTAATAATTAACATTAATTCTCTATTCCAGCCACCTTAGAACCCACGGGCTTATTTAGATATGATGGCAAGAGACCTGACGGTATGACCTTAGTTCCTTGGAGTTTGGGAAAATCACTATTGTGGCACGTCACATGTGTAGACACGCTGGCAACTTCCCATCTTCAAGGAACTACTGTCAGAGCTGGTGCGGCGGCAGAACAAGCTCAAAACGTCAAGCGCCGCAAATATATAAACATTTGCAATGATTATATATTTGTGGTCTTTGCCGTTGAAACCATGGGACTGTGGGGCCTCGAGGCAAAACTTTATTTAAAGAAATTTCAAAAAAACTAGTCGACGTCTCTGGTGACCCACGGGCTGGCAGCTTCCTCGCTGAAAAGATTAGTATCGAAATTCAACGAGGAAATGCTGCCAGTGTTTTGGGCACCATGCCACTGGACAATGGCCTGGAGGAAATTTTTATATTGCAAGGTTTGAGACATTAGGATGCTTAAATTTTTATTATATTTAATTTGTTATTTAGATTTAGTTTATTTTTCTAGGTTAATTAATAATATTGTAATTCTTTTATATTGTTTGTATATTAATTCGAATAAATAAATTAACATTTTTAAAAACAAAATGTCAACTTATTTAAATCAATTATAAATAATTTTCGTGACACATGAATATTCATAATACGAAAAAAACAGACTGGCAGAACAGATGTCAAAAGTGCTAGAGGTTGTAATAATTCTGACAAAAATATTTTTTACCCTGTGTTTGACTTTAAGCGCTTTTTTTCATTTTATTTCGCTTTCGAGTCGTTCGACTTGGCGTTGCTCTATGGTTTTCATACAAAATTCGGTAAAAAAGCAAGCTTCGCTTTATTTGCTTATAAGTCGAACATAGCATTAGTTGTAAAATCTTCAAACCTCGAAATCTTTTATCTAAAATTATTGTATAATGCTATCCATATCTTTATTATGTTTGAATAGTCGTAAGATGTTGCGGAGGAAGTACCAAAATCATCCCTATTTCGTTGCAGTTAACAAATATAATTGATTGTTCCAAACTAACAACCTTGCCGTCCGTAAACTTTTACACTATGCCAGACGCCCAATGACAACACGTATGCGTCATGTTCTAAAGTGTTCAATTATGATTATATTTTAAAATATTAATGAAAAATCGCTTTTTATTAACCAATATTCCATTTAGCAATATTTAAAAAGTTATTATCAATTCAAAAAATATGAAACTAATTTATTACATTAAAACAAGGCCATGCATATAGATTATATTTATATCTAAATTATCGCTTGTAAGTATGTATAAATAACGAAATCTTCGAGTCGTGGGCCGACACGGCATGTTTTTTGATGACTCTCATGCGAGTCGTGGGCCGACACGGCGTGTTTTTTGATGACTCGCATGCGAGTCGTGGGCCGACACGGCATGTTTTTGATGACTCGCATGCGAGTCGTGGGCCGACACGGCATGTTTTTTGATGCCTCGCATGGGAGTCGTGGGCCGACACGGCATGTTTTTTGATGACTCGCATGCGAGTCGTGGGCGCTGAATGGGTTAAACGCAGGGTACGAAATTAATTTCCTTTGTCTTGCTTCATTTAACTCAATTCATCTTAGAATATGGATGTTATTCATCAATCAATCAAAAAATTCATCTTAGAATATGGATATTATTCATCATTCAATCAAAAAGTTCATCTTAGAATATGGATGTTATTCATCAATCAATCAAAAAATTCATCTTAGAATATGGATATTATTCATCAATCAATCAAAAAATTCATCTTAGAATATGGATGTTATTCATCAATCAATCAAAAAATTCATCTTAGAATATGGATGTTATTCATCAATCAATCAAAAAATTCATCTTAGAATATGGATGTTATTCATCAATCAATCAAAAAAATCATCTTAGAATATGGATGTTATTCATCAATCAATCAAAAAATTCATCTTAGAATATGGATGTTATTCATCAATCAATCAAAAAATTCATCTTAGAATATGGATGTTATTCATCAATCAATCAAAAAATTCATCTTAGAATATGCAGTGGTGGCCGCGAATCTGTGCAACAATTTGCCGGTAGAAATTCGCCAAGCGCCACTCAACAAAATGGTATATTCACATTACTTAAACAGCTCCCAGCAGTGTATGTAAGATATATTATATGTATATATATATATATAAAACACTCGATGTCTCTGGTGACCCATGGGCTGGCAGCTTCCTCGCTGAAAAGATTAGTATCGAAATTCAACGAGGAAATGCTGCCAGTGTTTTGGGCACCATGCCACTGGACAATGGCCTGGATTGCCAATGGCTCACATTACTTAAACAGCTCCCAGCAGTGTATGTAAGATATATTGTATATATATATGCGTACATATTTGTATGTATTGGTGTGTATATTAATATGTATAGTGTTATCTTAGATCAAGTTTATTTAATATTTTTAATAAGTTTCATATTTAAGCGCTTTGCACCTACCTCATAATCAAAATTCTCTGCATTGTCCCAAAGGCTGGCTGCTAGAGAATGCCTAGCGGCATTAAGCCTGCCCCTTGTACATAGTGCAATAAAGTTTTAAATAAAACAATAAATAATAATGTTACTATTCCATACAAGTATACTCACTTAAATTAGATAAAAATTATAAAAAAGTATCGTCTATAACTTGTCTCTCAGTTTCACTTCCAGCTTTCACCACAAAAAACACCAGTGTTCCACAAACCAGCACAAAATGTTTATGAATCAATATCTCTTTAACTTTATCATGGATACTAACTTTGTGCATCTCCCCATCATCACCTTTAAAATACAAGCTTGTTGAATTATAATCATATCTGTTTTCAGAACTCCAAAGATCCATAATACAAGACAGCGTCATTTCCTCAGAACATTTTTTGATTAAGTCTTTTATTTGAAATTCTGGATACAAAAACTGTATAGGAAAAAAGAGCTGATCATCCTCAAAGCAGACCACAGCATCTGACAGCTCTGGGATTATAGGTTCAATCCATGATATATCAGGTGTCTCCCCATCTAATTTTAAATTAATACCCCGTGCAATTATAATCTTCAAAGCTTCTTCTTTACGTTGATTATTCCTTTCCTCAACTCTATTAACTTTTCGACTATCCCTTTCCTTAACTCTCTTTAAAGCTATGGCTTCCTTTTCAGTTTCTATTATTTCCGTATCATCTGGAAACAATTTTTTAAAATGTTGACAATGATCGATACATCTATCGTAATCAGCTATTTTCAAAGCAGCTTTAACAGCTCTAGATCTTGCCTTTTTATGAAAAGGATAGTGGTGTAAAGCTCTTTCACAATCAAGCAAGCTAGAACGGAAATTTTCTAGTTGCCAATGAGCTGCGGCACGATTGTTACACAAACTACTCTCAGTAATAGGATTACCACATTTAATTTTTATACCTTCAGTGTACCTGTAATAGAATTAAAAAATATTTATTTTTATATTTTGTTCCTTTATTGTAACAGTTAAATACAGCTAATAACTCTTCTCCTTACATTGTTGTCCATAATGGTGACGATGCTGCGCCATCCGGGTCTAAACACATTGTTGTGGTGTGCATCTGGTCAGACCAAATATAGGGCTTTGGCCACGGGGTCTCTTGCCTTCAATTTTGCCCGTGATCACCAGTCTTTCCAGATTAACTGAACTTTTCCATTCCATATGACCGAAAATACTCAAAAGTCATTGTAGGCAGATAGAAGAGAGCCTTTAAGTGACTTTGAACTCCTTGAGTATTGGATACATTAGATTCTCCGGAATATCAACATATGCCTTCGCACCACATCTCAAAAGTTTATAACATTAAACCAGTAGTAAACAAACTTCTAAGCATTCCATGTATTCACTATGAGGGTGCCGGGTCCATCGTGTGGGTAAGAGATAAGAAGAATGGTGTCTTGGTCTTGCAACCGACAATAGGCTGGTTTCAAAAAGGAGCTTTTTTTGTTATTGCGCGATAATACGCTCAACATCTACTATTCTACTTCCTACTACTAGCTTTCAAGATCATACAGTATTTCGTTGGGTAGGGAGAGGAGTAGAATGGTGAGCGTATTATAGCGCAATAAAATTATCATCTCTTATCCACTCACGATAGACCTGGCACCCGCACTGAATCCATGGAATGCTTAGAAATTTGCCTTCTCCCCTACCCAACCAAATACTGTATTCTGATTCTGTTAATGCCATCTTGGAAGGTCTTTCCATAAATGTATTGACGGCAGACCTGCTTAATATAGTTAATAAGCTCTTACTAAAAAAAACTTACGATAATAGAGCAAGTTTGTAGTTTTTGTGCTTAAAGTTAAAGTTTCCTTCTTCCCGATAGTTATTTGCCAGTTCATCAGGAGTGTTTTCTTCTGGGTCGTATTTGAGTTGAGCCAAACCTTCAGTTAGTGGAGACATGACGTCACCTTCGCCTGGAGCTTGTTTCATGAAGAATGGGTGCTTATCCATTTCTTCCTACAATTAAATATTTAAATATTAATTAAATGTATTTATTTACATTAATAAATATTTTTGTGTCCCAACCAGGAATCGAACCTAGGTGCGATACAAAATCTCCGAATCTAAATCCACGGACTTAAGCGCTAGACATTGGAGTTGGCAGGAGGCGAGGAACAGAAGTCAATTATTTTTGTCAAGGGACACCAACAACAGTGTAGACAAATTTCTGGGCTATTCACTATGGTATGGAAGAGCAAAGAAGAATGGTGTCATAGGCTTACACCATACCTTTGGAGTTGGGCCCTCCACTGTTAAAGTTGGGCCTTCCAGAAATTTCTGTAGAACTTGCCCTACACTCGCCATGCTGGCCAGACGGGTTGACGAGGATCTTTTCTTTTTAATGACAATTTATTAATGATTTCACAAGTTATTTAATAACTTAATTGCACTATGTACAAAGGCAGACTTAATGCCGCTTAGGACAGTTTTCATGGTAAGTAGGTGCAATAATAGATATAAAATAACAATTTGTAAAACAAATACATAAAAATAATAGAAGACAAATTTCTAAGCATTCCATGGATTCACCGTGCGGGTGCCGGATCCATCGTGTGTGGGTAAGAGATAAGAAGAATGGTGTCTCAGACTTGCGACCGACAATAGGCTGGTTTGAGAAAAGAAGGCCTTCTCTATTACATATACAAATACGTAAATAGGTTATATTATATATATATACAATAATACATATAAAATAAAACTACTCATGTGATGAAGGAAGGGGGACAAAAGTAGAGTTAGTATTAGTGGAACCGGGACCAATGAGTTAATATACTCTCCAAGGCATGTTAAGTCATTGGTTATTGTGGTTATTGGCTAAATGTGTGGTGTAGTGTGGTGGTAAACAACTGAGGAACATGTGCATTTTTAAATTATTTTAATAGAAAGCAGACATAAAGGTATTGTCGTTTAATTTTAGTTAGGAAATGTCATTAGATTTTATAGTTCTATTTTATTCTTTTTGGACATTCTTTAAATTAAAGTTTTTTTATTCTTAAAGTGATTCTTTTTAATCTTCTAAGTAACCATTGTAAAATATGGCATTGATTATTTTACGTCATCATCATCATTACAGCCCCTAGAACACAGCGTCCTAGACCTCCACTGCTGGAGACGGGCCTTCCAGAACATATATCTGGAGAATTTGGCCTACACTAGCCACGCTGGCCAGACGGCTTGGTGAGGATATGATGTCAATTTTTATTAACGATTCTACAAGTTGGTATTAGTGGAACCGGGACCGACGGCTTAACATGCTGTTAATCTAAGACAAATGTACATAAGAAAAGTGTATTTCTCATTGGTACATGCCGGGTGGATTTGAACCGACCTTTGTAGGATTCAAGGAACGCGTTCTTACAACTGAGCCACCACCGCACCAGTACCAGCACAAATTTAAGATTTATTTAATAGTTTGATTTTTGAACAAAATAATTTGAAAAATAGCTAGCAATAAAATATGTCATAACAAAACCAAACATATAGACATTTGATATCATTACATCAGAGAGGTAGTGTTAGATGGTAAAATAGTTATCAAATACTTATGTACTCAAAATATGATAGCTGACATATTTACAAAAGCATTGCCTGGTCCCAAGAATGTATTTTGTGCTGAAAAAATGTGTTTAGGGATATTGGATTAAATTTATTATTATTGTTTTGTTATCTATTGTTTTTAGTAAGAAGGGTCAGGTTTTATTTTATGAATTCATTTTGTATTATTATTGATTATAAGTGAACATAGTTTAAGGGAGGGTGTTGGATAGTAAACTACGTTTTACTTATGATTGTTTTATAAAAAGTATTATGTCTAGATTGTTATTATATGTCATTGTCATTCGGAAATAAATAAGCAAAGAGAGAAGATGGTATTTTCCTTGTATTAATATTTAGAGGAACTTATAACATTCAATAATATAATAAACACCCTAAGAGCCAAGTAAAAAATCAAACTAACAAGCTCACAAACCAAGCTCATCAGTATTAAAGATCGCATTATTGTAATGATACGTCAACCAGCCATAAAATACGGTTTACTTGCCCGTCAATCAAGTCCTTTAGAACTTCAGACACCCAATTATTTCAGTAATGGTGCTTAGAATTTGCTGAAAACGCACCAACTTCCACTACGTAAAGTTGAGACTTAAATTACGTTCCTAATCATAAATCTACAACAAAAACATTTTATTTGTACATGCCGGTGTTCGAACCGTGTCCTTTACGGATTATAGGAATGTGTTCCTACAACTGGACTACCACTGCTCAGGTATCTGTAGATATAAGTGTTTTCTGGTATTAAAAGTCCGAACCTCCCAACGATCCTCAGGCCACCCATCTTCATATTTTTTCTTCTCAAGACTGTCTATAAATTCATCCAACTCCTTATCCATTTTGTTACAAAGCGCCAACCTTTCCTCGTCAGTCATGGCTTTACCTCCCGTTAACCCAGCTTTTTCAGCCATAGCTGTATTTTTTTTGATTTTTTTACTCAACCACAAATTATTCAAGAGTCGTGCACGAATATTTCACAGACTATATAGCTAATACTTGTACTCTTCATACTGTGGTGATAGCTAATGAATATTTATATCCACGTTGCTAGTATTTTTTTTTTTTTTTATAGACGGTGAATCAATAAATCATCAATGATACGCCCCCTGCCTGAAGGGCCAACGCGGGTGGGGGTCGCATGCCCGACTCATCCGTGAAGCTTCCTAGTGAAGCCCCAGGGCGCCTACGGACTAAAATCCTATAAACCGTCTCTATTTCACTGTTGGCCCTGTGTGCCTTTACAGCTAAGTCTGAGTCGTGGTTACGGAGTAAGGCACTCGTTCGCCGCGTAGTAAAACGTTGCTAGTAGTACATGTATGTCTATATATAATCTGTGGTTGCTTGCTTTTTTTTTTTTAATTGTCTTTAAAGGACATTGTACAGAATACATCAGTCCTAAACACGTAATTTATTTGCATAATATATGTTCATAACCGAGTTTGGGATCATCAAATTCCAGATGCATTATAGCCCAAACACGTCGGGTAAAATATGGGAGTCCACAGCGTTTTGTTTAATAATGTGCTACAATGTGAATAATTATGGAAAACCATAAATTGGACTTTAGATATGGGGCACAAGTTGCAGTTTATTTTTTGCGATTTTCCCGCGCTGTCAACTCCTATATTTTACCCGACGTGTTTGAGCAGTGGATGGTTCCGCGAGTGACTCCAAGAAAAGCATCAAATTCTGCAGCATCTGGAATTCGATGATGACCTCATTAAATCATGAAAAAGAATGATATATTACGTCAGACTTGGCTGTATGGGCTAGACCCTTTGCCTTCCCCATCATTTCATTCATCATCCATCGCATCGGGAAAAGAAAACAAAAAAAAAAAAAAGCAAATGGTATAAGATACATAAGTCCTAAAGACGATATCACAGATTTAACTTAATCCTTCCTTTGACATACGTTCACTTTAATGGCCGCGTTCCCATACAATTTTCTGTGTTTAAGTGATCAAATGCAACTAAGGAGAATGTAGTTACTGGCCATCAAACATAACTCAGTTAAGGACATGAAAAATCTATTCGAAAGACTTTTAAAGCCATAGATTATCCTATATCAAAGTTTAAAGCAAAGTAAAAAATAAGCGCCAAGTCGAACATGGCCATGACAGTGACGTACAGATATTCGCGCGGAAATCTATAAAATACTTTAACACTGTTGAATTGTGGAAAGGTAGTACATTAGCTATATAGTCTGTGGGTAGTACATAGCGTGTTTTTTAACCAAGCATTTGTTAAATCTATTTAATAACACAATGAATAATAGAAATTACATATGTTTATCGAACCTCGTGCAGAAATTTTGAATATGTCAGTTTTCCCTATTTTTACAGTATTTACGTTTAGCTTGGGTACTTGTCTTACGTTTAGTCTGTGATATTGGGTTTGGTGGTGTTTACATTAGCTATATAGTCTGTGGTGTTTACCCAAAGTCTACCGAGTTCACCGAGTTACATATTTATATTTATCGCGTATAATAATATAATCATAGCGGTATAATGCCTCGTTGTGTTGCTCAGAAGTGCAATGAAAATGGAAATCATATTTTTCCCAAGAATGAATATATACGGAGTTTATGGGAAAAAGCTGCAGGAATAAAAAAAGCTAAAATTGGTTCACGGCTATGCTGCAAACATTTCAAGAAATCAGATTATTTAGAATTTTCCATTACGTGTAAGCTATTTAGAGTACTATAAATTACAAATCATCATTCATTCATTCAGCTCCTAGAATGCGGAGTTCTTAACCTGAAGATAGATCCTCCAGAATATATTTCTTGGTTACATTATATTTTAGTTGGTTAGTTTACCTTACCATACAATGATATACAGTCAGTTTCTCTTATTTTTGGTACTTAATTATTACTTGGTAAAAATTAACAGGTGAATTTTTACTTAAGTACATACCAAAAATTATTTTGAGAAACTGGCTGATACTGTGTCACATTAAACTCACTCTTAATAATGACAATCAATCATTATTGAGGAACAAACAGTACTTTTTAAGTTGCTGAATTCAATAAGAACTGCATCTGTGTATGTTCCTGTGTGTAATTTTTGTTGGTTTATTGTGTAGCAAAAATATGTGTGCTTTAGATTTTTTTCCTCTCGCTGACAATATTATAGTTTGTTGTTTATAAAATTTATACTTTATTAGTAAAGTAGGTATAATAGTAAAATATTGTTATTTTTTTTCTCTCTTATTTAAAAACATTTTTCAACAATGTGAATCCCATTAAAAAAAGTCCCTTAATAGTGTGTTTGACTACTGTGCAAAGCGTGTGACAAATTGTTTGTGAACAAATATATTCTCTATAGAGATGCACTGTAAAATCTGGCATTCTTTTGTTTCTTTCTTATTTTATCATGCTTTGTTTTTTTTCATTGTAAAGATTTCTTAATTTAAATTTTTTGAGTTATGTTAATGATAACACTGATTGCTTAACAAAGAGAAGACAGATGAAATGCTGTTCACATAGCCTGCAAACACTGTAATCACCTTACGTCACTCTGTGTAAGATCAACAGCTTTTTGGATTGGCTTAAAAGCCTAAACTCTTTAAGTACTAAAATGCCGAAGTCAAACACACTGTTTAAGAAATAACATACCAAACACTGTTAGTGTTGCTATATAGAGTTCATACTGTATGTTTTTTTTATCTTTTCTTTGTTTATCTTGCAATCAGTTATCAACTTTATGCAGATGAGTTCAAAGTAATATTGCATGTGGAGCCTATTCCCCATAGGGATTATGTCCTTGTTTTCTCTGCAGCTTCAATCTGCCTGGCTATCTGCTTTCAACACTCTTCGTATTTTAAGACTTGGAGGGATTGTGAGCTAGCTGGTTAGGGTAATTTTCCAGTCTAGTCTTGTATCTAGAGTTGCAGAAGGTAATTTCATCCTTTATAGTATTTATAGGCAAGTATTCATGCAACTCGGTTATTTTAATGAACCATGGTGCATTTCCAATGTTTTATTGTGTGTTCTCTGAATTAACATCAAATTGGAATCGCAATAGCAAATCTATAGAGAAATAGGTCCAGATTGGTTTGATCATAGACATGTATTTAACACTATATGTTAAAAAAATACTGTTTATATAGGTAAATGTATGTGTAAAACTAATTCAATTATTGCTGTTTTGTTTTAGCATTTACTCCTCTCAACAAGGCAATATTGAAAGAAGACGCTGTTCCTTCTATTTTTGACTCGAATAAACCATTTGAAACTGCATATGTCACAGAATCTCATGCTAAGAAACAACCTGCAGGAAAAAAAGTGTTCTTAACCATTGCTCCAGTAATGAAAATTGAAAAAACTCAATTGAAACCTGATGTTACGAGTAATAATGAATATGATGAATAATCTAGTACAGTACTTGGTAAACCTACAGTATCTACACAGACTAACGTATTTAGACTTTTTAACTACTGATTAATTACTATCGGATTCTGATTCAGTTTGGTTTTATACCGGTTTGCTAAAATATTGACGAATATAATACCGTGCTAACTACAGTGCTCCCAATGACCAATACTATGCTACATCCTGGAAACTAAACAAATCTAACTAGTGAAGACCGATTTTTGCTGGTACTAATAAAATTTCGAAGAAACAAAGCCGATTTTGAACTTGCAAAGATATTCGCCATAACTACATCACAAGTTGGAAATATATCAGTGACTTGGATCAATTTTGTTTACAAATTGTGGTCCAAAATGGATGTATGGCCTTCAAAAAGTCTTATCAACTATTATATGTCGGAAATCATTAAAACATATCAACCGAGTGCAAAAGTACTATTAACTGTTAGTGACAGTAAAACCACCTTGCCGGGTGCAACACCAGCTGGCATCATATCCATCGGACCAGGAGGCAGTATAGTATCAAAAATCTATCAAGAAAATACAAAACTAGGTACAGTTATACAAACAAGCAATGGAAACTCAATAATGGCAGAGTGTAATATAGAAGAATTATTCTTAACATGTACTTATTTATCAATATTCCTAAGCTTATAAAATTCTTAAAAACAAGCAAGCAAGCCCAAATTCAGAACTCAGAGTTGGAAGATAAAATAGAACGATTATTAGACATTATAAAAACATACCAAATTCTAAAATCTTATATTAATCCGCTTTATGTGCCATTAATATCTAAAATATTCTTTATTTGTGTAATATTATGCAAGTTTATTGGTTCCTCGTGTGATAAACAAATTAAATAATGATAAAATAAACCCTGTGTTTGCGTGTCGCTTTAAGCGCTTTTTTATCTTTTAAAGTCGTTCGTATTGGCGTTGCTCTATGGTTTTCATACACAATCAGGCACAGATTTTTGTAGATGTCGCTAACTGCAATGGTACCTTTACACCTATATCGCATAATTTTTCAAATGTTTTGTAGTTTTAAATTTTATAACAGAATAATGTATTTTAAATTAATGTTACCTACCTTAAAAGACGAATTAAGAAAGTGCACACCGTCTTTAAAAAGAAAAAAGGTTTTATCAATAGAACGGTAATTTTGAGATCACCATATATTTGATCTCGCTTAGAAATCTCGATTTGTACACTTAAAAGCTGCTCACTTTGGCATAATATCCAGGAAATAATAAATTTCGTAATACCTACAAATACAAGTTTTCTATGCAACTAACCGATATGATATTAGGTGCCATCTATCATGCGCCATCTATCGTGATTAAAAGTTACTGATACACCCCATTTAAGCAAAATTCTGTAAAAAAGCAAGCAAATTTGCGTTCAAGTCGAACATCGCATACGAGATACCTGTTTCCGACAGAATAATAAAAATAATCAATGTTTTTTTTTTGTTTTTTGGTTCTCTTCTCCCGATGGATGATGAATGAGGTGATAGGGAAGGCAAAGGGTCCAGCCCATACAGCCAAGTCTGACGTAATATATCTTTCTTTTTTGAGTTAATGAGGTCATCATCAAATTCCAGATGCTGCAGAATTTGATGCTTTTCTTGGAGTCACTCGCGGCACCATAGCTCAAACACGTCGGGTAAAATATGGCAGTTGACAGCACGGGAAAACCGCAAAAAATAAACTGCAACTTGTGCCCCATATTTAAAGTCCAATTTATCGTTTTCCATAATTATTCACATTGTAGCACATTATTAAATAAAACAACACCACTTTTGACCAATAATATCCACAGCAAATTAATTTATAAAACAAAACCTTGCACTTGACATGTCCACGCAAAATGGCGCGAAGATCTCTTTTTTTTTATATTTTGCTATACATGATTGGTAGTTAGCTTGTCACTTTATATTTTAGCCAATCACAAACCTTATAAGCATAATGTTAAACGCGCGATAATTTCAATAAACGAAATCTTTTACTATTAATAATAGTCATAACTGTAATCCCTTGCAGGTTGGATAGAAACTACATATCATATCATTAAACCAATAACTACCGACAGGTCCGATGTCTAGCGTAATATAGACCACAGACCAAATAGCTAATATATAGACCAAGGAACATATTTAAAGATTTTAGCTAAAACTAACGGTTGAATTATAAGTTAAGTAAAGGAATTTTACAATATCAACATTTCGGCATAAATGTCGGTTATACCCTATATAGTCTGTGATGTCCGTGAATAGCTTTGGAACCAAAATGGGGAGTCAGTAGATAATGAAAAATCGCGGCAAATTTAAAAAATATTAGCTTGGTAGCCCTCAAAATATCCGCCGATCATGTTCGGGTTATTATTCTTGTTAACTACACAGCAAAAAAATAGAAACGTAAGTGAAATGCTTTTACTGAAAGGATTATTTATTTCAAATATCAAAATAATAAATCATACTAACCTAAGAAATTCAACACCACGTCTGCCTGGTTGGGTTGATTGATAATGAATAATGCCATATTCGACTTGGTGCTGTAATCTTTTTTTCCTGAATTTATGATGGAAGGCATCCAAGTGCGTTTTCATTCGCTTAATTTATATATAATTTAATATATATAATATATAATTGTATAAATTGACTAAGAGCCTACATGTTTGGCACTAGCTGTAAGTGTTGGCTTGTAATAATAATAAATAAATAAATAAATTATCCCTCATTCCGAATCGCGCTTAAAACGAATATGACACTGACTGTCGCGTCGTTCCGAATCAAATATCGCGATTTGGATGCTCAGAGCGTGATATCAATTCGGAACGGTCTAAATCACATTTTCATTCATAAAATTTAATGTATGGAAAATAAATTGCGGATTCCACATCTTTGAGTATGAATACTATATAACAAATATACATATCTCGGTTTATTCATCTTTATATGTGTAAAGTTTAATATTATTAACTTATTTTGGTCTTTTAAAATAACTTAGAACTGCCTCCGTGGTCTAGCGCTTAAGTCCGTGGATTTAGACTCGAAGGTACCGGGTTCGATTCCTGGTCGGGACACAAAAATATTTATTAATGTAAATAAATACATTTAATTAATATTTAATTTATTTGTAATATTTCTCGACTTTGGTACGCTGCAGCGCTGGAGACATCGACGAGCTTGCCATGATTGACCTGTAGTAAAGTTGGCTAAATGTGAATCCGCTTATTTATAAGCGTGGTTTCTGACCACCTCGAAATGGAAACAGTCGTAATGATACTTTACTTTACTTTTAAAATAACTTGCCGTGTTAAAGACATTATTTTTTCACTTCCTACATAAATATTAATTATAGATTTGTTTTAGAAGTAATAAACAAACAGTATAAACGAATTACAATATTAAATAATTTAAAATAAAACTTAATTTAAATAAATTTGAAAATGGCGAGCACCATAATGACAAAAAACTGACAGCGCTCAGAGCGATCTACCTCGATATCGTGAGCAGACTGCATCTCTGAGCGCGATTCGGAATAGCCAAGCCAAGAGACGTTAAGAAAACTTGTCAGATGTTTTTTTACGTAGTACAATTAGCTATATAGTCTGTGGTAGTACATGTCTATATAAATAATCTGTGTTTTGTTTTGTAAATCCGCAATTACCGCCGATGAAGGCCCATAATATCTTTTACAAGCCATGTGATACTTTAGTATTATGTTCTTTGTGCGATACGCTGCTTTGTGTAATATTTTGATTGGTAGAACACATTTTTGTATAAAATGTCAGACGCTTGGGAAGAAATCCAAGCTGTAAAAAGCAAGAGAAATAGCTTGCGTGAAAAGTTAGAAAAACGGAAGAAAGAGCGTCAAATTATTCTTGGCGCTTCTCTAGGAGTTACTGAAGCTCCACTAGGATCTCCGAGCGGGGAAAGAGCAGAGCGTTCTGTCTGTAGTCCTGCACCAGCAAAGCTAGAAAGTTTGTGTTTGCTTTTGAATTCATCCGCATTATTTACTGATGGGGGAAGAAAGAGTGGATTTATTTAGGGTTGGATATAAAAACCTGAGGCAGAAACCGATTAATGGGTTGCTTTAGAACAATAGCAGGAATTCATTAGATTAATTGATCTTGATTTAGACACTAGGTTTCCATGCTAAGCCAATGCTACTAAGGCCGCGTTCGTGTTATAGCATTTCCAACATTTCGTAGCAACTTCATAAACCAGCGCGAAATGTCGTTTTTGTTAAGAAATACCACTTTTTTTAACAATGCTAACATTTCTTAAATAAAACGAGCGGTGATGCTACTTTTTGACAAGTGTTTTCGTTCATGTTTTATCATACCATGGCATCCAATACACGTGATATTATTATGGTCTATGAATTTATTACATAAAATCGTTTAATATACCTTTTTAACAAATATAATAGAAAACTATAAAGTATATAAAAATGGTAAACGATCAATTTGACATCTGTCAAAAAGTAACATCAATAACCCTCCTTTCAACACGGTACTGACATACGGAAATTAGAATCAAATGTTAGAATTTTCATTAAACGAACGACTTGTGCTAAAAAAAGTGGTATTTTCATGCTAACATTTCTTAAAACGAACGCGGCCTAATATTAATATAAGATTGTTAAGAAACTGTCATAAAACAACTTCAGACTTACGAACCAGTATATACCCAAGAAATATATTCTGGAAGCCTATATCCAGCAATGGACGTTTTGGCCTTGTGGGCTGTTGTGATGATTTTTTACTCTTTTCAGCATCAGAGAAGAGTATAGTACCTCCAGCGTCTCTTGAAGTCCAGCTTCTTGAAGTGTTGTCTGACATGCAGTTACAATTACCAGCGACTGCAGAAACCTTGCTCCCTGGTCTTGGGGACTTTGACACAGGAATTGTCTCCAGTCTATTACACAAATTTGCAACACAGAAACTCATTACGTGGGTAGTTTTAACTTTTATTAGGATGTAATTATATAAAATAATCAAGACAGACCTATTACTTAAACAACATTTGTTAAGCAGTTGTGTCATCGTACATTTTTAAAATGAGCTTCCAAAACCACTAACAGATAAACAAAATATTGGGCGGTAGTGCTTAGTTTTATTCATGGACCTTAATGGTAATTACTAATATTTTGAAGTACCTATGCCACTGGAGGTTGATATAGTATTTCATTTGTAGTTTACGAGAGCCACCTGATGGGAGCTTGGAGTCAAATTTAGAGGTTGTGAGTGCTGAATTTGTAAAATTGGCTGCTGTACTTGCGGCACTCAATGAAGACCAGCCCATTGCTACTAAGAGGAAAGGTAGCAGGTTATATTAATTTTACCATAAACACTAACATTTAGATGTATGTAGAACACTTAAGGCTTTAAGCGAGCTATAGAACAAGGTCATAAAATAATTTTTAGTTATACTCAATATACATTAAGTAAAATTGTTGCTAACAATTTACAGATGTGAAGTCTGAAATAAAAGTTTATTATTATTATAGACAAACATAAAACATGTTAAAAGATTATAAGCCTTTCAGCAGCGCATTGCTGATATACCATGGACTGCCTCCGTGGTCTAGTGGTAACAAACGTTGCCGTGAACTCGGGAGGTTGTGGGTTCGATTCCCACCGGGGCAAGTTGTACATTGTATAATTTATCTCGGTCTGGGTGTTTATATGTATAATATGTATATATTTACAAAAGAAAAAAGTATAATATGTAGTTTATCAACCATCTAGTTTCCGTAACACAAGCCTCGTTGCTTACCACGGAAACTAGATGGCGCTGTGTGACCTGTCTGGAAATATTTATTTATACATATTGATATAAAGTAAATACTGGTGTAAAGTTCATAAAATTGACAGTTATCACCAGTCCATGTCACTAGCCACTTGTCCAGTTAGTTTTTAAAACTGTTTACAGTTGGGCACTTCAACAAATGTTATTCAAGAAGTGACAAACATTGAACATAATTTACATATTGTGTTATAGGTGATGCAGTTTTAGATGACCAGAGTGGTGCTAAAACCGCCAAAACAAGTTCTGAAGATAAAAAAACTGGGAAGAATGATACTGATTTAATGGTATGCATTTATGTAGTTACCTTTTACATGTGTATTATTTAAGTTGAAGCTATTATTTTATTATAGTGCACTTTATTTGCCTGTCTGTTAGATTAAATCATTTTAAAGAAGATAATAAATTTCTAAACATCCTTTGGGTTCACAATGTGGTTGAACTTTCATTGTCTATAGGCTAGTCTACAAATGAGGCCTTCTTTTTTATTGGGCAACAAGATGTTTACCATCCTGCTCCTCTTCCTACCCCACCAAATACTGTATGGTTCTGTTAATGCTGTCTTGGTAGCCGTTCCATAAATGTTTTAAGGGCAGACCTGCTTAGGCCCAATTCTTTCATTGCTCAGACTTCCGAATACAGTGATAACATTCTAAGTTATAGACCAAGAAATTCAACAAGTTATCAAAAACTGTTTTCAGGTCTAAAATAATTAAAATGTTCCTCTAATGCCTAATATTTATTCATCATTTCGGAATGCGGCTGTTAAGCATTTGTTATTGGTTTAAATTTAAATAAATAGAATTATTAATATATTTTGTATTTTATTCCAGTCCCTTTTATCAATGCCTTCAAGTCGCGAAAAAGCTGATAAGTTGGTTGGTGAAGAAATAAACGATTTGTTAAGTAAACCCACAGCTAAGGAGAAGTCTTTGGCAGACAAATTTAAAAGTCAAGGAGGTTAGTCATTATTGATATTTTTATTGTAGCGCATTGCTGATATGCCTATATCAAGCATTGATGTAAACTTTATAAAATTGTAAGTTAGTCTACTTCAATAAGGACTTTAATATGTTATTATTATATTATATGCTCCACATATTTACAACTCCTTTATTTATGAAGTGATACTCCACAATTTTATTGCTGGATTTTCTCATTAGTTTCATTCCATGGCCACGAAGGGGAAATATCATCTAAACATTTTGGTTAGGTGGAGGTTATACCTTCCTGCTAGAATTTGAAATATCTTAATTATATCTCCCCTCATTTTGCTATCCCTGAGACTTGTAAGCTTTAAATATTTAAGCCTCTGGTAATTTATGCAAACACAATAATTTATGTTGTTATATAAATTTATATTGATGTAAGCTTGGCTATGATCGGAAATACTTGTGCTATCCAGAATCCACTATTTTAACAACCTTTGTTTGCGCTTAAGTAATGGAATAAGGCTGCTGCAGTGAGAATTGACTAGGTTATTGGGTTGCTTAAGAAGCCTGCAGCAGGAATTGACTAGGTTATTGGATTGCTTTTATAACACGATCTAGGGATTTGTTAAAAAGTAAAGTATCATTGCAACCGTATCCCGGTGGTCACATATAGCATATTTATGTGAATTAGCAACAAAACCAATTCTACATCTTGTTACAGGTGCACAAGTAAAAGAATATTGCCCACACGGTACCCGAGCTGAATGTATTCGGGCACATTCACGAAACTATTGTTGTAAAAAACTTCACTTTAAGAAGATCATTCAAACACACACGGACGAGGCGCTTGGGGATTGCTCCTTCCTTAACACCTGTTTCCATATGGACAGCTGCAAGTAAGTCGAAAAAAAGTAAACTATTACCACACCGTATCCCTTTCGGGGCGGTCAGAAATCACGCTTTTTAAAGAAACTGAATCACATTTAGCCAACTTTACTATAGACCAATGTCTGTCTTAGCATACCAAACTCGAGAAATATCACAAATTAAATAAATTATTATTTCTCAAACATTAATCAAACCTCACCTCAGCGTCTAAATCTTACCCGCTAGACCATGGAGGCAGTCTGAAATAAAAGTATCTGGTAAGATTGAGCTATCAAATTAGTACATTCTAAGCCACACTGGGTTCGATTCCTGGTCGAGTTTGGTACGCTAGAGACATCGATGACAACATGGACAGACCTACAAAAGTGGATATTGAGCCACTTTAACTGAATGCGAAATTGAAAGATAATCATGCCAATGTGAATGTAAGAACTGGAAGAAGTTTGGCTTGGGCAAACATGCTGCGTTCACAGTGACATTAACATGGTCGCTGCTAAAGCGTCTGTGTACCGTGAGTCCTAGGTACTTGACCTTCTGGGCCCATAGTATCCTTTCGCTATATAAGTGAAGTGGGGAGTTGAGAGAGCTGTCCTTTGCCTCTATTGGGAGCATAGTCTCTTGCTTTTTTCCTACATTCATCAACAACCTCCATTTATCTTACCATTCGGGGAGAAGATCGAGGCAGCGCTTCATCTTCATCGCTGCATACTTATTACGAGAAGAAGTATGCTGCATCGTCAGCAAACAACACCAATTTGACTCCCTCCGCCAACGGTATGTCGTCGGTGAATCTATGCCTTAGAAATTTTAATGTCATCATCATATATATAGCTTCCCACATCATTAAACTTAGCCCACATCATAGTGGGTCTATATGGTATCTCCAACACATCATGGATCACCAAACCCATGACCTTCATGGTGCTACAATCTCATAATAACAATTATTATTTTAACTTCCAGATATGTACATTATGAAGTAGACAATGCAGATCCTAACATGAAATCTATAGAACATTCTCAGAAAAGCTCACAAAATGGTATGTGTTTATTATTACAAACTACTAAAGTTATTTTAAATACTTTATCTATTAATAAGTGAGTCTTCTTTGATTGTGAACGTAAAGCTTTTGAAGTGGGTGACCATTTTTAAGCTAATAGTTATTCTGCATTTTCGGACAAATCCCATAAATCTAATATCAAAACTGTTGTGTATACAAGTGGCAGTAATAACAGTTGATATTAACTAGTGGGTAGTATTAAAAAGAAAACATAAGTTGGAACTTTAACAGTGAAGCTGTATCATGCATAATCCTTAATTGTGAGTATATAATAGTGGCGACGAGGACAATTAACAGTGGAATAAATGCGAAGCTAATAGAGGAATGGGAGAATATTCCTCAGCATCGTCTTAGAAATCTGGTGGAAAGCATGCCAAACCTTATAACAGCTCGTGGTGACAATACGAAATACTAAAATGTGCAAAAATTGCATATTATAATTTTCGAAATCTAGTAAAAAATGGTAATTTTTATTTAACTTAATTTTATTAAAAATAAACTTCATAATCTTAAAATTTTATGATTTTTGATTTAAGCACTATAAAATTGTCTATAATACAGTCTCTATTTCATAAAGCTAGCTCCAATATTTTGGAAGTTATTGAGGTTTTTGTTACCGACCCGCTTTCTATGCGGCCCAGTGTTGAATTATTGAAAAAATCATATTGAAAGGTTATGTTACTGTTTAGAAGCAAATAAAATAATGGTTGATGCAAAGAAAAAGGCGAATTTACTAGGAGTCATGTTATGGTCATGATTTATTTGATTTAATTGTCTCCCTGATAACTCCAAATCAAGTAAGTGTTCACCCAACACTGAATGAAATTGTACAATCTTATAAATTTCATATGAAAAATCAAGCGATGAAGAAGATGGTGAGCAACTTGCTATACCACCACAAGACCAGTGGCCAGATATGATTGGCGTGTCTGGACCTGAAGAGATAGTGATATACAGAGACAGAGTGGGGACTTCAAAACGGAATTCAAACTAAATGGGCTGAACTTATAGATGGCATTGTAAAGCGAGCCAACTCAGTCCTTTATGCAATTAAGAGATCCTTCCAGCAAGTCAACCCCAACACTTTTATAAAATTATATAAAACATACATAAGACCATTGTTGGAATATGGTTTTCAAGTATGGAATTCATAAAAGACATAGAAATTCTTGAAGGCGTACAAAGGCGAGCAACTAAACTTCCACACTGCTTGAGGAAGAAGTCCTATGACCAGAGACTTAGATACCTAAAGCTGACAAGTCTCAGAGGTTGCAGAATGAGGGGAGATATAATTGAGACATTTAAAATTCTAACAGGAAGGTATAACTGCCCTCACCTAGCCAAAATGTTCAAGTTGAACACAATGATATTTCCCCGTCGTGATCACGTAATGAAATTGATGAGAAAATCCAGCAATACAAATGTGAAATATCACTTTATGAATAACAGAGTTGTAAATATGTGGAACAAAATACCAGAAGACATATTGAAATCCCCAACTGTAAACACTTTTAAAAACAAACTGGACAAGTGGCTAGTGACAATCGAAATAGACTATGGTGATAACTGACAATTTAATAAACTTTACACTAGTGCTTGATATAGGCATATCAGCAATGTGCTGCTCGCTTATTAATCAATAACAATAATAATCATTATTGAGTTATAAATAGTGAAACTAACACGATTTTGTGTTATATAGATTAAATCAATATTTATTCTATTGCATAAGTTAACAGCAGAAAGTGGTGATGGCTCAGTTGTAAGAACAATCCTACAAAGGTTGGTTCAAATCATGTACCAATGAGAAATACACTTTCTTACGTACATTTGTTATAGATTTACAAAAAGTTATCCTTATTGAACTTACCGTTCCGTGGGAATCAAATATTCCAAAATACCACAACATGAAGTCGAATAAATATTATGATCTCACAGAAGAAATGATCAGGAACGGGTTCAAGACTCAGCTTTACGCAGTGGAAGTTGGTGCGAGACGAGTTCCAGCAAAATCTTTGCATCACTTACTGGAAGAATTGGGCCTAAGCAGGTCTGCCGTCAATACATTTATGGAACGAGCTTCCAAGATGGCATTAACGGAATCATACAGTATTTGGTTGGGTAGGGAGGCCTCCTTTTCTTAAACCAGCCTATTGTCAGTCGCTTATTTATTTTATTCTTTTCATCTCTTACTCACACACGATGGACCCGGCACCCGCACGGTGAATCCATGGAATGCTTAGAAATTTGTCTTCTCACTAATACCAACTTGTGGAATTGTTACTTAAAAAATCATTATAAAGTTGACATCGGACCCTCGCTAACCTATCTGGCCAGCGTGGCTAGTGTAGGCCAAATTCTCTAGATATATGTTCTGGAAGGCCCCTCTCCAGCAGTGGAGGTCTAGGTTAGTTTATAGATAGATATACACTTCATTACATTTATCATATTTACAACACCACCGTGCTTTGGAAAGCATGTTAAGCCGTTGCTCCCGGTTCTACTAACATCAACTTGTGGAATTGTTAATAAATTGTCATTAAAATTGATCACACACCGTCGCCAACCTGCATAGCCAGCGTGGCGAGTGTAGGCCAAATGTATTCTGCAAAGCCCATCTTAACAAATCTAACATAATAAAAATTTGTTTAGCCATTTTTTTACCCGATTTTAATGTATGTAGATTGAATTAATATTTATACTGCCTCTGTAGTCCAGTGGTTAAGTCCGTGTCCGATTTAGACGTACCGGGTTTGATTCCTGGTTTATGGTGTTGATACTTTTCTATTGTAAAAGTTATTTACTTTCAGGTAGCAATCTAATATCAAGTCCTGGAGGTGTACTGACTTTAACTCCCCCTCAATGGATACAATGTGATCTTAGATACTTGGATATGACGTTTTTAGGTAAGTAAATGCCAATCATTCACCTTATATCCTGTCATCATGGTTCCGCTGAGTACCTTACAGATGCTCTCAATACAGTACAGGAAGGTGATTCGGATAGTGGAGTAGCTTCGTGGAGATGTAGCCTGAAGCATGTTCTACAAGCTATAGAATTCTCCTATATTTTGCAACGGAATGCACAGGCTAAAATATGAATACCATAGCCGCCATATCATTCACCTTATATGGCGATTTTGGCTAAATTGTATTCACAGCTATATATGCATTTTTATTAGATAAATTATTATAACAAGATACCAATTTAAGTAAAAAAAAATTTTTTTATAATATTTACTATATCGCATACCTAGATCTAAACAGCACTAACTCAAAAAGCTCTTTTTTCCGTATAGATTAATGCTTTTATTTTATCTCCATTTGTTTGCGTCAGGCACGCGCACTTAAAATATTTTAAAATCTCTTTTATTGGTCGGTAGGTAGTGAGATAAAAATTTGATGGTGTGCATAACTCAAAAATGATGTTTTTTTGAGTTAACTCCCTTTAGATCTAGTACTTCGTTCCGATACGCGATAATAGTAACCTAAGCACGCTTAAAGGTGTTCCGAGACGTGCTTAAACTGTTTTGCCAAAAGCAAAGCTGTGTGATGACATCATTTCTCGCGCTTAGACTGCTCACGATATCGAGGTAGATCGCTCTGAGCGCTGTCAGTTGTTTGTCATAATGTCGCGCGCCATTTTCAAGTTAATTTAATATTAGGTTTTTTTTTTAATTTATTAATATTGTAATTCGTTTATACTGTTTGTATATTACTTCTAAAACAAATCTATAATTAATATTTTAGTAGGAAGTGAAAAAAAAATGTCCTAACGGCAAGTTATTTTAAAAGACCAAAATAAGTTAATAATATTAAACTTTACACATATTAAGATGAATAAACCGAGAGATGTATATTTGTTAGTATTCATACTCAAAGATGTGGAATCCGCAATTTATCTTCCATTCATTTAAAAAAAAAACTAACATTTTATGAATGAAAATGTGATTTAGACCGTTCCAAATTGATATCACGCTCTGAGCATCCAAATCGCGATATTTGATTCGGAACGACGGTCAGTGTCATATTCGTTCTAAGCGCTCTGAGCGCGATTCGGAATGAGGGGACTGTCAGCTGTCCACCGTTGGCTGCCCCGGACCCCGCGGTTAGATATCGCTCTGGCCCCAACACTACTATTTACAATTTTATTCATCTCGAATCCAAATAAATGATGTCATTTACTTGCACAGCTAACATATGAAACAATCATATTTTGTAAAAATTAATTATTTTTCAGGAAAATTTGCAGTCATAATGGCGGATCCACCGTGGGACATCCACATGGAATTGCCTTATGGGACCATGTCGGATGATGAGATGAGGTGTTTGGGAGTTCCACAACTACAGGACAGCGGACTCATCTTCCTCTGGGTCACTGGCAGGTCACAATTTTATATATCATCATCACAGCCTAGAACACAGTCGTAGAATTCCACTGTTGGAACTTCCGTTGGAAATCGGCCTTTCAGAATTTTCCGGAGAATGTGGCTTACACTTGCCAAGCTGGTTGGCGAGGGTCTGATGTTAATTTTAATAACAATTTATTAACGATTCCACAAGTTAGTTTTAGTGGAACCGGGACCGATGGCTTAACATGCTCTCTGAGGCATGGGAACGGTGGTGAAGACAATATTTAAGCATTCCATGGAATGATTTCCGTGTGGGTGCCGTCGTGTGTTCCCACACAAAGAAAGATGAGAAGAATGGTGTTTCGGGGTTGAGACCGACCATAGGCTGGTTTACAATATTATTTCATCCACCATTTTACTCTTCTCCCTAACCAACCAAGTACTGTATGATTCCATTAACTGTATTGGCCTGCTTAGGCCTAATTCCAACCCTCTCGCACCAACTTCCACTGCGTAAAGCTGAATCTTGAACCCGTTCCTGATCATTTCTTCTGTGAGATCATAATATTTATTCGACTTCATGTTGTGGTCTTTTGGAATATTTGATTCCCACGGAACGGTAAGTTCAATAAGAATAATGTTTCGAGCAAACCCTAAGATGTCTGGCGTATAGGCTGATACAGCTAGTTCATCTATGACAAAAATATTTTTAAGGAAAGTCTACATGGTTCGAATCGACCTTTTACGGTTAAGGACCGGGGCTCGACAAATGAAACAACAAATAACGGGTCGTAGATTTATTGTATATTCAGTTGAGGACACTTTCGCACATTTAGGAGTGTAGGTAATCTAGGTAATGCTTATCTCGTGTATCCCTGGTGGGGAGTTGGGCGACGGACGAGATGAGTCTCCGGAAGCCCGCGGATCTTCCAACCCAAAATCACATCTTCTGACTGCTAATGAGCGTTGCATCTAGGTAGTATTATCTACATCTAGCAGTAGCGTGCAGTGCTTTGCAGTAATCAGAGAAGGTGATCACAATTATAATAAATGAAAAATGTTTTTTTTTTTTTTTTCTTTAAAGGTCGTTGTACAGAATACATCAGTCCTAAACACGTAATTTATTTGCATAATATATGTTCATAACAGAGTTCATAACCGAGTTGGGGATCATCAAATTCCAGATCCTACAGCATTTGATGCTTTACTTGGAGTCACTCGCGGCATTATAGCCCAAGCACGTCGGGTAAAATATGGGAGTCCACAGCGCGGGAAAACCGCATAAAATAAACTGCAACTTGTGCCCCATATTTAAAGTCCAATTTATCGTTTTTCATAATTATTCGCATTGTAGCACATTATTAAACAAAACAACACCACTTTTGACCAATAATATCCAAATTAATTTACAAAACAAAAACTTGCACTTGACATGTCCACGCAAAATGACGCGAAGAACTCCAATGAAAAATGACCTAAGTAAAATGACAATTAACAATTAATGAGATGACTAATGATTAGTGGCATGATAATGGGTATGTGAGTCGTCGTTTGGTGATCGTGGAATATGTGGAACTGCATACCCACCGCAGCACTAGATATAAAACACACAAAAACACAATATATATCACACCAGACATTTAGCCATTCTACAATCTAAAACTAATTGTTAGCACTTACCCAATTAGGGGATTACTGTCGTTGGTAATTTTAATGTAACTTCGTTCAAGCACATTTAATATTTTATTTATTATTTGTCGGAGCACCCGCAAAAAGAAAGTGCGCAGAAAAGGTTTCTTCTTCTTCTTTTTTAAACTAGTAAGACTAGTAATGGCAATCGCCACTAAGGCATTTGTGCCAACATCACGTTTGTATTGATTAATAAATTGCGTATAGGTACTGGTTAAGGGTTTGATTGGACACGATGAATCACAAACACTAAAACAGAAAATGGAGTGGTTAGTATGATACGTCACAACACAATACATTGATTTGTTAGTACTTGGGACAACATATAGACAACACATACATTTAGGGTGTGATTACATTGTAAGTATAGAGATTCTTGTAGCCAGGGCCACAGCACTGCACCCGAGCCGAAGCCCCACCCTAGCATCAATATATGTCTAGCTGACTTTAACCGCTCCTCCCTCCCTTATGCATAATGACAAAAAATACATTTTCAGTCTGCATGGTAAGAAAGAGGGGGTTACAATTCTGCGGACTGGAACCGGGGCAGGTAGCAACCATCCGGAGGATATTGCTATGACACAACAATTCATTTATTTCTCATTAATTATATCTATTTAATATTATTATTATTAATGAGGAACGGCTGATTTTGACACATTGCGTACCGTCCCTGAGCGTTCTGATTCTCCGAGTTCATCGCATAACGCATTAATGCGTTTCTATTAAAACAATTATAAACTGCCATGTTACAAGGATTATAGAGGAATGCGTTCTTACAATTGAGCCACCACAGATCTTATTCCACAGTTTTTTTTTTATTGCAGGGCTATGGAATTAGGTCGCGAATGTCTAAAACTTTGGGGGTATGAACGAGTTGATGAGCTTATTTGGGTCAAAACTAACCAACTGCAGAGGATAATCAGAACAGGACGGACAGGACATTGGCTAAATCATGGAAAAGAACACTGCTTGGTAACTAATTGCTGGATGTGGTTAAAACATTATTTACCTAATTTAATTAGACTGTATTTTTGGTCTAGCGGTTAAGTCCGTGGATTTAGAATTGAAGGTACCCGGTTTGATACCTGGTCCGGACACAATGAATTATTAAATTTATTTGTGATATTTCTTGAGTTTGGTAGGCTAGAGATATCAACGAGCTTGTCAATTGTCATTATGGGCCTTTAGTAAAGTTGGCTCAATGTGATTCAGCTTGTTTAAAAGTGTGGTTTCTGACCACCCTGCAAGGAAGACTGTTGTGATGATACTTTACATTTTTATTTTAATAACTTTTAGCAACTGCCTCCATGGTCTAGCGGTTAAGTTGTGGATTTAGACTCGGAGGTACCGGCTTCGATTCCTGGTCGTGACACAAAAATATTTATTAATGTAAATAAATACATTTAATTTATTTGTGATATTTCTCGAGTTTAGTAGCATCGCTTGCCACTTGTCATGATTGGCCTATATTTAAGTTGGCTAAATGCGAATCCGCTTACTTATAAGCGTGGTTTCTGACCACCTCGAAAGGGAAACGGTTGTGATGATACCTTTTAGCAACCCATCACGGTTGCTTTCATATAAACACTGGTTTTCATTTGGATAACCGATTGGCGAACGTCGCTCTTAGAGGTATCTGCCCATGAATGAGAATGCCCATTTTTCTTAGAGAAATGGGTCCAATAAAATGTTTTCGTCTTATAATGATTTCTTTTTTATTTCATAGTTAATATATTGTGATTTCTTAATCTGTAATTAGTTTTAATTATTTTACCCTAGCATAACGACAATTGACAAAAACTTTTTTTACCTTAATAATTACATAGTCTTTATCCCGCCAATTTGAAATCCAATGTTTTGTCTGTAATAAAGTACCTAATCATAATAAAGAACCTAATCGTATAAATAGTGTTTTGTAACTATTTCATACATAAATCTTAATCAATTGGGAGTGGAGAGGTTCTTCGCGCCATTTTGCGTGGACATGTCAAGTGCAAGTTTTTGTTTTGTAAATTAATTTGCTGTGGATATTATTGGTCAAAAATGGTGTTGTTTTGTTTAATAATGTGCTACAATGTGAATAATTATGGAAAACGATAAATTGGACTTTAAATATGGGGCACAAGTTGCAGTTTATTTTTTGCGGTTTTCCCGCGCTGTGGACTCCCATATTTTACCCGACGTGTTTGGGCTATAATGCCGCGAGTAACTCCAAGTAAAGCATCAAATTCTGCAGCATCTGGAATTTGATGATCCCCAACTCGGTTATGAACTCTGTTAATGAACATATATTATGCAAATAAATTACGTGTTTAGGACTGATGTATTCTGTACAATGTGCTTTAAAGACAATTAAAAAAAAAAAACAATTGGGTGTTCTTCGCGCCATTTTGCGTGGACATATCACGTGCAAGTTTTTGTTTTGTAAATTAATTTACTGTGGATATTATTGGTCAAAAGTAGTGTTGTTTTGTTTAATAATGTGCTACAATGTGAATAATTATGGAAAACGATAAATTGGACTTTATATATGGGGCACAAGTTGCAGTTTATTTTTTGCGGTTTTCCCGCGCTGTGAACTCTCATATGCCGCGAGTGACTCCAAGAAAAGCATCAAATTCTGTAACATCTGGAATTTGATGATGACCTCATTAACTCATTAAAAAAGAAAGATATATTACGTCAGACTTGGCTGTATGGGCTAGACCCTTTACCTTCCTTATCATCTCATTCATCATCCATCGGGAGAAGAGAATCAAAAAAAAAAAACTTAATCATTTGACTATTTAATTAAATAATATTTTAATGCTGGGGTGAAGGAGATGTTTTTTAAGAATTAATGACATTTCTCTTTTAGGTCGGTATGAAAGGCAATCCAGATAATCTAAACCGAGGGTTGGATTGTGACGTCATCGTCGCTGAAGTAAGAGCTACTTCTCATAAACCTGACGAAATCTATGGCATTATTGGTAAGTTATATAGTAAATAAATTATTTCTGTTTTCATTAACTCGTTATCATGTATGTCTGTCTGGGGAGAATTTTGTAGTTAAATTTAAACACTAAAACGCATAAAAAATAATATTGTACCATGTTTTTATAACTGACTAATATTGTACCATTATTTTATAACGGACTAATACTTAACTTCTTAATCAGTTGCATACAAATAACACTAAAACGCATAAAAAATAATATTGTACCATGTTTTTATAACGGACTAATATTGTACCATTTTTTTATACGGACTAATACTTAACTTCTTGATCAGTTTCATTGAAATAACACTAAAACGCATAAAAAATAATATTGTACCAAGTTTTTATAACGGACTAAAATTGTACCATTTTTTTATAACGGACTAATACTTAACTTCTTGGTCAGTTGCATTCAAATAACACTAAAAAGCATTAATAAATAATATTGTACCATGTTTTTATAACGGACTAATATTTAACTTCTTGATCAGTTTCATCGAAATAACACTAAGACACATAAAAAAAACTATAATTTATAATAGTCTAAGGATACATACATACAGATTTATAACTTTTTCTAAATCATCCTGAAAATTCATACTTGGTAACTTTTGATAGCGATAAAAATATTTGTAAGATTGGAAACGAAAAACATGGGGTCTGACAAACATACATACAGACACACGGACACGCAGACAAAGCTTTATTCCCATTTATAACGTTAGTATATGAATTTGTGAACTGCCGGGTTCGTATCCTGGAAGGGACACAAAAATATTTATGTAAATAAATTCATTTGTGATATTTATCAAGTTTGGTATGCTGGAGACATCGACAAGCTTGCCACTTGTCATGATTGGCCCTATAGTTAAGTCGGCTAAATGTGAATCCGCTTATTTATAAGCGTGGTTTCTGACCACCCCGAAAGGGAAACGGTCGTGATGATATTTTTTATATGAATTTCAGAAAGACTTAGTCCGGGTACGAGGAAAATTGAGCTGTTTGGTCGGCCACACAACATACAACCTAATTGGTGAGTGTCATTACAGCCCCTATAGCGTCCTAGACCTCCACTGCTGCAGATGGGCCTTCCAGAACATATATCCTATATATATATATATATATATTATCGAACAGAAATGTCAACACAGTTTGACATTCTCAACTGTCAAACCATAGACAACAGCCATCGAAACTTCTCATCTCAAAAAAACATATATATTTCAGGATTACCCTAGGAAACCAGGTAGATGGCGTTCGATTGGTGGATCAAGATCTTATGACTGCTTTCAAGAAAAGGTACCCTGATGGGAACTGTATGGCACCTCCTCCAGCCGAAACCGGCATTGTGTAATGCAGTTTAAACAATTTTTGTTTTTTTTTTTGGCTTTTCCATACGAACTATTAATTCTCAAATAGCCAATTTTTTTTTGTCATTTCCGACATACTGTTTCAGAATAACATATTACTCTAAAGTTAGAGCATACAAAGTCATCCCGCATACAAAGTCACCCCGCATACAAAGTCACCCCGCATACAAAGTCACCCTGCATACAAAGTCACCCCGCATACGAAGTCACCCTGCATACAAAGTCACCCCGCATACAAAGTCACCCTGCATACAAAGTCACCCCGCATACAAAGTCACCCCGCATACAAAGTCACCCTGCATACAAAGTCACCCCGCATAATAAGAAGCCCCCGTTAACTTACAATGAGTTTAAAATCATCTAATTTCGTGCTCTACATTTAAGAAAAAGAAACGCATCTAGATCATGTGTTGCCATTGTAAAAAGAGATTATTTAAAAAAAATATAATTAATGTGTTAAAAAAAAAAACTTTATTTTTTTTCTCTTTGAATAATCTGTGATTAGGTATTTTTGGAAGGATCCAATCCACAATTTTTAAGAAATTTATTTATAAATTTCTGTCAGCTCCTTGATATATCATATGATATCAAAAACAATCCATATAAAAATACTGCTTTTGAAATATTCAAAATGTATAAAATGATGAACTAATCTTAATTCCAAGACCTATAACTTAAAATTAACTTAATGTGGATGAGATCTGCTTAAAAGAAGAGTGAACGCGGGAAATAGTGTCAACGGGGAGCCCTGGGGGTTACTGATCGCCAGTCTAAATAACAGTGACAAAGCTCGACTCGCCATACACAATGCCATGCTGGTGCCAACACTTATGTCCTCCGCTTATCTATAAGCGTGGTTTCTGACCACCCCGAAAGGTGATGATACTTTACTATATATTATTTTTCTAATGGTTTGGTGGAGACGATGTGTTAGCGAGATTGTTAATTATTGGAACTCTAGGTCTAATTTTGGTTTGATTTGTTTCATGTATGTTTACTTTATGTGACTGTTTGTTTCCAAAATAAAATAAAAAATAAATAAAATATATATAGAAGCGAGACGTGGATATGTCGGAATACGCATAATAGAGTTAATTCAGTAGAAATGAGGTCGTTGCGTCGGATATGCGGCGTCACTTTGACGGACCGCAAACGTAATATACAAAATGGTATGATGTATGAAAGAAAGTATAGAGACAAAAATAAGGAAAGGCATGCTCCGATGGTTCGGGCATGTCGTAAGGATGAGCGAAGAGAGATTAACGAACCAGATATATAATGCGAAAGTTGTTGGCAAAAACACAGCCCCCTTCTGTAACTTAGTCGCAAACGTTATTAGTGGACTTCGTTATTTGCGTCAGAGATTGCGTCATAATTACAAAATATTATGCAATAGAACTTTAATACCCTTCATCTCACACTCTCCCAAAGGTTAGATGTTAGAAAATGCCTTGTAGGCATTAATCTTCGCCTTTGTACATTTTTTTTCGTGCAATAAAGAATTTAATAATAATAATAGCGTGATAAATGTATAGTTAACGGATTCCATTATATAACGTTTGCGCTTAAGTAACAGAATAGGGCTGCTGGCAGACCAAGACTCACATATTACGATCAAATAAACAAAACAATAGCTGAAGGTGGATTAAAAGCCATCGACAAACAAAAGAATTTTTGATGAATGTCGAAGAAGGGAAAGAGGTATGTGACCGTGACAAGTGGCGCTTAATTGTCTCTGCGTACCCCGCAAGGGATCTGGCGTGATAATATGTATGTATCTATGGATATGTATCGTAACTACGAGGGGCGTTCAAAATATTCTCGGTATGTGGATAAAAACAAACAAGTACGAAAAGTTTGATATTTTTATTTTTCAATATACTCCCCCCCTATGTTCATACACTTATAAGATCGATCAATTATTTTTTTTAATCCCTCATAAAAATATTTTTTATCTTTGGTGTAAAAATGCTCCTCCACGGCCGTCTTCAACGCTTCATCGTCAGAAAATTTATTTCCACGCAGATCCTTTTTAAGATTGGGAAACAAAAAGAAGTCGCTTGGGGCTAAGTCCGGACTATAGGGTGGATGAGTAACAGTTTCAAACCCACATTCAACAATAGCTGCCTTGGCAATATGAGCAGTATGGACAGGGGCGTTGTCATGCAGAAGCAGAACACCTTTGGTTAACTTTCCTCGCCTCTTTTCTTTGATCGCATCTCTTAATTGACGTATAACGTTAGCGTAGTACTGCCCTGTGATATTTACACCTTTTTCTTTATAATCGATAAGCAAAACTCCTTCACAATCCCAAAATATTGTGGCCATGACCTTGCCAGCTGACGGGATTACCTTGAACTTCTTGGGATGAGGTGAACCCTTAATGTGCCACTGCATGGACTCCTGTTTGCTCTCTGGGTCATAATGATGAACCCAGGTTTCATCTCCAGTAACTATTTTTTGCAGCACCTCATCGGGATTTTCACCACACAGGTCGATAAAATCTGAACAGCAAGCCACACGCATATCCTTTTGAAGAAGCGTCAGCATTCGCGGAACCCATCTTGCACTTACTTTTGACATATTAAGATGGTCATGTATAATGTCATGTACGGTACCAATAGAGAGATTGGTTACTTGAGCTATAGATTTTACCTTCACTCGGCCGTCTTCCAATATAAGTTTTTCCACTTTATCAATATTTTCTTGTGAGGTAGCCACTACAGGCCGGCCAGGTCTAGGGTCATCTTCAATACTCTCCCTTCCACGCTTAAATTCGCTTGACCATTTTTGAATAGTAGATAAAGAAGGAGCAGACTCACGGTAAACACATTCCATTTCCTCTTTTATGGTTTTTTGATTTTTACCCTGTTTTGTCAAGAATTTTATGACGGATCGGTGCTCTAATTTCGTTAAAATTGTTAATTCGCTCATGGTGTTCATGTTTGTTCGGCAATTGCAGAAAAACAAAAGAACATCTCGGTTCCAATTTTACTTTTTTTTAATGTCAATGGATGAATCTTAGCGGCCAGTAACAAATATATATATAAAAGAGGTTGTAACGTATCAATACCGAGAATATTTTGAACGCCCCTCGTACGTCCGTTTGAGGTACAACTTTTGGCCCCAAAAAAGTATTCTTTGACATAATTGCCAGAAACAAATATTTTATGAGTAGTTTTAAATAAATAAATAATTATATTTATATTACACCTTAACCTATTATATTTTAGGTTGTAAATCTAGAGAATATAGGTCCAGGATATTTTAATTGTTACAGTAGCCCAAATTCTGTTACTTAGCCGCAAACGTTATTAGTGGATTACGTCAGGGCTTGCTTCATAATTACGAAATATTCAATCTATAAACGCTCGACCTTGAAAGCGGCCGTGCAAATATCAACTTTAATAGCGTGATATATATATATAGTTTTAACGGATTCCATTATATAACGTTTGCGCTTAAGTAACAGAATAGGGCTGCTGTACTGGTTACAGTTTTATGTTTTAATGTAAATAAATATAATTTATTAATTTTACAAATTAGTTTTATTTCAATCACAAATAAATAGACTTTGATTATTCTAAGAACATTCCTGATTTACTAATTATTTTTTAACTCTTAATGGGTTGTATCACTGCCTTTTTATCACGCTAGATGTAAATTATTTTATTATCATAACTTTTTAACCTTGTTTCTATTATTTTGTTTTGGTTTTAATGTACGTTATTTTACTTCTTTTTTTTTTTTAAATACAAATTTTATAGTACCTGAGATCATAGTTGGTTTAACCAGTAGATAAAAATGAAAATTAACAATATATAGGTTTTTAATATTTAATTATTTACATTAAACTTTATACCACAAGCAAGGTAATTTGTCATCAAAATAAAATGAAACTTAATATTTTTTGATACCCAGATATAAAAAATAGTTCCGTGCTTCGAAGACACGTTAAACCGTCACCTTCGGCTTCAATCACTGTTCCAGTAGTAGGTATAGATCAATCGTCAATCCACAACCTACACAATGTAGAAAATATTATTTTTTATAGATTAAATTATGTAAGAAAAAAACGGGTGCGTCGCGGGACGTACCGCAAAACTAAACTTGCAGGTTATTGATTTCGTAGTTGGTAGAAATATGGAGATTAAATGAATGCGCGTGGCTGCAGCATAGTTGCAGACGCGTAAAGAAAGAAGGAGCGAGAGAGGCATCGGCTATACCATGGCGCGCGCCTATCCGCCCCTCTTCCCCTTCCCCGCCGCGCTGTTTCGAGAGGAAGAAAAAAGGAGCGAGAGAGAGGCAGCGGCTATACACGCGCGCCTATCCGCCCCTCATCTTTCCTTCCCCGCCGCGCTGTTTCCCTTAAGCACTGTTCTGACATACGGACGTGCGTTCAACGAAATAGGTTCACAACAAAGCGCGCGCAATAAAATTCTCACTTTTTGTTTTGTATTACTAAAAGTTGTTATTTAATTTTCTTAAAATCAAAAATTAAATAAACAGCTATCTGAACGTAAATAACAATGTAACATTGCCGCTACTTTGACACTGGCAAATTGTAACAAATGCCATTATATATATAAAAAAAAAAAAAAACATTGCCGCTAGCGAAATTTACAAAAAGTTTTGCGTGATACACCGCATTGGAATTTCGTGTTAAAAACTATAGCTAATTCGAAATAATATATTCAACATTTTTTTTCTAGTAATCAAAAGCGTTATGTAGAAAACATCTGTCATGTTCTTAGAGAAACCAATGTGTAGTTGATTTAATAATTCATAAAAGTTTTCGGTTTATTCCTTGCTAACGGTCCATTAATAAATGTTCTGTGCAGCTGAAATGAAAAAAGACTTGCTTAAGATGATATCGTCGCGTTTTGACAGCGCTTTTGTTAAGCACTGGATTGGAGTTGTAACTGGGAACGTGTAAATATGTACAGCATTTGCGTTACCCAATGTTATGGGGGTCGTATAGGGGGCACGGCTGTGACCTAATGTCACACACAATGTAAATAAATGACCAATATATTTTATTTTTACGTTGTTTAAATTTTTGATTAATGTGTATTTCTACTATTTTTTCATTCAACACAGCGTTCTAGAGCTCCACTGCTGGAGATGGGCCTTCCAGAACTGGAGAATTTAGCCTACACTCGCCACGCTGGCCAGAGGGCTTGGCGAGGATATGATGTCAATTTTTTATGACATTCTATTAACGATTCCACAAGTTGGCATTAGTGGAACCGGGACCGACGGCTTAACGTGCCCTCCGAGGCATGGGAACGATGGTGTTGTAAATCTATGACAAATGTAGGTACGTATGAAAAGTATATTTCTCATTGGTACATGCCGGGTGGGTTTGAACTGACCTTTGTAGGATTTAAGGTACGCGTTCTTACAACCGAGCCACCACCGCGCATTTCTTCCAACATAGTTCTAAATTAAATTGTTACTGATATATATAGATCGAATCCGAAATAAATGAGTTATTATTAAGTTAAGATTGTAGGGCCGGTAACTAAATCCTTCCTTAGTGGCATTTGGTCACTTACCCCGCGTTCGTTTTATAGCATTTCCAACATCTCGTAGCAACTTCGTAAACCAGCGCGAAATGTCGTTTTTGTTAAGAAATGCCACTTTTTTTAACAATGCTAACATTTCTTAAATAAAACGAGCGGTGAGGATACCTAATGTGCCATACATACCTATTTATAGGTATAACTTCTATTTTTTTATTTATTATTATTTATTTACCTTTATAGAGTTAAGCATATCGCCCTGAGTTGCTGTATTCCGTTTATCTGAATTGATTGACTTCAGTCGCAGTACCGGGGCTTCTCTGCGGGCGTTCAGGGAATACACGCCAAGAGACTTGTCACGCGGCTTCGATACTACACATATATTCTTGATTAACAATAGTGTATAGTGCAGAGTAACCATGCCAAGCCAGTAGTAACTAGACCACCATCCGACGTGGATAGTTATCCAGCAGCCTTATTCTGTTACTTAGTCGCAAACGTTATTAATGGATATCGTTATTTATGTCAGAGATTTATTTATTTACAAACACGTAAACCTAACAAAACAGCTTAAGCCAATTCGTTAGTAAGTGTTCTTCACATATGGTTAATACAATAAATATACCAAAATACCTAAATAATTTGCAGTAACAATAATAATTAATCAATCCTCACTATATCCTAAAAAAGTTTTTGCCACCTTTTCAAACTCAGTCTCCGTGCAAGAAAATAAGTCAAACAAGGGAAACTTCAGTGACAACCCATTTATAATGCCGAGTGATTGCGTCATAATTACAAAATATTATTCAATTCTCAACTCTATAAGCGCTCGCTTTAAAAGCGGCGTGCAAATATCAACTTTAATAGCGTCATATATATATAGTTAACGGATTCCATTATATAACGTTTGCGACTAAGGAACAGAATAGGGCTGGAAGAGCAGCTGACAACATGCTTGACGTGCTGTTGTCACACGACCTGACGTGCAGCAGTTATATAGGGTCACCACTTTGGTATAAATACTAAGAGTTCTTCGCGCCATTTATTAGGGATAAGTGCAAGTTTTTGTTTTGTAAATTACTTAACTGTGGATATTGTTATGCAATGTTCAACTTGAAATCAAAGCTTGCTTTTTTACCGAATTTTGTATGAAAACCATAGAAAAACCCCAAGTCGAATGACTTTGAGAGCGAAATATAGTGAAAAAAAAGCGCTTAAAGCGACAAGTAAAACATAGGGATTGTCAGAAGTAGTGTTGTTTTGTTAAATAATATATTTCGCTCTAAAAGTCATTAGACTTGGGGTTTTTCTATGGTTTTCATACAAAATTTCGGTAGCTAGCTTTTCGTTATATGCTTTCAAGTCGAACATGCTAATATATGAATGACAAATGTACACAAGAAAAGTGTATTTCTCATTGGTTTACTAAGTAAATACATATGATTTAGTAAAAAAAACACAATCTAACAATAATAATAGTATAATTAACACTAACATGGTAACAATAAGTAACTAAAGTTACTACTAAAGACTAGGTACTAAAAAGTAACTAAATATCCACGACTTGCAAACATAATTTCACACAATGAGAGATGTACTAGCAAAAAAATATCAATATGTATGTACCTTCACCGATCAACAGACTATATATAAGAAACCAAATGATAAAGAGAATCTATGCTCGACCAATCAGTATGAGTGTTTGCTGTAGCCCTATTCTGTTACTTAAGCGTAAACATTATATAATGGAATCCGTTAATTATATATATATATCAAACTAATAAAGTTGATATTTGCATGGCCACTGTCAAGGTCGAGTGCTTATAGAGTTGAGAATTGAATATTTTATAATTATGATGCAATCTCTGGCATACATAACGAAATCCACTAATAACGTTTGCGACTAAGTAACAGTATAGGGCAGCTGGTTATGTTTAACATGCACTTTCAAATTGATTATTTTGATGTTCATCATGTAATTGTCAAAAAAGCAAATATTTTTATTAGACTTCAGGTGTCATTAGTAGAACGTCTATTTGAAATAAAAAAGATATCCATCATGATAAATACCTAATGGCTGGGGAGTGTTATTATGTGGCTGCTCATAAGATCAATATCTCGCCCACAGCCGAGAGATGAAATAGAAACAGACAGAATTTGCGTAATTCTTCTCAATATTCGCGCGATCGTCAACCTCTCGCTACCTACTTGATTAGGCTCTGTATGAGTGGCAATATTTTAAGAAAAACTTCACTGCACCGTAACTTAAGATTTAATTACTGAATTATTATAATAAAAAATACATATTTTTTTTCCTTTAATTCTTTATTTTTATTCTAGATAATAATATAAAAATATTTGCTCTATAATATTTTTTTTACGCAGTATCTTTTTTTTATTAAAAAAAAATATTTTTGTATATCGGTAAAGGTTGCTCTTGGACTAATAACTTGACTAACGGTGATTAGAAATCACACTTTTGATTTTAATGAAGCTGAATAATAAAGTGGCAAGCTCGTTGTGATGTATCTGGTACGCTAGATACACTTCAGAACTAGCACAAATAAAGAAATTATTGTCCAAACTAGGAATCATACCCGGTACCTCTGCGTCTAAATCTGCGGACTTAACCATGACAACGGCTGTCTGTCAGATATACATATGTCAAATTTTGAACAAAATATGAGTTACCAATTTTAGCTGTTATCACTTGTATTTATATCTGTTATTAGTTATTTAGCGACTCAAATAAAGAAGATTTATAAATAATTATTATTTAAATAATTTACATATAAATAATAAATTATTTTATATTTTGTATTCCCTAAATGGTTGGACACACCAGCATTATCTAATGACATCACTATCAGTTCTTGTGGAATACAGTTTAGTAATTAATATTATTTATCTAATTTTAGTTTTATCTTCCTCATTATTCCTACTTTCTAATTCTATTTTCTGTTTATTAGCCAACTCTCTAAAATGTGCCGGACCTGCAAATCTAGCAGCAGTCTTTGGAGTTTCCGGAACATACACCTCAAAAGTTTTGAAATATGTGACTATATTTTCCACATCTTCTTCTTTTAGCTTGTATTCTAAAGCTATTTTTGATATGGTAGCATCTTGCGGGTTAGCTTGATGGGCGGAGAGGAAATTCATAACATGCCTAAGAGTTGTACGGCCATAAGACATTTTCACAGGCTCTTTAAAGCCAAATTCGTAGTCTTCTAAAAGCTCCCGACTTTGAGGCAATGGTCTTGCACCTTTCCGCCTAATCTCTTTAGTCACATCGTCCTCAGGCCTGCCTTCAGATGTTACATAAACATTTTTTAGTCTCCCGTCCAAACCAGAGTCTTTTGTATCCAACTTTTCAATCAACTTAGGATCACTTTCGAGCGCACGCTGCATATCTTCTAAATTCTTCGCGTATTTCGGAGCTGGTACCGGTTTTTCTTTGGAAATTACGCGGTGGGCACGATTCTCTATGTTAAACGATTTGATAGGCCTCAAAGCCTTCGTAACTAATGCACCCATTTTATATAAGTTATGGTCAATTAATATATCACAAAATTACACAATAGAAGTCATTTTGTAATTTAAAATTATCACTTATTTTCATAACATATTTTTTTTAGGTTATGTTTTTGACATTGACATTTCTGATGTTGCCATTTATTAAATATAATATTTTTTGGAGACAAATATTTATGTTTATTTATTTAATAGATCTCCAACAAGATGGGGCTAAGTACCACCTTAATTATAGAAGATTGCATTCAAATTAGAGTAATAGTAACAATTTTAATATAAATAATATTAAGTTCAATTGTTAAAAAAAGATAAGCCTATTCAATACAAAACGCACTCTTAAAAACGTGCCGATTGCTTTGTGTACCTACCAACTTTGGGGGGCAATTCTCAAGAAAGGATAATGCCACATGCTTTATTCATCGGAAATTATATCACAATGCATACAAAAGACTAGTTTTACTCGATATAAATATGAATATTAGGCGTTCTCGACGCTTGCTATCCCGCGACTGTTGGTGCAGCTACATGACTTCGATTGGTTTTACGGAAACGTTTTTATATCAGAGAGGGCCTATCTATATACATCGATGATATTAAGCAATAAAAAATTATAAAGTGATAATTCTATATAAAGATAACAATACTTAAAACTATAATTTAAAATGCCGTAACCAGAATAATATTTAATATTACCTTTTAACTTGGAAAATGCTGCTCTTAGAGCTATGACGGATTTATCCCTAGGTTGATTGGAAGTGATAATAGTATTCGTTGCACGTGTTTTTTCTGCCTTTCTATTTTGTAAAGGGCTAGGACTACGACCAAGTCTACGACGACATGGTAAGGTATCCTCAATCCGACTTTTACAACCTAAAGAAATATATTTATACAATATAACATACATATGTATATCCTCACGCCAGATCCCTTGCGGGGTAGGCAGAGACAATGGGGTGTATCAGGCAAAGCTTTTTGTAGATGTCGCTAAATGATGCGATTTAGGTGCAAAAAAAGGTACCATTGCCGCTAGCGACATCTACAAAGCTTTGCCTGATACACCCCATTCCGTTAAGTACTATAACAAAACTCTTACCTTTACTAAAGTTCGAGTTCATACAATTCTGTTTAAAAGAAAAAGAAAATTAATTGGTTTAATAAATAAATAGCTGACCATAATAATGTATTACGTATGACGAAAATCATAAACAGATATATATAATAACAATAGGAATTATCCGTCTACGATAATATCAGTGGCGTATCTAGGACATCAACGAATCAACATCAAGGAACATAACACTAACCCGCTTTAAGCGCTTTTTTTCACTATATTTCGCTTTGAAAGTTGTTCAACGGAATTAGTTGAAAAAAAACGCTTAATTAAGCATAGTGAGCGAGCTGATATGGGAAGACGTCAAAAAAAATATTGGCGTATCGGTTGTTTTCATGCTCACTCTTTCTAGCACACGCTATTGTGGTTATCCTCGAGGTCTCACTCGCACGCTTCGTTCGTCTTTAAGCGACGACGCGACGATCCTATGTCTATGTAATTAAGTGAAAATAAGTCGAAATTAGGGTATATTTGAAGTGACATTTGATAAATGTTGCTTAATAACAATTAAAGGCTACGAATGTTTAGTTAGAAACTTACATTAATACCAGATTTGGTTTTTATTACTGAAACAGTCAAATTTTGAGACAATGGGTTAGTTTGCCTAATTTTAGAGCTGCTTCTTCCAGTGAAGTCCTAAAACATAAAATAAATATATAATTCCACATAAATTATTCCTTTAAAAATTAATAGAGGTATATAATAATAAGAACAGAACATCTGTCAAAGCAAAATTTGAGAGCTTTGAGCAGCTAGTCGAACACACTAGCCCCGATGCAAATGAAAAAAATAAGCCATGTCGAATGGGTTAGATTAATTATTGCCGTGACTTAAAATTAAAGCAAAGCTTTTTTTTACCAATTTTTGCTTAAATTTTATTTATTTATTAATACAACATTACATGGCTTAACAGTAAAGCCCAATTTACCATGCAATCAATCTTATAATTAATACATACATTTTAATTAAAAATGGATTGTCAATATACCTATATTTTTTAATTTACTATACAAATATTAATATTAATAAAGCTTTAAAATTAACAATAGTTATATACAGTATAAAATTTATATAAAAAGAATGAAAAGACAAATAATAATAATAAAATAAATCAAAATTCAACCATAATAAAATCAATGAAATAATAATAAAGTTAATACAAGACAATAAACATTAGAATAAAAAGTGAGTAAGTAGGTATATAAATAAATAAATCAATTCTACATCATGATAAATTAATACAAAAATACCAATAATATATCCAAATATTTTAACTTATAAATAATTAATTAATTATTCACAAAATTTAAAGAATGCCTTGCTCAGAATATGCAGATGATCAGCAAAAATATCTAGATGTGGTGTCGTCTCGACACTTTTACAACGATTTATGAAATCCATCGGCAAGTCGACCGACTTTCCAAGCGAAACAAAGTGAAAAACGCGCTTAAGGCGACAAGTCTAACACATGGTATTATTATTGTTAGGGCGTTATGTTACTGCTTACAATGTTTTTATTATAAGATGCTTTGGAAATAAGCTGCGGTTTTGTTTTCAAGACATTAGTCTGAGAATCACCACTTTCCACTTTTCTATTACTACTTGTATTATTTCTAATATTTGTAACTACTCTTTGTCTTGATTCTCTGAAAAACAAAAATACATTATATTATTTATTTAGAAACCTTCTGCTAAACTTGGACTAGTAAAATCTCTCCAGGCTCTCCTCTAAATTACAAAGGCGTGACATAATGTCGCTTGACATTCTCTGCCCGTCAGACCTTCGGGACAACGAGAACATTTATGTGAGGTAGGTGCAATATATCAATTAAAATTAAATATATTAAAAATTATTCTCGCCAAGCCGTCTGGCCAGCGTGGCGAGTGTAGGCCAAATTCTCCAGATATGTTCTGGAAGGCCCATCTCCAGCAGTGGAGGTCTGGGACGCTGTGTTCTAGGGGCTGTAAGGATGAAGGATATTAAAAATATACGTCTACGGGTATCATGTAATAAAGATGTCATGCGCATGATTTCATGTCGCATGCGTTTTTGACGACCAGTAGTAAAAGCTGATTATCTTTTGACATGTTTAACGTATTCCTATGAGGCACGTCATTGGCTGAAATAACTAATATGACATGCTAATTACCCATCACGTGGCGTATATCAAAATATTAAGTAAAATCAGTTTTGAATATGCATTTTGACAGATTTTTCTTTAAATATCGCATGCTCAATTAATCTCAATTGCTTAAGAATTGCCCTTGTCCTGCCATAAAAACGGAATGGAAGATACTATAGGTCTAGACAAAATTTTTATGAATAGCTTTGTTATAGTTTATGCTACATGAGTAATATTGTTATATTATATTAATATTATTTAAATACCTCATTATATGCGTAGATTTATTATTAGGTATGAGTACATGTTGCTCTTTAGTAACCATTTTCGGAACTAAAAAAATATTTAAAATTATTTATTTATAAACCTACAAAGATTTGGTAAATTATTCGTTTTAAAATACTAACCAGGTCTTATTTTTGAAGCTTGAGGTCTTATTTCTTCTGTTTCAAGTCGTCTATGTCTTTGTACAGGTAGTGGTGGTGATGGCGACTTGTCCAGAGTAATAGGACGATATTTAAATGAATTTTCAGCTAACGAGTACACTCCAAAATCATGTGCTGGTATTTTGTCACGGTCTTGATACATACACTGCCTAGTATAAACTTCATGTTATTTGTGTTGCTTTTTTTATGGAATTATTGAGTATTATGGTGTAATTTATTTACCTGTAAGTATCTCCTTGTCTTATTAGAAGTGGTTCTAGTTTTTCCAGAAACTCCTAAGAATAATATATATAAAAGTCCAAATAAATAATTAGTTTATAAAATATACCGCTAACCAAACTTGGGAAATATTATTCCCATTCGATTAGATTGAATGGGAATAATATTTTCTATTATAGTTTAATTTCAGTAATAAATAAAGGGGTTGAGTAAATACAAAACAACCTACAATATATTTTTTTAAAATTACTTTGGATTTTCATTCTGTATATGTAAATGTAAAACTAAAATAATCTAATATGCTGTTTTATAGATCCAAGTTCTAACCTGTTGATGTCCAATAACAGATCCCGGACGGGATATTCTCATCCATCCGATAGCTTCACGAGCCGTCATTCTGTAGTGTTTTATTAAATAGCACCCGATAAGTGAACCAGTACGGCCCAAACCTGCCTGAACAACGCTTTTCTGTTTAACACTATGATAGCTATTCATAAAGATTTCGCTAAACCAGGTTTAATCTGACATCTATCACTATCACATGAACATGAAAAAACATATTCATTGTTTAATAATTGAGACCGACAGAAGTGTAGCGAAACGTTTTTGTATAGATAAGTTGGAATTTATAGCCTGTATGCTATAAATTCCAACAGAAACATTCAAACAAGTTCATAGAATATCTCTACAGCCCCTAGAACACAGCTGCCTAGACCTCCACTGTTGAAGATTGGCCTTCCAGAACATATATCTGGAGAATTTGGCATACACTCGCCACGCTGGCCAGACGGCTTGGCGAGGATATGATGTCATTTTTTATGACAATTCATTAACGATTCCACAAGTTGGTATTAATGGAACCGGGAACGACGGTTTAACGTGCTCTCCGAGGCACGGGAACGGTGGTGTTGTAAATAATATTATATCCATGAGTGACAATTTATAACTTCTTCGCGAGATATTAACTAAATTTTTATGTTAAATAAGAAGGAAATCAAATATATCACCTTACAATGAACTGCTATAGCACCTTGTGTTTTCTCGCTTATTTGTAAGAATTTTAATAAAATATTGCGTGGTGGACAGCGCCCGTCCGTAAAAAATAAGTCATAATGTCTAATTCCAGCAATTTTAAACCTAAAAAATATAAAAGAAGGCAAAAGAGAATGAAAATATTTTAATATGGGATTATCAAAGTGACAGATTCAGGGTTCCGAATTTTTAGCAAAGTCAAGTTGCTCTGTCAAAATGCATACAAAATAATGGTTTCACTCGATATATCGTATATCGCAAGTCACATTATCTCTATTGCTCGAAAATTTCTCCCCCAGAAACATTTCATGATACCGATTCTCGAGCTGTGGAAATAATAATATTTTTTGGTATTATATTTTTATAAATGTCGAATGCGACAATTATCTCTACAGCTTCTAAATTGCTCGCCAATAATTTATGTTTTAAAGGAAGGTAAACACTCACACATTTTCATCGTACATTTTTTCATTTAGCCTTATTACGACATTGACATTATTTTGTTTAAAATAGGTTATATACATTTCGGGTGAATGGCAGGAACAGCTGTGATCAACGGGACCTATAAAGGCTAAAAATTTACCTGTAAAAGTATAATTAAATAAATAAGGTTTGCTTGATAAAAAATGGTATAAAACGAATTTATGGGTGTAAACCTACCTACGAATAACACACTCTTTTGTGAACACCCGAGTTTCGTTTAACTTTTTGATTATAGTTGGTATAAAATGCATATACGGCATTAAGCTCAATTAAATAATTTATTATTATTATTAGGTACGTGATTGGCTGACCGATTCACCTGACGTGTAAAAACAACGTTCGTTATTTTATTAATTATTATAGTAACCTTCGACTAGAGAGTAACAAGTACATTATTAAAAAGTGAGAATCACATTTTCTTTCTTAAATAACATATTTACCAGGTACAATCCAATTTCGGTCCCCGCCATGTATTTGGTCCAATTTTTCATACTCGTCATAGTTAAAATCATAAAAGTTGAAAAAACCCAAATCTTTAGCTTTCTTTATAGCGTTAACACAGTCTGTTAAAGTAATTGTATAACACGAAACACCGGGCACTGCATCTTGAAATGGCCTTAAATATTAATGTTGAAAATTTAATATTTCGATTACATGTTTACAGCTACATAGAACAATAATTTGGAGTCTTCTTGGGTTTGTGGAGTAAGAATATTGGCTTTCGTTCCATTCTACAAACGTTAAAATTTAGTTATCTTGGTTTACAACAGAGGGCACCTAACGCCCAATCTTTAGAGCCAATAACTATCAATCAGTCATCTGTCCTAGGCACGCCGCGGTTGTGATTTTAAAATTAAAGTTTAAACTCACCTATATGTTTGTTCAATAAGTAGAGGTCTCAGTGCATCCTTAGGAGATATACTCAAGTTCAGGACTCCATAGCATGCTAAAAGAAACGCCGCGTTTGCCTTCTTCTTTGGATCTGCTGAAGTATAATGCACAATACGCTGTTTGTGTAAATAATGCCTTAATTTTTCATTCATAGATTGGCAGTATTTGTAGACGCATCCCAATTTCAGTGGACCAAAGTCGTTATAATAATTTTCATAAACCAATTCATCGTCTGTCGTAAAGTAATGAGTTCTCGCTGTATTTTTTGGTACCTTACCATTTTTTATAACAGCAAAATAAAGAACATTTTTAATGTATTCACACGAAAACAAAATATCAGTACTTGAGGCCATTACAACGCGATGTTCTCAGGTTTACTATTTGTTGTAAAAATTACTTAAACGTATGATTTAATAAAAATAACGTAGTGATAAACTAAATCATTGACTATATTTTTTAAATAGTTACATATTCATATTTTGTACAATAGATGGCGTTTCATTCACTATTTTTAAATAGCTTTTATAGTTCGTAATTTTGTAGAAATCTGGTTTGCCTTGATAAATAATTTACAAATAAAATAAAACATTTTTAAATAGTATTTTTAACGATGAAACCACAGACGATGAAACTGCCATCTTGTTTTATTAAAGTTAAACTATATAATTTGGTACTCTTTAAAAAAGGGATATTGCAAAAACAAAACGCTGAACAAATTAGATACGTTTCAGTATTCCAAATATTCAACCGATTAGAATTATTACTCGCTCTAGAACTTTAGACAACTATAAGTCTGTCTCTTCTTTGAATGATTAATTATCTGTCAATAATAATATTTATAATTTTGGAACGTATATTAGTTCCTTTTGTTTTGTCAAACATAGGTAGAGGGCGCTGGCTTTTTCGCCCTTTTTCCGCCGCCTCAGGTAAAGTGACATTCTCTTTCGCATCGTATTTTTGTGAAATCCGCGTTTATTTCTGCAATCTTCAAAGAAATAGTGATTGTTTATTCATAATGTGTTACCGAAGTGCTGGTTCTATATCTTTCAATTTATATTGCAGGTTAATAAGAAATAAAAACCATGGCAGACGTTGAAGTGTGAGTATTTATTGTTTTTCGATGTTTCTTCCTAAATCTGCCACATAGATAATAAACAACTTGTAACTTTTAATTACTGTTTCTTTTTTTTACCATTAAAACTAATGGTAAACACGTAAAAACCATGGATATAACCTTAAACTATAGGTTATACAAAATGTGTTTACTTTGAAAAATCCTGTATTTAAGTATTTTTCAACGTCAGTATAGTTTGAAACAAGTTGTTAGAAGGTCGCAGGCGTGTATCAACAAGAAATACATTTTTCCTACGTACATTTATCATAAATTTACATTATCACCGTCTCACTTGGTTCCAAAAAGACCAACGCCAAATATGGTCTAGAAGGAGTAGACTAATGTATATCAAGGGGACGCTTTAGAATCGAGACGCACGAATTAATTATAAATGATTGTGGTATTTGATAGATAATGAAGCCCTGATGCATGAACTAGTAGATTTATTTGAGGGAGACGCCCCGTTAAAAAAATATAACACTTTTAAGTTTTTAGGTTAAGTTGTAAAAAGAGGTAAACATAACAAGACGCATTTTTAACTTTTTAGTAACTAGTATACTGTCAACATTATTTATCAATGTTATACTCTTAGTAAAGTAAATAAAAACGTAAAAACTAAAAACATTTCAATATCACGAGCAACAAAAAACAATTAAAATCAATAAAATAAAATAAGAAAATAATTAACCATTTTTTTTTCTTTTTAACAATGGCACAGACTAATGCCTTAGTATTATGTTTCTTAGGCCATGGAATCTGTGTTTTTACGTTGCTACTTTATATATTATTGTTGTTATTTTAACGACCAATGACAATAGGGAAGGCAAAGAGCTCCATGACAGCCATGCCTAACATATTAAATATAACCTATTATTATAAGGTAACCTGAAATTATTACTTATAATAGATATGTTGTAAAAATATAGATATATAACTATTTTTTAACCTACCTAGCAGTGTCGTATCTGACATAAATGATTTCTGGATATGACTTAATCGAGTCTAACCTAACCTAACAGTGTCGTATCTGACTTAAAGGATTTCTTATACAGCCATATATATTTATTATAACTGTACTAAAGGCTTGTTTGCAACTGCAATTGTTTCCGAGAATAAAACTTCTGAAACGAAACCAATTCGGTTCTGGCACTTCGCCGACCGCTACCGCGGCACGTTCGCTTCGCTCACTCGGCTCGTGCACGCGGTTAATTGAGGTAACCTAACCCAACCTAATCGAACCAATTCGGTTTTGGGTACTGAAGGCCTAACCTAACCGAGCCAATTTGGTTTACTTGATAATGACAGTTGGCTGTGATGTGTGTTGGATATGACTTAATCGAGTCTAACCTAACCTAACCAAGCATTGTCGTAATTGACTTAAAGGATTTTTGGATATGACCTAATTTATTTGAATCTAACCTAACCTAGCAGTGTCAAGGATTTCTGGCTATAACTTGAGTCTAAACTAACCTTAGCAGTGACGAATCCGGCTTGAGAACTTGTATACTTAGCAAAAAAAAATATAAAAAAAATTATTGAAGACATAAGGACTTAAAACCATGACCATAAATAATAAAAAAAAAATTAAAGGACCTAAATCCAATGCAAAAATATTAATTAATAATACTTTTAATACAATAGAACAAATTATAAATTTTATGTTTAGTGTATAAAAGACAGTTAGTATGGTGCCAAATAAATGTTAGTGTGTTAGTGTTAGTATATACCTCCATGTATGTTATAATATCATGTTGGTTTGCATCAATTCTTATTATGTTTACCACTTTTTACAACTTAACCTAAAAACTTAAAAGTGTTATATTTTTTTAACGGGGCGTCTCCCTCAAATAAATCTACTAGTTCATGCATCAGGGCTTCATTATCTATCAAATACAACAATCATTTATAATTAATTCGTGCGTCTCGATTCTAAAGCCAACCCCATAGGTGTCCTAGCACGACTTGACTGTAAGCTTTTTTGTTAATAAAAAATCCCACGGATTTCTGTCAATTTTGTTGCTGATAGGTAGTCTGACCAGCCTATGAAAGTAGCCTCTTGTTTATCATATATCATCAATATCAGCAAATACTGCCCAAACATACTGATATAATACTAATAAAATTCAATGTTTCTAGTGAGGTACCTCCGAACCCCGTGTTGAGCGGAGGTGCTATGGATGTGAACACAGCCTTACAAGAGGTTTTAAAGACTTCCCTCATCCACGGTGGACTGGTGCACGGACTCCACGAAGCCGCTAAAGTCTTGGACAAGTAAGTTTATTCATACTTAGAAAAGATTACAGCCTCTACATACATATACCTAAATATAAATATATATCTATATGTATGTAATTAATTTGTGTTTCATATAGTAATAAATAATTTCAACTATCTATTTTCTTCATAACCTGCACCCGCTTATTACAGCTCTCAGTCACAAAGGTTAGTTGGTAGAAAATGCATTTATGGCATTAAGCTCTCCTATGTATCTGCACTTGTTTTGGATTTGTACAATAAAGAATTTATTATTATTACATACAGTAAAAGCTTGATAGTCCGGCACTGACTATCAATATATCCCATAGTCTTGACGTTTAACCCTTTGTGTGTAGATGCAGATCCACATAATAAATATTTCCAGACAGGTCACACAGCTCCATCTAATTTCCGTGGTAAGCTACGAGGCTTGTGTTACGGAAACTAGATGGTTGATAAACTACATATAATACTTTTTTTTGTAAATGTATACATATAAACACCCAGACGGAGACAAATTATACAATGTACAACTTGCCCCCGGTGGGAATCGAACCCACGACCTCCCGAGTTCACGGCAACGTTTGTTACCACTAGACCACGGGGGTGGTCTCAACATCACCATTAAGTGTTTAAAGCTCCTACTTGCAAAATACACTATTCAAGTTTAAGTCTACTTTTGAAAAATTTAGTCTAATAAACTTATTAGGAAATAAAATTACAGACTTTTTTAAACATATTTTCACTTTCATATACCAAATTTTAGCCCTTTCACCACTAACGATAGGTACCAAGCGTGCGTTAATACAAAAAAAAAACTAGCCATGTTGCCAAATTCTGTTTTGCCGCTTTGAAACGGCCACAATACAAGTAATTTGTGCAGTCATCTATCTACTTAGTAATTATCTCTATTAAATTATTACGACTAGTAAAAAAAAAAACATACACAGCTGGCTTTTATTACCATTGTATTACCCAATGCGCTAGAATGTTAGAAAACCACAACGCACGAATATGGTTTTGTGGAATTCGCTTTGGGAGGATTTTTATCAGATATTTCAGACCTCAAGGACCTTAAAGTTATTAATAAACCTTTTATTTTAATAATTTAATCCACAGTGAGAAATATTCTGGTGGCGGGTATAATTTTAATTGCTTCTACTCTGTTGCTATCTTCTATGTTCTTAAGTTGCCTGTCTCTCTCCTTTCTCTTCGAATAAATAATTAAATATTCAAAAAAAAAAGTCTAATTAATATATCTCTAAAACATCTATAATTTTGTTCCCTAATATTGCAAATTAATTGATTGTACATGGCAGTGAGCATAACAAAACATTCATAGACAAGGCATCTGTTCTAGATGTGTTGTTTATGGAAATATCAATGATATGTTGTAATATTGTTGATTTGCCATACTGCCTAAATTAACGCACATACATAGTACCAGAGGGCTGATTTAACAGTCCTGTGGCCTCCCAATTGTGCTACATAATTTATATTTCAAATCTTAATTCTTATGTTATTATTATTGGTTAATAGGCTCGCAGCTAATTGCTGATATGCCTATATCAAGCACTGGTGTAATGTTTATAAAATTGACAGTTATCACCATAGTCTTATTTCGATTGTCACTAGCCACTTGTCCAGTGTTTTTAAAAGCGTTTACAGTTAAGGACTTGGTGATATCCTTAGTCTCATTTGTGCTGCTGGATTTTCTCATTAGTTTCATTCCGTGGTCATGACGGGGATGTTAGATGGGTTTTTTTAATCTCTTACACATGACCTGGCACCTGCACGGTGAATCCATGGAATTTGTCTTCTGTGATATTTTTAGAGTTTGGTACACTAGAGACATTGATGAGCTTGCCACTTGTCATGATGAACCTATCGTAAAGTTAACCACTAGACTATGGATGCAGCTTATACATACATACTTAAGTTAAAAGTTTTCCATTAGCTGTATTTTTTTAATGGAACGCCGGCACACTCTTGCCTCTATAACCTGCTCAGAGTGGACAAACACTTAATAAATAAATAAAAACTATTTATTATTATTTTTCTTGGAAATTTGGGAACTTATCAGAGGTGAGGCTGTGTCATCAGAGAACATTATGAAATTAATATTTTGTGTTCTTACTAGGAGACAAGCTGTGCTGTGTGTTTTGGCTGAGAACTGTGACGAGGCTGCATACAAAAAACTTGTACAGGCCCTCTGCAACGAACATCAAATTCCACTTGTCAAGGTAAGGCAAATTTACAATGTGCAATGTATTGTTGTTACAGTGGGTCCTGACTTTGACTATTAAAGTAAACTGAACTACTATTTGACCAAGTATGGTCCTTGGTGTTGTGTTTTTCACGATTTCTAGTACTCAAACTTCAGTATTTAGAGAATTTTGATCCTTACAAGAAGCAAGATCAATTGGCACCAAAAAGTTGTGAAAATTTACCATTTTCTTGCTGACTACATTTTTTCCAAAATATATGAATGCAGTTTTGAATATCTCAAAAAGTTATGGATCCTAGGAATAATAAAGAAACTAAATTAATATACATTAAATATAAATAATACTTTATTTGTAGTAGATGCAAAAATATTAAAATCAAATAGATTAAAAGACTAATTATAAATAAAACTAAACTAAAAATACCTATGAAATTAAAACTATTCTACAAAATAAACTAAGGACTTACCACCAGGGAGGTGGTAAACGCTCGCCGCATTTCCTCGTTGAATTATAATATAAATTAAAAGCTACCTAAACAATCAAAAACGTAACGTAAACGTTTAAAATATCATCACAGCTCTAGTAGGTACTCAAAGACTTATTGATACAAAATCTACATATTTTATTTTCCAAATAACTTAATTGCACAGTAAAATATATAGTAGAAATAAAATTAGTCTTATTAATAATAATAAAAACGTAAATACGGGGATCCCTGTACCTTCTTTACAAGGTTTGTGATACAGGGAGTTGCTTACAATGGCATTCGTGATTAACGTGCATTACCGACCGTGTATGACCGCCTCCGTTGTCTAGTGGTAACAAACGTTGCCGTGAACTCGGGAGGTCGTGGGTCCGATTCCCACCGGGGGCAAGTTCTACATTGTATGATTTGTCTCGGTCTGGGTGTTTATATGTATAATATGTATATATTTACAAAAAAAAAAAGTATAATATGTAGTTTATCAACCATCTAGGTAGTTTCCGTAACACAAGCCTCGTAGCGTACCACGGAAATTATATGGCGCTGTGTGACCTGTCTGGAAATATTTATTAACAATAATTTTGAAAACAGTATAGAGAAAATAAATAAAAATTTAAAAATAAAGTATTGAAACCACTATTTACAATTTTTTAATCATCATAGCCCGAAACTGATACCATTAAATACCATCAATAAGCTTCGCTCCGCACGAGCCACTCTGACCCTAATGTCAGTGCTAGGCCCAAGGAGCGTATATCAAACTGGTAACCCCTTTGGTGAACTGTACCCTGCAGTTCAACTTGCCTAGCTCCCATACATACTAATGTCTTTGTCAAAGATTAACAGTCTAATTGGAGTTCCGAAATTTCCGAAAAATTTGGCGATTGCCACGCTGTTCAGACAGGTTGGCAAGGGTCACATATTTATTATCGATTCCACAAAAAAAAATATAAAAAAAAGAAATTCATATGAAAAAATATAGATTTTCATCCGGTTTCCTTCACGCTCCAAAGATAAGAATGGATACCTTGAACCAACCCATAAAGTTTAGTTTCACAAACAATGATAGTCTGATTTATTTATAGATTATTATCTAAGCATTATTTTTCAGTATTCAAAATAATTTTCGTAGTTTGTAAAAAAGTTTTGACAACTACGTCTTGTGTCCTGATGGTAAATGTTAGCAACTAAAATCAGACACTCATGACTGACATCAGTCTCTAACACTGTGCCGGCTGAACTGGGCATGACGGCATCTCGAACCTGATCCCGAAACGTGTGGATGCACCTTACTGGGTTTATCGGCACGAACAGTGGATACTTCCCCGCCGACTGGGCAAATTACCACAATCAGTCCGCCTAACATCTATTAAAAGGTGATAAAACTTCTGGATTTAGTTTAAATGATGAAATTTACCCTCAATCGAGAGTTAGTTCAGTTATATTGCCACTTATTGTATAACATTTTCTGACGTTTTGTAATAATTTCCAGGTTGACAATAACAAGAAGCTGGGGGAATGGGCTGGTTTGTGCAAAATTGACAAGGACGGAAAGGCCAGGAAGATTGTCGGATGCTCCTGTGTTGTTATCAAAGTAAGTCATCAACAGATTCCTAGCTACCACTGTATCACCATCACAATACTATCCCTTGCAGGGTGGTCAGGAACCACGAGTCCTTTCATGACAAGTGGCAAGCTTGTCAATGCCTCTAGCGTACTAGAACACAGCGTCCTAGACTTCCACTGCTGGAGATGGGCCTTCCAGAACATATATCTGGAGAATTTGGCCTACACTCGCCACGCTGGCCAGACGGCTTGGCGAGTATATGATGTCATTTTTTTATGACAATTTTTTAACGATTCCACAAGTTGGTATTAGTGGAACCGGGACCGACGGCTTAACGTGCTCTCCGAGGCACGGGAACGGTGGTGTTGTAAATCTTTGACAAATGTACGTAAGAATAGTGTATTTCTCATTGGTACATGCCGGGGGGGTTTGAACCGACCTTTGTAGGATTTAAGAACGCGTTCTTACAACCGAGCCACCATCGCGTTTTTTACTTAAGAAATATCTCAACTAAATTATTAGGTCTCAAACAGGCATCGAATCCGGTACCATTATTATAATACCAATACTTTTGAGAAATGTAGTCATATCAACATTCTGGAAAAGCATTAGTGGAACCGGGTCCGACAGCTTAACGTGATCTCCTCACACTGGAAATCTATGGCAAATGTATTGGTACATATCGGGGTTCAAACTCACATTTGTAGGTTAAGGAAAGCTTTCTTACGACAGAGCGACCACCTCAATTGTATAATATTAAATAAAAACTTTTCACACTCCCAAAAAACTGGTTGTCAGAAAATCCTTAGTCATTAAGCCCGCCTATTTGCATTTTTAGTGCAATAAATATTTTAAATAAAAAAATTATCGCTCAGCACGAACGCCTCCAGTTCCCTAGCTGTCGGTGTATATGTGAGCGAACAGTAACGAACGACCCTATGGTGCCGCGTCATTACGTGAACTACCTTCCTATCGTTCGAACATTATTTAATTACAAAACATTATTGCACAAAGTACAAACAAACTTAATGCACATAGACATTTTCTGACAGCCCAACACAGCACAAGTAGTACCATATACCGTGTGACTTTGTAAGATCTTATATGTAATTCTATTGATAGAGACATACAACTTTTCCTTAAAACAATATATTTTTTATAGCACATGTGAATTTGCCCACACCTGATGGTAAGTGGAATCAGACACTGGCATCTGTCTCAAAAACTATGCTGGCTTGACTGGCCATGATGGTAATTCGAGCCTGATCCCGAAATGTATGGTTACACTTTACTGGGTTTATCTGCACAAACAGTGGATACTTTCCCACCCCGGCAGACCACCATCAGTCAGTCTATCACTTATTTGTTGTTCTTGTTGTTGAAAGTATGTGCCATTTGCAATGATGTCAAATGCCAATTTTTACATTCAAGGAGAACTAATATTGTAAGCTTGCCATGGTGATATTTATATAAAAATATCACCGCTTGCAACAAGACTGACCTGATACAAGATGAATGATGAATGTTCTGCCCACAGCAACTGTTTTTATTTGCCTGTGCACAAGCTATACTCGTGTTTTTTTTAAATATTATTTTGTTTTTTCCAGGATTTCGGTGAGGAGACCCCAGCGCTGGATGTCCTCAAGGAATACTTGAAATCGTCCAGTTAAATCTTAGAAATAAAAAAATAAAAAATCTTTTTGCATTTTTATTCAGAAAACTTAACCTACTCCTGGTCATACAGAAGGATTACACGATCATTACATACCATGAAACCATATCCTCTTAAGAATGATTTTAAAAAATATGCCAATAAATCTTTAATTTACACTGAGACTTTCCAAAGCTCGTGGATCACAATGTGTCCACAGCAGTGAACTGATATACTAGATCAGATGTTTGCGCCATGCTTTCACTCGAGATCAAAAGCACACGCCTATGCTTATTGCGACCTCCCTAAGAATGTGGCTCAATTAAATTCTCACTATTTTCAGTCTGTACTTTTTAAAAATGATCAACTTAATAGGAAATTAAACTAACATTTTGGTGATATATTATAATACATTTACATACATACAGACATCTTCACGCCAAATCCCTTGCGAGGTGCTTAACACGATCACGACATACCTCTTTCGCTTCGTCGACATTCATTAACCTCTTCATACATGCCCTTTGGTTACGAAGACTTTTTAATGCACCTTTATTTGATCGTGATAAGTGAATCTCGGTCTGCCAGGGCCTCTTTCACCCACAACTTTCGCATTATATATCTGGTTCGTCAATCTTTCATCGCTCATCCTTTCAACGTACCCGAACCATCGTAGCATGCCTTTCATTATTTTTGTCCCTATGCTTTCCTTCATACCAACCCTTTTCCGTATTTCGACGTTACGTATGCGGTCCGCCAAAGTGACGCCACATATCCGCCGCAACGACCGCATTTCTACTGCATTAACCGTACTCTCATGCGTATTCTGACGTATCCGTCTCGCTTCCATACATCAGTGTTGGTACCAACATGGCATTGTGTATGGCGAGCCGAGCTTTGTCACTGACATTTCGACTGCCGATCAGTGACCCCAGGGCACCGTTAACACTTTCCCGCGTTCACTCTTCTTTCTACGTCCCTATCGTACTTCCCATCCGCAGTGAAAACACTGCCCAGATATATAATTTCATTTACTCGTTCTAGAGTTTCATCATCAATTTTTATCGTCACGGTTGTCATCCTTCTTCTTTTAAACACTAGTACCTTGGTTTTTCTCGCATTCAAACGGAATCCTTTTTCTGCACATCCCTCCTTCATTCTTGTGACTAGTGATTGCAGTTCGGGTAAAATAGAAGAAAATCTAATTAAATGTTTTTGCTATTATTCTCCGTCTAAAATTACTAAAAATATATCTAGTATGTCGGTAATTTTATTTCCTAAAAAGTTTGATAGACTACATTTCTAAGTATACTGACTTGCAAATATGTGCGAGCGAGAGGGATGCAAAAGCATTGGACCTAGAGATTGCAAACCGGGCCCGGTGCCCTTTTAGACATCCACCGGGCCCGGCCATTCATACCAAAATTCATTTCATTTGGAAAGTCTCAGTGTAAATTAAAGATTTATTGGCATATTTTTAAAAATCATTCTTAAGAGGATATGGTTTCATGGTATGTAGAAAACTACTAATACAATTTATTTTTTTCTTTATGCAAGCTAAAATATGCTTTTTGTTATATAGTTATTGCTCTTAAGAATTTGTTTTGTTTTTACTAAAGCTACCAAAGTTTATCTATCTAAGTTGATAAGACAAGTTTAGTACATTAGGCTGCGTTATTAGTTTATTATTCTAATACTATGTTTTCAAATAGTTACATTAGTATTAGTAATTAACTTTCAGCAAGCAGGTCTTTCTCTTTACTCTGTATAGTATTAGTAATTAAATTACGGGCGACTTTTTAAATAATCTACTTTCCAAACTTTTTCTCGAAATCCTCTAAATCCAGGCATTTCATCAGCGCGTGGAAGATCATTTCTATCCTAAACTGAATTACTGAATACTAATATAGTGATACTATCATAAGTGATACTAACTAATTCTGTATTAAAAACTCGTGATTTTGAGATTGATTATGACTGATTATTGTTGATTTCCTGGTTTGAAATAAATATTATTCCGTAAACTTGAATCATTGTACTCGTATTTTCCTCCATTTACTTAAAGCAAATTTTTATAAAATACTTCAAAGGTTACATCCAACACATCAACCCCGGGTTGGCGGCGAATGTGACCGGACCCGGCCGGGTTCAAAAACATACCGGGTTGCAATCTCTAATTGAACCCTGTAAAAACATGTTCAATCAACTGCTCTACATGTTTTAATACCTAGTTTGTATAGAGCCGGTTTTAGCGTGGCACGTTTTTTGTTTGGATTCTCGTGTAGTCTACAATTTCCGTCCACTTAATCCCGATCTGCGTTCGTTTTGAATAAAGCAACGCCAAGTGGAACGATTTTCAAAGCGCTTAAAGCTCAAAGTCAAACACATTGGGTGCCTTCGATTCACCAGTTTTGACGCTTACATGATATATATTGATCGTGTAATTTCCCCTAGGTACAATTTGTTATTTCTAATTCGTTGAAAACTTGTCGATCCAACCAATCACGTGCTTCATTAGGTACCTAATTTAAATCATTTAAGTAGTACCTACATAATAATATATAGAATATTTTTACACGCATAAATTTGCGAATTGATCGCACACATCCTTGTGTTTTGGCCACATTTGCACCTGGCATTCTCTGAAAAAGATAAATGTGAAAATTTTTAGGAAAATGTGTAGTTTTTGCTAATAAAATATCCTTTATCTTCAATGTTAGCTTAACAAAATTGACAGGTATTTTTGACCAAATACTACACATTTGTGCAAAGATTAATAATCGTCGACAATGTAGAGAAAAAAAACGTGAAGTGGTTGAAATGGCGGCAAACATATATATAAAAAAAAACAGCAATGGTAAACAGTCCATTTCAGCCATATAGGCCTATTGAAGTTTCCTTGTAAGGATTTTGGTGTCATTTTGACCTTCAGCTTATGCCGAATCTTTTATTGCATTGTCTTCAAATGTTTAAGCTAAAAAAGTCGACGATCGCTGATTGTAAAGAAGAATCATTACGGCTTTCAAATGTGCTAAAGGAATTAGGGAAGATGAATATTGGATTTCATACCTTCCACAATACCATTCTGTTTTACATCTGGAACATTTTTTACTGGCAACATCTCCACATTTGGCGCACTTAGCTCCGCCGCTGTCGAGGGCCAACGCAGTATCGCTGGCATAAGAACCCAACAACTTTTTGGCCAAATCACTACTTTCGGAAGAACCGTCGATTTCGAGACGAGAAAAATGCTCTTTAGCTATCGTTTTGGTACGTTTATGTACTTCCTTTTGGTAAATATCTTTTATCTAAAACAATGTAAAGTATCATAACGATGATCAGAAAATATATATATATAGATTCATATATTTCTTTGGAACTATAGGTTTTTATACGATGGTACAATAGTTATAAATTGGGTAAAAGTAAAGTATCATCACGGCCATTTCCCTTTCGGGGTGGGCAGAAACCACGCTTATAAATAAGCGGATTCACATTTAGTCAACTTTACTAAAGGCCAGTCATGACAAGTGGCAAGCTCGTCGATGTCTCCAGTGCAGCGTACCAAACTCGAGAAATATCACAAATAAATTAAATATTAATTATAATAAATTAATTGTGTCCCGACCAGGAATCGAACCTGGTACCTCCGAGTCTAAATTCACCGACTTAACCGCTAGACAACGGAGGCAGTTCATAATAAAAATATTAAATAATAAATTGGATACACTATGTTTTGCCAATGGGGGTACAAAGTATATACATACAAACATTTATATATTTTTACAATCAAATTAAATAAATTGTAATGTTAAAGAGGATTAATTAATAAATTATTGTCAATATAAGAAATTTATGTTGTTCATTCGATTGTCTAGAAAATCTTGCATGTCTTTTTCAATCGTTGTATAGGTAATGTCATCATTTATTTTATTGTAGGTTTTTGATGACATAAAGAATATTTGTTATGAGGTATTTTTTTTTACCAAAATAATACGAAAAAACAATCAGGGAAATGGTTCTCAAACTTTGGCCAAAAGACTTATAAAATAAAATACAAATGTGGCCAACTTCACGTCACTTACCTGTGGAACGATTTCAATGAGCGTACAGCCAGGATTTTTGGCGCCATTTGTATTGAAGTGTTGGTTAGAATGATCGCCCACTGCCAACCTACAGAGGAACATCTTAAGATCTCCTAATGGAGGAACTTGATCCAATATTGTATCGGTTATATTTGCTTGGAGCTATAAAACAATAATTTAATTAATAATAAACATTTATTCATCCGGCAATAAAGCAGCGTTAGGCTGAGTTGCACCAAATCTCTATAATTGTAACGATTGAAGTTAAAAGTGGCGTCGTATTATATATCGCACCCTCAGAATGAAAGAGGATTAAGTTGAAAAATAGTGAAATTGAGTTACAATCATAGAGAGACATAAAAAGGTATGCTCTATCCGGTGAATAGTAAAACAAAGGCAATTATTGTAAAAAAAGGGCATAGCGAATCTTCCGTCCCTATCACACTGTAAAATCCACCCCCCCCGGTCCGCGCGAAAGTGACGCAATCAGTGAAGTGCCAACGTTGAAACCGATAAGTACAGGATTAAACAGGCGTAAAACCAATTTCGCCTTTTTAAGCCCGAAAAAATCGGTAAGTTGAATTTAGAAGAATTTTGAATTAGTTCTTTACAATACAAAATTAAGTTTATGTAGGTGGGGCTTAATGACGATTGTGCCTTTTTCATACCTAAAACTATTCTAACCAAGTTATAGTAAATCAGATTGGGTCCCTTTCTTTAGAAATAAAGAGGCCTAAGTAAAAATATGTCTTTTTTAGATTGGACATTTCGGAACGAAAAGGGCTTATATTTTCCATTTTTTTTTTAAACATTATAAAATAAATAAAAGACATACAACATTCATTTTTGCATTCATCAAGAAATTAAAACCTAGACTATCCAATAAAAAAATAAAACACTCACATTTAGAAGGAAAAGTGTGGAATAATTACTCTCAAAGTGATAAGTTTAAACTTTACGATCTTCTTTCGCGTTTTCCCACAAACTAAATTTTTTGACTTAAGCCTCTGTCGTTCTGAGGGTGCGATATGTATTAGTTTTATTTTTAAAGTCAGCCGTCAGCTACTTGTTTAGAACTCTTTGGCTGGTACAGTCGAGGTCTAAAAATGTTTACCACCCTAAGATCTATAATCGCTTGCACTTTATGAACTGCAGACCTATTGTGTTACTCAGTCGCAAACGTTATTAGTGGATTTCGTTATTTACTATTCATTTAATATTATTCAATGGGGTGTATCACGATAGATGGCGCATGATGGATGGTACCTAATATAACTGTTAGTTGCATAGAAAACTTGTATTTTTATTACGAAATTTATTATTTTCTGGATATTATGCAGAAGTGAGCAGCTTAAGTGTACAAATTGAGATTTCCAAGCGAAAGCAAAGATATGGTGATCTCAAAATAGCCGTTCTAATAATTCAACCTTTATTTATTTTAAAGACGGTGTTGGCTTACTTAATTAGTTTTTTAAGGTAGGTAACGTTAAGTTAAAATATATTTTTCTGTTATAAAAATGTAAAACTACAAATAAATTTAGAAAATGATCAGTCATAGGTGTAAACAAGGTACCAGTGCCTCTAGCGACATCTACAAAAAGCTTTGCCTGATACATTTGAACTCTATAAGCGCTCGACCTTGACAGCGGCCGTGCAAATATCACCTTTAATAGAGTGATATATATATAGTTAACAGATTACATTATATAACGTTTGCGCTTATAAAGTTAAATCTCATTATAAATAAATATAAATATATAAAATATAAATATTTCCAGACAGGTTACACAGCGCCATCTAGTTTCCGTGGTAAGCGTAGCTTGTGTTACGGAAACTAGATGGTTGATAAACTACATATTATACTTTTTTTTTTTTTGTAAATATATACATATTAGACATATAAACACCCAGACCGAGACAAATTATACAATGTACAACTTGCCCCCGGTGGGAATCGAACCCACGACCTCCCGAGTTCACGGCAACGTTTGTTACCACTAGACCACGGAGGCGGTTATAAGATGATCGTTGCCAAGGAACATAATACAAGATCGTCATCTCAGTTTTAAAAGGTATTATTTACATTTAATTTGTAATCGACATAATTTTTAACTTCAACCGTTACAATTACCTACGTGTTCGACTTAGAGTTCTAAAGGCTTTTATTATACTAAATTTAGCCTTAAATTGAATGCAGCATCTATTAGTGTAGGTACTTATCTGGTAACGACGAAGGTTGTTCTTTGCTGTTATTCATTCGCTATCATGATTAGTGAAATAATTAATTTGTAATCTGACGAAACCGAGTGTACCAAAAGTATGAAATGGTGAATAAATAATTAAATTAAATTAAATGAAAGCGCTACTCAAACATCTAACAAAGCGAAATTCAGTTACAAAAAAGTGCTCTTTCAACAGTTAGTAAAACACACATTATGCCGCTAACAAAAGTTGTATTTCATATAGTAACGTCAATCACGACCGTTTCCCTTTTTGGGGTGGTCAGATACAACGCTTATAAATAAGCGGATTCACATTTAGGCCGCGTTCGTTTTAAGAAATGTTAGCATGAAAATACCACTTTTTTTTAGCACAAGTCGTTCGTTTAATGAAAATTCTAACATTTGATGCTAATTTCGTATGTCATTACAGTATTGATGTTACTTTTTGACAGATGTCATTATCATATAAAATGGTTTGTTTACCATTTTTATATACTTACGACTCTATTGTACCTATTTGTTAAAAAGGTATTTTAAACGATTTTATGTAATAAATTTAAAGACCATAATAATATCATGTGTGTTGGATGCCATGGTATGATAAAACATGAACGAAAATACTTGTCAAAAAGTAGCCTCACCGATCGTTTTATTTAATAATAATAATATAATAATAATAATAATAATCTTTTATTTCGGACTTTACATCCATAAATTGTTAGTAACAATTTTACTTAATCTATATTTAGTATACTAATAATTATTTATTTTAAACTATCCGCTACTGGAGGCTGTCTACTTGACTGTATGCAGCTGTATCCAGTGCTCCAGCAGCGGAGAGTCCCACCGATCTGCCAATACGCTTAGGAGCCTGTTGGTACTGGTTCTCATGCGGCACAGCATAGACGCAGATCTTTTGCGCATAATTGTTTGAAAACTGTCCGTCCTCGAATCAGCAAACATACCCGAGGCACTGCAGAACCTCGGCAGCCCCATCAGGATCCTAAACGCATTATTATACTGGACGCGCAGGTCGCTGTACGCTCTTTGAGTATAGTCCACCCATAGGCTGCACGTGTAAAAGGACTGGCAGTATGCCCTAAAAAAAATCACTTTTACCTGGGCGGTGCAGCGCGCAAACCTACGGGCTAACATATTACATCGGACAGCCAACGACCTGCGCTCTCGCTTAATATCTACATTGTCTTTAAGGTCCTCGGTGACCCAGTGGCCCAGATATTTAAATATTTTAGCTCTGTTTAAGGTGGCACCGCACAAGGTAAGATCTGGCACATGATATGATTTATTGCCAGCCTTGAACAACATTAGTTCGCTTTTAGATGCATTATACCTGAGCCCCTGGGCCTCCGCATAGGACTGGCACATGCATTATACCTGAGCCCCTGGAGAAATGTTAAAAAAAAATGGTATTTCTTAACAAAAACGACATTTCGCGCTGGTTTATGAAGTTGCTACGAGATGTTGGAAATGCTATAAAACGAACGTGGGGTAAGTCAACTTTACTATAGGCCAATCATGACAAGTGGAAAGCTTCGATGTCTCCAGCGCGCGTACCAAACACGAGAAATATCACAAATAAATTAAATTTTAATTAAATGTATTTTTATTTACATTAATAAACATTTTTGTGTCCCGAATCGAACCCGAGTCTAAATCCACGGACTTAACTTTTAGACCACGGAGGCAGTATTTCATATAAGTAGTAGGTAGTAAAATCACATCAAATACTTCAAAAAAAAAAGTTGATGGAACATACATACCCGACAGAAAGCTGTTCGTCTCACATCGTCAATAGTGTAATAATGCGTCAGTCTCGGTTCGATTAACAGTTGCCTCAAACATAGCCACAGCTGAGCTTCGCTGCGATGAAGTTGATTTGCGTCTTCGGGAGACGGCTTGGACCAACGACCGACTAAAAGTTTTAAAATGCAGTTGGATTTACTTGTACAATAAACAATAAGCCCGTAATTTATATTCGGATAATTGGTCGGTTAAGGTCGCTTTTGACGTATTTAGATAATCTAGTGATTTATCATAAAGAGAAACAAAAAATTTGAATGCGAGAAAAACCAAGGTACTAGTGTTTGAAAGAAGAAGGATGACAACCGTGACGATAAAGATTGATGATGAAACTCTAGAACAAGTAAATGAAATTATATATCTGGGCAGTGTTTACACTGCGGATGGGAAGTACGATAGGGACGTTGAAAGAAGAGTGAACGCGGGAAATAGTGTTAACGGTGCCCTGGGGTCACTGATCGGCAGTCGAAATGTCAGTGACAAAGCTCGGCTCGCCATACACAATGCCATGTTGGTACCAACACTGATGTATGGAAGCGAGACGTGGATACGTCAGAATACGCATGAGAGTAGGGTTAATGCAGTAGAAATGCGGTCGTTGCGGCAGATATGTGACGTCACTTTGGCGGACCGCATAAGTAAGGAAAGGGTTGGTATGAAGGAAAGCATAGGGACAAAAATAAGGAAAGGCATGCTACAATGGTTCGGGCATGTTGAAAGGATGAGCGATGAAAGATTGACGAACCAGATATATAATGCGAAAGTTGTAGGTAAAAGAGGCCCTGGCAGACCGAGACTCACGATCAAATAAATAAAACACTGACTGAAGGTGCATTAAAAAGTCTTCGTAACCAAAGGGCATGTATGAAGAGGTTAATGAATGTCCACGAAGCGAAAGATGTATGTCGTGATCGTGTCAAATGGCGCTCAATTGTCTCTGCCTACCCCGCAAGGGATCTGGCGTGAAGATATGTATGTATGTAGAAATAAAAAATCAAATCCCAGGATAACCTAATGTTTTGTGAGAACCGGTTAAAATGAAAAAAACACCATTGAAATAATTTTATATATTTTATTACATAGTGGCATAGTAGTATTCAGTCGGGACCACAGATTATATAAGTAGTAAGATGTAGTACGTCGGGACCCATCAAAAACCTAGAGCGGCTCAAATCTTCCCAATAATGAATGGGTCCCGACTGTTAAAGTCACTATGTATAAAATACTTATATAAAATTATTTCAATGGTGTTGTTAAGCGGTTCTCAAACTTTTTGGTGACGAAACCCAAAGTTTTTATTTACATATTACTCTTCAGTTTTTAATTCAAGTTATTTTATTAATTAAATATTTTTTTTACGCAATCTGTATTTGTATTTTGTAAATTAACTTTAAAACTTAAAAATGACAAATATTATTATTACATGTAAAAGTGAGTATTTCTCCTTTTTCGTCGACTTTCTTCCACGGCTCCAGCTGTAGGAGGTGGGCGAGAAGAGAAGGCACGTCATGGGTTTTATATAAGTTGGTGCATATAGAAGCGCCAGAGTTCGCCGACTCCATGTGCTCGGCTATATAACTAGAAACAAATTATAATTGGTATATTTTTTTTATTTTGCGTTCCGTGTTCTGTTTATAGAAATTACCAGCGGCCGGCCGGTTGCATAAAATGCTGACATCAGTAGCTCCATTACCAAAAAGATTTATGAATCTGACAATTTAAGCTGAAAAAGAGATTGCCCAAAACCAGGCCCCAACTTTTTTTGCAGCGTGCCTCAACTAAATACAATTCAATAATCATAACAATTAATTGTGTTTTATTTAAAATTTAATTACAACATCTCTTTTACCCCAGCATTAAAATATAATTTCATTAAATAGTCAATTGGTTAAAAAAATTGTATGAAATAGTTACAAAGCACTATTTAATACGATTAGGTTCTTTATTATGACAGAGTACTTTATTATAGATAAAACACTGAATTTAAAATCGGCGGGATCGAAACTATGTAATTATTAACGTAAAAAAAAGTTTTTGTCAATTGTCCTTATGCTAGGGTAAAATAAATAAAATTATTTACAGATTATGAAATCACGAAAAAAAAAAACATTATGGCACGAGAACATTTTATTGGGCCCATTTCTCTAAGAAAAATCTCAGTGACGTTGGTGCGACTTAACTGGGACTTGTATGCTATTTTCGACTTGAAAGCAAATGAAGCTTTTTTTACCGAATTTTGTATGAAAACCATAGAGAAACAAACGACTTTCAAAGCGAAATAAAGTTAAAATAAAATCACTTAAAGCGACAAGTCGAACACAGATGTAGTATTATGTTCCTAGACTGGAACATGGAGAATGATATTCGAGAATATTTAATATTCTTTCTAAAAAAGAGAATTATGCATATGAACATAGCTGCCATGTTGAGTAAATGAAACTATTAGGTAAGCTTGCTTTAATAACCGATGTATGAAAACCATAGACAAACGCCAAGTCGAACGACTTTTAAATCTAAATAAAATTTAAAAAAGCGCTCAAACCGACAAGTCGAACATACGGTAAATAGGAAACCCTGAACATTCGTACCAATAAGCCTTACAGAATCTGCATTTTCATTGGTCGTTTTATAGAGTACTCAAAAAATCAAAATAGTTTATTTCCATTGGTTCGCTAAAACAAGAACTAATAAAATCAATACAATTATTAAAACATATGTACTAATCAAAGTGGTAATAATGGTTGGACCGTAAACAGGCAATAATCCATATTTATGTATGTTAGACACAACATTATAATTACTGCTTGTGGCAAGTAAAACTAACTAACTTAGAAACTACTTAAATAAGATCGTGGTTGTAAAGAGGCCGTGTCAGTTTACATTCTAAATACTTAATAATTATGATGTACAGAAATTATATACATATGTCAGACAATTAATAAATTTATAAAACAAATAATAATGATATGTCATTAAAATCAAAATCAAACATAAATTCATAGCTGTAAAAGGGCCGTGTCATCTTATATTCTAATAGCATTAATGTTAATATTCGTGGCTGTAAAATTGCCGTGTCACCTTACTACTCGAAATAATATCTTCCATTTCCAGTATAATCATAATTTTGATTTTTAAAACTAAATTATTTAATTTTCTCATAATTTGTAACTTACCGTACAATAGAAATGCATCGCATGCCGATATCGAATTGCAGATCTCGTTTCTGTCTCTCTAGCTCTTGGAGAACCGTCTCCTCGGCCATGTTGGAAGCTGAAACACTTTTCAAATATCCTGTGCTGGGAAAACAAATGATTATTTACAAGGAAACAATTTACAAGTAAACAATTTACAAGTAAACAATTTACAAGTAAACAATTTACAAGTAAACAATTTACAAGTAAACAATTTACAAGTAAACAATTTACAAGTAAACAATTTACAAGTAAACAATTTACAAGTAAACAATTTACAGGTAAACAATTTACAAGTAAACAATTTACAAGTAAACAATTTACAAGTAAACAAACAATTACAAGTAAACAATTTACAAGTAAACAATTTACAAGTAGGTATATTAAACTAGGCTATTAAACTATCAGGCTATAGGGGCCGGTAATGTATTATTATATACACTTTGTGTACTTAAACAAACGGATCTTAGGAAGTGGTGAATAACCATAGTAGGTACTATAGTAGTGAATTATCATAGTAGGTAGGTAGGGGCTAATGATAACCTAAATTCAAAAAATCAGTACTAACTACCTACATATCTAATTAAATGTCCTTTCCTTTCCAAAGTCATTGTTGCACCAAATGAGCGATATATTGAAGCAAACTATGCATTTTGATAGATTTTTCAATAAATATGCGACATTATCTTTATTGCTTGAAAAGTAGAAGGAGTAGAAATCATAGATTGATGCAAAAGCGTGCAATCCAAGAAACATAATATGCAATCCATGTGTAGGACTATTAGGTACTTTATGACAGACAATCGAATTAATTTAATTCAATAAAGTAATATGTTCCTTGGCCCTTAGCTAGATAAGTTATTTTTTACAAAAGTATTTCACGTCTCTTGGATATAAGACCATTTGTGCCTACCTGTGTCTTACTTGATGAACTTATGTATTCTGTACCATGTTAATAAATAAATAAATAAATCTTACTTGATGATAGCCAACAATGCTGTGAGTTGATCCACGGCATAGTCCAGAAGATCAATGACCACTTCGCTGATACATTGAGCCCCCGCCTCATGGAAGAGCACAGTCTCTAATAGACCCACAGCTGTAGCTTCGTGATATAGCTGAATGATAATTATCAAACATGTTAATATGTACACCAATTCGAAGAGGTATAGCATCTCATCTGCAATTGGCGAAAAGTTTTACCCGATGATTTCTTGCGCAGTAATGAGTAAAGAATTTATTCACAACGCGCAATAAATAGCTTGGAGTAGACAAAAATATTTGATAGGTGATCGTTGAAGAAATAGTTACGTAGGTAAATAATTAGCCTCATAGCGTGTTTTAATAGGTTTTAAAAGTCCAAGTAAGACCATTTAGTTATAAAAGTCGTCCGCTGTATTTCGGAAAATAACGTTCTCGTCCAAACTCCCAAATTACATTTTTCAACTTCGTTAAATATTTATTTTATTGTAACGTTGGTACCAATGCAAATTGATAAATAAATATCCCTGTACTTCGCGCCATTTTGCGTGGACATGTCAAGTGCAAGTTTTTGTTTTGTAAATTAATTTACTGTGGATATTATTGGTCAAAAGTGGTGTTGTTTTGTTTAATAATGTGCTGCAATGTGAATAATTATGGAAAACGATAAATTGGACTTTAAATATAGGGCACAAGTTGCAGTTTATTTTTTGCGGTTTTCCCGCGCTGTGGACTCCCATATTTTACCCGACGTGTTTGGGCTATAATGCCGCGAGTGACTCCAAGTAAAGCATCAAATTCTGCCGCATCTGGAATTTGATGATCCCCAACTCGGTTATGAACTCTGTTATGAACATATATTATGCAAATAAATTACGTGTATAGGACTGATGTATTCTGCACAATGTCATTTAAAGACAATTAAAAAAAAAAAAACCGTTAAATTTAATCGAACCTAGAGTTCTTCGCGCCATTTTGCGTGGACATGTCAAGTGCAAGTTTTTGTTTTGTGAGTTTATTTACTGTGGATATTATTGGTCAAAAGTGGTATTGTTTTGTTTAATAATGTGCTACAATGTGAATAATTATGGAAGGCGATAAGTTGGACTTTAAATATGGGGCACAAGTTGCAGTTTATTTTTTGCGGTTTTCCCGCGCTGTCAACTCCCATATTTTACCCGACGTGTTTGGGCTATAATGCCGCGAGTGACTCCAAGTAAAGCATCAAATTCTGCAGCATCTGGAATTTGATGATCCTCAACTCGGTTATGAACTCTGTTATGAACATATATTATGCAAATAAATTACGTGTATAGGACTGATGTATTCTGCACAATGTCCTTTAAAGACAATTAAAAAAAAAAAAAACCCGTTAAATTTAATCGAACCTATTCATCGAGTGAATAGTACTGGCAAAGATAATAAAAAAATTGCTATTATATAGAAAAATAGAAAGGTTAAACAGAATGCTTTAGAAAATAGTAACCCCAAGCAGGTTAAACATGTTCCTTAGTTTATTATTGTTTATATTATTATTATGTTATACCCTGGTGTCTAGACAACTTACCACCATATAAATCCCAAATGACGGCATCCGTTCTTCTCTTGCCTGATCCAGCTTCACGATTTGAGGGTATATCGTATTGCGCCAGACTTGGATACAGATCGCCTCGTAAACCAATACTGGCAACTATTTTATAGAAAAAAAAAACAACTTTAGAAGCTAGAAACTCCGCATACTATGGGTCCAAATATCATTAATGCCTATTTATTTATTAGGTTGTGTTACCTTTCCACATGATATCATAGTTTCTTTGGTGATCTCCTCTTGCATGGAACTGGCTTCAAGAACGGCTTGTTGGTTTAATTTCTGTAAACGAATGTGCCAATCTACCCAGCTAAAACAAATATAATAGTTATTAGTTGAATAGAATCGATCATCAACATTATAGAGTGAAAATATTCTACTAACGCTGTATTTCCAACGTTTACCAGTTTCCAAGGCACCATGCTTTCAACAAATAAATCTAGCTCCCCTATATCAAGAGCATTCAATTGTGTGTCCTTTTCAACCATTTTTAATACTTTTTAAATATTTATTGGAAAATATGTGCTTGATTAGTTTTGTATTCACCAAGGAAACGTTTTGTCAATATTACAAAAATCGCGCCGCAAATAGCAGCCGGAAGTTAGGTTTGGGTTTCTGTAAATATTGATTGCCAATGCAAAATTAAATAAATAATAATGTCTACTATAAATAAATTAAAGATAGAAAACAATAGAAAAGTATAAAGTTGCTTAACAACTAAGTTATTAGATTTAAAGCATCTATATTTTTTTCATAAACCATTATTAAATATTGTTATTATCGTTGCCAGACTGAAAAAAATTGAATGGCGACAGCGGAAATAAGTTTTGTCTTTCTTTTGATAATTTGACACACGTGCCGCGTGGAGTATTTCCCCGCAGGTACTAAAACCCTTATTATTTACCTTCTAAAAAGTGTATAATTGATAGTTAAATACGGTATTGTATATAAAAAGTGGTTATTGTCACGAAAACCTGCGAATATTTGTGTAAAATGTGATAATTCTCATTGACATGCCGATATCGTCTGAAAGCATTTTTTGTGTATTACCGATCGTTTTGTTACAATATTCGTTATTAAAACGTTGTGATTAGTTAATTTTGACCTACATTTCTATTATAATTAGTGTTTTAGTTAGTATATGTTTTTCGAAAACAATTTTGTTGATCCTAACCTCTACGCACGAAACTCACATTTTTTACTTGTAATGTTTATCTCACGCTGTTTCATACTTTTATAAGTATAGGCAAGGTTAAAAGTTTGTAATTTAAAAGTTTCAAGTTAGCACGACAACACTACATAGATTTTGCAGTGTCTGGTTCCAGTTGCTAAAATTCCTAGAAACGCGTTATTATTGATACAGCAATTGCCGTAATATACAGGAATATATGGTAGTTTAAAAAAAATACGTTTTTGAGTACCATATTATTTATTATTATATTTTATGTTAAACATATATACAAACATATGTCTTTAAAAAATAACTTTTAGCGTACTTATATGAGTGAGAGATGAGTGTTTAATAAAATATTTTTTCCAGCACGATGGTGGCTACAACCGATAAGAAGGCAGTTGCCAAACCTGTCCCAAAAGGTAAAGAGGGTAGCAAGAAGCTCCCTGCAGTCCCAGAACCAGTCCTAAAGCACAGGAAAAGGAGAGATGCCCTCCGCGCTCGTCGTGTTCAGGTAAAATTTTAATAATCTTTTCTTAATTATTTATTCCCCTCCATATCATAATCCATAATGGAGGAACTGGGAATCAGGCGGCTTTCCTCAATTGTATAATAATGCATTCTCACTTTCTTCGGTCACATGTCACGGCGTGGAGAAACATCTATTGAGCGCCTGGTAGTCAATGGCAAGAGAGTGTGTGGTAGGTCTCCGATGAGATGGACCGATTAGGTGAAGGTTGCAATGGATCTTTCTCCTACATGAGTGCACCAGGAAAGCTGCGGCTCAAGAAGAGTGGCGATGGCCTGTTAAGCGTGCCACTAGCACTGAAATGGTGACTACAACCACTGGGGCGGGGGCGGTATTATTTATTATATATTTATTATTTATTTATAAAAGTAAATTAACAAAAAATGCCAATAACAAGTGGCTAGTGAAAATAGACATAGACTATGGTGATAACTGACTTTTTTATGAACTTTAATTTAATAAAAAATAGGATAAATAATAATATGTATAATTACCAATATATCTACAAAATACAATCTACACTTATTCCAAACAAATATTTATCAAATAGTAAGTATACTGCAACAAATTATCAATCTGATTAGTAGTGGACCCACACAAGGCATTTTCATGCCTGACCAACTATGGGACCAGGATGATCCAATCATTTTTATATAATAGTTTTTTTTTTATAAAAAACTGAGAGACAGACAACCTATATTTGTTTTAGTGTTATTTATTTACAGTTTATAAGTATTTTGAATCTCACTAGGCTAGACTAATCTCGGAAAAATATTTGGTTTATTAATATTTTATTTATTTAAATTCCTTAATGCACTAAAATAGTACAAAGGCGAGCTATAATGCCAGTAGGAATTCTTTACCAGCTAACCTTGGGGATAGACTAAGGTGATAGGCAGGATGAAAAAATATGAAATTTTAATCAGTCATATTTTAATTATTATTATTTATTTTTAATTGATTCCTAAACCTAAATGATGATTACAAAACATGAAGGCATAGTTCATCTGAACAATATGATGTTAAATATCATGTACTGATATTGAAACTTTTTTTTTTAAATATACAATGCCTAGACTTCATTGCTAATTATGCCAAATTTCAGGTAACCATCAAAAGGCGCACTGCTGCCCAGAAGAAACGGAAAGAAATCTTCAAGAGGGCCGAGCAATATGTAAAGGAATACCGCATCAAGGAAAGAGATGAAATCAGGCTCGCTAGACAAGTAAGAAACATAATAATATATTAACCTGTAACTTTTTTAAACTAAATTTTGCTACCATTATGTGCTGTCATTTTTGGGTTGCGATTCAGCATTATAGATGGGTTAAATGCCATCCACAACTTTCAGAAATTTTATTATGAATGCCAATCAGGTTCTTAGGAATATATATTTAATATCTGTTCGAAGCCATCTCTTCCTATTCCATTCGCAATTTTGGCAATGTTTGCAGAAAGTCAGAGAGAAGACAAATTTCTAAGCATTCCATGGATCCACCGTGCAGGTGCTGGGTCCATCGTGTGTGGGTAAGAGTTGAGACACCATTCTGTCTCGGGCTTGCGACCGACAATAGGCTGGTTAAAGAAAAAGAGGCCTCCTTTTTTTTTTTTTTCTATTGCGCGATTATACACTCTTCTCTCCCTATGATTCCATTAATGCCGTCACATAGGTACTGTTTATCTCCGAATGAAGAAATCTTAAGCCGCAAATATAGGAATTGGCAATGGTGGTGGTTCTCCTGTATGAACACTTTCCTTAAATCCTACAAAGGTCGGTTCAAATGGCATATGCCAATAAGAAATACACTTTCTTACGTGCATTTGTCATAGATATACGGGTTCAAGTCTCAGCTTTACGCAGTGGAAGTTGGTGCAAGAGGAGTTCCAGCAAAATCTTTGCATCACTTACTGAAAGAATTGGGCCTAAGCAGGTCTGCGTCAATACATTTATGAAACTAGCTTCCATGACGGCATTAATGGAATCATACAGTATTTGGTTGGGTAGGGAGAGAAGTAGAATGGTGGATGGTGAGCGTATTATCGCGCAATAAAATAAAAAAGGGAGGCCTCCTTTTCTTAAACCAGCCTATTGTCGGTTGCAAGCCCGAGACACCATTCTTTATCATCTCTTATTATACACACGACGGACCCGGCACCCGCACGGTGAATCCATGGAATGCTTAGAAATTTGTCTTCTCACCACTGTTCTCGTGCCTTGAAGAGCATGTTAAGCCACTAATACTAACTTATGGAATCGTAAATAAATTGTCAATATATACTTTAGATCCTCGCCAGCGTGGCGAGTGTAGGCCAAATTCTTCAGATATATATTCTGGAAGTCCCATCTCTCTATGTAATTATGAAGATAGAAATCAGGTCTTAATTTTTATTCTGTGAATAGTGGAATTGTAAATAAAGGAAGTAATGAGGATCTTTTACTGTATTATGATTTCTAATTTGTATTATTATTTTATTTAAATATTTTTTTAATGTATTATTCATACCAAATAACATCATATTGGACTAACAATAATCACAGTAAAATAATTAACTTGCGCTTTGTTGGCATGTCTGTCCTAAAGAATGGTGAACATGTTATATATTTTTTGATGTATCTCTTTTCCATAGGCACGCAATCGCGGCAACTACTATGTACCCGGTGAAGCTAAGTTGGCTTTCGTCATTCGTATCCGTGGTATCAACCAGGTTTCACCAAAGGTAAGATATTAAATCTATTTTAAACAAAAAAGTATAAAGTATCATTATGACCGTTTCCCTTTCAGGGTAGTCGGAAGCCACGCTTATAAATAAGCGGATTTACATTTAGCCAACTTAACTATAGGCCAATCATGACAAGTAGCAAGCTCGGCCATGTCTCCAGCGTACCAAACTCAAGAAACATCACAAATAAATTAAATATTAATTAAATGTATTTATTTACATTAATAAATATTTTTGTGTCCCGACCAGGAATCAAACCCATTACCTCCGAGTCTAAATCCACGGACTTAACCGCTAGACCACGGAGGCAGTTAATGTAAACAAAACATGTAAAGTCATTATTTTATTTATATAAATGCAAAATATGATTACAATATAACAATTATATATTCATCTGACGTACGGACGTACGTTCAACGAAATAGGTCCCCAACCAAGCGCCACGCAATAAAGTTTCTTAGTTTAATAATATCCTAATTTTATTTCCTAGAAATTTGATGAACATTTCTCAAAAATACAACAATTTTTTTAAACCATTCTTTTTACTTCCAGGTCCGCAAAGTTCTGCAATTGTTCAGACTGCGTCAGATCAACAACGGAGTGTTTGTCCGTCTTAACAAGGCCACAGTCAATATGCTGCGGATTGCAGAACCCTATATCACCTGGGGGTACCCCAACCTCAAGAGTGTCCGGGAGGTAAGATAATCAACACAAGTCAAACTCAAATTATCTTTCTATACACTTGTCATGGATTGTAACACCATATTAAGCCGTCAGTACCGATTCTGTGGTATTGTTAATAAATTGTCATTAAAAATTGACATCAGCTTGCGCATGTTGGCCAAATTCTCCAAAAAATTCTGAAGAGTCCAACAGGACAGGACTCTTTATTATTATTTTTATGGGCTATGATAATGATTATGAAGAAATGAATTGTATTTATTATTGATTTGTTTATTATTTCCCAACTAAAAGAAAAATAGTTACTGACAATGCGCTGAATCTGTAGGCGTAAACCAATTGTTTATGTCGCCATTTTGTGCGCTATAGTATCTTGTGTTCATCTATGGTGATGGTGTTGGTACATCATTTACTTTCCAAATATCACTACATATTGTCATCATTACAGCCCCTACACACGAGGGGCTACTCCTAGTCTGTCTCATATCATCAAAATAGCCTTTCTCCAAGAGGTCCAACTGCAGATCTATAGCCATATTTCTTAACCATGTCCTCAACGGCTTCTCCACTCATTAATGTTAATTAACAATATAAGATGACATGTTCTTTAACTATTATTTGATATTTCTCGAGTTTGGTACGCTGGAGACATCGACGAGCTTGCCACTTGTCATGATTGGTTTATAGTAAAGTTGCCTAAATGTGAACTAGCTCTTTAAAAGAACTTGGTTTATGACCACCCTGCCGTTTTCCTTGCGTGATGATACTTTAACTATTTACCTTGGAGACAAGAGATTACCACATTCCTTCAGCCAACTGAAGAATTTTGCCTACCACGTTATTAAACGAGCGACGCCTGGTCAGACAGCTAGTCACTAATAAAAATGTTATTTTGTTCCAGCTAACATACAAGCGCGGATTCGCCAAGATCAAGGGTCAACGCATTCCTATTTCTTCCAACACCGTGATTGAGGACAAACTCGCCACACACGACATCATCTGTATTGAGGACCTCATCCACGAGATCTTCACAGTCGGAGAGAAGTTCAAGGTACTAGTTCAAAAATAATAATATGGTATACATAATTTCCAACGCATTGTACCGCTAGCGGCATGAAAATGTTTATAAACTTATATATATACATACACATGGCCGTAGCGAGCTACGGGCAGGTAGGGGCAGCTGCCCCCCCTTAGAACAGCGGTCGTGGAAGAAGGGCTTTTTGTGAAGAACCTCGTAGATTAATTGTCAAATAATAAAGCTATTTCTGATTTTAATATATATTTTTAATTACTATCTCCACTGCTCATGTGAAAAGTCTTGTTTCAAGCTGTATTATAGATTGGCATTTGACATCATTGCAAAGGTGGTAGGCGAAGTGATGGTGGTAATTTGCCCACTACCAGGGCGTGGAAGTATCCACCGTTCGTACCTCACGTTTCGGATCAGGCTCGAATTGCCGTCATACACAGTTAAGCCGGCATAATGTTAGGAACTGATGTCATGAGTGTCATCCGGTGGGCGCAAGGTCACATGACGTAAAAAATTAAAAAAAAAAAAATAGCAATGAAAACATTATAATGTAGCATTTCCTTTTTCTCCCCCCCCCCCCCCCCCCTATACACAACCCTGGCTACGCCCTTGTACATACACACATTCATACATACATACACATATCTTAATCAATAACAACTATATAAAATTACTATTATATATTTTTTTTATTTTACTTTATTATAATGTCAATGTTTAAAATCTATCTAAGTCAATAGTTATTTATTTATTGCTTAAGTCAATTTGACTAATTTCACTGGGGATATGTATGTTAAATATGGCAGGCGGAACTATCCTAAACAGGATGGTTCCAACCCCGGTATGTACCAATTGAGAAATACACTCTGTACATGCATTTATCATTTATTTACCACACCTCTGAAAGCACATTAAGTTGACGGTACTGGTTCCTCTAATACCAACTTGTGGAATTGTTAATAAAGTGACATCAGAACCTCGCAGCTTGGCGAGTGTAGGCCAAATTATCTAGAAGCCCCATCTCCAACAGTGGAGTTCTAGGACTTTGTGTTTTAGGAGCTATGATGTTGATGTATGTTAGGATGGAGCAGGTATGTTTGGAGCTATAAATGAACAATGAAATATTTATTACTAAAAGACTTGTTTGATTGCTAAATATTTTCTTAAAAAAAAAAATAGTACAATAATAGTAAATATAACATTGGTCTTATCAATAAATTTATCAAAACCAGCACCAGTAGTACAAAAATTGATCATGATGTTAATAAGTTTTAAATATCTTCTCTCATAATTAACTAAATAAAAACTAATGAAAAAATCTAACAATTCAAATAAGACAAAGGATATCACTTCATGAATAACAGAGTTGTAAATATGTGGAATAAAATACCAGAAGACATATTAAAGTCCTAAGTGGCTGGTGACAATCGAAATAGACTATGGTGATAACTGTCAATTTTATAAACTTTACACCAGTGCTTAATATAGGCATATCAGCATATTAATCAATAATAATAATAAAATGTTCGTAGCAGTCAAAACTCCATTTTGTTTTGTCAATTTCAGTGTTGCCAATATATAAAAAAAAAAACTATATATTAGTGCCGAGTTCAACTTGAAATAAAGTTCGTCGAACTACGAAATAAAGTACTTACAGCGACAAGTCGAACATGGAATATCTAATTAGAAATATTATTTGTAAACAAAAATAATGAATAGCAACCCTCGATTTTTACCAATGTGGGAACAAGTATGGAAGAGAGTATGTCATTGTATATATTTTTTAATTCCAGTATGCCAGCAACTTCCTATGGCCGTTCAAGTTGAACAACCCGACTGGCGGGTGGCGCAAGAAGACCATCCATTACGTTGACGGAGGAGACTTCGGCAACCGCGAGGACAAAATCAACGAACTCCTCCGAAGAATGGTTTAAATATAATAAATTACTTTAAAACACTACACGGTTATTTTATTTTTTAGGCACAAAATTTGTCATTTTTCGTAATGTTCCACTAATGATTGACATATTTTTGACAATGGACAAATAAATGCATTTAATGCTAGCGCCGCTGGTAATTTTCATAAACGAAAAGTGGAGTGGTATTTGCATTTTGGACCGTAACCCATTCAGAGCCCATGACACATATGCGCGTCATCAAAACATGCTATGACGACCCATGAAATAAATAATAAATAAAATAAATAAAAAATCATTTATTGTCACATAAAAACATTACACAGTCTTATTATCTTAAACAAATGTGACAAAAGGAATCAGGTGTCAGCTGTTGTCGTGCATTTGTACAAGTACACCTGCATGACGCTGTTTTTCAACCTGTTCCTGTACTCACGTAGTGATTATAATTTTAAAATGACATGGTTTATATATACAAATGAAAAACTAAATAAAAAACTAACAAAATTATACAAAACAAAAGCTAGGTAAACATTGCAGTGCATGGCAGAGTAGATGAATGAGGTTCGCTTCGTTAAAAATATTATAATTGTTACAGACCCTTTAATTATGTATTTTCTTCTAGGGCTAATAATTAAACTAAATAATATAAAATCCAAAAAAAAAAAAAAAAAAACAAATAAATAAAAACTAATAAATGTTTAAATTAACATTAATAATAAACATATTAATAAATAAATAAAACAACATTATATTAAAGTAAAATAATAGAAATTAGAAAAAAAAAAAAAAAAAAAAAAAACTATCCAACTTCTCTTTCTGCTCTTCTAAAAGTATTTTCCTTAGTAAGCTTTTAACTGTTTGGGTAGATTTATTTTTATCAGGTGGTGGTATATTGTTCCACACTTTAGCTGCCTTATATTTGAAAGCTCCTCTGAAGCCCGCCGACTTATGTTGTGGGACTATTAGGTCGTGGTGCGCCTGAGATCTAGTGTTGCGATAGGGCTTATCGTTCCACCAAAAAAGCTTCCTATATAGGTATATGGGTTTTTGTGTTTGTATAATTTTATGCACAAAGCATGTGTAGTGAAGTTCTCTTCTGGCATCCATTTTTAAAACGTTTCTTTGACTCAAGAATGGAGAGACATGTGCAAATTTGGGGATGGTATAGCAGAAGCGAGCACAGGCATTTTGTACTCTCTGTATGAGTCTTTTCGTCTTTTCAAAAAGTCTTGGGCCATACACAACATCACAATAGTTAAATTGTGATAACACTAACGAGTCCACCAACAATTCTCGCACGTCCACTGTAAGATTATTCCGAATCCCATATAGAACTTTAAGCCTATAAAATGCATTTCTAAATTTGTTATTTATATGATCCATATAGCGGAGCTGACTGTCCAGAGTCACTCCCAAGTTTCTAACCGTTGTCACCCTGCCAATGTTCTCACCGTTAACTTGCATGTCAGGAGCTATAGCTATTACGCGCTCGCACTGTTTTTTGGTGCCCATAATGATATAGCTTGATTTTAGTGGATTAAGTACTAACGAGTTATTATGGGCCCAATCAAAAATATTTACCAGATCTTGGTTTATGAGGTCGAATGCTTCTTTAGTTTCACCGCTGGGGAACGAGTAATATATTTGTGTGTCATCCGCGTAAAGGTGTATTTTACAATGTTGTATTACTTTGACGAGGTCAGCTGTGTAGCAAACAAAAAGTAAAGGCGACAAAATTGACCCCTGTGGCGTACCTCTGTTGAGTGGCTTCAGCTGTGAGTACAGCATCTGACCGTTATCATCTGACGTTACTACCTGCTGGCTCCTAGAACTTAAGAATGACTGGAACCATGCGCACGCAGAGTCACTTACACCTAGCCGCGCCAATTTCGCAATCAGCAGCTGGCAATCGATGCAGTCGAAAGCCCTGGAGAAGTCCAGCAGCACAAGAACTGAACTGTGACCATTTTCTGATGCTGTAAGTATATCATCTGTCACATCAGCAAGTGCCGTGCCTGTCCCGTGTCCAGCTCTAAAGCCTGACTGCTTATCAGGCAATAAGCACAGCTTCTCCATGTATTCGGTAAGCTGAAGCTGAACCACTCTCTCCAGAACTTTTGACAATACCGGAAGAATACTTATCGCCCTTAGGTCCTTTAATTGCTCTACCTTACTACTTTTCGGAATTGGTTTTACTAGTGCTTGCTTCCAATCTTCAGGAAAAACTGTTGATGAGATAGATTCATTAATTATAGCACTTATGACACGCAATGTTTTCGGTAAGGTTAGGTTGACCATATGTATACTAATTTGGTCCCGCCCCCGTGCATTCGTTTTTATTCCTCTTAGTATTTTAAATATTTCAATTTCGCTAACTGGTGTCAGATCAAAGGTAGTATCAGTAATTTTTGAACTTTTAATTATATTTAGTGTATCGGGATTGACGGTTGCTCCTGGTGGTATATCCAAGAAAAATCTGTTTATATCATCCGGGTTATTAAGGTGCGAGGGAATATCAGATTTGTCAGGAGTGTCCAAAACAGAGGACCTCTTTAAGTTCTTCCATAATTCCGCTGGACACTTAATGTTTTTATTAACATAGAAGGTGAAATATGCAGTCTTTTCTCTTCTTATTGCTGCTGTTACCAAGTTCCTTAATTTTTTATAATATTCTATATGAGCGTCAGACTTAGTTTTTCGTGCCTTTGTATAAGCCTTATCACGAAGGTTCATCATAAACCTTATTATATCGGTAATCCACGGACGAGGCTTCTCCGCTATACGGATTTGTTTTTCTGGTGCATGTTTATCAAACAGTCCTAGTATAAAAGCATTTAAGCGACTAACCATCACATTGACGTCCTTTAATTCTAGCACCTGGTCCCAATCGATCTCATCGAGGTCTTGGTTAAACTGAGCTTCATCCATCTTTTTCAGTGATCTAGATCGGATGTATTGTGCCTTAACTTTTGGTCTTTTGATGTTAAAGTCAGCCAAAATTAACGCATGATCACTCAGTATGGGGTTATGGTGTACTTCAACATTTTTACACCTTTGGGGGATGTCAGTGAAAACAATATCAAGTAGGGTCGATGAATTGTCGGTGTTTCTTGTTGGTTCTGAAATCATTTGCGTCATTTTGTGCTGTAATAGGAATTCTGCTACGCTCACTGCACCAGGTTTACCAGGTTGCAGTAAGTCGACATTAAAATCGCTGAGCACGCAGATGTAATTGCAGTAACCAAAAGCAGCGATAGAGTTACTCAGTGCCTCTACAGCGTCACACACCGATAAACCCGATTCAGGCCTATATGCTGTTCCGACTGCCATTTTAGCACCAGGAAGTGAAAGTTCCAGCCACATTTGCTCCAACGGTGATTCTGGGTGAGCACGTACACGCACTTTTAAACCTTTTTTTATGTAAAACCCTACCCCTCCGCCTCTTTTGCCACCCTTACGAGCTGCCAACTTAAGATTGTATCCCGCTATAGTCAGTGCGAATTTCTCTTCGTCCTTTCGGATCCAGGTTTCGTTAATTGCAAGGATATCCGGACCAAATGTTAACATTCGTGCACATAGCTCATCTTGACCTGTATTTAGTGACCTTACATTTATTAGCCCTAATCTCAAATTGTCTTTGCGTATGCGCGTCACTATGTATTTGTAATTTATACAACTTAAGCGATACTTTGGATATAAATATGCATAGTAAAGGCCTTGTTTTAATGTCATAAATAATTTTAAGATTTTTTAAATTGATAGATACTTGTAAATTTCGTGTCAAAATTCACAATTTTTTTATAGGAATTGGTTAATAAAAAGCGATTTTTTACTAAATTAGGATAGTCCACATAGGGTGGATTTTAGGGACGGGTCAGTAAGGGAAGTTATCTTAACCGTTAGTTACAGAAAAACTACTGTATATTATGTACCTACCCTATGGGAGCGTTTTTTGCGAATTCTGACATTTCTCGTACTGAAACCTTAGTCGGTCCAGTAAAAAATTGGATCGTTATACGAAACAGAATCGATTCGCATCAAAAAAAGATTTTTTGTAATACTACCATTTTCTTGCTAAATTTTTTTCCAAAATCTTTGTATGCAATTTAGTATATCTCAATAAGTTATGTAGGTATGGTCTCCTAGGAATGTTTTTCTGTAAGTAGGTATAACGGTTAGGGTACCTACCAGGTCAGTAAGACCCGTCTCAAAAATGCACCCTGTGTAGGATATATATAGGTATATAAATGAAACGGCACAAGTCAGTATTTCATTTAAAACATGAAACTTGAAGAGGTTTATTATTTTTTAATGCTTTGTTCAATTTGTTTTTGCTAGTACTTCCATCTTGACTTTCACCAGCGGTGATTAAATCACTGGCTGATTTACTATAGTAAAAAGTATCATCACGACAGTTTCCCTTTTGGGGTTGTCAGAAACACACGCTTGTAAATAAGCGGATTCACATTTAGCCAACTTTACTATAGGCCAATCATGACAAGTGGCAAGCTCGTCGATGTCTCCAGCGTACCAAACTCGAGAAATATCACAAATAAATTAAAAAATAATTAAATGTATTTATTTACATTAATATTTTTTTTTTGTGTCCCGACCAGGAATCGAACCTGGTACCTCCGAGTCTAAATCCACGGACTTAACCGCTAGACCACAGAGGCAGTTACTATAGTAACTGTAAAAGATACTTTTTATTAAAGTGATCAGCTACATTCAAAATTAACTTATCACTAGGATCGCGTTGATACTGCAGTTGAACCAGCTTTCGACGGAGATCCTAAAAAAAATAAAAAAAGGTTTAAGCCACATTAAGTATTATGTCTATATTCCTCGCCAAGCCGTCTGGCCAGCGTGGCGAGTGTAGGCCAAATTCTCCAGATATGTGTTCTGGAAGGCCCATCTCCAGCAGTGGAGGTCTAGGACGCCGTGTTCTAGGGGCTGTAATGATGAAGTATTATGTATAAGATAGGGCAAGAAGCCAAATGGTATGGGAATTAAAGCTAGGATAATCGTCTCAGAATTAATTAAACGATTAAAATTTAATAAACGTTCGACGTTCACTTACAAATTCATTTTGTTTCTCTGACAATATGCCGACAGGAGAAGAAGAAAGTCATCATCATCACCTCCCCCAAGATTCCACTGCATGTGGTCTTTTGCAACCCTCATCCAACCTTTAGGTCATCTGTCCCGGACGTGGCCTCCACTCTAGAACTCGTTTGTCCCATCGGTCTTCCGGCCTACTGCCACTTTACCTTGCCAATTTTAAAACCTATGTCTGTGACGAATAGCAATGTTTCGAATTTATGTTTGTCGTCAATCAATGTCTCCCCGTAATGTGGTATGGAGCAGTGACGTAGACTCTGACAGTGGGTCTGGTCCACAAGTTTAAGATTGCTTAGCGAACTATGGAGAGGGCTGGGCTTGGATTTCTCTGATGGATACTAATGCCCGCTCTATCTTATATTTTTTCTCTTTCCAACTTGTTGGCTAACAAGAATGAAAGAAATTTCTCAAAAAATATAATTGAAGTATCATATATGATATGGTTTGTTATATTCAGCAGTGGATCTAGGACTCTGTTCAAGGGGCTGTGATGATGATGACTCTCTTCTATCTTATATCAATAAGAGAAAAAAAAGAGAGGTGGCTGAGTTGTCCCCAGCCTAGAATCAAAAGGCTGCATATGTGATGGGCTGTATGATGTGCATCAAACAATATGTTCTGTAATACTTATATTTAGCAGTTCATAAAGTATTCTAGGGAGCTATAACTATAAGTGCAATTGTTGAAAGTTAATAATTACTCATACAATTGGGGAAATCGAGTTATGTTATGGATAAAGTGTGGTTACACCTAGTTCTAGGCAGTTATAAGCAGGTACGGCCAGTATATCCTATTTATTTATATATATCTTTGCATCACTTTCTGAAAGAATTGGGCCTAAGCAGGTCTGCCGTCAATACATTTATGGAATGAGCTTCCAAGACGCCATTAACGGAATCATACAGTATTTGGTTGGGTAGGGAGAGAATTAGAATGGTGGATGGTGAGCGTATTATCGCGCAATAGACAAAAAAGGAGGCCTCCTTTTCTTAAACCAGCCTATTGTCGGTCGCAAGCCCGAGACACCATTCTTCTCATCTCTTACCCACACACGATGGACCCGGCACCCGCACGGTGAATCCATGGAATGCTTAGAAATTTGTCTTCTTCTGGCTAGTACTCAGCAGGTCTGCTGTCAAACATTTATGGAATGGCTTCCAAGACAGCATTAGTGGAATCATACAGTATTAGGTTGGGTAGGGAAATGTCTTGTTGGAGGAGATAACCTGGAATATTTTTTTGTTACTGGCAAGTTGGAAGAAAAGAGACAGAGTGGCTGAAACCTAATCTGTTGCCCCAACCAAATTCGCTCCACTACCAACACTAGAATCCATTATGCTGTGAATGCCACTAAAAATGGGTGGCGTCTTTTTTAAACCAGCCTATAGTCGGTCTCAAGCTCAAAACATTATTATTCTTCTCTTACTCCCACACACAATGAGCCCGGGACCAGCATGGTATTTCTTCAATTGAAATCATTTTAAAAATCTGTGTTGGTAGTTATTGCCTGGTATGTTTAGACTTACCTCTAAAGATGTATATTGCGCTTGTGGAATCCACTGTGTTGTTTGTCTATTCTTGCATAACAGTTTATCTAAGTAGCTTCTAATATCAAAACATACCCGAGCATTGTCTCCTGCTATTTTTAGTAAAACTTCATTATTTTCCCTAACTATTTGTAAAGTAACTTTAAAACTTTGAATATGCAATAGTATTACATGATTTTGATTCAAAAAGTCAACGCTACCTAATTTTTTACTTAAAAACTCAGCTTTTTTATTACTCAGACTGTTAAAAGTATTTATGTCACCTAAAACTTTTTCATACTCCGAATCTAGTTTTAAATAATACATATATTCATTATTGTTTTCTGTTTTTGTAGTAGAAAATTCAAAGAAACCTCCATGTTGGTTTTTACATGTTGTAATAACCAAGTCGTCAAACCTGTACTGTTCTTTCATATTCAACAATTGTTTACTTTTGGAAACTTTAATAAATTGTTCTGATGTTAATACTTCATCTCTAGCATATAGAATTATCCACACAGGTTCGTTTTTATTTGAAGAATCTATTGGACATACCAATTTTAGACTAATTTTAATATTAACGATATTATTAGCATTAAAAGGTACTAAGTATGCAGATTCAGTAAAGTTGTTAATATCTAAACTTAAGGATGTTACTAAATCATCCGTTGAAAATAAAATATGTAACTTTAGGCTTTGTTTTAAATTATTAAATGCTTCCTTTAACATATCAATGTCATTCCTAAATTGTAGTTTTATTAATATTAAAATTGAGTTGGGGTTAAAATAATCAGCTTGTAAGTTTGTTAGAAATACATTTGTGTTTGCTTCTTCAAAGCTATTGATTACAGTTATTGTGTGATTTATAGCATTTTTGTATATGTCCGAGCGTGTTGATAGTGCTATAGCTAAGGTTTTGTTGGTTTCTCTCTTAATTTTCTCAACAATCTCATTATTCTTTTTCATTTCATCAAATAGTACATTAATTCCAATTACGACTTTCTCCACTGGTTGGAACTTCTCTTCCAACTCGGAGCAAATATATATAGCTTCATCTTCATATGGAAATGTGTAAATTGTATTCAAATATGTTACACAAACTATTTGATTATTGAATTGTATAAAATCTCTGGCTTGTTTCACAAATATTTCTTTAAAACATTGTTTTTTATAATTATCATTCTTCCACATAGTATTGCCGTCAGAATAAAATATAGATTTGTTTATTACAATAAACTTGTGTATTGGAATGTTTAAATGTAATATTTGAGGCTTTTGATTTGGTCCAAATTTCAATTTTACTACAGTTCCGAGTTTTAATCCAATAACTAATTCAATTTCATTTATTCCATTTATTTCTGCATCTCTTATATCTGATGGAGAATAAAATAGTTTGCTAACACATAGTCTATCATTGACACAATTTTCATTTAAAATTGTACTTAAAACCGTCCTCTCATCCAATATTATTAAGAGTAAATGATTTGTTTCCTCTATGTTCTCTTCAAAAGTACTTTTTAAACATTCTTTATTTAAATCAGTAATCAAGTAACTTTTAAATACTATGTTTTGTGTACTTTTAATTTCAGTTTGAAAGTCAATGTAAAATGTTTTTGTAACACTTCCCATATCGGAAGTTTTGTAAATACACAGCGAGTATTTGCCATAGTCCTCTTGTAAAGTAACTATTTTAAACTCATTTAGTTGTATAAAAGCTATAACATTGTGTATCTGTGGCCTATAAGGTATCTGTAACTTTTCCAGACCACTCTTTAGTTTTAAAGGAATACTATGGATATTATCGCTAAAATCCAAACAAATTATACAATTTTTATCCAAAATAACTTCACGGAGTTTAAAACAAGGCTCAAATAACACGGGTGTCGAGTAAAAATCACTATTTGCATACAAAAACAACTGATATGTGTTCCATAAGGCAATCATAGTTGAATTACTTGCGATTTGTAATGTTTCATATATTTTCATCTGTAGTTTATAACGCCGTTTATTGTCTGTATAATTATTATCGATATCCATTATTATAAATATTAATTGCACTACTTTTAAACAGAAAAATAGTTAATTTACTGGTGGGAAACTTTTTTGAAATTGACACTAATAGTTTTAAACTTTTATTAGGCTTATTTTTGGCAGAGATACCATTTTTGTTTGTTCGTGTCACAGAGATAGGGAAGCAGAGGTGATCTAACTGCGGTCAAAGCGTGGCATTTCTCACACACAAGTAATGTTCGCACACTAATACAGAAGACAGGACCGGACACATTTGCGAAATGTCAAAATATTATTATATAAGTATAATTATGCATATCGCTCACAAATCCGTCCTGAATCAGTGTATAAAGCCCACTTCGGAAGATAGGTTTTGTGTTCTATGATTAAAATAATGAAATGAGTATTTTTAGCTATATGGTTTTTTAAAAAATACAACATAATATAATAAAATCGTTTATTTATATTTTCTTACATATATTATTCAAAGCAATGGCACGCTAATTTTGGACCGGATGGCGAGTGGTATCTGGGTCTCGAAGAGATACCGAACCCCTCTGTACCGGCCGAATGGGCCCTAAATGGTCGGGGGGGGGGAACGTAAAAATTATGACGAGACAACCGGATGGTAATGCGGTTGAAGTTGCTTGGAGTTTTCTGTAATGTTTATACCCTATTTAAATTTTCAAACATGTCTCTTTTCTTTTATCCAAAAAAGTACTTTTTTTTTAAATGGGCCGCTCTCATATTATTCTGAAAAATAAATAATAATTATTGTTTTATAACTTAACTTCCATAAATGTTTTGTAAGTATGAAATAAATCTAAGTATTGTATCTATACAAGGTGGAGTTTTGAGACGGGACAGTAAGGGCAAATATCTTAACCGTTATAGTTACAGGAAAACGTTCCTAGGAGACCATCCATAACTTATTGAGATATTCTGAACTTCATTCACAGATTTTGGAAAAATCTAGTCAGCAAAAACTTTTGTTTTTATGCCGATCGATCCTGTTTCTTATATGGATCAAAAGTCTCTACTGGAGCAACTGAGGTTTGAGTACTAGAAATGACAGAAACCAAACCAAAAAGGCCAAAAAGGTAGCTCGGTTGATAGAATGTATTCCCTAAAATCCAAAAAAGGTCGGTTTGAACCCCGGCATGTACCAATGAGAAATACACTTTTCTTGCATACATTAGTCAGATTTACAACACCACCGTTCCCGTGCCTTGGAGAGCACTTTAAGCCGTGGTCTAGTGGTAACAAACGTTGCCGTGAACTCGGGAGGTCGTGGGTTCGATTCCCACCGGGGGCAAGTTGTACATTGTATAATTTGTCTCGGTCTGGGTGTTTATATGTATAATATGTATATATTTACAAAAAAAAAAAAGTATAATATGTAGTTTATCAACCATCTAGTTTCCGTAACACAAGCCTCATAGCTTACCACAGAAATTAGATGGCGCTGTGTGACTTGTCTGGAAATATTTAAAAAAAAAAAAAACCTTTTTTACTAATTAACCCGGTTCTACTAATACCAACTTGTGAAATCGTTAAGAAATTGTCATTAAAATTTACATGAGACCCTCGCCAATCCGTCTGGCCAGCGTGGCGTGTGTAGGCCGAATTCTCCAGAAATATTTCTGGAAGACCCATCTCCAATAGTGGAGGTCTAGGTCTCTGTATTCTAAGGGCTGTGATGATAAATAGAGGCGTGAAAGACGGACAAACATACATACATACATACACACATACATAAAAAGCTTTTTTCACGTTTATAATATTAGTATGGACACCCAGACAACCTAAGCGAAAAACGTAAATATATTTTTGGCCTTGGGTAAGAATCGAATCTACGCACTGCGGGCACTCTGTGGATACAATTCCATAGGATTTACCACTAGACCACGGAGGCGGTCACAACAATAAAACGGTAAAAAAATAATATAAAAATTATTAATTTTACAAATCCGACCCTGTGTTGATGGAACTGTCAATGTTGTTGTTTTGCAACAATTTTTACGTTTTTCTCTAATAAAGCAACAAAAATTGTAAGATTATTATTTTAATTTCGTTAGAATACAATGAAATATATCTTCTGTCTCTCACATATTTTGAAATTACAAGAATAATCACTAATTTTATTGAATTATGTGTTTGAATGCATGGTGTCAACATTTAAAACTTACTTGTGGAAGGTTATTCCTAGCACTTTTTTATGTTTTGCACTGTCGCACATATAAGCACTACACTAGACCATGATTTAGTAAAATTTTCAAGATGTAATTTTAGTTAAATAATGAATAATCACAATAATAAGTCGAGATGGTTGAGTTCGCTGTTGTTACTTTATTGTCTGTCAATTGCCTTGTAGTCTATGGTTTCAATGAAAAAATGCCACGGTTGCTCGTTTATGCAGTGTGTATGTGAACTGAGGAAGTGAGATAGCTATATGATCTTTGCGATGAGAATGAGTAAGCGCAACTTATATGGTTATACGACTAAATAATATGTTGTCTCTGCTTCCTTAACTCTGTGGTTCGTGTTCTCTTCTCCCTTAGAGCAACGCAGCGACGCGCGACGGGCTGGTACGGCGACCGCGTTGCTCTATGTCTTTTCTCGATGGATCTTAGAATAATGACAATAATAACGATGGGGTTCTTCCCGCCATTTTGCGTGGACATGTCAAGTACAAGTTTTTGTTTTGTAAATTAATTTACTGAGAATATTGTTGGTCAAAAGTGCTGTTGTTTTGTTTAATAATGTTCTACAATATCAATAGTTATGGAAAACGATAAATTGGACTTTGAATATGGGGCACAAGTTGCAGTTTATTTTTTGCGGTTTTCCCGCGCTTTGGAATGGGAGTCCGGGAGAGAATTTTACCCGACGTGTTTGGGCTATAACCGCGAGTGACTCTAAGAAAAGCGTCAAATTCTGTAGCATCTGGAATTTGATGATGACCTCATTAACTCATAAAAAAAAAGATATACGTCAGACTTGGCTGTATGGGCTAGGTCCTTTGCCTTCCCTATCACCTCATTCATCATCCATCGGGAGAAAAGAACAAAAACAGTCAGAACACTCCAATCCTATAAAATGACTTCAGTTGTTACGCGCAGCAATCAGGCAGGGTATATTATTTCGGCACTTTTTTATAAACAAAACAAGCGACTAAAACACAAGTATGCTTACTCTGCCTTCAAGCACAATTTTGCCGTCTTTATCAGCGCGCGATGTCCGTGTATTGGAATGTCATTGGGTGTAATAATAATAACCAGGGTTGTAAATATAAAATAAAATGCAAAAAATAAAGTTTATGTTTTATTTCAAAACAATGGGTAATTTATTTCATTCAGTTAAGTAGGTACCTAACTAAAGGTAAATCCAAAAAGCGTACTAATATTTTTTGTCTTAATTTTAATAAGAATTTTGTCGACCTTCAGTTACTTAACCCAAAACAAATATACAAATTTGTTATTTTATTATGAATCCATTCTGCTTTAATATGATTTTCAAACTATTAGCAAATTAAAATTTGTACTGTCGTGTTCATATTCTTTATGAGAATAAAAAATAGTTCCACTCACCACCCTTAACAACCTACCTTGTATTTGACTTGTCGCTTTAAGCGTTTTTTTCGCTGTATTTCGCTTTCAAAGTCGTTCGACTTTTCATTTTTCATTCATTCATTACAGCCCCTAGAACACAGCGTCCTAGACCTCCACTGCTGAAGATGGGCCTTCCAGAACTGGAGAATTTGGCCTACACTCGCCACGCTGGCCAGACGGATTGGCGACTTGGGGTTGCTCTATGGTTTTCATACAATTTAAGCAAAATTCGGTAAAATAGCTTTGCATTGCTATCAAGTCAAACACGGCGCTAGTACGCTCCTGGCAGAAAACCTACAAATATCGAGTATTTGTTACAACTAAACATTTGTATGATGTGTTTTTTTTTTTTGTTTTAATATATGTGTTATATTTAAATCTTCCGAAATGTATAATATATTGTCTACAGCCTAAAATCAAATTTAAATACATTAATGGAAAAATAGATAAATCTTTCACATTCACAACAGACAAATCTTAAATTTTACGTAAAAATACATACTTAGGTAATTAATTTGTAGTATATTATTTATTATTGGTGTTTTACTTAGGTAGTCTATAAAAATATGAAGAAGATGTTTCGTAAAACTGTTTAATTTATTAAGCCAAATAAATAAAACTACAAAAAATGAAAAAAAAAAAAAGGTTTATACATGAGTAAGTATTTGGCACATTATCAATGGCAAATATAATATTTTATTATTTTTTAATCATATTTATTATAAAAAAGTAAAAGTTATTATATAAAAAAAACATTCCGTAGGTATTTTCACGCCAGTTTTACAGCGATGGTAGGTTAGTTGCACATTTTTTGAGCAATTTACTTTATTACAATTTTATGTATTTACCAAATAAAACTTAAGTAGGTAAATGAGCCGATTCGTTATATACAGTCAATAATAAATAGTTAATCTTACTATTCAGGATAACAACTATAAAATTGCAGTAAAACTTATCAATTTATTTATATTTATAATGTCAGGGTGTACCAATATGCACTGTTTTTAATAAGTAATTTATCAGTAATGTGTATATGCATAGCTGGGCAAAGCTCTTCAAACTGTACGTATGTATCCTTCTTACATGTTATTTCAAATTATTCAGACTTGATACATGAACTTTTATTTTGGTGTCTTTCGGCAAGCAACGCTTACAAGCAAAAAGTATTTGCTGGCCCGATCTGGATACAAATTCCACATACTCAGTCAAATGTGGCCAAGGATTCTCATCAGGACCGCTGAAATCCGATTCCATGTCTTCCATGATATAGTTTTAATTACTACACTGCACAGTACACTTTTCTATCTAACTAATTACACTGCACTCTTCTTTATTAACAAGCAAATGATCACTGACAGTAATTTATAATAACAACAGATACAACACTCGTCACTCTAAGCACTGGCGCTAGTACTTCGCAGTTTTCTTACTCGCACACGCCAGCAAAATATATCTAGTTTTGTTTTTGTCTCACGCGCCGCCCGCCGCGCCCGGCACTTGTCGTTTCATATTTGTCTGAAACTGTTTTTCGCGCCACACCGCGGTGCCGTGCGGTAAATAGTGGCATTGGATTAACGATTAACGGACTTCTGCACATTAACGGAAGTTAACGTGTCCGTTAACATTTTTAAAAGTTAACTTAAAAGTTAACCCGTTAATCAAAATGTTAACTTCGTTAATTAACGATTAACGTTAATGCCCAGCTATGTGTATATGTATGTATGTATGCATATGCACACTTTTTATGGATTTTAGCCTGAAAGGCAAGTTAAATATTAAGCTAAATTCAATATTTTATAACTGCAAAGTTATATTTGTGAACCTGTGTTTGCGATATTCTCGCTAATCCCGCTTACATTCTAATTGGCACACTTTCACATTGAGTCACTAGCAAAACTAATTTACAAAAAATATAAAATTACTAACTAAGGTAGATTTCAAGATGGAAATGTCACTGATATGTTTATTAAATGTAAAAATTAAAATGTTATTCAACGTTAATCAGTCTTTTAACAACTACGTTGCATAAACAAACAATAATCTAAGATACCAGGGTGTAAAAAATCGTACCTAATTGGTAAATTTTGCAAAATCGTACCTAAATGGTAAATTTTGCAAAATCGTACCTAAATGGTAAATTTTGCAAAATCGTACCTAAATGGTAAATTTTGCAAAATCGTACCTAAATGGTAAATTTTGCAAAATATTGAAGATACTCGTAGCAAATTTTACTGAAACAGTGATTTATTTAAACTCAATTACAAAAAGTAACATTAATTAGAGTAGGTTAAGAGTTATGACATTTTATCATGTTAGATAGGAATCAGAATTCGAGAGTTAGACAAACATTTTTAAAAAATATTTGAAAGCAGTAGACCTTCATTAAAACTTGCGATCTTCAATACGATCAATAATACGCATCAAGGTACGATTCGTTCTATCCATCTTACTCACAAGGTAACAAGAAATGCCGATGTTTTTTTTTCGTTTGGATCTTTTGTTGCAAATTGTATGGGTACCAATAATTATATTTTAAAGTATTAGATAAATGTGTTTTTGTAACAGGTCACAGAAAAAAACACCGCTTTGTAATAAATAACTCTTTTAAATAAAATAGTTTATCTATTAATATTTTTATAGTTTTTAATTTTAAAGTATTTTCTATTTTAACTGATAAACTGATTTAAATAATAATTATGTGTGTATTGCCAATAAATCTGTATGTTGATCAAAATTTTAAAATACAATCCTACCTACATTATGAACAATGTACAGTATTATCTATAAATGCTTAATTAATACTAAACGTTAATAATTAATATTTACAATTTCTCACAATATTGAGTATTATAATTGCACTTTATATTATTGGGCATGGTTAAATACTTTGTTTTATTATAAAAATATAATAATGTAGGAATTTGCAATTTTGAAGAACGGCAATGGCTGCTGTAAATTAAATCCCAAGCTCTAAAAAAATAAACTATAAATTATACACATTTGAGGTCGAGTGTACATTTAGTTTTAAAGATTCATAATCACGCATCAAAATATTTGCAGCCTGAGCCGTTTTACAAGTCGCAAGATTTGAACAGTATAATTTTATTGATTGAGATTTTTCGTTGTTACTTAAGTTATTGTTTCTTTGACAAAGCCTGTGGTATTAAAATTGTAAAAATTATTATATAAGGGGGCTATTATTAAACGATATGAGAATTAAAGACACTTACAGTGAGTTACCGGTTATTCGACGTGCATTTTTTGAATTGATTTTGTTGTTTCACAGATAATATCCTTGCATGATGCGGAAGTGTAAAACACGTTCTTCTTCAACAAGAGAAGAACAAAGTAGATGGCGTAATAAATATGTAACAAACATATTGTATGAAAATAACAAACAATAGTTCTATCTGTCAATTTATAATTGTTAAATAGTTTTTTTTTCATGACTGACATCAGTCCCTAACACTATCCCGGCTTGACTGGGCATGACAAAAAAAACTACTTAAACAAAACTAAACACATATTAACTAAACTTATTAAAAAAAATAAACATTTATAAATAAAAAATGTCCTCGAGAGTCGTGAAGTCGAAGACTGACAAAGTTACTCTGTATAGCGATGCTAATACGTTGGCAGAAATAATTGCCAGCCTTCGGTACGTCACGAGTTTGCGCCGTTTGAGGTATAGACCATGGGACCATACTTAGCCAAATGCCTGGCTAAGGAGTTGTCCAAACGGGAGACAGAAAATGTTGCCAGTCTCCTTGGGACTATGTCTGTTGGGGACCTTCCAACTCTTGAGGACATTTTTAATTAATAGTTTATTTTTTTATTGGGTCTATTTTTATTTCTTTTTTTTAAGTAGTTTGCAATTATTATTTGAATAATATGAGGTAAATATAATATTAAGGAATAAATGTTACAAACTGAAAAAAAATATTGATTTCATATTGAACTTAAAGCTAAATATACATAATAACCAAATAACACAGACATAAATTTGTAAAAGAAACGATAATGTTAATTCAACTATGAATGAAAAAATAAATCTCAGTCGTTTTATTGTACTTTATTTATATTTTCTTGTTTTGGCAGGCGTTACTTCTTTATGTCGGGGTCCATTTTTGTTTTATCCATAGACGATGAAACCATTCCAGATTGGGGGTATAATTTGTCTAAGTGCTTCAGGGATTCGTTTAGGAAATTCTGAAACAATAATAATGATTTTAGATAAATTAATTTAGTTGAAATGTCTTTAAAAACGGACGAGAGATTTCTAGGATCGTTTTGTGACAATAAGGTGGTGGGAAAGGCAAAGAGCTTGAGTCTATAACAGCCATGTCTCACATTCTAAGTTTTATTTGTTTCGTCTCTCGATGGATGATAAATGAGATGAAATTGAGAGTTCTTCGCGCCATTTTGAACGGACATGTCAAGTCGAAATTTTGTGTTTTGTAAATTAGTTTACAGTGGATATTGTTAGTCAAAAACGGTATTATTTTGTTTAATAATGTGCTACAATGTGAATAATTATGAAAACTATAAATTTTACTTTATATATTGGGCAGAATTTGCAGTTTTATGCGGTTTTCCCGCGCTGTGAACTCCAATATAGACGAACATTTTGGGGCGTTATTGTATTGTATTGTATTGTATTGTTATACTGCAAAACTTGAAATTCGATGGTCTCCAACTCGGTTATGAACAAATATTTTGAATAAATTACGTGTTTAGAACTGGTGTATTTTGTAACATGACATTTAAAGAAACTTAAAAAAAAAGATAATTGAAAAGGCAAAGGTATCTAGCCCATAGAGCCGTGTCTGTCGTAATATATGTTTTATTTTTCACGAGTTAATTGAGGTAATCGATAAATTACTGATGTTGAAGAATTTGTTGCTTTTCTTAGAGTCATTATCCCCAAACATGGCAAAAAGTAAACTGTAACTTTTGCCTTATATTTACACTTGACATGTCCGTGCAAAATGGCGGGAATGACTCCCGTTTCTTGTGATAACTTTTGTTTTGTTAATCGCATTGGTAGAGTAATAACTTACTTGTATGGCAGTTAAGGCAGCGACAATAGCTGGTCCTCCGAACCCGTGGGAGATGAGGGAAAAATGCGTGAGGTGTCGTTGTATGGCGGGCTCTAAGAGGTGGGGAGGCCGGGTGTTGCAAAGGGGCGATCTATCCTGGTTTAGCAGGTCCATTAGTTCTTTAGTTACCTGAAATGTCGTAGAGAATATAGTTTTTAGTCCTTGATTTTACAGCTAAGGGAATAGGTATAATGTCTCTATTACAGCCACGTATTTATTTATTTTAATACTTATTTTAAAAAGTGGTGATGATGAGTACAGCCTATTAAATATTTCCACAAAATATAATTTTAATAGGCTTAACTCAAAAAAATGATAAAAAGATAAATATATTGCACAATAAAGAAAAACACATTTTAATGTAGACGAACTTCATCATTACATCCCCTAGAACACAGCGTCCTAGACCTCCACTGCTGGAGCTGGGCCTTCCATATCTGGAGAATTTGGCCTACACTCGTCACGCTGGCCAGACGATATATATCACACTCTTAAAGTTGATATTTGCACGGACGCTGTCAATGTCGAGCGTTTATAGGGTTGAGAATTGAATAATATTTTTTAAATTTATTAAATATTTAATTATTTATAAATATATAAATAATACATAACTTAATAATAAACTTAAGAAGGAAACAGACAGTGACTGAATAGAGATATTTAAAAAGTTACCTGTTTAGTTGCTTGTAATAAGTCTCTTCTGCGCCTGGCGTCATGTTCTGCGTACTGTCTGGCGAGATATTCCGCTAGAGCTCTCGCCGGAAATTCAGTTTCGCACACATATCCGAAATCCCGCGCTAAATGCACTGCTTCCGCTATAAACAACATAATTGGGATTTATTCAAAAAAAGTAAGGTACAATCATTACAGCCCCTAGAACACAGCGTCCTACTGTTGGAGACGGGCCTTTCAGAACATATTTCTGGAGAATTTGGCCTAAACTCGCCACGCCAGACGGATTGGTGAGGATCTGATGTCAACTTTCATTGACATTTATTAACGATTCCACAAGTTGATATTAGTGGAACCGGGACCGACGGCTTAACGTGCTCTCCGAGGCACGGGAACGGTGGTGTTGTATATCTATGACAAATGTACGTAAGAAAAGTGTATTTCTCATTGGTACATGTCGGGGGGATTTGAACCGACCTATGTAGGATTTTAAGGAAAGCAACAACAATCGAGCCAACACCGCGTTCCAAGGTACAATGATTAAAAACAAAAAAACTAAACTTTTAAAACATATAAATTATTATTAATAAAAAAACTACCTAATAATTAAAAGTACAACTAAAAAGAAAATAAAATAAAAATATTATAAATAAAGGAATTGCTCCAAATCGTTACCAATGGGCAAAGTCAAAACCAGTCGTTGTTATTGTGGTAGATGGCAACCCTACTTGTAAATCAAATAATTTTAAAGTGAGGGTAGATAATAATTTAAAGTTTAAAAATATACCTAACCTACCGAACTACCCACGAAATTATTTAAAAATAGAGTCAAAAATTTACTGGTCCAGAAATGTTTTACGCGACTAAGGACTACCTAAAATGCGACAAGCTTATATAAGAGCAAAATACTGCCTCCGTTAAGTCCGTGGATTAAGACTTGGAGGTACCGGATTCGATTCTTGGTCGGGACACAACAATATTTATTAATTTAAATTAATACATTTAATTTATTTGCGATATTTTGCCGAGCTTTCCACTTGTCATGATTGGCCTATAGTAAAGTTGGCTAAATGTGAATCCGCTTCTTTATAAACGTGGTTTCTGACCACCCCGAAAGGGAAACGGTGGTGATGATACTTTTTTATTATTGTTTTTTGTGTAATATTTATGTTTTGTGTAGTTTTTAAACTAAAATTTTGTATGCCAGAATTTTCATTTCATCCCATATATATACACAGCTGAGCTATTCAAGAGCTGATAGGGGGCCAAAATTCAACTTCAAAACTTTTCGAGATATTATATTTTTAAGGGTATATCGATATTACGTTTATATAATATACTTTCGTTCGTATAAATCCGTTAACTACTTCGTTCCGATACGCGATAATAGTAACCTAAGCACGCTTAAGGTGTTCCGAGACGCGCTTAAACTGTTTTGCCAAAGCTATGTGACGTCACAAATGACATCATTTCTCGCGCTTAGACTGCTCACGATATCGAGGTAGATCGCTCTGAGCGCTGTCAGTTTTTTATCATAACGTCCCGCGTCATTTTCAAGTTAATTTAATATTAGGTTTTCTTTTAAATTATTTAATATTGTAATTCGTTTATACTGTTTCTATATTACTTCTTAAACAAATCTATAATTAATATTTAAGTAGGAAGTGAAAAAAAATGTCTGTAACACGGCAAGTTATTTTAAATAACCAAAATAAGTTAATAATACTAAACTTTACACATATAAAGATGAATAAACCGAGAGATGTATATTTGTTAGTATTCATACTCAAAGATGTGGAATCCGCAATTTATCTTCCATACATTTAAAAAAAAAACTACCATTTTATTAATGAAAATGTGATTTAGACCGTTCCAAATTGATATCATGCTCTGAGCATCCAAATCGCGATATTTGATTCGGAACGACGGTCAGTGTCATAATCGTTCTAAGCGCTCTGAGCGCGATTCGGAATGAGAGGTATATATATATATCACGCTCTTAAAGTTGATATTTGCACGGACGCTATCAATGTAGAGCGTTCATAGGGTTGAGAATTAAATAATATTTTTTAATTATGACGCAATCTCTGACGTAATTAACGAAATCCACTAATAACATTTGCGACAAGTAACAGAATAGTAATTAGCTGCTCTAGTTATTTGTCATAGCAATTCTTGTACCGACGCATTTTTTTTTAGCGTTTTATGAAAATATTGGTATGATTCTTAAATCGATCATTATTTTATTAAATTAAGTAGGTACCTACTTTTAATTATGTTCATAGCTTAATTTGAAGTGCTAAAATATATTATTTTTAATTTTTTACTTATTCAATGTGTAGTTTTTTTTAAATTTGGTATTAATGGGTGTATCGGGCAAAGCTTTTTGTAGATGTCGCTAGCGGCAATGGTACCTTGTTATTTTTTTAATGTTTTTGTAGTTTTTTTTTTTATAACAGAAAAATATATTTAAAATTAACGTTAACTATCTTAAAAGACACATTAAGAAAGCGCACACCGTCTTTATAAAGAAAATAGGTTTTATTAATAGAACGGCAATTTTGAGATCACCATATCTTTGATTTCGCTTAGAAATCTCGATATGTATACTTAAAAGCTGCTCACTTCGGCATACTATATAGAAAATAATAAATTTCGAAATAAAAATACAAGTTTTCTATGCAACTGACAGTTATATTAGGTACCATCTATCATGCGCCAACTATCGTGATAAAAAGTTAGTGATACACCCCATTGTCAAATTTTGGGTAAACTTAGAAAAATATTTAAACTAAAATATCAAAATAACTATTGAATCGCGGCCATACTGACGGATAAAAGTCGAATTACCAGTAACCTACCTATACTCCAATATCTAGTTGTCTTAGCCTGGGTAAAAAAATAAAGGTCATGTTCGACTTGGTGCTGTGAGCGCTTTTAATTACTAAATTTCGCTCGATATAAAAAAAAGCGTCAACTCGAAGACGGTGGTAACTACACTTAATGTAATATTAGTGTTACATTACCTTCAACTAAGGAGGTAAGTAAGGTAACATTGGCAGCTTTTCGTCTTCCCGCAGGTAGATTTAGGCCGATTTTTTCTAATTTCTCTCTTAATAGTCGTCCGCCATTTTTGCTTTTTGCTCTGAAACAAAATATAATATACATATTATAACTTTGTGGCATTTGGGGTTGAAACAATGGGGGTATATTCTCTTGATACCCACAAATTCATAAAAGAGCTGGGTAAACGAATTTTCCAAGAGTGTGGCGATCCCAAATGCCATAACTACCTAAAACAGAATATGTCCATAATAATTCAACGAGGAAATGCGGCGAGCGTTTTAGGTACCCTCCCTGGTGGTAAGCCCTTAGTTTATTTTGTAGAATAGCTTTAATTTCATATGTATTTTTAGTTTTAGTTTTATTTATAATTAGTTTTATATACATATTTATATAGTCACTCTTTCCAAATGATGGTTATCATGTACTGCTCCAGATTCACCAATATGTACTATAAAATGATATTGTTTTATATCAATATTGTAAAAGTGCGGCATACATCTCTTTTTGTCCTATGCCTATTTGCAAAATAAATTGAATTGAATTGAATAGGTACATCTACATTTGAATGATTAGGTACATACAATGTTAAAATTATTAGGATTGAGTTGCTGTTTCACCCGGCTTTGCCCGTGTAAACGGCGACACGAAATTAATTTTGTTGCGCATTATTTTGATTTTGCTATATCTCCTAAAGTATTCATTTAATTTACATAGTGTAAAGGGAATAAATAATCTTCATAAACTGCTCAAGCCAACTAACGCATTAAAAATAATTAATTAGGTATTTGTGTAAATAATTTTCCAATTACTGCTTTATAATTGCTCATTTTTTTATAGTATTAAAATGCATATAGTATGTTATGCTTAAAGATAGACATATGCCATCGCGTACTTTTCTGTAAACCTATATAAGATACACAATTCCACCATACATTATTTTGTTATATCTCAAAGGGTTTAGGGAACGTTTTCGTTGAAGGCTAGGGAGCGGCTTAATTTTTTTCGACACCTCCAACAAATCGTTACTAACACCACTTTTGACACATAATATCCACAGTAAATTAATTTACAAAACAAAAACTTGCACTTGACATGTCCACGCAAAATGGCGCGAAGAACTCTACTGACAGTTTTTTAGAATAAAATCTGTTTCTTTGACAGTTCTGAGCAATGGCTCGTGCTATGCACTGGCGGAGCAACGACTATTAATCCGGACCTAAGTCACTGACCTCATCTATGGACCTCAGTGTGGTCAGATGTCAAAAATAGAAAGAAAAAAGTGACATTTGTCAGAATTTTGACAGGTCGCGTGTAGGCCGGTAGTGGAATAGTTGAGCTACCGGCCAGGCGATGGATTCGATAAACTATAGTCCAGGAGCCAGTGATAACAATTTATTGTTATTTTATTCTAATAGACGGGTTTTAATAGACCGCTGTAGTGACTCGGTTGTAAAAAGCTTTCCTTTTTTTTTCATTAATTACAGCTTCTAGCTTCTAGCGCTATGTTGGAAATGGGCCTTCCAGAACATATGTATTCTGGAGAATTTGGGTTAGACGCGCCACGCTGGTCAGACGGGTTGGCGAGGATATGATGTCAATTTTTAATGACAGTTTATGAACGATTCCACAACTTAGTATTAGTGGAACCGGGACCGACGGCTTAATGTGCACTTCGAGGCACGGGAACGGTTGTGTTGTAGGCGCCGAAAGCTTTACTCAAAAACAAAAAAAAAATTGGTACATGCATCAATACGCGTACAATACACTTTTTTACGTACATTTGTCAAATATTTACAAGAACACCGTTCCTGTACTTTGGAGACTTAGTATACCAATTTGGGGAGTTTTAAATGTAATTTTATAATGACAATTTAACAATTCCACAAGTTGGAATTAGTAGAACCTGGACCAACAGGTTCTTAGCACGTTAGCTCTCCGAGACACGGGAAGTATGTTGTAATAATATGACAAATGTACGTAAGAAAGGTGTATAAATTTGGTTCTAACCAATCTTTTATCATTTATTTGTTTAAACACACTATGTAATACAAAGGCAGACTAAATGCCGCTAGGCGTTCTCTGACAGCCAAACCTGTAGGTGCGATCATCAATTAAGTTATTCTTAACAGTAATAATACATACATAACAATATTACATACTAATACATATACAAATACATAAATACGCAATATGTATATAAATACAAATAAAATGTAGATACACCATATACACACAATTATTATAAATATCAAAATTAAAAGTCCAGACCCCGGCTTTCGCCCGGTAGGAATAATTTGCATTTATTTGGTGTCGCTGCCTCCCTGACTAGAGCTATAGATAATCTATCGATTACCGTCAGAAGCATGCGAGAGATTGACGTATAGAAAGTTTGGTAGCGGATATTATGGCTGCCGGGTACAACCAGATCATTCAATAAAATGTACATGTACAAAGTAAAATTACACAAGATTAACTACCTTCATGGCAAACATAGTTTAGATTTTTTTTATAACACACCGACTCCAAAAATAACTGTATATAATTATTAAATTATTATTATTTATACTTACTATGGTATATTTATGATTGAATTTAACTATTATTATTATTCTTATTTCGTACTCTGCACCCATTATAATAAATTCTCACTCTCCCAAAGGTTAGCTGGTAGAGAATACCATACGGTATTATGCTCGCCTATGTAAATTATTTTATATTTTGTGTGCAATAAATAATTATATTATTATTATTAAATAGTTTATGTTTGTACATAGTTTTGAATACGGTTTATGTTTAAAAAAAACTGTATAGTTTTTAGTAGGAAGTAAGTTTATTTTTAGCCTACTAAACATTGCTCTTGCTAACATATTGGGCAATACTAGTGCCTACATATTTTATAGATATTATTAAAAAAAAAAAAATAAAAAAAAAAAATAGAAAACATAAATTACTATTAATAAAAAACTACATTATAATTAAAAATACAAATAAAACTAAATTAAAGAAAAAACTTGCTTGAACTCGCTGTCAATGGGCAAAGTGTCAAGGATACTTGACAGCATTGCCACGTTGAATAGCAATTAATAATTGTTACTATGTACGAAGGCGGATTTAATGCCGCTAGGCATTCTCTGACAGCCAAACCTTTAGGACATTTAGACAGTATACGAGATGGTATGTATGATGCCTTTTCTTAAAATGAAATTTAAGTGAACAAATGCCATTGAGGATGGATTTAGTTCATTACAGCCCTTAGAATACAGCGTCCTAGACCTCCACTGCTGGAGATGAGCCTTCCAGAACATATATCTGGAGAATTTGGCCTACACTCGCCACGCTGGCCAGGATCTGATGTCAATTTTTAATGACCAGGAGCCAGTGATAACAATTTATTGTTATTTTATTCTCATAAACAGGTTCTAATAGACCGGTGGTTTGTAAAAAGCTTTTTTTTTCCACGGGTCAACGTGCACTCTGAGGCACGGGAACGGCGGTGCTGTACGCGCCGAAAACTTTCCTCAAAAACAAAAAAAAATTGGTACATGCACCAATACAATACACTTTTTTTTACGTACATTTGTCGAAGTTTTACAACGTTACCGTGCTTTGGAGTCTTAGTATTGGGGAGTTTCTGATGTAATTTTATAATTACAATTTAACGATTCCACAAGTTGGAATTAGTAGAACCAGGACCAACAGGTTCTTAGCACGTTAGCTCTCTTCACACGGGAACGGTGGTGTTATAAATCTATGACAAATGTACATAAAAAAAGTGTATTTCTCATTGGTACATGCCGGTTTGGATGGATTCAGTTACCGGTCCTTAATCTACATACCTACAAATCTACATATGACATTGACGATATTCAAACTGGCTTTTAACTAAAGTTACCTCGAAATTCGCGGGGAAATTTAATAAGTTTCATTTGTCAAATCCTCGTCCCTTTATCAAAGCCCTTACACGCGCCATGGAATGTTGCGCGAAATTACAAATAAATTCCCCTATAATATTATCTAATATATACATATAACCATTAATTTAAGTATATTTTATATCATGTTTGTTTAATTACTCTATCCTTGTTTTTATTTTTGTATCCAGATTTTTTCTTTAAACTGCCTCCGTAGTCTAGCGTTTATTAATGTAAATAAAAATACATTTAAATAGTATTTAATTTATTTGTGATATTTCTCAAGTTTGGTACGCTGGAAACATCGACGAGGTTGCCACTTGTCATGATTGGCCTATAGTAAAGTTGGCTAAATGTGAATCCGCTTATTCATAAGCGTGGTTTCTGACTACCCCGAAAGGGAAACGGTCGTGATGATACTTTACTTTTACTTTTTTTTCTTTCCATTTGTGTTTAACTTCTATTATGTATGAAATATTTTTGGCTATCAATGTCTCTTATTGTTATTAATTTATTACACAGATGTTCAAACTTGTCACGTGCCGGCAAAGCCTTCAAATAGGGGGCCCTTAGTGGTTCATATTATTTATTAGTTCATATTTTAGTATCTTGCAAGCTACAGTGGCAATTTTGTTTATCTGTGATATTGTTTGTGTATGTTGACTGTTAGTTGCCTAAATAAATGAAAATTAAAATAAAATAAAGATTTTTATGCCTATAACTAAAGCTTCCATATATAGCTGATTGTATGTGTGTGAAATCTAGTAGTAAAAAAGTCCAAGTATACTTTGAGAAACAGACAATCAGCTTTCTAGGAAATAAAATTGAAATAAAAAAAAATCTCAATCTAAAATTAGGTACACTTAAAAAAATAAAAATATGTCTTATGAGAAGAAGAAGACAAATTTCTTAGCATTCCATGGATTCACGGTGCGGGTGCCGGGTCCATCGTGTGTGGGTAAGAGATGAGAAGAATGGTGTCTCGGGCTTGCGACCGACAATAGGCTGGTTTAAGAAAAGGAGGCCTCCCTTTTTATTTTTTTGCGCGATAATACGGTCACCATCCACCATTCCGCTTCTCTCCCTACCCAACCAAATATGTATCTCCTGCAGACCTGCTTAGGCCCAATTCTTTCAGTAAGTGATGCGAAGATTTTGCTGAAACTCCTCTCGCACCAACTTCCAACAATTTGATTTCTTAAAGTATACTCTTATACAAAATTACAGTTTAGAGTTTAATAAAACGAATAAACAAATAAATAACAATTATTGTATGTTTCTACAAATTATTTGTTTTAACGTTTGTAGGGGAAAATACCTACTGGCTGACGGAGACAGTTTAGGGAAAGGAAAAGAAAGGTTACTCACGTGGGTCCGGCTGTCACCTATCTTCCTCCTGGAAGCCTCCAGATCGAATCCAGCAGATATGTGTGGACTGTATCGTTTCACATAGGGTTTTTATTAGCACAGCACTTTCACGAAAGTTTATAGTTTTGGGTTGAGCCGGCTAGCTAGCGCACACTCGGAAACCAGCGGTCGTGGACGTTCTGATGATGATCACCGACGGAAAACGTAGACACGACGTGGTCTGATAGTAGTACGATGAACTACTTATTTTTGTTGAGAAATCATGACCATACGCGACGGCTGATCGATAACGACTCGCTGCCTCTAGAGGATTTTTACCTCAGCCATTGTTCTGAAGTAGGCCACTAGATGGCGCCACGTTAGGAATTCAATGGAAATATAGGGAACAAGGATTTTACCAGCCAGTATATAATTTCTAATTCCCTATCAAAAAATATTATAAATATAAACTAAACCTACGAGTAGGTACCGAACAACGTTTTACCGGGTTCGGTTCCTGGTCTGAACAAAACAAATACTTGCACTTAGCAAAATGGCACGAAGAACTAGTTTTTTGTTTAGTTTCTGAATTAATTAATATTATAAAGGCATAATCAGTCTCATATAGGATAACGGCATTATAGGTTGTGAACGACAGATTTCTTCTTCGCACTTCCCCAAACAGATGTAACTGAGGACATCCATAAATTGGGAACAAAAAATCTTCGGTTCCAAGCATACATCTTTTTTATTTATTTATTTAAATCTTTATTGCACAAAGACGAAGGCGGGCTTATAATGCCGCTAGACATTCTATCCTAGCCAACCATTGAGACAACTTGAGCATTATATTGAAAGGTAGGTGCAAAATTGTATTAAATTAGTATAAAGTAAAGTATCATCACGACCGTTTCCCTTTCGGGGTGGTCAGAAACCACGCTTATAAATAACGGATTCACATTTAGCCAACTTTACTATAGGCCAATTATGACAAGTGGCAAGCTCATCGATGTCTCCAGCGTACCAAACTCGAGAAATATCACAAATAAATTAAATATGAATTACATGTATTTATTAATAAATATTTTTGTGTCCCGACCAGGAATCGAACCCGGTACCTCCGAGTCTAAATCCACGGACTTAACCGCTAGCCCACGGAGGCAGTTGTATTAAATTCTTCGGTTTAACTATATACTAATATATATAGTAATACTAATACATATATATATATATATAAATACATATACTACATATACCCATACATATTATATATCAATGACAACAATATACTAAATTCTAATAAATAAGTTATAGTAACTACATACACATACATAGATAATACTTACTTTTTTTGTGATAGGAAGTGTGAATAGACCATTTTTTAAAATAGAGATCTGGTGGTTACTTGCCTTATGCTAAGAGGCAAATTGTTCCACAGGTTTGTGGCAACAACTACAAACGAGTTCGAAACGAAACTATAACTATGAGAGGGAATAGACAGAAGAGAATTATGAAAGGAACGGAGGGATTTATCGTGAAACGAAGACAAATATTAACCAGTCGTTTTAAGGTATAGGTGTATGTTATTACCGCAATTCTAGTCAAAGATTATTACAATGGATCGCAACATTTAAAATATTTTCACGCTCATTTAGACAATCAAATTCGTTACTTCAAAGAAAACTAAACCGAGTGACTTGGCGTTTTTGGTTCAAAAGTACAGTAAATCAAGTTTGAAGTTGCTTATAAATATGAACCATACTAATAATCACTCATAAAGTCGATACAGTCCATATTTTGACTGCTGCGTTCAATAAGAATCGAGAAATATGCATTTGATGCACCCCACCCTTTCGAGCCTAACGTGATTATTGGACGGACCCTTAGTAATTCTTTAAATTATTTATTTAATTTCAAAAACCAACTTATTTAAGGCCCTGTTTTCAAATAAAATTAATGCTAAACTAATGTTGATGGAACTGAGATTTTTTAGGAATTAAACTAGAATATTAATCCAATTTCTCAAAAAATTTAATTCTTATTCATTTTTTCATTAGTATCATAACGACCGTTTTCCTTTCGGGGTGGTCAGAAACTACGCTTGAAGCGGATTCACATTTGGACAACTACTATAGGCCAATCATGACAAATGGCAAGCTCGTCGATGTCGCGTACTAAACTCAACATCATAAATAAATTCAATATAAATTTATTTAAATTGTGTCCCGACCAGGAACCGCACCCGGTAGACCCGAGTCTATATCCGCTATACCACAGGGGACATTTCAGAGGATTTTTTAAATAATTATTTTATATATATTATTGTGTGATAGAGGTATGGGGTCCTGTTATTGACAACCCTGCTTAGCATCATTCGACAACCCTAATTATATAGTAAATTTCCCATCCAATTACTCGCATCAGGCAAGAAATACAACTGTATCCGAATCCATTAATAATCCGCGTTTGATTAAATCAAAATGGCGGATAAGAATGAGATTCGAAATTTGAAATAATGAGGCGTCAGAAGCTCTATGTTTTGACATTGATTCCCTTTGAAGCAGTCGGTTGCGTATTTTTACGAATGATTTATCTTGTTTAGTAATAAATATAAGTATGCATTCATTAATTTAGGCTTAAATTTATATACGGTACGTGTGTAATTGAGGTGTAAAACTAGCTATTCAACATATACGAGTATTTGTAAATAATCCATAAATATGAAACGGCAAAATAATTGATAGGTACTTGATAAAATCAGTTTAGTCTGTATAAATTGTAATTCAAACGAAAAAATCAAAGGTTGTCATTATATCGTAGTTGAAAAAAAAAAAAAACATTATCATTCCATAACCTTAGGTTCCCTGAAGAGTATTTATTTATAATAATTACACGGGTAGACTACAGCAATTATAGTCATGTCGCAAATACAGTTCTAATTCTTAACACAAAATTTTAAAAGCAATATTTCATACGGATGTCAATATCGTCCAGGCATAGACTTACACATCACACGCCGTGCCGGTTCTGCGTCCAAAAATCCGTTCAGCGCGGTAATAATTATATAATTAACATATACATAAGTAAAAGTATATAATTGTGTTAGTAATTTATGGATTCACTGTCCATCGTTTATGGAAGAGGAGGAGCCGAGTGTTTCGGGTTTGTAACCGAATTATTAATAAGGTGATTGTTACCCATAATTGATGATAAGTTATTACTATTACTGAAAGATAGAATTTCCAAATTTACTAAAAATATTTCAGAGTCAACGTCTAGCCGACGAGTTGGCAAGTAGGCGAAATTCTCCAGAAATGTGTTTTTAAAAGCTCTTCTTTAGCATTGGAAGCACTTGTGTCCTAGAATAATTTCAGACTAACGGATTGGCTAAAAAAAGTCACAGATAAATGAATTGGTGAACCAGTACTATCTATATACTATATATCTCTAGTCGACTGACATTGACATTTATATTTTTATAATTGTGTCTGTCTTAGCTTATAGTGTGACAATACCTATCTACAACAGCTATAATGTTAAGCGTTATTCTGTATTTATAATTTTGTTATTTTTATTATCTTATTGTTTCTCTTTCCAATGATGGTTATCTCCAGATTCACCAATATGTACTATAAAATGATATTGTATTATATCAATATTGTAAAAATTTACGTGTAAAAGTGCAGAATACATCTCTTTTTGTCCTATGCCTACTTGCAAAATAAACGAATTGAATTGAATTGAAGTATAAGAATGTTTCGAGGATCTATAAAGTTATTAACATTATGCTGATTTGATCTATCACCATTGATATAAGTAGCCGCGCCTTGTTAGATTTGTGAGGAGAATAATATGCGCCAAATCTCTGAATCACAAACTCATTTGGTAGTCACGACCGACAAACAATGACGACCCGTTTCATGTGGCAACACTGATTGAGAAATATCTAGGGTAGTAGCGCCAGTGTAGAACAGTGTATAAACTCTCACTTCAATTTAACCATAACTTTTAATCATATTATTCAAAATACATGTGTTATTTCTAGATTATATTTTCTTCCCGATCCCGTAGTTCTGTTCGAGAACACATTTTTTATGAAATGAAATGAAATAATGACTTTATTTTGGTGCAACCCAGGCTAAGTCTTTATTTATAGACAAAAGTAATTAATAGGAATCACTATGAATAATATGTTTAAAAAACACGTGTGGTTTATCTGCAGTGGTTGTGGTCCTTGCCGTAGTAGATGATTTGGTACACCAAATGGGGTCAGGGCCCCGATTCTCGCGCCTTCGACACGCATGTTCGACTTGCTCGAATGAAACTTACAGTTTTCTATGGAGATCTGTCGCTTTTTATTCGAATATTTCGAATCGACACGCAAGTCGAAAGCGTCAGAATTAGGTCCCAGGACCTGTCTAGATCAGTTAGGGGTCGTCTTCTTTTTTTTTTAAGATTCCTTAAATGACATTGTACAGAATACCAGTAATAAATACCAAATTTTTTTTTTATTATTTAAAAACTTTATTGTTTTGTTAACAAAAGGCGTATGTAATGCCGATTGGCATTCTCTTACCATCAACCTTCGGGACATTGTATCAATTATGGTAGATTATTATTGATAATAATTGTTTATATCAGAGTTCATAACTGAGTTGGGGATCAAAAAATTCCATATCTTGCAGAATTTGATGCTTTTCATGAAGTAATTCGCGTCAATATCACCAAACACGTCGGGTATATGAGAGTTCACAGCGCGGGAAAACCGCAAAAACTAAACTGCAAATTCTGCCCCATATACTCGTATACTAGAGTTAGATTTTTTGTTTTCCATAATTATTTACATTGTAGCACATTATTAAACAAAGTAATCCCACTAATGACTAACAATATCCACTGTTTTTTTTTTCTTTTCCTGGTCTATCCTGTCCGTGAAAAATAGCGCGAAGGACTCCTAAGGCTCTTTTTATCAACAGTATTAAATATTATTTGCATCCAAATTTGGAGAGGGTCCATTACAGGTGGTTTTACCCTAAGTGTATAGCTGTCAGAAGGTATCTCAAAAAAACGACGCATGGAGCGCGTGCCTTTGTTTTTTCAACAGCCATTTTATTGTTAGCATTTCCAATCTATGGCCAATCATTAAGGCCTACATTCGATTCCGACATTTTATTGCTGTAATTACAAGTACAGGCTGACACTTTAATTGTAGATTAACTACATACTTAACTAAATGATTCATATCATCTTCTTTTTGATTGAAAGTACATTAGACACAAACTTAGTAGCAAAATCAACCATAACTAAGTTTAATTCAGAACGAAAAATAAAACACACTAAATGCGGTGGGCGTTGATAATATTATTCTGCCTCCGACTGAGTGTATGTTTTTAATATAATTATTTTGACTTATGTTTTGGCAAAGTCAAAATATCTAAGCCTTATATCAGGCATATGTGACACGTCATTATTTAAATTATTTTGTATATATTTTATAGGTATACGGCACGGTTGTAAGAGCGCGTACCTTAAATCCTACAAAGGTCGGTTCAAACCCACCCGGCATGTACCAATGAGAAATACACTTTTCTTACGTACATTTTTCATAGGTTTACAACACCACCGTTCCCGTGCCTTGGGGAGCACGTTAAGCCGTCGGTTCCGGTTCCACTAATGCCAACTTGTGGAATGCTTAATAAATTGTCATAAAAAAATAACTTCATATCCTCGACAAGCCGTCTGGCCAGCGTGGCGAGTGTAGGCCAAATTCTCCAGTTCTGGAAGGCCCATCTCCAGCAGTGGAGGTCTAGGACGCTGTGTTCTAGGGGCTGTAATGAATAAATGAATAAAGGAATATATATGTATATATATATATGTTGGGTCTAATGAGTAGCTGCTTAGCTTAGCAGATTTCAATATAATGTATTTTTTTTTATTCTGAGAAAGGAATCTGCTTTGTTACGAAAATATGTTTTTACAAACAAAATTAAAAAAATAAAATGACAAAAGCATTGACAGTTTATTCCTCGCCACATCTAATTAAAAAGTAAAATGTCAAAAAATCGCGTAATGAGCGCGTGTTGAGGTGACACAGGTCGTCGTTATTTGCATCAATGGTTCATTACTTCCATTAATTTGGCGTAATAATCACCATGTTGGACATAGCCGAGGCTGAGAATGCGAAATATTTCAGACATTGTCAAGATAGGGCTTCGCAGCTGCTACGGCTTTACCACGATCATTTTATTTGCTTTAATTTTTATTAATTGATTATTAACGAACCTGTACTTAAATGATTGGTTCAAATATGTAGTGCGAGTAGTGTCCAATGCTGTTTAGTTGTCGCGCTAAACAACTGTGTTGGGCATCGAACACAATACAATACAATAAGCGAGATATGTCCAAACGTGTTTGATAGCAGGCGCGTTGATAGTGAAGGGAAAGGAAGACCATTTGGGACTTAGTAATAAAAAAAAAGTAAAAAAATAGAACACGCTTCCATTAACTTTACTTCACTGATTACTAAACATTCGCACTAATAAATTGTTTAGTCCACACGTGTTTTGTAATAATCACTAAGCACTTGCATTAATTACTTGCGCTCACTTTAATCAAAATGGAATGTACCATTTAGGCCAGTTATTGTACTTTATATACATTTATGAGGACAAATTTCATTCCATGGATGTGTGTGGGAAAGAGAGATGAGAAGAAGGGAAGAATGGTGTCTCGGCCTTGCGACCGACCATACGTTGGTTTACAAAGGAGGCCTCCTTTTTTATTTTATTGCGCAACAAAACGCTCACTATCGACCATTCTACTCCATTTCCCACCTAACCAAATACTGTATGATTCCATTAATGCTGTCTTCGTTCCTAAGTTCATTTCTTCTGTAATATATTTATTGGACTAAATATATTTGTTCGACTTCATGTCTTTTGGAATATTTGATTCCCACGGAACGGTAAGAACCTATAAATTTTAACCGTTTTCTAGCAGCTATTCTTCTTTTTAAAATCCAGCCCTTTACATCTAAACGTTCATGATAAAGCCCCAACGCGCTGCAGCCATTATTCGACGCATATAACGGTGTTGCCATGTTGGAGAATAAATTAATATTTTCTAAAAGCCGCAGCCCGGGCGTATCATGGTTGCTTGTACGTTTTGACAACGGATCGGCGGTAATGATGGCAATTAGGCGCGCCCTAGTTGTGCTGTTACGCGGGAAACGTGTTCTAAATTCAATTAACAAGAAAGTAACTGCCGACAGGAATTTATTGTGTCAAATAGTTTTTTTTTTGTTGCCTATGAAACGGTTTTGAGTTCGCTTCCAAGACAAGTGTAGTTGCATTTTTATTATAGATTATATTTTATGTTAAACTAAACATAAGCTTAAAATACAGAACCCAACGTTCAAAATTCCGAGTAAAAGAACGACTATCATGCTGATAAAATGTACTTTTCCAGCCCAACCAAACACGTTACTGAAAGACGGCTTCATTACCTGATAAAATTTTCTCGTACGGCTGAAGGACTAGTTTTCGTTGCCTAAATAAATAACAAAAAAGTTAAGTTTTGCACGAACATGTCAAGTGCTAGTTTTTGTTTTGTAAATTAATTTAGGAGTTCTTCGCGCCATTTTGCTTGGACATGTCAAGTGGAATTTTTTGTTTTGTAAATTAATTTACTGTGGATATTATTGGTCAAAAGTGGTGTTGTTTTGTTTAATATTGTGCTACAATGTGAATAATTATGGAAAACGATAAATTGGACTTTAAATATGGGACACGTGTTTGAGCAGTGGATGGTTCCGCGAGTGACTCCAAGAAAAGCATCAAATTCTGCAGCATCTGGAATTTGATGACGACCTCATTAATTCATGAAAAACAAAGATATATTACGTCAGACTTGGCTGTATGGGCTAGACCCTTTGCCTTCCCTATCATCTCATTCATCATCAATCGGGAGAAGAGAACCAAAAAAAAAAAAAAAGTAAATTATTTTTTACTGTGGATAGTTTTAGACAAAAGTAGTGTTGTTTTCCACCGCACCTGTTAAATAGTTAATAATAATAATTTTTTTTTTTTTTTTTATCCGCGCAGTTTTACATTCCCTGACAGTCAAACCTTTGTAGCCGTTTACAGTCGCAGGAAGGTTGATTATCTTTTGACATGTTTAACGTATGCCTATAGGGCACCTCATTGGCTAAAATAACCAGAGCTAACTGCCAATCACAAGGCGTATATTATATATTAATTTAATCAACTTTTCATTTATTTATTTATTTTATTCATTTATTTCCAAAAAATCACAGTTATAAGCTGTGACATTGTGCTAGGACATAAAATTACAGTATTATAGATTATTAGATCTTAAGCCAGTAAGATTTTATATCTATTTGTTTATAGTTCATTTCTTCAAAAAAGTGGGAATAAATACTAAAAAAAAACAAAAAATTAAACATTAGTAAAAAAATTACAATATTTACAAATAGCATAGGATTATTATAATATAGTAAAGTATCATCACGACCGTTTTCCCTTTCGGGGTGGTCAGAAACCACGCTTATCAATAAGCGGATTCACATTTAGCCAACTTTACTATAGGCCAATCATGACAAGTGGCAAGCTCGTCGATGTCTCCAGCGTACCAAACTCGAGAAATATCACAAATAAATTAAATATTAATTAAATGTATCTATTTACATTAATAAATACTTTTGTGTCCCGACCAGGAATCGAACCCGGTACCTCCGAGTCTAAATCCACGGACTTAACCGCTAGACCACGGAGGCAGTTTTTTAGGCAGTGAGTAAAAATTAGCTTATCATTATATTATATAGATATAATAGGAAACAAAGGGAAGATATGCATAGCTTTCGATCGATGAGGCCATATATATATTTTTAAAGGTTATATTTTTAACTTAAATTTAATTCGACAGTTGATTTTATCCTTTCCTTACTGCAAAGTAGAGTAGTCACGTAGACATTGTTAAACTTAATGCCACCAGCTCGTTATACCATCTTTTGTCATTAAATTGGTTTCCTTTTTGACGCGCAATTGATTCATTCTAAGTTACGGTGACCACGTATCTAAGTTTGATTTCCGATAAATTTTGTTCGTATAGAGCGTTCTGTATCCTTGAGTCCATGCTTAGTCCAGTCCGAAATGTGTAACAAAATTAGTAATTAATTTACTGTATAGAAAGTCTATACAATTCTAAGTTCGCTATTTTTTTATATTTTTTTAATTATTTTTTTGACAGCAAATTAGTCATCATATTACAAAATACAATAAACAAAAACACAAACAAGCACTAATAATAATAAAATTAATACCACGTCTCGACGGCGCCGCTGCTCTGTCTATCAGCGATTGTATTACTTTACCAAAAAACTATTAGGTATTAGAATACACTATTTATTCCAGTTGGTATTAATTTGTAAATAGTAAAAAAAAACATCTAACTACCTCCGTGGTCTAGCGGTTGAGTCCGTGGATTTAGACTCGGAGGTACCGGGTTCGATTCCTGGTCGGTACACAAAAATATTTATTAATGTAAAAAATATACATTTAATTATTATTTAATTTATTTGTGAGCTTGCCACTTGTCATGATTGGCCTAAATACGCTTATTTATAAGCGTAGTTTCTGACTACCCCGAAAGGTAAACGGTCGTGATGATACTCCTAAGAAAAATCATCAAACTTAAAAACTCAAGCATTTAAAAAATGAAACCAATTCAATTGGCCTAAATCTAGAAATGGGCAGTCCAAACCAATTTTATTGATTTTAGCAATGAATTTTTTTCAGCAATGAAATCAATGAACTATTCGATTGATTAAAAATATATATTTTTTTCGTTTTACTTTTTCCATATAAAACGTCAATTTCATATATAAGGACCTAATATAATATTAATAGTTATCTCTTTATAAAAAAATATATAAAACTTTGTGCATTCTATAATTATATATCCTATCTGTGGATAACGGTGTTAATTATATAATTACCTGTTCTATGTAATCTATATTTGTATTGTATCCTTATTGTACAATTGTTTGTTATTCCAAATAAATAACATAAAAAATAAAAATTAAGACCTAACATTTATGGAGGGCCCCTTATTTTTTAAGCTTTTGTTAAGCGCTGGATTGTAGTTGTAACTGGGAATGTGTAAATTAAATATGTACAGCAATTGCTACAAATATTTATGAATTTATATATAAATTAAATTAAGAACGTATTGTTATTATTTTTGCTGTTTGTTTTTAACTTTTTATTTAATGTGTATACCTACTAACAGAGTTCTAATAATTATGGAATTAATTTTGAAATAAATAATTTATTATTATTATTATCATAAAAACACGTAGAATTTGTCTTCTAAACCAGACATGAGGTATAATGTCGATTTATCGACGAAATCCATGGTCACCCCATTTAAGATACATTTTACAGAAATTGATCTTATTATTCGGTTGGTTTTTATTTAAATTTGCTACGTAGTTAATAGGTACGTTGGCCTTTTGAACCGTGAGTCGTGGGTTCAATTCCGGTAGCAGGTATTGACGTCTTACAGATTGTTGCAACGTCCTACTTATCATATAAAAGTAGATGTGTTTTTTATATGATGTCTGATCAACATTTTTTAGGTTGGTATTACAATTTAATTTTTGACGTTCGTTTGATTAATAATGACCAAATGAGTGTCAGTGTTGCTAGTTTTAATTAGTTTCAATAGTTTTGTTTTAAAAAATGTTAGATTAAAGATTTGCTTATATACCCGTATAATACGGTAAAATGAAAGGTTTGAAGTTTTTTATTTATTTATTTATTCATTTACTTATTCCACACAAGTAAATATTTACATTCAAATGATTACCGAACGCCTAGCCAATTACGGAATAACATTATTTTCACTAAACATGAACGGATTATTAACAATTTAAACAATTAAAAAATAAACATAAAAATAAAAAAATATTAAAAAAATCCATCTACGCAACATTATGTAAGTGTATGTATATGTGAATGTTTATTGACAGTGTAGGTGTATGAAGGTGTAAATTGTAAGTGTGAATGAGTGAAAATGTGTAGATTTCATTGCATTGTGCATATCTAATGTATTATTTGCACAGAACTACACCTTTATTATTGCTTTATAGCCATATATAAATAAATAAAAAAAAGAATTATCCTAACTAGGTGTTCGCTTTCTACAGTGGATTATTTCTGGCCTTTGGGAAGGAGTAATTTGCTGTGGACGGCGAGCAAACTAAAACTAAATTAATATTTATGAACTATACTCACTGTATTGTATTGTTATTTTAATTTTTAAATATATGTAAATGTTTCATAATTGCATGCTGTGTGCACATGCTTTTGGAGATGGTACTGGAACTGTATTGCAAAGATTTGAAATTTAAAAAATGTTTTGTATCCATTTCTGTTGTGTGTACGTACCTAATAAATAAATAAATACACGAAAATAATTATATACAAACTATAAGATAAGATAAAAAAACTACAAAAATGTTTTCTTACGGTTAAATTGTCAAAAAGTTATATTCAAAATTTAGAATACGGGATCGGATGAGGAAAATTTAATATTTGGCAGAACTTTGACACTGGCAAGTTGTTACTAATGCCATATTAAAAAAAAAAAATTGGCAGACAATAAGCCGGTGCTACGGGGGCTTTTAAAAATTTTTTGGTCCTTAATAATTAATAGCAAATGGCCAAGGACCAAAGAGCGGTTGTGGCTAGTTTGTCAGAATGCTTTCCTTAACATTCCAAAAAGTTGGGGTTCGAATGAGAAATACACTTTTCTTACATACATTTGTTATAGATTTACAACACCACCGTTCCACGTTAAATCGTCAGTCTCGGTTCCACTAATACTTGTGGAATCATTAATAAATTATCATTAAAAAAATGATATTAGACCCTTGCCAACCCGCCTGGCCAGCGTGGCGAGTGTAGGCCGAAATCTCCAGGCATTTCTAGAAGGTCCATCTCCAACAGTGAAGGTCAGGGGAGTCTGCGTTCTAAAGACTGTAATGAATAAATGGAATGGATGGAAGGACGCTTCATAGAATTCGGACTACAATTTATAGACTAGAATAAATTTTGAATTAAGAATAGGGTCTATTTATCATGCAGCATTTACACTATTCACGTCATACCAAATCAGGTATAACAACTTTACATTATCAATCATCAGAAACTCGATCAATCAACAGCCACTCCAATTACGCTTAATTATTGTACCTACTAAATATTACAACACAGCAGCCTACATTCAAATAGAAGAAAATTTAAATTATAACGTTATATATATTTTTTAAAAGTGTACGTTCTTTTTTCTATCGGCTGAAGAACTTGAATCCAAAGCCTGAATGAATATTAAAACAACAATGTTTCCTTGATTTTTTTTTGGCTCTCTTCTCCCGATGGATGATGAATGAGGTGATAGGGAAGGCAAAGGGTCTAGCCCATACAGCCAAGTCTGACGTAATATATCTTTCTTTTTTATGAGTTAATGAGGTCATCATCAAATTCCAGATGCTGCAGAATATGATGCTTTTCTTGGAGTCACTCGCGGAACCATCCACTGCTCAAACACGTCGGGTAAAATATGGGAGTTGACAGCGCGGGAAAACCACAAAAAACTTGTGCCCCATATATAAAGTCCAATTTATCGTTTTCCACAATTATTCACATTGTAGCACATTATTAAACAAAACAACACCACTTTTGACCAATAATATCCACAGTAAATTAATTTACAAAACAAAAACTTTCACTTGACATGTCCACGCAAAATGGCGCGAAGAACTCTCCAATGTTTCCTTGAATTTTTATTAAAACATTAATTTGACCAAACTTGATTGAAATCGTAGTATAATTGAAATTGACACTTTTGTTAAGGACTTATGTATTCTGTACCATGTCATTAAATAAATAAAATAAAAAAAAAGAAATTGACATTTGGATAAACTCGAACTGTGTTTACACTTATAATATCACATCATCACAACCTCAAGGACATAGAGTTTTAGACCTTCACTGTTGGAGATATGGACATTCCAGAAATTTATGGAGAATTTGGCCTACACTGGCCATGCTGGCCAGATGGGTTGGTGAGGGTATGATGTCAATTCTTATTAACGATTCCACAAGTTGGTATCCAATTAACAGAATGGGGACTGGACGACGACGCGTTAACGTATTCTCCAAAGAACTTGTGTCGTAAATCTATGACAAATGTAGTCAGATTTAAAAATTTACTATTGGTACATGCCGAGGTTTGAACCGATCTTTTAAGGATTTTAAGAAAAGTGTTCTTGCAACTCTTGCACTGCTCTTTATCATCCTTAGAAAACCTAGACACCTAGAATCAGCTGACACTAGACCTCCGCTCTCCGCTGTTGGAAATGGGATTCCAGAAATATATGGAGAATTTGGCCTACACACGCTGGCTGATGGGTTAGCGAAGGTCTGATGTTTGTTTTAAAGACATTTTAATAAAGATTCTACATTAGGTATTAGTTGAACCGGAACCGATTCGACAGTGGTATCGTATATCTATGACAAATGTACATAAAAACGATATATTTCTCTTTTTTCGAACATACATTTTGTGGTTTTAAATGTTTTTACAACCCAGCCACTACAGTTCCACATTTATAATTTATTTATTTATTTATTATTTACTTGCTGTGGAGCTGTATTTTACAAAGAAATATTTACATTCAAATGATTACCGAACACCTAGCCAATTACGGAATAACATTATTTTCACAAAAATAATATATGTAAGGATTAAAAAAAAGATAATAATTTTAGACGTCAAGCTGAAATCCAGCCAAAACCGCTAAGCTACTATTATTAGACAAAAAATAGATATATGACTATAAAATATTCACCGTTTAAATTAAAAAAAAACTGGTCTAATAACAGCTGACCACCGCCGACCGAAGCGACTTCACCATACCAAGTCAAACGAGCCTTTACACTCACCGCAAACTATATGCAATAGCAAAAAATGTAATAAATTGTAAAAGGCTTCATGTAAGCTAGTCAGGGAGACAGTGGTACAAAATCAATTCTCATTTAAATATGTTTCATCATCATCGACAGCCTGTGTTTCTTCAATGCTGTATAGTTCTGACCCAACTTCATACGATCTCCTGCCACCATTATCCAACCCCCACCAGCAACCTTCTTCAGGTTTAAAATTGTGCAGTTTCGAATTGGCATTTTATTTGAAGTCACCTTATAATTTTAAAACTTTATTCAGGGACGATAAGAACATTTAAAGTGCATAGTAATATAGGAATATATAGTAAACAAAAAATACAGGTAAGATGAATAACAAAAAAAATACATATGCCAACAAAATTCGTGACATTTTATATATTATATAAATTAATTTACGTTGTATAATGCTCGTATACTGCATAAATTTCTGTGCCAGAAATGGTGGAGACTGTGAGCTATATATATGTACCTACCTATTTACTATATTCCATACACATAAATATTATTTCGTTTTAAAAACGTACTAAATAGTAGAGGGGAAATTTATTTTTGGAATCAAATATGTTTTTTTTTTTTTTTTTTAAAGTTTGTGACGACCTTTTGATATCATTAAATAAGATTTACTATTATCACCATCACAGCCCCTAGAACACAGAATTCCTAGACCTTAACGAGTTAACCGTGTATTTAAATTAAAATAAAAAGTAAAAATTGTAATCAAATATTATTAAAACCACATAAATTTTCATGCCGCCATCTCTCTGACTAAAATGTATGTATTCTTTGGTCGGACATTTATAGTTGCGGACGCGTGACCAGAGAATTTGTTTTGCATTTATAATAACGCGATGGATATTAAAATATAAATACACAATTATGTGCTACGCGGTCTTCTCGGTTACGGTTTGAGACTATAAGTGACGTCTTCCTCTCTTTTTACAAGTTACAAACCTGCAGATATTAAACCAACTTCAGCAAAGAAGCCGACAGACGCCGATAGGCGGCATTAGTATTGCCATCAGTATTGCAACTCAGCAATACTGATAGCATCACCAAAACAGCGTCAAAAAAGCTCGGAATACTGAATAAGGTGAAGCGGTTTTTTCCGCCATCAATCAGACTGTTACTGTACAAAGCACAGATCAGATCATGCGTGGAATACTGTTCACACCTTTGGGATGGTTTAGCCAAGTACCTCACAGATGCTCTCAATGTCCTACAGAGGCGAGCTGTTCGATTTGTGGACGATGCCACTATATCTGAAACTCTCGAATCCCTGCAGCTTCGCCGAGATGTAGCTTCTCTAAGCGTGTTCTACCGGCTATACTATGGTGCTCTATAACCTAATTCCTTCCTCTCCATTCCGCAACCGAACCACACGCACAGGTCAGAATATGCACCCACATACCGTAGTCACTATCCCTTCGCGTACCTATAAATTTGGTGACTCATACATCTGTCGCACAATAAAGATGTGGAATACTCTTCCAGCCTCTGTGTTTCCACTTTCCTATAACCTGGAGTCCTTCAAGCGAAGTGTGAAAAGGCATCTAGTCAAGCCGGCATAGTGTTAGGGACTGATGTCGGACATAAGGGTCTGATTCCAGTTGCTAACATTCATGGTGGCGCCACTTACCATCAGGTGGGCGCAGGGTCACGTGTCGTGCAAGTATAAAAAAAAAAAAAAAAAAAAAAAAAAAAAAAAGGGGAATTATGCAGCCAGCGTTCTGGTCAATAGTGACACGCAGACGGGACTTAAACGCGTAATATAAATTTAACCTTTATAGTTACAAGAAAACGTTCATAGGTCTTTTCCTAACAGGTTACTCCTTGGACCATTTCGCTGCTTAATCTTCCACTAACAGGGGTAACATTCTAAATAATTTAAATTATGACGTGTCACAAAGTTTGGTACGCTGCCTGGAGACATCGACGAACTTTCCACTTGTCAGACTTGGCTGTATGGACTAGATCACTTTGCTTTCCCTAGAAGAGAAACAAACAAAAGCAATCATTTGAAAATTTATGTCTGGAATGATTGTTTGGCCATTTAGTTCCAAGTAATTCAACTTGAGCGCGGTGGTGGCTCGGTTGTAAGAACGCGTTCGTAAATAATTATTAACGTAAATAAATACATTTAATTAATATTAAATTTATTTGTGATATTTCTCGAGTTTGGTACGCTGGTCACATCGACGAGCTTGCCACTTGTCATGATTGGCCTATAGTAAAGTTGGTTAAATGTGAATCCGCTTATTTATAAGCGTGGTTTCTGACCACCCCGAAAGGGAAACAGTCGTGATAATAATAATAATATTAATAATATTTCCAGACAGGTCACACAGCGCCATCTAATTTCCGTGGTAAGCTACGAGACTTGTGTTACGGAAACTAGATGGTTGATAAACTACATATTATACTTTTTTTTTTGTAAATTTATACATATTATATATATAAACACCCAGACCGAGACAAATTATACAATGTACAACTTGCCCCCGGTGGGAATCGAACCCACGACCTCCCGAGTTCACAGCAACGTTTGTTACCACTAGACCACGGAGGCGGTTGATATACGGGTATATATATAAAATATTACAAGATTACAATACCTGGTACATCAGTAACCCACCAGACAAGTCAGAATTAAGATAGACTACATGCCTATGTGCAACCCGAAAGTCGACAAAACGTAAAAAAGTTAATAAACAAAAAGTTGTAATTCAAACATACGAATATTTTAAACTAACCTTCTTAAAACACCACCAAGCAGCGACGCGTTTAGACATTCAGGTGGGGACAGTCTTCTTTGGACCTCGGCCACTGTGACCTTGTATTTGCTAGTGGATGACAGTAATGACAGCCTGCCAGGAACCGAGCAGAACACATCGTTGGGTGCGCAGGAGCCAGAACCGCCGAGGCCGTCGCGACCTTTCATTGCTATTAAAAAAAAATTACAACAATTAAATAAAAAAATATCATCACTGCCGTAATCCCTAGGGTTTGGTCAACCGCTCTTTTTTTAAGAGCTTTTGCATTCTTCTCGATCGTACAATTCAACAATTTAAAGTTCTTTTTAAGTTTGAGAGAATAGAGGAAAATCGTTAAGTCTTTGCTATTTCTAAAGTATTTATAAGCGTGGTCAGAAACCACGCTTATAAATAAATGGATTCACATTTAGCCAACTTTACTATAGGCCAATCATGACAAGTGGCAAGCTCGTCGATGTGACCAGCTGCAGCGTACCAAACTCGAGAAATATCACAAATAAATTTAATATTAATTAAATGTTTTATTTACATTAATAATTATTTATGAGCGCGTTCTTACAACCGAGCGACCACCGCGCTTAAGTTGAATTACTTTGAACTAAATGGCCAAACAATCATTCCAGACATAAATTTTCAAATGATTGCTTTTGGCGTTTCAGTTTTGACAGCGACTTTTTGATGGTTAGCCTTCATAGGCTCCATCTAGTGACAACCAATCATAAATTTATAGTTTAGCCCTATTTTTATTAGATCCAGCAAAATTAAAAAAAAAACCTATAGACAACAATAAGTGTTCATAAAATACCTCATTTGTAAAAAAATAAATTCAAAAAATATAACTTTGACTTAACATAACAAAGTAATATATGGGTGATTGCAAATACCCGCCATGACAAGTCTACAATGGGACTTACAATTTAGTACCACGCCCCAAAACATATCACCGCGGGTGTACCATACAAATTCTAATACCAACTCTCAATACCCTCTAATCAGAGAAGTATATTTAAGGGACCGGCCAACATAACAATTTATAATAATAAATAATAATAATAATAAAAATTGTTTATTGCACCATGTTAAATAACTTAAAACTAAGCGCATAGGCGAGCTTTATGCCTTAAGGCATCTACTACCAGCTAACCTTTGTCAAATGTAACCAATTACAGGCAGAGTGCCAAAAAATATATAAATGATAGATAATGAGAAATATTATAAAATATTAATTTATACTAATACTTACAAATATTATTATAATATTGGTACAATAAACTAAATAAACAATACATACTATATACATAATACACACATACAATACACTACACATAATACTTACTGAAAGGGTAATATTTACATAGAATACATACACTTAAATGTTTTTTTTCCACAATATGAAATAAGAATGAGGTCAACTACGAATATTTTGTATTTATACCCGCAAAACTAAAGTAATAAAGGTTTTTAACGAGTCTGCGACACCGAGATACCTCAAGGACAGTTTTGCCTATCTCTCATCTTTCCACGATAAATTTCTTCGCTCCTCTCACAACTCACTTCTTTCAGTACCCTCTCATCATTCCGGATTTGTTTCAAATTCTTTTGTCGTTGTCGCTAGAAATTTATGGAATGATGTTTCTGTAAACATAAGACAATACCTGATCTTTGTTTAAAAAACTCGTAAATCTACACTACCTGAAAAGCTCCTCACAATATTAGTAAGTGTATATATGTATGTTTATGTATGTATTAGTATTTAGTATATTGATATTATAGTATATATAACACTTTAATATGTAAGTGTATAATTAAGCTGTTAATTTTCTTCCTATTTTTTTAATATTTCTTTCATTGCACCTATAATAGTTCAAGTATGTCCCCAAGGTTTGGCTGTCAGAAAATGTCTACGGGCATTAAGTCCACCTTTGTACTTCGTGCAATAAAGTTTTAAATAAATAAATGCAATAGGCTATTTTTCTCCTTATTCTAAATTGTCTTAAAATGTTTTTGATATAGGTTATAGTATAGATAGGTAGTTTGTAGCGTGGCCAGTGTAGGCCAAATTCTCCAGATATTTTTGGAAGGCCCATCTCTAACAGTGAAGGTCTAGGAGCTGAGATGAATGACGGTGAAATGAAATGAAATAATTTATTTGTCAGAAACATGGTAGGTATAGGGATGTAAATTATTATATGTAATTATATCACATGCTTCGCTATTTCTAGCATACAAATATTTATTTAGTCACATGACTTTGTCGAGCTTAGTGTCTAGGTATTCTTTTGTCGAATAAAAACATTTATTAACCAGCATTTGTTTGATTATTAATTTGAACAGTTTTAGTGGCAGCTCCCTTATAGTAACTGGAAGCTTATTAAATATCTTTGTTACCATTGCATAACAATTTCGACTATATTGAGTACTTTTATGCGCTGTAATAATTATTCTACTAGGATAACGCGTTTTAAAATTGTAATTATCCCCAAGAGTTTTAAAAAGTTCCAGGTGACTTTTTACAAATAAACAGCACTCAAGTATATAGATACAAGTGTGATGAACTCTGTTTTTTTTTTAAATTTAATTCGACCCACAATGTTTTATAAAACCATTCGCTTTACCCGCGATCCGTTATTGTACTAGTATTCAATATCGGAACTTAACCCTTGTTTTTAGACATGAGTCTTGATTACAAAAAAAAATAATCTGTTATTTTAAATTGAAGACAATAAAATTTTAATATATATATTTGAAAATACGGATTTGTGAATGGTGAGCGTAATATCGCGCAATAAAATAAAAAGGAGGCCTCCTTTTCTTACCAGCCTATTGTAGCTTTGCAAGCCCTAGACACCATATTTCTCATCTCTTACCCACACCTCACAGATGCTCTCAATGTCCTACAAAGGCGAGCTGTTCGAATTGTGGACGATGCCACTATATCTGGAACTCTCGAATCCCTGCAGCTTCGCCGAGATGTAGCTTCTCTGAGCGTGTTCTACCGGCTATACTATGGTGAGTGCTCTGAAGAGCTCTATAACCTAATTCCTTCCTCCCCATTCCGCAACCGAACCACACGCACAGGTCAGAATATGCACCCACATACCGTAGTCACTATCCCTTCGCGTACCTATAAATTTGGTGACTCATACATCTGTCGCACAATAAAGATGTGGAATGCTCTTCCAGCCTCTGTGTTTCCACTTTCCTATAACCTGGAGTCCTTCAAGCGAAGTGTGAAAAGGCATCTAGTCAAGCCGGCATAGTGTTAGGGACTGATGTCGGATATAAGGGTCTGATTTCAGTTGCTAACATTCATGGACCCTGCGCGCCACTTACCATCAGGTGGGTGCAGGGTCACATGTCGTTCTAGTATAAAAAAAAAAAAAAAAACACACGATGGACCCGGCACCATCACGGTGAATCCATGGAATGCTTAGAAATTTGTCTTCCTCTATTCATACGAATCGTGTTTCAGGAATAAAACCTAAAAACCAGCCGCATTGCAGACAATAATTTCGTCATGATCGTAGAACAGTGACGGATCTGCTATATTTAAAATTTTCATGACGGCCATTCAAAGTTAAATAACTGTTTTTTTGTCACTTCTTTTTTAAGTTAATACTAGTCTCATAATAAGTGCAAACCTTCTAGATTTCATTTTGGAGCCCTTTCTAATATTTGCACTATAAATTACAGACCACAAACAATATAAAACTATACTTATATAAAATCAGATTTTTTTAAATCTAACACTGTTCTACGATCATAACGATTTGTATGAATAAAAATATTAGCTTGTAGAAAAAGCTGAAATGGCTTTAAAATCGTTTTTGTACATACTTTTAAGTAAAGTGCAATAAATTATTTTAATAATATTATTTCGGCTGCACACTATTCATACGTCTCCGGCCCTAATACAATAAACGTTACTATGTCATTAACTCAGCATCATACTGGCTATTTAACACCTTTTAGGAGAGAATAAAAAGAAAAAAATGGTCAATTATTCCATTCTGCCAATTTTTATATCCCCCTGTCGACTTTTTCAATTATTATACTTTTTTGTAATAATACGAATAGATTTAGAATTACATTTTAATTTCTGAATGCGGCGGTTTAGCTAAGAACCTCGGTTACGAGTTTGCGCCGTTTGGGGTCGAGACGATGGGACCATGGGGACTCTCAGCCAAGCGTCTGGCCAAGGAGTTGTCCAAACGGCTGACGGAGAAATCTGGGGACAGGAAGACTGGCGATTATTTCTGCCTACGCTATACAGAGGGGAAATGTTGCCAGTCTTCTTGGGACTATCTCTGATGGGTAAAAGTAAAGTAAGTAAAGTAAAGTATCATCACGGCCGTTTCCCTTTCGGGGTGGTCAGAAACCACGGTTATGAATAAGCGGATTCACATTTAGCCAACTTTACTATAGGCCAATCATGACAAGTGGCAAGCTCGTCGATGTCTCCAGCGTACTCGAGAAATATCACAAATAAATTAAATATTAATTAAATGTATTTATTTACATTAATAAATATGTTTGTGTCCCGACCAGGAATCGAACCCGGTACCTCCGAGTCTAAATCCACGGACTTAACCGCTAGACCACGAAGGTAGTTTTTTTTAATTAGGTTTAGTTTATAGTTATTCAATTTTATTATTTTTACTCAAGTAGTTTATAATTATAATTTTATATTTTGTAAATATTATTAATAATAAAACATTAATAATTTCTAAATTATTGTCCTATTTTAGATCGTTGCTGATTTTTTAAATAAAATATTGTCATATCCCCGTGTTCGACTTGGCTCTTTAAGCGCATTTTAATTACTGAATTTCGCTTTGACAGGCGTTCGAGTAGCTTTTCCAAGCTTTTTAGATGACGTCGTATAACCAAATACAAGGACACGGGTTACACAGCGAATGACGTCACCGATTTTACTTCGAATGTTTTTTTTTCGGGTAGTGCAATCAAACAAATTGTCCGTGGTCAAAATTGTTGTCAAATTTTGCAGCCTTCCTTTATTTCTATTTTTATTACCATCGTAGGTTTAAATACTTCTCCATATTCATAAATTGCGTGACAAATATCACCTTACTCGTATTAACAAAATGGCGGCAAATTTAAATCCGGCGCTCTTGTTTGGGACACCCTACAAAACGTGCAATAAACATTTAAATAATAATACAAAAATAAGTTAGAAGAAATTCCAAATTAAAAAAAAAACTTAAAAAAGAAAGTAGGTACCTAATAATCATAGCAACTGTAACTATTATGATGAAATGTAGAGTCAATATCAATTTTAATTCGACCACTATTCAAATATCGACTGATTGATCGATGCTTTTATTTCACCGATATCGATTCATTCGTCCGATGAATGATTCGGCCTATTATTACGGGTCAGTTCCCATAAGGCGAAAATTTTGATCCGTGTGTCTACACATTATTGTTATAAAGTTTATAATGATTACAGCTTACAGCCCCCTAGAACACAACCTTCGAGAGCATGACATAGGCAAAAGCTCAAATAATTTATTTAATTGTTTAACTGTAAAACAGTAAAACTTGAAGTCACAGTTTTTGAAATTATGCTTTTTTTTTAGGTAAAACTAAACACGCTTTGTAGATGACTTGAGAAATATTACAAAATAAAAAAATGGAACATTGTTAACATTTGTTTTTCTATAAAAACAATCTTCAAAAGTGTTTATGATATAAATCAAAGACATTATATGTATATATATATAAAACAGGACGGAGCAAAACGCCAAAAAAAAAAGAATTAAAGTAGGCCAATCGTGCAACAGAGCATTGTCGGTTATGGTCGTGTTCTAAGTGCACGATTATTTTGTTGCTTTAATTTGTCAGTTTATTTTCGTAAGTAAATGTTTATTGACCAAATATTTTCAATACACGGCATATTCTAAAAAATATGTCACAAACATGTTGTGTCAAAATGGCAACTAATGTACAATCTTTATAATATTTGACCACTTTTTGGCTTAAATAGATACTGTTTAGACCAGAGATTCTTAAACTTATTTCGTCTACCGCCCACTTTGACCGAATATAAGTAAATAATCGATGCTATTATTATTATTAATTACACATAGGTAAGTTTTAATATCAGTGTATTTTCTTACCGCCCCCCTCTAGGTTTCCAGCGCCTACAAGAGGGCATTATCGCCCAATTTGAGAAAGACTTGTTTAGACATATTATAATTACCGGGCGAGTTGAGAGACGGACGAATTGGAACAGACAAACACGGACAAAACCTTAATTGCAGTCTATTTAGAAAAATTGATACACCTATCTGATAAGTACAAATCGGGGTTCTAATTAAAGTTTATCTCGACCAGGTCATCTGCCCAGAGAAAAATAATAATAAAAATATTTGATAAGTTAATAACATACGTGGTGTTCAACTCGAGAAGAAACAGACAGGCAAAGTTATAAGCGACATTTAAGGCTGGTAATTCTTCTCTCTCTGCAGCATAATTCTAATGACATTGTGTTGATTAAACTTAAGTTACGTTCTTTTCCAATCCCACATTAGTTATTGTCCCCATACGGCATTCTACGTACCTACAAAGTGGAACTTAAGTTGCATCGCAAAACAAATTAAATGGAATAATTGTGGAAATAATATTTCCGTGGTCTAGCGGTTAAGTCCGTGGATTTCGACTCGGTGGTACCGGGTTCGATTCCTGGTCGGGACACAAAATTATTTATTTATTTAAAATAAATACATTTAATTTATTTGTGATATTTCTCGAGTTTGGTACGCTGGAGACATCGACGATCTTGCCACTTGTCATGATTGGCTTATAGTAAAGTTGGCTAAATGTGAATCCGCTTATTTATAAGCGTGGTTTCTGACCACCCCGAATGGGAAACGGTCGTGATGATACATACATACACAAGAATATTTTATGAGGCCCAGAAAATCTCCCATGTGTTACAAATTATTTTAAAGCCTGAACCATTTTAAAAACAACAAATATTCCTATAACTGTTTATAAGTATCATCACGACCGTTTCCCTTTCGGGGTTGTCAGAAACCACGCTTATAAATAAGCGGATTCACATTTAGCCAACTTTACTATAGGCCAATCATGACAAGTGGCAAGCTTGTCGATGTCTCTAGCGTACCAAATTAATTAAATTTATAAGTTTTTTTATTAATTTAAATTTTTAAGGCAGTTTTTTTTTTAAATTACCTAAGTAGGTTTATCATCTATATCAAATATATTTTCTCAGTGTGGGGATGGATATATTTTTAAAAACTTAAATAGTAGGTATCTCGTAAACGTTGGTAGCATTGCCGACGGTACTTGATCGGGCATATGTCATGTAAATTAGCCTTAAATGTAAGGACAGCAAATAAGTTGGACATTTTATAGCGAGTTTTTAAGCTGACGTTTAAATTTTCTTATGACCTTTTATTAAAGTATAGCTATTTTTAACACAAATTATTCTGTTACTTTCATTTAATAAATTATACTTATTCAAATGTAAAAGTATCTTCACTACCGTATAATACCGACAAAATAGCCAACAAGGGATTCGCTTTGCTCGGATTTGTTTTAAGAAATTGTAGGGAATTTAAATGTCCTAAAACTAAAATAGCGGTTTATAATGCATTAGTCCGCAGCGGTTTGGAATATAGTACTGTCACATGGAATCCTCATTATGATGTTTATGTCAAAAGAATCGAAAGAATTCAGAAGAGATTCATGTGGCATTTGTCCTATAGCTGTAATTTACCAAAAAAGATACCAAACTATGAGCGTAGACTATCACACTTTGGCATGATCTCGCTCCAGAAGAGGCGACAGCATTTGGAAGGAATGTTTTTCTTTAAGCTCCTCAATAATAAGATCGATTCACCTTACCTGCTGCTACACTTTGCGCTAGTAACAGGAAACTCAGGGTATCTACGTATGATCCGTTTAGACTATCAACGTCGAAATCAAATCTGCGCCATTTCTCACCGTTGAATCGAATGATCAGGCAGTACAACTTCCTACACAGGTTTCATGATTTTGACGTTTTTTCATCAAGAGAACATAACTATAAAAGGTGCTTAAAACAAATAGAGGTCAGCAGTTTTGGTCAATAATTACTATTTTAATTATTAATTGTTAGGCTATTTTATTGTGTAATTATTAATTATTAAGGTATTTTATTATGTAATTATTAAGGTATTTTATTATGTAATTATTAATTGTTAGGGTATTTTAATGTGTAATTATTAATTATTAAGGTATTTTATTATGTAATTATTAATTATTAAGGTATTTTATTATGTAATTATTAATTGTTAGGGTATTTTAATGTGTAATTATTAATTATTAAGGTATTTTATTATGTAATTATTAATTATTAAGGTATTTTATTATGTAATTATTAATTGTTAGGGTATTTTATTGTGTAATTATTAATTATTATGGTATTTTATTATTAATTGTTAGGGTATTTTAATGTGTAATTATTAATTGTATTTTAATTTCAAATTCTATTTTTAATTATAGTTTTAGGTGTTATTATGTTTATATAAATTCTCACTGTATAAAATGTTATTGTTATACATAGATTTGTTTTAACAATTGAACTTAACCAAATTTATATTAAAATTGTATATATATACTCTAATTTGAATGCTGTAATCTCCTATAATTAAGGTGGCACTTAGCCCCATATTATTATTGTTATGTTGTAATGAATTGGTGTACATCTTGTTGGAGATCTAAAAAATAAATAAATAAGTATCCCTATAGGCCCATCATGACAAGTGGCAGTCTAGTCGATGTCTCTAGCGTACGAGACTCGAGAAATATCAAGGAAGTGGTAGGCAGACTGATGGTGGTAATTTGACCAGTCTGCGGGTGAAGCATCCACCATTCGTGCCGATAAACCAGATATATAAGATAAGCTTGCCACGTGTCATGATTGGCCTATTGTAAAGTTGGCTAAATGTGAATCCGCTTATTTATAAGCGTGGTTTCTGACCACCCCGGAAGGGAAACGGTCGTGATGATGAATAAATAATTTTGTGTCCCGACCAGGAATCGAACCCGGTATCTCAGAGTCTAATTCCACGGACTTAACCACTAGACCACGGAGGCAGTATATAATTTAAAATTATTTATATTAACTGATAAATTTTGTGATTAATAATAGACATATGCCATAGCGGACTTTTCTGTAGACCTATATAGGATACAGAATTCGCGTTGTCGTTGTAAGCTCCCAAACGGCTTATAACTCTATTCATTGGTGAAAACAGCATGAAACAGCAGTAGTTTTTGTGTTTATCGCGAACAGACAGACAGACGCGGCGTTGGACGACTTTATTTTATAAAATGCAGTGATGTCTTTGCCTAGTCCGCATTATTGTTTAAATTTATCTATCTGGAATCTTCTAAGAAACTGTTATAAAAGCTAAAATCACGATGATAATCTAATTATGGATCACGAAAATCAATTATTAATGCCTAAAAATCAATATGTATTTTATAATAAAATTTATGGCTTTCAAAGATGTGCCCGAAAGATTATTTCTCATTGTTAGGCCAAAATTGATTTAGTATCTACTAATACGAAATTTAAGATAAAACTATGCCAAAAATAACATGTGAAATAAGCACGAATTGTTGCGTCATCGTATCGCCTTTGTATCGAACCGTAAAGTATAAAGTAAAGTATCATCACGACCGTTTCCCTTTCGGGGTGGTCAGAAACCACGCTTTTAAGCAGATTCACATTTAGCCAACTTTACTATAGGCTAATCATGACAAATAAATTAAATATTATTTCACACTAACAATTTACACCTTCACACACCTACACTGACAATACACATTCACATATAAGTACATACACTTACATAATGATGCGTAGATGTTTTTTTTTTAATATCGTCTCTTTATTTTTATTCTTATGTTTATTTTTTAATAGTTTAAATTGTTGATAATCCGTTCATGCTTTATGTTTAGTGAAAATAATGTTATTCCGTAATTGGCTAGGTGTTCGGTGATCATTTGAATGTAAATATTTATTTGTAAAATACAGCTGTGCAATAAATAAATAAATGTATTTATTTACATTAATAAATATTTTTGGGTCCCGACCAGGAATCGAACCTGATACCTCCGAGTCTAAATCCACGGCTTAACCGCTAGATCACAAAGGCAGGCAATTATTTAAAAAAAATAATACCATAAGGGTGGTAAATGTACCAAAGTAGTAATAAATAAATAATTTATATGATATTGCATGATCTATACCTAGTTTTTTTTACGTTACATGCCGTATTAACATACCTACCACCTACCACAGACGTAAATTAAACTTACTTTTCAATAGAGGTAAATCTGTCATGAACCCTGTTGTGTCATCCATGCCAGCATTCTGGAAATAAAAATAACAATCAGATTATTCATCATCACTGCTGGAGATGGTTCTGGAGAAACTCTCCTTTTCACCACGATTGACTAGGATAAAATGGATAAAACAATAGCTGAAGGTGAGTTGAAAAGCCATCGAAACAAAAGGGCATTTATGAACAGGTTGATAAATGGCGAAGAAGCGAAAGAGGTATGTAGTGACCGTGACAAGTGGCGCTCAATTGTCTCTGCCTACCCCTCAAGGGATTTGGCGTGAAGATATGTATGTATAATAATTAACGTAATTTAATAAACGTAATTAACTATTCCACAAGTTGGTATTAGTAGTCACGGAAACGACGCGGCGGTGGTGAAAAAGAAAAAAAATACTGGCAGCATTGCCGCGTTGAGCAATGCTCAAAATAATTAGTAGATGTTTAATAGAACTAATATTTATTAAAACAAAATCTAAATTTAACCTAAATAATAATAATAACAATAATTGTGTTTTAATATACCTACCTAGTTTATTTAATATTGTAATAAAATAAATAAAATATTTATTAATAAAATAAATTAAAGACAATGGGGGGTGGGCAATATTTGGACAAAGGATCAGCCAGTATATCCTTGGCACTTTGCCCATTGGTTGCGATTTGGAGCGATTAGGTAAGTCTTGTTTCAATCGGTGTTATTTTTGTATAAATATCACACTAGCAAGCTTACAATTATTAGTTCTCCTTGAAAGTAAAAAATGACAATTTGACATCAACATTTACTTTCAACGAGAACAACAAATGGTAGGTAGATTGATGGTGGTAAATTGTCCAGTCTGCCGGGGCCAGGAAGTATCCACCGTTATAAAAAAAATATTAAAAGTTATGGCATTTTGGGTCGCCACACTCTTGATAAATTGGTCTCTCTTTTACCCCCATCGTTTTAACCTCAAATGCCACAAAGTTTTAATTTTATTTTATTATGTGCTTTTTAGATTCGCCTATATGAGCTGCCGAACCGCGTTTTTTTAAGGTAGTTGAAATGTGGCAAGTAAGTAAAAAATATCGTATAAAAGGATTGTAATCCCGAAGCTCTTTTAATTGGATTGCTGTGATGGATTGATCAATCCCGCGCGGTACCACTTTAAATATAATTTTAGAATCATAGTAAAGCAAGATGTTTTTGTGCAAAAAATAATAATAATAATAAATAAAAAAACAGAATTGCACATATTTACAAACGTAGTGTACATGGGCGAACTTATAGCCGAAGGTATCCAGTTAACCTTTGTGATGGTAAAAAGTAAGGTAATAGGGTGATTGAGATTGGAAATAATAATAGTATATTCGTAAATACAACATGAGTAAAGATATAAATAAATACTTAGGAGATTAATTAATAAATTATGTTTTTTTTTATGTGAAATTAAGGCAACTTTACTTGATATATTATATATTTTACAATTAACAAATACCTGATGATGATAATGATAGCTTTAAGTTCGCCTTTGTACATACTTTTAAGTTAAAGTGCAATATTTTTTTAAATAATAATAATAATAATAAAGACGAGTATATACTTATTAGGAATAATTCGAGCTTTTATTGTGATTTATTTAAAAAAAACATTTTTGTCCGCTTGTTCTTATTGTCTTGTTCACTTAACATTCTTATGAAATTGTTTTATGCTTATCCAGTCCTATAATTGCTAATAATTAAATCATACTTGTTTATCATTTTTCACAATGATTAATCTGTCTAAATTATGAAATTTCAAATAGGTTGCATCCGCGGATCGGCGTCTAGCCAATAAGTGGAGCGGGATCCCGCGGGATTGAGGGATCACGTTTTGCGAAATCTCAATCGCTAATCGTATAATAATTTTCTCGTATAAAATTCTATTCGGTCAATTTATAATCGATGAAAAAATAATGAAATTCCTCGAGGGACGATGTAATAACATTTCCGATACACGAGTATTTACTAAGTTTATTAAATTCCTGAAAAATAACAGAGATAATTTGGGATTGAGAACGCGCTGTGCATCTTGGTAAAAATAAAAACAGGATTCATAAAATAAAAACAAACAAGTACCTAGGTATTAAATGTAGATGCGAATATTTGTGGAGATGTCGCACATAGACGTAACATCAAATCACACATCACATCTCCTAGGCCTACGTGAATACATTTGCCCTACACTCGATTGGCGAGGGTCTATCGATTCCACATCTTCGCAAACCCGTCTGGCCAGCGTGGCTCATCACCATCAGCCTGTGTCTCCCTACTGCTGGATATAGGCGTCCCCCAAGGCTCGCCACTTCACACGATCCCTTGCCACTCTCATCCAACCCCCACCAGCGATCTTCCTTAGGTCATCCGTCCATCTAGCGGGGGGTCGACCCACTCTGCGTCTTCCCGTACGTGGTCTCCACTCTAGAACCCGTCTACTCCAACGTTCATCGGTTCTACGACAGACATGTCCGTCCAGCCCAGTTTACTAATTTTGCAGGCTATATCGGTAACTTTGGTTCTTCGACGGATTTCCTCGTTTCTGACTTTACCCATCAGAGAAAAACCTAGCATAGCTCTCTTCATAGCCCGCTGAGCGACCTTAAATTTGTGGACGAAACCTACTGTCAGTGTCCATGTTTCTGCTCCGTACGACAGCACTGGAAGAACGCACTGGTTGAAAACTCTCGTCTTCAAACACTGGGGTATGTTTGATAAGAAGAGATGTGGCTAGTGTAGGTAAAATTCTTCAAACAGTGGAGGTCTAGAACGCTATGTTCTAGGGGCTGTAATGAACCATTCCATAAGTTGATATTAGTGGAATCGGGTCCTTACTTAACTTGCTTCTCCGAGGCCCGTGCCTTGAAAATGTTAAAAACGTGAAAGATGGCAAAGATTAAAGTTTTATTGTCGTATTGGTGTTAGAATCAGGAATCTAATAAAAGGAAATAGTTTTGAATGGAATGTGAGTTCATATGTCATGTAAAAACTACTGAACAGATTGATGAAACTTTACATTTACATAATAATTAAAATTTATAAAAACAGACTGCCTCCGTCGTCTAGCAGTTAAATCCGTGGATTTAGACTCGGAGGTACCGAATTCGATTGCTGGTCGGGGCACAATAATATTTATTAATTTAAATAAATAAATTAAAAGTAAGAAATCATCACGACCGTTTCCCTTTCGAGGTGGTCAGAAACCACGCTTATAAATAAGCGGATTCACATTTAGCCAACTTTACTATAGCCCAATCATGACAAGTGGCAAGCTCGTCGATGTCTCCAGCGTACCAAACTCGAGAATCACAAATAAATTAAATGTTAATTAAATGTATTCATTTACGTTAGTAAATATTTTTGTGTCCCGACCAGGAATCGAACCCGGTACCTCCGAGTCTAAATCCACGGACTTAACCGCTAGACCACGAAGGCAGTAAATAAATTAGATTATATTATCTTTATAAGCGTAGTTTCTGACCACCGCGCAAGGGATACGGTCGTGATGTTACTTTTATTTTTATTAGATAAACAAACCAAAGGTTAGAAGGTGGATAATACCTTACGGCATAAAGCTCGCCTGTGCACATTAATTTTAAGTTATTTTAGTTTTTGTGCAATTATTCTGTATCTTCGTTGGGTTAGCAATGAAACACGGAGATACACGTTACTTGTTTAATGCTTGGCAGACAACTGACCAAAATATCTGACCTACCTACATAATATCTTACAATCCTCCCCCAATAGTTTGAGAATCCTAATCTAATTAATCAATAGCAATAACAAAAGTATAACATTAAATAAAATAAAAACTGTAAAATGGTACAGGTGTCATATCCTATATATAGGGTCCTTATTTCTAGTGGTACGTACACTGGGCAGTGGCTCACTATGACTGCCAGTACTGCAGTACGTCTCGTTCAGCTCGCTCTCCGAGAGAATAGTATCATCGGTGAGCGTAGTGTCGCAGGCGGAGACATACTCGCTGTCGTCTGGGGTCACACATGGCTCGCAATAAGACTCCTCAGTCGGTATCTCGGTGCCGTCCGGTGTCGAGAACGAGGCCTGGTCATCTGCTGACCGGGGGGGTGATGTCACGCTGGGTCCCCCGGCGTCCTGCGCGTCGTGTCCGCGAGCCATCACTACGCTGGCCGCGTCGTCCTCTCTGCGCGACCTCCACAGCTGGTCCGCGTGCTTCTTCACGAGAGTGTCGAACTCGGGCACATGCACCATGAACATTCTAGATCCTATTCTTCTTCTTATTATGCCAGTTTTCCATTCATGTTTATTACCATTCTTATAAAATGTTTTTATTAATACTTCGTCTCCTTTATTAAACTTAATGTTCCTCCTTCCCCCAAAATATTTACTCTGTAAGGTCTGATTAAAACGAACATTATTTTTGGCTGTTGATAAGACGGGTCGATGCAAAGTGTCGCGCGCGCCCTCTAACGGGTGCAACAGGTCAAGTCTAGAGCGCAAGGGCCGTCCTAATAGCAGCTGCGCTGGAGTAAATCCTGTAGTGCTATGAATAGTATTTCTATAATCGAACATAAATTTATTTAACGCAACAGTAAACTCGGATATATGTAAATTTTGTGCAAGAATAGATTTAATACCTTTTTTTACAATTTTTACACTAATCTCTGCCTGGCCGTTCGACTGAGGGTGATACGGAGCGATCGTTAAATGCCTAATGCAATTATTTTGACAAAATTTATCAAACTCTGCCGAAATAAAATTGGAAGCGTTATCCGTAACCAGAACCTTTACCAGCCCAAATCTACAAAATAAATCATTTATTTTTAAGAGAATCGTTCGAGTATCCGTCGTGGCCATACTAAAACATTCCACCCATTTCGAGTGGGCATCTACTGCGATTAAGAAATTTTTACCGTTAACAGCTAGCATATCTAAGTGTAAGCGCTCCCAGGGCGCCGCGGGGTAGGGCCAGGGCGCAAGCGGGGCGCGCGGCGGACTGCTCCTGAGCGCCGCGCACGTCGTGCAGCTGCCTATCTTTTGTTCGATGTGTTCGTCTATTCGCGGCCACCACATATATGTCCTCGCCATTGCTTTGGATTTCACTACTCCAAAATGGGAGCTATGCAATTCGTTTAAAAGTCTTTCTCGTAAATTATATGGAATTACAACCTTATGACCACGTAGAATACAGTCTTTTTCTTCACTAAGCTGTAAACGACAATTAAAGTACGGTAACAACGATATGTCGTTTACTTTACGTGGCCACCCTTTCCGAATGAAACTTAAGACTTCCTGCAGAGTTTTGTCGGAGGCCGATTCGCGGGCTATATCTTTGACGGACAAAGCTGGGACATTATTTGATATGAAATTTATGTAGGAAGACGCGTCTATATCTTTATTATCGTATTCGGGACGATTCGAACTAGCACGTGACAAAAAATCAGCTACATTAAGCTCACTTTTTATGTACTCGATTTTAAAGTTATATGCTGACAAAAATAGGGCATAACGCTGCAACCGATTAGCTGCTAATTCGGGTACTCCGTGCTTATTTCCAAATATAGACACCAAGGGTTTGTGATCAGTGCGTAAAATAAACGGCTCGGATCGACCGTACAGATAGTGGTGAAATTTCTTCACTCCAAATATTATAGAAGACGCTTCCTTTTGAATTTGCGCATAATTACATTCGCTTTTGGTCAAAGACCTCGAGGCGTAAGCGACGACCCGCTCCCCGCCGTTCGGCTGTCTCTGTGCCAGCACGGCACCTAGTCCGTACGGGCCCGCGTCTACGGTGAGCACTGTCTGGGCGTCAGGGTTGTAATGCGCCAGGACGCGCTCCGAGGCCAGCTCTCGCCTGATCCTATTAAACGCGTCAGTCTGCTGCGCCCCCCATTCCCATTTTACACCATCTTTTAATAAACTATGCAAAGGATTTAATATGCTGGACGTATTGGGAATAAAAATTCTATAATAATTTACCATTCCCAAAAAGGATTTCAATTCTGACACATTTTTGGGAATCGAACAGCTTAAAATATCTTTTACTTTTTCGTTTGATTTCTGCAAACCGTTTTTATCAATACTAAATCCTAAGTAATCAACAGACTTTTTAAATAGTTCACACTTATTACGCTTTAATCGCAAACCAGCGTTTTGTAATTTTCCCAACACTAACTCGAGTCTTTCGAGATGGATGTCCCGAGTCGGACCGGTAATGAGTATATCGTCAATAAAAACACATACGCCTTCAATATCATTTAATAAGGTTTCTATAGTTTTCTGAAAAATACCTGGCGCGCTGGACAAACCGAATACTAGGCGAGTAAATCGGAACAGCCCTTTATGAGTATTAATACAAGTTAAGTTTTTGGATTCCTCGTCCAGGCACAGCTGATTATATGCTCGAGATAAATCTAACTTGGAAAACTCTTGCCCGCCGTGTAGTTTTGAAAATAACTCTTCGATACGCGGTAAAGGATAATTATCGACAAACAAGATTATATTTAAAGTGACTGAGTAATCACCACATATCCTTATGTTACCGTCTGGGCGGAGCACGGGCACTATAGGCGTCGCATATCTAGCATAGTTTACCTTTTCTAAAATACCTAATTCAACTAATCTATTTAGTTCAATTTCCACTTTTGTGCGTAAAGCTAGCGGGACCGGTCTAGGTTTAAAAAATATTGGATCAGACTTGGAATTTAACGTCAAATGAACTTTATACTTAGTAAAACAACCCAACTCATCTTTAAAAACGTCCGAAAATTTATGTTCCAGTGTACTTACATCAAATTCAGTACATTTGTTGTAATAATTAAAATTCGAACATAATTGCAAATTAAATTTACTTATAAAATCTCGACCTAACAAAGGCGCAGGGGAGTCATAACTGGAAATTATATACATATTTATGTACTGCGTTCTTTCCTCGAAACTAACTGGTAAGCACAAAAAACCTAACGGAACAATTTTACTACCATTGTAACAGTTTAACGTAACCTTGCAAGGGTTAGGTTCCTGTTTGTTTTTAAAATAAATATTATAGGTTTCTACTGTCATGACGGACACAGCACTACCGCTGTCCACCTCACACAACACCTCATGACCGCCTATAGACACGACCTGTCGCATCGGTTCCCCGTTAATACAACGAATATTAAACAAATCAAAGTTACCTTGCATCAAAATCGTCGTTATCATTTACAGCCAAAAAATTACTGCGTTTGATTACGAATTTACACACTTTCTTTAAATGACCTTTTTGGTTACACTTTGAACATGTATAATTTTTAAACCGACACTGTTCTTTCACATGATTTTTATAACCGCACACTACACATGGCACTGATTCCTGGCCGGCCGGAGGAGCCGCGGGCGCACCTCGCACGCTGAACACCTCGTCGCCATCCTCGTCGCCACTTATTCTGTATCTTCGTTGGGTTAGCAATGAAACACGGAGATACACGTTACTTGTTTAATGCTTGGCAGACAACTGACCAAAATATCTGACCTACCTACATAATATCTTACAGCAATAGCATTATTATTATTATTATTATATAGGCTATCATCATCTGATCACGGCCATCTATGTATATATTTTTTAAAGGACCAGACAATCAAAAAATGAACATTAAAGTCAATCCGTTCTCAAAATATCATTAAACAAGACCTTCCATAGAAAATGTAAGAGAAAATCTTTTTTTATTCAGAATGGCCTAAGACTTACCGTCGGTTCTTCTCCGTGTAAGTGGTGGAGGGCGAGTTCATGTTGTTCGCGCACGCCGTAGTCCGCCCTTCGATCCCCGGTGCCTCCACCGTAGCTAAACCCGGCGTGCGATATCTGGACAAAAAATATAGTTATGAAGGTATCCTATCCATTTGGGGTAGGTGGATTATTGTGTCCACTGTTGGAGAACTTATATCTGGAGAATTTGGCCTACACTCGCCAAACTCGCTGGCCAGACGGGTTGGCGAGGATCTGATGTCAATTTTTAATGCCAATTTATTAACAATTCTATAAGTTCGTATTAGTAGAACCGGGACCGACGGCTTAACGTGCTCTCCGAGGCACGGGAACGGTGATGTTGTATGTCTATGACAAATGTACGTAAGAAAAGTGTATTTCTTATAAATAATAAAAAAACGTTTATTCGAAGTAGATACAAAAATATTAAAATCAAATAGATTAAAAAACTAATTATAAATAAAACTAAACTAAAAATACCTATGAAATTAAAACTATTCTACAAAATAAACTAAGGGCTTACCACCAGGGAGGGTACCTAAAACTACAAAATTTCTTATTGGTACATGCCGATTGGTATATTTTGTAAATACAAATTATAAAATAAATAATAATTAATTTAAAAAAAATACACCATATGCAGGTAGTTTGAAAAAAGATAAAAAAAACTACTGAATAGACTACCAAACGAAGTCACAAAGAATCGGGTTACACCATTGAAATAATTTCATGATTGATAGACACAAAACAAATAATGCAAAACATAATGGCTTTATTTAACAGTCGGGACTCATTGTTTGGAAGATTTGAGCCGGTCTCGGTGTTTAGTCTGGTTAAAATAGACTAGATAGACAATTATTAGAGCTTTTAAAAATGGACCATAGAAATAAAATGGGGAAAATATCAATAAATTTCTTAACGTTCCAATATTTTACCCGACACAATGGTATGGCTACACAATGTTCACTTTAGAAGATTAGGCAAGACTGGCCGGACTGTAATGTGCTTAGGAAGGAAGTTAGGGGGCAAAATGATACGCCTTTGTTGGAGAAAAACTACTCCAAGGACTCGTAGAAGCTAGACATATGTTTTATTACCAATTTTTTGTCATTGTACAACATCACTGTAATATCGCACACCTAGATCTAAAAACAACATTTTTGAGATCCAATTTTTTATCTCACTACCTACCGACTAAAAAGAGATTTAAAAATATTTAAATGGTGCATGTGACCGTGGTCTAGCGGTTAAGTCTGTGGATTTAGACACGTGTGCCTTAGAGAGCACGTTAAGCCGTCGGTCCCGGTTCCACGGATACCAACTTGTGGAATCGTTAATAAATTGTCATAAAAAATTGACATCATATCCTTACCAAGCCGTCTTGCCAGCGTGGCGAGTGTATGCCAAATTCTCCAGATATAGACTTACATAAACTTTACTACATTTGTTAAAAGTATACTAAAACTTGAATAATATTTAAAAATGTTATATTGTGCGAGCGAGAGAGCTGCACAACCTTTAGTTAGACCCTCTTTAAAGGATACAGTCTACTATTAAAACATCAAATCTTTGGGTTGGGGTTAATAATAATTGAATACTCAGTTATTTAAAGTACTCAAGACATTACACAGGCTTACATAATATGAAAAGCCCTCGTTGCATTCCTTAGGGGACGTAAAAAGAGCAAGCAAATCTTTGAAATCTTTGAATAGTTTTGCTGCGTCTAGGGCGAACCATACAATATTGATTTACTCTTTTTTTTTTTCGTTGTGAATCTTGTAGTATATATAAACTTAAAGCAGATGAGTTGAGTAATATATTTTACTGTAGCAAAAATTTGGGTTTGAACCGGTATTTCCCGGTTCTTTCGGTATTTTCGCTTTTTTTTTGTAGTTTTTATTATAAATCATATATAAAATAAGTGTAAAGTAAAGTATCATCACGACCGTTTCCCTTTCGGGGTGGTCAGAAACCACGCGGATTTAGATAAGCGGATTCACATTTAGCCAACTTTACTATAGGCCAATCATGACAAGTGGCAAGCTCGTCGATGTCTCCAGCGTACCAAACTCGAGAAATATCACAAATAAATTATATATTAATTGAATGTATTTATTTACATTAATAAATATTTTTGTGTCCCGACCAGGAATCGAACCCGGTACCTCCGAGTCTAAATCCACGGACTTAACCGCTAGACCAGGGAGGCAGGCTAAATAAGTGTAATGCTTCAAAAGTAAGACACTAATAAATATTTAAGTAGATTTTATTAACTTTTAAGTAATTCCAAAAACTAACATTAGAAACATACTGAACATAATCACTTAGTCTTCTGTACATTTTTCTTCTATTTTATGTTCTCATTTTTTTTTTTTTTTTTTTATATCTCATAACTAGTTAAATAATAATCTAATAAATAAATCTTATTGTTAAGTATTAAGTAAGTATAATGGTAAATATTATCTTCCTTGGACGGAAACATATACCCTCAATAATACTACCTTAGTAATAATACCTTTCGTAAATAAAAAATATTTGAGATATTTTTTTTAGAGAAAACATTTATCTTGTTCAAAGGGTCAGCCTCGCTGTTCAACGGGAGAACGCAGCGAATCGAATAGTCGTAATTTTATTTATTAATTTTTAGTTTTTAATTAGTTTTTATAATTTAGTTCCTAATTTATTTTATTTTTTAATCTTTGTACTTTACTCCGAATAAAGTCGATCATGCGAGCAAAACAATCAAAATTAAACTTTATTAACGAGTATATTAACATTAATAAATACATACATACATACATATCTTCACGCCAAATCCCTTGCGGGGTAGGCAGAGACAATTGAGCGCCACTTGACACGATCACGACATACCTCTTTCGCTTCTTCGACATTCATCAACCTCTTCATACATGCCCTTTTATTTTGGTGGCTTTTTAATGCACCTTCAGCTATTGTTTTATTTATTTGATCGTGATAGGTAAGTCTTGGTCTGCCAGGGCCTCTTTTACCCACAACTTTCGCATTATATATCTGGTTCGTCAATCTCTCTTCACTCATTCTTTCAACATGTCCGAACCATCGGAGCATACCTTTCCTTATTTTTGTCCCTATGCTTTCTTTAATACCTACCCTTTTGCGTATTTCGTCATTACGTATGCGGTCCGTCAAAGTGACGCCGCATATCCGACGCAAAGACCTCATTTCTACTGCATTAACTCTACTCTCATGCGTATTCTGACATATCCACGTTTCGCTTCCATACATAAGTGTTGGTACCAGCATGGCATTGTGTATGGCGAGTCGAGCTTTGTCACTGACATTTCGGCTGGCCATTAGTGACCCCAGGGCACCGTTAACACTATTTCCCGCGTTCACTCTTCTTTCAACATCCCTATCATACTTCCCATCCGCAGTGAAAACACTGCCCAGATATATAATTTCATTTACTTGTTCTAGAGTTTCATCATCAATCTTTATCGTCACGTTTGTCATTCTTCTTCTTTCAAACACTAGTACCTTAGTTTTTCTCGCATTCAAACGGAGTCCTTTTTCTGCACATCCCTCTTTCATTTTTGTAACTAGTGATTGCAGATGTTGTTCGGACGATGCCATAAGAACAGCATCATCTGCATAAAGCAGGCAGTTCACCACTAGATCACTCATTTTTATCCCACAGTCACTCTCTCTCACTCTTTTTAGGCATTTGTCGAGATATAGGGTAAATAATCTGGCAGAAAGCACACAGCCTTGTTTGACGCCCATTTGGGATTCAAAGCAAGGCGACATACGTCCGTCCACCCGCACACAAGCTTTACAGCCCTTGTACAGGGACTGTATAGCTTGTAGCAGTTTGTCATCCACTCCATACTCCGGCAATATGTCCCAAAGCTTCTTTCTTTCAATCCTATCAAAAGCCTTCTCTAAATCCACAAAAGCACAGAAAACCTTCTGGTTTAAGGCCAAAAACTTCTCTGTGATATTGCGGAGCGAAAAGACTTGGTCAGCGCATCCTCTTCCAGGTCTAAAGCCTCCTTGTGCCTCCCATAAAAGACCTTCAGTCTTCTCTTGCAGGCGTTTCGTGAGAATCTTGCCATACGTCTTGCTCGCCAAACTGATTAAACTAATAGCTCGGTAGTTGGCACAGTCCAATCTAGATCCTTTGCCTTTGTATAAAGGAACGATGACTGATTGCTGCCAGTCCTCCGGTACTCTTCCCTCCTGCCAGCAAAGGTTGCACAACAGGTGGAAAGCGTTCCAGACCGGTATACCTCCGTATTTAATCATTTCAGCGAGCACTCGATCTTTTCCCGCAGCTTTGCCACATTTCAGGCTCTTAATTGCCGATTGCAATTCTTTCACACTTATTTCCTCCTTAAATATGGACGTTGTGTTTATGGGTAGGTCTGGAGGTAATGTACCCGTCGTAACGTCGTTAGGAGTTCCACTAGCATATATCTCGCTAAAAAATTCACTCCACCGCTCCAACACCTCATTTGTGTTTGCAAGAATGTTACCGCTCTTTGATTTGACTCTATTCATGCGACAAGATGACACGCCACCTTTGGCCTTCCTAACTTCCCTCCAGAAAAGTTTGGAGTTCTCCTTAAAATTGCTCGTCATCCTGTTTTCACCTATTTCTTTACATCTTTCACGCTTCTCCTTAACCAAAGATTTTGTCTCATTCTTGCAGCGATGGTACATCTTCTTCTTTTCTCTTTTCATACTTTCATTCATATTTAGCGAAGCAACGTAATCTATCCAAGCTTTCTTCTTTCTTTCTACCGAATCTTTAACCTCTTCATCCCACCACGCGTCACCTTTGGTTGCTCGCTTTTTTGCTACTCCACATACCTCTGTTGCCGATTCTACCATACTATTTTTTAGGTACTTCCAACACTCTTCTACATCTTTACTCACATCTTTCAAGTTGATAAGTTTATCCTTGACGCGTTTCATATACTCCTCTTTCACACTATCATCTTGTAACCTTTCACTCTTTATTCTTTCTGCTACTGACAGAATGCCACCTGATCGCCGATGGCGCCATTTTGTAAACAGACCACTAATCCTAGTAATTACTACTTAATAAATATATATTAAATTATTAATAAATATAAATTAAATTAAATTATTTAACCTGCAGCCCTATTCTGTTACTTAGTCGCAAACGTTGCGTCATAATTACAAAATATTATTCAATTCTCAACTCTATAAGCGCTCGACCTTGAAAGCGTCTGTGCAAATATCAACTTTAATAGCGTGATATATATGTATATAGTTAAGAATTCCATTATTTAACGTTTGCGCTTTAGTTACAGAATAGGGCTGCAGGTCTGAAAGGGATAAAATAACTAAACTATGACAAATCTCGTTACCAACGATACTTTGTGTTGTTACTTACATGATGATGATGTAGAGCATCATGATGATCCCTGTGATGTCGGAGGTGTGCATGTGCGTCGTGGTGTGCGTGATGGCGAGGTAGAAGCTGTTGTGGTGCGTAGTGTTGTCCGTAATCGCCGCCGCCGCCACCCGTCCCACCTCCGCCGTAGTCCATGCCATGACCCTGAGGAAAATATCATCTATACGGCATTCATCGATTTCTTATACAAAATGTAAACAAAAATTTTGACATCCGTCAAAGAACCAAAGTTACTGACATAGCTTTTAAAATTAGCAAGCTGAAGTGGCAATGGGCTGGACACATATGCCGGAGAACCGATGAACGATAGAGACGGGTTCTGGAGTGGAGACCACGTACTAGAAGACGCGGAGTGGGACGACCTCCTGCCAGATGGACGGATGACCTGAGGAAGGTCGCTGGTGGGGGATGGATGAGGGTGGCAGAAGATCGTGTAAAGTGGCGAGCCTTGATAGGCCTACATCCAGCAGTGGAGAGACACAGGCATGATGATGATGAAACAAAAATACCAGTGGCTTCCTAGCTTTATCAAAATACACAGGCAATATTGGTCCAGGTTCGCTTATTTAAAAAATAAAGAATAACTAAAATATAAAGCGTGAAGTACGGCTGCGCTTCTTTACGGAGTATCTAATGTTGTGTTTAATCATCGTCTTCTGGTAGATACTGGATGGGTAAGGTGCAGGGAAGGGTGGTGAAAAGTATGGCGGCTAGAAGTCTGCCAGCGAGGGCTGCGCTCCTTCACTGAGTAAATAGTGTTGTGTTTAATCACCTTCTTCTGTGCTTCTGAAATGGACTAGATGAGGTAAAGCAAAGGGTGATGCAAAGTACGGTGGCTAGAAATCTGCTAGTGAAGGCTGCGCTCCTTCACGTTCAGACAGCAGAGTCATCCAGGCCCGGATGTGCCATGGGCCTGGGATGGGGATGGGATAATCTCCCGTTTTCCCCGGCAGGATCTACGGCTAACTACCCGACGGTGATTCAACGTACCTTTGGTGCTGGGCGCTGTTCCTACTACAACACCGCCCTTGTGGCTCACGAATCTAGTCTCCTAGATTTGTCTACTTTAGTTCTTCTCCAAGAGCGCCTCTCTAGGTAGTGGCCTCCCCTCCGGGGGCCGTGCGAAAGTAGGAGCGATATCCTGAAGATGCTTTTAGGATCCGTTGTCAGCCCGGTAAAACATACGTTTAGCTACGCCGACAACAAATGCCTCGATAGTAGGCATCTCCAGATCTCTCGCAATTACAGAATTTCGCACAAACCACGGCGCTCTGGATACCACCCTGAGCGATATGCTCTGCTGAATCTTGTCCCTGTTGGTTTTGGCCAGAAGGTGATGCCAAGCTGGCGCAACATAAGTAAGTCGGGATATTCAATGTTGTGATTAGTTACCTGCTGCTGGTGTGGACTGGACGGGTGAGGTGCAGGGAAGGGTGGCGGAAAGTACGGCGGCTGGAAGTCTGCCAGCGAGGGCTGCGCTCCTCCACGGAACCCGCCCCCGCCCAGACCCAGGCCGCCACCTCCTAGCCGTTCCTGGTAACAAAATTAAAATAGGTTAAAATTAAAGATAAAGTAAATTTGGTATTACCTATATATCAATGCACTAAAGTGTTATGTAGAAAGAATGTCACACAATGGCTACAGTCTCTTGACTATAATATAACGGGGGAATTACTGTCAATAGTAAAATAGGAATGCGATAATAACAAAGTATGGAAAGTTTAAACACACTCCACTTCCACTTACCATTAGGTGGGAGCATAATGTCGCGCTGAATAAAAAAATAAAAAAAAAAACTTTAAAAATATTAATGGTTAAAGACTAAGACCAAGTTTGGGCAACACTAGTAAAAAATACTTAAGGCAAACTATCATATATTCAATTTTATCATAAAGCATGTAGAGACCTTTGCATAACTATTTCAATAATTAGGCATGAATTAAATTTAAACACGCGATATTGAAATTATAATTAAATTATCGAATCAGACCAAGCTGTAGTGTAACAAAAAAAAAAACAACTCGGCGTATTTTCCGTACTTTAAGACTAATGCTTGATATGAAGCATGCTTGAGACTGCTCAAAAATAAAAAAAGGTATTTATTTTTTCCTACAAAGCTTAAAATTGTAAAAATGTTTAAGAAATATTATAATAATAGAATAACAGAATAACTATTAATAATATTGAAATGTTGACGAAAAAATAAAATAAAAGAAAAAACATTTTTCCATACAAAATGTTCGTCAAACAATGTTGGTTGTCAAATATTTATGCGTGGGTTTAGAAATTTATATTTAGGTTATTTATTCAATATATAATTTATTTATTTCATTTGAAGTAAATAATTATACATTAAATATAAATTAAGAGCTACCTACATAATAAAATTTTAAAATAAACTAAACTATAAATAAAAAATGTACTCTAGAGACGTCCCATCCGAGATTGATAGATGACAAATAAACAAATGAATTAATTAAAAAAGAAAACAACAGCAACTGTCAATGGGGTGTGTCACTAACTTTTTATCACGATAGATGGCGCATGATAGATGGTACCTAATATAACTGTCAGTTGCATAGAAAACTTGTATTTTTATTACGAAATTTATTATTTTCTGGATATTATGCAGAAGTGTACAAATCGAGATTTCCAATCGAAAGCAAATATATGGTGATCTCGAAATTGCCGTTCTATTAGTATCATCACGACCGTTTCCCTTTCGGGGTGGTCAGAAACCACGCTTATAAATAAGCGGATTCACATTTAGCCAACTTTACTATAGGCCAATCATGACAAGTGGCAAGCTCGTCGATGTCTCCAGCGTACCAAACTCGAGAAATATCACAAATAAATTAAATGTTAATTAAATGTATTTATATACATTAATTAATATTTTTGTGTCCCGACCAGGAATCGAACCCGGTACCTCCGAGTCTAAGTCTTTACTTTTTACTTTTTGCCGTTCTATTAATTCAACCTTTTTTTATTTTAAAGACGGTTTTCGCTTACTTAATTCGTCTTTTAAAGTAGGTAACGTTAAGTTAAAATATTTTTTTCTGTTATAAAAATTAAAACTACAAATAAATTTAAAAAATGATCAGTCATAGGTGTAAACAAGGTACCAGTGCCGCTAGCGACATCTACAAAAAGCTTTGCCTGATACACCCCATTCGATTCGTTTCACTTTTACGTCGCGAAATTGTCTGTGATTTGTTTTAAAAATGATTTTGTGTGAGTACTATTATTAATAATAATGACATTCATTGACTGTACGAAGTTCGCCGGGTCAGCTACTTAGTAAAAAATAAAAAACATTCATTTCATACCATAACTGTACATATATACATTTAAGTAATAGTATGTAACTATTATTATGTATTGTATGTCATAATAACGAAAATAGGTAAGTTCATAGTACTGTTTACACACAATAAAAATAGCATATAACACCGCGTCTTGTTGTCTCCTCCGGTGACAAGAGGGCTGGCTCTTTCTTCGCCCAGAGAATCAGTATTGCCATTCAGCGGGGAAATGCAGCCAGCGTTCTTGCCACCATTCCACGCGGACGGGACTTATATCCCTATCCTTAATATTAATTTTACTTTATATGTTGTAAATATTTTTTCGAATAAATGTCCATGATAAAAATAGTATGATATATATATATATAGGTAGAAGAAGAGCTATGTTGTTTGTTGAGAAAGTGAGCTATAAGTAGATATATATTTTTTCTAAATATACCATTTTTCTGTAGAGACTCTAAGGCCGGGAGGTCAAGCGTTAAAACATTTTTAAAAAACATTACCCCTGCTGTAATTGTTTGCTCTGGTTAGTTTTTATTTTTTTTATTTTAGCAATAATTTAGTTTTGGCTTTTTTTAAGAATTTTATTTCATATTGTAACTAATGTCGTGATAATACTTTACAGTTGTCAGTTAAACCCATCCATTGCGTCCTGTGTAACTCGCGCAGTTTTTTTTTGTGTGAGTTCATAGCGGTCTCAGGACCGGTCACTAAACTTTCCTAACACAAGTTTTATTCACGTATTTAAGTTACGATACATGCGGCAACTGGAGTATTCTTAAATCGTTTTAAATTCGATTTAAAACAATCATTATATTTTTTATTATTACAGCTCTTAGAGCGTCCTAGACCTCCACTGCTGGAGATGGGTCCTTTCAGAACATATATCAGGAGAATTTGGCCTACCTTCGCCACGCTGGCCAGACGGCTTGGCGAGGATATGATGTCAATTTTTAATGACAATTTATTAACGATTCCACAAGTTGATATTAAGTGAAAGCTTAACTTGCTCTCCGAGGCACGGGAACGGTGGTGTTATGACAAATGTACGTAAGAAAAGTATATTTCTCATTGGTAGATGCCGGGTGCGTTTGAACCAACCTTTGTAGGATTTAAGGAACGCGTTCTTATAACCGAGCTACCACCGCGCCTTTTTTTAGACGTCCATTTCTAGCGCGGGAAGTGCGGTAGTTTCTGCTGTGAACCTCAAGCTGCGCAACTACGCTATACCTAACCGTTGCAATACCTTAAACATTATCTTCGTTCCGACGTTCGCTCACAGACTGTTGTACGGTAAAGACGTGAGCGCATCCGCGCTCTCATTATTTGTTGCCAATATGGCAAAATGTGCCGCGTGTAATATGTGCGTCAACGAGGTGTTGACGTTCATTAATCACAAGATCGACGTTATGGATGAGCAGAGCCTCATGCAGATCTGCTCAACCAGCTACAAGGAGGAAGACCTTAGAACCGCCCAGGATGTGCTATCGGAATTCGCGCGTCCCAGCCGAACTCGTCGCGTGCGTGTAGGATGTAAAACACGAGTCATTCAGGAGATCATCACCACGCTCAAGGAGACCGATCCCGACGACCTGCCAGTATTTGTGGCCCGCGACCTCAATAAACTGCCACTCGTCAGCTTCGACCACGTCGACGTAACCGTCTTCCTGAAGGAGATGACGGTAATGAAGGCGGACATCGCGGGACTTAAGGATAACAACGGCGCTGGGATCCTGGAAGAAATCCGTGACATAAAGCGGCAATTGGAAGAGCTCAAGAACTCGGGTGCTGACGTTGTAACACGTGTAGCGTCGACGAGTAGGTCGCCGGATGATGTAGGTCGCATTATTGCAAGCCTGCAGAATTCGCTGACCGAGTTGAGAGACAATTCGCGGCGTCGCACAGTGCAAAATGCTGATTCGCCGACTACTGACACGAGTGACAAGGACGGCGCACCGCTCCAGCCGATGTCATCGCCCGAAGCGCCGGCGGCGCCGCTACGACCTACGGCTCCGGTGTTTACGCCAACCCCGCCAGCACGGCCTGCAGCGTCCCGGAGTCAGCCCGGGAACGCTAGAAACAGTTATGCGCAGATTGCGAGGCAGGGTGTCTCGAAGAAGGGACCCCAAAAACCAGCTGACACTAAAAACCTAAAACTTCGCGTCACAACCGAAAATAAAATTGATTCGGAAGGGTTTGTGACTGTGGAAAAGAAAAAAAGGAGGCCCAAACGTAATAATCGGGGAATTGCGCCTCCCGAACAGTGCGCTCTAAAAGCTGCGATACCGACAACCTATGTCTATGTATCGCGGCTGCGCAAGGACATGTCATCCCAAGATGTTCTCGGACACATCCGGGACAGAGGGGAGATCGACTCTGTCGCTGCTATCGACGAGTTACCTTCACATTGGGATGACACCGGGTTCAAGGCCTTTAGGATTCGTGTGCGGTCAGAGCACCTCAAAATATTCCTGAAGAAGGAATTCTGGCCGCTCGGTGTTGTGTACCGCAAATACATTCGTGGATTTGCTTCACACAGCACCAACGATGTTCCTGGGCCCCGCGCAGCACCTACTCCCTCTGCACCACCCCCAGCAGGGACGCCGGCACCGTCCACTGAAGCTTCCAGTACTCCTCAGAAGGTGGTCACAGTACCTGATGGGTACTTCTATGACCACAAGAAGATGAAGATACGGAAGCTTTAGACTAAATATTTTTAATGTTATTTTTATATGTATTTTAGTTGTAAGGTATTTATCTATGGGCCATCTGTTGCCTGAAAATAAACGAATTATTATTATTATAACCTAAACACGCCTAAAGGTGTTCCGAGACGCGCCTAAACTGTTTTGCCAAAGCTATGTGACGTCACAAATGACATCATTTCTCGCACTTAGACTGCTCACGATATCGAGGTAGATCGCTCTGAGCGCTGTCACTTGTTTGTCATAATATCCCGCGCCATTTTCAAGTTAATTTAATGTTAGGTTTTCTTTTAAATTATTTAATATTGTAATTCGTTTATATTGTTTCTATATTACTTCTTAAACAAATCTATAATTAATATTTAAGTAAGAAGTAAAAAAATATGTCTGTAACACGGCAAGTTATTTTAAATTACCAAAATATGTTAATAATATTAAACTTTACACATATAAAGATGAATAAACCGAGAGATGTATATTTGTTAGTATTCATACTTAAAGATGTGGAATCCGCATTTTATCTTCCATACATTAAAAAAAAGTAACATTTTATGAATGAAAATAGACCGTTCCGAATTGATATTGAACGACGACGGTCAGTGTCATATTCGTTCTAAGCGCTCTAAGCACGATTCGGAATGAGGGGTATAACAATACGGTTGATCAATTATGACATAAACATATATAACTACTGCCTCCGTGGTCTAGCGGTAATATTTAAATTATTTTTGATATTTCTCGAGTTTGGTGTGAGACATTGACTAGCTTGCCACTTGTCTATTGGTCTATAACTAGTAATGTTGTGTAAAAGTGAATCCGCTTCTTTATAAGCGTGGTTTCTGACCACTCCGGAAGGAAAACGGTCGTGAGATACTTACTTTTATTAGAGGTTAGGGGACTTTTTTCGTCTTATGTATTTTTTTTGATTCAAGATTAAGCCGTTAATTAATTTGATTCACAGTTACAATTAAATTTCAAGAATGAGCCACCAGCTTTACGACATATCTCGTTACCGGCCACTAAATCAATTACATTTGATCTAATTTCTCTAATTTATGCGTCACTTTTTCGGAGATATTTTATGTGATAACTTTGTAAGAGAAGCGGACAGACTAGATTAGGCAATGCCAACAAGAACAAATATTATGTGGCAATAATGACGTACATATCGGTAATACTCCAAAGCAATCAACTTTATGTAATTTAAATTCCATCGAAAACACAACTTGTAAAAAAAACAAGTCTCGCAACTCAGTTCTTCTACCGTTTGGTGTAAGTTCCATTGAGTCGTGCACTCACGAAACTCATCATTTTGACACTATATATTATATATTCAAATGTTGCAAATGAGAATGCCCATTTTTTTCAGATGAATGGGCCCAATAAAATGTGCTCGTGCCATAATGATTCCCTTTTTATTTGATAGTTAATATATTGTGTTTTATTAATCTGTAATTAATTTTATTTATTTTACCCTAGCATAACGACAGAAGACAAATTTCTAAGCATTCCATGGATTCACCGTGCGGGTGCCGGGTCCATCGTGTGTGGGTAAGAGATGAGAAGAATGGTGTCTCGGGCTTGCGACCGACAATTGGCTGGTTTAAGAAAAGGAGGCCTCCTTTTTTTTTCTATTGCGCGATAATACGCTCACCATCCACCATTCTACTTCTCTCCCTACCCAACCAAATACTGTATGATTCCGTTAATACCGTCTTGGAAGCTCGTTCCATAAATGTATTGACAGCAGACCTGCTTAGGCCCAATTCTTTCAGTAAGTGATGCAAAGATTTTGCTGGAACTCCTCTTGCACCAACTTCCACTGCGTAAAGCTGAGTCTTGAACCCGTTCCTGATCATTTCTTCTGTGAGATCATAATATTTATTCGACTTCATGTTGTGGTCTTTTGGAATATTTGATTCCCACGGAACGGTAAGTTCAATAAGGATAACTTTTTTCAAGTTCCGAGAAAACACTAAGATGTCTGGCCTATAGGCTGATACAGCTAGTTCATCTGGGATCCTATAATGGTGTTCAAATGTATCCATGAGAATTTTCCAGTCTGATGCGGCGCCAAGGATCGAGGTGGGCTTGCATTTAGTTTTCGTGCTTTGCCCTTCCTTTACAAATGTGGTCAAAGTTTTATTTGTAGTCAGTCCCTTTCTGGCTCTTGCAATAGAAAGACTTACTGCTTCACGGATAACACCTAGGACTTTGTCATGTCGGCGTGAGTAATAGCCCTTTTCTAGGAGAGTAACGCACCCTACAAGTGTGTGTCTAACAGTTCCTATGGCAGCACCACACATTGTACAGTTCTTTTCCGTAGCTTTTCCCCACCTTACCAGATTACTCTGGTCCGGGAGGGACATTTGAAAAGCGTTTAGGTAGAACTTTAGCAACGCCGGAGACCAATCGTACATTAGTGTGCGCCACTTTAGGGCTGGAGGGATGCAAAAATCGCCCAAAGTTAGCCAGTCATTTTGAACTTCTAGAGTCATCGCGTGCACTCTGTATTCATGCTCTTCATCTTTCCTGAGGAAGGATTTTATAACCTCTTTGTCACTTTCTTTTTTCTTCCAGCCAATGCCTCTTTTGTCAGTCTGGGCACCTGTCATGAATTTCTTGAAGAATAGTAGTCTCGGTTCCATATCTGAGACCAGAGGGTCTCTTGGAAGGGATGAAATTGTATTATCCTGGGAGCTGGTTAGAATTTGATATTTGCTTATACGTAGATGTTTGTATAATTCAGATGGTCTTTTCAGATCCATTCCGAAGTTTCTCCGTCCTCTAAAGAATGTTGAGGAGTCAGCACCCTGGGCTAATCCAAGCCAAGACTTCAATGTTCTTATGACGTCCGCGTCCAGACTTGATAGTAGGCTTTTGTTGAAATCATATACTAGGAAAGGCCAAGTGAGGCGAGATGCTAAGTAGTTGTCATATATCCAAGCTTTTTTGACATTGCTTATAGGCTGTTGAGTAACCCTATTCATGTCGTCAGTGAATTGTTTTACAACTATTTCTAGGGATGGTGTTTTTCCCTGAAAATTTATCCTTCTGCCACGAAATTTAAAGGGCATGGTTTCATTTACCGGAGCTATTCTCTGCCCTGCTATACTCAGTCCAGGATAGATGACAAAAACTTTTTTTTTACGTTAATAATAAAATAGTTTCAATCCCGCTGATTTGTAATCCAGTGTTTTATCAATAATAAAGTACCTGGTCATAATAAAGAACCTAATCGTATAAATAGTGCTCTGTAACTATTTCACACATAAATTTTAACCAATTGACTATTTAATTAAATAATATTTTAATGCTGGGGTAAAAGAGATGTGTTATAGTTAAATTAAAAAAAAACAATTAATTATTATGATTATTGAATTGTATTTTGTTGAGGCACGCTGCAAAAAACTTGGGGCCTGGTTTTGGGCAATCTATTTTATTTAATTAATTATTATTGTGTCCCTGTTAGCAGAAGATATACCGCTTAGCAAATTCCAGTGACCTGTCAATGTTTAATCTGACTGAGAAAGGAATCTGCAAGGAAAACTCAGCTATATCAGATTTACAAATGAAACAAATACAGAATTACACAACAATAAATAAATAAATATCTTTTAAATTCACCGGAGTACCTATGAGGAATCTGAGGCCTTTTAACCGTTAGAATTGACGGATATAGTCTAGTTATAGACTTCATAGTTCGTATTTTTTTTAGATAAGAAGCTTTATTTTCTATTCAAATGTATTTTTACATTTACCATTAAATTTCGTTTTTTATAATTTTAACGGGTCTTTACGCGATTTACCTTAGAGACATATTTCTCCCGACGTTTCAGCCAAGTTGCATTGGCCGTGCTCACGGGTCGACTGGAGGTCATATATTGGCCAAACTAAGCGCACAATAGTCGATAGGGTCAAGAAACATACAACAGCTGTAAAAAACTGCCAATTAAACAAGTCAGCAATAGCAGAACAGAACAGAAGAATGGATAGTGGCACAAACCATTAGATTGAGCTGCATGACCCAAAGAAACTTTCCACCGATCGTCACTATTACCCTAGAATAGTACGTGAAGCGATCGCAATAAAGAAACACAAAAATTTCAATCAAAAGAGGGGTTATAAGCCATCTTCATCGTGGAATCCAGTAATCAATAGGTTTCGACACCTGGAAAAATCGCCCGGTGTCGCCAAGAATATTGTAAGTGTCGTGTGTCGTGATTTCTAAAAACTTTTAAAGTAATAAGTGGGTAGGTTTTACATCTACCGCCCAGTATGTACGAGACTACACCGCATAGCTTCAGTCGACCCGTGACCATTGCCAATGCAACTTGGCTGAAACGTCAGGAGTAATATGTCTCTAAGGTAAATCGCGTAAAGACCCGTTAAAATTATAAAAACTATTATGAATGTGCGCGAAAGTTTAATTGTAGTTTTATCAATAAGTTCATAATCATTACAACACTATTAATCTTAAGTACATTACTACATAACTTAACCATCTGGTTAAGTTATGTAGTGATGTACTGTGCTAGACACAATACATGCAACAGTATAATTTTTCATCCTATTATTATGTTTGCTTAAATAATGATGTGGCGATATTTCATCGATATTTTTATTTTTATCGATAGATACATTTTGTATAGCACAATAAACAAAAACACATTGAAAATGTACATAGGCGAGCTAATATCTAATGACATTTTAACAGCTAACCTTTGCGATAGTGTAGCATTAATTCAATTCAATTCGTTTATTTCTGTAGTTAGGCATAGGACAAAAAAATATTGTATTTTGCACTTTTACATGTCAAATTTACAATTTTAAATAGGGTACATTAAATCCTTGCATTAACTTACATTAAATCAAGCTTGCCACTTGTCATGATTGGCCTATAGTAAATGTGAATCCGCTTATTTATAAGCGTGGTTTTTGACCACCCCGAAAGGGAAACGGTCGTGATGATACTATACTATACTAATTTGAAAATAACCTATTTATAACAACTAAAGCTAAAATTCATATACCTACATTAATATATAAATATATAATAACACAAGTACATATAATAAATAAATATAAAATACATACAATATTTTACCAATTTAGAGAAGTTATGTGGACTTGTTTTGTTTTTTATGAAGGTATAAGGCAAGTATTTTTTTAAAACACTTGCTTATCGAAAGTAAAGTGGAAGCTTTGGTTGGTTCCACTAGCTGAAAGAATGTGTAGGAATTTTTAGTTGATTTAGAATTTTCCAACAGGTTGATTTGATTGATTTTGAAGAAATTTATTTATTTATTTATTCATTCATTTTCACAGCACATTACAGAACATAAAGGTTAAGTATATAATTGAGTTTATACATTGGCCAAATTAGGAAACATGCTTTATTACTGATACTTAGGTGTCAAAGAAAAGGAGAAAACACAGAAGAAATACAACCAAAAGATATAGAAAAACCAATTTTACAAAAATCAATAAATCAAACAAAATTAGATATATCCAATATTAAATTAAATTAAAAATTAAAGAAAAAAAAACTAAAAATCAAATTAATAATTAAATTAAAAAGAGTTCTAAATTAAATAATTCTTGGCTGCCCTACCTACAGGAAAGTGTACCCTAACAGTGAAGAATATGAATACATAGAGAATAAAGAAAATATTATTAAAGTGTTACATGTCGCGGACTTAATAGGTAACTATAGACAACTAAAAAGATATTCGTATAATTTGTTTTATTTGACTTTCATTCACAGATTTCATAAAAAAGATTTTTATTAGATACGAGCACGTATGCAATGATTTTGAAATACGATAATTTCCAGATAAATCCAATTTGACCGCCTCCATGGTCTAGTGGTAACAAACGTTGCCGTGAACTCAGGAGGTCGTGGGTTCGATTCCCACCGGGGGCAAGTTGTACATTGTATAATTTGTCTCGGTCTGGGTGTTTATATGTATAATATGTATATATTTACAAAAAAAAAAGTATAATATGTAGTTTCTCAACCATCAACCATCTAGTTTCCGTAACACAAGCCTAGTAGCTTACCACTGAAACTAGATGGCGCTGTGTGAGCTGTCTGGAAATATTTATTTTTTTTATTTATAAATTTAAAAAAACTAGAGACACGGTGCGTTGGTATTAGCCAGAATCAGGAATCGATCCTGCGACCTTACAGCTAAATTGCGAATTTAATTGATGCGTACCTAAAGTCTTAGATACTATTGAGCGACGGTCGCTCTATTATTATTTTATCGATATCGATGTTGATACGCATCCACAATCGATATACTGTTACAATTCCAGTTTATCGTCATTAATCAGTTTCGGAATTCGTATTAGAGTGGCCAGTTATATCTCTATCACAATAGCAATAAATGTTATTGATGGATGCTGTTATTCGTCTCATTAACATGCGCCTCGGGTCACTCGTCCGATTTCTATCGATGTATTATTTTGATACGTGTACAACACTAATGATCTTATAATCACGGTATGCTCAGAATTTATGTATAAGATATTTTTCGCACCATTCTACTGAATTCCAGATTTGACATAGCACAGTAATTTGCTCCTAAAGTCCGGCTAATGAAAGTAGATAACGAAAAAGCGCGGCAAATTAAAATAAATATTAGTTAGTTAGGGATACCATCCTTAAAATTTAGACGAAGTTACACAGATAAAGTTATAGTGTTAAGTTCTGAGAAAAACAAATTATTTTTACATATACGATTAAAAATGAACCCTTAAAGCGGGCATACACGCTACGGTCCACCGGTATGCCTGCGCAGGTCCGGAGCGTGTGTGGGAATAGACCTGTGCATTTTTTTTAAACCTGTCAAGATCAAAAATCAATACACCGGAACGTGATACACGCTATCGAGACGTCTAGTTGATCTGCACAGGTAACCGTTCCGGTAGACCGTAACGTGTATGCCCGCTTTTAGTAAAGTACAACTTTAGAATACCCGGAAAAGCTATCAATAATACTAAAGTAGTCTCACCTGCACCTCAATCACACTGGACAAATCCACGTACGCCACCGCCACTTTTTTTTTTACACTTTATACAAAAATAAACTGTAATTTTCAGGTGCCTTTTTTATTTTATACGCGTTTTACACCATTACATCTATATTGTCTATTAAGTTGTTAATTCATTACCTACTGTTATCAAATAATAATAATATTGATCTAATAATATATAATCAACCACACAATTTTTAATTTTTAATTTGTTTTTCTTTTTGTGTACATTTGGTTTCTTTTAATATGTTGTAATTAAAAGTAATAATATATTTAAAAGGGTGTCTGGGCGTTGACTGCCGACGGACAGACCTATACATATAGGCTTAGTTCGGCTGCAAATGTCTGTTTATCTGTGCATGCATAATGAAATATGTTATTGTTTTCATATCTTGTACCTTTTTTACTGAATAAAGATATTATTTATTATTTATTTATTTATTATTTATTTATTATTATTTATATTATTATTTATTTATTTATATTATTTAATATAATTATGTCAATTTTGTGTTCTAGGGGCTATGATGTATATAAATTAAATCTAAAGAGGAGACGGTAGCGGTTTTTTTTTAGCTGCATAAGAAGTTTCAATGGTTGATATCTATGGTTTGACGGTTGATAATGTCAAACTGTGTTGACATTTCTGTACACTAAGGTTTGGCAATTTATCACGAATTGTTTCAGGCTAGAACAACGCTTCCAAATTGTGTAAATTTACTTAAAATATATATATATATTCTCGAAGTTCATAGAGGGACGAATTGCTCTATCTATTGTACGGTCTCTTCTCGATTCTAAAACATTGACAAGACAAAGAAATGTGCGTACCGAAGAAAATATTGATGGTATAGCGCGAAGTGTTAAAGAAGACGCCGAAATGTCTATTCGTCGCAAAATAGTGAAAAATTGGACTGATCGAATGGACTATTTAAATAAATAAATTCGTCTTGCGCTCGCAATGGGAGACCACTTCCTAAAAAGAAGAAGTGCTCTTGCAGGAGAGCTGAAGTAGTCGAACCTAGACCCCCTGGTATAACAGCGCCCAGCACCAAAAGTGCATGAATTACCAGCGCGTGGTTACCCGCTGAGATTCTGCCGGGGAAAACGGGGGAATTTCCTCGTCCCCAACCCAGGCTCATTAGTCCTCCAGGCCTGGACGACCCCACTGTCTGTCTACTGTCTGTCGGACTTATGCCGAAAATCATGTTTAAAAAATAATTGCTATGAAATTATCTACCAGATTATAATAATAAAAAATCAATTATTTTATGTCTTGTATAATTATTTAAAGTTCTTAACCTCTTAAAAAACACCCTATACTTGCATTACGCAGAAATCTTAGGTAATCATAATAATATTGGTACGACATTTATTTGTTATTATCGCATTGGTACAGACATTATTAAATGGCTTCCATAAAACGTATAATCAACGAATATTTTTATTCGCAAACATATACAAAAGAATCCAGTTTCCATTGATAAAGACGCATGCATCGACTTTAATATCTTTTAACATTATCACGTAGTTATAAAGCAATTTCTTGTAAGATATAACCCGCGTTCCAATAGTTTGATCATTTATATCAAAAAATTAAAAAGACCCTCATTGAAGAGTTAGTTTTATTAGGAAACATTTAGCTTGAAAAGAACACGCAATGTACGACGATTATCTGCGCCATGAGTGGAATTACAAGATATTCGAACGAATGGCCAGTGAGGTGAAAGCAGTACACAAAAACAATATGTAAATATCGACAATTACTGTACCCTTAAAAGGTGAACGATTCCGGGTACCGTCGGCTAGTGATTACTTTTTAAATTGCAGCACAGATTGTGGAACTACCGAAAAGACTACCGGATTTTTTCATCTAGTAACGTTGTTTATGAGTTATCGATATATTATTTTCGTAGGCCTTTGACTTCACTAGATTATCTTGCACCTATTTCAGCGTCCGAACATTATAATCAACTCGGCATATTTTAAAAGTATATATTATAAATGTATATTGCGTAGAATTTATTAAAGAGCAAATATTATATAATATTATTTGTGCACGGTGCAGAGAAGTTTTCCGAAAAATATCGCCACTCATACACTAATCAAATAGGTAGCGACTAGCGAGAGGTCGACGATCGCGGGAACGTTGACTTACGTAATTCTTTCTCTCTCTATTTCGTCTCTCGGCTGTGGGCGAGATCCATTCATAATAACACTTCCCAGCCTTTAGATATTTATCACGATGGATATCGCAATTTTCAGACGCGGCCTTATTCACCATGCAGTAGTAGTGTTTTGTTTGTGTATAGGATATAGATTTTTATCTTTAAAAAAGTGACCTTTTTTATTTTAAATATAGGGTTCTACTAATGACACATGAAGCCTAAAACAAATATTTGCTCTTTTGACAATTACACGCGATATAATTAATTACGACTAGTTTGAATGGCTTTAATTAGGAATATTGTTATTAACAGTTTTTTTTTCTATAGATTACCATATTGTAATAGGTAGTTAAAACCAATATATTTTATTAGAGTAGGTATAAATTTAATGATGAATAAATTATTAGTTTACCAGCTTTATTTTATTTACGTAACTTACAGGTAAAACAATTATAATTGATTACGACTAGTTGGAATGGCTTTAATTATAAAAATAGTCCCCATTAGTGATATTTTTAAATCACAAATCATATTAATTGCCTATTATGGTAGTTATAAATCAAATATTTTATTATAGTAACCCCTAGTTATAATTTTTGGGGTTAAGATTTTATTTTATTTGGGTATCTTTACAGCAAAAATAATTAAGTGTAAAAATATATCTTTAGGCTGATAAGGGATGCTTTAACTAAAGAATATTAATCAATAGAGAAAATATTGCATTGGTTTCTATTGGTCAAAGTCAAAATATCTTTATTCAAGTAAATCTTTTACAGGCATTTGTGACACGTCATTATTTAAATTATTTTTAATGATTCTACTCTAGCTAGTGGAAGACCAAGCAGTGAAGTGGTCCATAGAGTAAGCTGTTAGTAGAAGACGAACAGCTTAGCTAGCTTCTAGTGACCTGTTAATGTTTAATCTGTCTGAGAAAGGAATTTTAAAACTCAGCTATAGCAGATTTATAAATGAAACAAATACAGAATAACACAACAACAATAAATAAATATATTTCAAATTCACCTATGAGAATACAATACCTATAATAAAGAATAGGTAGCACGATTATTATGTATTAGTGATTTTATTTAATTAAAATATTCCGAATCATTGAAAAATTTCCTATTCCATATAATAAAAACTATCGATAACCTACGAGTTTACATTACGCGCCGCATCACTACCGGTCGTAAGATGAATAAATTAATAATATTAATTTTCACAGCGAATTAAATATGTTGTGTGTAATAAAGTGTAGTATTTTTTAATAATCTGCTTGATTGATTTGATTAGACGAATAATCTCTTTTTTGTTCCATTCTACCGATTGATGATAAATGAGATGATAGGGAAGGCAAAGGGTCTAGCCCATACAGCCTAAGTCTAACGTAATTTATCTTTATTTTAATGAGTTAATGAAATTATCATCGAATTCCAGATGTTGCAGATTTATGCTTTTCTAGGAGTCACTCTTATTATCTCACTCGTAGAATTATCTTCCAAACAAGTCGGGTGTAATATGGAAGTTAACAGCGCGGAAATCCGCAAAAAATAAAAAAATGGACCCCATATTTAGTGTCCAATTTATCGTTTTCTATTATTATTTACATTGTAGCACATTAAAAATAAAACACCACCACTATTAACTAAGAATATTTACAGAGAATTAATTTACAAAACAAAAACTTTTATTTGACATGTCCGTGCAAAAAGGTTCGAAGGACTTTAATATAATTTGAGGTGGTGGATCGTCTCCTACATAGTAAACACTATTAGTAATCTGCAATGTGCGTATATTAAATAAACCATAAACATAAATAATATCGGATTAACACAATCTCGTCGAGAGTGACTTTCTGTAGTGACAGACGTCTTTCAGTTGTCAATCCAATACTCCTCCACACGAACGACTCCTAGTTTAATCCAGCTGCCTCTCTATGGTAGGCCAGCTTCTGGAGTGGTAGTCCCTTCGTCAACATGTCAGCCATCATATCGTCAGTCCTTTTATACACCAAGTTAACAGCTCCAGCTCTTAAGTTTTCTTTAATAAAATTCTCCTTTATACTGATTTGTTTTGTCTTAGAGCTCACTACTGGATTCTTACATAAATTTAAAGCTGCTTGGTTGTCATTGTAGATAGTCATCTTTTTATGTTTTATGCCCATATCTTCTAATAAAGATTGTAAATGTGTGGCTTCTTTAAAACATTCTGTTATGGACATAAATTCAGCTTCACACGTAGATAATGCGACTGTTCGCTGCTTCCGTGATTCCCAGCTGATGACTGCTCCTCCATACATAAAACAATATCCTGTATATGAGCGTCTATCTACAGTGCACGATGCCCAATCTGCATCAGCAAATCCTTCTATTGGATTACCTGACTTCTTATAATTAAGACATAGTTCTTTTGTTCCTTGTAAATACCTTAGAACACGTTTACAAGCTTTCCAGTGTTCTTCACCATAGCATGTATTATACTGGCTCAAATAACTAACCGCATGCATGATATCTGGCCTTGTTCCAAGTGCTATATACATTAAAGAACCAATAAAGGCTTTGGTATGGAAACTTTTTCATTTCAACGTCATTTTCATTCTTTTCCAATTTTAACGCAACTTCCATCGGTGTACGTGCAGCCTTACATGTTTCCATATTGAAATTCTTTAATACTTTTTCAATATTTTGTTTTTGAGATACTTTTATTCCTTCTCTATCTCTTTTAAATTCTATTCCTAAGCAATAATTCAATTCCCCCATGTCTCTCATGTCAAAACATTCAGTTAACATCTTCATGATACTTTTTAAATCATGTTTATACGCAATAATATTATATCTACATATATTGCTATTATACATCCATCTTTATTTCTATATATACATGGGTCTGCTGTTGATGCTTGAAAATTACAGTCTCTTAGTTTTTTATCTAATTTCACGTACCATTGACGACCTGCTTGCTTTAGTCCGTACAATGCTTTCTGTAATTTCAATACTTTCTCTGTATTGTTCCTTTTTAGTTTTCTTAACATTTCTCTTGCATTTTTACCTATATTATCTTTAGTTTTCTCTTTAACTATTTCTTTTAATATCTTCTCTAAATTCCTAGGTAACTGCATATATATGTTTTCTTCTATTTCTCCATTTAAAAATGCTGTTGTCACGTCCAATTGATGTAATTTTAAATCATTCTCTACTGCCATTGCAATTAATGTTCTGATCGAGCTTAGTTTTGATACAGGTGCATACGTTTCATTGTAATCTACACCAGCTGTTTGACTGAAACCTCGAGCTACAAGTCTCGCTTTCTTCCGTTCAACCTTCCCATCAGCACCGATCTTATCTTTTAGTATCATTTTGCAACTAACAATATTCTGGTTAATATTCTTATCTATTATGTCCCAAGTTTCATTCTTCAAATGTGCTTTTATTTCTGACTTAATAGCTTCTAACCATATTTCATTGTCTTCATCAATATTATTTACAAATTCATCAATATTATTCACAACATAATCATCTAACCATCGTGGTCGTTTAACATTTCTTCTTGGTCTAGAATTTATCTCCGACTCTATTTCATGTTCACTTTCATCATGTTCGCTCACGTAGTCATTGCCGTTGATGTCATCTTCATTAGAAACAATTTCATTTCTATTTTCATTTTCATGATCATCATCATCATCATCATCGCTATGATAAACATTTATTTCATCCAGATCAGGATCATTATTGATAGATTTATTTTTATTATTTATAATGACATCAATATTTACATGCTTATTTACATTCTTACCTTGTTCGTCATTCTCAAAACTATACATTTCATCATAAGAATCTTCTTTGTTCTCTTCATAATACATTCTTTTTACAAATCTTACATCTCTAGTTATATATAGCTTTTTATGATAAGGTACATGTATTCTGTAAGCTTTACATATTTCTGAATATCCAATAAATATTCCTGGAAAAGCTTTTGCTTGAAATTTCCTTCCAGATTTCTTATTCTTTCTTAAAATAAATGCTTTTCTTCCAAATATTTGTAAATGATTTATACTGGGTATTCTACCAACCCATTTCTCAAATGGTGTACAATTATTCAGAGATTTATTTACACTTCTATTACATAAGTAATTCGCCGTCTGTATAGCATCACCCCAAAAACTTTGTGGTACTTTGGCTTCTATCATCATTGATCTTGCTTTCTCAACCAAAGTTCTATTCTTGCGTTCGGCAATACCATTTTGTTCTGGTGTGTATGGCGCACTTAACCTTCTCTGAATACCATTATCCTTCAAATATTTGTCAAATTCATTATTACAGTATTCCGTTCCATTATCAGATTGTAAATACTTTATTTTATTCTTAGTGATATTTTCCATTTCATTCTTAAATTCCTTAAATTTAATTAGGACTTCACTCTTCTGTTTCATACAATATACTCTTGTATATCTGGTTAAATCATCAATAAATGTAACGAAATATTTATTACCTCCAATAGATGCAGTCGGCATCGGTCCACATACATCACTGTGTACGATTTCTAATTTCTCAGTAGTTCTTGGACAATTATTTGATGATTTGAACGGTAGTTTAGTCATTTTACCTTGAATGCATGTTTCGCAATCACCGAGCTTTTCATTTTCATTAAACTTTAAACCTTTTACCTTTTTATTCTTCATAGCTATTTTCATATCTATTTCATTCATGTGTCCTAGTTTCTTATGCCATGTTTCTATCATGCTACTACTATTTACATTATATACATTCTCAGATTTCTTTCTTATATCAATTGGTTTAACATGATAAAGACCATCTTGTTGCTTGAATGCTTTCATAGTTATAATATTATTTTCATCTCTTATTATAGCATTGTTTTTCGTAAATAACACCGAAAAACCATAATCAGTTATTTTTCCGACTGATATTAAATTAGTAGCAAGTTTTGGTACATATAAGGTATGATTTAAATTTGTTATGCTCTCTTTCAATATGACTGTTACCTTTCCCTTTCCTTCTATTCTTTCTGTATGCTCATTCGAAGCTAGTTTCAATAAGTTGCATGTCATTTCTTCATCCATGTTTTGGAAATATTCTTCGTTGTGACACATGTGAGATGTGCACCCGCTATCCAAAATCCATGTATTTCTTTCATTAGTATTTAGACATATAGGTTCAGCATTGCTATTTCTTTCATAACTCATGCTTTTCTTCCTTTCATTATTATTTAAATACCTATTTTTCTTATTATATTTACATTCATTAGCTTTATGTCCTTTCTTCTTGCAAATATGACATTTAAAATTAAAATACTGTCCATTCCTGTTGAATTTATTTACATTAAACACTTCTTGCGGTTCTTCACTAGTTTGGTTTTCTCTAGCATGACTTTCTTCTATAATTTTTATTTTTAAGTCATCAGGGGTAGGTAAGTTATCCCTGGTTTCTATCGCAATTCTGAAGTTTTCATAAGTTGGAGATAAGCTATTTAACATCATAATACTCAGAAGATCATTATTTATTTCAATATCCATTTCACGTAATTTGTCAACATTGTCCATGAATTGGTTTAAAAAATCTCTGATATCTTCGCCTTCCTTATGTTTACATACCAACAATTGTTTCAACAGTAATGCCTTCCTTGCAGGACCTTTGCTTCTGTAAATCTTCTCGAGTTTCTCCCATACTTCATTTGACGTTTGACAGGTTTGGACTTGTTTTATTTCTGACGGAGAAATTATCAGAAATAACTCAGATTTCGCATACATATCTTGTTCATCGAACATACATTTCTCTTCTTCATTTTCACACTGCGATCTGATTTTACTGCCTGACACATATTTCCATAAACCACATCTGAACAATATGGCTTGCGCTTGTATACGCCATGTATCATAATTATCCTTTCGTAAAGGTTCTATTCTATATGAAGTACTGGGGGCTCCGAACATTGTGATTTTTTACGTAATTTTTATTCATACATTTTTGACATCCGAAATATTTTTGATTTTTATTGTTTTACTTACGGTTTTCTTTTCTGGTCCCATAACCTAATAGGATTTGAGGTGGTGGATCGTCTCCTACATAGTAAACACTATTAGTAATCTGCAATGTGCGTATATTAAATAAACCATAAACATAAATAATATCGGATTAACACAATCTCGTCGAGAGTGACTTTCTGTAGTGACAGACGTCTTTCAGTTGTCAATCCAATAGACTTGAATCCTCCAAACGTCTTTTTTCTTTAAAGGTGTGCAAATTTTGTTTTGGGATATTTGTATAACTCGGAAACTAGCAATAGAGCATTGTTCAGTTAGAGGTTTTTGTTTTACACGAGTTTATAGTACCTAGCTAGCAGAAACTATAAATTAATCTACATATCATAGCCCCTAAATACAGAATTACAATGCTAAAGAAGGGCCTGCAAAACATATTTCTTCCTTAACTTTGAGACCGCCTTACACATAGCTGCATTTAACGCAGACTTCTCTTTAATCTTAATAAAGGTATGAATTACCAGCCCTCAGACGCTACGATATTTTTTTTTTCGATTTTTCTCTAGTCTGGTATTATCTACAGCCGTGATGATGTTGTACGGTTACTTTAGTTATGTAAGACAGTTACTTTCAACTGTTGTGAAAAGCTTGCAAGTTACTACGCATAAAACAATTTTCCTGAAAAACTTGTATTTAAATAACCTAAAAACAATGCACATCCATTAATTAATCACATGGAATTAATCATATCAAAGTGATAATGAATTAAAAACAAAACAAACGTCACAGCCGATTTGAATTTGGAACGAGCGCGGAAACCACGTGGTTAAAAGGTTTATTATGCGTTCATGACCGTTCGCGCGCGAAGCATGTGGAATACTGCCAGGGGCGGGTGCTTCGCCGCCGGCCCCACCCGTAGGAGCTTTGGAGCACGCGCCGCCTGCTGAGCAAACACTAATTAGTAGGTATAGAATATGTATCGCTGATTGGCGACCGTTCAAACGCGAATTCTATTTCACACTCGAAGTTTAAAAAGGTTGGATGGAAAGATCATTGCTTGAATAGCTCAATGATTCGCTTCGATAGGATTCTATATATATTCTTGTCCAGTCATGTGGATGTTATTAGATTATTTTATAGTTGTGTCATAATGATAAAGTTTTATTAGCCAAAAAGTACCTATTGCTTTTAATATGCTACGCGAGTGCTACGAGAAAATTCTTTTTCACACTTTGATTAAAGGACTCCAGGAATGTAAATACACCAGACGATATTTTATTTTTGTTTCAAAAAATACTCGTATTTAAATGCAGTTAGTAAAAAGCTAACTAGGTAAGTATAATTCATAAATGTGTATTGTTAAAGCACAAAGCAAGTTTATAGCATTGTGTTAAAATAGTTGAAATTACTCTCAAAACACTTCAGTGAAATTTGATAATAGTTTTAAATAAAGTCGGGCCATGATTGGCCGTATAGCCTGGGGCATGTTTGGGACGCCCCGCCATTTTAGGGCAACCGTGCGTCCGGAAATGCGAATTCAATTCCCTAATGGCGTTCCAAATTCAATTTCAAATGCGTTCATTATATTGCATAGTAGGTATTTTATGTATAGTGAAAATATAACGTTTTGTTAACATATGTATTAATTTTATGGTGTAGCTTAAAATATTTTTTTAAAAGTACACTAGCAAGATGGAGCTTGGTATTTCTCGGATGAATGAATTCGAAAAATTGGTACGTATTACAAAATAATCAAGTTTTTTAGACAATTTTAATTAGCGTCTTAAGGCATGCGTCAAGATTTATTTGTTTCTTTACAATAAAGTGGGACACACACTCATTGTCGCAGTTAGATCTTAATTACAACTTATATAATTACCAGTTCTGCCAACCTACAACTTTCTATCCGGTGTTACCAACATCAGGGAAAAATAACGAAATTACGCCTTTATTTTTAAAACAAACAATTTGCTTTTAGCTCTTTTAAGAATGAAAAAAGTCGATTTAAATAACTTTAATATGCATAATACGACGAATTTAAAAATGATGAAATGAGTCTCGGGGACGATTTTGATAAAAACTAAAACTGCATCTTTAGATTTCGGAGAGCTAAGCTGTCGGTACCGGTTCCACTAATACCAACTTGTGCAATTGTTTGTAAAGTAACAAAAAAAAATAACTTTAGACCCTGGCCAGGCAAAACGTGGCGAGAGAATTCGTGTTTCATCATCAAGAACACATAGGCCTAGACACTCGCCACATTGGCCAGGCGGGTTTGCGAGAGTCTGATTCGCACAATCGCTCTATAATATTCATACAATAAGAGCGTGTTTGCTTCTTGCGATATTTCAATTAAATGATAACATTAATTCAGTATGAAATATTAAATCCATTAAATTGTTTATCTAAAATCTTAATTACGAGTATTTGAGACTACTTTCCAATCCCCTATGGCCTAGCTCTTACGGTAAAGACGTCGAGTTACCACGTTCGATTCCAGTGGCGTAGTTTTATTTCATTTAGCTCAAAATATGACCTGGCTTGTACTTGAGTTACGGTCAATTACAGAAATGCTGATTTTCTTTTGACGTATATTATATTAATTTAATAAATAATTAATATTATTTATTTATTATATTACCCGCCTGTTGTTTTGATTAAAATACCTTTATTTATTGTAAATATTTTTTATTGTTAACTGTTAATGTTAATGTTTAATCTGACTGAGAAAGGAATCTGCAAGGAAAACTCATCTATATCAGATTTACAAAATAAAACATATACAGAGTTACACAACAACGATAGTTTATTAACGTTTTAAATTCAGTACCTATTAGATTAGAATACCTGGTACAGTGGTACCCTACCGCACAAGTCAGAATTAAGATAGACTACTTGCCCATGTGCAACCCGAAAGCCTACGGAATAAACCTCTGCTAATTTGAGTACAATAAATTGAACGTGTACGGCAGATGTCCCCACAGTAGCACCCGATCATGGACGTTAACCCGCTCAACCAGGCCCTTAGGGTGCAGACACATACGTGCTACCAATGCAATTGCTTTCGAAGAAAGGGACGACCACCGAACACGCCACACCATGAGAACCTGAACACTAACAACGACCTTTGAACACAAGCATCTTTGGGCAACACTCGGCGCCTCCGTGGTCTAGTGGTAACAAACGTTGCCGTGAACTCGGGAGGTCGTGGGTTCGATTCCCACCGGGGGCAAGTTGTACATTGTATAATTTGTCTCGGTCTGGGTGTTTATATGTATTAAATGTATATATTTACAAAAAAAAAAAAGTATAATATGTAGTTTATCAACCATCTAGTTTCAAAGCACGTAACACAAGCTTACCGCTTACCACGGAAATTAGATGGCGCTGTGTGACCTGTCTGAAATATTTATTTATTATTTATTTATTTACTGTCAGGCCGACGACAAACATCTTAATAGTAGGCATCTCCAGATCTCGAGCTGTGACGGAATTACAAACCACTGCGCTCGGAGACATTCTGAGCGATATGTTCTGCTGACTTTTGGATTTGTCCCTGTTGGTCTTGGCGCGAAGGTGGTGGACGCAGCATAAGAGAGACAAGGACGGATGAATATCCATAAGAACGCTTTATAAATCTCGGCCTAAGTGAATGAATCTATAGTATCAATTTTTTGTACCAATACATCAAAATTAAATAAAAATTAATTGCGCGGATGACACATTGTTTTGGGAGGTCAGCGAACTCGGCCAATGTAAATGTGTCAATCGGCGTGTAGCGTTGACACAAGTAGTTTTTTTGCTTTCGACTTTAAGAGGTTCCAACGCCCACGCATAGCTCGAGAGCAACTAAAATAGGTAGAGTCTATTTCACTAACATTTACCAAAAAAGTCAACAATCGACTGGTGTAGGTACAAACTCCGTAGGTACCGACTTTATAAATGCGAAAGAAGCTTTGCCTCTCTGTGATCAGCGAACGTAGTCACAGCTCAGACTTAGCTGTAGATACACGTGTAGAGCCAACAGCGAAGTAAGGTCTTCTCATCGAAGGTCCAATAGTCAGTCGGGCATACATTTGTAAAGATAGCTACGCAAAAGAAAATAAAACTTCAAAATTCAAAATCACGTCGGGGTCACCAATAAAGCGTCTTAGCTTTTAAATAAATGATACTGCGGATATTTGTAAATAAATGTTTTTTAATAAAATAATAACATAACTTTAACAAAGAATACTAATATCAATAATTGTCATAGTGTAGCGATAGCTACGCAAAAGAAAATAAAACTTCAAAATTCAAAATCACGTCGGGGTCACCAATAAAGCGTCTTAGCTTTTAAATAAATGATACTGCGGATATTTGTAAATAAATGTTTTTTAATAAAATAATAACATAACTTTAACAAAGAATACTAATATCAATAATTGTCATAGTGTAGCGATAGCTACGCAAAAGAAAATAAAACTTCAAAATTCAAAATTATGACGGGTGTCAAATTGGTTTTGACAATTATTGATATTAGGATTCTTTGTTAAAGTTATGTTATTATATTATTAAAAAACATTTAGTTACAAATATCCGCAGTATCATTTATTTAAAAGCTAAGACGCTTTACATTGTATAAATAATGATTTTATAAATCCGTCTATAAAAAAAAAAATAGTCTGTCCTAATTTGTCAACTTCATGTAAATTTTGGTTGAAATGTTCCTTGAACCTCAAGGGTAAATGCAATCAACATTACTAACAATACCTCATGTGACAATAGCTACTAGATGGTAAAATAAAACTATCTTTCTCGATCACCTATTTGCAAAGCCAGGTTAAACAGCCATTGAGTTATAAATTCAGTAAAATGTTATTATTAAATTGCACTTTGACTTAAAAGTATGAGTATGTACAAAGGCGAGCTCAATGCCATTTCGGATTTTTCAGTCTTTGAGAGAGTGAAAATTATGTGACAACTAAGAAAAATGATACTTTACCAACTATACTTTTAAACCTATATATATATATATAAGTCCCGTCTGCGTGGAATGGTGGCAAGAACGCTGGCTGCATTTCCCCGCTGAATTGCAATACTGATTCCTTGGGCGAAGAAAGAGCCAGCCCTCTTGTCACCGGAGGAGAGACAAGACGCGGTGTTATGTCTTTTAAAAACTTTTTTGCGCTTGGACTCCATGGGCCCAGAGTTTCTACAGCACACGGCACAAATATGTAATCTTTTACTTGTTGGCCTCATTTTGCATATTTTTTTTATTTTATTATTATTTTTTATTTTAAAACTTTATTGCACTATGTACAAAAGCGGACTTAATGCCGCTAGGCATTCTCTGACAGCTAAACCTTTAGGACATTTAGACAGGATAGGTGGTAGGTGCAATTTAAAATTAGGTGAAATATAAATAAAACAGGAATATAATATTTAGAGTTTGTTTACAAATTTTGTTAATTCACAATGAACAGACTATAGGCATACGCAAACGAGAGGCCCTATTGTGATTTTTTCTACAGAAATGATATGGTAGATGATTATTTATTATTATTTATCATTATTATTATGTCCGAGTAGCTTTCCACTGGGATTATTTAAAACGGCTTAAGTATATTATTATTTGTGTATGTTACGAGAATTATCTACTTAAATTATACTTAACTGTCAATAATTGAGAATGTTAATGTGCAACACTGTAGAAAAAAAGTAAAGTAAAGTATCATCACGACCGTTTCCTTTTCGGGGTGGTCAGAAACCACGCTTATAAATAAGCAGACAAGTGGCAAGCTCGTCGATGTCTCCAGCGTACCAAACTCGAGAAATATCACAAATAAATTAAATATTAAATAAATGTATTTATATACATTAATAAATATAAATTTGTGTCCCGACCAGAAATCGAACCCGGTACACTGTACAGCTTGTATGTATACAAAAAAGTTTTATTAAAAATGACTAAGTATTTATGATAAATAAAGACATTAAAATTTATCTAAAATATCAGAAATGTCTGTGTTAAAGCGCGGGAAATAACGCTTACAAAATTGTGTTATTCAGATTGCGTGTGTTGTGTTCTATTTAAAAGCAACGATCACTTTTTTATAATTTTGTCTAAAATGTATGAAAACCCAAGTTTTCAAACACGCAAAGCCAAGTCGAACGATATTCAAAGCGAAAAAAAAGCGCATAAGGGGGCAAGCCAAACACGGGTTTAAGGATTACCTGAATCAAAAAATCGGGTCATAAATTTTATAAATGGTGACAATTAAAATAGCTAAAATAACAAAAACTTGTATTTTTTCATTTTTTTCATTTTATGTTAACATTTTATGAGAGCTTTTAAAAGATCTTCATTTTGTGATGCAAACGTGTAGAAATGTTATTATAAATTAGGTATGTACATGAATATAAATTACATAATTCAGGGTGCATTTGATTTACAAGTTTCTAATATTTTTAGCTATTATTAATAACTTGATCTGACAAAACAAAATCCTAGCGACATTCCATTCATTTACATAAAAAAAAGGAGTCCTTCGCGCCATTTTGCGCGGACATGTAAAGTTTTAGTTTTTTTCTAAATTTAAATTTACTGTGGATATTGTTAGTCAAAAGTGGTGTTGTTTTGCCTAATAATGTGCTGCAATGTGAATGATTGTGGAAAACGATAAATTGGACTTTAAATATGGGGCACAAGTTGCAGTTTATTTTTGCGGTTTTCCCGCGCTGTCAACTGCCATATTAGACCCGACGTGTTTGAGCTATAATGCCGCGAGTGACTCCAAGAAAAGCATCAAATTCTGCAGCATATGGAATTTGATGATGACTTAATTAACTTATGAAAAAGAAAGATATATTACGTCAGACTTGGCTGTATGAACTAGACCCTTTGCCTTCCCTATCACCACATTCATCATCCATCGGGAGAAGAGAACAAAAAAACATAAAACAAGTGTTACTTATTTTGTCAAACATTTACATATTTTGAAATATAAATATTTTTATTGTTTTTTATGCACGGACATTATATTTTACGATCGCATACGAGGTGTGGACAGTGAAGATAATAATAATAATAAAAATGAAACGACTCTTACCGAATGATAACGGGATCCGAAAGACGGACTTCGGCGAAACAGGTGTGCAAAAAGTTACGATTTTGGGATGTAGGTACGTGTCGGAAAATAAAGGTCAACGGTTCCGTAAAAATAGGTATAATATATATATTTTTTGTTACTTTAGTAATGTTGTTTTAGTAATGGTCCCAACAAAATGTTCTCGTGCCACAATGATTTCTTTTTTTATTTGATACTTAATATATTGTATTTTTATAATCTGTAATTAATTTTATTTATTTTAATAATAACGACAATCAACAAAAACTTTTTTTACGTTGAAATCTAATATATGAAATATAAATTAAAAGCTACCTAAATAATAAGTTTAAAAATAAACTAAACTATAAATAAAAAATGTCGTCTAGAAAAGTCCCATCCGAGATAGTCCCAAGGAGACTGGCAACATTTCCCCTCTGCATAGCGAGGCTAATATTTTGAAATCTTTTGTTTTATCTACTAATAAAGTACCTACCTAATCACAATAAAGAAATTATGTTCCTTGATAAAGAACCTATTCGTATGAATAGTTTTTTTTGTAACTATTTTATACATAAATCTTAACCAATTGACTATTTGAGTTCTTCGCGCCATTTTGCGTGGACATGTCAAGTGCAAGTTTTTGTTTTGTAAATTAATTTACTGTTGATATTATTGGTCAAAAGTGGTGTTGCTTGGTTTAATAATGTGCTACAATGTGAATAATTATGGAAAACGATAAATTGGACTTTAAATATGGGGCACAAGTTGCAGTTAATTTTTTGCGGTTTTCCCGCGCTGTCAACTCCCATATTTAACCCGACGTGTTTGAGCTATGGTGCCGCGAGTGACTCCAAGTAAAGCATCAAATTCTGCAGCATCTGGAATTTGATGATCCCCAACTCGGTTATGAACTCTGTTATGAACATATATTATGCAAATAAATTACGTGTTTAGGACTGATGTATTCTGTACAATGTCCTATTTAAAGACAATTAAAAAAAAAAATTGACTATTTAATTAACTAATTATTAAAATAAACTCTTTATTGCACAAAAAACTTAAAAGTAATGTACAGTGGCGTACTTAATGCCGTAAAGGCATTTTATAACAGCTAACCTTTGGGAGAGTGGTAGAAGATTTCTACATTTGCATTACAATAAAAATAATAATTAAATTATACATATTGTATACAGTATGGATCAAACGAAACAGGGAGATAAAGAAGGCAATTACCAATAAAAAATCTTTTTACAGCTTGGTCATAACTTCATTGCACAAAAAGATATAAATAGATAATATTTTTTTACAATTTAATTAATAGAAAATTAAATTGATTAAAAGCAATAAAACAAAAGGTGTTGTATTATGACTCGATAATGTATCAATAGTACAAAAATTACATTGCAACTCTAGGTACCAAATTTAACGAGCAATGATTTTTTTTCGTAAATTTTGAAGCGTTACAAAAAGATACTTCTCACTTTAAGAGCACCCTGTAAATAAAATGAATTACGGAAAAGTGACCCAGTATTAAAAAAAACTTGGTGATTTATTGCTGATTCAAATGAGGTACAACACTTTACTGTTTGACCTTTGGTTTTGGTTTTATGGTCATATTTATAAATTATAACTTTAATAATTATAATTTACAAAATATTACACAAATACGACATTTGTTGAAGTAATATACAAACAGTATAAAATAATTACAATATAAATTAAAACTACTTAAAAGTAAAAACTAAAATAAATATAAACTAAACCTAATAAAAAATAAACTATAAGTAAAAAATATCCTCTAGAGACGACCCTAGTCCCAAGAAGACTGGCAACATTTCCCCTCTGTATACCTAAGCTAATACGCTGGCAGAAATAATTGCCAGCTTTCCTGTCTCCAGACTTTTCCGTTGGCCGTTTGGACAACTCCTTGGCCAGACGCTTGGCTGAGTGTCCCCATGGGCCCATTGTCTCGACCCCAAACGGTGCAAATTCGTAACCTGTACTGAGGTTGGCGTATTTGCGCAGCTAGAGGTTCTCAGCAGAAACCGCCGCACGCACTTCCCGCGCTTGACGAGGTAGATTTTTGCTCATACATCCTATGTAGTAATTTCAGAATCCATAATAAACGTAAAAATTGGTAAACGAGATGTTGTAATTAAATTTAAAAATAACTGAGGCACGTTGCAACAATGTTGGGTCTTGGTTTCGGGCAATCTCTTTAAGGTTAAGTGGATTTAGACTCAGAGGTACCAGGTTCGGATTCCTGGATGGGACACAATAATATTTATTAATTTAAATAAATAAATTTTAATTTATATTTAATTTATTTGTTAGGTTTTTTGGTAGAGACTTCGACCAGCTTGCCACTTGTCATGATTGGCCTTTTGAAAGTTGGCTAAATGTGAATCCGCTTCTTTATAAGCGTGGTTTCTGACCACCCCAGAAGGGATACGGACGTGATGATACTACAAAATCGTGTTAATTGTAGGTAAAGTAAAAAAAATATTATCATCACGACCGTTTTCCTTTCGGGGTGGTCAGAAACCACGTTTATAAAGAAACGGGTTCACATTTAGCCAAATTTACTATAGGCCAATTATGACAAGTGGCAAGCTCGTCGATGCCTCTAACGTACCAAACTCGAGAAATATCACAAATAAATTTAATATTAATTAAATTAATAAATATTATTGTGTCCCGACCAGGAATCGAACCCGGTACCTCCGAGTCTAAATCCACGGACTTAACTGATAGTCTACGTAGGCAGTATATGTATATTATCTACAAGCTTAGCTCCTTGGTAATTCTAGTTATCATCGGTTGGCAGTTTGGCAGTTAATGTACGCGTGTCCGGCGGTACCCTGGCGTGGCGGACAGAGCGTGCACTTTCATCGCAGGGCGACCCAATTCCCGCCAAACCTTTGTACCCCCGACACTGGACAACTACAATCGAGGAAAAAAGTCTTTAGGTAATACTTTTTATTCGGCTAGAATGAGTGGTATTCTGGAAACTTTGGCACATTTTCTCATCGGCTATACCACAAAGTATGAAGACAAAAGTATCGTCCCTCGCGTTCTTTTCCATACGGATCAGAGACGTGGGCGTTACTGACATAACTATTTAAATTAGCAAGTGAACTGGCAATGGGCTGGACACATCTGCCGCAAAACAGACGGCCGATGGGGCAGACGAGTTAACTAGAGTGGAGACCACTAACGACACGGCGCAGAGTGGAACGACTATCCGCCAAATGCACGGATGACCTAAGGTTAGTCGCTGGCGGGAGTTGGATGAGGGTTACAAAAGACAGCATGAAGTGGCTCAGCTGGAGGAAATCTACATCTAGCAGTGAAAAGGCACAGGCTCATTATGATGACTCTTTATTTACTCCTATGTACCTGCACACGCTGTTTTCGTGTCGAGCTAAGACAGACGTCACCCCAACACGTTCAAGTTTTTTTATAGAGTTTATAAAACAACTTAACATTATTTATAATAATTATTATTTATTATAATAATAACGATGACAAAAAGCCCGACGATGGTAATAGAAAATGCAAAAATTTACCCTCCTTTTGCAGTAAAATCAGTGAAGTCATTCGCTGTTAAACCTGCGTTTTTGTCTTTGATTATTCGACGTCATCAAAGATACAACGTGCATGAAAAAGCTATCCGAACGCCTATCAAAGCGAAATAAAGTCAGAAAAAATGCTTACAGTGACAAGTCAAACACAGGGAGAAATATTATTTCACTAACAGAAACTAAAATTTATTTATTTAAAAAGTTTATTGTTTAATACAAAAGGCGTATGTAATGGCGCTTGGTATTTTCTTACCATCAACCTTCGGGACAAGTAATAGAAGTTTAGGCATAGCAAAATTTTAAAAAACACTAAATTAAAACACACAAGTCTAGTTAAACAATAAATTCTAGTAGTGTAGAGTTGATATTCGTAGAATAATTATGACGTCAGCTGTCGTATGCTCGTCTTGATTTCAGCTTAAATTGTCAGTAAAGAAAGGATCCACTAATTTGACAATCTAACGTTTGCGCTTATTTAACGCTTTTACATTCCTTTCTAGGAAATACTAAATTACTGACGATTAAGAAATCATACAAACAATCCTGCAGTCCATTAGGTAGGTTAAATACAAAAAATGTTAACATATCTAGGTTCAGCTGTAAGTATCCTGATACACAAACAACTTTTTCGGGAGATTTTATTTATTTATTATATCATTAAAATCATTGTGTCTGTAAAACAATTACTTATATATATTATTTAATTTTAATACACTTATGTCCTCGATTGTACTTAGTAAGTTTCGCCAACCGCGAACATAAATTTTTATTTGATCAACTCAAAAATGTACGTGCTTTGGTTATGTAATTTTTAATGAACCTATCTGAAATTGTTGAAAAGATTTACCCTACTACTAAAATAAATATTTGTTTATTTAAATTATTTATTTTTTATTAGTTTTAAAAACTTTATTGTAAATTTGTAAACTTTATTGTAGGCGAACGTAATGCCGCTATAGGCCTTCTCTGCCAGTTAGCCTTTGGGACATTTTGGGCTTATTTAATATTGAGTACGGTGCAAATAAAGATAATAATCAAACGAAATAATATTTTTAAATAATTAAATAGCAATACACATACATACTAATGTTAAATAATTTTAATTATATAATAAACTGCCTCCGTGGTCTAGCGGTTAAGTCCGTGAATTTAGACTCAGAGGTACCGGGTTCGATTCCAGGTCAGGACACAAAAATATTTATTAATGTAAATTAATATATTATTTAATTAATATTTAATTTATTTGTGATATTTCTCGAGTTTGGTACGCCGCAGCAATCGACGAGCTTGCCACTTGTCATGATTGGCCTATTGTAAAGTTGGCTAAATGTGAATCCGCTTATTTATAAGAGAAACAGTCGTGATATGCTTTTGTCATAAAACTTGTCAAAAAAGTGCAGCGATAACCAATCGAGCGGTGGTGGCTTGGTTGTAAGAACTCTCGCTTTCCTTAAAAAAAACCTAAAATGGTCGGTTGGAACCCCGGCATGTACCAATGAGAAACACACAAGTAAAAAAAAAAAAACATTTTTCTTAAATACATCTGTCACTTATTTACAACACCACCCGTTCCCGTGCCTCGGAGAGCACGTTAAGCTTGTAAGTTAAATTTGTGTGTTATCATTTTATTTATTATTATTTATTTAATTTACCCTTGCCGCGTCGCATCTCAGGGGGACAGCGCATAAAGCGGGAGCCGCGGCGGAAAATGCGGAGTCCAGCAAGCGGCGCAAGTATGTAAGTATATTAAAAGATTACATATTTGTGCCGTTTGCTGTAGAAACTCTGGGCCCATGGAGTCCAAGCGCAAAAAAGTTTTTAAAAGACATAACACCGCGTCTTGTTGTCTCCTCCGGTGACAAGAGGGCTGGCTCTTTCTTCGCCCAGAGAATTAGTATTGCAATTCAGCGGGGAAATGCAGCCAGCGTTCTTGCCACCATTCCACGCGGACGGGACTTATATCCCTATCCTTAATATTAATTTTTATTTTATATGTTGTAAATATTTTTTCGAATAAATGTATATATAGTTTTTATTTTAAATATATATATGTGTATATATGTATATGTGTATGTATGTAATATTATTATGTAAGTTTATAATATAAAATAAAATTGCACCCATACATAACTTTCCACACTCCCAAAGGTTGGTTGTCAGAAAATGTTTAGTCATTAAGCCCGCCTATGTACATTTTTAGTGCAATAAAGTATTTTAAATAAATAACAAAAAATAGTAAAGTGACATCAGAACCTCGCCAACCCGTCTGGACAGCGTGGCGAATGTAGGCCAACTTTTCCAGATTTTCTGGAAGGTCCATCTCTAACAGTGGATTTCTAGGACTTAGTGTTCTAGGGGCTGTGTTGATTATGATGATAATCAATCCATGGATATTCAATTAGAAAAAGGCAACATGTATATACATACCTATATAGGTACCTACTTAGTTTAAAATAACTTACTTCATCTTCTTCTCCGTCTGCCTCCGTAATATTAAAACTGGCTTCATTTTCCACACACACATCCCCGTTGGATTCATTATTATCACTATTAACTATACGAATTTCAACCGTGTCTTTAAACACTTCTAAAGTTTCATTATCAGTTACAATGGGTTTACCTTTATCAGTTGTCTTAAAGTCTTCGTTAGTTAAAATCTCTGTTTTTTCAAACTCATTCTCAGAAGCATCTGGATGTCTTAGTTCTAATCTTATTACCCTATTTTCTTCGTCAATTTTTTCCAAAACATAACTAGGTTCATTAAGATTAAATTTGTTACTTTTCTTCTTTAGAAAACCTCTTAAAGACTTATCTATATAGTTTAGATTGTTATTATTAACGGTTTGCTCTTCGTCTGGATTTTTTCGTAAATTTTCGTATTCTTTATTTTCACTATCGAAGCTTTCATTTAGTATATATGCTATATTGTTAGTGCTCATTTCTTGTTCAGCTTTGTCATTCGTTTTTGTCATTGTAAAGGCGAGTCTAATTGCTCATATTGTTACTTCGAGGTTATCTAATTCCATTGTCGATAAGTCGGCGTAAATCATCGATAGATTGATATCGATGTTGCGGTCACGTTGAGCAATCATCGATAAACTTACACGATTATTGTACAGTCATTATTTCGTATGAGAATTCTGTTCTTTAAATGGATGTTTGCGTCCTGCTCGAACTCTATTGTCTATCCTTGTCTGTTATTGTTTACCCTTTTGGAATAATTTAAATCGTAATTGTAGGCTTCAACACTATTCACTGATTATTTATATTATTGTCTTATCAAACATAATATATATTTTTTACACTTTCCAGTAACTATTCAAAAACGTTGGGCTAAAGTTCACAAACCAAAAACTAATTGATGAAAGTATTGTTTAATGTAACAGAGACATTAGATTTGCGTTTGGCTAAGGTAAGCTTAGATAAACACAGCTAAACTAAATTTTAAACACTTGTATAAATATGTAAAAATTCGATTGTTTATTGTTATTATTATATAAACTAAATTTTAAGAAACGTTTCTGTTTTTAACTTTATATTTAATTATTTTAAAAAAATATTTATTTAATTGTTGTTTAAAATTTTGGCAAAAATTCAGTTTAGTTTCAAATTTCCCGCGTTTCGGAGTACGTGTGCGCGCGCGTAGCTCCGGGCTATCACATGGAGTGATCGCTGGTCGGCGCGGGCGCAGGCACCCAGAACATATGATAAAAGACGGACTTACTATAGTATATGGAAGAAATCTACATAAAATTCGAGAACGGTAAGTACTGCTTCCGTGGTCTAACGTGGGTTCGATTCCTGATCGGGACACAATAATTTATTTAATATATTTGTGATATTCATAGAACGTATGTATGTAGTTGCATTTGTATGTATTAGTATGTAAATAAGTAATTATTCATAAGTATATATTAACGCTTGCTAATTAGCAAGCTGAAGTGGAAATGGGCTGGACACATATGCCTCAGAACCGATGAACGATGGAGTAGACGGGTTCTGGAGTGGAGACCACGTACTGGAAGACGCAGAGTGGGACGACCCCCCGCCAGATGGACAGATGACGACCTGAGGTAGGTCGCTGGTGGGGGATGGATGAGGGTGGCAGAAGATCGTGTGGAGTGGCGAGCCTTGGGGGAGGCCTACATCCAGCAGTGGAGAGACACAGGCTGATGATGATGATGATGATGATATATTGACGCGGTAAATTGTTAACTTTACTTTGGGCGCGGTGGTGGCTTGGTTGTAAGAACGCGTTCCTTAAATCCTACAAAGGTCGGTTCAAACCCACCCGGCATGTACACGTCAGAAATACACTTTTCTTACGTACATTTGTCATAGATTTACAACACCACCGTTCCCTTGCCTCAAAGAGCACGTTAAGCCATCGGTCCCCGTTCCACTAATACCAATGTCATAAAAAAATGACATCATATCCTAGCCAAGCCGTCTGACCAGCATGGCGAGTGTAGGCCAAATTCTTCAAATATATTCTGGAAGGCCCATCTCCAGCAGTGCAGGTCTAGGACGCTGTGTTCTAGGGCCTGTAATGATAATGATATTGACGTCTAATATTCTCTATTACTTTTGATAGCACCTGTCTTATCTTGTTGTAAATGCTTTAGTTGTCCCAAAGGTTTGACCTGTATAGAATGCCTAGCGGCGTTATTTTACAAAGTACAAAGGCTGACCTCTTTGTACTTTGCGCAATAAAGTTTATAATAAATAAATAAACATGTGGCAAGCTCGTCGATGTCTCCAGCGTACCAAACTCGAGAAATATTACAAATAAATTATTGTTTCCAAGGAATCAAAACCGGCACCTCCGCATCCAAAACCACGGTTTAAGTCCTAGAGCGCGGAAGCAATTTTTGAAAGCCTAATAATACTATTAAGTATTACTACTATTAATATACTATATTATAAGCAATACTATTAGTACTTTCAAAAGTTGCAATTTTAAAATTTGTGTAAAATATAATTTAATATTAGTTTTCTCTGATTTTTTAAAGTTTTCTACACTATTGAAAGCTACTTCCCTCTCGCACCGAGCTTTATTTCTATAAGATTGTTCCTCTCATATCCAGTTTATAGTTATCTGTACGTGTGTGAGTGTACGGTGTGTGTACACGAAAGCCGGCGTGTTAGTGTGCGTGCATGATTGATTTTTGCTCCGAAATGTACGTTCACATTTTGACTATTCATTTATATTAAGGTTTCAAGAACAATATCGAGTTATAATTTTAGGCGGAAAACTTATTTTGTTGAATTTCTTTCAAATTCAGTTGAATTTTTCGTAATATTAATATTAGAGTCTGCCTAATGAAAGTAGATAATCGAATTATTTGGAAATTTTCAAATGGCAACACTATTGTGACAGTGACTATTTTTCAATATGGCTGTTGTCAAGCATTTGTTTTGAATTGTTTTGTTGTTAGTTCCTTAATAAAACTGTTAAAAGTGGAGTGGAGAAAGATATCGTTATACAAGATATCCAAATTTCAAGAAAAAGAAGCCGGAATCAACCAAAAACAAGATTGTTTACGTGCAATGTTAAATTTTTCAGGTTAGTATGATTTATTTGATAATTGCAACAAATAATCTTCGCTTTAGTTTTTTTTTTTTGCCGTATAGTTATTAAGTGTCGGTATATGATCATGTTTGATAGGAAATTGCGAGTGATACCATACTAATATTTTATGAATTTGCCGGGCTTTTTCGTTATCTACTTTTATTAGCCAGAAAAAGAAAAAGAATTCTTTATAAGAAAATAATATAAGAAGTTAAATGGCAAATTTCGAACATTTGACGCATGGACCTATCATATTCGTTCAAAAATAAAACTGTAATCATTAATAACCCGAACATGTCGGGTAAAATATGGGAGTTCACAGCGCGGGAAAACAGCAAAAAACTAAATTACAACTTGTGCCCCATATTTTTTTTTATTTTTTACTTTTTTGGTTCTCTTCTCCCGATGGATGAGATGATAGGGAAGGCAAAGGGCCTAGCCCATACAGCCAAGTCTGACGTAATATATCTTTCTTTTTAATGAGTTTATGAGGTCATCATCAAATTCCAGATGCTGCAGAATTTGATGCTTTTCTTGGAGTCACTCCATAGCTCAAACACGTCGGGTAAAATATGGGAGTAGACAGCGCGGGAAAAAGGCAAAAAATAAACTGCAACTTGTGTCCCATATTTAAAGTCTAATTTATCGTTTTCCATAATTATTCACATTGTAGCACATTATTAAACAAAACAACACCACTTTAGAGCAATAATATCCACAGTAAATTTATTTACAACACTAAAATTTGCACTTGACATGTCCGCGCAAAATGGCGCGAAGGACTCCCCAGTTTTTTTTTTTAAATGGTGGATTGCTTGCCGTATGTTAATAGGTAGATCGTTCCATAAATTATTATTATTATATAATTATTCTTGAGACCTTATTATATTTATTGATATAGATTTGAAAATTTAGTTCAGATAAACAAAAACATAAATAATAAATGACAAAAAAAAAACAAATGAGCAAAAAAAAAAAATGCGTAACCAAAGTATGAATTAACTAAGTGTAAATCCTATTCAGTAGTATTAATACCTCAGCTGTGTCAATATATGTTTTAATCCAAACATAACCGTAAATTTTATTTCTCTAATGTGTACGCAGAGCGCGAGAAATAGTCAGAATGTGGCCGCGTGGTCTTGTCCCGGTCAATTGTTTTTGGCCACCATTAATATCTTTCGCATACAATAACAATTAGAATTTATACATTAGGAGTCTCTTGGGCTTTAGCAGATCTAAGCTTAGCACAATGGTCATGGTGATGACGAGATACGGTCCCTTTTAAGAGGGTTACATGCTCGCATAATCTAATATTTTAAAAGATGAGTCTAGTTAGTGTTGCCCAAAGCAATAGACTAGCTAAGTCTTGGTCTTGGTCCAATTGTACTAAGGAAATCTCTCTCCGCGATGTCTTTAGGGTACCAAACTTGAGAAATATCACAAACCCTGTACCTCCAAGTCCAAATCCACAGTATTAACCGCTAGACATCGAAAGCATTAGGTATAGGTACGATTTAGGTATAATAAAATTATTTGCAAACGAGTCTTTCCAAGTTCCAAATACCTACTTAAATGTTTTTTTTTTCCTTAGGAACATTAAAATATTAAAAATTACAGGCACGACGCAATTAATTTAAAAAAAAAAAACAAAAACCTAACCCCAAAAAAAGTAAACACTTTAGAAAAATTTGGAAAAAAAATCTGTGCAAGAGTCTTGCGAGACTATGGTAGTCTTGGTCTTGGTCTTGGTCTTGCAACCATATCAGTAGTCTTGTAGATATTAACTTTTTACGACAATACAATTTGTCCTAAGTTAGTAAAGTTATGAACTATTAAAGAAAAATGCCGGTAAATAAACAAAAAAATCTTTCTCTAAGCTACTTGCAGACTTGGGTGGGCGCGGGTCAACAGGGGGTCATCAAAAGTCAACAATTTTGACATACAATTACAACCAAAACGATCGCAAACAATTATAACCCTAGAGCCAACTAGAACACTAACAATAAAGGCCAAAATGGCTTGCTAAATAAACGATGGTTATGTGGTTTGAATTCTAAAACAGTCACAGTCTGGCGTTCTTAATCAATACTAGTAAAACTTTGACATTATTCATTGCGAGTTATCGTTGAACTAAACACAATGTTGGTACAAATAAACAAGCAATGTACAATAAAAATATATAACCTGAGTTCAAAATCTTGAGAAAAAGAACGGCTAACATAGGTGTAACTTTGTTTTTAAACACAAAAAAGTGATTTTCTATTGTTTTAAATTAGGACTTGTGCCCTTTTTAATACGTGATGGTTTATTGAGTTAATTAGGGAATTAAATTTAAAATGTTGTAATTTTAATTGTTTATAATAACCTAATCAATGCCTGTATTTAATTAGACAATTAAACGAATCAACGTCATAATAAATAGAGGACGTGCTGAGAATACATTTTTGGGCCTAGTTTTTTTACTTGGACTGAGTTGCACCAAAATAGTATTTGTAAAAATCGCGTAGGATGTATCAATTTTATCTCGAAGGTCAGCCGTTAGCTAGTACAATCGACGCTACAATAGCCTTACACTTAGGGCCAATAACTGAATCATTACTTAGATAGCCGTGCTCCCATATAATTTTCTTTATTTAAGTGAACAAATACCACTAAGGAAGGATTTAGGTTACCGGCCCTTAGTCAAGTGGTGGCTCGGTTGTAAGAACGCTTGAAAAACTATAAAGGTCGCGATTCAAACCTGGCATGTACTTATGCAAAATACATATTTTATTACGTTCATTGTAATACATTTACAACACTGTTTCCTCTTTTAAAGTTTACCTTGTCTCTGATTTATGTCGTGTTCAACTTGGTGTTCTTAGTACGAAGTAAGCAAGTTGCGCTTTTTATTACTGTATTTCAAATTCAAAATTCTTTATTGTATAGATTGCTTATTCTAATTACAGTTGTATGTACATGTCATGATGATGCAATCTGTCCATATTATGGGCATACAATATGCTTATGCCAATAGATATTTATTTACAATATTTATTTGTATATAGTTAACATTTAATATTGTTCTTGTCAATTTATTGGAATACAATATTAATGCCAAAATTTACATGCTAATAATTCTTTTCAACATCATCATCATCATCATCACGACCGTTTCCGTTTTTCCGTGGTCAGAAACCACGCTTATGAATAAGCGGATTCACATTTAGCCAACTTTACTATAGGCCAATCATGACAAGTGGCAAGCTCGTCGATGTCTCCAGCGTACCAAACTCGAGAAATATCACAAATAAATTAAATTAAATATCTAAATGTTTTTTTTATTTACATTAATAAATATTTTTGTGTCCCGACCAGGAATCGAACCCGGTACCTCCAAGTTTAAATCCACGGACTTAACCGCTAGACCACGGAGGCAGTCATAATAATTCTTTTATTGAGTAAAAACAGTTGTCAATAAGAATTTTCTTTAACTCAATAATAGTAAAACGTTTTATAGGTAACTCTCGTATCTCTCTGGGAATTTTATTATATACTCTAATGCACATTATGTGGCAGTTTCTGCTGTAATATTCACTTACACATCTTGGGTAGATTAGTCAGGTATAATTTCTAGGGACAAATTTGATACAAGTATTATATTTTTTAAAGAATAGAATGATTATTTTTGACAGACGTTAAAGTAACCATTCATTATTGGTTTCATCCATTACTCGATATTTTGTAAATTATTTTAAAGCAAAACAACTGCCTCCGTGGTTAAGTCCGTAGATTTAGACTCGGAGGTACCGGGTTCGATTCTTGGTCGGGACACAATAATATTTATTAATTTAAATTATTAAAATTTAATTAATATTTGTGATAGTTCTCGAGTTTGGTACGCTAGAGACATCGACGAGCTTGCCACTTGTCATGATTGGCCTATAGTAAAGTTGGCTAAATGTGAATCCGCTTCTATATAACCGTGGTTTCTGACCTTTGTAGACACGGGTTTAGTCACGTTATTTTGGCTAAAACAAATGAGGCATTAAACCAATATAGGCAATGTACGTTTTAAGAAATATTAGCATGAAAATGCATTTTTTTTAAACAAGTCGTTGGTTTAACAAAATTGTTAACTTCTGATGCTAATGTCGTATTTCAGTACCTTGTTGATAAAGGCACTGCATTGGATTGTCTTCAATCCATATTGATCAAGCAAATATATTTAAAAAAAAAAATGGATTGTTATGGCTCAATGGATTGTCCTAGCTATTGGAATTTTACCTAAAGTCTGAGCAAAGATCTATGAAATTTATGTACCTTATTATTTTTATTATATAACTAAAGACACTAATAATTGGACGCAGTTACGCAAAAACAATCAAATACACAATTTTTCAGAAATTTTAGTAATTATTTTGATGAGGTCCTTAGGAAGATATATCTTATATCAATTCCATTAAATATACCGTTTTTGACATATTCGAAATGTATTAAATGTTGGACTAATCCATAGATGTATCGATGAACTAATCTGAATTCCAACTTATAACTAATGCCATAACTACCTAAAATAGAATATTTACATTATAATTCAACGAGGAAATGCGGCGAGCGTTTTAGGTATCTTTTTTAGTTTAGTTTTATTTATAATTAGTTTTTTAATCTGTTTTATTTTAATATTTTTGTATCTAGTACTTATAACTTAAACTTAACTTAATGTGGATTGTATCTTTTTTGCATAACTACGTCCAATTATAACTTTTTGGCTATAAATATCGATAGGTATTTCTGAACGAAAAGTAAGCTCACTCACACAAAGATCTCAGCCTGAGTCCGGCAAGAAATTGTATTAAATTCTCGATCCTTATATGTAATCAACGGGCCTAATAGTTTTTTTTTATTTAGAAAGTTGATTAACTACGGACCCGGATGTTGAGATTTTGAAATGCAAGTTTTTACTTTGGAAATACGTGTGGCGCCATCTATCCAAAGCTTTTGGAACTACAATGTCAAAGCCAGAAGCTTAAAGCTCAAACAGTTCATTTTGCTACAGATAGATGGCGCAATTTTAAGATTCTGTCAGCGGCATCTATTGGTGAGTAGCGGGAAAAATAGTTTTAGTAAACTTACCCAGGTAGCGCTGTTTTCATTGGAGACGCTTTGGAATGTAGGAACGCAGCGAAACGTCATTATAATAATATTTTTTTATTTTATAAATGTAAATTGTACGAAAAATATTCTCTTTTCTCACAGCTTACCTAGAACAAAACAAAACGCCTAGTTAGCAATGCATTATAGGTAGCCCATCATTATTGAAACCTCAGTGTAATAGAAAGTGTTTAACACTTTGCATCCCTCTTGCTCGCACAATACAACAGTTTATAGATGCACTTGACAGCAAAGCTTGCTTGTTTACCGAATTTGGTATGAAAACCATAGACAAACACCAACATTCAAAGCGAAATAAAGTGGAAAAAGCGCTTTAGCGGTAAAACATAAGGACATTATTCAAGTAGTCTATTACGGACATCTTAGACTTATTTTCACTTCCATATACCAAATTTTTGTCAGAGAAAAATAGCAATTAATTATAATTATATATTAATTTATAATAATTTTAGTCTATTTTACTAAAACAAATCTATGATTAATATATCTCGAAAATGTTCGTAATTTTATTCCCTAGTACCTAAGTAGATATCTCAAATGTACACTCAGACTAGGAAAAATAATGAGAATATTGTTTTGTGCGAGCGAAAGGTGTGCAAAGCCTCTTCAATGAAAGCCTCTTCTTGCTTGCTTGATCGAAGCGATTTTAATTTAGGATGACAGTTTTTTGTCTACGAACTAAACGTAGTTGTGGCGTAGTATGTACTCGTAGATACAATAGCTAAAAAAGGCTATTTTTTTTTTTTTGTTCTTGTGTTTTTTTCTTTTGTTTTTTTCTTTTGTTCTTGTGTTTTTTTCTTTTGTTCTTGTGTTTTTTCTTTTGTTCTTGTGTTTTTTTGTTTTGTTTTCTTTTTTTGTTTTGTTTTCTTTTTTTGTTTTGTTTTCTTTTTTTGTTTTGTTTTCTTTTTTTGTTTTGTTTTCTTTTTTTGTTTTGTTTTTTTTTTTGTTTTGTGTTAATGAATAATTAGGTATATAAATGTTCTGTCCCCGAAGCTGCAGTGGTGGAGGCAGCCGGCATCTGAATGTCATCAATGAGAGAGTTTTGACGACATTAATGGAAACAAGCTACTTGTCCAACCACGCAGGACGATAATCCAGGAGATCCTGCATATTAACAGCAGCCTTTGGCTTGGAGAAGAGCTGAAGTATGACATCCTTGAGGAGTTTGTCGTAGGCCTGACAAGCATCACGTCAAGCATCTCCAGAATATCGCTCCGCCTTGCGCAGGCCTCCCAACTTCCTAGAGAAGTGCTCCTGGATTTATAAGCCACACAGGCGCTGTTGTGTTATTAACTGACGTCACACCGCGTGTGTTTATTTTTCGGCGCTGCATCAGTTTCCGCTGCGTAGCCACGCGCGTGTATCTTTCGGTCGAAACTGTTACTTTGATTATTAGTTTTGTGTGAGTTTTATGATCAGAAAAGCTGGTCTTCTTCTGGAACCCTGGGGTCCAATCCACTGAGACGTGGTCAGCTGCTGCAGGAAGTGATAAGTGCGTGTGCCTCTTTCTTTGGACTTCACGGAGCTCGTCTTCAAACCCCCCAACGCAAGACAAAAGTCTCCAACCAGTGCGTCCTCCCCGTAATGTCGTACGGAGCTGAGACGTGGACACTGCGGATGCTTGCTGTTAAATCCCTGCTATCCCATTCTGTCATTATCAGTCTGATACAATTTTCTAAGCTCTACAAAATCTTAGGTAATCAAATATTTTTAATGGCCCAAAAAAATGTGGACTGAAATTGCTTTATGAAACAAAATGAGGCATCAGGGATAATGATTTATGACGAATTACAGCCACGAGTTATGACGGGGTAATTGTGGCCAAAAAACACAATTTGCGGATGTCAGGGGTTCTACTCCGGAATGTGCTGGGTTGTACGAAAATCAAATCTCTGTAATTAATAAATAATAATAGATAAATAAATAAATATTTCCAGACAGGTCACACAGCGCCATGTAATTTCCGTGGTAAGCTACGAGGCTTGTGTTACGGAAACTAGATGGTTGATAAACTACATATTATACTTTTTTTTTTTGTAAATTTATACATATTATATATATAAACACCCAGACCGAGACAAATTATACAATGTACAACTTGCCCCCGGTGGGAATCGAACCCACGACCTCCCGAGTTCACGGCAATGTTTGTTACCACTAGACCACGGAGGCGGTCAATTGTTACGATTAAGTTAAAAATGGCAACGAAATACAGATTCTAAAACACGGGGCCCTAGCCCTCCAATGTTAGAGATTTTGGCCTACACTTGCCACGCTGTACGTCTGTACAGTTGGCGAGTCTGATGTCAACTCTTAATGACAATTTAATATCGATTCCACAAGTTGGTATAAGTGGAACCAGCAGCCCTATTCTGTTACTTAGTCGCAAACATTATTAGTGGATTTCGTTATTTATGTCAGAGATTGCGTCATAATTACAAAATATTATTCAATTCTCAACTCTATAAGCGCTCGACCTTGACAGCGGCCGTGCAAATATCAACTTTTAGCTAACGACCTTCCCTTGTGTAATTGTAAACTCATTCTCTTTATTGTAACTTCACTTAATATAATTAACTTCCATTGCTTAAATTCTCTTGTTTTATTTCAATGTCACGTCTAACGTGACAAGCGTCAAGTATTTGACCGCCTCCGTGGTCTAGTGGTAACAAACGTTGTCGTGAACTCGGGAGGTCGTGGGTTCGATTCCCACCGGGGGCAAGTTGTACATTGTATAATTTGTCTCGGTCTGGGTGTTTATATGTATAATATGTATATATTTACAAAATATAAATAAATAGTATAATATGTAGTTTATTAACCATCTAGTTTCCGTAACACAAGCCTAGTAGCTTACCACGGAAATTAGATGGCGCTGTGTGACCTGTCTGGAAATATTTATTATTATTATTTATTTATTTATAGTGCGTTTTGTATTAAATATCTACTCGTATCTACGAGTACATCGATGCTTTAAACTGTCCCACTTGCCTGGTGGGTTACTGCTGTACCAGGTATTGTAAAATTAATATTTAGGAAGTTGACAGTAGTCTACCGGGCGCGTGTGTCGATCACGTTCGCGATTTATGTCAAAATTGACCGCCATTTTGAATGTTATAGCAGTTGTTTCATTTTTATTCATTTTTTTATTCATTCACATTTTTAGCTACTTCCGTGGTCAAGTCCGTGGATTTAGAGGGGGCGGTGCCGGGTTCGATTCCTGGTCGCGACACAATCATTTATTTTTGGTATTTTTCGAGCTTGCCACTTGTCATGATGAGCCTATAATAAAGTTTATAATTTTTTTTTTTTTTTTCGTTATTATATAGGTACACTGACGTAGCACTGGCATAAATGTGAATAAGTGAACTTAAAAGAAAAAAAACACTTCTGAATTATGTATTTGAGATATTATCTATTTACGTAGAATAGGATTGTGATTTGAAATTTAAATTTACGCGTAAAGAAATAACAATTTAACAAAGTGCTTGACCATAGTCTACGATATCTTGTATTATTTGCCCCGTCATCATCATATGGACAGGTAGGTGTTTTTCTTAACATTATTTTCGGATCGAAGCGAGCCCGTGCCATGCCCGAGGCGGGGTGAATGGCCATCCTCTAAATTATCAAGTTCAGAACGAGTTGGAATCGAACATGAACCGTTTAAAACCAATTTAATTGCAAACAGCAACAACTGTAAAAATCTTCTTTTAAACGTTTTATTTCCTATCCAACCGTCTTTCATGCCAACTTAAAATCCCTTCCCACTCGACTAGCAGATACTCAGATTCCTTCCATGTGTTTACAGCCCGCAAGTTTTACAGTGGCCATTAGACGAGCTGATGTGGAATGCTCTCCCAGCCAGTGTGTTACCCCACTCTTATAACCTGGAGTGCTTCAAGCGAAGTGGCCGGCATAGTGGTAGAGACTGATGTCGGTTGTGGTGACCGTCGTCAGTTGCTCCCATTCTTGAACCTCGCGTACTGTTTACCATCAGGTGGGCGCGAAGTCAAATGTCGTGCTCAGTATAAAAAAAAAAAAAGCACTTTTACTAAACGTCTAGTTACTGCATTCTTTTTCAATAAACAGGAGTTTAATTTTTTATTAGTTCTCCAACAAAATCAACAATATTTCAATTTCTGAGTACATGCATACATAATTAACATAGTGAATGTGATTTAAATTAAAGGAGAAGACGGCCTGCTCATAATTATACATTATATAAACAATTTATATATTTATACATAATAATAAACAAATATTTTACCTACCTAACAGTCAAATCTATTAAATTAAATTATAATCAATAAAACTAATACCTACCTAAGTACCTAAATAAAAGTTAACCGAAAAGATGATAAATGGGAATGCTATTTTTCTTAGAGAAATGGGCCCAATAAAATGTTTTCGTGCCATAATGAGTTCTGTTTTATTTGATAGTTAATATATTTTGTTTTCATAATCTGTTATTAATTTTATTTATTTTACCTTAGCATAAAGACAATTGACAAAACCTTTTTTTACGTTAATAATTACATAGTTTCGATCCCGCCGATTTGAAATCCAATGTTTTATCTATAATAAAGTACCTGGTCATAATAAAGAACCTAATCCTATAAATAGTGCTTTGTAACTATTTCGTATATAAATTTTAACTAATTGATTATTTAATTAAATTATATTTTAATGCTGGGGTAAAAGAGATGTTGTAATTAAATTAAAAAAAAACACAATTAATTGTTATGATTATTGAATTGTATTTAGTTGAGGCACGCTGCAAAAAAGTTGGAGCCTGGTTTTGGGCAATCTCTTTTGGCATAATATATATTTATGTATGTAGTATATTATAAATACACATTACAGAACAAAGGTTAGTATATAATTGAGTTTATACTATTATCTTAGTAATTAGATACAAAAATATTCAAATAAAATTGACTAAAAAACTAATTATAAAGAAAACTAAAACTAAAAATACCTATGAAATTAAAGCTATTCTACAAAATAAACTAATTTGATGTGCTTTCTAAATTCGGCTGTATGAGCAGCCGAACCGGCCTTTTTTGATGTATAGGAAATGTGGCAAGCGGCAAAGGTATCCACAAAGGTATCCCAAACAAGACATCTTCCCTCACTCCATGGTACAAGAGACATACCATCCGGCATTTTACCATCACTACGTGAAAGTCCTGATGGTTCAAGGACGGACGGGATTTTAGCAGACCACAAACTTCTCTTTATAAACTCATTTAAGGCTTGGTGTCTGGAGAATCTGCCTGCACTCTTTTGACAACTAAGCCCGTGTAGACTCATTTCATCAACATCATTATATATTTATTATAGTGTGTAGTATGTGTAGTTGGCTCATATGTAGTATATGTATTAAGAATCTTGTAATACATTCATTTGCACCATGCCCATGATTTCTCACTTTCCCAAAGGTCAGTTAGAAAATGCCGGCATTAAACTCGCCTATGTACACTAATATATATTAAGTCAATGCTTGATTAACCTATGTCTTCACCAGTGCGTTTACAATTGTCACACTTTTGTGTTCTTTTGGCAAGCGTTGTGCCATAAGACGCATTTTCATTTAAACCTAGAAGACAAAATACATAAATTTTACTGTTTAATTATCATTATCTTGCGGTATTTTGTTTGCTAAAACTCTTGAAATATAGCACGCGAATCTACCGGTGACGGATCAGCATGCGCTGTCAAACCAGTGTGGGGCATTCGTCAGAGAAAGACGCAAATGAAAATTAAATCGCACTTCTGTTCACATACTCCTCATTCCGAGTCAAGCTCAGACCGCTTAGAATGTATATGGTACTCACAGTCGTTCCGAAACAAATATCATGATTTGGATGCTCAGAGCGTGATATCAATTCGGAACGGTCTAAATCACATTTTCATTCATAAAATGATAGTTTTTTTGTTAAATGTATGGAAAATAAATTGCGGATTCCACATCTTTGAGTATGAATTTTATTAATCTTTATATGTGTAAAGTTTAATATTATTAACTTATTTTGGTATTTTAAAATAACTTGCCGTGTTACAGACATTTATTTTTCACTTCCTAATTAAATATTAATTATAGATTTGTTTAAGAAGTAATATAGAAACAGTATAAACGAATTACAATATTAAATAATTTAAAAGAAAACCTAATATTAAATTAACTTGAAAATGGCGCGGGACGTTATGACAAACAATTGACAGCGCTCAGAGCGATCTACCTCGATATCGTGAGCAGTCTAAGCGCTAGAAATGATGTCATTTGTGACGTCACATAGCTTTGGCAAAACAGTTTAAGCACGTCTCGGAACACCTTTAGCGTGCTTAGGTTACTATTATCGTGTCTCGGAACGACGAGATAGCTATTGTGAAACAATATAGCTAATCCCTAGATGAGAAAAGCTTCTCTAAAAAGCTTTATAATATATTTTTAATTTAAATTTAAATTCAATACAAATTCGGTTTGCTCTTATTAAATTAGTTTCCAGAGTGGGTTTGTGTTTCTTATTTTTTGTTGTATCCGAGAAGAGAGTTTTTTTTTATAGTTCATTTAGGCTTTGGAATAACCTATTGTGGAGAAACGCAAATATTAGCCTTGGTCGTAAAAAGTGTGAAAAATAAATAACTTTAGTTATGCCCTGCGCGAAATATATAAATGTGGGCACCATGGTGGTCGAATTGTTAGAATTATATATTTTATTTGTTTTTTATTTTATTTTATTTAGGATAAAAAACAGACATACAGTTAAGATTACTAACTAAATATTAACTAATTAAGGTAAGCAACAGTATATCCAACGACATTATCCACAATTTTTTGTGCAATCAACATTTATAGGCTATCAAAAAGAAAAATATATATATATAAAAAGCAAAAAGTAAGTAAAATTAAACATATGTATATAGAAAAAAATATGTTTGACAATGCATTTAACAATTGCCCTTAGTGTGTCAGATCTAAAGTGTTAAGAAGATCAGATATGTGTCTCTTATAGGAACCTGCAGATAGCGCGAATATGTCTACTTGATTAAGGTGACTATTATATGCTGACATGAGTCTATGTAAAGGCGCGCGCTCACCAGCTGCTGTCCGCGACTTATTCGGTAGAAACATCTGATGAGAGTATGCGTGTCTAATCCTAATTGAGCTGCTAGGGATGCGGTATATAATACTGTTGGTTAGGAAGGAGCAATCAAATTTATTGTGACAGATATTATAGAGGACCATGGCATCCAAGAGTATTCTTCTGAAGTGATGGTAATTTATATTTTTCTAGTGATTTATTGTAAGGATTTTGCTGCGATAACACTTGTAGTTAATGTGTCTACAGAATTTACGCTGCACTGATTCGATCTGATGACTATATTTTTGGTAATGTGGGTTCCATATAGTAACACCATACTCAAGTTGAGACCTGACCAGCGCCTTGTATAGATGAACGAAGGTTGAATGCTTTCTAAAGTTTACACAGGCTCGGACCAGGAAACCATACATCTGGTATGCCTTGTTAGTAATTTGATTAATATGGCAGTCTAGGTGCAGTTTGGAATTCAGCAGTACGCCCAGATCTTTGACGGCTGAGACATGTATATATGTATATATGTATATAGTACAGTTAGAATTTACAGTTACGTTTTTGCTATTTATCTCATTCTAAAATAACGTAAATAAAAAGGTAAAGCTGGGTCTTGAACCCGTTCCCATTTCTTCTGTGACATCATAATATTTATTCGACTTCATATTGTGGTCTTTTGGAATATTTGATTCCTACGGAACGTTAAGTTCAATAAGGATAACTTTTTTAAGTTCAGAGAAAACACTAAGATGTCTGGCCTATAGGCTGATACAGCTAGTTCATCTGGGATCCTATAATGATGTTCAAATGTATCCATGACAATTTTCCAGTCTGATGCGGCGCCAAGGATCGCGATGGGCTTGCATTTAGTTTACGTACTTTGCCCTTCATTTACAAATGTGGTCAAAATTTTAATTATAGTCAGTCATTCTGGCTCTTAGAAAGACTTACTGCTTCACGGATAACACCAAGGACTTTGTCATGTTGGCGCGAGTAATAACCCTTCAATGACTTGGAAGACTTCTATGTTCATAAACTAAGCATGTCGCAAAGAATACAAACAAAACATAAGCGAATATTCCTAACAAAAATAATATGCGTGTACACAACAATACGTAAAGCCACTCGTAAGAGGACAAAATAAAGTAAATAATTATGGAGTGCAGTGCAGTTTAAGGTCGCTCAGCCAGCTATGGAGAGAGCTATGCTCGGTATTTCTCTGATGGATAGAGTCCGAAACGTAGACATCCGTCAGAAAACCAAAGTTACCGACATAGCCTTCAAAATTAGTAAGTTGAAGTGGCAATGGGCCGGACAATTCTGTCGCTGATGGAGTAGACGAGTTCTGGAGTGGAGACCACGTACAGGAAAACGCAGAGTGGGAAGGCCCCCGCCAGATGGACGGATGACCTGAAAAAGGTCGCTGGTGGGGGCTGGATGAGGGTGGCAAAAGATCGTGTGAACGTGCCTTGGGGGAGGCCTACATCCAGCAGTAGAGAGACATAGGCTGATGATGATGATGAGTGCATGTTATGTTAGTGTACCTATGTGTTGCGTTAGTGTGTACGTGTTCTTCAGAATTATGTTCTAACACCATGTGTTCTAGGGGCTCTGTGAATCGCAATCTATTACCCACAGGTCAAAGTGAACATTTAAACTAACAAAATATTTTGGAAAGAACATAGCGTGACCCTAGTCATTAGGGGCGAGGTAGGTGAGAGTTAAGGCCGAAATCTATAGAACGTTCTTATGCTTTGCCTAAAATAACCATGTCTAAAAAAAGTTAAGAGTCATGACATTAAAAAATAATTACTATATAAATTTAAAGCTACTTCTACCTCCACCGCCAACCTGTTTGGCCAGCGTGGCGAGTTTAGGCTAAATTCTCCAGATGTATGTTCTGGAAGGCCCATCTAAGTTTTTTTTTTCTACTTAAACTTCTATTGTAGTATTGCCCAATCTTGGTCTTGCTTTTTTGCAAGACTAAGACCAAGGGCAAGACCACTAATATGTTGGCAAGACTCTTGCTCGAAGTTTATTTCATTTTTTTTCAAAAAATGTATACTATATTTATTTTATGGGGTATCAGGTTTTATTTTAATTGTAACTGCATCGTGTTTGTTTATTAAAAAATAAATAAGATAATTTGTTTTTTTTTGTCCTGATTTTTTTTTCGTTTTAAAGGTTTTTTGCCGGGAGTTTCTGGCTGCTTAGAACACAACACCTTACTCGCTGAGTGTTTGAAGGATGCCAGGAAACAGGAGCGGCAACTAAGCGTCTGTTGGATCGACTTGGAAAACGCATTTGGGTCGGTGCAACATGAATTGCTGCAAACTGCGCTAAAATGGTATAACTTTCCAACACTAATCAGAGATATAATTGCCAATTATTACAAGAACTTGAGATTTGTCGTAACAAACAAGGACGGCTACACAGTCACACTAAAATACAATGTGGGCCTGTTCCAAGGCTGCTGCCTATCACCTGTAGCTTTTAATATAATTATCAATATCCTAATCGACAAACTTAAATCTCGTGAGAAGAAGTGGGGATATAGATTCAAACAAAACAACATCTATACGGAATCCGTCTTAGCTTTTGCAGACGACTTGGCGGTGATAACAAGAAATCCCAAGCAATGCCAGGGCTTGCTGAAAATAGTGGATGATTTCTGCTCATGGACAAAGGGAATGAGAACGAAACCATCAAAATGCTTCAGCCTATGTCTGGCTAGGCGAAACACTACATTTACGTCTTATGATCCTGGACTGAGTATAGCAGGGCAGAGAATAGCTCCGGTAAATGAAACCATGCCCTTTAAATTTCTTGGCAGAAGGATAAATTTTCAGGGAAAAACACCATCCCTAGAAGTAGTTGTAAAACAATTCACTGACGACATGAATAGGGTTACTCAACAGCCTATAAGCAATGTCAAAAAAGCTTGGATATATGACAACTACTTAGCATCTCGCCTCACTTGGCCTTTCCTAGTATATGATTTCAACAAAAGCCTACTATCAAGTCTGGACGCGGACGTCATAAGAACATTGAAGTCTTGGCTTGGATTAGCCCAGGGTGCTGACTCCTCAACATTCTTTAGAGGACGGAGAAACTTCGGAATGGATCTGAAAAGACCATCTGAAGTATACAAACATCTACGTATAAGCAAATATCAAATTCTAACCAGCTCCCAGGATAATACAATTTCATCCCTTCCAAGAGACCCTCTGGTCTCAGATATGGAACCGAGACTACTATTCTTCAAGAAATTCATGACAGGTGCCCAGACTGACAAAAGAGGCATTGGCTGGAAGAAAAAAGAAAGTGACAAAGAGGTTATAAAATCCTTCCTCAGGAAAGATGAAGAGCATGAATACAGAGTGCACGCGATGACTCTAGAAGTTCAAAATGACTGGCTAACTTTGGGCGATTTTTGCATCCCTCCAGCCCTAAAGTGGCGCACACTAATGTACGATTGGTCTCCGGCGTTGCTAAAGTTCTACCTAAACGCTTTTCAAATGTCCCTCCCGGACCAGAGTAATCTGGTAAGGTGGGGAAAAGCTACGGAAAAGAACTGTACATTGTGTGGTGCTGCCATAGGAACTGCTAGACACACACTTGTAGGGTGCGTTACTCTCCTAGAAAAGGGCTATTACTCACGCCGACATGACAAAGTCCTAGGTGTTATCCGTGAAGCAGTAAGTCTTTCTATTGCAAGAGCCAGAAAGGGACTGACTACAAATAAAACTTTGACCACATTTGTAAAGGAAGGGCAAAGCACGAAAACTAAATGCAAGCCCACCTCGATCCTTGGCGCCGCATCAGACTGGAAAATTCACATGGATACATTTGAACACCATTATAGGATCCCAGATGAACTAGCTGTATCAGCCTATAGGCCAGACATCTTAGTGTTTTCTCGGAACTTGAAAAAAGTTATCCTTATTGAACTTACCGTTCCGTGGGAATCAAATATTCCAAAAGACCACAACATGAAGTCGAATAAATATTATGATCTCACAGAAGAAATGATCAGGAACGGGTTCAAGACTCAGCTTTACGCAGTGGAAGTTGGTGCAAGAGGAGTTCCAGCAAAATCTTTGCATCACTTACTGAAAGAATTGGGCCTAAGCAGGTCTGCCGTCAATACATTTATGGAACGAGCTTCCAAGACGGCATTAACGGAATCATACAGTATTTGGTTGGGTAGGGAGAGAAGTAGAATGGTGGATGGTGAGCGTATTATCGCGCAATAGAAAAAAAAGGAGGCCTCCTTTTCTTAAACCAGCCAATTGTCGGTCGCAAGCCCGAGACACCATTCTTCTCATCTCTTACCCACACACGATGGACCCGGCACCCGCACGGTGAATCCATGGAATGCTTAGAAATTTGTCTTCTCTCGTGGGGTAGAGAAGTAAAATGGTGGATGGTGAGCGTATTGTTGCGCAATAAAGTAAAGGCCTCCTTTTCAACCCAGCCTATCGTCGGTCGTAAGCCCAAGACAACATTCTTCTTATCTCTTACCCACACACGATGGACCAGGCATGGCGAATCCATGGATACGTTATATGTTGGTCAACAAGATCTATAACCATTCCAAACTTCGAGTAAGTCAGACCAGTAGTTCTTGAGATAGCAGAGAGTAGAGACGAGAGCGTAGTACCTAGTAGTAGCCTTGCATTGGGCAACAATAATTTGGAGAATATCTATGACAAGTATAAGTTATATTAGTGTACACACAAAGTGTTATTTTTTCATTTATAAAATAATTAATAGAACGCTAGGTACTATCGATCAAGAATCTAGTTTATAGGTAGGTATTCATCCGAAATAATTCATCACAAAATAAATAAATAAAAAATAAAATAGTGTGCTGATATTTCCCACGTACGTTTGAACTAAGGCCAATGTGAGGACGTGTTAAAATGCAAAAGGTTGTCGAGGCAATTTATAACTTATGTTTAAATAAATTAGGTTGATTTTGTGATAAATACTCGTATTTAATAGAATTAATATTATTTTATTTCTGACCGATAGCTTCGTTTGTCGAATATTATTAAGAAAAAGAGATAGCATGTACGTAGAGGTCCGCTTGCCAGTTTCTAGCAGTAACTTTGTATGTGACTATTAATCTAGTTGAATCTTTGATTGTAGCTTGGCAAAGTCCAAAAGCGCTTTATAGATGTCACCATAAGTCAAAGAAAAGGTTCTTAGCTTAGTGGTAACCACCAATTATGTAATGATCAAGCTTCAAGACCTTTCCGTGGAATTCTGAAGAAAAAAAGGTCAGTATTGAACTTTTGGTGCGTACAGAGGGTTCCGTAACATAATACATTTTGTCATGTTAGCTGTGACATTTAAATGAAACAAGAAATTAAATAATGGAAGTTAGGTTTATTACATAAAATTAAGTTCAAACAGCAAGCGAGTGATTTAAAACACTATTTTGAAAGCTGAATTGATTTTAGCAGTTTGATTCGAGGCAGCTATTGTAGCGAAAGAAAGAAGGACACGATACGAATCAAGTTTGACAATTATTTATTTATTTTTTTTTTGGTTTCTTCTCCCGATGGTTGATGAATGAGATGATAGGGAAGGCAAAGGGTCTAGTCCATACAGCCAAGTCTGACGTAATATATCTTTCTTTTTAATGAGTTGATGAGATCATCATCAAATTCCAGATGCTGCAGAATTTGATGATTTTCTTGGAGTCACTCGCGGCAAATAAAATAAAATATAGGAGTTGACAGCGCGGGAAAACTGCAAAAAATAAACTGCAACTTGTGCCCTATATTTAAAGTCCAATTTATCGTTTTCCATAATTATTCACATTGTAGCACATTATTAAACAAAACAACACCACTTTTGACCAATAATATCCACAGTAAATTAATTTACAAAACAAGAATTTGCACTTCAAGAATGTCCAAGCAAAATGGCGCGAAGGACTCCAATTGTTTTTTAAAAATAGTGTGAGGCAAAGGATGTCAATTTGCAGCCGCAAACCTTGGCCTCCTTGGCCACTGTCGATTGTATCTCTACAGGATAAATTATTAAAGACGAGTAAATCTATTACTTTAAGTAATTGAAACGTTTTAGAACGTGTGTAGCTGAGCTTACCTAAAATTTACACAATATTAAATACTATGCATATCAACTCTAATAGCGGATAATAACATTGACAGTTTCCGTTTGGACTTTATTATATTTACGAGTGTCGAGTACCATGTTATTGTTAAGAGCGAGATGTTGCATGGAAAAGCAAAACGGAAGTCTGTTTTACCCATTGAGCATTAAATAATTTAAACATTGTAAAGTTGGTAGCACGGGGGCGATATTCTTGTTGAATTATAACATATTAAATATCCATAATATGGATCCTTCACTTTTTCCAGATGTGTTTAAAAATTTATATCCAGCTATTAAACAAATCCTGTTTAATACTTTATTAATTAAATTAAATTAGTTAATAAAATTGAAATATCCCTGTTTAGACCGTGTCCTATGTTGAAGAGATCAGAAGTTCCAAATATTTGATAAAGACACAGAAACGGACGTTTTTTACACGTAGCGGCCGAAGCTAATGTATTTTTACTCATAAATTACGCGAATTACGCCCTAAACGGATTGAAATATTATTTTTTTTGAACAAGAATATGTAACGTGTGGAAATTTAGTTAGAGTTACTTTTATTTTTGACCGACTTCAAAAAAAGAAGGAGGTTCTTAGTCGAATAAATGTTTTTTTTTTCTTACGCGATTTCTTCGCCAGTTGTGAATTGATTTTGACGTTTATTTTTTTGTTTGATAGGATACATCAGAGGTGGTCCCATAAAAAAAACGAAATTGGTTCAGCACTTTTTGAGAAAATCAACTAAACCACAGATTATTCGGGCACGCGTTTGTTGTTTGGTAGGTCATACTTTAGGAGGTAGTCCCATAAAAAAAAATCGAAATTGGTTCAGTACTTTTTGAGAAACTCGTTTTACAACAAAATATACACAGATTGTTTAGGCACCTGAACTTACGATATTACCATAAAGTCGCTTTATCTTAAGATCAGGCGGTGGGGTTTATATCTCGCTAGTGATTTAGCGACCGTAGTGTATAAGGCAAATCGAGTCGAATTAAATTAGTCTTCGTCGGAACATTTGGCTTCATTTCACTAACCTAGACCCTGGTGGAGACTTGATCCACAGATAATGTTATGGTTTGTGATTCCCTCCAGCAAAAGTATTTGATTAACTTACGAATATTAATAAAGATTATTCTAAGCGTAAACCTATTACATGCATTTGTGACAAGTCATTATTTAAATATTTTTTAATGATTCTACTCCTAGAGGAAAACTAAGTAGCGAAGTGATCCAAAGAGTAAGCTGTTAGCAGAAGACAAAAAAGCTTAGAAGATTCTAGTGACCTGCTATTGTTTAATCTGACTGAGAAAGGAATCTGCAAGGAAACCTCAGCTATAGCAGATTCACAAATAAAATAAATACAGAATTACACAACAACAATAAATATATTTTGAATTCACTCATAAATATGAGAATACAATACCTGGTACAGTACCGTACCAGTACCCTACCTACGCTTTCCTTTAAATTTCCGGCATGTACCAATGATAAATTTACATACTTTTCATATGTATTTTTTTTTACATATTACAATTTACAACACCACCGTTCCCGTTGCCTCAGAGAGCACGTTAAGCCGTCAGTACCGGGTCCACTAATACCAACTTGTGAAATCGTTAATATTGTCCTCAAAAATTGTCATCAGATCCTCGCCAACTCGTCTGGCCAGAGTGGCAAGTGTAGGCTATATTCTCCAGATATAAGCCTTCTGGAAGGCCCATCTCTAACAGTGGAGGTTCTAGTACGCATATATGTAATCTTATCTTAAAGATTTTAATCAGTCTAGGTGCTTTAAACCCACTCGAAAAGTGGATCTGCAATAGAATAATCCTAACTTGGCGCATTTTTGTAATCTTACGTAAGAACTATCACCTCCTTCCACACCCTTGTAACAAAAAAAAAAGACTAGGTCGAAAGTTGTCTGACGTAATAAAGAAATGGACCCATACTTATTAAATTTATTTATAAAAAAAAACAAATTAACCTAAAATTAAATAAATCAAGAATAAGGTAGCAGTTCGATTCAACATTCCAGTGAGATCGTTCCTTTTTCAAATTAAGGTGCATGTTCTCATTTTGTTCCTTTTTATTATTCGCTTTTTAAAATTATGAATTTTAGGTTGGTAAGAAACAATCTTGATGATTTTTGGAATGTTTTTATTTCATTAACAGAGCAGCTAATAATTGTCCGAACGAAATCCACTTTTTATATAATAAAACAGCGTGTTTATTTTTATACTAGCAATGGTTATACTACAAAAGCAATGGTTATTTTTATTTTTTATTTTTATACTAGCACGACATGTGACCTCGCGCCCACCTGATGAAAAGTTGTATAGACAGTAGCACTTTAAGCCGTCCCGGTTCCACTAATACCACCCACTTGAAAAACTTACCCTGTATCCCTGTATTCATTTATATATATATATATATATATATATATATATATATATATATATATATATATATATGATACATTGATATTTCCATAAATTTTAACACTGCAATTGTATTATCCATTATACCTGGAAATATTTTGGTGGCGGGTATAATTCTATTGACCCTACTGTATCGTTTCTCAATCGTTCTTATACTGCCTGTCTCTTTTATTTCTCTTCGAATAAATAAATATACTGTAATATTAACATACCTAATACTACATACATACACAAAAATATACATATATACACTTATTAACATTGTTGTGAGCTATTTAGAAAGTGTAGATAGACTGGTTTTTTGAACGAAGATCTGGTAGACGCTTGCCTTATGTTTACAGGGAGATTGTTCCATAAATAAAGAATTTGAAATAAATCCAGAATGATGCAAAGGGGACAGAAACAAGTGCGTTGTGAGAAGAACGAAGGGATTTGTCGTGAAACGAAGAAAGATAGGTAAACTTATCCTTGGGGTAATTCGGTGACGCAGGCTCGTTTAGAACAGAGAGCTCTTAGATTTCTGCGACAAATAATTAGCAGTCACTTCAACTTAGCACGCTATTCAGAGATGTGATCGTATTTACGTGAACAGAAGATGAACATACACGCGGTAAGTAACCAGTCCATTTTCTTGAGCAACATCTCTGACAGATCAATGCTGCAAACATTACCATAGTCGAGAAGAGGAAGAAGAAGGCTTTGAACTAGGGTTATTGTAGCTTGAAACAGAAGATTTTTTTTAAGCTTTCAAGAGAGTTCAGGGAAGCAAAAACTTTACTACTAGTTTTGGTAACATGCGTAGTCCAACTCAGATTAGAATCTAGATATACACCCAGATTCTCCACCTCGCCGGAATACGCTATAGGGAAGTTACAACTATCCCAAACCATTTGTGTATACTACTAAGATCTAAATTAAGCCAAGGACTATTTACTTGACATTATTTTAAAGCCATGAGAAGGCAAAATAAAGTGGTTCATGATAGCCCTTAAATTGGTAACGTAACTCGGTGTTCGACTCGTGGGCTGTTCGAGGCTACCGTCACGCGCCGCACCACACCCAGCCATTAATTTGATATTGTAAAAGCTACCAGTTTTAAAATAAATCTAATCATCCATTTCCTCCTGTTATAATTAAAGCTGAACGAGCCTATATTAAAAAATAACTGGGCTTCAAATTGCGTTGCAATAAAGTGTTTTATACAGGTGTATTGTACGAGTATTATACAATGTCAAATCAGGAATGAGTGATTGGCCAGGTAGTTATCATAAAATATAATATTATGTTATTAAAAATGTTATTAAAAAAAATATAAATTAGGCTAATAAAAATATATAAACGAAAAAAAAAATAAAACTAAAAATTGTACTATATTTAAAAATATTCACTCAAGACTTTTTCATGTAGCAGCGTGCCAAAAACACTTGCAGCATTCCATCGCAGCTGCACAGCTATGTTGATTTGCTGCGCGGAAAATATGCCAGCCTTCTTGTCATATACAGCATTAACTAGCCGTTTAGACAGGCATATCATGGACGGAGTTGGGAACCACCAAGTCCTGGAGGAACTGGGAATAAGACAGCGCTTTTCCTCAATGGTGTACACTCTCATTGAGCGCCTGGTAGTTCAGGCAAAAGTTGATGACAAGAGGATGCGTGGTAGATCTCCCATAATATGTGAGGCTTACATGCTCGTAATTCACGCACTTTTAGTACTGGGCACCGTTACTGGTATAACCCAGGGTGTCTGGGTTCGATTACTTTAGCTCGCCCTCAAGTACTTCTTGAGAAAGTGGGGGCAGAGTGCAAGACGGAGTGATATTCTGGAGATGCTTGAAGTGTCCGTTGTCGGCCCGATAGAACATAAGTCTAGTCAGGCCGACGACAAGCTCCTCAATTAAGCATTTCCATATCTCGAGCTATGACGGAATAACGCATAAACCACGGGAATCGGGAGACCACCCTAAACGATTTGTTCTGCTGACTTTGGATTTTGTCCCTATTGGTCTTGGCCAGAAGGTGATGCCAGGCTGGCGCAGCATAGATGAGACTGAAATGGATTAACATCTTGTTGATTTGGTTAGACAATATAATGTTTTAGCGCGCTGTCAGACATATATATCATCGCTGTTCTGAGTCGAGACTATGGCAAGCGTCCAGGCATTAGTTCCTTGTAGATTGGGTCAATCCAAGGTATGGGATTTTACCTGTTGGGATTCCCTAGCCCCTTCCCTAAACTAAAAGATAAAGAGACAAAAAATAAACTTTTTTACAAACTAAATAACAATATTCATCAATTGCAACAACATGGTCTAGGAAATGAATCACCAGAATGTATATGGACACAATTTAAAAATGTTATCACTACTGTAGCTAACGATATTTTAATACCAGTACAAACCAAAAAGACAAAGGAATGGATAACTGATGAAATCCTAGACATGATGAATGAAAGAAGGAAGGTAAAAAGTATTGATTTGGGGAAATACAGAGAGATACACAAAGACATTAAGAGAAAATGTATTGAGGCCAGGGAAGTTTGGGTAAATGACAGATGCGCTGAAGTCGATAAGTTGCACGCCAAACATGACGCTTTTAATATGTACAAGAAAATATCAGAAATTGTGAATGATAGAAAGAGAAAGCCAGCCCTTAATCTGTTAGACAAAGACGGAAAGTATGCCATGAATGTACAGGAGAAGTTGAAGATCTGGAAAGATTACATTGAAGAGTTGTTTTATGATGTACGAAGCAAGAACATTGCAACAACGCATGCGCAAGGCCCACCAATTACGAAAACCGAAATACAACATGCAATTAAATCTGCTAAAGACGGGAAAGCATTGGGTTCAGACGGAGTACCTAACGAAGTTCTAAAACTAATAGAATACGATAATCTAGACATCATGGAGAAACTGTTTAACGATATTTATGACAAAGGGATCATCCCTCAGGATTGGCTACGCTCAACTTTCATTGCCCTACCAAAGATCAATAACGCAAAGAGATGCAGTGATTACCGAACCATTTCGTTAATGAGTCATGTACTTAAAATATTCCTAAAAGTGATTCATAAGAGAATATATCTAAAATGTGAGAACAACATCACTGACACTCAATTTGGTTTTCGGAATGGTTTTGGTACCAGAGACGCGCTGTTTACTTATCAGGTGCTCATGCAACGTTGTTGGGATATAAATCAGTGCGTGTACATATGTTTCATTGACTATGAGAAGGCTTTTGATCGTATACAACATGACAAACTTATACACATTCTTGACAGGATTGGCTTGGATTCCAAGGACGTCACATTTATTAAAAACTTGTACTGGCAGCAAACAGCAAATGTGCGTGTTGAACATGAAGTGACAGAGGATGTCGTTATAAGTCGTGGAGTAAGACAGGGCTGCATACTATCTCCACTGCTGTTTAATATTTATGCTGAAGAGATATTCTCTGAAGCTCTTGAAGACACTAGCATAGGAATTGTTGTCAATGGGAGACCTCTTAATAACATCCGATATGCAGATGACACAATTCTTCTGGCAGATACCTTAAGCGATTTACAGATTCTGCTAAATAGAGTGGATAATGTAAGCGCCAACTATGGTTTAAACATGAACATAAAGAAAACTAAGTTCATGGTCGTCGGACGGACAAATGTCGACAATACTGCTGCGCTTTACATTAAAGACCAACCGCTCGATAGAGTTAAATCATACAAATATCTAGGCTCCATTGTGAATGAAGAAGCAGATCACAGTACCGAAATAAAATGCCGCATAGAACAAGCTAGAAACGCCTTTGTTAAAATGAGCCACCTTCTCTGCAATCGCAATCTTAAACTTCCTACAAGATGCCGACTCGTCCGATGCTACATATTTTCCATTCTCCTGTATGGTGTCGAATCATGGACCCTGACAAACACAATGTCGAAGAAGTTAGAAGCTTTTGAAATGTGGATATACAGGAGAATGTTGAAGATATCATGGAAGGACAGAGTCAGAAACGAAACTGTCTTGCAGAGAATGAACAAAGGCGTTGAACTATTGAAAATGGTAAAGCGAAGGAAGTTGGAGTATTTGGGACACATCATGCGCAATAAAAAGTATAGCTTGCTGCAGCTCGTCATGCAAGGCCAGATACAAGGCTCCAGAAGACCGGGGAGAAGACGCACTTCCTGGCTCAAGAACCTCAGGGAGTGGTTCGGGATGAGCACCAGATCCTTGTTCCGGACAGCGGCCAACAAAATCAAAATCGCCTTAATGATAGCCGACCTCCGATAGGAGATGGCACCGTAAGAAGAAGAAGCCCCTTCCCACCTTCAAGGAACTTCTGTTAGAGCTGGTGTTGCAGCGGAACAAGCTCAGATGAGCAAGCGTCAAAAATATGAAACTATTTGCAATAGTTACTTTTTTTCGACGTTTCCTGTAGAAACGATGGGCCCGTGGGGATCGGAACTTAAAGCCTTTTATAAAGAAATTGTTCCAAGGCTCATTGACGTCTCTGGTGACAATAGGGCTGGCAGTTTTTTCTCCCAAAAATTAAGTATCCTAATTCAAAGGGAAAATGCTGCTAGTGAATTGGGCACCATGCCACAAGACAGCGATTTGGAGGAGCTATTTTTTTTGTAAGTATGTATTTTTATTATTATTATTTTTTAGGTTAAATTTAAAGTTAAGACAAGTTTTTTATTTCGATCAGCCACTCTACGTAGTAATTTATATTTTAATGGACCTAATATCTAACTCATTCGTTAAAAAAATAAAACTAAATGAAACGGCTTTAATTTAAAATCATCTAAATTGTCAATAATAAAGAATCGTTTTAATAAACAGAAATACCAAATTCATTAACACGTAGACATTTTTTAATCATCGTCGAGTTCCAGGATCGAATGAACGAACATTGACCGAATTTTAATGACCGAACAAATATTACAAGAAGCTAGGAATTATAAATATCCTACTACCTAGTATTTCGAATACAAATACGTACCTATTTAGTATTTGTATTTAAATTATGTCGGGAGCGCCATTTTGCGCGGAGATGTCAAGTGCATGTTTTTGTTTTGTAAATTAATTTACTGTGGATATTATTGATCAAAAGTGGTGTTGTTTTGTTTAATAATGTGCTACAATGTGACTAATTATGGAAAAGGATAAATTGGACTTTAAATATGGGGCACAAGTTGCAGTTTATTTTTTGCGGTTTTCCCGCGCTGTCAAATCCCATATTTTACCCGACGTGTTTGAGCTATGGTGCCGCGAGTGACTCCAAGAAAAGCATCAAATTCTGCAGCATCTGGATGGAATTTGATGATGACCTCATTAACTCATTAAACAAATAGATATATTACGTCAGACTTGGCTTTGGCCTTTGCCTTCCCTATCATCTCATTCATCATCCATCGGGAGAAAAGAACCAAAAAAAAAAAAAAAAAATTTCTTCGTCTTTAAAATACTATTTATTAATTAATATACTATTGTCTTTTCTTAGCTATTATTTATTATTAATTTACAATAATTGTTTTTATTTATCATATTATTATTTATTTATTTTGTCCTAATTTTTTTTTTCATCATCACGGCATCTCGATTAATTAAATTATTGATCCAAAAGGGTTACTATAATATTAAAGATTTTTATTTATTTGAAGTAAATTAATATAAATTAAAAGCTACCTAAATAATTTTCCCTCTTGTATTGTATAAAATAAACAATTATTGACAATATCCAAGTGTTATGGACTAACCTAAGAAAATTATAAAATGTATCTTTTTTTATTCGATTTTTTTTTTTTTTTTTTTTTTCATTTTGGAAAACCAACAGTTGACTATTGTATATGGATATTAAACAGTAAATTCCCTAAGAACTATTAAAGGTTTTCACATATAAAATTTATTTTATACAAAACATTAAATTAAATAATATTATAATATTATAGATTATCTAAATGACAGTGAATTAAATTGAGTACCTATTTTTGTTATTTGTACTGGTTGTTATTGTTTTAGTTTTAATTATGACATTTGCATCTTGACGATTTTTATTACTATTATACTATTTCCATTTCTTTATTTTCTCGATGACAGTTCCTGTAGAATGTAACTGCGCATATTACACAAAAATAAACTTACGAAGTATAAAAAATAGGATAACTGCCTAATTTTGTTCCTTTATCCCATATAATATTCATCCAAGACAAATTGAGTCCATATATGCAGTGCTTTTTTAAAAAAGTACGATAAATAACCAACATTTTAATAAAGTTACATTCTATGGCAATATGAATAGTCATGTTATGATTAAAATATCTATATTGTATCGATATTGTATATAAATTTGTGACGTCATTCACAGTTTTAACTGAAGGTTTAGACTGAATATTTTAAACTTAAAAATATTATTAATCTCAACATTTTTATACAATATTGATCCTTTTTTATTATCTTTTATGTATAGCGATATTTTAATGAATTGATTCTTTACCACTGTCATCATGCCTATTGTAATAAGTATAGCTGTTGTAAAAAGTAGGTATAGGTAGGTACTCGACAATGAAACGAAATAATTATAACGACAGGTAATTTTTATTTATTTTAATTAAAATCTGATGAATCGTCATTGTCATTCAATAAGTTCTCCCCAACATTTATCAGTTTCTGTTCTTCTAAATTATCGAATGCCACATGAATTTCCCCAGTTTTCGGCAATTATTTTTTCCCAATCCGACATTATAGTGTTTTGGGTTCTTCTCACAATATTTTCCCAGTTTTCGGCAGTTACATTTTTTAATAAATCTAACATCTTGTTTGCCGTAAAAGGGGGATGGGTATTGTGTCTAGCGGCGTGTCCTTTGATTTGTGCCCATATTAGTTTTATAGCATTGTACTGGCAATGATACGGCGGAAGTCGAAGAACCCAATGACCACATTCGGCAGCTATTTCGTCGATAACATATCTTTTAGGGAGGCTTTTTATCGATTTTAAAATATTCACTAATTGTACTTTTAATAAAGTATTATCCACATTTTCGCCACGATGTTGGATCCAGTCAATTATCTTTTGTTATGATCGATATCATTACTTATTTGGCCACAACACTACAACTATCAAATTAGATCTGTCATCGAGAAAATAAAGAAATGGAAATAGTATAGTAAATAAGTAGTAGGTATAGTAATAGTAATAAAATGTTTGAATAATACGTTAACGACAAATAGTCGTAGGTGGTAGGCGGACTGGTGGTGGTAATTTGCCCAGTTTGTCGGGGCGGGGAAGTATCTACCGTTCGTGCCGATAAGCCCAGTAAAGTGTATCCACACGTTTCGGGATCAGGCTTCAATTGCCGTCATGCACAGTCAAGCCGGCATAGTGTTAGAGACTGATTTCAATCATGAGTGTCTAATTCCAAATTCTAACATTCATGGACCTCGTGCGCCTTTTATCATCAGGTGGACCCACGAGGCTAGTATACATGTCGTGTTTGTATAAAAGAAAAAAACTCATATTTTATTTCACATTTCTGGCAGGTCTACTGCTTTTTTTATAAGATTTGTTCCTGAAGAAGTAATGATTTGGATTCAGTCGCTTAGTGAATTAATGAGAATAAGTTGTAATGTTTCGTCCTGGTTCTTCAATTTAAGTCAAAGTGAGCAAGTCAGGGTTAAGTGTTCCATTGTCGAAAACAGCGCGCGCGAGGGCGTGGCTGCTTGATGGATGGCAGCCTTACGCACCAAACTATTCCGCTCAAATCTATAAACGCCATAACAACCTCTACCTAAAGCAAATAAGGAATATAATTGCCTGAAATTGTTAACAATTTTAATGTATTTCAAATAGAAAATAAGGTACGTTCGAACAGATTGAATGTCGTATCCACGTCGCACGTCAAAACGAACTATTAACTTTCAGAACGTTGCTCTCTGGTCCATTTGTTTTAAGAAAAACGTTAGAAATTAGTTTGAAAAGAGAAGTCTAATGATTTGTGGAAATGAGCCTGTGTGTGGCTGCCAACTGCTAGAAAAAAATAAACAGAAATACCAACTTGACAAGTAATAACATAAATACTTGGTGCGCGAGTAGAAAATTACAAAAACAAGTTATAACTCTTGCTTGGGACTTGTTAAAATTATTGTAATTTGTTAAAAGGGATAAATAAAAGGACAAAATTATTGGCTATTTAGTACTATTAACTACTTTCCATTATATTGCTTTCTGTAAATACCTACGTGGTATTTGTTAATGCAGAATTTTATAATAGATAACTTGTATAAATATATATTTAAAAAAAATTGATACAAGTAGAAGATCTTTAGAAATTACAATTGGTTTTATTTTTAGGTAGGTATATTAATATAAAAAACTCAGTAACAAATACCACGTAAATAAATATAGAAAGCAATATAGTAGAAAATATATCTAGTTAGTAACAGTACTAAATAGACAGTCTTTTGTTTTAAAAAAGTAAGAAGAATGTATTTTTTGACTTGGCAACATTTTTCCTTCTAAACATATTCATAGACATCTTGCAATTAACTTTCCAAAGTACCAACTTGAAAATAAAAATTCATCAAAAATCGACCGGAAAACATGACACCTATTGATTTATAACCATCCACTTAAAATAATAGCCTATTTTAGTCGCTTGTCGGCTTTAGTATAACAAGTTTAGATAAAATATTGTTTTAATAACGTTTAATAACGATGAGTCCATGGGGACACTCAGCCAAGCGTCTGGCCAAGGAGCTGTCCAAACCGCTAACAGAAAAGTCTGGAGACAGGAAAGCTGGCATTTATTTCTGACAATGTATTACGTATTAGCTCAGCTATACAGACGGGAAATGTTGCCAGTCTTCTTGAGACTATCACTGAAGGGACAGACTCGACAGACTAGAGGACATTTTTTACTTATAGTTTATTTTTATTAGGTTTAGTTTATATTTATTATAATTTTTACTTTCAAGTATTTTTAATTATTTACACTCTTCAAGTATGTAATAAATTTACTTCAAGTATTCCTAAAAAAAACGTTAATAGTGATAAAAAAAATGATATTTATTTTACCCACCATATACCTTATTTCCGACATAAATTGAACAAGTCTGATATAGGACAAAACAAGAGTAATCCAGTAAGCAATTATTTGGAACGATCAACACAAATAAAATAATATGGTTCCGAAATCGGGATAATTCGAATGAATAAGGTATTGAGGTACAATAAAATACCTATTTCTGCGTATGCGTCCGTATCATTTTCTTGAACGTGATGCAGAGTTCGGTGGACGGTTACGCCCACAATACATGTTCGAAATTTAAATGCTGTCTTTAGAATTTAGTTTGAAATATTTTGTAATAATTGGCACTGCCTCCGTGGTCTAGCGGTTAAGTCCGTGGTTTTAAACGCGGAGATACCGGGATCGTTTTCTGGTCGGGACACGATAGATTATTTGTGATATTTATCTAGTTTGGTACGCTAGAAACATCAACGAGTTTGCCACGTGTCATTATGGGCCTATAGTGAAGTTGGCTAAATGTGAATCCGATTCTTTATAAGCGTGGTTTCTGATGCCGCAAGACATACGGTCGTAAGGATGCTTTTTTATTGGAAATCACAATGGCTGAAATAACCTTGTTTACTGATAAACTTATTATATCTATAGGTATGTTCATAATATAGAGAACTTTTCTAGGCCTAAACTAGGATTTAAATCTGTCAGAAGAGATTTAACTACGGCCGGATGTAGGTACCGCTTTTTAATATAGCTAGTAAAGGTAACAAAATTAGCAGACAAGTAGTAGTTAAAAAGTATCATTACGACCGTATACCTTCTTTGGTATTCAGAAACTACGCATTTTTTAAAAATCAGCGGAAACTCCACGCCAATCTATCTGGCCAGCGCGAGCGTGGCGAGTGTAGGCCAAATTCTCCAGATATATGCTCTGGAATCTCGAACAGTGGAGGTCTAGGACGCTGTATTTTAGGGGATGTAATAATTGTAATTTTTTTAATCTGTTTTATTCCAGTTTTTAAAACATTCCATCAGTATCAGTGGAAATTAAATTAGTTAAAAAAATAAGAAGGTTAACATCGGCAATTGTAAGTATTTCTATTTTTGCTTGTAGTCTAAAGTGTTGTGTTGTTGAAAATAGGTTTTACATAGTTTAGTATTTTCTTTTTAAACTGCAAATAATATCTACCAAAAACTTTGATTACAGATTTTGAATTCATTTCCTTTGTTTTTTTTTTTTAAATCGACATGGCATTGGATAATAAAAAGCCTCAACACACGTACCAAAATAAAAATAACACTGGAAATTTGAAGTATTTAAATTGCACGTTATTGCTACCGTGCACGGCGCGTTCGTGCAGTCTGCCGAATTCCTTCAAGGTTATAATTAACTTGCCGATTTGGCTGATTTGGCTACGTCGATCCAGGGTTACCAGCATTTTGGCCTACTGTTTGAGTTAGCCTAAATCGTGGGAGTGGGAATCGGTGTTAGCGTGAGAATTTCGTCTCGGAGAATTCATCTACCTGATTTTAGGGATAACTCATCGACATGTCAATATTTTGGTCTGTTTTAAAATTATTCGGTTTTCATTATTTCTGTTTTTTAAACTTTATATTGCGACCATCTGTGATGGAACGTCTCTAGATGAGATTTTTTGATTTATAGATAAATATCATCACTTTATATCTTTCAAATTAAATGGTAGTAATTAGAGGACATTTAGGTGTTTAAAAGCAGTGTTGGTGCCAATTGGAAAATTAATATGAGATAATTGGAATAAGGAACGGATGCCGGGACTCCCCGCTGCGAGAGGTCGCGCGGCGCGCGCAACAAAAAAAAGAACGCAGTCAACCGAACTGTCAGTACGAGAGACGTACCGAATGAGAAATGTTGCCACACTAAAAAAAAAAACATGAACAATTCATTCATAAAAAGCCACTCACGTTTAGAAATTAGTTTATTTTAATTACTCACGTGAACGTATTGTTGTATTAATTATTGTTTGAGGTTCGCCGGATTGTTCCGCTGGACAATATATTTTATTGTCTTTCCATTCTTCGTGATTTATACATCTAGTTAGTAAGTTATTCGAATTTTAATTTAGACGAGTTTTAATGGGGTACGCTTGAATGGATTCTAATTAGAGGAAACACGCGGCTGAGATAGCCGAGTATGAATAATGTCAGGTATAAATTTGGGTTATGGGTTAGAAAAGAGATAGCGGTTGCGACCTCTGCATTTTGTATACAATAGGGCCGCGGCCGTAACAAATGTGTTTAGACTAAAAAATAGACGAAGAGCGATTACGTGTAAGCTGTGTTGGTTTTGTTCAATTAAGCGGAGAGGAAACAAGCGGCTGAAATTGGCCGTTTATTGCACATCGTTTGCTTTTATGGCGAAGGTACAATTGCTAGCAATTGAATTTACAAACACAAAAATATATTACTCGAACTTAAGAATGAACGTAAAATCTGCCCTTTATAATTAAACATTTATTAGCTTTCTATTGGATGCAATAGGCATTTACAGACTAGACAACATAATGAAAATAATAAGCATCCAGGAAATAAACAGTAACTATCTAGGTATCTAAATGGATGTGTTTTTTTTTCTTTAATTTTATGTTGGCAACAATTTTAATTTGTTTTTCTATTCAATTAGTTTTTTTATTAAGTTGGTAGTTATATTTTGCATATGTATAACTTACAAATTACATCTGACGCCATTAAATAAAAGAAGAAGAAGAATTTTACTTTACTTTGTTTTATACTGTTTATATGTATAATATGTATATATTTACAAAAAAAAAAAAAGTATAATATGTAGTTTATCAACCATCTAGTTTCCGTAACACAAGCCTCGCAGCTTACCACGGAAATTAGATGGCGCTGTGTGACCTGTCTGGAAATATTTATTATTATTATTATACTTTGTTTGACGGCCTTTTTGAACTAAGGAAGTTCGTTTATGTACCTATTTATTTTTAGAAGGCATAAATTCGAAGGTAAATTTTTCGTTTGTTATTTCTAAAAGTTTATATAAAAATGAATATAGGTATTGTCAAGACTTAATATATAATAGTAGTTCACCTGCGACATTACTCAATACTTCATTAACTGCCGTTCACATTCATTGCGTATAAATCAAAACCTTTAAAAAACAACGACTAACTCATTTGGCTGCCCGTGCCACTATCAACATTTAAAAAAATAACAGACGAGTCTTTGCCCTTGCTCTTATTGCCTATTAAAAATATATCGGCAAATGCTTATTGAAATTTGAATTTCGAATAGCCAATTAGGACTGTTTCGAATGTGTTCGATTATTATCCATACAACTTTTAATATTATAAATGTATAGGAATCTTTGTCTGTATGTTTGTCTACGCCTTCAAATATCATCATCATCATTACAGCGCCTAGAACACCTGGAGTCCTAGAGTGGAGTCGAGACCTTCCCTGTTGGAGATGGGCCTTCCAGATATAGATATACGAGGGGCGTTCAAAATATTCTCGGTATGTGGATAAAAACAAACAAGTACGAAAAGTTTGATATTTTTATTTTTCAATATACTCCCCCCCTATGTTCATACACTTATAAGATCGATCAATTATTTTTTTTAATCCCTCATAAAAATATTTTTTATCTTTGGTGTAAAAATGCTCCTCCACGGCCGTCTTCAACGCTTCATCGTCAGAAAATTTATTTCCACGCAGATCCTTTTTAAGATTGGGAAACAAAAAGAAGTCGCTTGGGGCTAAGTCCGGACTATAGGGTGGATGAGTAACAGTTTCAAACCCACATTCAACAATAGCTGCCTTGGCAATATGAGCAGTATGGACAGGGGCGTTGTCATGCAGAAGCAGAACACCTTTGGTTAACTTTCCTCGCCTCTTTTCTTTGATCGCATCTCTTAATTGACGTATAACGTTAGCGTAGTACTGCCCTGTGATATTTACACCTTTTTCTTTATAATCGATAAGCAAAACTCCTTCACAATCCCAAAATATTGTGGCCATGACCTTGCCAGCTGACGGGATTACCTTGAACTTCTTGGGATGAGCTGAACCCTTAATGTGCCACTGCATGGACTCCTGTTTGCTCTCTGGGTCATAATGATGAACCCAGGTTTCATCTCCAGTAACTATTTTTTGCAGCACCTCATCGGGATTTTCACCACACAGGTCGATAAAATCTGAACAGCAAGCCACACGCATATCCTTTTGAAGAAGCGTCAGCATTCGCGGAACCCATCTTGCACTTACTTTTGACATATTAAGATGGTCATGTATAATGTCATGTACGGTACCAATAGAGAGATTGGTTACTTGAGCTATAGATTTTACCTTCACTCGGCCGTCTTCCAATATAAGTTTTTCCACTTTATCAATATTTTCTTGTGAGGTAGCCACTACAGGCCGGCCAGGTCTAGGGTCATCTTCAATACTCTCCCTTCCACGCTTAAATTCGCTTGACCATTTTTGAATAGTAGATAAAGAAGGAGCAGACTCACGGTAAACACAATCCATTTCCTCTTTTATGGTTTTTTGATTTTTACCCTGTTTTGTCAAGAATTTTATGACGGATCGGTGCTCTAATTTCGTTAAAATTGTTAATTCGCTCATGGTGTTCATGTTTGTTCGGCAATTGCAGAAAAACAAAAGAACATCTCGGTTCCAATTTTACTTTTTTTTAATGTCAATGGATGAATCTTAGCGGCCAGTAACAAATATATATATAAAAGAGGTTGTAACGTATCAATACCGAGAATATTTTGAACGCCCCTCGTATATATCGATATTTGTTTGATTTGCCTATCGCCTATACAAGTTGACCGATTATAATATTTGCTAGAGATGTTCCTTGGAGTTCTGAGACGGATATTCATAGGCTATATGACGTCATAATCTGAGCACTTATATATAGCTTATATACTTCCTCCTTAGTCGGTACCCCACTGTTCGTGGATGACTCCGTCGCGGTCCATCCACCAGTAGATAGATGGCTTGGTGTACAGATGTTTAGGTGGTCAGTCGTTTGTCTACTTTTCCGTCACTAAGAGTTTTTCAAGATTGTGTGTCGACAATGCTTCTAGCAATGTGGCCAATATATTGCAAAATTCAAAACATGTTTAACATGAAAGAAGCCGGGCTAAACAGCTAGTAGGTTATAATTTGCTGTTAGTGGGCGGTTCGCAATGACACAAGTCATATTTTACTTTACGACCTCATCTCGATAATACACAATCGCTATTTAATACTACTTTAATAAGCAAAGTTATTATAGTTAATTATTATTGGGCGTAAGTTACGATGTCTCTCGCAAAATGAAATAGACAATTGCTTTTTTTATTGCCAAATGGTTTTATTATAATTAGATATAATGCTGATTCTAAGGTCCGGATTAATAGTCGTTGCTCCGCCAGTACTTAGCACGAACTCTCAAAGTGACAGTTTTTTTGTTTGACAGTTCTGAGCAATGGCCCGTGCTAAGCAATGGCTAGGAGATGTTATTTGTGTATTGTCCTTATGTGTAATAATCTAACGTGTTGTGTTGTTAAGTACCATACTAACCAAACCTTTTTTTTGTTATAGCGTTTGTGATTCATCCTCTCCAGTTAAAATTAACTATTAAAATAATTCTGTCTATTTTTATTTTATTCGAAGTAATATACAAACAATATAAAAGAATTACAATATTATTAATTAACCTAGAAAATAAACTAAATCTAAATAACAAATTAAATATAATAAAAAAAATATTATTATCTGTCTATTAATCTAACAAACGTGATGTTGGCACAAATGCCTTAGTGGCGATTGCCATTACTAGTTATTAAAAAAAGAAGAAGAAGAATGGCTAGGACACAGAGTTCTAGACCCCCCCCCCCCCACTGCTGAAGTGTATTTCAAGACATATGGTCATGTTAACACAAAAATCAACTAAGTTAGCCATACTGCCTCCGTGGTCTAGCGGTTAAGTCCGTAGATTTAGACTAGGAGGTACCTGGTTCGATTCCTGGTCGGGACACAAAATGTTTTTAAAATATTAATTAATGTAAATATAAATACATTTAAGTCGTATTTAATTTATTTGTGATATTTCTCGAGTTTGGTACGCTGGATACATCGACGAGCTTGCCACTTGTTATGATTGGCCTATAGTAAAGTTGGCTAAATGTGAATCAGCTTATTTATAAGCGTGGTTTCTGATCACCCCGGAAGGGTAACTGTCGTGATGATACTGATACTGATACCTACTAAGTTAGCCATTTTTGAACAAAAAATTTATGCACATACTTTATAATTTGCGTTATTGGCTAAAACCGTTCGCTTTTAAGACCCACTATCTTTGAAACTAAGCGTCACAGTGCTTAGTCTCATCATCAAAGATCAATCCTCTGTCCGCGCTACTTTATTTATATAAATATGAAATTATCGTATTATGAATATAATTACATAACAAAATACTTAAATAAAATTAATTTGTGTTTAGAATTAAAAACCTCAGCAATAGCACTACAATAAAATACCTTTGTCAGTGGCTATTGCTTACTCCTGTTCCAAATTTAAAATTAATGGCGGATATGACAGGAGCTTTATTGTACGCCTAATTTAAGTCTTATCATCTCGCGATGACAGCCTCTTAATGGAATCTCCGACTTGTTTTTATGGATTAACCTTTTAATATTTAAGATTTATTTACTAATTTTCACTCCGAATTGGTTTATAAAGTTGGATTACCAACCCTTCCTTTCTTCGTTTTAATTGAAACCGTTTTGAATATTATCTTCCTTCGTATTTTGTTTTAACTTTTTTTACATTTTATTTTTACTTACCTACAAATTAATTTAATTACGTTATGGTAATAATAAATATATATTTATTACAAAAATGGGCAAACAACCAAATTTTTCTTTTTCCAACTTTTTGCGTAAATTTGATTTTTTTTATTTCCGTAACACATCATCATAACCTCTGAAACGTCCTAAAAAATGAAATGAAAAGATAAATATTTATTTGTATGGAATATGGTATCAACATACAGGTGGTTGTTAAGTTTTGGGTCTTTTCGCCATTTCTAGCATACAAATTTTTAGTTTAAAAAACTACACTTATATCTAACAAAAAATAATAATAAATAAATAGAACACAAAATAACCCAAATAATATCAAACAACAAAAAGCCTATTTTGCTCTTGTATGAGCTTGTCTTATTTGCAACAAGTATTGGTCACATGGAAGAGCTGTTGCAAAAAATGGAGTCAGTCAGTCTTAAGTTCGGCCTTAAAATTAACCGCAGCAAGACAAAGGTAATGATTGTAGACCGTGCCAACGATAACTGGCCAGAAATTAAACAGATAGCAAAATGTGATGTTGTCCAATCATACATTATCTGGGAGCATTGATATCGAATGGCGGTGGATGCGAGAAGGAAATTAAGCGTCGTATGGCAGTGTCGAGGTCTGCTATGGAGAAGCTTAAGAAAATATGGAGGAACCGAAACATTACGAAAGCTACTAAAATCCGGCTGGTCAGAGCTCTTGTGTTCCCCATTTTCCTGTATGCTGCAGAGACGTGGACCCTGCGCGAAACTGAAATAAAACGTATTAATGCTCTAGAAATGTGGTGTTGGCGGAGAATGTTGGGCATATCGTGGACGGAGTTCCGAACCAACAAATCCATCCTGGAGGAACTAGAGATAGGACAACGCCTTTCCTCAATCGTGCAATCACGCATTCTCACTTTCTTTGGACACGTATCACGGCGTGGAGATACATCCATTGAGCGCCTTGTAGTTCAGGGAAAAGTCGATGGCAAGAGAATGCGTGGTAGGTCTCCGATGAGATGGACTGACCAGGTTAAAGCAGCAATGGATCACCCCCTACATGAGTGCTCCAGGAAGGCTGCAGTTCGAGACGAGTGGCGACGACTTGTTAAGCGTGCCACTGACACTCAAGTGACGACCACGACCACTCAGCCAAGAGTGTAGCGACTAAGAAGAAGATTGAGCTTGTCGCAGTTTAGGTAGTCTTTTTACCAGTTGCACTAATAAACCATTCAATCAACAATCTTGCTGATCATCAATAAGCACCCTAGTGATATTGGCCTTGTAGCTGCTGCAGCTTTGTGTAAACATGTCGACCGAGGCAAGTCTGTCGTCGTGGACGAGACACATTCTGGCGAGTGGCGCCCGTTTGCCCGCATTCGTTTTGGCACGTGGTATGACAAATAGCGACCGAGATCTAGTCCTTCTTGTAGGGGCACAAAACAGTATCTTTTGTAAAATGTCCGGGCAATTAAATCTACTGTTACAAATCTTATAGAGGACGCTGGCGTCCAGGATCACACGCCTGTTGTTAAGCGACAGTATTTTGTAACGTTGTAGTAGCTCTATAGGAAATGTTAGATTTGGTCAGTCTCCAGTGCTGGGCACGAAGGAATTTCTTTTGTAACATTTCTATTTGCTGCGTGTAACAGTCATAATATGGGTTCCATATAGTGGATGCGTACTCCAAATGAGGACGAATGAGAGTTTCAAATAGAATTCTGTATGTAGTAGGGCTTTTAAACGGCTTAGCTGTTCTTAGAACGAAGCCCATCATTCTATACGTTTTGTTACATATGCTGTCTATATGCTGGTCGAACAAAAGCTTGTCGTCAAACATTTAATAGAAGTAAGGCAGCAGCTTCTGCTGTGCCAGCTGCTTTTACTAACTGGTGGAACTAGCCTACTGGGATACATGGTAGGACCACCGCTGTTGGAGATGGGCCTTCCAAAACATATATCTGGAGAATTTAGCCTACACTCGCTACGCTTGGCCAGACGGGTTTGCGAGGATCTGATGTAAATTTTTAATGACAATTTATTACCGATTCCACAAGTTGTTATTAGTGGAACCGGGACTTAACGTGCTCTCCAATGCATGTGGTGTTTTAAATCTATGACAAATACGTACGTAAGAACAGTCTGCAACAAATAAAGTGTGTTAGATTTGTTTCTTACTTGGTAAAATATATAAATTGAAGCTATAACATTTTATTGCCAAATATTTCGCCTCACTTTGGAGCGGCGACATCAGTGACAGTGACTGAAGGTCTTTGTCATAAATTTTGAAAAAGTTTTTTTTTTTCTTCTTTTTTTTTTTTTCTTTTATCAATGGTACGTAAGAATAGTGTATTTTTGGTTTGAACCGACCTTTCAAGGAAAGCGTTCTTACACTATAGCGCCTCGGTAACAGCTTCCGTAACAACCTTCTACAAAGTATATGAAAAACATAAAAAAATATTAATAAAATCGATGAAAAAAGTCGTTCTAAGCAATGGCGTGAACAAGGAAAATATTATTGATATGATATTTAAATGATTATTTGTTTTATGTAGGTATTTTATTTTAGGTAAGTAATGTTTATTATGAATAATACATTTCCATATATTTTTTATCGTTTGTAAGTTATCTACTTAAAAGAACCTAATATCTTTAAAAGGTTGGTACCTACTGGACATGTGTGGCAAAAATGAGCGCGCATCATTTAAATGTTTTGACAGATTCATTACTGAACTGCATCTCAGAATGGCGATGTACAAGTTGTCTTATTTTTTAATAAAGATATATTCACCATTTTAGACTCTGTTTTGAATATATTAGGCACCTATTTAAAATCTTATATGAATGGTATTTGATAGTTAATTAAAATGCCAGGGGTGGTCAGAAACTACGTTTTTATAATGAAAAGTTTCTTATTAGCCAACTTTACTATACCCCATCATGGCAAGTGGCAAGCTCGCCGTAGGTCTCTGTACCAAAATAAATCACAAATAAAGTTTTTTTTAAAACACTAGGAATCGAACCCGGTAGGTACATCCGACGGATGCAATAGGTAATTTGATAAACTGCTAAGGTGAATGTTTAGTTTTTTATTTCATTGTAAAAACAATAATATTAGGCCAATTTTAGTTGCAAAAAAAAAATACCTTATATTTTATGAATTAGTTTTATTTAAATACTTTATTGCACTTAAAAACCTAGTGCATAGGCGGTTCAGTCAAATAGTCATTTTTAAATGTGTGCGATAAAAGGGATCTTCTCTTACAAGCACCGATAACCGATACTCTAGGCTACTTCTCTAGATCTAGATGGATTCGATTCCATCGGTTGCTTAAAAAAATATTTTATTGAAAATAGTTGCCCTAATTAAAAAACAAAAACAACAATATTTACATTTACACTATTAAAAGAACCTTTTAATTATTTCAAAGTTGGTACCGCTCTCCACGGCTCTATTGTCTATAATTTAATAATGTTGTGCCTATAATTTGGTGCAGTTTCCCTAACATTTTAAAAAAGGATGTCCCAAGATATTTTTTACGTTCGAAAACCCAACAATTATATATTTAAAGGACCGATTCTTAAGCACGATATAATTATAAGGCATGTCGGGTATAACGTGGTACAGTTTACAAAGAATGCCGTGATTCTGAGCGATATTAGGGTTCAGTTTTGATTTTACTGGGTTGCTTGGTTCTTGAGATTTAAGTTATTTTTTATAATTTGCTTATTGTAATAAACAGCTTTTTCTATGATGGAAGCAGACAACTACTAATTGGTAACAACTTATCTGTTTTCTAGATTAATAAAATAATTGAAATTAAGTGAGAAATTCACTAAGTTTTATTTTTGATATCGATCAGGAATCGAACCCGGTACTACCGCGTGTAGTTTGACAGCTAAAACCTAGGCTATATGACTAAGTCAGAAAAACATAATTATTTAAAAAAGGCTTAAGATATTTGGTTAAGGTAAGTAGGAGTTACTTTGATCATAGGGTAATTCAGAACAATCAAAACTTTTTCTATGTACCTAAAGAAGTTTACACACTAAAACCTAATTCAATAACCTGAGGTGGTTTAAATCTACAGAAAAATATTTTAGATGATTAATCCTCAGCAGAAGATATCTAGAACTCTGTGAGATAGTTATTTATTAAGTACAAGTATTATAGTGATTTCATGAAGGTAAATTATCACTTATAAAATTATTACCAATTTCATAAATAAGATAGAATGCAGCGCCATCTTGGCTATTTTAAATAACTGCATACATTTTATGGTTAGTTGGGCGGCCAGTATAAAATCAAGATTAGCAATATAAATTATAGGCCTGCCTTAGTTAATGTCGCTGATATTTCATCTAACGTAACTGCTTAAGTAAATGTAAACATTAAATAATAAATAAGTACAAGTTTTACATATTATTGACATAAGACATTAAATACCATGGCTAATAATACTACGTGAACGACATAGCTGATAATTATATCTGTATTCCAATATTAAATTACATATTTCAATTTATAGTTATAATTAATAGTGGTAATGGAATATTAATTTTCATGTAAAATTATGAAAATTTTATCTATCTAAAGCAGCACCAGCCACTAGTAAAGGTGTCAAAATACGAAGCGAAACCCGCCGGGTATGATATTTCTGGAACCTATGTTGTATAAAACTTGATGAATTTTATACTTGCAATAAATACTAAGGGAACTTGCAATTTGCCGCCTCCGTGGTCTAGTGGTAACAAACGTTGCCGTGAACTCGGGAGGTCGTGGGTTCGATTCCCACCGGGGGCAAGTTATACATTGTATAATTTGTCTCGGTCTGGGTGTTTATATGTATAATATGTATATATTTACAAAAAAAAAAAAGTATAATATGTAGTTTATCAACCATCTAGTTTCCGTAACACAAGCCTCGTAGCTTACCACGGAAATTAGATGGCGCTGTGTGACCTGTCTGGAAATATTATTATTAATATTATTATTATAGGTAGGTAGAAAAGACGTGCTCCTATGAACATGAAAAGGTATTTATAAAAATACGGTTCATATATTTAATTTGTGTTTTACCTACTTAAATTATGTAACTTATTGAATGCAATGATGGTCTGTAAGTAACATGTTTGCTTATAATTAATATAATAGAATTGGTATATTAATATAATGAAGCTGGGAGAATTGGCTGTTACTGAATTAGGTGTTGAATCGAATGAACGGTCTATGATGGCAATTGAGTTGTTAATTTATTACCTACTGTCATCAAATAACAATAATATAAATTTTAGTCTAATAATATACATAATTGTGCCATTTTTTTTTAGACAGAACAATACATGTATAAATAAAAAATGTACCTTAAATACTAAACTTAATTAATTAATAAAATTGAAAGAGGGTATGGAGTTCTTTGCGCCATTTTGCGTGGACTTGATCCGTCAAAGTGACACCGCATATCCGACGCAACGACCTGATTTCTAATGCATTTTATTTTTTGTGATAAAAATAATAATATAATAATATATAGTTTTGTATATAGTATATTAGATTTAGTATTTAAGTTTGATGTATTTTGTTTTTAATGCTTAAAATAATTAAACCTTAATGCTCCTATTATATTTTGCACCTGCCTCACATAACAAATGCTCTAAATTGTCCCTAAGGTTGACTAGTAAGAATGCCTAGCGGCATTAAGTCCGCATGTGTACCTAGTGCATAAAGTTTTGAAATAAAAATAAATAAAATAACAGTTCACTATAGCCAGCATAGATACTAAACTCATACAAGTACCAACAACATACACAACTTAAAAGCAATATTATTGGGCATCAAGATACGTTTATATACTATACACAAAGCTATATATGTAGGGGCTGGTTATCCTCAGGGGATGAGGCCAGACGGGCGGTCGTAACCTCATAGCTATAAAGCGAGCGGCCCGGTAACTCGCTCTCAGACACAAATAATTTCAGGCTCGCGATCGAACAAATTATTGTCTACAGTGACTTTAAGTTTGTGCTGGAAAATAATTGAGCTGAAGATTCTTGTGGTGAAGAAAATATAGTTAAACTATTGCTTATAATCGTAATTGATTCGTTCATCTTTACGCCATTAACTTTAGATACATATTTATGGTCAACTTGCATCGACCGTGGTTAACTGTAGCTGCGTAGGTATAGTCGAAGGTAAATAGAATAAGCCCCTTTATTTAAGAAAATAAATATTTTTTTGACCTAAGAATAAATTAATTACTAATGCATTTATATGGTGATGAGGTTAAATTGTACTTAGTTATTAATTTTAGCCATGAAAATAATATTATTTGGCGAGTCTTACTTGCTGATGATTCAACGTCTCCTTAACCGCATTACTATTATACCTACAGTGCACAGTAACTACAGACAAAATACTTTTATTATTAGAACTAGTTGTTGTATCAATGAGATGATTGGTGATGACAATATTGACATTGATATTTTTGCTATGAAGCCTTCAACAGTAGGGCGTCTACTTTCTTCTCAATTCTTTAACCCTCCGTCTTCTGTATATTTTTAGGATTTGTTCTTTTTGTTTCTTTTTTGTTTTTTTTAAATATTTTTGTCAGTGTATTATTGTATTTAGTTGCTATAGACGAAAACTTTTAATTGGCTCTTTTTTATTATAGGTATCTATTCATTTATATTGTTATCTAGCTGTAAGTTTTCCTGTAATAAATAAATTAAATTGCAGTACCTATGGACGATACCTATTTGGGACTATTTTATTATTTGTTAGTTTTAGCCACATTCAATTTTGAATCTTGAGTGCACAAAGTCATTATTAAGCAAAGGTTTGTATCTTCCTTCTTCGGAGACCACGTTCTACTATTATCAATCAATCAATCAAAATTTATTACCTGTAGATATGGTGATATTTATTAGCATTTATTTTAAGCTTTTAAGCTCATCATTCATCATCATTACATCCCCTAGAACAGTGTTCCGCAAACTTTTTGTGTTCACGGTACATCTAGGAAAAATAAAATTTTTGGAGGTACACCACAAATAAAATAATTGTATTTAAGTAATATTAATCAACAAACCTAAACTTAAAATTTCAGAAAAGGTATTTAATGCGAAACATGAGATTGTTTAATTGAGCATAGTCGGTCTAAATTTGGAGTAATCGCTGACAGGGCTGCTCTCATTTCTTTGTCGATCGTCCTGAGGCGTTCCCTTTTTTTGGTTTTTATTGTGGTAAGAGTCGAAAATCCTAATTTACTTAAATAGGTCGTTGCAAATGGCAAAAGTATTGCAATAGCATGCTTAGAAAGCAGAGGATATTAATCTTTTACACACAGCCAAAAATGTTCTAACGCCTCGCTCGTGCGCTCGCGTGATTTGTGTAGGTATTTTACTTACCCTTACTTACTTACTAAAACTAATTTTATAAGATAACCTTATTTTTCCGCGGCACACCAACTAATGATCACGGTACACCAGTGTGCCGCGGTACACACTTTGCGGAACACTGCCCTAGAACACAGTGTCCTAGACCTCCACTGCTGGAGATGGGCCTTCCAGAACATATATCTGGAGAATTTGGCCTACTCTCGCCACGCTGGCCAGACGGCTTTTAAGCTCACTCAGACTTAATGCGAATGCCTATACTAGAAGATATATGTATGATAGATAATGTTCTTTATATATTTTATACTTGACAATGCGTGTATTGTCTTAAATTCTGTTTTCTAAATTTTATACACTAGTTTATATATATTTATCTCCTAGGTTTAAATTAATAAATTATATACCTATATATTTATAATAGGTATTATTGCAATTACTTGTATTAACCTACAATCAAATCAAAACATTTATTTGTTCCAACACAGGTAATCTAGTTACGTAGTTTATAAAAGGGCAGCTGTGTTCTGCCATGAGGCGTACAAATATTGTATATATGTATGTATATATTGTAAAGATAAATATGGTTACAGTAAAGTTTAAGTAATAATAATAACACTTTCAGTTAAACTTCAGTTAAATAAGTTTACATAACTAAATATAAATTAAACCTTTAAATAATTCTGTGAGTTTTTTTTTGCACGATGTCTGACCTCCATGGATGAAATAGGTTATGTTGTTGAACTCAGGTCGAAAGGTCATTCAAAGGTTTGTAAACAAAAACATACCTCACGATGGCACTGCATATAAAGGTTCATGTCACAAAGTCTTTACGGTATCCTAAACTATTGTACTAAAGGCAAACATATCACAGTTAGCTGAGATTGCACGTCATCTATTGTATCACAGTTCGAACTCTTATAAGATTTCCTCTTCCCTATCAGAACATCACTAGTCTTATCGATCGACGGAACTGCCCGAGGCGATGCGTAGATCGCCGAATCACGCGTACGAAATGTAATAGCACTCGACAACCATCCCGGGGGCTTATCTGTAAACGACTGGAGGCGAAAAGGCTTTTCGCTGGGGGCGCAGCTGGAGGCTCCGCCCCGGGCTCCACCATTGGCCACGATCCAGTAGCGACATGCGACTGTGGCTCCCCATTGGTCATGATGCAGTAGCACCATGTGGGGATATCTCCGTCAAAAGCGGATATTTTGACTTTTTTTTTGCCGACGCGGTGGCATTTGGTGCGTCGCAGCGATTAATTGTAATTCTTTATGGCTATTGTAGGGTTAAGTGAGCAGTTTGACGTGACGTCTTTTGTGTTCCAAATTTGAATGAATGGATTGTTTGCGCAGTGATTTTTAGTTTTGAACCGTGTTTGCTGAAGTTTTTAGGTTGTTGCGCTTACGCATTCTTGAATCCCTTTTTAAAGCTTTTTATTATTGAGTTATTTTTAGTTGAAAGCCTTTTGATAATGTACAGAACGTTTGTTAAATTATTGAACTAAATATGTTCGTCTCTTTTTTATTTTTAAACCAGATTTATTGTTTATGGATGTTTGATTTTTGAGTGATAGACTTTTTAGTGGTCAGCAGCATTGTCTATATCAAGGGTTTTTCTTTCAGGGGGACATGCACCAATAAATTACTATTAATACAAGAGTTTAGCTAAAATTACTGCCAAATTGACTAAATATGTAAATGTTATAATGACACTAGTTATATTTTAGTACACAATTTTTTATTATTTTTTCTATACACTAGCACGACATGTGACCTTGCGTCCACCTGATGGTAAGTAGCAAGCTTTGCGCTTGCAAATCATAATCTGCACTTAATCCCAGCCTCAGTATTTTTAGCAGGTAACTAACGTCAGTCATTTAATATTGTTTGGAATTAGACAAATTTAATAACATTACTTACTTACAAACGAAAAATAACCCTTAAATATATTTTTTTTTAGATTCCACAACATATCTGTATATATCATCACAACCATGTCTCTTGCGGGGTGGTCAAAAACCACGATTTTTTTAAGGATCGAGTTCACATGTTACATTATGACAGGTGGCAAGCTCATCGATGTCTCTAGCGTACCGGACTCTCAGAAATTTTTTTTTTTGTGTTCTCGACCAGAAATCGAACCCAGCAACTCCGCGTTTAAATCTACGGCCTTAACCACTAGACCACGGAGGCGGTCACGGTTTTAAAATTTAATTCAAATTTTACTCAACATCTCGAGTTTTCTTGTAACGACTAATAATTTAAATACTTATTCGATTTTGGACGTAAAATGAGAAGAAACGCTATTGTTCCAAATCTACCCTCTTCACCCTAAAATATGTTAATATTTCGGTATGGTTAGGTTGGTATGTATGAATTATGTATGTAGGTAGGTACTACACATTGAATTATATATAAACTGGTCCAGGAATAAAACTTTTTTTAATTTGGTCTAGCATAATACAATTTCAGCCTTTGTCTTTAGAAAACGTAGCAATGGGGTGTATCAGGCAAAGCTTTTTGTAGATGTCGCTAGCGGCACTGGTACCTTGTTTACACTTTTTAACGCATCATTTTTTAAATGTTTTTGGATTTTTTTATTTTTATAACAGAAAAATGAATTTTAAATTAACGTTACTTACCTTAAAATACGAATTAAGAAAGCGAACACCGTGTTTAAAAAGAAAAGAGGTTGAATTAATAGAACGGCAATTTTGAGATCGCCATATCTTTGATGTCGCTTGGAAATCTCGATTTGTACTCTTAAAAGCTGCTCACTTTGACATAATCTTCAGAAAATAATAATTTTCGTAATAAAAATACAATATTTCTATGCAACTGACAGTTATATAAGGTACCAACTACCGTCATCTACTGCGCCATCTATCGTGATAAAAAGTTAGTAATACACCCCATTATCGATTTATTGATTTAACTTGTTTTGGCTAGAACTTATGTTGACTATAGGTACTCTGTAGTTAAAGAGGTCTCTTTTTATTATTAAAAGTAAAGTAAAGTATCATCACGACCGTTTCCCTTTGGGGGTGGTCAGAAACCACGCTTATAAATAAGCGGATTCACATTTAGCCTTTACTATACCAATCATGACAAGTGGCAAGCTCGTCGATGTCTCCAGCGTACCAAACTCGAGAAATATCACAAATAAATTAAATATTAATTAAATTTATTTATTTACATTATTAAATATTTTTGTGTCCCGACCAGGAATCGAACCATACATCTTGACATATTAGTATTTATTATAAGTATTTATTTATATAAGTATTATATGGAATGTATTTAGGTATATAAGTATTTGTGTAGGTCGAATATGTATATTTAATTTTAATATATTTACATTTACTTAAAAAATCTCAGACACCCATCATATACTCCCAAAGGTTAGCTGGTAGAGAATACCTTCATGGTATTATGCTCGCCTATGTACATATTTTTATTTTGTATATTTTGTGTGTAATAAAGAATTTTATTACTATTATTATTATAATATGTGGGGTGCAATTTTAACCTTATTTTTTTTTTATAAACTACATACCTAAATGTATACATAGACTACTTAAATACTTATTAACATATAGAAGATATATATGAAGATAATATAATGTTAGGAAGAAGACATTTTTTAATTTAAAATATATTGTTCTGCTTGTTTAAAAAGAGAGTATTAAGTAGTTTTTAAAGATGTGAATTGAAGGAGCTTGTCTCTACCGAGAATTTTATTTTTATTTTATTTCATTCATTTCACCTAGAGTTCCAATAATTAACAATTTTGCTAATAATGTAAGTATATAAATCAAGAAATTAGGTAGGCGTCCGGACGGGATGTCATTAATTCCATATATCTAGAGGCCGCGCACTGGTTTGGGATGCCACATGTGTTGACACACTCTGTCAGTCACATGGGACATCCAGCCATAAAAAACCTGGGGCCGCCGCAAAATCAGCCGCACGCCTTAAGCGCAACAAGTACGCGGAGATCATCATCAATCACCATTTCATTCCATTTGCAGTTGAAACGATGGGCCCGTGGTCCGAGGAGGCTCTTGTGTTCTTCCGCGAGCTTGGTGAGAAACTCCACTTGGCTACGGGTGACGCTTTGAGTAGAGAATATCTCGTTCAAAGGGTCAGCCTCGCTGTTCAACGGGGGAACGCAGCGAGTGTCCTCGGCACACTACGCCCATCGAATAGTCGTAATTTGTAATAGTCGTAGCTGTAAAGGAACACAGGGCCATAGTGTTGCCCAAAGGAAGACTTGGCCAGTCTTTGTCTTGCCCAGCTGGTCTCGGTATTGGTCTTGTGCAAGATTCTCGCAAAATTACTCGGAAAAAACTAAGGAGCTGGCAAAGTTAGAACTAGTTCCGGTAGTTTCTCTGTGGCAACGCTCTATGTAACTAGTTCGTTCAAGAACTACTTACACAAGTCTACTGATGATCCTGACATGTATTTAGTCAATGTTAGGTAGAGATACATGTTTATATAGGTAATATGGAGGGGAGAAAAGATTTTGTTTTCAAGTTGTTTTCTTAGAAGCGGGAGAAATATGAATAGAAGAAATAAGATTGTAGGTTTTGATTGTTCCGTGGTTCTTCTTAAGCCGGCTTTCCACGGTGCATGATTTTTCGGACGGGCGTGGAAGTGATAGTGCAGACAATTCCGGATTAGGCACTTTAAAAGAGCTGTGTATCACGTTGCATTTTGAAATGACTAAATGGCTAGAGCCTATATCGAATTTAGACCCACACAGACCGACAAGTAAGCAATTAGTGCGCGGTGCGTGGCTGTCCGTGGTTTCGTCGGTGCGTGATTTATGATATTATCATGTACCTACTGTTCTAGATACACAAATATGTACCTACTATATATTTTCATTTATTTTTGTATTTATTTTATAATATTGATTTAATACAATATAATTCAATATAATATATGGTATATATGGTATGACGTTGGTCCCCTGGGAACGGGGACGTGCTCTGGTGTGGGACGCCACGTGCGTCGACACCCTCGCCGCGTCGTATCTCAGGGGGACAGCGCATAAAGCGGGAGTTGCGGCGGAAAATGCGGAGTCCAGCAAGCGGCGCAAATATGTAAGTATATTAAAAGATTACATATTTATGCCGTTTGCTGTAGAAACTCTGGGCCCATGGAGTCCAAGTGTAAAAAAGTTTTTAAAAGACATAACACCGCGTCTTGTCGTCTCCTCCGGTGACAAGAGGGCTGGCTCTTTCTTCGCTCAAAGAATCAGTATTGCAATTCAGCGGGGAAATGCAGCCAGCGTTCTTGCCACCATTCCACGCGGACGGGACTTATATCCCTATCCTTAGTATTAATTTTATTTTATGTTTTGTAAATATTTTTTTCGAATAAATGCTTCTAGTAAAAAAAAAAAATCAATATAGAGCGATGGCAAGAGACCCGACGGAATGACTGTTGGGCCGTGGAAACTTGGCAGGTCTCTGGTGTGGAATGCGACATGTGTAGACACATTAGCTCCATCTCACATCCAGACGACCTCGTCAGGCGCGGGAAGTGCGGCGTTTTCTGCGGAGACCTTGGTACCGGTTACGTATTTGCGTCAGCGAGGCGCCCGGCCAAGGAGTTGTCAAAGCGGCTGACAGAAAGGTCTGGAGATAGGAAAGCTGGCAATTATTTCTGCCAACGTATTAGCCTCGCTATACAGTGGGAAAATGTTGGCAGTCTCCTTGGGACTATCTCGGATGGGACGTCTCTAGAGAACATTTTTTATTTATAGTTTAGTTTATTTTTAATTTTATTATTTAGGTAGCTTTTATTTCATATTTAATGTATATTAATAATATAATTCAATAGTACATATCGGTGAGCAGTAGATGATCCATCATTTGGGAAGAAAAACAATGAATAAACAAAAATATATTATAAATAAGAAAAAAAAATTCTTAAAATTATAGCTGCTGTAAATAGCCATTAACACACTATAAGTAAGCTAGGCCAGACACAATTATGATAACAAAATTGTAATTTTAGATGTCCTGTTCCAAAAACTCTTCTGGCAGGACAAAGTTACGTTACAATAGTTTCGTTTAGAACCGAGTACCCTAGGAGCGCACTACTCTATAAGGTGTATCTGTTATATGTATATTCTGTATGTATTGTGTGTATTTTATGTATGTATATGTGTATGTATGTATGTATAATATATGTGTATGTATGTATTATAGTATTATTATATAAACCCTTCTCCTTCTTCCCATACCTTCTCCTCTCCCTCTTGCACAAGCTTTTATGCATATAAAATTAAAATAGATGTAAATATTAATAAAATAAACATCACCATTAAGTTAGTGAAAAGCCAGATTGCCCTATCATGGGGCACTGGGTACATACTCAGATGTATGTGCCCAGTGCCTCAGGAGGGCAAAGCAAATATAAAAAGTACATGTCCTCTTTTTACTAATATAGAATAAGCAAACACTATGTTACTAACCCCTATGGATACTATTCCGAAATAAACGCATTTTTTTTTATTTTTTTTTTATTAAAGACGGGAAAGCACTGGGTCTCCATAGCACATATCCCATGTTTTGGAGCCCAGGGCACATTATTAGTTAAAGCCCCAGCCTGCCCCCTACATTACTTCATTTTTATTTTAAAGTAGTGTTGTATTTTGTTTTTTATTTGTTATTTTATGTAAGTATTTTGTTATTTTTAAGCTATTTTGTATTAGGCTTTTTTTTGATCAATAAAATATTTGATATCTATGGATAAAAAAAAAAAAAGAACCGTGTTAACTTTTATTAAATCCGCAGTATCATGTACTATAGAATGCCAGGTTTAGTCGTTCCACACTTGGCAGAGTGGTCGTCATTTCAGGATAAATCTTCACGGACTTGGAGCTTTCTGCAGCATTTATGGATCCTGGATGAAATGAAATGAAATATTTATTTAGGCAGACAAAAAACAATTAACAATAATGACATTTGTTGGCCCCCACACTAGTGTTTTGTCCTGCAGGGGCCCTGAAGGTAATTCCAGATAGTTTCTACCACTAGACAAAGTTAGTAGGTTTATTATAAAAGTAAAGGTAAACTACAACTAATCTTAAAACTACTGTGTGTGTAATATATATAATACAATATAACATTAATATAATATAATATAATATAATATAATATAATATAATATAATATAATACAATACAATACAATACAATACAATACAATACAATACAATACAATACAATACAATACAATACAATACAATACAATACAATACAATACAATACAATACAATACAATACAATACAATACAATACAATACAATACAATACAATACAATACAATACAATACAATACAATACAATATAATATAATATAATATAACATAATATAATACAATATAAAATACAATGAGTCATTGATTAAATAATTTATTTATTTAGTGGCCAGTAACATCCTTTCAGTTTCGTCGTAGTCTAGTTTTAATAAATATTGCCTAATAATACGTTTTGCCTCACGAGCCGCAGCATTAGCTAGGTCCCATGATGCGCTCGATGGAAGTTTCTCCGCGCCGCCAGTCATTTTGGAAAAATCTAAACGTTGTTTGTACTATTTTAATATTTAGGTACACACATGTATTTTTAATTTAATAATAACGAAATAAATCATCAATGAATAAAAAACAGAGATAAAGCTTATTCCAATCCATTTTCAAAACAGATGGATGTCTTAATTCTTAAAATAACTGAAAGACCCCTTAGGCAAAACCTCCCAAGTCCTATTGGTAAATAAACTGAATAACAATGGCAGCTGTCACCCATTGTGTGGTCCAAATTTTTTGGTGTTGCGGTAACAATTTTTGGAAATTTTTATTTCAATTTTATTTTCACGACCGGGCATCAACTCTGGAATTACGTATGTATTAATTAAATAAAAACGAAAGTGCGGGCTGGCCTCATGGCTGTTTCCACTAGAGACTACATCTAGGACTTTTTGTTCTAAGGGCTGTGATGTGATATTTTATTGTAAAGAAATATATCAATTTAAATAATTATAACAATGTAAAGTGATAATACAAACGAGCCTGAGAAGGTCAAATTGTAATAAATGATTTGACTTGACTTTTGACTTCTGTCACGTACATATTTTATTTATTTATTTTATTTAAAAACTTTATTGCACTATGTACAAAGGCGGACTTAATGCCGCTAGGCATTCTCTGACAGCCAAACCTTTAGGACATTTAGACAGTAGATCAAGGGCGTACCCAGGATTTCAGCTAGGAGGGGGCAGCTCATACCTGTTTCGAGAAGATGGTCGGGTATATTGAAACAAAAAATCATGAAAATTTACTTTTATTAATTAGTTTGATTATGACACAAAACAAAATATTATATATATATATATATATATATAATATATATATATTCATTACTGTTATAATCTCTCTTTTTACTGGAAAAAATACTGTCGAGTGTCGTCCGTAACTAGATAGCGCTAGCGCTAGATGTTGTTTTCTCCAAATTATATTCGGCTTTAATCCTAGATGGCTCTGATTATCTCGTCGGGAACTCGGGAGCGGAAACTAGGAGATGCGACGGTTTCGCGGGAGATTTAAATTATTGCGTCGCTAAGAGTATACTATATCGAATGTTGTAGAATGTAAAATATTTAATTATAGATAAAATATATAAAATCAAAATATCTGACTGAAAAGATGTTTTGTTTCCAACACTTCATTTTGCGCAGAGTAGGTAACACGTTTTTAATTCCCACTTGCCGGGATAATTGCCCCTACCTGGGAACGCCCTTGCAGTAGATGGTAGGTGCAATCATTAATTTAGTTATTCTTAACAGTATTAATACATACATAACAATATTACATGCTAATACATAAATACGGAATATATAAATATATATGTATAGGTATTAGGTATTTTCCAGACAGGTCACACAGCGCCATCTACTTTCCGTGGTAAGCTACAAGGCTTGTGTTACGGAAACTAGATGGTTGATTAACTACATATTATACTTTTTTTTTTGTAAATAAATACATATTTTACATAATAAACACCCAGACCGAGACAAATTATACAATGTATAACTTGCCCCCGGTGGGAATCGAACCCACGACCTCCCGAGTTCACGGCAACGTTTGTTACCACTAGACCGGAGGCGGTATGAACATAAATTACATCAAAAATAAACAATAATATAAAATAAAACTACTTACATGATGAGGGAAGTGAAATATGATGTTGCTGCAATTGAGGATTTTTTTTTTTTTTTTTTTTTTTTTTTTTCAGACAGGTCACACAGCGCCATCTAATTTCCGTGGTAAGCTACGAGGCTTGCGTTACGGAAACTAGATGGTTGATAAACTACATATTATACTTTTTTTTTGTTGTAAATATATACATATTATACATATAAACACCCAGACCGAGACAAATTATATAATGTACAACTTGCCCCCGGTGGGGCAAGGGCAGGAAAAAGAGACATAAATTTAGTACAGTATAGTTAGAAAGAAAGTGTTTGTAAACCATATTTTTGAAGATAACTCGATTTGGAGCTTGCCTAATACCTAAAGGTAGCTCATTCCAAAGATTTGCAGCTACAACAGCATACGAATTAGAGACAAAAGAGGTGTGATGGGAAGGGTGGAGTTAGAAATAAAATTAAAATATTGTAGGTATGGAAATATATACTCGTAAATATATATATATATAATATAAATATATAATAAAGTCCGTGGATTTAGACTTGGAGGTACCAGGTTCGATTCCTGGTCGGGACACAAAAATATTTATTAATGTAAATAAAAATACATTTAATTAATATTTAATTTATTTGTTATATTTCTCGAGTTTGGTACGCTGGAGACATCGACGAGCTTGCCACTTGTCATGATTGGCCTATAGTAAAGTTGGCTAAATGTGAATCCGCTTATTTATAAGCTGACTGATTTCTGACCACCCCGAAAGTGAAACGGTCGTGATGATACTTTACTTTACTTTATATATATATATATATCGTAGGACATTTTTTGGCAGCCTTACCAGGGTAGACCTCAATGTCAAACCCTGAGGTGGTGCACATGTGGACTGTATTATGGGTGTCCTTTACAAATGATTATTGTTAATTTCCGCCACCTTTTTTAGTACACACTTTTGTTAAGATGAATTTTATTCCGAATTTGTGAAAGTAGGTCAGGGAATCATATAATTAGCACCACTCAAAGACTCTCTGAGCAAGACTCCAAAATGAACACCTTGTGAGACTCTATGGTCTGTCCGCAATCTACTATCTCGAGAACTACTGGTCTGATTTACTTTTTTTTAGAATAGTTCAAGATCTTGTTGAACAACATCAGGTAAGTCTTGTTACAAGCGGTGTTATTTTTATATACATATCACCATGGCAAGCTTGGAATATTGGTTCTTCTAGAAAAATTGCAAATGTCACATACTTTCAACGAGAACAACAAATAAGTGGTAGGCGGACTGATGTTGCCCAGTCTGCCGGGGCCGGGAAGTATCCACTGTTCGTGCCGATAAACCCAGTAAAGTGTATCCACGCGTTTCGGGATCTGGCTCGAATTGCCGTCATGCGCACTAAAGCCGGCATAGTGTTAGGGACTGATGTCAGTCATGAGTGTCTGATTCCAGTTGCTAACATAGATGGCCCTCTCGCGCTATTTACCATCAGGTAAAAAAAACATGTATCCAAAAATGTATACCGAGCTTATTTATTTATTTATTAATTCATTTCCACAGCACATTACAGAACATAAAGGTTAGTATATAATTGAGTTTATACATTGGCCAAATTAGGAAAAACACTTTATTACTGATACGTAGGTGTCAAAGAAAAGGAGAAAAAACAAGAAATACAACCAAAAGATATAGAAATTCAATTAAACAAAAAACAATAACACAAATAAAATTACAGATATCCAATATTAAAAAAAAAAAAAAAAAAAAAAAAAAAAAAAAAAAAACCTTGTAACAAAACTCTATATGTAACACTTTGCATGATACGAATAACTTTATCAGAGCGAAAACAGTCAGTGTCACATCGGAACAGTAGGTTAAAAGTTTCAACTCTTGATAATTTCGAATACATGGATGACAACTATGCAGCCCCGGATCTTGATTTTATTCGAGGCGGGGCAAACATTGAAAAATTCTGCCCCCGCCCTCGTTTATCATTTTAGCATTATCATATATATTTTTTAATTGATTAAAAAAATATTTTTTAATTAGTATAGCACAGGCCCCGGTCTATAATAAAACGTAAGTTTAAAAACAAAAATCAATTATATTATTGTAATGCACAAATTTAAATTTTACTCGTCGAGCCTTTTGTTCTGCAAACAAATCTAATGTGAGTGCATTTCACGTGCCCACTGCACGTATGCGATTCCTGCGGGCAAGCTCCGCGCCGTCGTTGACCTATGCTTATGCGCCCCGCAAAAAATAATTTATGTGCTTCAAGTACTAGACGTTTCTGTGGTCAAAGTTGCTTTAATTATGAGTTGAGTATTAGCTTGAATTTGCCGCCCTCTAAAATTGCCGCCCGGGGCATGGGCCCCCGGCTTGCCCCCCCCCCTAGATCCGGGGCTGCAACTATGAAATAAAAACTACAAAATCTAGGCCGTGACAAGAAAAACACGTCAAAGTCAAAATATCTTTATTCACATAAACCTATTAGAGGTATTTATGAAACGTCATTAATTTAAATCTTTTGAATGATTCTACTCCTGCTAGTAGAAGACTAAGCAGCAAAGTGGTAAGCTCATAGAAGAAGACCAGCAGCTTAGCAGATTCCAGTGACCTGTTAATGTTTAATCTGACTGAGAAAGGAATCTGCAAGAAAACTTCAGCTATATCAGATTTACAAAATAAAACATATACAGATCTGCACCACAACGATCAATTAATGACCTTTTAAATTTAGTTACCTATGAGATAAAAATGAGAAATATATTGTTCTTACGTACATTTGTCATAGAGAACATCACCATTATAGGATCCCAGATGAACTAGCTGTATCAGCCTATAGGCCAGACATCTTAGTGTTTTCTCGGAACTTGAAAAAAGTTATCCTTATTGAACTTACCGTTCCGTGGGAATCAAATATTCCAAAAGACCACAACATGAAGTCGAATAAATATTATGATCTCACAGAAGAAATGATCAGGAACGGGTTCAAGACTCAGCTTTACGCAGTGGAAGTTGGTGCAAGAGGAGTTCCAGCAAAATCTTTGCATCACTTACTGAAAGAATTGGGCCTAAGCAGGTCTGCCGTCAATACATTTATGGAACGAGCTCCCAAGACGGCATTAACGGAATCATACAGTATTTGGTTGGGTAGGGAGAGAAGTAGAATGGTGGATGGTGAGCGTATTATCGCGCAATAGAAAAAAAGGAGGCCTCCTTTTCTTAAACCAGCCAATTATCGGTCGCAAGCCCGAGACACCATTCTTCTCATCTCTTACCCACACACGATGGACCCGGCACCCGCACCACACACGGTGAATCCATGGAATGCTTAGAAATTTGTCTTCTCTACCACAATTCGAGATTACCAGTAACTAGGGTTAGACTTCGTAAGTGTCCTTTTAATAAAACTAAAGGTGTATTAATGTAAGTGGCATGGTGTGTCAATGTATTAATGTAAGTGGCGTGGTGTGTCGATGTATAAAAAATATATTTAATAAAACTTCAAATAAAAGTGACCGCTAAACAATTAATTTAAAATTAGAACCGTCGACATCCAAAACTTATGACACACGGCAAAAAAGCGGAATCACATTAACAGCTAATTTTGGGTTTATTTTATTGTTATACCCATACATACGATGTAGACGTATATCTAAAACATGTCCTAGTTGGACCTATTATATGTCGACAAAAATAACGTAGGTATTTATAATTTATTTTAGAAGTCCAAGATTTTATAATGATAAATAATCATAATTAATTATTTATTGTACAAAAACAAGTGCAGGTGTTTTTTTTTTATACTAACTAGCACGACATGTGACCTTGCGGTAAGTGGCTTGCGAGGTCCATGAATGTGAGCAACTGGAATCTGAGACTCATGACTGACATCAGTCGCTAACACTATGTCGGCTTGACTAAGCATGACGGCAATTTGAGCCTGATCCCTAAACGTGTGGATACACTTTACTGGGTTTATCGGCACGAACGGCGGATACTTCCCCGCCCCGGCAGCCTAGGAAAATTACCACCATCAGTCCGCCTACTACCTATTTGTAAATATAACAAAATAAAAAAAATAATGGACCTTCTTTGCCTATTTAAGAAAACAGTTGTCAATAATTATTTAATTATTTGTTTGGAGGTTCTTCGCGCCATTTTGCGTAGACATGTCACGTGCAAGTTTTTGTTTTGTAAATTAATTTACTGTGGATATTATTGGTCAAAAGTGGTGTTGTTTTGTTTAATAATGTGCTACAATGTGAATAATTATGGAAAACGATAAATTGGACTTTAAATATAGGGCACAAGTTGCAGTTTATTTTTTGCGGTTTTCCCGCGCTGTCAACTCCCATATTTTACCCGACGTGTTTGAGGTATGGTGCCGCGAGTGACTCCAAGAAAAGCATTAAATTCTGCAGCATCTGGAATTTGATGATGACCTCATTATCTCATAGAAAAGAAAGATATATTACGTCAGACTTGACTGTATGGGCTAGACCCTTTGCCTTCCCTATCATCTCATTCATCATCCATCGGGGGAAGAGAACCAAAAAAAATAAAAATTAATTATTTGTTTTTTTGCTTTGTGAAACGCGCAATTGACAACTTCCCATACATTTGTGTAAATGACAGTTCCCTTCTTAACTAAGTATTTCATAAGATATGTTTTGTGACACGCATTTCTCGCAAAACCTGTTATTTTTTACTTAAGTACCAGAATACGATCGAGAAACTGACTGTATGTCTATGTTAATGCTCCAGTACGGTTATTCGACCTTCGATTATAACTGTCAGATAGTTTGATGAATTCCCTGAGTTGGTCGGTTTTTGTTTTAGCCGACAATTAGTTAAGGATTCGTTTTGGACCACGCCGATTTGTTAATATTTGACACTTATAAATATAACGGCGTTTTAATCATCCATACCCATACTTAAACTTTTTAAACTTTCGCGCATATTCATATAAGTTTTTATAATTTTAACGGGTCTTTACGCGATTTACCTTAGAGACATATTTCTCCCGACGTTCAGCCAAGTTGCATTGGCCGTGGCCAGTCGACCTGTGACCACGGCCAATGCAACTGGGCTGAAACGTCGGGAGAAATATGTCATACCCATACTATCTGAGATATGTCTAAGAGCGACTGTTGCGGCGCAGTTTTTATTATTTAAGACTTTAGACCTCCTTTCTCAATGACATAGAACGATGTTGAAATTAGAAGATATTATTGACATTAATAGATTGTATTTTGTTTTTGACTCGGACATCATTTTCTCTAAATATATCAGACAGACGATATAGCGACCTTCACCGATCGGTTATCCGAATGAAATCTACTTTTATATAATCATCATCAGCCTGTATCTCTCCACTCTTTCGCTACCCTCATCCAACACCCACCAGCCACCTTATTTAGGTAATCTGTCCATCTGGCGGCGGGTCTTTAGCGGAGGATATTTAATTTATTTTTTACTTATTAGGACATCAATCCTCGCCAAGCCGTCTGGCCAGCGTGGCGAGTGTAGGCCAAATACTCCAGATATATGATCTGGAAGGCCCATCTCCAGCAGTGGAGGTCTAGGACGCTGTGTTCTAGGGGCTGTAATGATGACATCATAGATTTGTTTTTATAAATATTGGATTGTTCGAGCGAGAGGTTAAATCCTTTTATTTATTTATTTAAACCTTATTGCACTATGTACAAAGGGCGGGCTTAATGCCGGTGGGCATTCTCTAGCAACCAACCTTTGGGACAATACAGAACATTACAGTCATGAGGCTAGGTGCAAACGATTGTAAGAAACGTTGCCAAATAAATTCATTTAATCTTACATACAATAGATATTAAAATTAATACACATACATACAAATATGTACACAATAATACATATACTACACACTATATTGGCTATACTATACAATACATACTTATATACGCTGTGAGGAGCTCTTTAGGTAATGAAAGTAAACCAGCTTTTTAAACAGCGGTTTGCTGGGTGCTTGGCAAATTTCAACAGGTAAACTGTTCCAGAGATTTGCGGCCACTACTGCGAATGAGTTAGACTGAAAGCTAGAGTGATGACAAGGGATAGATAGAACAGAATTTTGTGACGAACGAAGAGATGTGTAAAGAAAGAAGTATCATCACGACCGTTTCCCTTTCAGGGTGGTCAGAAACCACGCTTATAAAGCAGCGGATTCACATTTAGCCAAACTTTACTAAAGGCCAATCATGACAAGTGGCAAGCTCGTCGATGTCTCCATCTCCGTACCAAACTCGAGAAATATCACAAATAAATTAAATATTAATTAAATGTACCTATTTATTTACATTAATAAATATTTTTGTGTCCCGACCAGGAATCGAACCCGGTACCTCCGAGTCTAAATCCATGGACTTAACCGCTAGACCACGAGGGCAGAAAATATCTAATATAAGATAAGATAAGATATAATTAAGAAATATTTATATGAAAGTGAAAATATAGGTAGGTATATGAGTAATATACAAACAGTATAAAATAATTACAATATGAAATGATTAAAAAGAAATTCTAACATTAAATAAAAAAAAATAAAAAAATAGAAATATTTTAATCATTCATTCTACAACCGGCCGTTACATAACTATATAGATAGGTGTTCTATTTAGTCTACAAAATACAAAATAAAAACCCATTGCAGTGGAATTTTTGATGCATCACCAAAAAATGCTCGCCTAGTTTGATTACACGAATTAGGCGGGAAAACGAGAGTTGGAGCAATTTACTTGGCACGCGAGGTATGTCGACCAATCAGAGGTAAGGGTTTTGATCCACTGTCGACGATAAGCGAGAAGCGAGTTATATGAAGCTATATGGGCTATGTTTGACTTGGAAATAGAACCTTCAAAGCGCTGACGCTTTAAGCCAATCCAAACAGTTTTAAACTCTAGGTACTCGAGGCGTTGCTCTGTCGGCGTCTTTCTTGATATCGAGAAGGCGTTTGACAGAGTCTGGCACGACGGTCTCTTCTACAAACTTCTCGACACGTCAGTCCCAGCAATGGCAGTAAGGATCCTGGCGTCATTCCTGGAGGGACGACGATTCCACGTCGCTGTGGAGGAACTTATTTCTGTGGAAAAGCCAACTCTGGCTGGGGTTCCACAGGGCAGCTGCTTATCTCCCGTACTTTACACGCTGTATACTAATGACATCCCAACAGTCCTGGAGGAGGACGGAAAGGACAAAGAGGAGGATGTCATGCTTGCACTGTTTGCGGACGACAGTGCCTACTTCAGCTCTTCTCCAAGTCAATATAAGGCTGCTGACAAAATGCAGGACCTCCTGGATCTTCTCCCTGCGTGGTTGGACAAGTGGTGTATGTCCATCAATGTCGGCAAAACTGCCGCATTGATGACATCCAGATGCCGGCTGCCTCCACCACTGCAGCTTCGGGGACAGAACATCGAGTGGACTCCGACCGTCAAATTCCTGGGCTGCATCATTAACAGGACGTTGACAATGGGTGAAATGGCCTGCCACGCCATCAATCAGGCGAAGGCGGCCCAGGCGGCTCAGGTTGAAGGTCCGGATTTATAAGATGTTCATTCGTTCTCGTCTCACCTATGCTGCGCCAGCCTGGACAAGACCAACAGGGACAAGATTCAAAGTCAGCAGAACATATCGCTCAGAGTGGTTTCCCGAACGCCGTGGTTCGTGCGTAATTCCGTCATAGTTCGAGATTTGGAGATGCCTACTATTGAGGAGTTTGTCGTTGGTCTGACTAGACGTATGTTATATCGGGCCGACAACGGACACTTCAAGCATCTCCAGAATATCGCTCCGTCTAGTGCACCGCCATCATACATTGTATACATACATTAAATTAATACTTAATTTATTTGTGATATCTCTCGAGTTTGGTACGCTGGAGACATCGACGAGCTTGCCACTTGTCATGATTGACCTATAGTAAAGTTGGTAAATGTGAATCCGCTTATTTGTAAGCGTGGTTTCTGACCACCCCGAAAGGGAAGCGGTCGTGATGATACTTTACTATAAATAAACTTAAATTAACAACTGAAAAGAAATAAGTAAAAACTAAAAAGAACAAAACAAGCCCAAGGAGAATCCGTCCGCAAAAAGTTTGTTAACCGCATTTTTTTAATACTAGCACGACATGTGACCTTGCGCTTACCTGATGGTAAGTGGCGCGCGACTCAATCATAAATGTTAACAACTGGAACCAGACACGAATGACTGTCATCAGTCCCTAATACTTTGCCGGCTTTACTTTTGGCAGAAACCACGCTTTATTTTTAAATATTATTATTACTAGATTGTAAGCAGACACGGCCATTTTACAGCCACGAATTTATATTTAAGGACATAAATGTTATTAGATTATAAGCTGACACGGCCTTTTTACAGCCACGAATTAAATTTTAAGTATCTAGTTATAAATAAGTACAAAATCCTCGCTTATGGCAACAATGTTTTATTTATTATAATTGTATTGCTGTTAGATTCGGTTCAGCCATGGCTGCTGATAGTATATTTTTTATAAAATATATTCTCTTGTTTGATTACTACTTTTAATTATTTTTTTATTTTTCAATAATTTACTATATATTTGTATATTATTTAGTTGTATTTGTTATATAGGTATTATTTTTAAGCTTATCCCTATTATTATTATTTTTTATGCAAAATCTACATATGTTTAATATTTAAGTGAAAACTTTGCTGGACAGTGTAACTTTTAGAATTGTTGTAATTATGTATTAAGATCTGTATGTTTCCTGAATAAATAAAAATATATAAATATATGTATTGACAATATCCAAGTGTTGTGTACTAATCTAAGGAAATAAATGATTTGATCTCCATTGCTTTTGTTAGCATATTTTATTATTACTATTTAGTGGATTTTATTGGGATAAAAGATCGGTGAATGTCGCTCTTGTATAACGTTTTATTCATATCCATAAGACCGCCTTAGTTGCAATCTTGGATCTCGCATTAGTTTTTCCTCTTATGTATAAGAATTAGGTTTTTTGTAAATGTTCTTAGAAGTTGATATGCATTTAAATCGATATCTCAGAACGTGTGCAAAATTAAATTGTCAAAAATAAATACATATTAATAATATCAAATAATAGTGCCTACATATCAAATTTTTGCTTAAAACATTATTATTGGTCTATACTATTTAATAGTAGTGACCTAAACAGTTAAATTAGTAAACTGGTTCTGTAGGTTATATATCACTTATTTAAAAAAGGTAAGTTGTTCTGATTTTTATCATCGTCATCAAAGCCCCTGGAACATAGTTCTAAACCTCCACAGAAGAGATGGGACGTCCAAAAAACATTACTGGGAAATTTGGACAACGCCACGCCCGCCGCGCTGGCCAGACAGGTTGGCGATGGTCTGATGTCAATTATAATCAATATTAATACTAGTTTTTATAATTTTAACAGGTCTTTACGCGATTTACCTTAGAGACATATTTCTTCTGACGTTTCAGCCAAGTTGCATTGGCCGTGGTCACGGGTCGACTGGAGCTATGCGGTGTAGTCTCGTACATACTTGGCGGTAGATGTAAACCTACCCACTTATCACTTTAAAACTTTTTAGAAATCACGACACACGACACTTACAATATCCTTGGAGACACCGGGCGATTTTTCCTGGCGTCGAAACCTTTTGATTACTGGATTCCACGATGAAGATAGCTTATAACCCCCCTCTCGATTGAAATCTTTGTGTTTAATTATTTCGATCGCTTCACGTACTATTCTAGGGTAATAGGGACGAGCGGTGGAGAGAAACGTCGGGAGAAATATGTCTCTAAGGTAAATCGCGTAAAGACCTGTTAAAATTATAAAAACTATTATGAATGTGCGTGAAAATTTAAAAAGTTTAATATTATTACTATTCCAATAGTTGGTATTAGTGGAAGCGATACCGACGACGGCTTCACAGTCCTTAGAACACATAGTCCTAGACCTCCACTGTTAAAGATAGGCCTTCCAGAACATATATCTGAAGAAGTATGATGTCAATTTTAATGACAATTTATTAAGGAACTGGGACCGATGTCTATATAGTTCCCCGAGCCACGATAACTGGTATTGTAAATCTATGACATATTTAGGTAAGAAAAGTATTCACTGGTACATACTGAGGTTCGAAACGCAAACCTTTTTTACAATAGAGCCAACACCGCTTAGCGGCTTAGTTTTATATTTTATTATCTTTTTATTTAAAAATATTATTTAATATAAATTAAGTTAAAATTATTATTTTTTATATATTAAGGTATTTTTTTACATGTATATATTTCAGAATAATATAATATATGTCAAATCAAATCATTTATTTCCTTTGGTTGTCACAACAACACTTGGATATTGTCAATACATATTTTCTCCATAGTTTACTATTATTTAGATTATAAAATAACCAGCAGCTACTAAAAATAAAAATAACTGTATTCGAAGTCAAAGAGTTCAAGTTTACATTTTATAAGTAAGTAGGTATAAAAAATAGGGTGGACCCATCATATCAGCTATACCATCATCTTTGACTAAAATACTGTTGCCATAAACAAGTTTTTGCTTAAAACTAGGTAGTTAAAATTAATTCGTATGTGCCTCGTAGTTGCGCGAAATAAAGATTAAGAATAATAATTAATATTATTGTGCTCTCCAAGGCCAGAAACTATGGTTTCCTTCCTTTGACAAATGTACCTACCTACCTAAACGTGTATTTCTTATCGTAACATATCCATTTATCCGCGACCTTTTTTGGATTTTAAGAAAAGCATTCTACAACCGTATCACTACTATTGTAGGTTACCTAAATCACTTATTCCGGATGTTTTGTATAGCGAGTTTTTGTAGAGGCTTATAGCTTCCCACCATGAGTAATGTTAGTATTGTTATATTGTTTTTCTATAAATATATTTCTATTAGCAAGCACAGTGGTAGAGACGGGTGACAGTGTCAGACTGACAGTGCTGTCAGACTGGTTAGACTTTGTCGCTTTAAGCACTTTTTTTCCACTTTATTTCGCTTTGAAAATCGTTCGACTTGGCGTTGCTCTATGGTTTTCATATATTTTAAGCAAAATACGGCAAAAAGCGCGCTTTGCTCTCAAGTCGAACATATCATTAGTATAACAAAAGAAATATAGTGTTTCCCCGACCGGTAAGATATTTTAGTTTTTTTATTTTATTTTCTTTATTAGAGTTAACATTGTACATTTTTTATCAGTTAACAATAATAAGATCATGCAATACCACAATACAATAACCAGATATTAATATATAAATGAACTTAACAGCTAAATCAAAATAATAATAAACATAAGCTAGTAAATTAAACAAACAAAAACAAAATAATTAATAATTTGCTTTTTAAATCCTGCAGAACCCTAAATCTAACTTTGATCCTTTCGACCTGACCTCTAATTATTTCGATCGTTTTTTTGTAGAATAACTATTAGTTTTTTGACTGCCTCCTGTAGATTTAGAAGTGAGTCGATAGAGAACAGAACATTTATTGTGGTATTCTCGAGTCTAGTACGTTAGAGACATCGACGAGCTTGCCACTTGTCATGATGGTCTTAGGACCATCATGAAAATGTTGGGTAAATGCAAATCCGATTCTTCAAAATGATAAAAAGAGCAACGGTCAACCTATGGCACGACATGTGACCTCGCGCCTACCTGATGGTAAGCGATGAGAGCAACTGTCATATATGTATATGGCTGCATATTTTATTTAATATAAAAGATAAAAAATAATATAAATTAAACCTCATAAAAAATAAACTATAAGTATAAATAAGATAATAAAATAGTTAAGATTATGTTGGGTGCATCAGTATAGGTTAAGAAGTTAGGTTTAGTATGTAAATTAATTGTAGTTTTATGCTTAAAATGTGAGTATTTTTGATTTTATTGTAAATTGTGTTATTTTATATGGGTAATGCCTGAAATAAATGATATTGATAATTGATAAATATGTCCTCTATAGACGACCCTTCAGGTATAGACCTAAGGAGACTGGCAACATTTCCCCTCTGAATAGCGAGGCTAATATCTACGTTTGCGTTGGCAGAAACAATTGCCAGCTTATCTTTTTTTTCAATTCAATTTATTTATTTATTTTTATTTAAAAACTTTATTGCACTATGTACAAAGGCGGAATTAATGCCGCTAGGCATTCTCTGACAGCCAAACCTTTAGGACATTTAGACAGTATAGATGGTAGGTGCAATATTAAGTAAGTCCATATATATCAATATATACATACCAATATTTACTTACTATTACATAACACGTACATAAATAAATTATATATAAATACACTATATACACATAATAAATATACAAATAAACCACTTAAACGATGAGGAAAGTAATATAGAAATAATGATGTAGTTGCTGCAAATGAAAAAGGAAAAACTATATAAAAAATAGAAAAGATGAAACAATTAGGTTGATAAGAAGTACCTATATACTAAATTTTTGAAGATAGCTCGATTTGAAGCTTGTCTTATATTTAATGGTATGTCGTTCCAGAGATTTGCAGCAACAACAGCAAACGAATGGGAGACAAAAGAGGTGTGATGAGAAGTAATGGAGAGTGTGGAGTTGAAACTAGATCGAAGGGTTCGATCGTGAATAGAGCCAAGAAATGTGAAGCTGTCTTTAAGATACTGAGGCGTGCCGGGTTCATTCAGGATACTATACAGTAAGCAGAGAACTCGACAATTTCGCCTCTTACGAATAGGGAGCCATTTGAGTTTATCCCGAAAAGACGAAATATGATCATACTTGCGTAGACCAAAGATAAATCTAATGCATGTGTTGTGCAAACGTTCCATTTTGTTGAGTAAATCTTGTGAAAGGTAAACATCGCCGTATTAGTTTATTTAATTTTAGGTCTTCTATTTACAATATATATTAAGAATATATGTTTTTTTTTTTAAATTAATGTTATATTTATTATTATTATTTATGTTCTCTCTGCTCTGTTCAAGTACTTGTGAAAATCGTAGAAAAGCTTGTGTATCGATTTGTTGGATCTCTAGTCAAGACGCAGGCAAAGTAACAAAGCCCATAAAGATTGTTATCAGAGTAAAGTCATTATGCTAATTAGGGCCATCAGAACACATCGTAATGACGGGGACGGCATTATGCAACCTATACTTAGTACGCCGAGGGACGACACCGCATAGTTTTAAAAATATAACGAGTTTTTTTTTATTATTTGGATTTTACGACTGAACAGATTTACGATGAAACCAAAGAAGAGTATAAATACAATAGACATCATTCATCTTGTAATAAGATTCGGGCTCAATTTTTAGGAAAATTATTCTAACAAATTACAATTTAAGTTAAAGCTAAAATCCCGTCCGTCCTTGAACCATCAGGACCTTCACGTAGTGATGGTAAAAGGCCGGATGGTATGTCCCGTATACCATGGAGTGAGGGAGTCTTGTTTGGGATGCCACCTTTGCCGCTTGCCACATTTCCTCTACATCAAAAAAGGCCGGTTCGGCTGCTCATACAGCCGAATTTAGAAAGCACATCAAATAAAATAGCATTAAACAAAATTATAACTTTGTGGCATTTAGGGTTGAAACAAAAATATATTCTCTTAATACCCACAAATTCATAAAAGAGCTGGGTAAACAAATTTTTTCAAGAGTGTGGCGATCCCAAATGCCATAACTACCTAAAATAGAATATGTCGATTATAATTCAACGAGGAAATGCGGCGAGCGTTTTAGGTACCCAGTTTATTTTGTAGAATAGTTTTAATTTCATATGTATTTTTAGTTTTATTTATAATTAGTTTTTTAATCAATTTTATTTTAATATTTTTGTATCTAAGTACTTCGAATAAATATATTTTACATTTAAGTAGAAAAAACCTTTTATTTTTAAATGTGAATTCGCTTCGTTCCGCTTGGTTTGTGAGCACCCCGAAAGAAAGTCAAACAAATAAATTTATTGTGATATAAGTACATATTTTTATAACATGCTAAATAACTCTATACGGTAGAGTGAAGTCAGTAATGTGTCTGTACGCTTCGCGAGGTGACCCCGTGCTGAAGTTGAGCATGATTACCCTGTCCTTACTAACATACCAAAATTTTAATGTGGTAATGTTTAGTTTATAAATAATCCGTAAATGGATTAGCAATTAAATACATAAATATAAATTAAATGTGGTTAAATTATGATATCCCTCACCACTAATCGATTACACAACATGCTAATACACCCATCTACCTGTAAATCCATTTAGTTTAACTCTTATTGGAATTATTTCTGATTTCGCCAGTCCCAGGCCACTTAGCCATTCCTTCAGACGTGTCCTACCGCTGTATTTAATCAGACTTTGTATTATTTGAGGTTGTATCTGGTAATGTCGTACGGAGCAGAGACGTGGACACTAACAGTGGGTCTGGTCCATAAATTCAAGGTCGCTCAGCGAGCCATGGAGAGAGCTATGCTTGGTGTATCTCTGATGGATAGAATTCGAAACGTTGATATTCGTCAGAGAACGAAAGTTACTGACATAGCTTTTAAAATTAGCAAGCTGAAGTGGCAATGGGCCGGACACATCTGCCGCAGAACCGACGATCGATGGGGCAAACGGGTTCTAGACTGGAGACCACGTACGGGAAGACGCAGAGTGGGACGACCCCCCTCCAGATAGACAGATGACCTAAAGAAGGTCGCTGGTGGGGGTTGGATGAGGGTAGCGAAAGATCGCGTTAAGTGGCGAGCCTTAGGGGAGACCTACATCCAGCAGTGGAGAGATACAGGCTGATGATGATGATGATGTATCTGGTTAAACAGTCTAGGGCCGAGCCAGTAATAGAAGCGTGATCCAAATGTTGTATTTTATTTTATTTATTATTTAAGGTACACTAACAGGTTACAATTAAGACATATCAAGCACAAATTTACAATAATTTATAAAGTCGGAATTGCAACCCAAGGGCAGTGTACACGGCATGCTACACATAGCTACTTGGATGATTAGAGTCAACTGTGTTTTTCAGTTTTAAAATTTTAGGTTTCATCCATTTCATCATTATCAATATATTAATACTACACACATCAAAAGTGTCTAGGGATCAACATATATTTTTGCAATAACTTTTCTCCTGATTGATATTCATTAAAATTTTCTTTAAGGATTGATCAAATAAAATGTTTTCGTTTGTCTACAGTAACGATAAACCAAGTCACCTTTGCATTAGTAAAAAAAATTGCCATTTTCCTAATAAAGGGATTTTTGACATTTGAACCACTAACATTAAAGTTCGAAAAAAAGACTGAAATAACAGTTTTTTTTTTAATTTTATTGGGTAACTTAAACAATTAATAATCCGTGTTTCTACCGCGAACACTAACAACACAAGAACATCGGTTTGGCATACTCAAAATGAGTTCATCCAAATCACGCTGTGGAATGGCCGCCCATGTTCGTTGCAACAACAAAAAAAGGTCTTCTTGCGACTGGATACCCTCCATATTCGGCAGAGCTCTTCTCTGAAGAATATCCCATGCATGCTCAATCGGGTTCAAGTCTGGCGACTGAGCAGGCCAGGGCAGGACATTGATGTTAGCTGCGGCGAGAGTCTGTCTTACAACTCTTGCGGTGTGCGGTCGTGCATTATCATGCATTAACTGAAATAAGGGACCGATATGCACTTGTAGAGGAACGACGACGTCTGATACAACCGTCTCAGCATAAATTTGAGCGTTGAGGTTGCCTCTGATCCAAATCAACTCAGTTCTTCCGCCGATCGAAATACCCGCCCATACCATGATGGTTCCACCACTATAAGGATGGACTTCCTGGCAGGATTTTAATCGCTGTTGGCGTCCAGGGGTTCTCCAGTGTCGTATACGTCTTGTATCCGGCCTCATACCAAAACGAGACTCATCAGAAAAGCACACGAAACGCCATTGTTCTTCTGTCCAATTTCTGTGTTCAAGAGCCCATTGATATCGAGTCCTACGATTGTGCATTGCTATAGGTGGTACCCGTAGCGGTCTTCGGGAATGAAGGTTCACTTCATGCAAGCGGTTTCTGACTGTTTGGTCGCTAATTAAGTTCCCTGAAGAGCGATGAAGGCTCACGGCTAACATCATGGCGGTTATTGTTGGAGTTCTTCGAGCTGTGATTTGAATGTATCGGTCTTGTCTCCGTGTGGTGCAGCGATACCGTCCTCCATGGCGCTCAGCCACGGTACCAGTGGTTCGGTAACGTGTCCAAAGTCGACTGATAACACTCTGACTTGTATTCAGAGCTAAAGCCACAGTACGTTGCCGGGAACCAGCTTCTATCATTCCCACGGCTCTGATCATTTCTTCCCTGCTTAAATGACGTCGCCGCTCCATAATAACGTTGGTTTTAATCAGTAGTAGGGAAACAGTAGCACTAATAATGTCTTCAATGCGTCTTATGTTTTTATAGGGAAAATATTGACAGCTGATTTTCATCTTTTACTCGAATTTGATTGACAGTTCCTGTTTTAAATTATGAAATGCACCAAAAAGGATCCATATAAATTTATAAAATCATAAATTTATTACAAAGCCACATCTCAATCACAAGAAATCCGCATAAACATGCTTGATCCCTAGACTTTTTTGATGTGTGTATATATGAGAATAAATATATTATTATTAATGTCAATTTATGTTGAAAGTTATATCATAGGCTATTTATTTATTTAAAACTTTATTGCACATAAATTACAAAGGCGTGACATAATGTCGCTTGACATTCTCTGCCTGTCAGACCTTCGGGACAACGAGAACATTTATGTGAGGTAGGTGCAATATATCAATTAAAATTAAATATATTAAAAATATACGTCTATAGAATATTATTTATTGCTTATAATAAATATTTATTAATAAAATTACATACGAATTCATACACACATACATATATAAACTACATAAATAAGTTATACTATTTATATACTACATAAACATAAATTAGGTACTACGTACTTAATGTATGTATGTATGTATGTACTTATGTATTAGTATAAGTGAAAAAAGTAAATATAAGAATAGTAAAAAGTCACTTTACGTTAGTTTACAATCAATAACACTTGTCTCTTAAATAGACTAACATTTGGGTTGAAAATGTCTAGATTCACAGTATCGCTGGAAAGGTAGGTATTTGTCCATCAAAGAGTAAAATTTTACTTAATAATAATGTTTAAGATGGTAAGTACATTAAAAGATTACATATTTGTGCCATTTGCTGTAGAAACTGTGCAATTTAGCACAAATCTCTATACAAGATAAACTCACAACTCCCTTTTATCTGTCCCCTCTCATCACTCTTCATTTGTCTCTTTGTAGCTGTTGCTACTAATTTGTGGAATAATCTACCTGTCAACATACGTCAAGCAACTACAAGGACATTATTTAAAAAAACTGGTGTTAACACACTTTCTAAATGGCTCCACACAGCGTTAGTAAGTAGTATATATATATATATATATATATGTATCTTTATGTATAATAATGTGTATGTATTAGTATTTAGTTTATTGATATTATAATATTTTATATAATGTAAGTATATATTAGTTTACTGTTAATTTTCATTAATTATATTATTATTATCTTTATGATTGCACCTTTATATGGTTAAATTAGTCCCCAAGGTTTGGCTGTCAGAGAATGTCTTCAGGCATTAAGTCCGCCTTTGTACTTTGTGCAATAAAGTTTTTAAATAAATAAATAAAATTAAATAAAATATGTCTTTTAAATAGTAATTCTATTGTAACGCTAACGGCTTTTGCTCTGCGTTCTAGGAGTTTCTATACTCGTAAATAAATCTTCAATAAACCTCAAAACTTTTAACAGTTCTAAACATAGCTATGGCTTATGATAAATGCCCCTTAACCCGGTCGCAGTGACGTCACAAGATTGTTAATCCTTCAGCAAAAATTGTATGAAATGGGATCTATACCAGGTTGCGTGTTCCGAGCTATCAATCAGTCGAATTATATTGTCTTGTGTGATAGCTTCAAATTGTCCCGAATAAACTAAACGGGCGAAAGGATCGAGAGGAAATTACAGCGAATGGAGACGTGGACCTATATTTACATGGACCGACAAATCATCAGATTAAGTCAAAGTCAAACTGTCTTTATTAACGTAAACCTATTACAGGCATTTATGAAACGTTATTAATTAAAAAAATGTGAATCCGCTTATATAAAAAGCGTGGTTTCTGACCACCAAGAAAGGGAAACGGTCGTGATGATACTTAAACGTAAACGTAAAAGTAAACGTAAACGTAAAAGTAAACGTAAAAGTAAACGTAAACGTAAAAGTAAACGTAAAAGTAAACGTAAAAGTAAACGTAAAAGTAAACGTAAACGTAAACGTAAAAGTAAACGTAAACGTAAACGTAAAAGTAAACGTAACTGTAAAAGTAAACGTAAACGTAAAAGTAAACGTTAACGTAAACGTAAACGTAAAAGTAAACGTAAACGTAAAAGTAAACGTAAACGTAAAAGTAAACGTAAACGTAAACGTAAACGTAAAAGTAAACGTAAACGTAAACGTAAAAGTAAACGTAAACGTAAAAGTAAACGTAAACGTAAACGTAAAAGTAAACGTAAACGTAAACGTAAACGTAAACGTAAACGTAAAAGTAAACGTAAACGTAAACGTAAAAGTAAACGTAACTGTAAACGTAAACGTAAAAGTAAACGTAAACGTAAATTAAAGTTAAAGTTGAAGTTGAAGTTGAAGTTGAAGTTGAAGTAGCGGTTAAGTCCGTGGATTTAGATTCGAAGGTTCGATTCCTGGTCGGAACACGAAAATATTGACTAATATAAATAAATACATTTAAATAATATTTAATTTATTTGTGATATTTCTCGAGTTTGGTACGCTGGAGACATCGACGAGCTTGCCACTTGTCATGATTGGCTTATAGTAAAGTTGGCTAAATGTGAATCCGCTTATTTATAAGCGTGGTTTCTGACCACCCCGAAAGGGAAACGGTCGTGATGATACTTTTTAATATAATATAAATCTGTACTAATATTTCTTTAAGAGGGTTTTTGAGGTGGCGTAAAAATAAATAAATAATTTATTATTATATTTATAAATTAAAAAACCTTTATCATAAACTTTGTATTATTTTATTTTTATACTAGCACCGTCTAGCACGACATGTGACCTTGCGCCCACCTGATGGTAAGTGGCGCGCGAAGTCAATAATTGTTAGCAACTGGAATCAGACACTCATGACTAACATCAGCTCCTAACACTATGCCGGCTTGACTGAGCATGACGGCAAGTCGAGCCTGATCCCGAAACGTGTGGATACACTTTACTACAATGGATATGGTCCAACGGTGGATACTTCCCCTCCCCTGCAGACCGGAAAAATTACCACTACCACAGTATCACTTCCGCGATTTGTTTAATGAAGCGGATTCACAATTAGTCAACTTTATTACAAGCCCATCATGACTGTGGCAAGCGCGTACCATACTCGAGAAATATCTCAAATAAATTAAATAAATTACTGTGTTTCGACCAGGAATCGAACTCAGTACCTCCGCGTTTTAAATCCACGTACTTAACTGCTTGACACCAGAGGCAGTTATATTGTAAATATAATATTATAGAGTTCTTCAGAGCACTAACCATACGCACGCTCAGAGAGACCACACCTCAGCAAATCAGCTCATTCAAGAGTTTCAGAGATCCATATTAATATTATAAATGTCTGTGTGTCTGTCAGTCTTTATGTTTATCTCACCTTAACGTCTATATTACTGAACAGATTTTGATGAAATTTGGCAGAGATATTGAATAAAATACACGTAACATTCTTGAAGTTTACTTTCTTTAAATAATGAGGTATTATGAAAAAGTTACGCTAGTCGATTACAGATGGCGCACACAACATGAGCTCCAATCTCTGCTCAGTAGAAACGTATATATAAAAAAAACTAATATCTATAAAAGGCAGAAGTTTTACTAGTAATATTTTACTAGTAAATTTACTATAATTATAAGTAATACACATTTAATATAAAAATGGCAATTCCGCTCTATCTTTTTTATTTGATTTCGTTGAGTGTAGTCAAGCCAGTCCGTGTAATATACGTCGTCGACAGGCAGAGGTCATTACTAGATGCATTCTAATCGAAATAAAATCCATTTAACGTTCCTTTAGTTCAATTACTCAACATTTTATTTTCTTTACAAAACCTACAGAATTACAAACAAGTGCTGGACTCCGCATTTTCCGCTGCGGCTCATTATAATATATATTATAGGTATGTAGGTATATATATATTCAGTATATGTAATATTATTATGTAAGTCTATTATAATAAATTACACCCTTCGTTGTTACCTCTCCACACTTCCAAAGGTTGGTTGTGAGAATATGCGTAAAATAATTTAGTGAACAAATTAATTTTTGAATTTGAATTTGAATTTAAATATGTTGACCCTAGCACGGTCCATGGGCGGTACCTGGGTCCATGATCTGTGGTAACCGTCCAAATAGAGGAGTTGCGCCGTTCCCTGATCGCGGAAATAGACAGCACCCGTCGCAAAATATATGTATGAAACAGTTGAACCTCGATAGGTACAACACCGCCCTGATACTTGTATAGTTTGTGGTTAGGAATTCCAATTTGGTCCCAAATAGTTTATGAACATCACTCAATCAAACGGCTGTCGAAATGTGTTTGGATCTACAGCATGTTTTATTGATAAAATCCAATATTTTACTAGAATAGGTGTCTTTGGTCTTGCATTTCTCATCTTGGTCTTGGTCTTCGCAAGTATTTTCCTCTGACTCAATATATTTATTTTATCTAATTGTACTAAGGAAATCTTGTGAGTATCTGTCCGCAAACTACTATCTCGACAACTGGTCGGATCTACTTGAAATTTGAAATAGTTATTTATTAAGTTATTACCTGTGCCTCCATGGTCTAGCGATTAAGTCTGTGGATTAAAACGTACGTAAATACATCGATGTAGGCACCTATACCTAACTAAACGCATAACGAGATTTAGTATTTCTGGGGCACGAAGTGACTTTGTATCTAAATTACTTGAAGTAGGTAATATTTTAGATATTTTCGTTACTTTTTTTATTATTTCTAAAAGGAATTGTATGTTTATTATATATATATTTTTAAAAAATTGTTTCAAAATAAGTTTTTCGAATAATATTTAGTTTTTGTATACTTATTGAAAATTTTATAATTTTGTTATTTCTTATAGGCAATAAAAGCTACTGTGGTAATGTGTTGGTCGCCTATAATAGGTGCAACATCTAACTTCTGATTTAGTGTTAAGTACAAATAAGTGTGTGATGTTAGCACTGTTGGCACCCTATTATAAATAAATAAATACCTAATATTCCAAATACCTAAGCGTTATTTTTTTGCCTTCAGAATATTGAAAATGACGGACACGATGCAATTACAATTTATTTTCTTTATTACTTTAATCCCGAAAAAGTAATCCTTTATAGCCTAATTAAGAAAAAAAATTCTGAGCAAGTCTTGCGAGACCTAGACCAAGACTAGGGTAAGTCATCCATATCAGTGGTCTTGGTCTTGCAAAAAAAAAACTGCAAGACGAAGACCAAAGTTGGGCAACACTAACTAGAGTATAAGAGCGGTGGTGGCTCGGTCGCGGTTCGAACCTCGGCATGTATCAATGAGAAAATCACTTTTCTTACGTACATTTGTCATAGGTACCTAACACCTCGTGGCTCGGATAGTAATCAAATCAAATCAAATCAAATCATTTATTTGTTTCATTATAAGTTTATACCGGTTACACTAATACTTGTTAATAAATTAATATTAGACCCTCGCCAACCTGTCTGGCCAGCGTGGCTGGTGTAGGCCAAATTCTCCAGAAATATGTTCTCCAAGGCCCATCTCCATCAGTCTAGGCTAGTCCTGCATGGTGCCCAATACACTGGCAGCATTTCCCCTCTGAATTAGGATACTTCATTTCTGAGAGAAAAAACTGCCAGCCTTATTGTCACAAGAGACGTCAATGAGCCTTGGAACAATTTATTTATAGTACGTCTTCAGTTCGATCCCCACGGGCCTATCGTTTTTACAGCAAACGTCGAAAATAAATAACTATTGCAAATCGTTTTATATTTTCGACGCTTGGTGATCTGCGCTTGTTCCGCTGCAGCACCAGCTCTAACAGAAGTGCCTTTAAGGTGGAAAGGGGCTAGGGAATCCCAGCAGGTAAAATCCCACACCAGGGATCGGCACAATCTCCAAGGTACTAATGTCATTCCGTCTGGACGCTTGCCATCGTCTCGACTGAGATCGGTTGGTTCTAAAATAGATGGGATCAAGACTACTGCAAGCGTCCTACGAATGAGATGGCTCTATGACGGAAAAAGTAAATAAAATATTTTCATCATCATCAGCCTGTGTCTCTCCACTGCTGGATATAGGCCTCCCCCAATGCTCGCCACTTCACACGATCTCCTGCCATCCTCATACAACACCCGCCAGCGACCTTCCTTAAGTCATCCGTCCATCTAGCGGGAGGTCAACCCACTCTGCGTCTTCCCGTACGTGGTCTCCACTCTAGAACCTGTCTGCTCCAACGTTCATCGGTTTTACGACAGACATGTCCAGCCCATTGCCACTTCAGCTTACTAATTTTGAAGGCTATATCGGTAACTTTGGTTCTCCGACGGATTTCCTCGTTTCTGACTTTAAAACATAATAAAATTTTAAAATATAATAAAATTAGTTATTTTGTCTTTTTTTTTTCATTTTTTTTTTTTTTTTTTTCTGTTCCGCATTCTCTCAGCGGCAGGACTAATTATTGAACATCTTCAAGTAATTCTACAACCTCATGTATCTCAGACACTAAACACGTCGATTTAAGTATGATTTACGACCGCCGCGTATTATTCCAAATTAAAATATAAAATTTGATACAATCAAAAGTAATTTGTACAATAAATATAAAGTTTGATTTATTGAGATGCCCTATCACGTGAGATTTGCTAAATTTTTTGATTGTTTTATAATAACATAAAAACCATGTCTGACTTTGTGGACGCGGAGGCATAGGTAAAGTCGACCACCACCTTATTATTTATTTGCACGTCATCTAACAAAAGGTTGATATTCCCTTACAACTATAACTTAAATTATTTATTCGAAGTAATATACAAACAATATAAAAGAATTACAATATTATTAATTAACCTAGAAAAATAAACTAAATCTAAATAACAAATTAAATATAATAAAAATTTAAGCATCCTAATGTCTCAAACCTTACAATATAAAAATTTCCTCCAGGCCATTGTCCAGTGGCATGGTGCCCAAAACACTGGCAGCATTTCCTCGTTGAATTTCGATACTAATCTTTTCAGCGAGGAAGCTGCCAGCCCGTGGGTCACCAGAGACGTCGACTAGTTTTTTTGAAATTTCTTTAAATAAAGTTTTTGCCTCGAGGCCCCACGGTTCCATGGTTTCAACGGCAAAGGCCACAAATATATAATCATTGCAAATGTTTATATATTTGTTCTTGTTCTGTTCTTGTTCTGTTTATATTATTATCTATATTTATGCAATAAAATAGTGTTTGAGTTAATAGTAAATATTTATATTGGTTGACAACCGAAATAATAATTAACTTGACAAGTGATTGAAGTATGACAATAAACTTTCTTTTTTTGGTTCTCTTCTCCCGATGGATGATGAATGAGGTGATAGGGAAGGCAAAGGGTCTAGCCCATACAGCCAAGTCTGATGTAATATATCCTTCATTTTTATGAGTTAATGAGGTCATCATCAAATTCCAGATGCTGCAGAATTTGATGTTTTTCATGGAGTCCCTCGCGGCATTATAGCCTAAACACGTTGGGTAAAAGATAGGAGTTCACAGCGCGGGAAAACCGCAAAAAATAAACTGCAACTTGTGCCCCATAATCAAAGTCCAATTTATCGTTTTCCATAACTAATCACATTGTAGCACATTATTAAACAAACAACACCACTTTTGATCAACAATATCCACATTAAATTAATATACAAAACAATAACTTGCATTTGACATCTCCGCGCAAAATAGCGCGAAAGACTGCAATTAACCTTTTTTTAATTAATTTATTTATTTATTCGAAGAGAAAGAACAGAGATAGGCAGTATAAGAACAATTAGGAAACGATACAGTAGGAGCCATTAGAATTATACCCGCCACCAAAATATTTCCCACTGTGGACAATAGTGCATCAATTATATTTTTAGATACGTTAGTACTACATATGTATACCTTGGCCAGGTATAATGGATAATACAATTGCAGTGTTCGAATTTATGGAACTATCAATGAGCTCCGAAGCAAACCCCACCCAGCGAGCTAAACCGACAACAACAGCTTCTTTATTTTGGCCTTAAATGCGGCGCGAGAATTGCTAAATATATCGACGTCAATAACCGACTGTTGTACGTACCGAACATTCGGCGTACTGGTGCGCAGAGACCGGCTACTGTGCGTGTGATGGGCAAAGGCCCCACACTGCTTCCCTCTTAGTAGAACAGTTATGTAGAGGCCCGACAGGCTCATCTTAGAGGTTCCAGCTCTTCTGGAGACTGCTGGAGTAATCCGAGGTGATGGCAAGAGACTCGATGTATCCATACTAAAAGATTACATATTTGTACCATTTGCGGTAGATATATTTTTTTTTTCCAATAAATGATATTATACTAAGGTATTACTCAAATTCAATTTTTATTCATTCATTATAAATTCGTTAATTTAGCAAACAGGCACTAAATTCGAACTTTCACATGTCAGAAACCCTTTTAAAAAAAATAGATAGATACATATAATAAAACAAGACACAACAACAAAATAAAACAGAACAATAATAGATGAATAAAAAACTGAATCATCTTATTATTATTTTTTTTTCAGCATAAAGACAAGTATATTATTAGAGGACCACACGCACTGGTTTAAAAAAAATACACCAGCACCAGAACCGTGTTGTAACTTATTCTTTCACACTACCAAGTTGTATTTTTATTATACATTGCGTGTTATAGTCAAAAAAACACAAGTTTGGTATAAAATAACACTCAGTGTACAAAGAAATCAACCAGGGTTCAAAACCCTGAGTAAAACGACTATCGGCTTGACCGGTAAGAAGAGAAATAAAAAACAAAATAAAACGTTCCATTTACAAATTCTCAATACCGCTTCCCGCCAATATTGTTGAAAATGGCACGTGCCGTTTCCACCGGGCGATTTAAATTTGAATTTGGAATTGCCTCAAATGGTATTCGAAAGCTATTTGCACGCGAGTCGAATGGGAGGATGCAAATACCGGAACACAAAATCATTCGAATACATTACCGATTAAATATTGAATCTATAAATTTTCAAGCAATTTGTTATTCTTATTTGTTAATAAAAATATAAAAAATTAGGTAAAATTTTAAATAATTGAATTATTAACTGTTTAACAAAATTGAAAAAAAAAAAAAAAAATTAATTATTTTGAATGATTCTACTCCTGCTAGTAGAAGACTAAGCAGCAAAGTGGTCCAATAAGTAAGCTGTTAGCAGAAGACCAGCAGCTTAGCAGATTCCAGTGACCTGTTAATGTTTAATCTGACTGAGAAAGTAATTTGCAAGGAAAACTCAGCTATATCAGATTTACACAATAAAACATATACATAACTGCACCAAAACGATCAATTAATAACCTTTTAAATTTAGTTATCAGTACCTATGAGATTACAATACCTGGTACAGCAGTAACATGCCTATGTGCAACCCGAAAGTCGACAAAACGCAAAAACCTCTGTTAATTTAATTTCATTTATAACATTATATATATATTCAAAAAGTATATAAATTTATTTGGTTGATTAATGTGTCTGTTTTGTCTTAATTCATATTATTAAAATAAATGATTGTTAATGTATTGATGTATTTGACATGTAAAAGTGCTTAAAGTAGGCCTACTTACTGAATAAATTATTTTGAATTTTTGAATTTGAAGACACATTTCTAAGCATTCCGTGCGGGTGCCGTATGTGAAGAAATGAGAAGAATGGTGTCTCATGCTTGCGACCGACAATAGGCTGGTTTTTTAATTTTATTTCGCGACAATACGCTCACCATCCACCATTCTACTCCTCTCCCTACTATCTATCTCCCTATTCCTTTAAGCCGTCTTGGAAGCTCTTTCCATAAATGTATTGACGGCAGACCTGCTTAAGCCCAATTCTTAAATATATACCAAATTTTCGTAATTTTATTTCTTAGAAAGTTATAGACTACATTTTTCAAAAGTACACTAAGATAATAAAGGATTGTGCGAGCGAGAGGGAAGAACAACCATCTTATTAGGATAATTGCAATTTTAAAACGCGTTATTCTAGTAGAATAATTATTCCAGCTCAGAAAAGTACCCAATATAGCCGATGCAATGGCAACAAAGATATTTAATAAGCTTCCAGTTACTATAAGGGAGCTGCCACTAAAACTGTTCAAATTAAGAGTCAAACAAATGCTGGTTAATAAATGTTTTTATTCGACAAAAGAATACCTAGACACTAAGCTCGACAAAGTCATGTGACTAAATAAATATTTGTTTGCTAGAAATAGCGAAGCATGTGATATAATTACATATAATAATTTACATCCCTGTACCTACCATGTTTCTGACAAATAAATTATTTCATTTCATTTCTTAAATTAGAACATTAATATTGAATGTTAATAAATAATAGATTTTATTATTAATAACATAGACACTGACTTCAGTGTAATCCTACTTAGGATAGTAGAATCTAGACAACTGTAAAGTTATACGAATTCGACGAATATTCGATCTACCTATTAATAAAATAAATACATTTTTGCGTATGGTTGGTAATCTAATTATAAAGTCGAATGGAAGTGGTCACGTGACCGGCGAAAGTGAAAAAGCGCGCCACGTGTCTCTACTTACCTATAATTTCACTTGGAAAAAATATTTATTTTTTTATGCATTATTTATTTAAGGACAACCAGTGGTCGGTTACATTATTACTTGCTTAAAAACTAGGACATTAAATCGACGATAAATGTTAATTATAATTATAAATTAAAATATAATAAAATCAAATTCTAAGCTTAAACATACAAAAAGATTAATGAATAATATGAAACAAAACAAAACACGAGTTAAAAAAAAACAAAAAAAAAATATTTAATATTATTATTAGGTAATATTAATAGGAACAATGTACGACGTATCTTTACATTTAACTTAAATTTAGAAAGCGAATCGTTGAACATATCTATTTCTTGACCAATCTCTTTATATTTTTTTGGATAATTTAGATATAGGAGAGTTTACTGTGTTATGTGGCGGATTTAAACAACTTTATAAATAAAAATAATTTATTTATAATTCTAACTTTTCTTACAAAACTGTTAATCTATCTACTAACGACCACTATGGTCAAGATACAAAATGGTTATCTTTTTGTTATTGGCTGTGATACTCAATATAAAGGGACAGTTGAAGCCAATGTAAACTTATTAACTAATGAGTTTAGATAATTTAGAAATGGATACGTGACAAAGTTCACGGATTTTATATACCGTCTCCGTGGTCTAGTGGTAACAAACGTTGCCGTGAAGTCGGGAGGTCGTGGGTTCGATTCCCACCGGGGGCAAGTTGTACATTGTATAATTTGTCTCGGTCTGGGTGTTTATATGTATAATATGTATATATTTACAAAAAAAAAAGTATAATATGTAGTTTATCAACCATCTAGTTTCCTTAACACAAGCCTCGTAGCTTACCACGGAAATTAGATGGCGCTGTGAGACCTGTCTGGAAATATTTATTATTATTATTATATATTTATTTATTGTCTGCAACAAATAAAATGTGTTAGATGTGTTTCTTACTTGGTAAAATATATAAATTGAAGCTTAAAATATTTTTTGCCAAATATTTCGCCTCTCTTTGGAGCGGCGTCATCAGTGACAGTGACTGAAGGTCTTTGTCATAAATTTTGAAAAAAGTAATTTTATTTCTTTTAGCAATGGTGAAGGCAATGCACTATATAGTTTTGTATTTATTTTTTAGAAAAATATCATCATCACCTCGCGCATCATGGAAAACATCATCAGTATGTTATGTCCATTGTTGGTTCGATATTAATAAATTTACAAAACAAGTTAGACAAAACCTAATGCATTACATTCAGACCAGGGCTATAGTATGCACCAAGCTGCCATATAAAAGAGCTTTCCCATGTTTTTAAATCAATAGACCGAATAGTTTTAGGAAAACTCTTTAATACTCTTACTGTGAAACAATTGTTAAAGGTAGTGTTATGTATACGCGCATGGGTGGGCACAGGTAAAATATTATTAAAAAATATTTTAAGCTTCAATTTATATATTTTACCAAGTAAGAAACATATTTATATATTGCGTATTTATGTATTTGTATATGTATTAGTATGTAATATTGTTATGTATGTATTAATACTGTTAAGAATAACTTAATTAATGATTGCACCTACCATCTATACTGCCCCGCCCCGGCAGACTGGGCAAATTACCACCATCTATTTGTTGTTCTCGTTGAAAGTATGTGTTGCAATGATGTCAAATGCCAATTTTTACTTTTAAGGAGAACTAATGTTGTAAGCTTGCCATGGTGACAATTATATAAAAATAACACCGCTTGAAACAAGACTTACCTAAACACCTTCAGTATGGATTTGTTGGTTCGGAATTAGGCCCTTAATATGCTCAACATTCTTTGCTAACACCACATCTCTAGGGCTTTAATATGCCCAACATTCTTTGCTAACACCACATCTCTAGAGCTTTAATTTGTCCAACATTCTTTGCTTACACCACATCTCTAGAGCTTTAATATGCCCAAAATTCTATGCTAACACCACATCTCTAGAGCTTTAATTTGTCCAACATTCTTTGCTAACACCACATCTCTAGAGCTTTAATTTGTCCAACATTCTTTGCTTACACCACATCTCTAGAGCTTTAATTAGTTTTTTTCTGATTCGCGTAGAGTCTACGTCTTCGCAGCATACAGAAACATAGGGAACACAAGAGCACTAACCAGCTGGATTTTAGTGGCTATACGTTTCGGTTACAGTAACAAGCTAATTGTTTAATGTGATCTTGTTAAAATTACGGATATCAAGTATCGGCAGACTTTTTTAGTTCTTTGTTGTTTTTACCCCACATCACTAATGTAGGCCGCGTGGCGTTAGAAGAGGGCATTATTAACGTTCAGTCAGGGGGTGTTATGATACCCAAAAATGTGTCTTATAATTGGGTAATTATAAATGAAACATTAACTGGCAAACCTATTTTATAAATCTTTTGTACAAAAAAACTCAAGTATTGTAAGGCGAACTTAGTAAAGTATCATCACGACCGTTTCCGTTTCGGGGTTGTCAGAAACCACGCTTATAAATTAACGGATTCACATTTAGTCAATTTTCCTATAGGCCAATCATAAATATTTCTGGGATCGAACCAGGAATCGAACTCGGTACCAGACTCCTAGATCACAATTACTTTTTAAAAAACTCCAACTCTTGAAGGTGCGAAACTAATTCAAATATGCCTACCTAATTAACCAGTCACAGTTCAGCACTCAATCACGTACGGTACATGTCAATCGGAAGTTGCCGCAATGCCGGCCCCCCAGGGGTCTGGCGAACTCCGCGGGGGTCTGTCAGAAACTGCGGGGGTCCAGCGGACTCCTGGCATTGTTTTTAAAACTCACTCATTAACCCCCTGGGTTAAGGGCTACTGAAATTACCTTGAGATTTGAAGACGTACGTTTTTATTGACAATTAAGAAGTACCTACTTCTATTTTATACCTAAACAAAAAAATATAAAATTAAATACTTAAAAAAAAAAAATAGCTCCAAATCGCTGTCCTGTGGCATGGTGTGCCCAATAACACTGGCAGCATATCCCCTCTGAATTAAGATCCTTAATGCTTCCATACTAATGGTAGGTCGTCATAATGGTAGAGGAGACTGATGTCGGCCGTCAGTTGCTCCCACTTGCACCTCGCGTACCATCAGATGAGCACGATGTCACACGTGTGCTTGGTATAAAAATACAAAATTAATTCTGATATTTATTTTATTTATTTAAAAACTTAATTGCACTTTGTACATAGGCGGACTTAATGCCGCTGGGCATTCTCTGACAGCCAAACCTTTAGGACATTTAGACAGTATCAATGTTAAGTAGGTGCAATATTATTACATACATACATACATATCTTCACGCCAGATCCCTTACGGGGTAGGCAGAGACAATTGAGCGCCACTTGACACGATCACGACATACCTCTTTCGCTTCATCGACATTCATCAACCTCTTCATACATGCCCTTTTGTTACGAAGGCTTTTTAATTCTCCTTCAGCTAGTGTTTTATTTATTTGATCGTGATACGTGTGTCTTGGTCTGCCAGGGCCTCTTTTACCCACAACTTTCGCATTATATACCTGGTTCGTCAATCTTTCTTCGCTCATCCTTTCAACATGCCCGAACCATCGTAGCATGCTTTTCCTTATTTTTGTTATTAAATATATATTATTAAATGACAATTTGTAAGATATATATAGACATAACAATAAATACATACTAATAACACTTAATAATTACATTCTAATACATATAGAAGTACATATATTTAAATTATTCATTATGAAGAAGACACCGCTGCAAAGCAATATTATAAATGTAAAAATATATATATTTAAATCACCCCTTCCCTGCGTTCTAAAACAAACCGATACTTATAGGTGCTTTATTTAAGCTCAAAACATAATAATTATCACCAAGCCATAGATAACCTTCGACTAAATAAATCCCCATGAGACACCATAAAACACCCAATCGGGGCCTGTCATTAGTTTTATTAGATGCGGTCGATATGACAATGTAAAAAACCTTATAGGGCTAAAACCACACACATATTTATACACATAATACCAAAGACGTAGTTTTATAGCTATACGGACTGTCCCAACATCGCAAGGTTCGATCTTTTTTATTTATTTTATTACCCGACTTTTTTTCAGTTTTTAATCAAAGTTCAATAATTCCGCGAGTTTTATTATTTTTTGTATCTGTTTTTTTACTGAATTTAGCTTTAAAACAAATGAAAACAGTAATAGAACCTCTGCCCAAGGAAAATTTAGTAAAAAAAGTGCGCTTTGAGCTTTGTCGAACACACTTTTAGTTGTAAACTCTCCAAAAATCCTAAGACTCCATGTCTGTTGTCCTTGTTGACAACACTATCCCTTCTTCTCTATTCCGCAAACCAAACCACATGCACATGAGGCCAAAATATGCATATAAATTTGGAGACTTTTTCATCTGTCGCATGCTAAAGACGTGGAATGTTCTCCCAACCAAAGTGTTCTATTCCTATATCCTGGAGTCCTTCAAGCGAAGTGTGTATATTATATTATTGATAGGCCGGCATAATATGTCGGTCGTCAGTATCTGGCGCAAGAGGCTTCTATTCTTGTACCTAGCGTACTGCTTACCATCAGGGTGGGCGCGATGTTACATGGCATGCTAATATATGAATAAATAATTTTAAAAAATACATTGGACCATTGATAACACATACTCTCATCGTCCATACCACAGAGTCCTTAACCAGTGCGTGTTCCCGGTAATGTTGTACGGAGCAGGGACGTGGACACTGACAGTAGGTCTGGTCCATAAATTCAAGGAGGGGAGCTATTATATTTCTCTAATGCTTAGAATTCGAAATGTCTTCGTCAGAGACTTCGTTGCTGACATCGTTTTATAAATTAGCAAGCTGAATTGGAAATAAGCTGGACACATCTGCCGCAGAACCGACGACCGATAGGGCAAACGGGTTTTAGAATAGAGACAACGTACGGGACTACGAGACGCATAGTGAGACGACCCCCGCGAGATGGACGGATGACCTGAAGAAGATCACTGGCGGGAGTTGGATGAGGGTTACAAAAGACCGCGTGCAGTGAAGAGACACAGACTTATATAAGTATATTTTAACTTATATTTTTTTGTAGCCTCCGTGGTCTAGCGGTTAAGTCCGTGGATTTAGACTTGGAGGTACCGGGTTCGATTCCTGGTCGGGACACAAAAATAAAAATATATTAAAAAATAATTTATTTGTGATATTTCTCGAGTTTGGTACGCTGGAGACATCGACGAGCTTGCCACTTGTCATGATTGGGCTATAGTAAAGTTGGCTAAATGTGAATCCGCTTATTGATAAGCTTGGTTTCTGACCACCCCGAAAGGGAAACGGTCGTGATGATACTATTTTTTTGTAACCATTTTAATTGTTGCGTTTATTATTTCTTTCTTTCTTTCTTACTTATGATGATGATGACGTTGGACCGTCCATATGTTTCTATGTCTTCGCCAAACTGTATAATATGTTATATGATCAAGGGTACAATAATTATAGGTGCGAGACGCGTAATTTTGGAGTCCACGCGACCAGCCAGAGCCGTTTTCATTTTTTTTTTTTTTATTTGGACATTGCTTACACCACTTTATTAAATACTAGTTGTTTTACCCGGCTTTGCCCGTGTAAACGGCGACACGAATTTAATTGCGTTTTGTATTATTTTGATTTTGCTATATTTCCTAAGGTATTCATATAATTAGCATGGTGTAATGGGAAAAACATATTATAATGACATGATCAAGCCAACTAACGTATTTATAATGAATTATACCGTATTTGTTTTTTTTTATTTATTTAAAAACTTTAATAACTAAATGCGTATGTAATGCCTATTGGCATTCTCTTACCATCAACCTTCGGGACATGTAAATAGCTTTCCAATTGGCGCTTTATAATTGCCTATTTTTTAAAGTAATAAAATGGATATAGTATGTTATCCTTAAGAGATAGACATATGACATGGTGGACTTTTCTGTAGACCTAAATAAGATACACAACGTTTTCGCGCCCAGACAGCTTATTTTTTTCCGACATTTCCAAGAATTATCGTTAATGTATACAAAAACTTAAAAAAATATATACTAAAACCTTCCTCGACAACCACTCTATCCATTGTTGAAAACAGCGTGAAAATCGGTTCAATTTTTTTTTTAAATTAAAATTCATTTTTTAATATTTTGCTGGTCTTTTTTTACAATGGGTCTCAAAATAAAATGTAGTAACACAAAAAAAACCGTACTTCATAGGCATGCAAATACACACATCAAAAAAGTCTAGGGATCAAGCATGTTTATGCGGATTTCTTGTGATTGAGATGTGGCTTTGTAATAAATTTATGATTTTATAAATTTATATGGATCCTTTTTGGTGCATTTCATAATTTAAAACAGGAACTGTCAATCAAATTCGAGTAAAAGATGAAAATCAGCTGTCAATATTTTCCCTATAAAAACATAAGACGCATTGAAGACATTATTAGTGCTACTGTTTCCCTACTACTGATTAAAACCAACGTTATTATGGAGCGGCGACGTCATTTAAGCAGGGAAGAAATGATCAGAGCCGTGGGAATGATAGAAGCTGGTTCCCGGCAACGTACTGTGGCTTTAGCTCTGAATACAAGTCAGAGTGTTATCAGTCGACTTTGGACACGTTACCGAACCACTGGTACCGTGGCTGAGCGCCATGGAGGACGGTATCGCTGCACCACACGGAGACAAGACCGATACATTCAAATCACAGCTCGAAGAACTCCAACAATAACCGCCATGATGTTAGCCGTGAGCCTTCATCGCTCTTCAGGGAACTTAATTAGCGACCAAACAGTCAGAAACCGCTTGCATGAAGTGAACCTTCATTCCCGAAGACCGCTACGGGTACCACCTATAGCAATGCACAATCGTAGGACTCGATATCAATGGGCTCTTGAACACAGAAATTGGACAGAAGAACAATGGCGTTTCGTGTGCTTTTCTGATGAGTCTCGTTTTGGTATGAGGCCGGATACAAGACGTATACGACACTGGAGAACCCCTGGACGCCAACAGCGATTAAAATCCTGCCAGGAAGTCCATCCTTATAGTGGTGGAACCATCATGGTATGGGCGGGTATTTCGATCGGCGGAAGAACTGAGTTGATTTGGATCAGAGGCAACCTCAACGCTCAAATTTATGCTGAGACGGTTGTATCAGACGTCATCGTTCCTCTACAAGTGCATATCGGTCCCTTATTTCAGTTAATGCATGATAATGCACGACCGCACACCGCAAGAGTTGTAAGACAGACTCTCGCCGCAGCTAACATCAATGTCCTGCCCTGGCCTGCTCAGTCGCCAGACTTGAACCCGATTGAGCATGCATGGGATATTCTTCAGAGAAGAGCTCTGCCGAATATGGAGGGTATCCAGTCGCAAGAAGACCTTTTTTTGTTGTTGCAACGAACATGGGCGGCCATTCCACAGCGTGATTTGGATGAACTCATTTTGAGTATGCCAAACCGATGTTCTTGTGTTGTTAGTGTTCGCGGTAGAAACACGGATTATTAATTGTTTAAGTTACCCAATAAAATTAAAAAAAAAACTGTTATTTCAGTCTTTTTTTCGAACTTTAATGTTAGTGGTTCAAATGTCAAAAATCCCTTTATTAGGAAAATGGCAATTTTTTTTACTAATGCAAAGGTGACTTGGTTTATCGTTACTGTAGACAAACGAAAACATTTTATTTGATCAATCCTTAAAGAAAATTTTAATGAATATCAATCAGGAGAAAAGTTATTGCAAAAATATATGTTGATCCCTAGACACTTTTGATGTGTGTATATACAAATCAGATATAAAAAACTCAAGTAGTACAGTAGTTTTTGAGTTAATCGCAAACAGACAGACAGACAGACAACCTGCCCTTATAATAAGACAATCATTAAATTTAAAAGATGGTCTATTTGCAATTCCTAAATGGATCCTAACAAGGTACCTACTTATGTATATATATATATATGTATGTGCATGCATATACGAGTATATTGTATTGTATGTATTATTTTGTGTATATAATTTATATATTGCTTGAAATGTGATTGTTTAGTTATAATATATTTAATTTTTATTTGCACCTACCGTTCACTTTAAATGCTTTTTCTGTCCCTAAGGTTGGCTGTCAGAGAATGTCTAGCGGCATTAACCCCGCCCCTTGTACATAGTGCTATAAAGATTTAAATAAATAAATTACTTAATTCGATTCGATCTCGTCTTCATAACGAAGTTTGACCGTGATACAAGGTTCAAACTATTTTTTTTTGGAAAATCAAAAAACGAGCAAACTAGTAAGTTATATATATATATATATATTTTGTGAAAGAAAATCTTACAGCTAATACATCAAAATTAAGCAGATAAAGTAATACAGGTAAAAGGCCAAAACAGATCTTCAGATATAAACAAAGAACATAACTTAACACATTTATTTATTTATTTATTTATTTATTATTTACTTATTCCACAGCTGTATTTTACAAATAAATATTTAACCTTGGTATCGGTTACGAATTTACGCCGTTTGGGGTCGAGACGATGGGCCCATGGGGACCGTCAGCGAGGCGCTTGGCCAAGGAGTTGTCAAAGCGGCTGACAGAAAGGTCTGGAGACAGGAAGGCTGGCAATTATTTCTGCCAACGTATTAGCCTCGCTATACAGAGGGGAAATGTTGCCAGTCTCCTTGGGACTATCTTATTGGGACGTCTCTAGAGGACATTTTTTATTTATAGTTTAGTTTATTTTTAATTTTATTATTTAGCTAGCTTTTAATTTATATTAAATGTACTATAATTAATTTCGAATAAAAGATAACGTACCAAAAAATATTTACATTCAAATGATTACCGAACACCTAGCCAATTACGGAATAACATTATTTTCACTAAACATATAGCATCAACGGATTATTAACAATTTAAACTATTATAAATAAAAATAAGAATAAAAATAAAGAGACAATATTTAAAAAATCCATCTACGCACCATTATGTAAGTGTATGGTGTGTGAAGGTGTAAATTGTAAGTGTGAATGAGTGAAAATGTGTAGATTTCATTGCATTGTGCATATCTAATGTATTATTTACACAGAACTACACCTCCATCCTGCTCAGAATCCTTCCTCTGAATTGGTGTTTAGACAGACAGAAGGGGTCGATATCTGTAAACAATTTATTGTATCTTCTTGCTATTCTGCTCACAACAGAATTAGATGCGTAATTAGTTCGGGTGCTAGCGGGGACAAAAAGATCCCGATGTCTAGTATTGGTTATTATAAAAGGAATACAGCTCGGATACAAAAGTAAGATACATATAAACTTAAAAGATACACAAGTTAGATAGAATCAAAAATAGATAATGTAGTAAGTTTTTTTTTTTTTAAGAAACAAAAACTATTTTATTCGAAGGAAGTAAGGTACAATGATAAAAAAAAAAAAAAAAAAAAAAAACTTACGTTTTAAACATAAATTAGTATTAATAAAATTAAACCTACTTAATAAATAAAACTAAAATAATAAAAAATATTATAAATAAAAATTTGCTCCAAATCGCTGCCAATGGGCAAAGTGCCAAGGATAGTGGCAGCATTGCCACGTTGAATGGCAATGTTGATCCTTTGGCCCAAATATTGCCCAGCCCTTTGGTCTCTCGAGGTGTTGATGAGCTGATTTGTAAGTAAGTTATATTTTTATTAAACATATACTATTTATATAATATTTTCAAAATTGAGCCCAATCACATCAATACAATTTTTGAGTCACCTCCGTTAAATCTTTGAAGCATGTCGGAGTTTTTGGGCCTCGGTAAAATGTTCATGGAGGATATTGTGTACTTGACTCATACCGATGCCTAAGCTTGTCCGAATCTGCTGATAGGTCACTCTTTTGTCAGTCTCTCGCACAACGTACAGATTAGTGCGATCAGGTTTAAACTCATTAACCCAGCTGTAAACAGCAAAGTAAAGTTTCACGACGGTTTCCCAGTCAGAAACCACGCTTATAAAGCGGATTCACTTTTTACCAACTTTATATACGCCAATCATGACAAGTGGCAAGCTCGTCGATGTCTCCAGCGTACCAAAGTCTAAAAATATCACAAATAAATTCAATGTATTTATTTATATAAATATTTTTGTGTCCCGACCAGTAATCGAACTCGGTAACTCCGAGTCCAAATCCACGGACTTAACCGCTAGACCACGGTTGCAGCTGTAAACAGTGGAACGAGATGAGGCTTCATAACTTTTTTGTTGACTTAAATGACATTGAAAGTCATAAAAAAATATTTCACGATAATTTTCCCGCGTTTAATTCATGCTGACGTGACACATACAATTTTAGTTTTACCGCCAAATCGTAAAACAAATGACAAATGAATGAAATACATTTTAAATAATTTTGGCAAAGAGTTCCATTTTCAAAATGTAAACTTATTTTTTAAATATAATGTTTAAAGATGGCCAGTTCTAAAGACTGTAACTTTAACCGTCCGTGTCGTATACTATTATTATAAAAGAAAATGGGTTTTTAGTTAGTAAAATATTACGGAATCAATACAGAAATATGATAAGTAGCAGGTGAAGCCACGTTTAAAGACAAAGAACAAACTACAGATACTGGCACAACTGCAAGGAGTTGCATTTAAAAAAATAAGATCAACGGCCCAGAGCGGCCTCTTGGATAAAATTGTGAAATTGTTACCTGTTTCACCTGATTTTTCTCCCGGTAAAAAATTAAACCTTTTTAAATCTAAATCTCGGGACCATACAATAAGGGCAAAATAGTAAAAGTTATACTTAGTTATCTTCTGTGTAATTTATCGTTTTCTATAATTATTCACATTATTAAACAAAACAACATCACTCTTGACTACTTAAAACTATGCACACTTAAGTAATTTACATAACAAACTTGTAATGACATGTCCTTGCAAAATGGTGGAATTCCTCCATATTTACAGTTCGACTTGTTATATGGGTATTGTTTTTAAAATTGTTATAATTACTCGTATGTTTTAAGATCCATATGTTAATAAAAAATTAAAAAAATATTATCTAATAAATCGTCGTAAGTTCTTGTGTTAGAATAGAAATATTATACAAGATCTATGTACGTTAATATATTCTCAGCTTACTTCTGATATAATGGTAATGGTACGTTCCATTCCATTATAATACACATCAAATACCTTTCTATACAGACTATTTTTTAACACAAACAAACCGCCCTGCTCTGTTCACCACGTTGTTGTCCAGACTGGTTGTAAGAGGTTTAGGTTAAATTGGACTTATATTTATCAGAATTCATGAAATGAAATGAGACAAAACGAATCTAAATTAAATAAAATGAAACGAAATGAAACGAAATGAAACGACATGAAACGAAATGAAACGAAATGAAACGAAATGAAACCAAACGAAATGCAACGAAATGAAACTAAACGAAACGAATCGAAACAAAACGAAACGAAACGAAACAAAACGAAACGAAACGAAACGAAATTAAATATTTATTAGACAGATAAAAAAAGAAATGAAATAGTAGTCATTTGTTTATAGTAGGTTTAAATAATAAAAATACACCGGGCTAAAATTGATGTCAAGTTGGGTTCAACTGATATGGTCTGGTACGTTGGCTGGTCGTGATGGCCCCGGGGGACTGGTCCAGCTTACGTTCTGCCACTCCATCCAGCCACCAACTATACAAGTATAGCACATAACATAAAATACACAACGAGACTCGAATTGATTCTTGTTTTGCAAACGCACGTTTCAGACGATTGGATAACTCATTTGTATGACAAACAGTAATGAAGAAAATTACATATTTTTACTAAAAAACTTAATGTGTTATATTGGTACATTTGTTTCGTTTTCCTTTGCATTGTGTTACCCGTTAATACGACAAAACTCGTCATCAGGGGCTATTATCTACCATACATTAAATTGATCCCGCATTAGTAAAAATTAGTGTTTCCCAATCTTGTTTTTGGTCTTCCCAAAAAAAACCATACATTCTTTATTATAAATTCATCATCGTCAGCCTGTATCTCTCCACTGCTGGATATAGGCCTACCCCAATGCTCGCCACTTTACGCGATCTTTCGCTACCCTCATCCAACCCCCACCAATGACCTTTAGGTCATCTGTCCATCTGGCGGGGGGTCGTCCCACTCATCGTCTTCCCGTACGTGGTCTTCACTCTAGAACCCGTTTGCCCCATCGTTTGTTGGTTCTGCGGCAGATGTGTCCGGCCCATTGCCACTTCAGCGTGCTAATTTTAAAAGCTATGTCAGTAACTTTTATTCTCTGACGAATATTAACGTTTCGAATTCTATCTATTAGAGATATACCAAGCATAGCTCTTTCCATGGCTCGCTGAGCGACCTTAACGTCTTTGCCTTCCAAATGTGTCTTAGGAAAGATAGACAATGGACCACTTAACCTTAATATTATTAATTTAAATAAGACATGATATAAACAAAAATCAACCAAAAAACACTTCTTTTAAACATAAGCATTTGGACTGAATTTAAAATTTTGAATGAAAAAAGAAGTGATCTCCTAAACAGCGCTAAACGTCCAAACCGTCTATTGTCATTTCAAAAAAAGAACACCAATGATTAATTCAAACGCCCGTGCAGAGGGGGCGTAATTTTAAAAACAAAATGAGCTTAGTGCGTAGAACTGGCTGTTGGGTGGACGCTGCATCGTGATAGCTCGGGGCAACAGTCAGGTACCTTTCTACCACAAACGGCAACTGTATGCCACAAATATAGCTAATATAATGCATACTTACATGCTAATATCACGAATAAGACAGACACATTGAATGTATGATTGTCTTGTTTTAAATTTGGCATCTATACTCGTAAAGTATTACCATCGCGAACCTAGGCTGTAATAGTTTTTTTTTTCTTTGCTTTTTTGTTTTCTTTTACCTATGGATGATGAATGAGGTGCTAGGGAAGGCAAAGGCTCATACAGCCAATTCTGACATCTTTCTTTTTTAAGAATTAATGAGGTTATCATCAAATTCCAGATGTTGCAGAATTTGATGCTTTTCTAGGAGTCACTCGAGGCATTAAGGCCCAAACACGACGGGTAATATGGGAGTTTACAGCGCGGGTAAACCGTAATGTAATTGTAATTACATTACGCCTAATAGCTTAAGATTTATATAATAATATTAATATGTAGTTAAAGGATTGAAGAACAAGAATTAGTCTGCAGGAATCGAACTGAACAAAGCCAGGTTAAATAGCTAGTTTATAATATGTGGTGTAATTTGTACGTCAGGTGTATGATGTCGGAATGGCGAGGTTCGGTAAATCGTGGTTATGGCGGGAAAATGACACCGGCTTTTGTTGTCGTTAGAATTGAATTAGAACAAGAGTTGATAAATATTATGTAACGTTTTAGAAAAGCGACTGTCGCTTAATTACCGCAAACTGTATGACGGACGTCGCTTATCGCCGCGTTTACTGAGTATCGTGATACGAGGCGCGCGTTGTCAAGGAATCGTGTATATGGGAGTTTACAGCGCGGAAATACCACATGAATACATACAAATGGAGCCAAGCCGCTGTCAAAGCGGCTGACAGAAAGGTCTCGAGACAGGAAGGCTTGCAATTATTTTTGCTTCGCTATACAAGGGGAAATGTTGCCAGTCTCCTTGTGACTACCATGGGACATTTTTTATTTATAGTTATTTTATTATTATTTATTTTTATCAGGTCTAGTTTATATTTAAATATTTTTTAAATATTTTTTCTCGCCAAATAAAGTGTAGGGAAAATACTCCAAAAAATCTGAGATGGAGGATGGCCGTCTCTAACAGTGGAGGTTTAGTTAGGAGCCCGTATTCTAGGGGCTGTGAAAAAGTAGTTTTTAATCAATCTAAATATTTTTTTGTAAATTAGGTAATTAAACCTAAAATTTTCAAGTCGTTATCGAAACAATTTGTCAATACTGGTCGTCAGGATATCTATTTGTAGTAACTTTTAATTGACCATTTACGTTTTTTTTTTTTAATGTGTTTATTAGACGTTACTTTAGGAGTTCCCTGGGATTTTCCGAGAGCATTCCCTAGTAGTGATTTAGAACAAGTTTTATTTAATTTTATTTTATTCATTTCATTTCGTTTCGTTTAATTGCGTTTAGTTTCGTTTCATTTCGTTTCGTTTCGTTTCGTTTCCTTTCCTTTCGTTTCGTTTCGTTTCATTTAATTTTTATTTTTGTATTTTTTTTATTAACACACATATAATGTACACCCATTAAAAAGCAATAAGTAATATGTGTGTTAAAAAAAAGTGCTGTCGTCGAAAAAGGGTTCTCTAATCAACTGTCACAATATCGTCAGTCAAAATTAAAGTTGTGATGAATGAAATGTCAAGTTTCGAAGACTGCGAGGGTAAAAGTTAGTCGAACTTTTAGTTAAAACTCGTTATTAACCAAAAGAAAAGCTATACTACGGTGAGTGTTCTGAGGAGCTCCACAACCTTATCCTTTCTTCTCTATCAACCGAACTACACGCACAGGGCAAAATACTTTTCTAACAGACCTACCATCCCTACACGTAGGTACATATAAATTTGGAGACATGCTTGCTTCTGCAGCCATGGGCGTAGCGAGGTGGTAATTTGCCCAGTCTGCCGGGGCGTAACCACATGTTTCGGGATCAGCCAGTCAAGCCGGCATAGTGTTAGGAACTGGAGTGTCTGACTCCAGTTGCTAACATTTATGGACCTCCCGCAGCACTTACCATCAGGTGGGTGCAAGGTCACATGTCATGCGGCATTTAAAAAAAAAAAAAAAAAAATGCCCCTTGGAAGTGCTGTCGTTGAAGAAGAGCTTCTTGTCACGAGCCTCGTAGATTGATTATCAAGTAATAAGCTATTTTTTGTTTCTTTATATATGTATATAAAAAAAACTAATAATAAGTAAGTATTTGGGTAAACAGCCACCACCATTACTCAAATAAGTATTTGAGTATTGGTGGTGGCTGTTTATTAAATTATAATATAACAAAACTACTTAAAAAGTAAAAATAAAATAAAATATAAACTAAACCTAATAAAAATAAAAAAGTAAAAAAGTTTCACTAGAGACGACCCTTTAGGGACAGTCCCAAGGACACTGGCAACACTTCCCCTCTGTATAGCAAGGCCAATACGTTGGCAGAAATAGAAGTAAAAAGTAAAGTATCATCACAACCGTTTCTATTCCGAGGTGGTCAAAAACTACGCTTATAAAGAAGCGGATTCACATTTAGCCAACTTTACTATAGGACAATCATGACAAGTGGCAAGCTCGTCGATGTCTCCAGCGTACCGAACTCGAGAAATATCACAAATAAATTAAATATTAATTAAATTTATTTATTTACATCAATCAATATTTTTGTGTCCCGACCAGGAATCAAACACGGTACCTCCGAGTCTAAAACAGCTAGACCACGGAGGCAGAAATAATTGCCGGCTTTCCTGTCTCCAGTCTTTTCCATTAGTCGTTTGGACAACTGAGTGCCCCATGTGCCCATTTTTAAGGTGTGGGAGAGAGACAAATTTCTAAGCATTCCATGGATTCACCGTGCGGGTGCCGGGTCCATCGTGTGTGTCTCGGGCTTGCGACCGACAGTAGTCTGGTTTAAGAAAAGGAGGCCTCCCTTTTTTATTTTATTGCGCGATAATACGCTCACCATTCTACTTCTCTCCCTACCCAACCAAATACTGTATGATTCCGTTAATGCCGTAACAATACTATGACAAATGTAACGTAATTAAAGTTTATTTCTCATTGGTGTACCAATTCCGTTGTTCCTACCTTTTTAGGATTTTAAAGGAAAGGGTTCTTATAATCTGGCTGCATTCGACATTCTTTTGTCTTTATTTTATGTAAAAGCTCCAAAGCTGACGAATCGCTTTGACATCTCCGTCGCTGTTTGCATAGTGTGGTGTTTTGAGGCCATGAATGGATGCGTTAATAGTGCATCCCCCTCGGTCACATCAAAGAGACGCGTAGGGGTGTCATTCAATATGTCGATGCAGTGGAGCGGGTGAAATAGTGATGTGAACGTTGTCGATGTTGTCGATAAACATTTTTTTATATATACAAGTACATATACCCTTAGAAGACGCAGGTGATGATCGCTGGCTTGAGGCAGATGCTGTGCAATTTGATCATATACATTTTACCCCATTATTATTTGACAATGTCTTACTTTAAAGTAGGTAAGTTTTATTTGAAGCGGTATTATTTTATATAAATATCACCATGGCAAGCTTACAATATTAGTTCTCCTTGAAAGTAAAAATTGGCATTTGACATCATTGCAAACGGCACATACTTTCAACGAGAACAAGAAATAGTTGGTAGGCAGACTGATAGTGGTAAATTGCTAAAGTGTATCCACACGTTTCGGGATCAGGCGCGAATTGCTTTCATGCTCAGTCAAGCCGGCATAGTGGTAGGGACTGATGCCAGTCATAAGTGTCTGATGCCAGTTTCTAGTTTCTAACATTCATAAACCTTGCGCGCCACTTAACATGGGTTCCTTTTTGTCAGCATGTAGAAAACCTAGGATATCACATGAGAAGTGATCTCCAATGGGATCACCACGTCTCCGAAATTTGTAAGAAAGTTATTGGCAGCAAGCATTTGTTGAAAGCTACAATATTTTATTGCTTTTAAGTAAAGTATTACGTATTTGTGCCGTTTTGGTCTTGAAACAAAATGGGACCGTGGGGGCTTGGCGTCTGGTTAGCGCTGTATGTGACAAGATGGCTGGCAGTTTTTTCGCGCAGCAAATCAGCATCGCTGTGCAGCGGGGGAATGCTGCGTGTGCTCTTGGCCTGCCACAGCTACTGCCACATGATCAAACTATTTTTAATTTAGTTTATATATAAATATAATAATATTAAAAAAAACAAAATAGGTTCAGCGAAGTCAATGCTAGTCAGTTCGCTGCGTTTTTCTATAATATACTATGCAGATATCTGCTATCCTGACGTCACTAAAGAGCTACTGAACAAACTCGATCGTCTGCTCAATTTGTGCATCGCTATGTATACATACGGCTAACCTCGCCAAGCTGTCAAGAGCGTGGCGAGTGTAGGCCAAATTCTCCAGATATATGTTCTGGATGGGCTATCTCCAGCAGTGGAGGTCTAGGACGCTGTGTTCTAGGGGCTGTAATGAATGAATGAAAAATCAAAATAATGCGCAACGAAATTAATTAATTTTAGGCGGCAAAGTTTAGTTTTAAATAATTGTAACCAAAGCAACACGTCTCAGACCCAATACAGTGCCAAATTTCTAAAGCAATTAATATTAATTAAATAACTTAATGTTTGTTATAAAAAAACCTCGACATCACAAAAAACAACAACACTAAAACGACATTAAAAAGCAAGCGCATTCTGATAGAAAATTTGTTTTTAATCGACCACAAATTGGGCGCGAAATGAACTCGGACCCTTCTGCGTTTCGTTTTAGCCAAAGATAGCTTCATTTAAATGAAAAATTAATAAATTTTGAAGGGGCCGTCAAACTGAATGAAAAAATAAATAGTTTTCAAATAACTTTATAGAGTAAAAACTTAATTGATTTATGTATACAAATTATACAAAAACTGGTTAATTTTGTAAAATAAAATAAAATATTTTATTTGCCAGAAAAATGGTAGATTTAAATTGTTAAACATATGTAATTATATCACATTTCTCTTCATCTTCGCTATTTCTAGCATACAAATATGTATTTAGTCACATGACTTTGTCGATCTTAGTGTCTAGGTATTCTTTTGTCTCCTGCAGCGTACCAAACTCGAGAAATAGGTACCACAAATAAATTATTGTGTTCCGACCAGGAATCGATTTCGGTACCTCAGCTTCTAAATTCTCGGACTTAACCGCTAGACCACGTAGGCAATTAATCTACATTATGTGTTAATCTTAAAATTTTGATAATTGTAACGTACATCGGAGGTCCCAATCACTCCACCAAAACTATTATAACCACGTATTCTTTTTCCCTCCAAAATTGTGACAGCTCAATTACACATCAAGCCTCGAGCTTCACAGTGACATTTGTTCTAATTTCTAATCACCCCGCATTTTAGGTGTTTTTTACGTCCAATTTATGTACAGCCAATGTCAAACAATTTTTAAAAATATATAAATTAACTATTTAAAAAATAATAACCTTTCATACATATATAATGTATGAAAGGTTGTAAGGTATAATTTATTTTATTTTGACCGCCTCCGTGGTCTAGTGGTAACAAACGTCGCCGTGAACTCGGGAGGTCGTGGGTTCGATTCCCACCGGGGGCAAGTTGTACATTGTATAATTTGTCTTGGTCTGGGTGTTTATATGTATAATATGTATATATTTACAAAAAAAAAGTATAATATGTAGTTTATCAACCATCTAGTTTCCGTAACACAAGCCTCATAGCTTACCACGGAAATTAGATGGCGCTGTGTGACCTGTCTGGAAATATATTGTTCCTAAATTAGCAGAGGTTTTCCGTTTTGTCGGCTTTCGGGTTGCACATAATATAATAACTTACACACATTGTTGTTATCTCTCCACACTCCCAAAGATTGGTTGTTAGAAAAAGTCATTAAGCCTGCCTGCCTATGTACATTGTTTTGGTGCAATAAAGATTTTTAATTTATTATTAATATAAATACTAGTATTTTAGTAGTATTATAATATTTAATTAAAACTATATCTGGCAGTAGGTACCTTATGATGACAACTTAAATAAAATGAATTTGAAATATTTAAAGCTAAATTGTGCGTGTTTTACAATATTCACAATATATTCTGGTGGCGGGTATAATTTTAATTGCTTCTACTCTGTTGCTATTTTTTATGTTCTTATGTTGCCTGTCTCTGTCCTTTCTCTTCGAATAAATAAATAAATAAATGTCATACTTAAAACAGTATTATTATAAATATGATGTCAAATTGTTACGGCTGTAAAACTGTCAGTGTAATCGTATCATTATTACTGTCCTAGAACACAACGTCCTAGACCTCTACTGTTGGAGATGGGCCTTCCAGATCATATATCTGGAGAATTTGGCCTACACTCGCTATGCTGGCCATACAGATCTAATGTCAATTTTTTTTTTTTTTTTTTTTTCCATTGGTTCTCTCGAAACAACTTGGATAAAGTCAGAACTAATAAAATCAATACATTTTTTACAACATATGTACTAATCAAAGTGGTAATAATGGTTGGACCGTAAACAGGCAATAATCCATATTTATGTATGCTATGCACAACATTATTGCTATAAGCAAGTAAAACTAAACTAACTTAGAAACTACTTAAATAAGATCGTGGCTGGAAAGAAAAAACCTTACAATCTAAATAAAACATTATTTGTCAAGTGAACTTAAATTTAAATTCGTGACTGTAAAAGCGCCGTGTCAATTAAAAATAAATATAATATTAATGACAATGCATTAACGATTCCACAATTTGGTATTAGTGGAACCGGGACCGACGGCTTAACGTGCTCTCCGAGGCACGGGGATGGTGGTGTTGTAAATCTATGACAAATGTACGTAAGAAGATTGAATCTCTCATACGTACAAGCCGGAGGGGTTTGAACCGACCTTTGTAGGGTTTTAAGAAAAGCGTTGTTACAATAGCCACCACAACTCTGTACTTAATATTGTACTATCGTATCATCATCATTACAGCATTTAGAACACAGCGTCCTAGATCTCCACTGCTGGAGATGGGCCTTCCAGAACATATATCTGGAGAATTTAGCCTACACTCGCCACGCCTGGCCAGACGGCTAATTACGCCAGACGGACTATCGTATACTTAATACTAATTAAATATAAATATATACAAATTAATGTCAAATGCTTAGTGCAATATAAATAAAAAAAAAACAATGCCAGTAGTGCTATATTATATTCACAAAAAAACCATGTCAGTTATATTTGTTTGCATTGTTTAGTTATTAGTTTGACACGGACTATAGTGGTATTCCCTTTGTATAGTTAATTTAGCGTGTAAATGAGTTCTTTATACGATTTTTTGTTTGTTTGGTTTGAAAACGAACGATTAGGGTAAAGGGTGAATAAATTATTTACTATATATGACTGCCTCCTTGGTTCAGCGGTTAATACCGTAGATTAAGACGCAGTTACCGGGTTCGATTACAGGTCGAGAACAATAAAATATGTAACAAATATAATGGGGTGTATCACTAACTTTTTATCACGATAGATGGAGCATGATAGATGGTACCTAATATAGCTGTCAGTTGCATAGAAAACTTGTATTTTATTACGTAATCTATTATTTTCTGGATATTATGCCGAAGTGAGCAGCTTTTAAGTGTACAAATCGAGATTTCCAAGCGAAATTAAAGATATGATGATCTTAAAATTGCCGTTCTATTAATAAAACCTTTTTTTCTATTTGAAGACGGGGTTGTGCGCTTTTTAATTCGTTTTTTAAGATAGGTAAATATTTTTTTCTATTATAAACATACGAAAACATTTAAAAAATGATGCGATATAGGTTTAGAACAAGGAACCATTGCCGCTAGCGACTTCTACAAAAAGCTTTGCCTGACACACCCCATTATAAATAAATAAATATTTCCAGACAGGTCACACAGCGACATCTAATTTCCGTGGTAAGCTACGAGGCTTGTGTTACGGAAACTAGATGGTTGATAAACTACATAGTATACTTTTTTTTTTGTAAATATATACATATTATACATATAAACACCCAGACCGAGACAAATTATACAATGTACAACTTGCCCCCGGTGGGAATCGAACCCACGACCTCCCGAGTTCACGGCAACGTTTGTTACCACTAGACCTCAGAGGCGGTAATATGTGCCAAATGACATAAAAACCACGTCTTGTTCATACAATAGTAGAGGCATAAGTTCGTAACCATTGGCACAAGTAGCATGGTTTTTTGCAACAGTCAACTTTGGCGCCACTCGCCAACATTTTTTAAATAATCAAACACTACATGTGACCTTGCGCCCACCTGGTGCTAAGTAGCGCACGAGGTCCATGAATGTTAGCAACTGAAATCAGACAATCATGACTGACATCAGTCCCTAACACTATGCCGGCTTGACTGGGCATGACGGCTATTCGAGCCTTATCCCGAAGTGTGTGGATACATTTTCCCCGCCCCGGCAGACTGGGATTTTCACCACCATCAGTCCGCCTACCACCTATTTGTTGTTCTCGCTGAAAGTATGTGCAATGATTTAATTTGAATGCCAATTTTTACTTTTAAGGAGAATTAATATTGCCCAACAGAATGCTGTTTAAAAGAATGGTCTTCACACACTTCCTGAATAGTTCCTAACAACTGTAAGTAATATTGTATGTATGTATGTATGTATTATTATTTATTTGAATTTACTTATTATTATCATTATATTATATATATTATTTATAATTATATAGTATTAGTATTAGATTTAGTAGAATTTTAATTACTTATTTTCCTGTTTAAATATTTGCACCTACCTCCCACATACCATGTTCGTAATGTCCCTAAGGTTGACCCAGTAAGAATGTCTAGCGGCATTAGGTCCGCCTTTGTACATAGTGCAAAAAGTTTTAAATAAATAAAAATAATATTGTAAGCTTGACAGTGTGATTTATATGAAAATAACACCGCTTGAAACAAGACTAACTACCCACTACTACAATAAGATCAAATAAAAGATAGAACGGGTATTAGTGGTTAATTTTAAACAAGTTTTAAATGAAAGAAGAAGAGAGAAATAAAAGAGAGTTGTCAGAGGAAACGAATAGATTTATCGTGGAACGAAAAGGGATAGGCAAAGCCGTTCTTGATGATTTGTGTGACAAAAACAACCAACCCCGCTTTACAGTTTTAAGCTGAACTATATAACCTAAAATCACGTGCTAACATTATAAACCATCGACACCCACTGTTACAATTAAGCTGTGTCACTTTTATAACCTCCGTTAGCTTCGATTAATGGTTTTTTTTTTGTATATGGCATCAAAGTTTGGGAAAGAAGGGTTAAATAAAGAGGATTCGAATTACGAATAGGATCAGAGGAGTATAGGTATAACGAAATTGAAATTGAAATTGAAATTATTTATTTGCATTGAACATGGTAATAGTAAATATTAATAGTAAGTTAGTTCTGCACATTCAGCCATTTCTGGCACACAAATTTTGTTAAACATTATTTACAATGTTAAATTCTTATTATTATATTTATAATTTTAGTCACACTTATTACATACAGATTATTATTAAAACATATTGTACAGGTAATTGTTATAATACACATAAAAATACTTAAAATTTGTGGTTGTAATATTCACTTAGCGAATAGAAGCAACATTCTATCAATAGTTTCCTAATTTGGCCTTTAAACTGATTGTCAGGTAATCTTTTGAGAAACTCGGGTAACTTATTGTAAATTCGAATACACATGATATATGAATTTTTATCAAAGGCTCTGCTATTTGGTGTTTTTGTATAGGCAAGAGTATTTGGATGTCGACTACTATTAAATACATCTTTATGGAAAGTAAATAAGTTACTATGTGTCCTAATAAATGTAATATCACGAGCAAAAATAAAGTTAATATCAAAATACATATTAGGTATATACAAAAATCTACTAAATATTTACAGTTATATTTTAATCTTATTATCTATTATAAAAGAAGCGATGATATTATATATAAGTAAAACTTGGAATATTGGTAGGGAACGGAATGGATCAGTGAAGTACGATTATATAAAGAACAAGAAAAAAAGATATGGTTCAGATCCTCGACGTCTAATCCACATTCACAAATGTCGCCGTTAACAATCTGGAGCCTAGCGAGATGGGATGCAGTGCACACGTGACAGGAATGGTTTTGTTTATTGTTTTGACATTGACAATTAAAGCAAAAACAAACAAATTGCGCAGTTTACATCTGTCAAAAAGTAAACCACTGTTTTAATGTTGTTTGTGTTCTCTTCTCCCGATGGATGATGAATGAGGTGACAGGGAAGGCAAAGGCCCATACAGCCAAGTCTGACGTAATAATCTTTCTTTTTTATGAGTTAATGAGGTCATCATCAAATTCCAGATGCTGCAGAATTTGATGCTTTTCTTGTAGTCACTCGCGGCATTATAGCCCAAACACGTCGGGTAAAATATGGGAGTTTACAGCGCGGGAAAACCACAAAAAATAAACTGCAACTTGTGCCCTATATTTAAAGTCCAATTTATCGTTTTCCATAACTATTCACATTGTCGAATATTATTAAAGAAAACAACACCACTTTTGACCAACAATATCCACTGTAAATTATTTTCAAAACAAAAAAAAAATCACTTGACATGTCCACACAAAATGGCGCGAAGGAGTCCCATATTTTTTCAAGTTTTGTTAAAGGACATTGTACAGAATATATCAGCCCTAAACACGTAATTTATTTACATAATATATGTTCATAACCGAGTTGGGAATCATCAAATTCCAAGTGTTGCAGAATTTGTTGCTTTTCAAGGAGTAATTCACGTCAATATCGCCCAAACACGAAGGGTATACGGGAGTTCACAGCGCGGGAAAACCGCAAAAAACAAAGTGTTACTTCTGCCCCATATACTGACACGAGTCAAATCGTTATCGTTTTCCGTAATTATTCACAACGTAGCACATTATTAAACAAAATAACACCACTTTTGACTAACAATATCCACAGTAAACTAATTTACAAAACTAAAAACTTTGACTTGACATGTCCACGCAAAATGGCGCGATGGAACCCCATATTTTTTTAATATATAACAATTTCGTTTTTTTTTATTGTTTGCGTTTTGTTAACATCTAATGTGAGATTTTATATAATAATAGAACAGTAATGCCATGTGCGACTTGGCGTTTTTTTACTTTATTTTGCTTTGAAAGACGCACCAGTCGTGTTTTCATTCGTTTAAGCAAAATTCATTAAACACAGCGAACTTTGCTTTGCTCAAGTCGAACACGAGATAAAACTAACATTTGATGTTGGCGCCGCTTTGACGTAACGCACTTTTTAAGGGCGCAATATCGGTTAGAAGTACGTTGGGAATGTTCGATTTCGTGTTGCCGTAAGATCGTAATAGCCTCCTGAATAACCTGTGGGCATGCACCTTGCGATCGAGTAGGCGTGGTCTACATGTACCTAGTACATTAGGTCTTGCAACGTTGTTTAGCCACCAGAGAATTCTTAGGAAAATGAGCGGGTAAAAATAAAAACTAAATATTTTTCATGTCGCTAATAATTTTAATTGCTTCTAGTCTATTGCTTTATTCTTGTTCTTATGTTGCCTATCATTGACCATTTTCTTTGATTAACACCAAATATAGACGTAACGAGTTCTTCAGCCCGCTTCTTGACCTGCAGCCCGATTCTGTTACTTAGTCGCAAACGTTATTAGTGGATTACGTTATTTATGTCAGAGCTTGCGTCATAATTACAAAATATTATTTAATTCTTAACTCTATAAGCGCTCGACCTTGACAGCGGCCGTGCAAATATCAACTTTAATAAAAGTAAATTAAAGTATCATCACGACCGTTTTCCCTTTCGGGGTGGTCAGAAACCACGCTTATAAATAAGCGGATTCACATTTAGCCAACTTTACTATAGGCCAATCATGACAAGTGGCAAGCTCGTCGATGTCTCCAGCGTACCAAACTCGAGAAATATCACAAATAAAAATAAATAATATGTAAATGAATACATTTACATTAATAAATATTTTTGTGTCCCGACTAGGAATCGAACCCGGTACCTCCGAGTCTAATCCACGGACTTAACCGCTAGACCACGGAGGCAGCTTTAATAGCTTGATAAATATATATATATATATATATATATATTATAAAATATAGTTGTCAAAGGCTTTTTACAGCCGCTTTAACTAGAATTTGCTGTTAATTATTAATTACTCAAATGATATTTTAATTTGATTAGTTAAGTAGGTATGTAATAATATATAACTTTACTGACAAAGCCCATATACAGCCGCAACAACAGTTTAATTTATTTACCCAAGGTTGGTAGATATTTATATTTAATATAGCCTATATTTTTGGTTATTTTTTGCTATTGTGTTGACGTTCCTATTTCTAGTTCTGCTCCTTGTCTTCACATTGTACTCTCCAGGCAAGACAGATATTTTAACGTTAAATATATATTGTGTACAATTTTGTTTAAATTATATTGACTTAACCAAATTCCGGTGGGAATGTACGGTGATACACTAAGAATAAAAAAGATGAAAGAATATATACATGTATATAGTTACATAGGTACAGTTCTCCCAAAGTGATAATGCGCATAGAAATCTTCGTCACTGTTCGGCAACGGTCGTATTCCCCGAGCGTCGGAAGACGATATGTATATAGAGTGGTTAAGTGCATTTTTTTATATAACCCTAAATCTGATTTTTTAAATGTTTTTCTAGTACTTAATATGTATTTAATGTAGGTATTTTTAATTTTTTAATATTAAAAAACGTGAAAAATGTTAGTACGTTTTCCTATTTTACAAAATAAACTATTTAAAGTTGAATAAGATAATTAAAGTTGAAATTAAATTCACCTTTGAAAACAAAACCAAGAACGGTGTGTAATATCAGCTCTATATAATTCCACTCAGAGAGAACACATGCAGTCACCGACCACCCGAATTGTTTTCGATTGTGTACACATGATATTGACTTCTATTTTTTTCGAACAAGGTGCAAAATGCAAGTGCAATGTTTAGGCTCTTACGATTCAATGATTCGGGTGTTTCCGGGAATACGACAATTAGCGAAGATCTGTATGTGCATTATTAATTTGGGAATACTGTACATGTATAATTTATTATTATTAACAGATTCCATTATATAACGTTTGCGCTTAAGTAGCAGAATAGGGCTGCTGAGCATGGATGTATTGATGTATGGATGATATATTTAATGACAGTACCATATCCAATAGACGCGCGATGACAAATGAGCACTTCGAGTAGGGTATTCGGCTTATCCGTGTAGTGTGCTATTGATTAATTTAAATTAACATTTTTGGATTTATAGTCCGTTAGTTAAATTTTATTTCTTTCTTTATCTATTTTTTATATACATGTAATTGTGTTTACCTATAACAATAATAATAATATATAATAAATAAAACTCGAGAATTATCACAAACAAATTAAATATTAATAACTTTATTCGAAGAAAATAAGGTACAATGATTTAAAAAAATAATAACATATTAATTAAACTAAAAACTTACATCTTAAAACATAAATTACTATTAATAAAAATAAACCTAATTAATAAATAAAAATATAACTAAAAACTAAAATGAAGAAAAAACTAAATAAAAAATATTATAAATAATAAATTTGCTCCAAATCGCTGCCAATGGGCAAGGTGCCAAGGATACTGGCAGCATTGCCACGTTGAATGGCAATACTGATCCTTTGGCCCAAATATTGCCCAGCCCTTTTGTCTCCCGAGGTGTTGACGAGCTGTTTTGACAACGCCTTGAAAATTTCGTGTGCACTTGGTCCCCACGGCCCGAGAGTTTCAACTCCAAACGGCGCAAAAACACATCTCCCAATAAGCTGAGTGTATTTCCGCCGCTTGAGGTTCTCTGCTTTTAATGCAGCAGCGCCTGGGTCCTTAGAAGTCAAGGACAAGTGGGAAGGCGCCAGGGTGTCCACACAGGTGGCATCCCACACTAAAGGCAAACCTATGCTCCATGGAACCAACGTCATTCCGTCGGGCCGCTTCCCATCGTCGCGGGCCATGCCACTGGGTTCTAATATTGCTGGCGAACCCACAGACACAAGGGCCCGGCGAATGACGTCATTGAGACAGGCGTGCCTTGGGATGCGACCTGTGCTCTTGCTGCAGGAAAGGCCGTGGTGGCCGAGTGCCCCGACGTTGTCTCCACATTGGCAGCGATGTGGAAAAGTGCAAGGAGCTCCTAGACGTAGGCTGGTTATGGTGCTGAAACATTTGTTGTCGAAAAGAGTTCCAACAAAAGATGAAGGGAGAGCCTGGAGCCACAGTCCCGATTCCCACTTCGACACCGCCAGAAGACGAGCACGCTCTGCCATATTGGTTGACGTATTTAAAAGTTGATCCCGTACCAATCGGCAAAGCGGTTCGTCCCACCGACGCTGTGATGTAGTGAGAGTCGGGACGGACGTATTGGGGCAAGCAAGCTTCCTTTCTTTAATAATTTAAATTAATAAATATTATTGTGTCCCGATCAGGAATCGAACCTGGTAACTCTGAGTCTAAATCCACGGACTTAACCGCTAGACCACGGAGGCAGTCTTTGTTAACGGGTTAGTTGGTAGAAAATGCATTTGCGGCATTAAGCTTGCACTTGTTTTGGCTTACGATTGTTTATCACCAGACAACTAAATATCGATCTTTTACAATCCCACGCATCGATTTCCCACAGCCACGGAAAACGTTCGAATTATTTACAGAATGCGCGCCATTTTGTAAAATTAACTTTGCACCGCCTAGTATTCTTCTTAATGTTGGTACTTCGGATTCCAGTGTTACCAGCGTAGGGTGTACTAATTGTGCATTATCGTGTATTTGACTTGAGGCGATCATGAGCTAGCAGAAACGCAAGTGGCACTTATTTACGCACAATTTTCAAGCAATCTACAGAAAACTGCAGCCAAAGTCTGTTACTTTAAGCTTGAACGTTAGGTAAATCATCCTATAACAGACACTGACAATGTTAACTGCCTTTATAGTTAATCATCATCATTATCAGCCTGTGTCTCTCCACTGCTGGATATAGGCCTCCCCCAAGGCTCGCCACTTCACACGATCTCCTGCCACCCTCATCCAACCCCCACCAACGACCTTCCTCAGGTCATCCGTCTATCTAGCGGGGGGTCGACCCATTCTGCGTCCTCCCGTACGTGGTCTCCACTCTAGAACTCGTCTACTCCATCGTTCATCGGTTCTACGACATACATGTCCAGCCCATTGCCACTTCAGCTTACTAATTTTGAAGGCTATATCAGTAACTTTGGTTCTCCGACGGATTTCCTCGTTTCGGACTCTATCCATGAGAGAAATACCGAGCATAGCTCTCTCCATAGCCCGCTGAGCGACCTTAAATTTGTGGACCAGACCACTGTTAGTGTCCACGTTTCTGCTTCGTACGACAGCACTGGAAGAACGCACTGGTTGAAAACTCTCGTCTTCAAAGACTGGGGTATGTTTGATAGGAAGATGTGGCGCAGCTTCCCGAATGCCTACCATCCTAGCTGAATGCGTCTGTCGGTTTCTTTGCTGAAGTTGGCTACGCCTAATTGTATAGTCTGTCCAAGGTAGATGTATTTGTGCACAACTTCTAGAGTGGCATTACCAACGCAGATTGATCTCCCTACGACATGGTCGTTATACATGACTTTTTATATTATGGTTAATATTCGAACAATATTAAATTAAAATTATTTATTTTCATATTGTTCACCTTTACAGCCGCAATATTATTAACCCCCGGTTTTACCCGGCTTTGCCTGTGTAAACGGCGACACGAATTTATTTTGATTTTGCTATATCTTCTAAGATATTCATTTAATTTTGGTGTAAAGGGAAAAATAATCTTCATGAAATGCTCAACCCAACTAACGTATTTAAAATTATAAAAATTAATATCATATTTGTGTAAATAGTTTTCCATTTACCGCTTTATAATTGCCCATTTTTTAAATTATTTAAATGGATATAGTATGTTATCCTAACAATGTATATTGTAAACATTCCAGTAAGAAATGTAATAAATTTATATATTTAAAAAAAAAAACAAATTGTAATACCAGAAGACATATTAAAGTCCTCAACTGTAAAGGTATGGAGACAGAAAGGCTGGCAATTATTTTTGCCAGCGTATTAGCCTGTCCAGAGGGGAAATGTTGCCAGTCACCTTGGGACTATCTCGGATAGGACGTCTCTAGAGGATTTTTTTTATTTATAGTTTAGTTTATTTTTAGTTATATTATTATTATTTAGGTAGCTTTTAATTTATATTTAATGTTTATTAATTTACATTGAATAAAATATTGGAATTACGATACCATTCGATACCAAAAATATTCGTATGTCTTCCAGTTTGTAATCAGCTACCACGCTTGCGGCAACTCAAAAATTTAACCACTTACAATCAGATCCATTGCGCAAAAATATGTCACGAATATCGTGCCACATATCGTGAGAATGTATCCGCAAAAAAATTACGAAAAACAATGAAATTCTGCATTTCGTCCATCTAATTATCACCAGTCGGCCTAAGGCTAAGCCTCAAAGACTCACGACTTGAAAAAACACGTATCACGTTTTTATATTCGTGGTATTTTTCTTCCTAACCCCTCTATTATCTTAATACATAGTTAATATCAGATAAGTGAAATATAAAAAAAAAAAAAAAGGTTTTTTTGAATCTCGAAGTTTTTAACATTTTGTGTGTGACAAACAAATTTCTTGAAGTGCTAGTGTACGAATATTTCTTTTTTTAATTTTAAATTTGGAACTTTAATTATGTCCCCGGTACATTAGTCCACTACCCTTAACTCCAGCAACAAAGAAATGTTAAACCAGTGATACCATTCTGTCTCCTACACGAAATTTACTGAACTATAAGAGGCAGCTGTTTTTTCCCTCATTATGGATACCAGAGTAGGTAATACATGGCATGACATTTAGACGAAACAATATATAACAAGACAAGGGCAAGAATCCAAACAGTTATCATACATAAAACTAGACCAATCGATATGTAATTCATTTTATTTATTATAAATTTTAAAGCACAAAGTACAAAGGCGGACATAATGCACATCTCTTGACTTCACTTTACGGCATTCTTTACTATCCCCAAACTCCATTATACCTTAAGACTCGTTTCCAGTTCCTTGGAGACAGTCATAATCTTCATCTTCGCTCTGCTAATAACAATCAGCTCAAAATCCCTACCCATTCTTCCAGCAGATATTCAGATTCTTTTACAGTTTCCGCTGCTCGGGAGTGGAACAAACTTCCTCTGGTTATCAGACGGGCGCCGTCTATTAATATATTTAAAAATCTACTTATCGCTCACTTTCTTAACAAACAACATAGATCTTCCTAGTACCTATATCTATCATACTATTTTATTGTGTGTAAACAGTACTATATACTTACTTAGTTTCGTATTTGTGTATATATATATATATATATTTATGTATTTAAGTAGTAGTATGTAACGATTATTATGTATTGTATGTAAATTGTATATATATAATAATGCACCCCGCAAATCCTCTACCACACTCCCAAAGGTTAGCTGTTATAAAATGCCGGAAGGCATTAAGTTCGCCCTTGTATTACTTTTAAGTTTTTTGTGCAATAAAGAGTTTATAAATAAATAAATGCCGCTAGACATTCTGTCTGGTCAAATATTACACGTCAGTATACGTCACGCTTGTGTGGTCTTACGTAAGACCACATATTATTCTAACATAAGACCATACAAAGTCACCTCGTATCATCATCATCATTACAGCGCCTAGAACACAGTGAACCTAGACCGCCACTTGTTTTTGGGTCCTGATATTGAATGAATGAATGAAATATCGTTTATTTGCAATAAATACAGTACAGTGGTCACAAAACTTTAGTCAGGGCTACTCACATATATTCTACCTGCAAGCAGGCGTGCAAATCTTTACTTACATACTAATATCATAATCACAACTACACTAAAACAAAAAACAATATTAATTAACCTGTTTTGCACTCAAGATACTCTTTTACACTATAAAATCTATCGTCCCGTAGCCATTTCGTCAGTTGTAATTTTAGATTGATGTTTCAATCCCTCCGTATTTCTTTTGTTAAAAATTATAAACTTTTGTAATTCGTATAGTGGACGACACCACTGTCTAAAACTCTCGAATCACTGCAGCTTCGCCGTGACGTTGCCTCTTATAGTGTGTTCTACAAGCTATACCACGGTGAGTGTTCTGAGGAGCTCCATAACCTTATCTCTTCTTCCCTATTCTGCAAACGAACCACACGCACAGGCCAAAATATGCATACACATGCCATACCCAATATCCCTACTCGTACGCGTACTCATAAATTTGGAGACTCTTACACCTGGAGTCCTTCAAGCGAAGTGTGAAAAAGCATCTTTTTTATTTATTTATTCATTCATTTCCACAGCACATTACAGAACATAAAGGTTAGTATATAATTGAGTTTATAGTGGCTCCGTAGATGGTCCTGGTTTGGTTTGGTTTGATTTGACTTGATTTGATTTCATAACCATTGAAGTGCCGGCATTGAAGACATCGACATCGAACCGAATGTGCTAATAAAGCAAGCCGTCCTACAAAATCTCTGATCTCCACAGAAAACTAGCATCCGACATGCAACAGCCCTACTTAAGGCATAAATTACAGAAAGGTTTTAAAAACGCGTATAGAGCCATATAGCAAGGTCTTTTCTTTTGTCTCCATTACGCTGGTTTTTTTTTCTGATCCGAGCACCAGTCGTCAGTAGGCCCGGGGCGCGGATATTTTTTAAATAATAATTAAGCGGATACATTTATTATGCGCCCGCGCATATGTAATGTGCTTCTCAATAACTTACAGGGTGATTTTGAAATGCCACCAACCAAAAAACTAAAACAGATTTACAAATTAAATCACAACAACAAAACAAATAAAATAATAATAATAATCCGCAAAATTTCAAGCATTTCTGTCGTCTGTATATTATTATAGTACGCATAGTGAGCTCTACGGGAGAATCGCAAACCCATCTTAGGGTTCCGTGGAGCCGTCGGACTTGTCAGATGCCAGAGATGCCTGGTCGGTAGCATGTCCCAATATTTCGGTTTCAAATTTACCAAAATTACATCGACTATGGGACAAGCCGCTCTGCAAATTGGTTCTGGATGATATTTTATCTTCCAGTAACCTGAAAGAGCGGGCTCGCATCATGGCCGTCTCTACCAGGGAGTGAAGTCTCTGGTTGCAGGCTTTTCCTTCAGCATCAGTTGGGACACTCCTTAACAGAACTACATTGACCATGGCAGTCGCTGCTCTCAACGACATCATTCGAAGGGCTTTTGCCACAGCTAGAGTACCCGCGATCCTAGAACCCTCTGGGATTGCGCGAAACGATGGCAAGAGACCCGACGGCATGACCGTTGGGCCGTGGAAACTTGGCAGGTCCCTGTAGGATACGACATGTATAGTCACATTAAATATCCAGGTGACCTCGTCAAGCGCGGGAGTGATAAACCTATTACTGACATTTGTGACACGTCATTATTTAAATGATTTTGAATGATTCTACTCTTGTTTGTACAAGACTATACAGCAAAGCGGTTTAAATAGTAAGCTGTTATCAGAGGACCAGCAGCTTATCAGATTCCAATGACCTGTTAATGTTTAATATGAATGAGAAAGGCATCTGCAAGGAAAACTCAACTATATCAGATTTTCTCAACATATTGCTCCTAAAATTGGAATGAACAATGACAATCATGCTGTAGATGTAAGTTTTCTCTAAGATCGAGAGCCAGGGTGTAGCATGCCGGCCATAGGGTGGATAAAGTTAATTATTTCCATAAGAGCACGGCAGCTGCGGTGGTACCGCACGTCGCCTGCGGCCGGACTGATTTGTGCTCACCACGGCATTAAGCCGTGTTGTAGACTTACCATAATGTTAGAAAAATTTTGGGACATACTCTATCATCATTTTTTATTTATTTATTTATTTGCAGTTGCAGTTATAAAAAAGTAAAAAAAAAGTAAAGTATCATCACGACGGTTTCCTTTTTGGTATGGTCAGAAACCAAGCTTATAAGCGGATTCACATTTAGCCATCTTTACTATAGGCCAATCATGACAAGTGGCGAGCTCGTCGATGTCTCGAGCTTACCAAACTCGAGAGTATCACAAATAAATTAAATGTATTTATTTATATCAATAAATATTTTTGTGTCCCGACCAGGAATCGACGGACTTAACCGCTAGTCTACGGAGGCACAGGTAATAACTAAATATATTACTAGTTCCAATTTCGAGATAGTAGAAACTATATTTCGGTACAATGGGAAATATATATATATTTATTTATTTTTATTTAAAAACTTTATTGCACATAAGTACAAAAGGCTAACATAATGTCGTTAGAACAAGCTTAAGGACAATAAGAGAGTTTTAAGTGACAGGAGTAGGTGCACAAAATATAAAAAAATAAATGATTGAATAATGTACATTATTTACTATCTTAATTCTAAGAAATAATATAGACCTACGTACTAGGTATACCTATATAAGTATAATAAACATACATATACCTACATACAAATACTATATAATAAATACAATGTACCGGTGTAAAACAAGGTACCATTGCCGCTAGCGACATCTACAAAAAGCTTTGCCTGATACACTTCATTTATTCGATTCAACACTTAATTAAATAATTTAAAAACAACCAATTCTCCCAGCTCCCAATTAACAAGACCCACAAGATAATCACACACCTGTGTTTCTTTTTACTCCTTGATAGATGGTTTGCGTTTCCGTCAAATCATGGTGACTCTACAAAAATTGATAACAGCCATACATGCATACACATTTGGTAGATCTTAGCAAGTGTATAGCAAGATAATCAAAGAGTTTATAAGAACCTATATAACATTTAAATTACGCCGCGTGCTTTATAATAAAATAAATTATATGTCCATCAAAATGTACATGGATGATATTTACAACTCATGGCTTATACTATATGTACACATATCATTCATGTATTTATGTGCAATTCTTCATAGATCAGATAATTCTAGCATAAAAAATAAACAAAATCTGAAAGAATTTGACCTGCCGTCTGCGAACATTCATGGAACGAGTTACTGCTGTCCAAAGCAAGACCAAGAAAAAGTATCATCACGACCGTTGCCCTTTCGGGGTGGTCAGAAACCACGCTCGTATATAAATAAATAAATGTATTTACATTAATAAATATTTTTGTGTCCCGACCAGGAATCGAACCCGTTACCTCCGAGTCTAAATCCACGGACTTAACCGCTAGACTACGGAGGCAGACCACCTTTTAAATACAAGATTACTTTTCTTTACAAAATAAAAATATTTACATACATTAAAAGATTATTCAATTTATTTGTGATATTTCTCGAGTTTGGTACGCTGGAGACATCGACGAGCTTGCCACTTGTCATGATTGGCCTATAGTAAAGTTTGGCTAAATGTGAATCCGCTTATTTATAAGCGTGGTTTCTGACCATCCCGGAAGGAAAACGGTCGTGATGATACTTTACTTTTACTTTCCTTGATATTTAAAAGGGTGTCTGGGCGTTGACTGCCGACGGACAGACCTCTACATATAGGCTTAGTTCAGCTGCAAATGTCTGTTTTCCTGTACCATAATGCATCATGAAATATGTTATTGTTTTAATATCTTGTAAACTTTTCTGAATAAATATATTATTATTATTATTACCTGTAGCTATGAGGAAAATATCTAAATAACCTCTAAAAATCTGAATGAAGAAAACCTCCTATGGAAATACATTTGTCAAATTATCAGCTGTTATGCGATTTGACTGACGCTCGGCGCTACCCAGTACCCTGGCTGGTTACTGTGAAATTAATTACCAGATCCGCACCACACTGAACGCCCCAATTCATAATGCACTGCATGCCGCCGTGTGCAGACTCGGATGGCGCAGCAATTCGGGGCAAAGTGATCCGTGGATGGAGTCACGAACCTCAGCAATGAGGAAAACGATGCAAGGAGGGAGGACTATAAGGGTTCAATATTTTTACCTCTGAACCTCAAAAAAGACAGACACGAAATAGCCAAGACCAAGACTAGGGTTAATCTTTAACATATCGGTGATCTTTTTTTTTTGTCTTAATAACAAAAAGTCTGAGAAGTTTATATCAATAGATTTATATAATACTAAATACATATATGTATATATTATTTTAAATTAAAATTTATCCATCTTGTTTTGGGAAACGTGTTCTCGTCTGCATAATGGAGGTTCTGAGTTACATAAAAGGGAAAGGGTTGTTCAACCCTTGTTTAAGTGCTATATATAGACTTATCAATAATATTACCTTTAGAATTGGCAAATATTTTAGTTATAATAATAATAATAAAACTTTATTTCAGAATAAATTCCATATGTGTTAGTAACAATTTTTAAATAATCTTTTAATATCTAGTAAAAATTCATTTTTGTTTCCTTATCTAGGACCCATGTCACCTGCTTACATTATCCAGTGCCCCAAGAACGGAGAGTCTGGCTATCAGCCCACACGGCCAGGATGCTGCTGGGGCTGCACCTCACTCGGGCGAGGATTGAGGCACAACGCTTCCTCATAATAGCATGGAATCCGTCTACCCGTGCCTCCGCTAGCATCCCAGAGGCTCTTATACTGCGTGGAATTTATTAAAGAGCAATTATGTTTATATTATTATGAAGAATAAAAATAAAGAACTAATTATTTTTTATTTTTTTATTCAGCAATAAAATCTTAAGTTACGGTGCAAGTTTTTCTAAAAATACAGAGCCTAATCAAATAGGTAGCGAGAGGTCGGCGAACTTTGACTTACGTAATTCTTTCTCTCTCTATTTCGTCTCTCGCCTGTGAGCGAGAACTTTGACTTACGTAATTCTTTCTCTCTCTATTTCGTCTCCGGCTGTGAGCGAGAACTTTGACTAACGTAATTCTTTCTCTCTCTATTTCGTCTCCGGCTGTGAGCGAGAACTTTGACTTACGTAATTCTTTCTCTCTCTATTTCGTCTCTCGGCTGTGAGTGAGAACTTTGACTTACGTAATTCTTTCTCTCTCTATTTCGTCTCTCGGCTGTGGGAAAAATCAATTAATAATAACACTTTCCAGCCTTTAGTTATCTATCATAATGGATTTCTCGATTTTCAGACGCAGCCTTATTCCGTCGCAGTACTGTTTTGGTGTTCTCGATAATGTTTTAATCTTAAAATAATAAAAAAACATATATAGGTTCCACTAATGACACCTGAAGACTAAAACTAACCTGCAACATGCAAAGCAAAAGGTCTACTCGATGGCAACAGACCCAATCTAAGAGGTTGAGAGGGATTGAGAGACGAAGACAGCGGCAGCTGGATCGGCCACGTAACAAATACATTCAATATTAATTTGTAATTCGATCAAAATTCCTCTCTATTGAGTGCAAATTGGGTTCATTAATAAACGCGATAAAACAAATTGGATTGTTTAGGACTTATGTATTCTGTACCATGTCCTTAAATAAATAAAAAAATAAAGGTATGAATAATAAAAATATGAATTACAAGATAAATGTCTATGACGATTATTGTTATATCTACATGAAAACAGCAAACCGCTCAATGATCCAAAGCTCTTTGTTGTAAAATCAATAGGTGTGCACTCGGATTAACTAACAATCATTTTAACAATAATAGCCATTTTGTATGGGTGTTTGTGTGTGCTGATCACTGATTAACTGATCACAGCTGCTTTTCCCGCGCTTTTAGTTTTTTTTTAAATTTGGCTGAGATAAAGGTTGCCTACGAGTTAATGATACTCGTTGCGTTTATTCACCAGATATAGTTAAACACAAAACAAAATAATATGATGGTATTTTACGTTAACAAAAGTGAGGTAAAAAACCGACAATAAACTATTTATTTTTTGTTATAGCATTAGTTAGAATTTGCCAGTAGTAGTATATTAATAAATACGATAGGAATTAGTTAAAGATTTCCTCTATCCGAAAAAAAAAATGGACTATGTCAAAAAAAAAGAAAAATGTATTTGACAAATTTCACGAATGACTAGGCTATTCCTTAATACTGGAAATACAAATAAAATATATACGAGTATGAATGTGACTTGGCTATGCCTTATACCAAAATATAAATAAGAAATCTACCGAAGACGATGGCTGTATGGGCTCTGCCTTTTGCCTTAAAATTATATAACAAAAAAAAAAGAGTCGTTCGCGCCATTTTGCGTGGACATGTCAAGTGCAAGTTTTTGTTTTGAAAATTAATTTATTGTGGATATTATTGGTCAAAAGTGGTGTTGTTTTGTTTAATAATGTGCTACAATGTGAAACAATTATGGAAAACAATAAATTGGACTTTAAATATGTAGACTAATAATATATACAAGTTGCAGTTTATTTTTTGCGGTTTTCCCGCGCTGTCAACTCCCATATTTTACCCGACGTGTTTGAGCAGTGGATGGTTCCGCGAGTGACTCCAAGAAAAGCATCAAATTCTGCAGCATCTGGAATTTGATGATGACCTCATTAATTCATGAAAAAGAAAGATATATTACGTCAGACTTGGCTGTATGGGCTTCCCTATCATCTCATTCATCATCCATCAGAAGAGAACCAAAAAAAAAAAAATCGCTTGCAAAAAAAAAAGATTTACGAGACCGTATATGTAAAAAGGAGAAAATAAGGAAAGGCATGCTCCGATGGTTCGGGTATGTTGAAAGGATGACTGAAGAGATTTGCGAACCAGATATATAATGCGAAAGTTGTGGGTAAAAGAGGCCCTGGTAGACTAAGACTCACTTATCACGATCAAATAAATAAAACAATAGCTGAAGGTGCAATAATAAGCCATCGAAACAAAATGGCATGTATGAAGAGGTTGATGAATGTCGAAGAAGCGAAAGAGATATGTCGAGATAGTGACAAATGGCGCTCAATTTTCTCTGCCTACCCCGCAAGGGACCTGGCGTGAAGAAAAAAAAAAGTCAATTTAGAGGTCCTACTTCAGCATTAAGACAAGACGTGTATGTCACAAAATAAGCTGAGCCATTTTCTAGAAAACTTCATTAAATTTCATATTTATTGAGTAAACTTTGCACAAATTGCTTTATGCCACCTTCAAACAGAGAGCAGTTTCCATCTGAATGTTAAATTGGTGTGTAAAACCATTTTAGGATGTAGTGTCGGTCGCAGAAGTCACTATACAACTTTATTTATAGGCCGGACGCACACCTTAAACCCCTACTATAACACGCGAAGTTGATACAAGTCGGTCTTAGACAAAAATCATTTTTTTAATTATTAAATAAGGCATTCTTCAACAGCTAACTAACTAAGGGGATCATGAAAAGTGATAGGCAGAAAGAAAAAAATAAAATAACTCTAATTACTAAAATAACCATAATTACGTATTAATAGCACATACACAATATAAAATAACAATAATAATAATATCTTTATTCAGTAAAAAAGTTACAAGATATGAAAACAATAACATATTTCATTATGAATGCACAGAAAAACAGACATTTGCAGCCGAACTAAGCCTATATGTATAGGTCTGTCCGTCGGCAGTCAACGCCCAGACACCCTTTTACTTTTAATTACAAAATAATAAAAGAAACAAAATGTACACAAAAAGAAAAATAAATAAAAAAATAAAAATTGTGTGGTTGAGATCCTCTTTTTGTTTATAATGTAAGTGTGTGAGTGTGTGTAAGAGGGTGTGTTAACTTTACATACTTTGTTATTATCGCATTCCTACTTTACTATTGACAGTAATTCCTCAGTTGTATTATAGTCAAGAGACTGTAGCCATTGTGTGACATTCTTTCTACATATCACTTTAGTGCATTGATATATAGCTATCTCTTTATTAATTTTATTATATAAATATGGACCCAGAAAACAGAAAAATCTGCTAGTAAAGACTTTTCGAAAAACTTGAGAGCTTCCACACACAAGATCATTCCTTCGTTTACTAAAAACTTCAGGACTAAAGATGAAAAACAATATACATACATACCATACAATACATACATACTTATACATATACTATAAATAAATAGATATCCGAAATGCCAAAGAACTCTGTTACGTCGAGAAACATATGTGGTTAGGAGGTTTGTAAATACCTACATTGACCGACTGATAGCCAGGGGTAGCCTGTTCCACTGACGAACGGGAGCAAAAGAGAAGAAATCTGAAAAGCGTGCCATCTCTTTAGATTTCAAAAATTATACACTAAAGGTGAATACAATTAGTAGTTTCAATGTGAAAATATTTTGACATATCATTACGAGATGATCGTTGCATAGCACCTTCTTAGTTTTAAAAACTGTTATGAATATTAATTTATATGTGCAAAGCATTGAATTTGAAAACTGATCAACATTTTTAAACCCCTACTGTATCTACATAATGAATTTGTACTAGGACAAATTGTTTTGCGGCCTGCTTTAGATTTTAAGGTTGGACTTGCCACAAAAAGTGTAGCTCCATTTGTGGCAAACTCAAACTTCATGGTTGCCTAACTTTTCATTACATTTCGGTCCTTTAAACTATTTTAGGGTTATTACTGAAAATAAGGGGACGTAGACTTCTGTTCCCTTGTGTTAGCTGTTACCTTCAGTCAAGCAAAAGTTCAATAATTATGAACCCATTTGACGCTTTTGCCGGTAATGTAGTCATCAGATATCAGACAGAGACCTAATAGACATATTTGACTCAAAGTTACCTAACTTGAAAAGGATTATCTGCAACAAATAAAATGTGTTAGATGTGTTTCTTACTTGGTAAAATATATAAATTGAAGCTTAAAAATTTTATTGCCAAATATTTCGCCTCTCTTTGGAGCGGCGTCATCAGTGACAGTGACTGAAGGTCTTGCGTTGGCGAAGGGTTGGCGAGGATCTGATATCAATTTTTTATGACAATTTATTAACGATTCGACAAGTAAATTAGTGAAACCGGGGCCGACGGCTTAACGTGCTCTCCGAGGCACGGGAACGGTGGTGTTGTAAATTTATAACAAATGTTTGTAAAAAAAGTGTATTCCTCATTAGTACATGCCGGAGGAGTTTGAACCGAACTTATAGGATTTAAGGCAAGCGTTCTTACAACCGAGCCACCACCGCGCCTGCCCACCATGTCTGCTTACTCTTTTCTATACTCAACGAGACTGCGACTATTACAATCAAAATTTGGTCCTATAATAGTACAAATGTAAGAATAAATCAGCATCATAACATTTTAGAAAAAAACTTTTATTGTAGCTTGAAATCAGACTCAAAGATTTTTTTTTTTTATTTTTTTTTATTTATTCTGACACATGGGTTTAATTCCTTTATTTGACATTTTCCCCTTCTCAAAATTAGACCCTTAAAAGCAACATAATCAGCTACATACATTTGTTTTACGACTATTAACAAAATTTTAAAAAAGAAAATGGTAGTTCTTCGCGCCATTTTGCGTGGACATGTCAAGTGGATATTGTTAGTCAAAAGTGGTGTTAATTTGATTAATAATGTGCTACAATGTAAATAATTATGTAAAACGATAAATTGGACTTTAAAAATAGGGCACAAGTCGCAGTTTAGTATTTGCAGTTTTCTCGCGCTGATACTACCATAACATACCCGAGACGCGGCGACGTGTGATTCCAAGAAAAGCATCAAATTCTGCAACGTCTGGAATTTGATGATAACCTCATTAATTAGTAAAAAATAAAGATATATTACTCAGCTTTACGCAGTGGAAGTTGGTGCAAGAGGAGTTCCAGCAAAATCTTTGCATCACTTACTGAAAGAATTGGGCCTAAGCAGGTCTGCCGTCAATACATTTATGGAACGAGCTTCCAAGACGGCATTAACGGAATCATACAGTATTTGGTTGGGTAGGGAGAGAAGTAGAATGGTGGATGGTGAGCGTATTATCGCGCAATAGAAAAAAAGGAGGCCTCCTTTTCTTAAACCAGCCAATTGTCGGTCGCAAGCCCGAGACACCATTCTTCTCATCTCTTACCCCACACACGATGGACCCGGCACCCGCACGGTGAATCCATGGAATGCTTAGAAATTTGTCTTCTCTCTTCAGACTTGGCTGTATGGGCTAAACCCTTTGCCTTCCCTATCACGTTCATCATCCATCGGGAGAAGAGAACACAACAAAAGATAATGGAAACATAAAGGGTCAATTAGAAGTTACCGCAAATGGAACATGTTACATCCTGTGCATACTGGTGATTTTATTTGATCAAAATATAAATAAAAAAGTACCTTAAATTAAATCCTACAAAGGTCGGTTTAAACCCAACCGGCATGTACCACTTTTCTTACGTACATATACACACATCAAAAGTGTCTAGGGATCAACATATATTTTTGCAATAACTTTTCTCCTGATTGATATTCATTAAAATTTTCTTTAAGGATTGATCAAATAAAATGTTTTCGTTTGTCTACAGTAACGATAAACCAAGTCACCTTTGCATTAGTAAAAAAAATTGCCATTTTCCTAATAAAGGGATTTTTGACATTTGAACCACTAACATTAAAGTTCGAAAAAAAGACTGAAATAACAGTTTTTTTTTAAATTTTATTGGGTAACTTAAACAATTAATAATCCGTGTTTCTACCGCGAACACTAACAACACAAGAACATCGGTTTGGCATACTCAAAATGAGTTCATCCAAATCACGCTGTGGAATGGCCGCCCATGTTCGTTGCAACAACAAAAAAAGGTCTTCTTGCGACTGGATACCCTCCATATTCGGCAGAGCTCTTCTCTGAAGAATATCCCATGCATGCTCAATCGGGTTCAAGTCTGGCGACTGAGCAGGCCAGGGCAGGACATTGATGTTAGCTGCGGCGAGAGTCTGTCTTACAACTCTTGCGGTGTGCGGTCGTGCATTATCATGCATTAACTGAAATAAGGGACCGATATGCACTTGTAGAGGAACGATGACGTCTGATACAACCGTCTCAGCATAAATTTGAGCGTTGAGGTTGCCTCTGATCCAAATCAACTCAGTTCTTCCGCCGATCGAAATACCCGCCCATACCATGATGGTTCCACCACTATAAGGATGGACTTCCTGGCAGGATTTTAATCGCTGTTGGCGTCCAGGGGTTCCCCAGTGTCGTATACGTCTTGTATCCGGCCTCATACCAAAACGAGACTCATCAGAAAAGCACACGAAACGCCATTGTTCTTCTGTCCAATTTCTGTGTTCAAGAGCCCATTGATATCGAGTCCTACGATTGTGCATTGCTATAGGTGGTACCCCTAGCGGTCTTCGGGAATGAAGGTTCACTTCATGCAAGCGGTTTCTGACCGTTTGGTCGCTAATTAAGTTCCCTGAAGAGCGATGAAGGCTCACGGCTAACATCATGGCGGTTATTGTTGGAGTTCTTCGAGCTGTGATTTGAATGTATCGGTCTTGTCTCCGTGTGGTGCAGCGATACCGTCCTCCATGGCGCTCAGCCACGGTACCAGTGGTTCGGTAACGTGTCCAAAGTCGACTGATAACACTCTGACTTGTATTCAGAGCTAAAGCCACAGTACGTTGCCGGGAACCAGCTTCTATCATTCCCACGGCTCTGATCATTTCTTCCCTGCTTAAATGACGTCGCCGCTCCATAATAACGTTGGTTTTAATCAGTAGTAGGGAAACAGTAGCACTAATAATGTCTTCAATGCGTCTTATGTTTTTATAGGGAAAATATTGACAGCTGATTTTCATCTTTTACTCGAATTTGATTGACAGTTCCTGTTTTAAATTATGAAATGCACCAAAAAGGATCCATATAAATTTATAAAATCATAAATTTATTACAAAGCCACATCTCAATCACAAGAAATCCGCATAAACATGCTTGATCCCTAGACTTTTTTGATGTGTGTATTTACAACACCACCGTCCCCGTGCCTCGGAGAGCACGTTAAGCCGTCGGTCCCGGTTCCACTAATGCCAACTTGTGGAATCGTTAATAAATTGTCATAAAAAATTGACATCATATTCTCGCCAAGCCGTCTGGCCAGCGTGGCGAGTGTAGGCCAAATTCTCCAGTTCTGGAAGGCCCATCTCCAGCCGTGGAGGTCTAGGAAGCTGTGTTCTAGGGGCTGTAATGAATGAATGAGAATAAATAAAAAAAACTTGACCAAATTTCGTTAGGCTTTGATAGCTTAGCTTACAGTGTCGCTTATAGACGTATCTATTGGACTATAATGTTATTGAGGGTAGCGAGACGGTTGCTATGGCAACAATGTGGATCGATTCCCGTGATTGTCGGGAAGGTTTTGAAACGCACGGCGTCACTGAAAGCGTTTTCATGTATTTCGGGCTTAACAGACAGTAGGCGATGCTCATTCACATAGATGAATAGGTATATGAACAGATATACAGATAAGTTTGTACAAAATTATGTCTGCATTTTAGCTAGTATTTAAAAAATATAGTATTTAAATATCTCTATACTCTTACTTACAAATTCTCCCGAAATATGTTCTGGAAGGCCCATCTCCAGCAGTGGATCAATAGGTGGTAGGCGGACTGATGGTGGTAATTTCCCCAGTTTGCCGAGGCGGGTAAGTATCCACCGTTCGTGCTGATAAACCCAGCAAAGTGTATCCACACGTTTCAAGACCAACGTCGAAATGCCGTCATTTCCAGTCAAGCCGGCATAGCGTTAGGGACTGATGTCAGTCATAAGTGTCTGATTTCAGTTGCTAACATTCATGGAACTCGCGTGCCACTTACCATCAGGTGGGCGCAAGGTCACATGCCGTGCTAGTATAAAAAAAAAAAAGTGGAGTTCTCGGATGATGATTACACATAAATTATTTATTGTGTCACGTTAGGCGTGACATTGAAATTAAACTACAGACAGCAATGGAAGTCAAGTGTATTGATAAAACACAGAGAGAAAGAGTTTACAATTACACAAGGGAGGGTCTTAAGCAAAACCTTAGCCCTATCACTCTTTATGCATCCGTCCGTTGACCGTTCGTACGTAGGGGTACCTTCCCTCGGAGAGCCTGAAGACGGGGACCCGGAGAACGCTGCCGATCCCAGGCGGACAACGAGTCGTCACGGTGATCCTGGGCAGCGGGGTTACCTTCTCAAGCTGAGTCCCAGCTCTAAAGTCCAGACATAGAAAAAACCCCAAGTCCAGAGGGCGACAATATCCAGTAGGATGAATATATTAAATTATAAATGAGTTTAATGTGAAGTTACATTTAAGTTGTATTACAATAATTTTATATATTTTTTTTGTTTTTTTTTTTTGGTTTTCTTCTCCCGGTGGATGATGAATGAGATGATAGGGAAGGCAAAGGGTCTAGCCCATACAGCCAAGTCTGACGTAATATATCTTTCTTTTTTATGAGTTAATGAGGTTATCATCAAATTCCAGATGCTGCAGAATTTGATGCTTTTCTTGGAGTCACTCGCGCCACCATAGCTCAAACACGTCGGGTAAAATATGGGAGTTGACAGCGCGGGAAAGCCGCAAAAAATTAACTGCAACTTGTGCCCCATATATTTAAAGTCCAATAACGTTTTCCATAATTATTCACATTGTAGCACATTATTAAACAAAACAACACATTACTTTTGACCAATAATATCCACAGTAAATTAATTTACAAAACAAAAACTTGCAATTGACATGTCCACGCAAAATTGCGCGAAGAACTCCCTCGAACAGGCAATAATGTCAAAATCTCACTGACAGGTGACGTCTTAAATAAGTGCAAGGCAAAGGATGTCGATTGCAGCCAACAATATTTATTCCATGGCCGCATCTGATATATCGTTACAATGGGGTGTATCAGGCAAAGCTTTTTGTAGATGTCGCTAGCGGCAATGGTTCCTTGTTTTACACCTATGTCGCATCATTTTTTAAATGTGTTTGTAGTGTTTTATTTTTATAACAGAAAAATGAATTTTAAATTAATGTTACCTACCTTAAAAAACGAATTAAGAAAGCGCACACCGTCTATAAAAGGAAAAAAGGTTTTAGTAATAGAACGGCAATTTTGAGATCACCATATCTTTAATTTCGCTTGGAAATCTCAATTTTTACGCTAAAAAGCTGCTCACTTCGGCATAATATCTAGAAAATAATAAATTTCGTAATAAAAATACAAGTTTTCTATGCAACTGACAGTTATCTTAGGTACCATCTATTATGCGCCATCTATCGTGATAAAAAGTTAGTGATACACCCCATTGCACAAAAAATATTCAAATGTACATGTAAAAAAAAATAGGTAAACAATATATGCTATGATGTGTAATTTAAAGATGTCACAAATGTATTTATTATATTTAGCTATCGTAATGATCATTTACCCCTCGGCGTGACCTTTGCAACAAGTGATACCATCAGATATATCCATTAGTTCGTTTGAATACCACTTCGGAAACTCACTTCATTATACGAACCGCTGAAATGCTTTTCAAATCAAATCATTTATTTCCTTAGGTTAGTACACAACACTTGGATATTGTCAATACATATATTTTAATACAATATAAGCTTGGCTGGACCGAATCTAACAGCAATATAATTTATAATAAATAAAACATTGTTGCCATAAGCGAGTATTTTGTACTTATTTATAACTAGATACTTAAAATTTAATTCGTGGCTGTAAAATGGCCGTGTCAGCTTATGATCTAATAATAATATTATTTATGTCCATAAATATAGATTCGTGGCTGTAAAATGGCCGTGTCAGCTTACAATGTAGTAATAACAATATTTATGTCCATAAATAACAAATCGTGGCTGTAAAAGGGCCGTGTCAGCTTATAATCTAAAACAAACAATTGCAATTATTAATAATGTCAACAAAACCCAATTCGTGGCTGTAAAAAGGCCGTGTCCAACTTAAGATCTAAATATTACTAATATATGAAAATATATGAAACAAATTTCTATGCAATGGTATCTTTAATTAATAATAGCTGTGTTCGTAAATAAAAAATAATTATCCTGTCGTAGATAATTCTTGCTATTTAATTTTATATACTTTACGCACAAAAAATAGCTTAATCTATACTAATAAGTAAATTACACAGTGCATTTATTTTCATCAACCAGAGCCTTGCCCCAACGAAGTTTTTATGGAGTTTTTTTTTTATGGAGACTTCAATTCGAGTTACAAGATTGCATGCTGAACAATTTAAAAACACATGCACCTCGATCAAGTGACCGTTTAGTTTCGCTCAGTTTACCGCAGCCATAAACACGAGTAGATTATATCGCTAATTGGGATACTAAAAATGTAACTGTCAAATTAACGTTTACATCGTTAAAATTTTTGGGTTCAATGTAATATTTATTATTTGTCTGTATTATAATGAGCGGTGGTGGCTTGTGGTTTGAACTTACATCAGTTCCTAACACTATGCCGGCTTGAATAGATGCTTTTCACAAAGGTTAGCTGGTAGAAGATGCCTTAAGACATAAAGCTCGCCTATGCGCTTAGTTTTAAGTTATTTAACTTTGTGCAATAAAGAATTATTATTATTATTATGACCTGAAGAAGGTCGCTGCTGGGGGTTGTATAAGGGTAGCGATGATGATAATCAGTATACTTATAAAAAAACATGGCGGTAAATGGTGGAAAGTGAAAAGTTACACCTTGAAAATCCCGATAGCGTCTTGAGCCAACAAAAGATTAGGCCGGGGGTTGTGTAAATTGTTATTTCCGCTTGTCCGGTTCAATTCCCGGTCGGGCTTCGGCGACATCCGGGTCGGGGCAGGTGGCAAGTTCCTTATCCCGGTCTGTTACTTTCAGATAACTATCGCAAATTGACTTTGAAGGGAGAAAGTGAAATTGCGTTATGTGTTGTAGGTAATCTGTTTTAGGAAATGTTGAGATTTTTCTCTGTTGATTTATTTTGATTTCTTAGTTAAGGGGCAGTTTTGAAATGTAATAACACGCGTATTAACTATAATTTATTAGAAGTAGATACACAAATATTAAAATAAAATAGATAAAAAACTAATTCTAAATAAAACTAAACTAAAAATACCTATAAAATTAAAACTATTCCGCAAAATAAACTAAGTGCTTACCACCAGGGAGGATACCTAAAACGCTCGCCGCATTTCCTTGTTGAACTATAATCGAAATATTCTGTTTTAGGTAGTTATGGCATTTGGGATCGCCACACTCTTGAAAAATTCGTTTACCCAGCTCTTTTATGAATTTGTGGGAGAGAATATACCATTGTTTCAACCCCAAATGCCACAAAGTTATAATTTTGTTTAATGCAAATGTATTTGATGTGCTTTTTAATTTCAGCTGTATGAGCAACCGAACCGGCCTTTTTTGTTGTAGAGGAAATGTGGCAAGCGGTGGCATCCCAAACAAGACATCTTCCCTCACTCCATGGTACAAGAGACATACCAACCGGCCTTTTACCATCACTACGTGAAAGTCCTGATGGTTCAAGGACGGACGGGATTTTAGCAGACCATAAACTTCTCTTTATAAACTCATTTAAGGCTTGGTGTCTGGAGAATCTGCCTGCGCAAACTATAATTAGCTATTTTAGTTTGTATGGAGAAGCCAAAAATAAATGTCACTTCCCACATATCGTTTTTCTAAGAAGTTGTTTGTTTCTTTAAATATAATAATATATTAGTCTAACGATAATATATAGTGTTGTATACATATATGTATGTATTGCCCAAATATTGCTCAGGGGCAGCAGTCTCGTCATATCATAATAAAGCGATTTAAGGTAGTCATTGACGAGCTTTCCAACAGCCCAAATCAAGTGGTTACTTTGAAAATTTGTTCACGATTCTCGAAAACGTGTATTGTTTTTAGACGACGCGACGTCAAAGTCTACGTCCATCCAGTTTATTTGCGATACGCTGCCGTCAGTGACGACGTCAGTTTCATAATCTTGTTGAAATTTGCCATTACGAACTCTGTATGCGATATCGAACAACAGTCTGTTAAATAATTGGACGCACGTCTATTCGAATCGTTTGGTTAAAATGGCATCCGTTTGTACGAATAGTGAGTTTTTATCCATTCTAGTCTTGCAAAGGAATAATTATTATTGGCTATTGGTTTAGGACATGAAATGAGTTAATATGAAGATGCCCGAGTTTATATTTAAAAAAAAAAAGGTCTCATATTAAAATATTACCGTCATTTGGAAGTAATGAAATATCATAGACCGAATCAGCTTTTTGATTTTGTAAGTGGCAATATTATTAGCGATCTGTCGAGACTGCCGGCCCAATCCTCAATTATAATGAAAATACTTAATAACCGTAACAACTCAATAAAAAAAACATAATTCATTATCTAATTTCTATTCTTGTAAATAAAAAGAAAATACAAAAGTTAATCACGGGCTACTAATCTCATTAGTGGTATGTTTACCTAAAAAGGGGGGAAGCAAAAACCTTATCGTTGGGGAAAGAAAACTGTTTTTTCTGTGTTTTACGCAGGGGGCCGACTTTTCCCCACCTTCTCTTTATTGTAATTATTTTTCTTGCGAACTCCCCAACGAGCGCCTTACTTGGCGGGATTTGGAACGTTGTCAATTATATGGATATCGCAAAGTTTTAATCGTCCAACTATAAAGCTGAACTTCGGTTCATCTATAATATGATTAGATATCCGAGTATCGTGCTAGGTTGAAGTGGCTGCCAATTTGCTGTCGCAAGAATATTTCTGTCTCCTTTTCTCTATTTTAAATACCTCAAGGACAAATTCTCTTATCTCTCTTAGTAGAAGTTTTGCTATGTGTTGTTTTTTGATTCCATTATTTTCGTCCTTTATTGTCATACATTGTCTAACTTTAACGATGAGCACTTGTATTCTGGAACACACTCTGTTCCATCAGACTAGTCCAGGAGACAGAGCACATTTATATATAGGTAAAATAAAAAAATGTGTTAATAAAGATTTTTATTAGTTATTATTTTATAGTTATGTTCGCCCTGGGGTGTAATGCTCCGGGGTTATCCCCATTTAGCTTGCGTTGATCTCAGCCGGTTGCTTGTTTTACCTCGACGAAGTTAGCCGCCGGGGAAGGAACCACTATTGAATTTGTGGCACCTGTGGGGAAGTCTATTGCCAAATATTGTCAGTAACTGCTTGTTACGCCGCGGCCCCCAGGATCTTACGGGGCAGGCGACGACCTTCCGATGGCCGTGCGTGGGGAGGTGCTGCGGTCGGCTCGATCGAATATGGATTTCGAGAGCCTGGCCACGAACTGCTTGATGCTCTTCAAATTCAGGCCTAGTGTTAGAGACTGATGTCAATCATGAGTGTCAGATTCAAGTTGCTAACATTCATGGATCGTGCTACCCATTTACCATCAGGTGGGGGCAAGGTCACATATCGAGCTAGTATAAAAAATAAAATGAAAAAATATTGTGTACCGCCTCCGTGGTCTAGTGGTAACAAACGATGTCGTAAACTCGGGAGGTCGTGGGTTCGATTCCCACCGGGGCCAAGTTGTACATTGTATAATTTGTCTCGGTCTGGGTGTTTATATGTATAATACTTATGTATATATAAAAAAAAAAGTATAATATATAGTTTATCAACCTTCTAGTTTACGTAACACAAGCCTCGTAGCTTACCACGGAAACTAGATGGCGCTGTATGACCTGTCTGGAAATATTTATTTATTTATTTAGTCGAGTAACTAGTACAGAGTTTTACTCGGTTCAATTTTTTTTCAATCGAGTACTCGGCCGAGTAACTCGGTTCAATCAAATTCCCATTTCGCACGCGTAAACAAGTACAAACAGGTTCGCGCCGGCCGAGCCACCAATCAAGGTATCCAGAGCTGGCACGTTAAGCAAGAGTGTTTCTATGTGCACCTGCAAGCATCGTGTATAGCGATCGATTGTTTTCGGAGGCTGGTACCGTCTACGAAGAAAAGAGGAATAGGCTGTAACCAGAACGTGCAGAGAGCCTTGTGTTCCTGCATCACAACTTAACTTTATAAATTTTTAAATATTGATTATTTTTATTACTGTTCTCTTAATTTTGTCTCATTACTACTCATTCATTAGCATAATTTTGATTTTATTAATTGACATTGTCAAAGATTTCCTAAATTAGTAATAAATACTTTTTTATTATATCTACCTAAATATATTGCTTTTCTTAAACCGAGTATACTCGGCATTCAAACCGAGTTATTCGGGCCGAGTACGACTATCAAAAAACCCGCCGAGTACTCCGAGTATCCAGTATCAACCGAGTACTCGGCCCATCTCTAGTATTTAGTATATTTATATTAATAAGTAGATTACAATTAAGTAATTTTATTATTTAAGTATATGTTAAATATTTAGTTGTAAAGTTTTACTTTTTCTACATCTACAGTTGTTTAAATTAACAAACGTTTGGCTGTCAGAAATGTCTACGGGCATTAAGTATGTACTTTGTGCAATAAGGTTTAAAAAAAAAAAAAAAAATTTTTACCATGTCAATATTATGCCTTACGTCAATGAAACTCGGTAGGAAAAAGAAGTTTGTTTCTGACAAATACTCGTTATTCGTAATTTGGTGGTTTTCTTTCAAACAACTTTACTTTGGGACATAACGTCTAACTTTGCATGAGTACTGTCTCAATGGGCTAGCTTGATTTAGATGTAGGCCATGTTCTACTACTGTTTTAGAAAAAAGAAGAAAAGTAAACTATCATCACGACCGTTTCCCTTTCGGGGTGGTCAGAAACCACGCTAAATAAGCAGATTCACATTTAGCCAACTTTACTATAGGCCAATCATGACAAGTGGCAAGCTCGTCGATGTCTCCAGCGTACCAAACTCGAGAAATGTCACAAATAAATTAAATGTATTTATTTAAATTAATAAATATTATTGTGTCCCGACCAGGAATCGAACCCGGTACCTCCGAGTCTAAATCCACGGACTTAACCGCTAGACCACAGAGGCATTATATCACTTAAAGGCTTTTTAGTTTTTGTGCAATAAAGCATTTTTTATTTATTTATTTAAGCCATTTCAAACACCTGTTTTTCAGACACAAAGCGAAGCAAAACGATATAAAATTATTACAGCATTTACTGACTACTCTGTGTTCGCGTAGTCTTGGAGACAGTCACAACCTTCCTCTTCGGTCTGCTTCTAACCTCCTCCTTGCGTCGTGTTTCCTCATTGATAAGGGTCGTGACCTCCCTATGAATTGGTGTGCGTCTTGATGATAGCACGCCACCCGTTCCTGTCTTCGGCGGCATGCACAGCATCATGGACGCTAGTGTTGATGGTGGAGCGGATTTGGTCGGACCAGCGTACCGGACTGCCCCTCACACTTCTAGCAGATATTCAGATTCTTTTACTGTTTTCGCTGCTCGAGAGTGGAACAAGCTACCACTAGTCATTAGACGGGCGCCTTAAATATATGTGTTTAAAAACTACTTGTTGCTCACTTTTTAAATAAACAATTAATTTGTCATAATAACTACAAGTACCTATGCATGCATTATAATATTTATTTTCTTATTTTTTACCGTAAATGATTGTACCTATGTTTTATAATACGAGCTATCTATTAGTGTGTTTATATATTCATACATAATATATATTTATGTTTTTTTTTTTCTAAAATGACAACATTTATTCGAAGTTAATTATAGTACATTAAAAATAAACTAAACTATAAATAAAAAATGTCCTCTAGAGACGTCCCATCCGAGATAGTCCCAAGGAGACTGGCAACATTTCCCCTCTGTATAGCGAGGCTAATACGTTGGCAGAAATAATTGTCAGCCGCTTTGACAACTCCTTGGCCAAGCGCCTCGCTGACGGTCCCCATGGGCCCATCGTCTCGACCCCAAACGGCGCAAATTCGTAACCGACACCAAGGTTGGCGTATTTGCGCAATTTAAGTTTCTCCGCAGAAAACGCCGCACTTCCCGCGCTTGACGAGGTCGCCTGGATATGAGATGGAGCTAATGTATCTATTCACGTCGCATCCCACACCTGACAGAGAGACCTGCCAAGTTTCTACGGCCCAACAGTCATTCCGTCGGGTCTCTTGCGATCGCTCCGCACAATTCCAGATGGTTCTAAGATTGCGGTTACTCAAGCAGTGACAAGAGCCCTTCGTATGATGTCGTTGAGAGCCGCGTGACGAGGAATGCGGCCAGCACTTCTAGCACAAGAAAGCCCGTGGTGTCCGAGATGTTTATTATATATTAATTTAATTATATATCATGTAAGTATTAATGTAATAGTATTTAATTATTCTGAAGTAATTATATTTATCTTAATGCACTCGCAATCCTCTGCTACACTCCTAAAGGTTAGCTGTTACAAAATGCCGGAAGGCATTAAGTTTACCCATGTACACTACTTTTTAAGTTATTTAGTGCAATAAAGAGTTTATAAATAAATAAATAAATAGAAGGCAAATCTTGCTTAATCGAATGAAAACGCAACTTGGACGCCGGTCAAATTGAAATTGAGTAAAAAAAAAGCGCTTAGTCACGCTAAGTCAGCGACAAGTTGAACATGGCATACGTGAACAGTATTTCAGCTGTCTTGTCTTTGTAAAGTAATTGACTGTGGTATCATTAACAAAAAGTATTAAATACACTGGGCCGCAAAGGAAGCGGGTAGGCAAAAAACTCGGTAACTTTAAAAATATTGAAGCTAACGTTATGAAATACAGACTTTCTTAAAGACAATTTTATACTGCTTAAATCAAAGTTACGAGTACTTTCTTAAACTTTTATGACTTTGATTTAAGCAGTATAAAAATGTCTTTAAGCAAGTCTTTATTACATAACGTTATCTTCAATATTTTTGAAGTTATCGTATTTTGATATAACCAACCCGCTTTCTTTGCGGCCCAGTGTATTTAATACTTTTGCCACAGAGTTCCAGATATACTGGCTTCGTCCACATTTCGAACAGCTCGCCTCTGTAGGACAGGAGAGCATCTGTGAGGAACCAAGGTGAGAACAGTATTCCACGCATGTTTTGATCTGTGCTTTGTACATATAAATAATTCTGAATTTTTTATTTAATCTAAAATGAAATATACCTATTAAATAGAATCCATAGTAACAAAGCCTAAACGCACACATGCACAACGTTAAAGCACACGGGCTGAGGGTGAAATATGCATGTGTGTGCGCCACGCCCCGAGCTACGGCTTGACAACCCTACGGGGACGCCCGTGGCGACTGAAGCCAAAACTACGTAACTGCCATCAAACCAATATTGAGTTATTCAAAATAAGTTGTTGTCTATCATTATCCTACATACATTTAATGATAAGACAAACAAGTTAATTATAATACTGTTATAAATAAGTAATAAAAAGAAAGTAGGTATAAGGCTTTCTTCATACCATTTTTTTTTTCTTTTCATTTCTTTAATGAACAAAAATAGGGCCAACCTATAGCCCCGTCCTCGAAGCGCGTTTTTTTTACAGGAGTTTTAGTAGCTTTCAAAATTTTTTTTTTTGATGATTTCGAATAATCAAAGACAAGAAAGAGACTTTGATAGACAATGACTTCATAGAATGCGAATGCTTATTTTTCCAATAAAATTATAAACTACTTGCGGTCCCGACATACGTTTTCCTGTTCAATTCTGAAACTTTAATTATGTCTGAAATATTTGAATAAAAAAAATAAAAAAAGGGGTTGTGTGGTGCAATTTTGGGGATAAGTTCTGATATGCGTGAAATCTACAAATATATATTTTCGTCACATAATTTAGATAATGTAGCGTAATGGCAAGAGACCCGATGTTAAGCCGTGGTCTCTCGTGTGGGATGCAACGACTAGCTCAATCCATTCAGGTAACCTCCTTCAGCGCGAGAGTGTGGCGGTTTCAGCTGAGAACCTTAAGCTACGCAAATACGACAACCTCGGTATAGGTTACAAGTTTGCGTCATTTGGGGTCGAGGCGATGGGACCTCATCCAAGCGCCTACCTGGAGTTGTCCAAACGCCTGACGAAGAAATCTGGAGAAAGGTAGGCTGGCAATTATTTCTGGAAACGTATTACCCTTGCTATTAAAATACAATTTTCTTGGGGCTATCTCTAATGGGACGTCTCTAGTGGACATTTTTATTTATAGATAGTTTTTTTTTTCGTGTTATTTATTTAATTTTATTTCGTTTGTAATTATTATTATCTAAATAATGATAATGTATTTCGGAAATAATTTAAAACAATGTTTGTCTAGAATATAATTTGTAAATTCGTTAAAAGTAATATAAAAAATAAAAAAATTACTCCCTCAAAACAATAAAGAATAGGGGCATTGGCCTGCCGTCATGGATGTTTTTATTTACATATATTTTGTATTGTGCCCAATTATAACTGTAGAAATTTAATATTGAAATAACGATAAATTAGTAATTAAATTACCAAGAAACGATGGCTACTTAAACAAGCTAACACCTAAACAAATAGAAATTCCCCAGTTTGGTTAACTTATGAATAATTGAAGCGAATTTTAATTCAGTTACTATATTTTGCACAATGCCCGCTACCGTTTACATCCGACATAGGGCGGGCTACTGTTCACAGCCTGCGGCCTTCCTGACCAATCACAGCGCTTCCAGCTATATTCTTCTCCCACTTTCACGCATCAAAAACCCTATATAGCCATCTCTGTCCGTCCCCCCAGCCAAAAGCTCTCAAAACGAAGCATCCTCAAGCAATAATAGCAGCTTTCATCTCCTCTGTAATACACATATTTGTATGTATAAATCATTTATGATATGACCTTTCGGAACTGCGGAGAAGTTTATTTGATATCGAGCGTCAGGAGACTATGGACTATTTTCAAGTTCAGATTTCCTCGTCAAATAATTGTCAACTATATTCGACAAGTATAGGATTCAAATTTCTTTCAGCGATGTGTTTAGCCCGTACCACTTGTAGTTCATTGTTACAATTTCAGCGTTTCAAACCAGGCATAGGATATTGGTCTTTATTTTAATTGCGGGATGGGTGCAAATGACTTGTAAGTTTGTTTTGAGTTGTGTTGTTTTTCTTTCGTGTTATGTTGTTGCCTTGGGCTAAACCTATTTGCGATGACAATTTCGCCTGCGACGGCTACGAAATATGCCTTTTATTCATTTTCCATTTGGGATTAAAGTGCTAAAACGAAATTTCTACGAGCGAAAGCTTTGTCGGCACTTCTAAATCTGTAAACTATCAGATGATACTTTAAAGTTTGGAAGAAATGTCTCTTTGTGCCTAATTTAGCTACTTCTACCTAATATTACAACATCATCGTCATCACCACAGCCCCTAGAACACTAGAGTTCTAGACTTCCAATGTTGGAGATGGGCCTTCCAGAATTACTGGAGAATTTAGCCAGGCAGGTTGGCGAGGGTGTGATGTCAATTTTTATTGAAAATTTATTAACGATTCTACAAGTAGTGTTGCCCAATCAAGGTCTTGGTCTTGCAGTCTCGGTCTTGGTCTTGCAAAATAGCAAGACCAAGACCAAGAACAAGACTGCTGATATGGTTGCAAGACCAAGACCAAGACTACCCTAGTCTAATCCCAATTTCCAGTAAATCAGACCAGTAGTTGTCGAGATACTCGTAGTAGTTTGCGGATAGAGATATCCTTAGTACAATTGGAAAATAAAATATTGAGTCAAAGTAAGACTCTTGCGCAAGACCAAGACCAAGATTAGGAGTGCAAGACCAAGACCGAGACCAAGACCACCTATTCTAATGCAAGACCAAGACCAAGACCAAGATTAGGAGTGCAAGACCAAGACCGAGACCAAGACCACCTATTCTAATGCAAGACCAAGACCAAGACCAAGATTAGGAGTGCAAGACCAAGACCGAGACCAAGACCACCTATTCTAATGCAAGACCAAGACCAAGATTAGGAGTGCAAGACCAAGACCGAGACCAAGACCACCTATTCTAATGCAAGACCAAGACCAAGACCAAGACTGGCTAATTCTTTGTCTTGGTCTTGCATTGGGCAACACTATCTACAAGTTCATATTGGTGGAACCGGGACCGACGGCGTAACGTGATTTCCGAGGCACGGAAACGGTGGTGTTGTAAATCTATGACATTTGTAAGTGTATTTCTCATAGGTACATGCCGGGGGGGTTTGAACCGACCTTTGTAGGATTTTAAGAAAATGTTCTTATAACCTAGTCACCATTGCGCCTGAACAAGATACGACTGATTATAAGGCTGGTTCACAAAGGAGGCCTACGCTTGATTGAATAAACAATTTGATTTGATTACGCAACAAGACGCCATTAACCATTATGCTCCTCTTTCTACTCAACCCTATATTTATATATTTATTCGAAGTAAATTAATATACATTAAATATAAAATAAAAGCTTCCTAAACAATTTAATTAAATAAACTATATTACAACAAAATATAAATTTAACATAAAAAAAAAAAAAAAAAACATAAAATAAAAATTAAATACTTACAAAAAAATAACTCCTCCAAATCGCTGTCATGTGGAATGGCGCCCAATACACTATAGCAGCATTTCCCCTTTGAATTATGATACTTAATTTTTGAGAGAAAAAACTGCCAGCCCTATTGTCACCAGAGACGTCAAGGAGCCTTGGAAAAATTTCTTTATAAAATGCTTTCACTTCCGATCCCCATGGGCCCATCGTTTCTACAGCAAACGTCGAAAAAAAGTAACTATTGCAAATTGTTTCATATTTTCGACGCTTGCTGATCTGCGCTTGTTCCGCTGCCAGCTCTAACAGAAGTTCCTTGAAGGTGGGAAGGGCCTAGGGAATCCCAACAGGTAAAATCCCATACCAGGGATTGACCCAATCTCCAAGGAACTAATGTCATTCCATATATTTACACGAATTCTGTTTTACGGTTAGGTTTACATCATTAATAAAGAATATTTTTTTCAAAATTATCATTTACTTAAGCCCCCTATAAAAACTTGGAAGCGAACAGAGATAGAAAAGTATGACAAACAACGGAGGAATCAAATTAATAAAGCTGTCAAGACACGAAATGAAAAAAATAGCAGAAAAAGAATAACTTATTCCCTCTGTTTCTTTTCTATTAAGAAATCTCAACAAACTGCCATCGCCCCTGTGCCTCAAAAGTTCAAAAGAAAATTTTAGCATTCTATTTTCAAATCTGACCGGATTTTACCGCGAAAATTTGGGGTGATGTGGCGAGGATGTTGTTATAATTTCACGAACATTTTGATTATAATAATTGGAAAACTTTTTATTGTTTCTGCCTCCATATTGGACTTGTTAATTTTACAGAGTAGAATGAAAAGATTATTTCTTGAAAATAACTATAAACAATAAATATTTATTATTAATAAATATTTTACACTTTTACACGCGTAGTTAAGGAGTTGTCCAAAAGCTGACGGAGAAATCTGGAGGCAGGAAGGCTGGCAATTATTTCTGCCAACGTATTAATACAGAGGGGAAATGTTGCCAGTCTTCTTGGAACTATCTCTTATTAAGGTATTTTTAATTAGGTTTGGTTTGTATTTTTTTTTTAAAGTAATTTGTATTATTTTTTATTCCAAGAAATAACTATATAAGAGTGGTATTAATAGTTATTTCTTCGATTGGTCTAAACTCACCTTGACGCTGAAGCCAGATTTCCTAAGCAAAATTGCCATTTTAGATTGTGCGTAGCTTTTAATATCCCAAAACATAAAATAAATACTGCTTTTTTACTCCATTTAAAGGCATTGTTTGTTCGTCGCGACTGTAAAAGTACCAGGACAGCATGTAAACGAGGAGGTGTGCAGTGACGCTGGACACAATGCTGTGTGTACACTCGGTCCCTGGCACAAAGCGTCAGGTAATGAGCGCTGTGAATATTTAAACCGACTTCCGCCACCCGGTAGCGTAGAAACGCGAGTCTTGGAAACATTTTAAAGGTTAGTATTATTATTGTTCTTGTAATGGGGTGTATCAGGCAAAGCTTTTTGTAGATGTCGCTAGCGGCACTGGTACCTTGTTTGCACCTTTTGAGGCATCAGTTTTTAAATGTTTTTGTAGTTTTTTTATTTTTATAACAGATAAATGTATTTTAAATTAACGTTACTAACCTTAAAATACGAATTAAGAAAGCGAACACCGTCTTTAAAAAGAAAAAAAGTTGATTTAATTGAACGGCAATTTTAAGATCACCATTATCTTTGATTTCGCTTGGAAATCTCGATTTGTACACTTAAAAGCTGCTTACTTCGACATAATATCCAGAAAATAATCAATTTCGTAATAAAAATGCAAGTTTTCTATGCAACTGACAGTTATATAAGGTACCAACTATCATGCGCCATCTATGGTGATAAAAAGTTAGTGATACACCCCATTGCATCTTTGTCAAAACAGCTCGTCAACACCACGGGAGACAAAAGGGCTGGGCAATATTTGGGGCAAAGAATCAGTATTGCCATTCAACGTGGCAATGCTGCCAGCATCCTTGGCACTTTGCCCATTGGCAGCGATTTGGTACAATTTTTTTATTTATAATAATTTTTATTTTGTTTTTTCTTCATTTTAATTTTTAGTTATATTTTTATTTATTAATTAGGTTTATTTTTATTAATAGTAATTTATGTTTTAAGATGTAAGTTTTTAGTTTAATTAATACAAATAAATTAAATCAATTATTGTAAAAAAAAAAAAAAGAGCACTTGATGATAATAGAAAAATAGTTTTTTTTATTGTGGTATTAGTGATAAATAGCCAGTAAGGTAAATTACAGATTTATTTTTTATTTAATTATTTAAAAACTCTTTTTTGCACAAAATAACTTAAAAAGTAATGTACAAGGGTGAACTTAATGCCTTCAGGCATTTTATAACGGCTAACCTTTGGGAGAGTGGCAGTGGATTGCGGGTGCATTTTGATAAATACATGATATATATTTAAAATAATACATATAATAAACATATAACATGGTGAACATCTGTCAAGCTCCAAATAGAACACTATTTAAGAATGTATATTATTTAAATTCACCATAAGCTTAATACACTCTCTGCTATATTTATTTCTCTCATTATAGTCATCATATAGTAGGTATATTATATTTATGTATATTCATAGAACGTATGTATGTAGTTTTTTTTGTATGTATTTGTGTATTTATTAGAATGTAAATAAGTAATTATTCATAAATATATATTGAAGTCTAATATTTTTCTATTAGTTTTGATAGCACCTGCCTTATCTTGTCGTAACTGCTTTAGTTGTCCCAAAGGTTTGACCAGTATAGAATCTCTAGCAGCATTGGTCCGCCTTTGTACTTTGTGTGATAAAGTTTATAATACTGGTAAATATTAAATAAACATAAATATATGAACACAACTAATATATAGGTACCTACTTGTAGTTATCATGACAAATTATTTATATATTTTAAATACATGAACCTGTACTGAGTCGAACAAATATTACGATCTCACAGAATAAATTATCAGGAACTGATTTAAGACTCAGCTTTAGATATGCAATGGAAGTTGGTGCGACAGGAATTTCAGCAAAATCTGTGCACCACTTTTTGAAAGAATTGGGCCTAAGCAGGAACGAGCTTCCGAGACGGAATGCAGAATTGTACAGTACAGTGAGCCTAAGACACCATTATTCTTCTCTCTCTTTTTTATTTTTTATACTAGCACGACATGTGACCTTGGGCCCACCTGATGGTAAGTGGGGCGCAAGGTCCATGAATGTTAGCAACTGAAGTCAGACACTTATAACTGCCATCAGTCCCTAACACTATGCCGGCTTGACTAGATGCTTTTTCACACTTCGCTTGAAGGACTCCAAGTTATAGGAAAGTGGAAACATAGAGGCTGGAAGAGCATTCCACATCTTTATCGTACGACAGATGTATGAGTCCCCAAATTTATAGTACGCGTAGGGGTGGTGACTACGGTATGTGGGTGCATATTCTGACCTGTGCGTGTGGTTCGGTTGTGGAATGGAGAGGGAGGGATTAGGTTATAGAGTTCTTCGGAGCGCTCACCATAGTATAGCCGGTAGAACACGCTCAGAGAAGCCACATCTCGGCGAAGCTGCAGGGATTCGAGAGTTCCAGATATAGTGGCATCGTCCACAATTCGAACAGCTCGCCTCTGTAGGACATTGAGAGCATCTGTGAGGTACTTGGCGGAACCATCCCAAAGGTGAGAACAGTATTCTATACATGATCTGATCTGTGCTTTGTACAGCAACAGTCTGATTGAAGGCGGAAAAAACCGCTTCACCTTGTGCAGTATTCCGAGCTTTCTTGACGCTGTTTTGGTGATGCTCTCAATGTAGTTAAAAAGTCTTTCTATAACTAGAGATGTGTCTGTGATAAAAGAACCACCCTTATACTTTAATTATTTCGAATCTTATTTATGTATTTAACACAAAAATTCGGAAAGAGTTATCAAAAAGCACAGTGAAAACCAGGTAAAACTACGTTAGAAAACAAAAAAAGCAACGATCCAACAACATATCAGCAAAAAAAAAGACAAACGCATATTGTAATTTAAAAACAGAACTTCAATAAATCGATTCATTCAATGAAATCGAGCGCATAATCTATCGATTGTTACGGGGCAACCTTACTTACACGATTTAAAATTCGAATGCCAATGTTTTTTTAAAATAAACTCGTAATTTGCAACGCTTACACAAACCTTTGATGGTAAAGTAAACATGGTTTTAATATAACACAATCGTTCAAGTTTCTTTTTTGTGAAATCTGGAAAATAAGTTTTTTTAAAGTAAATTCACGACCGTCAATTTAGCCAACTTTAGGGTAGGAAAATCATGACAAGTGGCAAGCTCCGTCGATGTCTCCAGCGTATCAAACTCGATAAATAACGCAAATAAATTTAAAAAACAAATTTGGACCAGTAATCGAACCCGGCATCTCCGCGTCTAAATCTACAAACTTAACCGCTAGACCACGGAGTCAGTCAGTCAATCATCAATCAATGTAGTCAATCAGCTTTCTATGCCATAAAATTACAACAATTTAGATATTATTAATTTAAGATTTAAGACCACAACATGAAGTCGAATAAATATTATGATCTCACAGAAGAAATAATCAGGAACGGGTTCAAGACTTTACGCAGTGGCAGTTGGTGCGAGAGGAGTTCCAACTAAATCTTTGCATCACTTACTGAAAGAATTGGGCCTAAGCAGATCTGCAGGAGATACATTTATGGAACGAGCCTCCAAGACGGCATTAACGGAATCATACAGTGTTTGGTTGGGTAGGGAGAGAAGTAGAATGGTGGATGGTGAGAGTATTATCGCGCAATAAAATAAAAACGGGAGGCCTCCTTTTCTTAAACCAGCATATTGTCGGTCGCAAGCCCGAGACACCATTCTTCTCATCCTTACCCACACACGGTGCTTAGAAATTTGTCTTCTCCTCTTTCTCTAAAATAGAGGAAAGTCGTTTTAAAGCTTTTTCTATTTTACTCTGTCTAAAATTACATATTACAGCCCCTAGAACACAGCGTCCTAGACCTCCACTGCTGGAGATGGGCCTTCCAGAACATATATCTGGAGAATTTGACCTACACTCGCCACGCTGGCCAGACGGCTTGGCGAGGAAAATTACATATATGAAAGTGAAAATATGTATGTCACAGACAGCGGAGTCATCCAGGCCCGGATGTTCAATGGGCCTGGGTTGGGGATGGGATAAACTCCCGTTTTCCTCGGCAGGATCTCGGCGGCTAACTACCCACCGGTGATTCAACGCACCGTTGGTGCTGGGCGCCTTTCCTACTACAACACCGGCCTTGTGGCTCACGAATCTAGTCTCCTAGATTTGTCTATTCTAGCTCTTCTCCAAGAGCGCCTCCCTAGGTAGTGGCCTTCACTCCGGGGGCCGCGCGAAAGTAGGAGCGATATCCTAAAGATGCTTGTAGGATCCGTTGTCAGCCCGGTAAAACATACGTTTAGCTAGGCCGACAACAAATGCCTCGATAGTAGGCATCTCCAGATCTCTCGCAATTACAGAATTTCGCACGAACCACGGCGCTCTGGATACCACCCTGAGCGATATGTTCTGCTGACTCTGGATCTTGTCCCTGTTGGTTTTGGCCAGAAGGTGATGCCAAGCTGGCGCAGCATAAGTAAGTCAGGAACGGATAAACATCTTGTAGATCCGCACCTTCAACCTGAGCGGCAAACTGGAGTTCATTACAGGACGTAACATGGCTCGGGCCGCCTTCGCCTGATTAACGGCATGGCGGGCCATCTCACCCATTGTTAACGTCCTGTTGATGATGCAGCCCAGGTATTTGACGGTGGGAGTCGATGTCCTGTAATATGTATGTACAAAATGTCAGTAATTTTATTTTACACTCGTACTTAAAAAATATTTGAAAACATTGGATTGTGCGAGCGAGAGAGATGCACAATCGTCAAACCGTCTTACGAAACCCATGAAATTAGCAGGACTATAATGCAGCGTTTCAAATCACCCATAGGCCGTTCTACCTGCCGACCGAAACTGTCAAAATATACGAACTGTGTCTAATGAAATAGTTCCCGTAACTAATCAATCAAGACCATTTTAGATTATCCAATTTTTTACCATTTTCGATCATATATATATATACTTATTGGAAGTCGCAAAAAGTTTTTTCGATGTATTATTGCACTTGCTTCTATCTGCTTCTCACGGTTTTCAAAAGGTATTTTATTTTTATTATACAATAATAAGGATTTATTGTAAACGTAGTCTAATGCTGCTTCTTTATTATATAAACAAAAATCTTTTTGTTTATAAGGAGTTGTCAAAGCGGCTGATAGAAAGGTCTGGAGACAGGAAGGCTGGCAATTATTTCTGCCATCGTATTAGCCTCGCTATACAGAGGGGACTGTTGCCAGTCTCCTTGGGACTATCTCGGATGGGACGTCTCTAGAGGACATTTTTTATTTATAGTTTAGTTTATTTTTAATTTTATTATTTAGGTAGCTTTTATATTGTAATTCTTTTATACTGGTTGTATATTACTTCGAATAAAGTTTATATTTTTTAGGCCTAATATTTTTAAAAATCTTTTTTATCTATTTATGTATTTATTCAAGGTACAACAGATTACAACTATTGCACGATATATACACACTATTTGACAGCAGTTCTGGATTGCAATCCACAGCAGTGTACACTGCAAGATAATACAATAATAATATAATTCAAATGTTCTTAAATAACATGATCAATTTTAAATTTCTAACTTATAAAACTTATTATAAAAGACAACTTAAATATACAAGTCATTAAAAACAGTATAATCTAACTAAAAATAACTTACCTAACTAAATTAAAATAAATTACAACATCAAAAATTAAAATCATCAGCCACTTTGACAACTCACTGGCCAGCGCTTGGCTGAGCCAAGAGAAATATTGTCAAATAATCTTTTGTATTAATATGCCTAATTCTATGTAACTAGCTAATAGATATCGTAATGAACCCTTACGGAATTTCAAACATTAACTATCATGTTTAGTGTTGCGTTGTCAGTTTGGCACATGTTCTGTGATCCCAGCGTGCGCTCGCCTCCGCTCACCAGGCGCGCGGCAATGCGATAAAATTATAACCTGCCTGGAACGCGCGCACAAATCAATTTGACTTGTTATAGCCGATATAAACGCTGATCGTAACAACAGAGCATAGGTAAGTCGCGTGTTAATGCTTTTTTGGTTTTCTACAGACGGCAAGAGTTATGAGGAATATTGTACAATACATATTTTCACGCCATTAAGCAGAAATTATTGAGCACTATTTGTCACGATCACCAAATCAATTCAAACACAAAAAATGTTTATTTGTTGAAAAAATTGACATACTTGTACATTTTGGAGGAACTTTGATCCCCAGACTAGAATTCTCTAGATTAAGCAGAGAATCAGTTTATTCCTACGTACATGTCCTTGGTTACATTTTATTATTTATGAGTATCATCACGACCGTTTCCCTTTCGGGGTGGTCAGAAACCAAGCTTATAAATAAGCGGATTCACATTTAGTCAACTTTACTATAGGCCAATCATGACAAGTGGCAAGCTCGTCGATGTCTCCAGCGTACCAAACTCGAGAAATATCACAAATAAATTAAATATTAATTAAATGTATTAATAAATATTTTTGAGTCCCGACCAGGAATGGAACCCGGTACCTCCGAGTCTTAATCCACGGACTTAACCGCTAGACCCCGGAGGCAGTTTTTTAATAAATACGAGATATAACTCGATTTCGGCTTATTACCTTTTCATATACTTTTTTCGCATTCATCAACCTTTTCATACATCTAAGTGTTTTAAACTACATAGATAAAAAAGGACAACGTTTTAGTAACAACTGAATTAAAGCGAACTAATTTAAAAAATAACAAAGGAATTAAATCTCAATTTAAAAAAACATTTGATGTTTGTGTCGGGATTTTCCATCCGGGAATATATTTCGTACATTGAGTGTGAATAGTTTAACTATAACACGCAATGTACATTGTACAATATAAACACTAGATGTTCTAATTATTATAATCAAAACTTGAAATTATTGGACTTGCTACTCCCACTAACACTTTTGACAGCTGTAAGTCTATCTCTTTCTTTCTTATTATTTGAGAAAATTACCTTTGTATCCGAACACGCCTTAAAATGTTTGACTGCCTGAAGTGCGTTGCGGTGTTGCTGCGGTAATAAATCACCTCATCAATGAATTACATTAAATTAAAACAATGTCTGTATAATATTAAATAGTAGTAGTTTGTTTACAATAGGTTGACATGTAAATAATGTTAAACAATAATATTCTTAATTCTGTTTTTCATTTCGTTGACATTGCCGCCTTGTTTCTTTTAAATAATAGGTATGGGAAATAAATAACTACCTACATTTTCAGGATTTTTTCAATCACTCCTTTTTCATTGACCAATGGGAGACCTCGTCTTATATCTCACAATCAATGTTTCTTTCCGACTTAGCTTATATACCGCGCGCGTGCCTTTACCATCGAGGTCCGATGTCGCAGGGGTAAACCGGTTGACCAAGCTGGTCTAAATAACTAGGTAACCATAATTGAGATGATTCTATTATTATAGAATATAATGCCTGCTGACTCGATGGTCAGCGGCCCCAGGAGGAGCGCTACCCAGCGCAGGACAGCTCTCGCCGAACGGATGGATTGTTTGGGGACGTTCGTCTAAGTAAGCTTGAGTTTCCAAAGGAGGATTCCCCATACCCCTGGACACTCTTGACCTCGTTTTTTTATTCAAAAGGCTGTGTCTATCCACAGATCGGAGTAACACAGCCACGAATATGTATTAAGTTGACATACCAATTGTCAAAATAAAATAAAATAAATAAAAAATATTATTTCGATCGTAAGCTGACACGGCCCCCTTACAACCACGAATTTTCATTTATTGACATAAATGTTGTAGTTATAATACAAATTTTATATGTATTTAGACACCGGTGTGAAGTTAGCGGCCAAAAGTTTTCTGCCAAGATAACCCGCCCAATTTGAAAAGTCAATTAAAAAAAATAATTAATTTAGGAAGAGCGATCCAATATTCATGATTAGTAAAAGGCCCAGAGTAATCTCGAGTAAAGTGTATGCCATATATATTTTATTTAAAACTCGAATCCAGTTTTTTAGAAAAACTATTTATAATTTGAGTTTTTTGAAAATTAGACTACCACATCCCCTGTGTAAGCCACGAGGACCTAGTACATTATAAAGAGGGCTTCAGTATTATTTACTGATAAAAGGTACAGGGTGTACTCATGGCTAGTTATTGCGATATGATTTTTTGAAATAACACTAATTAAAATTTTAGGAAAAAATACTTTGTTTCAAGTATTTTGGCAATTAGACTAACTTGTCCCCTGTGTAAGCCATATCCACCTAGTACATTATAAAGAGGGCTTTAGTATTATTTACTGATAAAAGGTACAGGGTGTACTCATGGCTAGTTATTGCGATATGATTTTTTGAAATAACACTAATTAAAATTTTAGGAAAAAATACTTTGTTTCAAGTATTTTGGCAATTAGACTAACTTGTCCCCTGTGTAAGCCATATCCACCTAGTACATTATAAAGAGGGCTTCAGTATTATTTACTGGTAAAAGGTACAGGGTGTACTCATAACTAGTAATTGCGATATGATTTTTTGAAATAACACTAATTAAAATTTTAGGAAAAAATACTTTGTTTCATGTATTTTGGCAATTAGACTAACTTGTCCCCTGTGTAAGCCTCATCCACCTAGTACATTACAAAGAGGGCTTCAGTATTATTTACTGATAAAAGGTACAGGGTGTACTCATGGCTAGTTATTGCGATATGATTTTCTGAAATAACACTAATTAAAATTTTAGGAAAAAATACTTTTTTTTCTAGTATTTTGGCAATTAGACTAACTTGTCCCCTGTGTAAGCCTCATCCACCTAGTACAATACAAAGAGGGCTTCAGTATTATTTACTGATAAAAGGTACAGGGTGTACTCATGACTAGTTATTGCGATATGATTTTTTGAAATAACACTAATTAAAATTTTAGGAAAAAATGCTTTGTTTCAAGTATTTTGGCAATTAGACTAACTTGTCCCCTGTGTAAGCCATATCCACCTAGTACATTATAAAGAGGGCTTCAGTATTATTTACTGATAAAAGGTACAGGGTGTACTCATGGCTAGTTATTGCGATATGATTTTTTGAAATAACACTAATTAAAATTTTAGGAAAAAATACTTTGTTTCAAGTATTTTGGCAATTAGACTAACTTGTCCCCTGTGTAAGCCATATCCACACTGTACCTTTTATCAGTAAATAATACTGAAGCCCTCTTTATAATGTACTAGGTAGATATGGCTTACACAGGGGAAAAGTTAGTCTAATTGCCAAAATACTAGAAAAAAAAGTATTTTTTCCTAAAATTTTAATTAGTGTTATTTTAGAAAATCATATCGCAATAACTAGCCATGAGTACACCCTGTACCTTTTATCAGTAAATAATACTGAAGCCCTCTTTGTAATGTACTAGGTGGATGAGGCTTACACAGGGGACAAGTTAGTCTAATTGCCAAAATACATGAAACAAAGTATTTTTTCCTAAAATTTTAATTAGTGTTATTTCAAAAAATCATATCGCAATAACTAGTCATGAGTACACCCTGTACCTTTTATCAGTAAATAATACTGAAGCCCTCTTTATAATGTACTAGGTGGATATGGCTTACACAGGGGACAAGTTAGTCTAATTGCCAAAATACATGAAACAAAGTATTTTTTCCTTTAATTTTAATTAGTGTTATTTCAAAAAATCATATCGCAATTACTAGTCATGAGTACACCCTGTACCTTTTACCAGTAAATAATACTGAAGCCCTCTTTATAATGTACTAGGTGGATATGGCTTACACAGGGGACAAGTTAGTCTAATTGCCAAAATACTTGAAACAAAGTATTTTTGCCTTAAATTTTAATTAGTGTTATTTCAAAAAATCATATCGCAATAACTAGCCATGAGTACACCCTGTACCTTTTATCAGTAAATAATACTGAAGCCCTCTTTATAATGTACTAGGTGGATATGGCTTACACAGGGGATAAGATAGTGTAATTTTCAAAATACTAGAAAAAAAGTATTTTTTCCTAAAATTTTAATTAGTGTTATTTCAGAAAATCATATCGCAATAACTAGCCATGAGTACACCCTGTACCTTTTATCAGTAAATAATACTGAAGCCCTCTTTGTAATGTACTAGGTGGATATGGCTTACACAGGGGACAAGTTAGTCTAATTGCCAAAATACTAGAAAAAAAGTATTTTTTCCTAAAATTTTAATCAGTGTTATTTCAAAAAATCATATCGCAATAACTAGTCATGAGTACACCCTGTACCTTTTATCAGTAAATAATACTGAAGCCCTCTTTATAATGTACTAGGTGGATATGGCTTACACAGGGGACAAGTTAGTCTAATTGCCAAAATACATGAAACAAAGTATTTTTTCCTTTAATTTTAATTAGTGTTATTTCAAAAAATCATATCGCAATTACTAGTCATGAGTACACCCTGTACCTTTTACCAGTAAATAATACTGAAGCCCTCTTTATAATGTACTAGGTGGATATGGCTTACATAGGGGACAAGTTAGTCTAATTGCCAAAATACTTGAAACAAAGCATTTTTTCCTAAAATTTTAATTAGTGTTATTTCAAAAAATCATATCGCAATAACTAGTCATGAGTACACCCTGTACCTTTTATCAGTAAATAATACTGAAGCCCTCTTTGTAATGTACTAGGTGGATGAGGCTTACACAGGGGACAAGTTAGTCTAATTGCCAAAATACATGAAACAAAGTATTTTTTCCTAAAATTTTAATTAGTGTTATTTCAAAAAATCATATCGCAATAACTAGTCATGAGTACACCCTGTACCTTTTATCAGTAAATAATACTGAAGCCCTCTTTATAATGTACTAGGTGGATATGGCTTACACAGGGGACAAGTTAGTCTAATTGCCAAAATACTTGAAACAAAGTATTTTTGCCTTAAATTTTAATTAGTGTTATTTCAAAAAATCATATCGCAATAACTAGCCATGAGTACACCCTGTACCTTTTATCAGTAAATAATACTGAAGCCCTCTTTGTAATGTACTAGGTGGATGAGGCTTACACAGGGGACAAGTTAGTCTAATTGCCAAAATACATGAAACAAAGTATTTTTTCCTAAAATTTTAATTAGTGTTATTTCAAAAAATCATATCGCAATAACTAGCCATGAGTACACCCTGTACCTTATACCAGTAAATAATACTGAAGCCCTCTTTATAATGTACTAGGTCCTCGTGGCTTACACAGGGGATGTGGTAGTCTAATTTTCAAAAAACTCAAATTATAAATAGTTTTTCTAAAAAACTGGATTCGAGTTTTAAATAAAATATATATGGCATACACTTTACTCGAGATTACTCTGGGCCTTTTACTAATCATGAATATTGGATCGCTCTTCATAAATTAATTATTTTTTTTAATTGACTTTTCAAATTGGGCGGGTTATCTTGGCAGAAAACTTTTGGCCGCTAACTTCACACCGGTTATTTAGACAGCCTTTTTACAGCCACGAATTAATTTTAACTACCTAGTTTTAAGCAAAAACTTGTTTATGGCAACAGTGTTTTAGTCGAAGATGATGATATAGCTGATATGATGGGTCCACCCATAGTAGCTGCTGGTTATTTTATAATCGAAATAATAGTAAACTATGTAGAAAAAAATGTATTAACAATATCCAAGTGTTGTTGTGACAACCAAAGGAAATAAATGATTTGATTTGATTTAACCTACCAAAAAATGCTTTCCAAGCGAATCTAACATACCAAATCATACAAGTATTGTTTCATAAAACATTAATACCATAAAACTTTAAATCCCACCCTGTTTGATTGAAAACAAAAGTAAAGTATCATCACGACCGTATCCGTAGTGAGAAACCACGTTTTTAAAACATTTAGCCAACTTTACTATAGGCCCATCATGACAAGTGGCAAGTTCGTCGATGTGTCTAGCTTACAAACTCGAGAAATATCACAAATAAATTATTGTACCCCAACCAGGAATCGAACCCTGTACCTCCGTGTCTAAATCCACCCGTAATAAAAGTAATACTTTCCTACTAAACCTCTAATTACTAGAAGACAAAGGAGTATGGCAGAATGTGTGCTGTAGATTTACCATTCGTCTACAAAAAATAAAGCTAAAAACCGCTCTTCTGGCACACCACGGATATGTTGCGTCAAATATAACGTATGCTATATTATAGTGGGGTTCTTGGAGTGCCAGTGGCACGCTTAACAAGCCTTCGCCACTCCTTTGGCACCCCGGCTTTCCTAGTGCACTCATGTAGCGGATGATCCATTGCAACCTTCACCTGTTCGGTCCATCTCATCGGAAACCTACCACGCATCCTCTTACCATCGACTTCAATATTGGGGTAATGCAGTGGAAATAAATAAATAGTCTTTATTGGACAATTTTTTTTTTTTAGTGTTTTTTAAGGACCAAATTTGTGCAATTTTTATGTTTCCTAATTAATTCTATTAAAAAAGAGAAAAATGTATAATTTTATTTTAGAAGTCATATTTTTATTTTGTAAATTTGATAGATTTTTTTTTTTTTTTTTTTGTTTTAACAGTAGTAAGTTTTTAATTGTTTTAACAGTAATAAGTTTTTAATTTCTTCTTCTTTTTATATTGGTGAATGCTGTGACACCTAATTGGTACATATATTAGATAAGCTATAATTATACTATGTTATGTGTGTGATAATATATGTACTGCTGTGTGTACTAAATAAATAAATAACAATGCTTTCGTGCTATTTGTAACGAGGTGCGTTATGAATATCTGTCGTCCTGTATAAAACTAAAAATAAAATATATAATTCTATCTACATAGGTAATTGAATGCTATTTATTTGTAAAAAGTCACCCGGAACTTTTTAAAACTCTTGGGGTTAATTGCAATTTTAAAAAACTAATCCTAGTAGAATAATTATTTCAGGTAAAAGTACCCAATATAGACGAACCAAGATATTTAATAAGCTTCCAGTTACTATTTGACAGCTGCCACTAAAACTGTTAAATTAAGAGTCACAAATGCTGGTTAATAAAAGTTTTTATTCGACATAATTTAGGCGCGGTGGTGGCTCAGTTGTAAGAACGCGTTCCTTATATCCTACAAAGGTCGGTTCAAACCCACCCGACATGTACCAATGAGAAATGCAGATTTCTTGCGTACATTTGTCTTAGATTTACAACACCACCGTTCCCGTGCCTCGGAGAGCACGTTAAGCCGTCGGTCCCGGTTCCACTAATACCAACTTGTGGAATCGTTAATAAATTGTCATTAAAAATTGACATCATATCCTCGGCAAGCCGTCTGGTCAGCGTGGCGAGTGTAGGTAGTCCAGATATATGTTCTGGAAGGCCCATCCCCAACGTTCTAGGGGCTGTTATGATGATGAAAATGATTCGACATGTGATATAATTACTTATGTACAATTAACATCCCTGTACCTACCATGTTTCTGACAAATAAATTATATCATTTCAATGTGTGTATGTACTAGACATTTTGGCAGACAATACAATTGGTCCTAGTTGATTTATAAAGGCTAAAATAAGTTATATATTTTTTTTTTAATTAAAAAAATATTGCTACCTATTAAGAACATGGCGTGAAGATGGTATTATTACATTATCAGCAGGATGTCTGGATGTCGGTGAGGCCGCGGGATACGACACGCGCTGTGACTTATTGGTAGGCAATGCAGGCTCCGCGAATTCACCAGCGAATCTTGCATTTACTCAAATCTATAACAACAAATAACTGGCACGAATTAAGAGCGCTGTATATCTTTTACTGTTCATTCATTCGTTCATTACAGCCCCTAGCACACAGAGTCCTAGACCTCCACTGCTGGAGATGGGCCTTGCAGAACATATATCTGGAGAATTTGGCCTACACTCGCCACTCTGTAGCTGGCCAGCCGGGGTGGCGATGTCAGTTTTTAATGACAATTTATTAACGATTCCACATGTTGGTACGAGTATTAGTGGAGTCGGGAGCAACCAAGAAGATAAATTTCTAAGCATTCCATGGATTCACCGTGCGAGTGCCGGGTCCATCGTGTGTGGGTAGGAGATGAGAAGAATGGTGTCTCGGGCTTGCGACCGACAATAGGCAGGTTTAAGAAAAGGAGGCCTCTTTTTTTTTTTTTATTGCGCGATAATACGCTCACCATCCACTTGCCGTCTTGGAAGCTCGTTCCATAAATGTATTGACGGCAGACCTGCTTAGGCCCAATTCTTTCAGTAAGTGATGCAAAGATTTTGCTGGAACTCCTCTTGCACCAACTTCCACTGCGTAAAGCTGAGTCTTGAACCCGTTCCTGATCATTTCTTTTGTGAGATCATAATATTTATTCGACTTCATGTTGTGGTCTTTTGGAATATTTGATTCCCACGGAACGGTAAGTTCAATAAGGATAACTTTTTTCAAGTTCCGAGAAAACACTAATCTGGCCTATAGGCTGATACAGCTAGTAGTAGTAAATCTATGACAAATGTACGTAAGAAAAGTGTATCTTTCATTGGTACATGCCGGGGGGGTTTGAACTGACCTTTGTAGGATTTTACGGAAAGCGTTCTTACAACCGAGCCACCACTGTTATATTGTCAAAAGAGATTGCCCAAAACCAAGCCCCAACTTTGTTGGAGCGTACCTCAATTGTATATTGTTGTATATTAATAATAAGTCATTATACGAGTACATAAAAAGGGCTTAAATAGCTGGCTGTTGTTGGCAAGGAACAGTCTGCTAATAAGGGCATATTTATTTATTTATTTTATTTATTTATTTATCTTTAAGGAAAACTTACAGCTTCTAACAAATGATTACTTATATAAAAAACTAGATGCCAATAATTACAAGTTTCCACAAATATCTTATACAACTAAATAACTTACAACTTCTTTTTAATTCCAGCATCAATCTCGGCAAGCGTTACCTTGCCGTGTCACTTTTAGATAAATATTAATATTGGTAAATTGAGCAATGATAACTTGTGATTGGGCAAATAGTGGGATATACTCGTAGATAGATAAATATTTCAGATATGTCTAATGTATTCTACTATCTATTGTCAACTAAATCTAGGATACAAATATGTATACATATAGTTCTGTGGTGTGGTGGGGAGGGGCGTGTTGCTGGCGGATGGCCCGAGCTTATATGGGTTAGAGTGTATGTATTTATGGGTTTGGGTTGTCTGTCGGCAGTGCGTTTCTCTTTATTTTCGCTACATATTCGTACAAAAACCAGATGCATGCTATTTGTGTGAACCTCTAAAGGCAAATTGTTACCATTCTGCCAATTATAATGTTAAGTGCTGTATGGTTTACCTAATAATATAAAATAAAATAAATAGAAGAAACATATAAATGATAATTTTAAACCACAATAATTTAGAAAAATAAAGATAATATAATATAAATAATATAATGTGTGTTATACTGTAAAAAATACTCTAGACATCGCCCGACCAACTAATTTAGGCGATGTACAGAACATGTCAATATCCATGACCTCGAGTGCCTGAGAATAACAAGCTTAATTCTAATAGTGGATAGCAGCTGTAAAGGGGCATTGTCTTATTTACCTACACTAAATAAAGCTAAATATTAAATGTCTAATTATTAAAATTATTATGTAAAATCTATCTACCTACTTAAATATAACTAGACTACTATAAAAAGTATTTATTGCAGCTGTATAGAGGCATTGTCAGAATTAATATTAATCCTCTTAATAGTGTCCTAACTAAAAATAATAATGTGTTTATATGTATAATATGTATATATTTACAAAAAAAAAAGTATAATATGTAGTTTATCAACCATCTAGTTTCCGTAACACAAGCCTCGTAGCTTACCACGGAAACTAGATGGCGCTGTGTGACCTGTCAAAAAAAAAAAAAGTCTGTAAATGTAACAATTAAAGTTTAAAATGGCGTCAAATCATCAATCATCATCTCTGCCCCTAAAACACAAAGTCGTAGACATCCACTGTTGGAGATGGGCCTTCCATAAATTTCTAGAGAACTTGGCCTACACTCGCCACGCTGGCCAGACGGGTTTGGCGAGGATAAATTCGTTTACCCAGCTCTTTTACAAATTTGTAAGTATAAGGAGAGTATAACCCCATAAATATAAATTTCTATAAAACTGGCTCCGTGGTCTAGCGGTAAGTCCGTGGATTTAGACGCGAAGGTACCGGGTTCGATTCCTGGTCGAGACACAAAAAATATTTAATAATATAAATAAATACATTTAACGATACTATTAAAAGGGCTCTAGCCACCATCGAGGTTCCAGCTCATCCAGAGACTGTTGGAGTTATCCGAGATGATGGCAAGAGACCCGATGGTATGACGTTGGTCCCCTGGGAACGGGGACGTGCTCTGGTGTGGGACGCCACGTGCGTCGACACCCTCCTCGCTTCGCATCTCAGGGGGACGCGCATAAAGCGGGAGCCGCGGCGGAAAATGCGGAGTCCAGCAAGCGGCAAGTATGTAAGTATATTAAAAGATTACATATTTGTGCCGTTTGCTGTAGAAACTCTGGGCCCATGGAGTCCAAGCGCAAAAAAGTTTTTAAAAGACATAACACCGCGTCTTGTTGTCTCCTCCGGTGACAAGAGGGCTGGCTCTTTCTTCGCTCAAAGAATCAGTATTGCAATTCAGCGGGGAAATGCAGCCAGCGTTCTTGCCACCATTCCACGCGGACGGGACTTATATCCCTATCCTTAATATTAATTTTATTTTATATGTTGTAAATATTTTTTTCGAATAAATGTATTACTTTAATTAATATTGAATTTATTTGTGATATTTCTCGAGTTTGGTACGCTGGAGACATCGACAAGCTTGCCACTTGTCATGATTGGCCTATAGTAAAGTTGTCTTAACGTGAATCCGCTTATTTATAAGTGTTGTTTCTGACCACCCTGAAAGGGAAACGGTCGTGATGATACTTCTGAATTTTAAAATTGTTATTACTTATATTTTTATTTTTTTCCGTTAAGCTTGAAATTTGCACTTAATTTTTGTAAACCGATTTAGCTTGTTTATTTTTATTATTTTTGTGTAGATTTAACTCAGTTTAATGTAAATATTTTCATTAATTTAATTTTTAGTTCATGCATGCAGTGTAGGTTGTTAAATTTAATTTGTTTCCCTTTATATTTAATTTTGTGTATTGTTGTAATTCAATAACAGTGTGCTTAGTGTAAAATGCAAGTTTCGGAAAACGTAACTGCTGTAGTTACGTTTTTTTTTTTTATTTTACATTGCGTGTTATTGCAAGTTTGGCTATAATAACAGGCAATGAACATCAAAAATTCTGTAAAAAAACTCTACTACTATAGTCGTGAGCCACACGGGCGCTGTTAAACTGCTAACGGCGCCCAGCACTAAAAGTGCATGAATTACCGGTGGGCGGTTACCCGCTGAGATCCTGCCGGGGAAAACGGGGGAATATCCCCATCCCCAACCCAGGCCCATTAGGCATCCGGGCCTGGACGACCCCACTGTCTGTCTGTCTACTACTATAGTTGCGTTTACGAAACTTCACTGTCACACTAGGCATACTGTTTGTTGTACCTATTCTAAATAAATTAGAAAAATATTCGAAGCCAAAAAGTATCGATATTTTTTCCGTGTCTAACCATAACATAGCGTGCACCGTCAGCAGCGAACACGTGTTCATAATTTGTACTCGACTCTGATGTTTTATTTTCTTTTTGCAGACTGTACGCGTGCGCATCCCGCCTCGATTAACTCGTTTATTACTTGAATAAAGACCCACAAGTGCCTAACAGAGCCAAGGTTACTTTCAAATTCCTAAAATTCGAACTCGATTCATGTCAAATCGAATCGAACGAAATTGTAGCTCTATAACCTGTTACTTAAGCGCAAATGTTATAGGTATAATGGAGTCCGTTAACTATATACCTACATATATATCACGCTATTAAAGTTGATATTTGCACGGCCGCTATAAATGTCGAGCGCTTATAGAGTTGAGAATACTCATAGTTTTATTTATAAACAAACAGTATTAAATAATTACAATATAAATTAAAACTATATACATACATACACATCTTCACGCCAGATCCCTTGCGGGGTAGGCAGAGACAATTGAGCGCCACTTGACACGATCGCGACATACCTCTTTCGCTTCATCGACGTTCATCAACCTCTTCATACATGCCCTTTTGTTACGAAGGCTTTTTAATACACCTTCAGTCAGTGTTTTATTTATTTGATCGTGATATGTGAGTCTAAAATTAAAACTAACAACTTAAAAGTAAAAATTAAAATAAATATAAACTAAACCTAATAAAAAATAAACTATAAGTAAAAAATGTCCTCTAGAGACGACCCTTCAGTGATAGTCCCAAGAAGACTGCCAACATTTCCCCCTGTATAGCTAAGCTAATACGTTGGCAGAAATAATTGCCTGTCTCCTGACTTTTCCATTAGCCGTTTGGACAACTCCTTGGCCAGACGCTTGGCTGAGTGTACCCATGGGCCCATTGTTTCGACCCCAAACGGTGCAAATTCGTAACATGTACTGAGGTTGGCGTATTTGTGCAGCTTGAGGTTCTTAGCAGAAACCGCCGCACTTCCCGCGCTTGACGAGGTCGCCGAGTTGTTAATTGAATAATGTTTTGTAATTATGACGCAAGCTCTGACGTAAATAAAGAAAACCACTAATAACGTTTGCGACTAAGTGGGCTCGATGAGGGAGACGTAAACCATATAATTTTCTCCTGCCCTTTGTATGATAGAACTATACTATTAAAGTCCCTCTACAAAGTTACACCCTTTCCTACCTCCATAGCCTCACTCCTTTCCTCTCTTAATCCTAATGTTTACATCATTATTACCAAATTCCTCAATACAAACAGTATTAACCTCTAAATAAACAACCGGGGGCACAGCATTGCATATGGGACAGATGTGGACCGTCATGGTTCCGGTCAACGGGACCATGTCCCCTTTCTCTACTCCATGCAGATTGAGAAAGTAATTTCTTCAATATGCATGGGGGATGGGAGAATGGACATGACCCAGTGAGATGGGCGCTGCGGCGGCGGCTCTGACCCCGTATGCAGTGCTGTGGCCCCGCGTGCTGAAATGTATATAATTAATTAAGTTATAACGTGACTGTTGTGTGTGTAATGTCCACACTATTAATAACTCACTGTGTTGTGTAATATGTCTCTTGTGATGTGTTGTGACGTATCATTCCCACTAAACTACTAACCAATCCCCCCTTTTCTTTTGTTTTAGTGTTTGTGATTCACCGCGACCAGTAGATAAAATAAATATAATATATATCTATATAGAAATCAATTCACATCAATAATTCATACAAACGTGATGTTGGCACAAATGCCTTAGTGGCGATTGCCATTACTAGTCTACTAGACTAGTTTTAAAAAAAGAAGAAGAAGACTATGTAACAGAATAGTGCTGCTGGAATCCTTCTAACAAATGGTGTTAAAGCATCCATCAGAGAAATATCAAATATAATATCTATAAAATATCATTCATTCATTACAGCCCCTAGAACACAGCGTCCTAGACCTCACTGCTGGAGATGGGCCTTACAGAACTAGAGAATTCGGCCTACACTCGCCACGCTGGCCAGACGGCTCGGCGAGGATATGATGTAATTTTTTTATGTCAATTTATTAACGATTCCACAAGTTGGCATTAGTGGAACCAGGACCGACGGTTCTCTATGTTATAAATGTACGTAAGTTTATTTATCATTGGTACATGCCAGGTGGGTTTGAACCGACCTTTGTAGGATTTAAGATACGCGATCTTACAACCAAGCCACCACCGCGTTCAAAGCATAGCGATCTTGTTTTTGTGGACCAGACCCACTATCAGTGTACTCGTCTCTGCTCCGTATGACATCACGGTAGAACGCAGTGTTCGAGGACTTTTGTCTCTGGGAGAGCATTCCACATCTTCAGCGTGCGACAAATTAAAGTCTCGAAATTTATGAGTACGCGTAGAGTGACTATGGTATGTGGATGCATAGTTTGGCTTGTGCGTGTGGTTCGGTTGCGGAATAGAGAAGAAGATATCGATGTCGAGTCGACGTGAAAGTCAAAATATATTTTTATTTTATTTATTTTTATTTATTTATTAGGTACACACAACAGAAATGGATACAAAACATTTTTTAAATTTCAAATCTTTACAATACAGTTCCAGTACCATCTCCAAAAGCATGTGCACACAGCATGCAATTATGAAACATTTACATATATTTAAAAATTTAAATAACAATACAATACAGTGAGTATAGTTCATAAATATTAATTTAGTTTCAGTCTGTTTGCCGTCCACAGCAAATTACTCCTTCCCAAAGGCCAGAAATAATCCACTGTAGAAAGCGAACACCTAGTTAGGATAATTATTATTATTAATATTTTTTTTTTTTTTATTCCTAATATTTTGCACAGGTTAATTTTATAAATATTGGCGAATTGAAATAAATCAATAATCAAATTTATTCATGTAAACCTTATATAGGCATTTGTAACACGTCATAATTTAAATTATTTTAAATGATTCTACTCCTGTTAGTAGAAGACTAAGCAGCGAAGTGGTTCAAGAAGTAAGCTGTTAGCAGAAGACTAGCATCTTAGTAAATTCCAGTGACCTTGAAGGTGTTCGGCGAGGTCCACGGATATAACGCATGTGCTAGCCATCCCCCCGCTCAACCAGGCCCGGTGCGGACTGGGACCTGACACACATGCCACCATTGTGGAGCTCCTGGTATATATATAGGGTATAGCTTGTAGATAACTGTGATTAGAAAGTTTTAGACACTGTGGTATCGTCTACTATCCCAATCGCTCGCCTGTATAGAACATTGAGAGCATCAGTAAGATACTTAGCAGAACTATCCAAGAAGGTGATAACAGTATGGAACAGCGTGGACACGCATGATTTTATCTGTGCTTTATATAGCACGATCCAGTATGGACGAGCGACTTAGCGTAGTTTCCCGAATGCTGCCCATTCCAACTGAATGTCAAATATCGGCTTCTTTGTTGAAGTTGGCAGCGCCTAGCTGAATAGTCGGAAACAGTTGCTTGTGTGAAAATATATACAACAATATCTCCTTACCTATGTAGTTTTCCTAGTAGATTATGTCTATGGTAATCCTCGTCCAGCAAAGCGGTTGACATCAAAGAGAATGACGTCACAAGGGGATGTCAGTGCGTGTGACATCTCTGTTAGGATTACAACCCTTAACGTAACGTCAGCCAGTAGGTATTCAGTTAATTTAATTGCTTTTCACCGGATTTAGTAAATCATTTTGTATTTTTTTTATATGAGTCAATAAATTTATTTGTTTATTCATTTTCACAGCACATTACAGATCATAAAGGTCCAATATGTCAAAGAAACGGAGGAAAATCAGATGAAATATAACCAAAAGATACAGAATATCAATTTAGCAAAAATATTAATTTTAATTAATAAATTAAATATTGGCTTACGGAAAAGTGTACCCTAACAGTGAGTGAGCTGTGGTGTAGCCCTTGACAGCAGCATCGCAGACGGCACGAGTAACCGGGATCTGCACTTATTATATTATATTAAAATTATATTAAAATTATATTAAAATTATATTAAAATATTATATAGTATATTATATTATATTAAAACGAGAAATAGTCAAATAGGTATGAGAGTCAAAGCTCAAAAATATCTCAAAATTGTACATTGTATAATTTGTCTCGGTCTGGGTGTTTATATGTATAATATTATATATTTACAAAAAAAAAAAGTATAATAAGTGTGTAGTTTATCAACCATCTAGTTTCCGTAACACAAGCGTCGTAGCTTACCACGGAAACTAGATGGCGCTGTGTGACCTGTCTGGAAATATTTATTATTATTTATTATTTTATTTTCACTTATTAACTAATACTATCAAATTCATTATGTAGTAAAAGTTTATTTTTATTGGTAAGTACATGCCGGGGTTTCCACCGTTTCCACCAACACTCTTTAGAATATTGAGGAAAGCTTTGTTACAACCGATCCACCACTCTTCAACTCCTCTCCCTACCTAACCAAATACTGTATGATTACGATTTCCGATTACCTATAACGTCTTTGTATTTACACTAATATAAAATAATATTTCTTGAATGATAATTAAATTTTTTTTGTATTTTTATTTATTCAGGAAACACAGATCTTAAAACATAATAATAACAATTTTAAATCCACCAAAGTTTACACTTAAATATTAGTCAACAATTTTGCAAAAAAAAAAAAAAATAGGAATAAACTTAAAAACAATATCTACTAAGAAGAAGTATAACTAAAAAGTAGAATTAAAAAAAAGGAAAATTGTTTAATCATTCCAATTAGGATTCTTATTTCGATAGTTTAATGTTAATCTCATTATTATATTAACCTAGCAACACTAACACTAAACAAATCAATATCACGGGGGGGGATAAGAGTTCTTCGCGCCATTTTGCGTGGACATGTCAAGTGCAAATTTTTGTTTTGTAAATTAATTTACTGTGGATATTATTGGTCAAAAGTGGTGTTGCTTGGTTTAATAATGTGCTACAATGTGAATAATTATGGAAAACGATAAATTGGACTTTAAATATGGGGCACAAGTTGCAGTTTATTTTTTTGCGGTTTTCCCGCGCTTTCAACTCCCATATTTTACCCGATGTGTATGAGCTATGGTGTCGCGAGTGACTCCAAGTAAAGCATCAAATTCTGCAGCATCTGGAATTTGATGATCCCCAACTCGGTTATGAACTCTGTTATGAACATATATTATGCAAATAAATTACGTGTTTAGGGCTGATGTATTCTGTACAATGTCCTTTAAAGACAATTTAAAAAAATCAATATCACGGAAATTTTCATTGTAGTTTAGGCATGATTCTTGCATATAGGGGTATTTTATTTTAGTACAAAGACAATAGAATTCTATCGACAAACCAAACCACCTGTTACTCCTTCAACTAGCAAGATCATGTTAAATTATTCATTGAGTATTTTTTAGTCATTACTTCTAGTACGGTCGGCAGCGACAGATGGCCGTATTTGCCTAATATAACTTGTCAAATGGTGCTTGACGAAATGCGAGGGAGGCGCGAGTTTTATCGACTTGTTAGTATATTACGCCTATATAGGGCCCTATAAGTTTGTTTTAAGTGAGTAACTAATTTGTAAAAAGTACAAAAAAGTATTATTTCGACTGTAATCGCGGAGGGTTCAGATGTATTTTAAAGAAGCGGATTAACATTCAGCCAAGTTTATTCATATTTTTTTGGAAAATTTAAACTCGGCGCTTTATATATATCTATATATAATATATAGATTTTATATTTATTTACATAATATTTAATTTATTTGTGATATTTCTCGAGTTTGTTACGCTTGCCACTTGTCTATCGATTCGAGAATTAAATTTCGATGGTTCTATCGATAACTACATTCCCCATCACTAGTAGGTACCCGAGCAGATTTTCTTGAGAGAGTGACAGATGGCCACTAGCGCCGTCGGCAGTGTTGACTCCGCTACGATAAATTATACAGTATTCAAAAACATATTGTCGATTTAATTTAAATCGGGACATCTCTATTCGTTCGTAATCGTTAATATTAATTGTGTGGAACTGATTTTTATACACAAAAAATAATAATTGGTATTTGTATTAACCAAAAAAATGGCGCGTAAGATAATAAGCTATATGTACCAGGCTATAGACTACAAAAAACTAGGCGTTCATTTATGGGACAATGTGTACCAATCTATAATAAAATTCCTGAAGAAATATTAACAAAGCCAGCACACATCTTTAAAACTTACATTAAAAAAATCTTAATACACAAGTCATATTATATACAGTTGATGAATATCATCAGGACAAAAAGGCTTGGTCATTTTAGTTGTTTTACTATAATTTTATATACAAGTATATATATTTTTTTAGCTTATAAGTTTAGTATGTAGTATGACAACTCCCGTATACAGCTGCAAAATACATTTATGACATTATATATACATTCAGAATGTATATAAAGTTGTTTGGTGAATTGATGTGTCTGTTTTGTCTTAATTTATATTGTTAAAATAAATCGTCATGATCGTAGAACAGTGACGGATCTGCTATATTTAAAATTTTCATGGCGGCCATTCAACTGTCATTTCGACTGTTTTTTTGTCACTTTTTAAGTCTCATAATAAGTGCAAACCTTCTAGATTTCATTTTGGAACCCTTTCTAATATTTGCACTATAAATTACAGACCACAAACAATATAAAACTATATATAAATATATATGCAAAATTATGGGTACTATTTTAAATCCGACACTGTTCTACGATCATGACGAAATAATTGTTATTGTATTGACGTGTAAAAGTGCCTAAAGTAGGCCTACTTACTGAATAAATTAATAATAGTAATAATAAGGTTCATGACTGTTAGCAACTGGAATCAGAAACTCATAACTGACATCAGTCCCTAACACTATGCTGGCTTGACTGGGCATAACGGCAATTCGAGCCTGATCCCGAAACGTGTGGATACACTCTAGAGGGTTTATCGGCACTAACGGTGAATATTTCCCCGACCCGGTAGACTAGGTAAATTACCACCATCAGTCTGCCTACCACCTATTGAAAGTATTCTTAATCTTAGTGTATCACCGTACATTCCCACCGGAATTTGGTAAAGTCAATACAATTTAAACAAAATTGTACACAATATATATTTAACGTTAAAATATCTGTCTTGCCTGGAGAGTGCAATGTGAAGACAAGGAGCAGAACTGGTAGTGTCATAGGAACATCAACACAATAACAAAAAATAACCAAAAATATACCTAGGTACCTATATTAAATATAAATATTTACCTACCTTAGGTAAATAAATTAAACTGTTGTTGCGGCTGTACGAGTATATGGGCTTTGTCAGTAAAATGTGTGCCATTGCTTTGCATTGTGATGTGCCATTTGCAATGATGTCAAATGCCAATTTTTACTTTCAAGAAAAACTAATATATCATAAGCTTGCCATTGTGATATTTATATAAAAATAACACCGCTTGAAACAATTACACTTTTTAGCAAAGCGCCTGGCCAAGCAGTTGTTAAGGCGTCTGACGGAGAAATGAAGTCTGCCAACGTATTATGCCTCTATGCAAAGGGGAAATGTTGCTGTCTTCCGGTAATCCGTCAATCTGGCGGGGGGTAGTCCCACTCTGCGTCGTCCCGTACGTGGTTCTGCGCCAGATATGTCCGGCGGCGGATTATTAGATACTAACTACGGGTGAAGTGTCAAGCCGGCATAGTGTTAGGGACTGATGTCGGACATAAGGGTCTGATTCCAGTTGCTAACATTCATGGACCCTGCGCGCCACTTACCATCAGGTGGGCGCAGGGTCACATGTCGTGCTAGTATTAAAAAAAAAAAAAAAAAAAAAAAAAAAAAGTGTGACTTGGCGAGGTATAACTATTATTTGTGGTATTTATTGATATGCAACTTCACCTAGAATTTGAATGAGTTTTAGTATTCTGCATAAAATTACGACAAAAGTACATGGAAATTACAACTCGTCACAATAAGTAACAATGAGTGGTCATAATTTAAAGTTTATATATGGTATTTCTATTTATTTTTTTTATTTTTTTATTTATTGTTTAAGGACAACTTACAGCTAGATACATAAAATATTTATAGAGTACATATGGGTAGGGTATGGCTATTGACAAGTTGCCACCGATAGGTAAAATTACATAATTAGGTGGTGCTCGCTGCAATAACAACACAAGTAAAATTAACCTAAACTTAAAACTAAGAACAATAAACTACATAACATAGAACAAAAAAAAACTAAAAAAAAATAAAATTAAAAACAATTATACATAGATACCTAATAAAAACAATAAAATAGAAAATGAAATAAACTAAACAATAAATTTACAATATATGTAAATATAATACTATTGATGAGAACCACTGGCGAAACGTTTTGTAAGAATGCGTCGTGTAGCTGTCGGAGATAATATAAATGGATCCAAGTCGTTGCAATAATCATTAACATAACTGCATGTCCTGCTTATGAACGAATTCTGTTGGTAGTTAGTTTTGGAGAATGGGACAAGAAATAATCTCCGTTCTCTGGACGACTTCGTAACCTGCAGCTTACAGAGATTAAGAAGACTGGGGCAGTCAATCCTGGAGGTAACTATCGAGAACAGGTATGACACGTCTGTGATAGTGCGACGTTCGGAGAGAGGCAAAAGGTGATGCCGTTTACATTTGTCTTCGTAACTTAGGTAGTTCTGACGAGTCTTACGACAAATGTATCTATGCCACACTTACCCCAACGCTTACCTTGTAGTTTCGATTTTAGTCGTTTTTATTTTAGCATTACAACAAAAACGAAAATCAAAGCCATGACTCGTAAAATCTCATGCAATGCAATTCAATAAAAACCGTCGAACGAATATTAATTTATACAAATTCTCAGTTACCACAGGACATCCGTCAAATGAGAACAAAACTCAAATGCGAGGGTTTGATCGACTCGCACGTTTTAACTCGCACAATTTAGTAAAATAGTGCGAATTTGTCCCTGTATAATAATTATTTATTGCACAAAACCAAAACAAGTGTAGGTAATACATAGGTGAGTTTTCAATTTAATTCAGAAATTATTTATTGCATTAAAATAATGTACATAGGCGAGGCTAATGACTAAGCATTTTTTAACAACCAACCTTATTATTTATTATATCAGACCCTCGCCAGCTTACAGAAAATACGTAAACTAATTGAATTGAATTGTTATCAGGCCTGGACTTTAAACCATCGTGATTCATCCAAGAAACAATTTTATATTAGCAAAAGATATGTTCTATTATACTATAAATAATCCACTATCAAACGAACAGCTATGTACAAAAGATGCAATAAAAAATATCTTTGTGTGGTCCAGTGTATTTTTAGGTGACTGTACGTACATAAACTAGATAGAAAGTCTCATATTCTGGGGTGTATTTATTTATTCCTGTATATAGGTATTTATATGTATTGAATTATACTCGTAGATTATATTATTACTATATATATATAATATGTAGTTTTAGTATAAATTATTATATTGTTAGTATTTATTTATTTTATTTACTATATACATTATATATTATTTTATTGTGGAAAATACGTTACGCAGCATTAATATTAAGTTGATTTAGTTTTTGTCAAAAAAAATATTTATTATTATGATTTTCGTCATAGACCTTAAGAAAACAATCGGTTCGTTGTTTTTTTTTTCTTTGAAGTGAACATTTCGCGCATTTAATGCGAATGACTATTGGTGCAATTGGGTCTATAATCGTGTCCCGCTAAGATAGCGTGTTCCAGTAGCTTAAAGCAAGCACCAGCGTGCTGCTCTCCAGAGGGGGTCGCCCGCCCGCTGTGCCGGCTCGACCCGCCTTAACAGCCTTGTAAGCAACCACATTAAATGTGTGACGACTTTATCAACGAAGTAACAAACCGCAAGTGGAATACTCCTTTCATAAGCAACTGATAACCAACTAGCCCATCCAGCCTGTGTTTCCTTTGTATTGTGAGTAAAATCATTTATTTATTTTTTAAGTATTTCTTTAAGTTTAACTTGACTGCCTCCGTAATCTAGCGGTTAAGTCCGTGGATTTAGACTCTGAGGTACCGGGTTCGATTCCTGGTCGGGACACAATAATATTTATTAATTATAATAAATCAATGTGATTATTATTTAATTTATTTGTGAATCCGCTTATTTATAAGCGTGATTTCTGACTACCCCGAAAGGGAAACGGTCGTGATGACACTCTTTTTTAAGTTTAAACTTATTTTTAATAAAAATTATAACTGCCTCCGTGGTCTAGCGGTCAAGTCCGTGGATTTAGACTTGGAGGTACCGGGTTCGATTCCTGGTCGGGACACAATAATATTTATTAATGTAAATAAAAAAATATTAAAATTAACATCGACGATCTTGCCACTTGTCATGATTGGCCTATAGTAAAGTTGGATAAATGTGAATCCTCTTCTTGATAAGCGTGGTTTCTGACCACCCCGAAAGGGCGCTCTATCTTATATTAGATCCCAGCATTAAAATTGAATGAATTACCAGCTGGCAAAATGGGGGAATGTCCCCATCCCCAACCCAAGCCCATTAGTCATCCGGACCTGTACGACACCACTGTCTGTTATTTTTATTTTTTTTCAGGAATAATTAATATAGTTATTTGATTAAAATTATAGTATTCCCATGAGGCTATGTATTATTTTTATTCTATGGTTTTTCTATAATCGTAAGTATTAATCATTCGCTGCAGCTTCATTGTCATCTTGAGTGAATTAATTTCATCTCATCTGCCCCCGAATGCAGGTAAGGGTTGCAATTTGGGGATTGAAGTGACGGTCGGTGTAATCCGGGTACGTTTGAGAGAGGCAAACAGGCCGCGGGCATAACCGGGTGCACAGGATTAGCAATATACTCTACCATAGACATACATATATTTCGACCACAAATTAATACCTCGTAAATGCGTGAGTGGTGGTGACTCGGTTGTATTAATGAGAAATGCACTCTTATTAAAGTGAGAACTTTATTGCGCGCGCCTGGTTGGGGACCTATTTCGTTGACCGTACGTTCGTGTACGTCAAAACAGCGCTCAAGGGGAAACAGTGCGGCGGGGAAGGGGAAAAGAGGCGGATAGGCGCGCGCGTATAGCCGCTACCTCTCTCGCTCTCTCCCACTCCTTCTTTCTTCCTCTTAACAACGAAACAGCGCGGGGAAGGGGAGAGGGACAATAATAATAAATTCTTTATTGTACAAAACCAAAATAAGTGCTGGTACATAGGCGAACTTAATGGCGTAAATGAATTTTCTACCAACTAACCTTTGTGATTGAGATCTGTAAAAAGCGGGTGCAGAAGGTAACGAAAAAAATAGATAGTTGAAATTATTTATTACTATATAAAACACAAATTAATTACATACATATAGTACTTATTATATGCAATACAATATACATAGAAAAACATCCTAAATAAACAAATAAATATATACCTAAATATAAAATACATATATACTCGTATATATATATATAATAAGTAAGTTTATGGCGGCTTATTCTGTTTGTGAAGTACAATAAAGTTTTTTAAATGAATAAATAAAAGTTACACAATATATTTAAATTTAATTTTTTTACTAAGGTTGTATAGTTCGCTTATTGGCAACAATGGCCGACATGTTAAGTTAATTAAACGAATTAAGTGAATTAATAAATGAACATTAAATTTAGTATCCCCTACCGTTTACTAGCTGGTGCCACTTTCTAAGAGAACCGAAATTTGTCGATTGCTTGTTCTAAGTTTCCACTCCCTGGTCCCGGCTCCACTTGCATTCATACCATATCATATGTCAGCCTGTATGTGTGGTTTGGTTGCGAATATAAAAGAAGGGATAAGGTTATGGAGCTACTCAGAACATTTGTAGATCTCGTAGAACACGTCTCGGCGAAGCTGCAGTGATTCGAGAGTTTTTAAGAGCATCTTAGATATACATATGTATACACATGTGCACTATTCTCCACAGTGGGAAATATTTTGGTGGCGGGTATAATTCTAATGACTTCTACTGTATCGTTTCTTAATTGTTCTTATACTGCCTGTCTCTGTTCTTTCTCTTCGATAAATAAATAAATAGATAGATACTAAGCCCTCAGATCTTATCTTCGCGTTGTTCACTATCCCGAATAATTTGGACACTGTTTTGGTGATATTTTACGTTTAGAGTTAAAATTTTGCATTTTAACAGATATTTTAGATTTTGTAATGGCAATTCGCCTTTAGACTCTCGTTGAGAACACCCGAGAATACCCCAGAAGCGTGGATGTGAGTGGTGTCTCGCCTTCTCCTTCTTGCGCCCGCCTGTTTTCAGATCCATCACGGTTCTTTGCCAGCTTCAATAGGTTTTAGAGAAAGTCACGTATACCTATTCGTTTTTCGCGTGATACTATAGAAGGTATATCATCACAAAGCTTATGGCTCTTAATAACAAGAGGCAAGCGTCCGGAACAAATATACGTCTATGTACTCCTATGTTAAATGGCAAATACTCCCCGAATTATGCATTTAATTTGTAGGTATATAGAAGTGGATATACTCGTTTTGAACGGTTTGTTTATTAGGAGTAATGTTTTTAGCAATTTTTAGTTTTACTATTATTCGCTAATCAAACTTTAAAAATAATAAACATGTATTCAAATCACTATCACTACATATTATAAAATCCTCCGCCGCGTCTGTCTGTCTGTTCGTGATAAAATGAGTAGTTCTCGAGGAATGCTTTAGTACATATATAATTTTGTATAAATAAGCCGTCTGGGAGCTTTAAACGAAAATCTTTCGAAAAATTATGTATTGTGGAATTGTGTATCTTATACAGGTCTACAGAAAAGTCCGCGATGGCACATGTCTATATCTTAAGGACTACATACTATATACATTTTAATACTTTAAAAAAAAATGAAATTATAAAGCGATAATTGGAATTTACACAAATACGGTATTAATGTTTATCATTTTAAATAGGTTAGTTGGTTTGATAATTTCATCTACAATATTTTTTCCCTTTACACCATGCAAATTAAATCAATACCTTAGGAGATATAGCAAAATCAAAATAATGCGCAACGAAAATAATTTCGTGTCGCCGCGCTGTTTACACGGGCAAAGCCGGGTAAAACAGCTAGTTATTAGTAAAATTCTGCTTACGTGGTCTAATTTTAAAATGTAACAAATATTTTGTATGAAAGTACCAACCAATGCCCGTGCGCTCTATCTTAAAGATTGCCCAAAACCAGGCCTCAACTTGGCTGCACAATGCCTCAACTAAATATAATTCAATAAACATAATTATGTTCTGTGTTTTTTTTTATTATTTTAATATCAACATCTGTTTTAGCATTAAAGTATAAATTAATTAAATAGTCAATTGGTTAAAATTTATGTATTGAATAAAATAGAGCGCTATTTATACGATTAGGTACTTTATTGTGATCAGATACTTTATTAAAAGTAGTGTATTATTGGGCATTCTGCCCCACCTTTCGTTCACATCGCTGTCGCGATGCTCACTTCAGGTGTGTTGAATGCCCAATAATACGGATGCGACAATATTAACATTAATGTCATTGTATGAATCCAAACTGATTGTTCTGTGAAACACGTAACAAGTAAAAAAATATATATTCATACTTGGTTATGATAATATTATAATCATCACACAATCATTATTATTCATTAAATAGAAAATAAAGGTAAACTTACCTACGTCCACAATTACAAATTGAGAATAATCGTCAATGTGTGTTTCCTCATAAATTTCTATAAAGCTATAGTGAAACTAAAATAACATTAAATATTAATTATTCACAAAACCTAATTTAAATATAAATCGTATCTGTGCGGCAGGGTGGCAAGAACGCTGACCACATTCACAAAACCTAATTTAAATATACTAAATCGTATCCGCGCGGCATGGTGGCAAGAACGCTGACCACATTTCCTCGCTGAATCGCTACGCTGATTCTCTGTGAATTAGAGACAGCTACTCAAATACACCTAATATAAAAGGTTTATTACTTATCTGTGCAATACTTATTAAGGAAATCAAATTAATTAACTAAGTGTTTCAATTTATCTAGTTAATGTACAAAAAGGGTGAAAGAAATAATAAATGCAGGAACTATATACTTGATTATTTAATACACTCCTGAAAAGGCTATTTACAATGTTTGAAAATACATATATAGATTATTATATTATGATGAATAAAAATGTGGCTCTTCTTCAAACATAGCATCTGTTTGATGTACGAATTTTTGTAGAATTTTCCATTGCTCGGTGTCATGCGATATTTGTAGTTTAATGCGGAGGAGCGCTTTTTTCCATGCGTTCTCCATATCCGCACCAATGCAGACATCATTTGTTTGGTAGATCTTGAGATCTACCACGTACTCACCACGAAGGTTAGCGGTACGTCGCTCGTTACCGTTGGCAACTTTATTTACGAAAAACGATTTTACTGATTTTCCGTCCTCCATCCTACCATCCTCATTTCTACCATGACTCAAATCGAAGATGTCGAATATCTTAAGTGTTTTTCTGTAACGAAGAAAAAAACAAAAAATACATTATTGTTTATTATTCGCTAGAATAAACGGTTTTTACTATTATTATGAGTAAAACAGAATAAAGTATCTAAATTGGTATTTTACTAAACAATATGTGGACTATTAGATAGATCTTATGCATCTAACAAGTATATCGGATCTACTGATGCGATGGTTCGTAGTGGTAGTGTGATGAACAGTCGCTCTGAGATGTGCATTCTCCGAGAGCTACCAATATTGATAGCTAATTTATATTCACATCATGGATCGTCGCATGAGAACGTTAGCTCAAAATTATATTGATGTAAAAAAAAAAAAAAAAAATTAAAATGTATTCTTTTTTATTGATTTCATCAATAAAAATAACATTTCTTATATATTTTTTTATTTCAATGTTAATGATCTCACTTTACAACTTCAGGTTGAGTCAATGTTGAACGCCCACGCTTTGCGTTCTCAGCCTCGGATTTTCCTTTACGCTTGCATGCAGTGATGGTTTTCCTTGTTGGTTTCTGTACATCATAATCAGAGTCAGACCTGAAATAATAAAAAAACAAAACATGTATTTATAATCCACTCATTAATCAATTTGAAACATAAAGGTATCTAGTAATTATATGTTACATAAAATAGTAGTATAATTCTTCCATTTTAACTTACATTTTATATTTGGTTAAAAACTTCTTCTTACAATAAACGAGGAACAGAGCCACGCTGTTGGTTTATTAAGAACTCGTGATTTACGATAAGTTAGGTGCAAGTGTCTTGTAAGTCTTGAAACTGCTTTTGATGAAAGGTTTAAACTGTAAGAGATTTTATAGATAAAAATTACAAATGTCATCACAAAGTTGAATTATTTTAAAAAACACTTTTATGATAATCTTATATTATGGTAAAATAGCTCTTATGGTTATTACAAATAATTGAGTATTAAAGCAAAAATCGAATAATGATTAAAATTATTTAGAGTTTCATATTAAATTATTGACATATAAAAAATGCATTATAAACAATTTGAAGGTGACTTCTAATTAGAATTAATAAAACAATTATTATTTAAAACACATTCATCACATTTATGTTAGGGTAAAGTAGCTATTACCTAACCACAAACTTTACAATAGTAGTAAATAGGGTTATAATGATAGGTAGGTGTATTAGGATAATAAGTAAATATTATCTAAGAACTATGTATAAATAAAACACAAGCTTTATTAGACAATCTTCACTTGTGATGGTATCAAATGTGATTTTTTTTGAAAGGAGGCAAGTAATGGTTTATTTACCCTATGCATTTTTTTTTTTTATTTCATCAGCATTTTATAAAATAAAAGATTGTGAAATAGTACTTACATTATTATCACCGTATATCTCATAAGAGTTGGTGATTTTCTTCTAACAATTATCACAGGTTAGTGCACAACATTCACAAATATATTTTCTATATTACCTAGCTATAATTTTTTATGTATGTATGTAAAACGCCTAATTATTTAATACACTATGTAAAGTTATATTATGATTTATTATTACAGATCTAACTCATCTTTACGCTGGTGCCAGGAATGAAAAAATCATATGACAGTATACAAATAAATTACTATCAACTTTCATGATGACATATAAATCAATAGCATTAGCTAATTGGGATGAGTGGTGATAATTTGAACTTTATATATAGGTATTTTATTTTTTATTATATTTTTTTAATTTACCTCACTTTGATAACAATATTTCTTTAACAAATATAATTAAATATTTTAGTTCAGGTTCTACATTTAATATAGATACGGAACGATGATGTAAAACGATGATCATAAAACTAACTTTTTATTGCAGAATCATATTATTACGGATCGAGAACAATGATTGGGGACAACAAATTTGGAGATGTGAAATTCTTCACAAGATTTAATAATTTTCTTTATAATTAGGTACTTAAGTTTTTATTTTATTTTTTACTTATCTTTAAGATGTCTTCCTAGAACACAGAGTCCTAGATCTTCACTGCTGAAGACAATTTCTTCTATTCCATAAGTTGGTATTAGTGGAACCAAGACTAACAGATTAACGTGCTCTCTGAAGCATGGGAACGGTGGTCTTGTTTAATTAATATCATTGAAATTTAGAAAACATGCCTTTTTGCTCTGTTTGTAATATTGCAGTAGATAGGAAGCGGTGGGTTGGGCATATTAGGAGTAATAAACATAAAAATAATGCTACCACCCCATTGTATGATAATATAGAGATTATTAAGTCCGCATTCAAAGGTCGTATTGCTACTTATAGAATACTTGCATGCAATGAGGAAGGACAAAACTTAGGAGAATGTTCTTTAAATAAAATTAGGGAGCAAGTAAAATCTTTAATTAATCGCTCATTATCAAAGCATATTTCTGTAAAGGTTAATTTTGAACTTTTTTCTACCTTTTTTATGTTTAAAAATGATTTACATGAAATAAAATCATTTTCAACAAAAAATTTCAGTATTCATTCAAATTATAATTTCGATGTAATGTATGATAAAGTAGTTTACGATTTATTAAAGAAACTTGAAGAATTTCAGGATAGGGATAGTGGTTGGACTTTTTTAAATAATTTACATGTTGAAGTTAACATAAATAAATATCAACCTCTTAGTGGATCGAGTTTTATAGAACTACCTAAATTCATAAAAAATAAAAAAGCATGTTTAAATATTCGTAATAATGATAATTATTGTTTTTTGTGGTCTGTGACAGCTGCTTTATATCCTACAACTCGTCACCCTGAAAGAGTATCGTCTTATCCAAACTTCTTAAATGTTGTAAATATTAATGACTTGTCTTTTCCAATTACTTTCTCAGATATAGCAATTTTTGAAAAAAATAATCCCAATTTAAGTATAAACGTGTATGGGTTATTAAACGGTCGGACTATAACAGGTCCTCTGTATAAATCTGAATCTTTAAATCTCAAAGCAAAACGTATTCATCTATTGCTTATAGAAAATAATACATCATCTCATTACTGTCTTATTAGAGATTTGCCTCGACTAGTAAGAACTCAAATGACTAAACATCACGCCAAGTTATATTTCTGTGAAAGCTGTTTACTATTCTTTCAAACTGAAAATCAAATTAATGACCATTTGTGTGAGGGTGTTGTTACCGTTTTACCAGAAAAAGGATCGGTAATACAGTTTAAAAACTATAACAGAAAACAAAATATTCCGTTTGTTATTTATGCAGATTTCGAGACAATATTACAACCTATTGAGCACGATCAATTTGAATCTGCTAACACAACTAATTTACAACGTCATATACCTGCTGCGTTTGCATACAACATTGTTTCCTCAATAGATAGTAGTTTTAATCGGTTTAAAATTTACCGCGGTGAAGATTGTGTCTTTAAATTTATTGATATGCTATATAAGGATGTGAAGGACATTTCAGATTTATTAAGTTTAAATAAACCGATGATATTCACAGAAAAAGATGATATTGATTTTAAAAACGCCTCTCGATGTCACATATGTGATAATTACATATGGGGAAACAAAGTTAGAGATCATTGTCATTTAACCGGACGTTACCGAGGTGCTGCACATCGGTACTGTAATCTTCTATATAAAGTACCTAAATTTATTCCTGTTTTTTTTCATAACTTGTCTGGTTACGATTGTCACTTATTCATTAAAGAATTAGGGGAGACACCAGGAAAGATCAATATTATACCGAAAACGAAAGAAAAATACACATCATTTTCCAAATTTGTATCTGTTAATAATGAGGAGTTTATACAGTTACGATTTTTAGATTCATTTAATTTCTTAGGAACTAGTTTAGACAAACTTGCTAAAACAATGAATGTTGAAGATTTTAATTGTCTAAGAGCTCATTTTCCAAATAAAACTCAATTTAATTTGTTAACTCGAAAAGGTGTATATCCATACAGTTACGTTACAAATTGGGATGTTTATAAAGAAAAAATGTTACCTCCAAAAAACTGCTTTTATAATTCATTAACTAACGAACATATTTCTGACTATGACTACAAACACGCGAAGAAGGTATGGAGAGAATTTAATATAAACAATTTCGGAAATTACACTGAGTTATACCTGAAAACCGATGTTCTTTTATTAACTGATATATTTGAGAGTTTTCGAAAGACTTGTAAACAGCATTACAAACTTGACCCTGCTTTTTATATAACTGCACCAAGTCTCTCTTTTGATGCTATGTTATTAAAAACACAAGTTCAACTCGAACTCGTATCAGACTTAGCTATAGTTCGAATGATTCAATCAGGTATCAGAGGAGGGTTATGCATGTGTTCTCATCGATATGCAAAGGCTAATCACAGGTATATGAGTGAATATGACGAGTCACAACCAGAATCCTATATCGTCTATTTAGATTGCAATAATCTTTATGGGTTTAGTATGTGTCAACATTTACCATATTCTGATTTCCGCTTTTTAAGTCAACCCGAAATGGATCAGTTAATTGTTCAAAATATAAAAGATAATTCGGATTGGGGTTATATTCTGGAAGTAGACCTATTGTACCCTGAATACTTGCACTATAAGCACAACGATCTTCCGTTTTGCCCTGAAAAATGTATTCCACCAGGAGGGAAATCAGAAAAACTTGTACCTAACTTGTATAACAAATACAACTATGTGATTCATTATATACACCTCAAGAAATGTCTGGAACATGGATTGATCTTACGTAAAGTTCATAGAGTTATAACATTTAGGCAAAGTCCATACTTAAAAAAATATATTGAACTAAATACTATATTACGACAAAAAGCAAAAAGCACATTCGAACAAGATTTTTTTAAGTTGTTAAATAATAGTGTGTTCGGTAAAACTTTAGAGAATACTGAAAATAGAGTAAATGTTCAATTAGTCAATCAATGGTTTGATAAAAATAATAAAACAAAAAAGTCATTATATGCTGAGAGACTAATTGCTAACCCTTACTTTCACAGCGTTTCTGTGTTCACCGAGAACTTAGTAGCTATACAAATGAAACCGTCTCAAATTATTTTGGATAAACCAATATATATAGGATTTACGGTATTAGAATTATCTAAATCTCACATGTACAATTTCCATTATAATATTATTAAACCATTTTATCAAAATCGTGTACAATTATGCTACACTGACACGGATTCATTCGTTTACACATTAACTACAGATGACTTTTATCAAGATCTAAAAAATAATTTTCTTAACTATTTTGATACTAGCAATTATGATACCCAAAATTCTTTTAATATAATGCAAAGAAATAAGAAAATCCCTGGGCTTTTTAAAGACGAAATGGGTGGTAAAATTATCACAGATTTTGTGGGTTTAAGATCAAAATTATACTGTATCAAAACCGATGAAAAATTAATAAAAAAAGCGAAAGGTGTAAAGTCATGCGTAGTTCGGGATTTAGATATATCCGATTACCAAAAAGTGCTCTTCCAAAATGAAGTGATTCGAAAGAAGAATATTTTGTTTAAGACAATTAAACATCAAATATTCACACAAAGCGTTACGAAGATTGCACTTTCTGGTAATGATGATAAACGTTCATTATCTAGCAATAAGATAGAAACAAAAGCATGGGGGAATAGTTCTATTTTTAAAAATATTTAATAAAGCATATCGTGTTTAATATAATTAGTTTTAAGCTCCTGTTAGTTGTGTTTTATTTGTGTGTATGTTTATTTTTAATAAAGTTAATAAAATGTACTATGTTGTTTTAATTTAAAATATAATTCGCTTTATAATCATATATTTTAATCCTAACTTTATAGCCTAGCAGTAACGGTAAGATTTAAATATATAGATATATATATATAATATTTAAATTATGGTTTCTAACCACCCTGTAACATATTAGTGTTGTGAGGTAAAAATCACAATTCATTAAAATTACTATTTTCATAACACAATAAATTTTGTTTATTTACACTTTTATCGAGTTCATTAATTATCTTCTAACCATCCTGCAAAAGGTTATAGTCGTGATGAATAAAAAAATAATGATGCAACATTAAACAGAACTGCAAAAACTAGATTCATATTATGATGATGTTAGCTAGAAAGAGGTTAATTACCTTAATGTGTGTCAAATCACCTACACACTTGTAATTTATTATTAAACCGAGTAACTTGTTGATTGAATTCACATATTCTAAATCGATTATTTGTTGTAAGTAATAAAATTTAATAAATTTATCTTTTTATAAAAATAAATGTAATAATATTTTTTTAGGTTTAATTAACTTTTTTTTAATACTTTTTTAGAAAATGAATATTGCTACTGATGAAATATTGTTCTCTCAATATGCGCAAGACCCGTTACAGGACTTTGATGAAAATTACCCTGAGTTGAGTACTCAAAATCATAAGAAACAAAAACGTAAGAAGGAAAATCTGAAAAAAAAATCTCGCTCACTAAAATCATATATTATTTGCAAAGAACAAGGGAGAGGAACACGATTAATAGAAATAAAAGTAATGGACTTAGTAGAATCTCAAGATAGTGAAGATGGTGAAGATAACCTGGTTTTAAGTGCACAGTACGTGGTGACAGAACCAGTGGATGAAATAATGGAGCAGACCGAATATTTAATTCGCAAGATTTCAAAAAAACTATGTGGTTGTAATTTATAATAATATATGTATATTTTTTAATTATTTAATTAAAAAAAATAAAGTCCAGTTTGTATATATTTTATCATGTTTTATTTTCTGTTCAAATAGGTCTCCTAATTTTAGAGCTTAACAATATTATTCAATAAAATATTTCACTAAACAAGTTATTAATTTTTTTGAATATAGTTAAATAAGCAAATTTATTTTATACAACCAGATTTTACCTGATAAAGGTGAAGTATCCTCATAACCATAGTTATTTGTATAGGTATTTATTTAATAGGTATCTTTTATAAATAAATAAAACATAAAAAATCATTACTAAATTAGTATTTATTTAGATATCGTACTTTGACGGGATAAATATAGTTTTATACCATCTTTTCAAACATATAACATTTTTTAACGCACATTCTTTCACATGAGTAATACAATTTAAATTTACATTATCATTACAGTATTCATTATACATTTTTAGAAAACTAGGACACCCTTTACTGCCTAAATCTATCACACAACACTTTTCACTTAGTTCTTTTACCCATTTTATTTTTTCATCTCCCTTTACTAATAATTGTCTATTTTCTATTATTGGTTTTATAATTCTTTTAAATTCACGATAGTCGATATAACCCTCACTCCAATAAATACCTCGGTTCTTTTCAATCCAAGACACGTTCTTTTTTTCTTGCATTGTTAGTTTATTATAAGGATAAGGTGGTTTAACTAAAAAAACTTGAGTGTGTTCGGGAGTAGCTAATGCAAATTCTTTTAAAATAAAATTATTTTTGTAATCTTTAAAACCTTGAATATCTGCTATATAAAAATTCATGATATCTTTCGAACAATACCGCTTAGTGGTTTATATTCTATAATACAGTCGTTTAGAATAAGACAGTAAGCCGATGTTTGGTTAGGTATTTCAATATCGCTTTCCAACTCTAATCTAATGTTTACAACAGGTCCAGTTTTAACACACTCTCTCTGTCTAGAACAGTCTAGAACAAACAGTGGAGCTTTTTCCAGGAACTGTTTAACATTTAACAATGGTTCTGGTCTGCGTCCGTAATAAGACTGTTGAAATCTAGCATATTGTTCATATAATAAAGCATACTTCTCATCTGTGAAATTAATATTAAGAGATTCATATGGAAAGTATGTTGAATTAAGAAACACTTTAACATCTCGTAAGTGACAATGATCGAATTGAGACATGTCTTGACTTGAATTGTTTTTTCTGTTAGTTTGAAGTCCAACAATCACATATCTTGGTTTTTCAATTTGAGATGATGTTTTAATCGCCCAAGTATGTTTAGTAGTTTGGGGTAACAAAGGATATTCATATAAATCCCAGTTTCTAAAGGCTAGTGGAATGGGTTTATCTTTCTCTAACAGCTTGAGCAAATTAATCCTTTCTAAGTCAGATACTTTTATATGAGGAACCCTCCATATAATTTTGTGAATTTCAATATCTTTAACCGTTTCTCCAGTGTTGAGTTTCAAAGCGTTTAAGTTAGTGTTGCTACGTAACAGAACTAATTCATGTCTACAGTTCATTATAATTTTTTTGTAATCTTCTGCAAAACCAAGGATATTATTAAGAGGTATTGAAGCACAAAAAAGTCCACCACTGGTTGTACCATCTATATCCCAACCCCAAGTCTTTGATGTTTTTGATTCATTATCATTCATTGATAGAAGTGACTTCATAGTTGTGGTGATTCCAGCATTTTTTACTTTATCTATTTCTACACCATTTAATTCATAACGAACGTCTTGAAAAAGATAGAGCATTGGATTGTTTGTGAAATGAACACTTGTTACTTTTTCTTTCGAATCTTTTTTAAAAATATGAACCACACCTTCTAAGTACAATGTACTAGCTGATGGTAATATATATAAATCTTGTTGATTGATAGGGATACGAATTTCATCATTCTTTGTTGAAGCTAGTAACATAAGGTTTGTATGAATGAAATTCAACACTTTCAATACCATTATCGTATATAGGTGGATTTGATATATTTAAGATATTCATTTTAATAAGCCTATCACTTTGAGGAATTTCCTATTTTCTTTTGTTAATTTAATTTTTCTTTTAGATGCTTCTTTATGAATGGTACGAACTGTACTGATATTTTTAATGCATGTGGCTATGTTTTTATTATGATCAATCATTTTTTCTTTAGATGTATGTACAGCTGGATTTCTTCTCCTCGCAAATTTATTAAATTATTATTTATATCCACTAATTTTATATTAATACAGTTTATATTTTTTTGGTTTATTGGAAAATATATAATATTTTTTGGGATTTCAATTATTCTGTAACCCGGTGGTACATTGGGAGCAAACTCATGAATTATATGACTCGCTCGCCCATTTATATACGAACCGCCAACTATATCACATTCGACTCGCACCACAGTTGATGATAAAATATTAATTGGTATGTGTGACTCGTGTATTATATTAGCTTGCAGAGTCTGTCTACCAAACCCTAAAACATTTCCCAAGGTGTTATCTTTATTGAAATGCATATCTTTCGTGCAAAAAATTGTAGTTTTTAATGTATTGTTGTTACAACACAGGTTAAATGTTGCATCTTTTATTTTATTTTTTAAAAAGTCACATATATCTTGAAGTTCATATGTTCCTTCAGGTATTTCTACACATTCATTATTACCATAATAAAATTTATTATTATTACTATCAATGTTCGGTATAGAATTAAATGTTGATAAGCATAATAGAGCACACTCATATTCACCCTCAAGTTGTAAATTAGGATTATAGTAAGTTGTTAGAACCGATGTATTACCAGTGATAGACAGTGTGAAAGACATCTTTCCAATGATACTAACTCAAATGTACTTCTTATTTTATATATTTTTTCCAAAAAATTCTTAAATATTTTAAACATAATTGTCCACAATTGACTGTGTTAAAATTTTGATATTTCGTATAGTTGTAAAACATATTTTTACTATTCAAGTATAATATTAATTCTGATGGAGGTTTCAGATCACCAAAACTATCAAAATATTCACAATAATCATATAATCTAACATAGGCTACCCAATGAGTACCCTGATTTTTAGAGTTATCAAGATTAACAATACCACATTCAATATCTCGAGATTTTTTTGGTAATCTGTCTTTCATGTAAACACCTCTAAAAAATGGAATACCATTTGCATACTTTATAATATCTAAATTTGTGAGAGCATGTTTGGGTAGCCTACTAATCAGTTTTTTGAACGGTTTATGAATAATCCGTTACCTTTTTTGTAAGGTTTAATATGTAAACCCTTACCCAATGCAATTTGCTCCATCTTTTTGTTATGGCGTTCAGATTCTTGCAGATTTTGTTGAGCAGATCTATAGTCGTTAACAGTTTTTGCAATACCAGCTGCCCCACCCGCTAGAGTACCCAATGCAGATAATCCAGCAAAAATAGGTAATAAAGGCAAAATTCCACCTACTTTAGGTAATGGTATAACTCGTGGTAAACGAACTTTGTTATTTTTAGACAATAGTTTCTTAGCAGCTAAGTATGCTATTTTAATTGCAATCTTATCACTCTTAGGCTTACATTTTTTGAGTTGCGAGTGAATTTTTGATGCTATAGTTTTAAATTTTGTAATTCCAGCACCTGTCTTCAGTTTAGTTTTCATTACTTTCTTAACTATCCAAGAAGCAATTTTTTCACCTTTTCCAGCATCTCTTGACTGAAGTCTTTGCTTAGCCATGTTTAATAGTTGTAAATCAGCTTTGTGACGATTTATCAAATCAAAATATTTTGAATATGCAATATCATGATTCATGCAAGCGTTGTCAAGTTTATTAACTCCTTTGTCACCTCGTAATAATCGTTTTTCTAACTTTGTTCCCGGACCACAATAATTATAACCAGGGAAATGTAGTTCGAACGGTAGATTATTTATCAGATTGTTAACTAGTCCTCCTCCTTGCATTACTTATAATATTATGAAGACATCAAATACCAACATTTGACTTTATATTATTAAACCAAATCATTTTTATCAATCCAACTATTTTCACTGCTATTAAGACCCAACCATTTTACAAAAAGTTTACTTCCCTTTCTTTGCAACACTCTTTCTATTAAATATAGATTAGGATACTTTGTTTTTTGAAGTTCTTCTTCATAAAAACACCCTAGTATAATATTATTACGTTGATCTTCAAGGTGATAGGTTTTGGGATTTGTATTATTAACTTCTTTGATTCTAAAAATTTCTGTAGACCAATTAGGTGTGTAGCCTTTATCGAAATCACTTTTATATTTACTTATACGCACATAGTCGTTAAGTTTGAATTTATGTTTAATTGAATTTTTATTTCTATTTTTGTAAATATTATTTTTCACTATGATTTCGTTCATTTCGTTTATATCAATCGGTTTATATTTAGTAGTATGATGTTTAGTATTATTATATGACATAATAACACTTGTTAGTGACTCTCCGACCCATTTGTACTCTCCATTTAAACTAAACAACTTAAACAATTTGTTTTTTATGGTTCTGATTACTCTTTCCACTATGGAAGCCTTCTTGATCGAGAATGTAGAATAATGATTAATGTTATAGTTATTCATAAGTTTTTTAAATGCTGTATTATAAAACTCTGTACCCATATCTGTTTGTAAATTAACAGGGTGACGATTGCTCATGAGCAATACCTTTCGGAAAGCGTTAACTATTTCAAATTTAGTTTTAGTCTTTACAGGAATAGTCCACACATACTTTGAAAAGCAATCAATAACGACTAAAATAAATTTAAAACCTCTGTTAACATTTTTGTAATTCTTCAAATCAATAAGATCAGCTTGCCATAAATCGTCTATACCCTTCAAGATAACAAGACGACGGCTAAAATTTTTTCGTGCACCTCTATGTATTTCATCTACAACTTGTTGTTTGCTCATTTTTTGATAGTTAAATTATTAAATGTATTTCAAACTTTGCCTAAAATTTCTCTCAGTTTTTTTTCCACTTCATTATGAATTTCAGTTTTTATTTTTTTAAGCTCTGCTTGGAGTTCTTTTTTGCTACAGAAATTAGTAATTGAACTATCAACATATTCTTTATTAACTGCATCGTCTTTTGTTATTGGATGTTTAATACCTCTTAATCTTGTAGATTGTAAGTCAAAGTCACCACTTTCAGATTTTGTTAGAGCCTTATCCGTGATCTCAAATATTTCTGCGAAACGCATACGCTTATGAATATGATGTCCGAATTTGTCAATATTCATTTGAAGAACTGTTCGAATTAAATGATAAACATAAAATGAAACAAAATGTATAAACAAACTCATATTTATTGATTTAAATTCCCACTTTCTCGCAACTCTTCTATGATAGAAATAATTTCATTATCTACTCCAGTGTTTCCAGCATCCTTAGAAGCATATAACAACTGTAATCTTGCAACTAATTCATTAGGATCGTCCCAATACACATAATCTGTATTTTTTTTCAATTTCTTCATCAATGGTAAACCTTCTCCACGTTGAACATTTGTCATAGATGTATGATCCGAGTCGGATAGGAAAAGAGGTTTTATAATTTTCATATATTTTTGTCCCTTATTACTTTTTATAGGCTTGTTTGGATCATTATCTCGTCGATGAGCATTTGTGAGAATTAACATTCGTTTATAATTTAGAGTATCATCCGTGGTGATTAAAGTGTAATCTGGCGACTTATTGAACAAAAGCTCTTTTAACCCTGGTGTGTTTTTATAGCGTTGATCCCCTATGGAAATTATGTTATTGTTAATGTTTACATGAGCTGTACCCATCATAAGTTTTCCTTGCTCAATTCTTACACCGAATGGAACATCTTCATAAATTTCGGAAGATAAAGACCAAGAGGAAGCATCTGTACTTAAAGTCGGCTTCGTATTAATTGTGTTAAATGATTCAACACTATCTTTAAACTCTTCAGAACTATTGTCACTAACATCAAGTTCACTCGAGACATTCTTCACTCGAGATATTATGTTAGGTTTATTCTGCACAATGGTTTTATTAGAATAAGATTCACATGAAGAATCAAAATCATCTTCGTGGTTAGATGGACTAGGATTATTTCTAATGTTATTATTTTTATTTTTTTTTCCACCAATTACCGTATTCAAAGGATCTGTTATAGGTTTGAAAAGAGTGTTTAAAACAATTTTATTATCAGCTTCATTGTCTCGCATTTTCTTTATTTTGTTTCTTACAGCCTCGGCGGTGTCAACAATTTGTTGTTTAAGTGCTTTTTCCATTATTTTTAAACAATATACTATATACGTGCGTGATTCTTTGATAAGTTTAATATAATAAAAAATAAAAATTATCATATCGATATTTATATTATTATTCAAAAACCACAAAAGTATCAAATTTCTTTCTATAGCAACCATTGTTTTTACTACAATCTTTGTTTATTACTAAATACTCATAAGGTTCTTTCCATATTTTTGAACACATTTCTCTAAATTCAATCCAAGTCATATCCGTGTTAACATGTTCATCATATACATGTCTCAAATTAATGTCATCTTGTTTAAAAAGAATTATAAGGTTAGCATTATCCCTTACAAGTTGTTTAGGGATTTTGCTATATGTCTGGTTCAAATAGAAACAATCTATAGTCCTATGTCTCCCCATCGCAAAATAATCCCGCATATTATTCTGACTTTCACATGCTACGTCATCAAATATTATTATTGAATTGTGTTTAGCATCTTGTGGACTTATGACTTCTTCGTTTCCATGAAATTTATCAAAGGAAACACTTGGTACTAATTTCAAAACCTTCTCAAGGAAAATATACTTGGGTTGATAAAGGGTTTTAGAATATACATATACGTTCTGAAATTGTAAACCATGTTCGTGTAATAAAAGACCAATAACCAAATTGGTTTTTCCAGTGTTTGAGGGACCACAAACTATACAACGAATCGTATTAGGTAAAAGAACACCATGTCGTGATCCTATGTTCTGTGTATCAACACATAGTTTTTCAACATTTAATGTTTGTGGTTGTTGTATAAATTTCATATTAGCGTTATTGTCAAAAGCCTCAATTAAAATGAATAGAATATTATAAAGTCTTCGCTATTTATGTCATCAACACCAATCCATTTTTTTATCACTTTTCATTGTAACGAACGTAAAAAGTACATAGGCGAGCTAAATAATGTCTTAAGCATTATTTTACATTTATTTCGTTACACATGGGTTCACACAATAACATTAATGTTAATATTGTCGCATCCGTATTATTGGGCATTCAACACACCTGAAGTGAGCATCGCGACAGCGATGTGAACGAAAGGTGGGGCAGAATGCCCAATAATACACTACTATTAAAGATAAATCACAGAATTTCAAAGTGTAAATAATTCTCTGATTATATCGGCGGGATCGAAACTATTTAATTATTAACGTAAAAAAGTTTTTGTCATTGTCGGAGTCCTTCGCGCCATTTTGCGCGGACATGTCAAGTGCAATTTTTGTTTTGTAAATTGATTTACTGTGGATATTATAAGTCAAAAGTGGTGTTGTTTTGTTTAATAATGTGCTACAATGTGAATAATTATGGAAAACGATAAATTGTACTTTATATATGGGGCACAAGTTTATTTTTGCGGTTTTCCCGCGCTGTGAACTTCCATGTTATACTCGACATGTTTGGGCTATAATGCCGCGAGTAACTCCAAGAAAATAATCAAATTCTGCAACATCTGGAATTTTATGATAAACTCATTAACTTATAATGAAGAATATAATATTACGTCAGACTTGGCTGTATGGGCTACACCCTTTGCCTTACCTATCACCTCATTCATCACCCATCGGGAGAAGAGAACACAACAATCTCTTTAGTTAATAATATAATTAATGTTAAAATTAATAATTCTCACACACGAACCAGTCAAAATGGCATTAATAAGTTATTTCAAAAAACATAATAATTACGAAAAATAAGTCCAAATTGGATATTTTAAGAACAAAATGCATTCATTTTTGCCTCAAGGAAAAAACAATCACTTCCGTTCCATTTTTAATTTGAATATTTTTTTCTTCACAAATCAATGTGGCACAGACCCTTTTGTGTTCTGCCAAGGTTTTTCATTCATCAAGGCAATGTGTAGGGAGAGAAAATAGCCCTAAGGTATTTGAATAAGTTTCGATATTGGTTTGGGGTAGGGTAGGTATATCGTAATGTTAGGTATTGTAATAACTTTGTAACGTTTGGCGGTTGACTGCGTCTTGGATTTAATTATTTGAAAAATTAAAAGTACCTACCTATTTTTAAAGAACACAAATATTAATACAAAACTGAAATAAATCTTCATGACTCTATGTCATGTCATCACAGCCACTAGAACAAAGAGTCCTAGACCTTGGAGATTTGCCATCCAGAAATTTCTGGAGAACTTGGCCTACACTTGCCACGCTGGCCAGACGGGTTGGCGAGGGTCTTGTGTTTTTTTTTATTGATAATTTATTAACGATTCGACAAGTTGGTATTAGTGGAACCGGGACCGACGGCTTAACGTGCTCTCCGAGAGTTGTTGATGGAGAACACAAAATATTTAATAAAATACAAAAATGCAATTGTCGAATCAGGTAGCAGTAATTTTGTGTCGATTAAACTTAAGGCACGATTCCATATTAGTTATTGTACGGTATTCTACATACATACAAAGTGAAACTAAAGTTGCATCGCAAAACAAATCGAATGGAATAATTGTGGAAAAAAAAATGAGGCCCAGACAATCTCCCATGTGTTACAAATTATTTTAAAGCCTAAACCATTTAAAAAATAGCAAGTAACTGTATTTATAATAATATATCTATTTAAAACGTACATTAAAAAAAAAACGAGTAGTAACGAGGCAGTTGCCTCCGTGGTGTAACGGTTAAGTCCGTCGATTAAGACTCGGAGGTACCGGGTTCGATTCCTGGTCGGGACACAAAAATGTTTATTAATGTAAATACAAATACATTTAATTAATATTTAATTTATTTGTGATGTGTCTCGAGTTTGGTACGCTCGTTGATGTCTAGCTTGCCACTTGTCATGGTTGGCCTATAGTAAAGTTGGCTAAATGTGAATCCGCTTATTTATAAGCGTGGTTTCTGACCACCCCGAGGGGAAGGCGCCCCCACCCCCCGCGGGGGAGGACCTCCCACCCGTACCGGCTGAACCGCAGCGGAAACCGGGTACAGCTGACCCGACGCCCGACTACGCGCCTGAAGACCCCGGCTCCGAGACCACCTCCGCTGCGGGTCACCGCTGCGAAAGACGCCAGGCAGACGTTACCGCCGATCCCGGCGTTCAGGACTCCCCTGTCCGAGCCCGGCCCCCCAGCCCTTCCTCCGTGGATGCTCCGCTGCCAGGTCGTGATGAGTAAAGTTTACCTGAAATTATTTATGTAATAATTTATTAATCTAAAAGTGAAAATAAATATTGTAGTACTACTAGCACTTCCACTAGTTTTATTTTAAAACTATCACAAAAATACGGTTTTGTCAAAAGCTCTATTTAATATCCACTTATGGAAATTGAATCAGTAGGTGATTACCAAAACATGTTTTGACAGCCTTAAACGTTAAAATAAAATAGAATGGAAAAAAACTATTTATAACTAAAAGTATAATTTAAAATAATAAACTAGTTCCTTATAAAAGTGTGGATTATGACACAATAGTTAAGTTAAATGTGTGGAAAAGTTTCAAGTTCAAAAAAGCTATTCCCTTGTCCTTTGGAGTGGTCATCTGTAGGGGACGAAGGGAAGAGGGGATTCGTCAGCGAACTGCTCCAGGCTATCACGACCCGAACGTTAGGCCTTCTACACACCTTATCGATGGCGGTACAGCTGTTAATAAATTATATTTAAACTTTTGTTGATGTCCTCCGTGGTCTAGCAGTTTAGAGGATTTAATGCTGTTTGAATATAATAATGTATATGTGTATATAATAATGTTCCTTTGTGGCCCACTGTTGGCCGATTGTGATGATCAATTCGTCTTCATAACGCGAGTGTGACTGAAGATATGTCATTAATTAAATTTCACAATACAACCAGACGCTATATTGTGGGAAAAAAAAAGTCATTTTTGGGAAGATTTAAACATGTCTAGGTTTCAAATTCAAACATTAAAATTTTTATTATTGCACAGAATACAGGTAGATATAGGATAATACAATTTTACAGTTCAGCTGTATCCTACCATAATGGTATGCAAATAATAGTACATGTCAAATTACAACTAAAATTATATTTGTCAACACTTATAATGTAAAAATTCTTGGATACTATAAAAAACATTGTTCTTTTAACCATTTAATTAACAGCTTCTTAAATTTAATTATTGATGTCAATTGTTTTAATTCTATAGGCAAACCGTTAAATATTTTAATACACATTTGGTGACAATTTTTAAAAACAATGGTAAGTTTTGTAGCTGGTTTCCATAAATTGTATTTATATTGAGTCCGAACATTTGTTCTCCCGTTTTTAATGGGTCCTGACTGTTAAAGTTGCTATGTAATAAAATATATAAAATTATTTCAATGGTGTAGTTAAGAGGTTATTAATATTTTTGGCGTCGGAAGCCTTGGGCTTGTTTTTTTCCTTTTCTTTTATATTTATTTCTTTTCATTTTTTAATACGGTATCATTTTGACGCAGGCAAGTTTTTTATTATTATTATTTGAGTTTAGTCCATCAACCTAGGAAATATAATTACGATGCAAAGAAATTTGTTTTCTTCTCTTCTAGCCTATCTCTCAGGATATAGTTTTTATTATCGTGCTAAATATTCAGTCCATTGGACCCACGTTCCATCTTTAAGCGCGTAATACGCCGCAACGGCTCTCCGCTTCTAGGTAACTTCCTATAGTCGGCCGAATCATACCTAAATCATGGAAAAGAATAGTTTCACCCGCTTCCTCTAATATATTTTTTTACTTCTAACACATTTAGGCAACCTCATCCAGCGCGGAGAGTGCGGCGGTTTCTGCTAAGAACCTCAAGCTGCGCAAATACGCCAACCTCGGTACAGGTTACGAATTTGCGCCGTTTGGGGTCGAGACGATGGGACCATTGACATTATAAGTCAAAAAATGTATTTTCCCCTCTGTATAGCGAGGCTAATAATTGCCAGCCTTCCTGTTTCAAGATTTCTCCGTCAACTTCGACAACTCCTTGGCCAGACGCTTGGCTGAGGGACCCTCAGATATACAGAGGGGAAATGTTGCCAGTCTTCTTGAGCCAATATCTGATGGGTCGTCTCTTGAGGGTTTTTTTTATTTATTTATTTTATTATTAGGTTTAGTTTATAGTTATTTATTTTGGTTATTTTTATTTAGGTAATTTGTAATTATTTGTTTATATTTTGTAAATATTCTTTCGAATACATTTTTTGACTTATAATGTCAATGGTCATAAATGTATTAATAAATAAAACTATCTATCAATAAAAAATAAATTTATTAAAAATCAGTTTTGCATTTCAAGCTCTCATCGATGTGAACTTAGCCGTGGTCGGCGCGCGACTGGCCACTCGCGTGCCAGTAATTGCCGAGCGTTCCTTTTTTGAATAGCTATCACGACTTTTTCGCTCCAAATACTCTTTTCTTTGTAACTCCGTTAAAGCATTCCATTCGTGGCTGGCATTCGGGCGGCAATTTGGCTTCTTTAGGGTTACCAATACAAAAATATAATGATACATTTTTCAACAACATGCAAAATCTGCTTCATGTAGGTACTGTAAAGCTATGTTTAAAGATATTTCTATACTACCATTACCCTGCATATTCATTCATTCATTACACCATCCACTGTTGGTAATTAGCCTTCCAGGATATATATCTGGAGAATTTATAAGTAAGGAAAATTGTATTATACTGGGTGACTTTGTATGGCATTATATGTCTAACGACTAATATGTGATTCTATTAATAGAAACAAACAATTTTTCTTAAGAAACCATATGTCGGAAATAACTTTTTTTTATAGCTTCTCCATACAAATGAGCTACAGTAGGCCTCTTTATAGCTGCTTAGGCCTCTTTACAGCTACTTTAATTATTTTAGTAATTAGCTCTATATATAAATATAATTATTTTTTGACATACTTACCTATATAATTATACATATATTTTTGACAAGGCCATTTTACATCCGTATTATTTTGTTTTATTGCAAATATTAATGTTTCTTTTTGTTTTTATTTTGCTTTTGTTTGATTTCCTTTGACACTGCTTTAACCTGCAGTTCTGTTCCTTGCCTAATAGCACTCTCCAGGCGGGACAAATGTGTTGTACTTGTGCTTGTAACCTTAGACTTAGCCGAATTCCGGTGGAAATGTATGGCGGTACGTAAAGAATAAAGTGTAAACTCCATGTAACGTCACTCGATTTAACAACAAACTCCCTAAAGCGTCGAAATCAATTGGCTTTGATTGGTTTAGTTTGTCTTCCAATTCAGATTTTCTTCTCTCCATTTAACAACTCTCTATAACGCCATTAAATGCATAGTCCCTTCAGTTATATTTTGTATAAGAAGCCAAAAGTTTTTATCATTTCCAACATATGGTTTCTCAGGCAAAGTTGTTTGTTTCTATCAATAGAATAACCTAATTTATTGTATAGTATTTGTGTGTATGTGTATATGTATGTTTATTATACTTATTATTATACTATACTATATTATTATTATAGTAGATAACGCTATTTAAAGCCTACTGCCAAACGTTCTATACTAGCAGTCTGTGGACCAACTTTACGCAGGCATCGATCAGCGCCCTACGTGTGCAGTACAATAATAGCTTCATGATATTGTTGGGGCTGCCACGCTACTGTAGTGCGTCAGCAATGTTTGCGCAGGCTCATACAGATGACTTTTTTGCTATAAGACGCAAAACCACTGCATCATTGCTTAACAGAGTGAGGACAAGCACTAACAGTATCCTGAAGATGATATCTGAAAGATATGGTTCGCCGTGCATTGGCTGCTTCGTGCGGCTGCTGGTCTGGCGGGAGTAAGGTGCATCCTGTCAGACTGGTAGGGGGCGGAGTGGTTACTGAACGGTCATATTGTTTTAATATTGCCATATTTTATTTTCTTTTACTTTTATTTTCATTTTTATATTAACATTAGTTGTAAAGATTTTGTAACTAACAAGTGAGCCTAGTTGCTTTAAATAAACGTACGAGTATATTATTATTATATTACGAAAGTCTATATTATTTCTTAAAATTAAGACAGTAAATAATGTACATTTTTCAATCATTTTTATTTTTTATATTTTGTGCACCTACTCCTGTCACTTAAAACTCTCTTATTGTCCTTAAGGTTAACAGGCAGAGAATGTCTAACGACATTATGTTAGCCCTTTGTACTTATGTGCAATAAAGTTTTTAAATAAAATAAATAAATAAAATAACATATTATCTAACGTAAGGCCATACGAAGTTACCCCGTAGTGCTGTTTTTTTTTTTGTTCTCTTTTCCCGATGGAGTATATCTTTCTCTTTTATGAGTTAATAACATTATCATCATTATCCAGATGTTGCAGAATTTGATGCTTTTCTTACTCGCGGCATTATAGCCCAAACATGTCGGGTATAATATTCACACAGTTCACAGTGCGGAAAAACAGCAAAAAATAAATTGCAACTTGTGCAATATATAAAGTCCAATTTATCGTTTTCCATTATTATTCACATTGTAGCACATTATTAAAAAAAAAATAACACTCATTTTTTCTTATAAAATTATTATTTTCTACCTGGCAACCCTAAGATGCGTTTAATAAAATTTAGGTATTCGCGTGTATGTCGGGTCTTATGGGTGTACACTTGTTTTGAGATGAACGCGCCTTTTAATGGCACTTGATTGTCCCTTGTGTTGACCTTTGAAATTTGTACACACAATATTATGAATTATACCTGCTTAGGGCCAGTTGCGGAATAGATGATTAAAATAATCTCTGATCAATATTTTCATATACGCCACGTGATTGGTAGTTAGCTTGTCACTTTTCGTAATTCGGCCAATGACGTGCCTCATAAGCATATGTTAAACATGTCAAAAGATAATCAGCCTTCCTGCACCTTACCTCAAAGGGCTTAAAATAAAAAAACGTATTAATTATTTTCCCTGGTGTGGGATTTTACCTGTTGGGATTCCCTAGCCCCTTTCCACCTTCAAGGCACTTCTGTTAGAGCTGGGGTTGGCGTATTGCGCATCTTGAGGTTCTAATGTCAATAATAAACACACGTCACTTCCCACACCAGAGACCTGCCAAGTCATTCCGTCGGGTCTCTTGCCATCGCTCCGCACAATCCCAGAGGGCTCTAAGATTGCGGTTACACTGCTGGAACCCTTCAACAAGAGCCCTTCGGAAGATGTCGTTGCCGCGTGACGAGGAGTGAATTATTTTAGAATAGACTCTTATGTTTGATACGGTTGCCGAACCCTGGTCTAGACCATGGGGACAGAAATATCTATTTATTATATATAATATACATAAAAAAACATTTTTGGGAATTATTTATTTATTTATTTAAATTCTTTAATGCACTTAAAAATAGTACAGAGGCGAGCTATAATGCCAGTAGGCATTCTTTACCAGCTAACCTTGGGAATCGAGTATATACGATAGGCAGGATTTAAAAAAAAAAGAAATTTTAATTATACAGTTAATAAGTTACTTAACTAATTTTAATATACTACACATTATACCTAAACACATAAACATACATAAACCATACATACAAGTACATCATATACATTATAACTTAAATAAATACACGGTTATTTAAATAGTGTTTTATTCTGTTTCTCCAGGAACGATGTGGTTATTAAACGTTTAAAGACGCTGACAGACGGTGCACGTCTAATGGCCAAGGGCTTTGGCCAAAAAAAGCTTTCTTAAAAAAATAACTTATCAACTATAAGCAGCCTAATATTGCCTACTTAATTACGAATCCAATAATAAAAAAGAAAAAAGAGATTATTTAGTAATTTATTAAGGCCTTGTTTGTTTCCAAGATCAAAGAGCTATAATAAATACCCCCGAAATAATATTAGTCTAAATACCGTTATTATAAATAGGGATGCCATGAAGTTAATTACTTCATTCATCGACATCGATAAAATTAATTTATAAAAACTAAATGTTATTTTAGTAAAAGAAGAATTATCAACATTGCCGTATATATTAGGAAGGGTCAAAACCACGCTTTTAAAAAAGCGGATTGACATTTATTCAACTTTGCTAGAGGCCTAACACGACAAGTGGCAAGCGCGTCTATGTCTCCAGCGTACCAAACTTGAGAAATATCGCAAATAAATTATTGTGTCTCGATCAGGGATCTAACCCGGTACCTACGTGTCTAAATATATGCTATAATAAAATAAGTTGGTCAAATGTAAATCCGCTTCTTAAAAAAGTGATTTTTGACAAAGGATACGGTCGTGATGATATTATCGTCTCTACCACAATGCTGACCTAACAAGATGCTTCTTTACTCACATTTTGCTTGAATGACTCCAGGTTATAGGCATCCACTGTTGGAGTTGGGTCTTCTAAAACATACATCTAGAGAATATTCTCTAGCCATATGGCTTACACTCATCACGCTGGCCCGACGGGTTGGCAAGGAAAAATTATTTAAACTTAATTGCACAGAGTACAAAGGCCGCTAGACATTCTATGATACCATCAAACCTTCGGGACAACAGTAAGAACAGAGAGCAGTAAGTACATAAGATAGGTGCAATACAATAATTACTTGAAGAGTTTTAAAGCACATGACATACTACTACATACACACAAACTACATAAATAAAATATTGACAATACAATATAATAATAGAATATAGTAATTAACTTTCTATTATTATCATTTTGCTGTAACTACATGACTGTGAATGATTGCTTTATTGTTCTGTTTATTGTTTTATAACAATTTTGAAAATGTGTCTCTATAGTATAGACTGTTTCTTTAAAAAAATAATTTAAAAAAAAAATAATACTTTAGTGCCGTGTCTGTTGTTTCTACCTGTGGAAACTTTTTAGTGGTTTAAGTGTTTATATTTATGTCTAATTAAAATTCTGTAACCATAAGTTTTCCTAATAAAATAAAATAAAATAAAATAAAATAAAATAAAATAAAATAAAATAAAATAAAATAAAATAAAATAAAATAAAATAAAATAAAATAAAATAAAATAAAATAAAATAAAATAAAATAAAATAAAATAAAATAAAATAAAATAAAATAAAATAAAATAAAATAAAATAAAATAAAATAAAATAAAATAAAATAAAATAAAATAAAATAAAATAAAATAAAATAAAATAAAATAAAATAAAATAAAATAAAATAAAATAAAATAAAATAAAATAAAATAAAATAAAATAAAATAAAATAAAATAAAATAAAATAAAATAAAATAAAATAAAATAAAATAAAATAAAATAAAATAAAATAAAATAAAATAAAATAATATATACATAATACTATAATTGAATATTTCAGCGTGCGATAGGTGTAAAAGTTTCAAAATTTATATGTATGTACGCGTAGGCTACCGGCTACATTTCGGTCTGTCTGTGTGTGTTTTGGTTGTATACTTTGTATGGTCGTTAGACTAATATGTGATTCTATTCTATTTAGAGAAGCCATTATTTTTTTGTCATTTCAACATAAACGTAGTAATCTGTAATCCCATACTAGTCTAACGTAAACAAAAAAATAAAAATGCTTTATTGCACATAAATAATTTAAAATTAATATGCACTGGTGAGCTTTATGCCGTTAGGCATTATCCACCAGCTAACCTTTGGGAGTTTTGAAAACATGTGACAGGCAGAGTTCCAAGTAAATAAATAAATAAATATTTCCAGACAGGTCACACAGCGCCATCTAATTTCCGTGGTAAGCTACGAGGCTTGTGTTACGGAAACTCGATGGTTGATAAACTACATATTATATTATTTTTTTTGTAAATATATACATATTATACATATAAACACCCAGACCGAGACAAATTATACAATGTACAACTTGCCACCGGTGGGAATCGAACCCACGACCTCCCGAATTCACGGCAACGTTTGTTACCAATAGACCACGGAGGCGGTCAAGGTCAAAAAGTAAATATTTAATAAACAATACATACTAATACTACATATACAAAATGCAGTGTAGTTATTAATAAAATATTTTTTAAGTAGCACATGTAAAATTAAAAAAAAAATACATATCGACATCATCTCTGAAAAACATCACTAGTTTAAAAAGTAAAGTTAAGTCTTAAATAATACGAGGGTTGCACACCCCCGAAATAATGTGACGTTCAGATTGTATCTAACCCATTACTTTACTACGATATGGTATTTGCATAGAATATCTACCTAAACTGCCTCTGTAGTCTAGCGGTTAAATCCGTGGATTTAGACTCGGAGGTACCGTGTTCGATTCCTGGTCGGGACACAATAAATCATAACGATCATCCGGTCTCCATCCGACATGCCACAAATAAACTAACCTTTAAGAAAAAAGTTTTCATTTTTTCATTCATTACAGCCCTAGAACAAAGCGTCCTAGACCTCCACTGCTGGAGATGGGCCTTCCAGAACTGGAGAATTTGGCCTACACTCGCCACGCTGGCCAGAAGGCTTGGCGAGGATATGATGACAATTTTTATTAACGATTCCACAAGTTGGTATTAGTGGAACCGGGAACGACGACTTAACGTGCTCTCCGATGCACGGGAACGGTGGTGTTGTAAATCTATGATAAATGTACGTAAGAAAAGTGTATTTCTCATTGGTACATGCCGGGGGGGTTTGAACCGACCTTTGTAGGATTTAAGGTACGCATTCTTACAACCGAGCCACCACCGCGCCAAGAAAAAAGTTTTTAAGTATTTAATGGCGCCAAAATAATACCTCCACAAAAAAAAACACTAAAAATATTACCGCTACCGTGTATGTACATTAGAGATGTATGTCTTTTTGTAAATTCTCACCCAGAACACTTTAGGAAGCGTAGTGAAGTCATACCCAGACAAAAAAGAACCAAGTTTTTAAATCTATTATACCACCCCCCTGCTATAAAGACATAAGTATGAAAGTTTCTGCTGAGAACTTCAAGCTGCGCAAATACGCCAACCTCAGTACAGGTTACGAATTTGCGCCGTTTGAGGTCGAGACGATGGGCCCATGGGGACACTCAGCCAAGCGTCTGGCCAAGGAGTTGTCCAAACGGCTAACGGAAAAGTCTGGAGACAGGAAGGCTGGCAATTATTTCTGCCAACGTATTAGCTTAGCTATACAGAGGGGAAATGTTGCCAGTCTTCTGGGGACTATCACTGAAGGGTCGTCTCTAGAGGACATTTTTTACTTATAGTTTATTTTTTATTAGGTTTAGTTTATATTTATTTTAATTTTTACTTTTAAGTAGTTTTAATTTATATTGTAATTATTTTATACTGTTTGTATATTACTTCATTAAATAAATTTAAAGCGTTAGTATGAAAAATGTATTTAATATGTGTATAATAAAATTATTGCAGGGCCCTAAACTAAAATTACAACTGACGAAATGGCTACTGGACGATAGATTTTATAGTGTAAAAGAGTATCTTGAGTGCAAAACAGGTTAATTAATATTTTTTTTTTGTTTTAATGTAGTTGTGAATATGATATTAGTATGTAAGTAAAGATTTGCACGCCTGCTAGTAGAATACATGTGAGTAGACCTGACTAAAGTTTTGTGACCACTGTACTGTATTTATTGCAAATAAACGATATTTCATTTCATTTCAATGAAACATGTGGCTCGGTTGTAAGAACGCTTACCTTAAAATCCTACAAAGGTCCATTCAAACTATTATGATATTAGTATGTAAGTAAAGATTTGCACGCCTGCTAGTAGAATACATGTGAGTAGACCTGACTAAAGTTTTGTGACCACTGTACTGTATTTATTGCAAATAAACGATATTTCATTTCATTTCAATGAAACATGTGGCTCGGTTGTAAGAACGCTTACCTTAAAATCATACAAAGGTCCATTCAAACCCCCCCCCGGCATGTACCAATGAGAAATGCACTTTTACATTACATTCCTCATTGATATGCCTCGGAGAGGACGTTAAGCCGTCGGTCCCGGTTCCACTAATACCAGCTTATTGGATCGTTAATAAATTGTTATTAAAAATTTACCCGTCTAGTCCGCGTGGCGAGTGTATGCCGAATTCTCCAGATATATGTTCTGGAAAGCCCATGTCCAACAATGGGGGACGCTGTGTTCTGTAATTGTAGCAGGAAGCCTATATTGTAAGTAAAAAAGAAATAAACCTCTTCATTTTTTCCTATTCTCGATATAACACGCACTTGTCACCCCAAAAGGGGTTCTCCACAATAAACAATGGTTTTATCATTTATAGATTTGAACAGAATATGCTGAGGGGACAACTAATGACCCCCAACCCCCTTGTACTATTGCACACACATGAAATTACACAAATCTTGACATTTACGTTGTAATAAGTGTCATAATCAAAAGTGTATAGCTATAAGTATGCTTGGTTGTACGCATAAAACCATAATTTTGGCAATCAACGGTCGCCTGTGGTTGTCGTAACCAAATTATTGAAATCCTATGATAACCTCCTCTGAGGGTAGATTGGATTGCGATAGATGGTGTTTTTTTAGAGACTACAAAAGATACCGTTGTAATTTGCATGTATCTATTTATATTTTATGTCTATTTCTTTAATACAGTAGCGTGCCCCAATGTTCCCAAATTTACCAAAATTCCAACAAGTGTTGGACGAACCGCTATGCAAACTGGTGCTGAATCGTATCATGGATAGGAATCGGGCCTCGGTTAGGACACTCCATGACCGAAAACTTTGACCATTGCGGTGTGCTTTCGTCTCGGATCTCGGGCTGTGGAACCTCCGGCACCACGAGATGTTTTGTGCTAGACGCTCCGGATGCGGCATTCCTCGTCAAGCGGCCGTCAACGACATTATCCAAAGGGCTCTTGTCACTGCTAAGGTACCCGCGAGCTTGCCACTTGTCATGATGGACCTATAGTAGTAGTAAAGTTGAATAAATGTAAATCCGCTTCTATAAAAAAAAGAAGCGTAGTCTCTGACCACCCCGTAAGGGCTACGGTCGTGATGATACTTTTTACAAATCTTTATTAAGGCCGCGTTCGTTTTAAGAAATGTTAGTATGAAAATACCACTTTTTTTAGCACAAGTCGTTCGTTTAATGAAAATTCTAACATTTGATGCTAATTTCCGTATGTCAGTACCGTGTTGAAAGGAGGGTTATTGATGTTACTTTTTGACAGATGTCAAATGGATCGTTTACCATTTTTATATACTTTATAGTTTTCTATTATATTTGTTAAAAAGGTATTTAACGATTTTATGTAATAAATTCAAAGACCATAATAATATCACGTGTGTTGGATGCCATGGTATGATAAAACATGAACGAAAACACTTGTCAAAAAGTAGCATCACCGCTCGTTTTATTTAAGAAATGTTAGCATTGTTAAAAAAAGTGGTATTTCTTAACAAAAACGACATTTCGCGCTGGTTTATGAAGTTGCTACGAAATGTTGGAAATGCTATAACACGAACGCGGCCTAAATAAGTATATTTTTTTTACCTAAACTACTAAAAATTATAAATGGCAGCCCTTAAATTTTACCAATGCGGGACGTCAACACTTTTCTCAGATAAGCCAGTAAACAACTTCTTTAGATAAGCCATAGAGTACAAAGTAATAAATAATTACCTAACTAATCACATAACGTTGCTATTGCAGCAATAACAAGAAATTGTTTCCAATAGGTCTTTGAAGCAATTTTATTATTTAATTAACTTTAAAGGACATTATAGGAAAACATAAATGGTTTGGCTGTGATGGGCTGCCATTCATTGTCACAATGATAAAAAAAACCGTGCGTCTGGAACGCGGTTAGCATTACATACTAACATCATAAACCAACGCCACCACCCGTTTATTTAAGCTATGTTTTTTTGACATTGACAAGTACGAGTAAATGCAAAACAACCAAAGTACTATTAACAGTATAATTTTATTACACACACACACACACACACAAGTAATGGAACAACGTATACATATATAAATACCATTATGACTACTTGCGCATGCCACATAAGTCCAATAGCATTTGATATTTCACACAACACAATTTTAATATTATCTATGAAATTATTATTGTCCTATGGTTGAACATTACTGTATTTATCGATGAAATATTTATTTATTTATTTATTTAAAAACTTTATTGCACAAAGCACAAAGGCGGACTTAATGCCCGTAGACATTCTCTGACAGCCAAACCTTAGGGACAAATTTGAACAAATATAGGTGCAATTAAAGTAACAGTATTATACAATTATAGAATAATTCAACAAATATTATATACCTACTTATATATTCTTATATATGTATTATAATATCAATATACTAAATACTAATACATACACAAACTTGTACATAAACATACACAAATACAACTTACTAACGTGGTTTAGAGCTATTCATGAAGTGTGAATAGACCAGTTTTTTAAACGACAATCTGTTACTTGCCTGCCTTATGTTTACTGGAAGATCATTCCATAATTTATATATAAAAATAATGAAAAATAATGAATATATATTGATCACGCGCATAGTATCATAATTATTGCTCATCTACCCACACTTCTGATATTTTTAGGTAACAGTAAATACCTATAGAAAAGCTTTTACAAATTAGTCGTGCATAAATTAACTCAAACAAGTAAGTACCTATTAAATGTTTTTTACATAATAATTTTATAAAGACTCAATATACGTTTAAACATTAACAGCAAACCTATAATCATTATTGATTCAGGTGACAGTCGGCAAGAAATATGATTTTTTAAACGCTGCCTGTTATAAAATTATCTCAAGATCCTGATAATCTTAAGTATGACTATTCTCTTTTTATCAAATGTCAAATCAAGAAAGAATGAAAGAGGTGTTTTTTTTATTTAATATTAAAATTACTTGAGCGAATATCGGTTTGATAAAAACTAATGAATGGCAGCCTTAAGCCTAGCGATGTCAATCGCATGACATCGGCCATTATTAAAATGTCATCGATAAATGCATAGCGTGTCACCACTTATCGATGTGCAACCGATAATTTGTGTCCCCTAACTAGTTGAACCCTGTAGGCCTGTGACCTAGACTGAGATCGATAAAGCTTAAATAAAAATATTTACAACATAATATAAAATATAATTACAATATATAAATACAATATAAAATAAAATTAATATTAAGGATAGGGATAGGGATATAAGTCCCGTCCGCGTGGAATGGTGGCAAGAACGCTGGCTGCATTTCCCCGCTGAATTGCAATACTGATTCTCTGGGCGAAGAAAGAGCCAGCCCTCTTGTCACCGAAAGGAGACAACAAGACGCGGTGTTATGTCTTTTAAAAACTTTTTTGCGCTTGGACTCCATGGGCCCAGAGTTTCTACAGCAAACGGCACAAATATGTAATCTTTTAATATACTTACATACTTGCGCCGCTTGCTGGAATCCGCATTTTCCGCCGCGGCTCCCGCTTTATGCGCTGTCCCCCTGAGATGCGACGCGGCGAGGGTGTCGACGCACGTGGCGTCCCACACCAGAGCACGTCCCCGTTCCCAGCGGACCAACGTCATACCATCGGGTCTCTTGCCATCATCTCGGATAACTCCAACAGGCTCTAGAAGAGCTGGAACCTCGATGGTGGCTAGAGCCCTTTTAATAGTATCGTTAAGGGAGCCGTGGCGGGAAAATCTGCCCGCACTTTTGGAACAGGAGAGCCCATGAACTCCAAGACAGTCGACCTCCTTTCCACACGGACATCTATGTAGGATACATAATGGTGCCCCTAACCGAAGACCAACGGTAATACGGAAACTTTCGTCGTCAAGCAGTGTGCCGAGGTTCGCAGAAGGCAGTGCGTGTAACCAGTGGCCGGATTCCGTTTCTACTGAAGCCAGAAGCCGGGCGCGATGTTGATCACTGATAAGCTTGAGCTTAAATTGTTTAGATTTTGCTCAAAACATTACCATAACGTAAAGTCGGGTAAGTACACATCCCACAGGAAACCAGTATTCAGTCATAATGCAGACATCAGAATCAGAATTTTAGTGGCTAATCTCTGCTTCTATTTTACTGCTTTTAGCAATCAAGTCGCTGGTGTTGCCGAAATCAAGACCAAGACCAAGACCAAGCCTTGGTCTTGGTCTCAGTCTTGGTTTTGCACTCTTTATTTTGGTCTTGGTCTTGCACGAGACTCTTGCTCTGACTGAATTTCCAATTGTACTGAGAAAATCTTGTGAGTATCTGTCCGCAAACTACTATCTCGACAACTACTGGTCTGATTTACTTAAATTTCAAATAGTTATTTATTTATTTAGTTAATACCCGTGCCTCCGTGGTCTAATAGTTAAGTCCGTGTATTTAGACTCGGAGATACTGGGTTCGATTCCTGACACAATAATGTATTAAATTTACCTGTGATATTTCTCGAATTTCGTACGCTAGAGACATGGACGAGCTTGCTACTTATCGTGATGGGCCTATAGCAAAGTTGGCTAAATGTGAATCCGATTCTTTAAAAGCGTGGTTTCTGACCACCCCAAACGATTGGGTCGTGATAAGGGACGGTAAAAAATACGGAAACGACGCAATTACAATATATTAAAAACCCTAATCTCAAAATAAGTAAACATTTTCAGCAAATTAGGAACAAAATGTCTGAGCAAGTTATGCGAGACTCCTGCGCTAGACCAAGACTAGGGTAAGTCTGTGTTGGTCTTGCTCTTGGTCTTGGAAAAAAGCAAGACTGTCGTGATCACAGCGACATTCGCTCGGCCAATACAATCGTTGGATCGCGGCGCCCACGAGAGTGGAATCAATCCGCGCACCGAGCGGTCACACGTTTTTTCTCTCACAATTTTCATGCCTTTTTACTCAAGTAATTAGTTGGAATTTCTACTTCTGCAATAAACCTATACAGTCCGATAAACAACCTTTAATTGAGCCATCAAAGACCCGCAGCAGTATCCCTACGTGGCGTGGTTAGCAGCATAGAATAGTTTGGGCAATAGCTGTGGATATTGCACCTTTTTATGTTTTTATTATTATTACTTATTATAAGATCTGCCTCCGTGGTCTAGCGGTGAAGTCCGTGGATTTAGACTTGGAGGTACCGGGTTCGATTCCTGGTCGGGACACAAAAATATTTTATAATGTAAATAAAAATACATTTAATTAATATTTAATTTATTTGTGATATTTCTCGAGTTTGGTACGCTGGAGACATCGACGAGCTTGCCACTTGTCATGATTGGCCTATAGTAAAGTTGGCTAAATGTGAATCCGCTTATTTATAAGCGTGATTTCTGACCACCCCGAAAGGGAAACGGTCGCGATGATACTTTTATTCTAACAAGATTACAACAATAACCACTTAACTGTAATATTTAGTTAATAATCTTTACTGTACGTCCCAAATTAAGTATAATAGCGTATATGAAATGACATTTATTTTTTTATTTTTTATTAAAAAATAATAAATAAATAAATATTTCCAGACAGGTCACACAGCGCCATCTAATTTCCGTGGTAAGCTACGACGCTTGTGTTACGGAAACTAGATGGTTGATAAACTACATATTATACTTTTTTTTTTCTTTTTTTTGTAAATATGTACATATAAACACCCAGACCGAGACAAATTATACAATGTACAACTTGCCCCCGGTGGGAATCGAACCCACGACCTCCCGAATTCACGGCAACGTTTGTTACCACTAGACCACGGAGGCGGTCATGTATAAACCACTTAGCCTACTTTGTGTCAATTTTAATTTAACCCTCCATGCTTATTGAAATTATTGTTAATTGTGGTTTAAAGCAATTATCTAGGACATGCAATTAGGTAGGTACTCTAATTACTGCACCTACGAGTAACTACTTAACAATTAAATTATTGGTAATACGTAATTCGAAAATAGTTACTCTATAGTCTCAAATTATTTATTTATTTAAAACTTTATTGCACGTTATACAAGGGGCGGACTTAATGCCGCTAGACATTATCTGACAGAATTGAACTTAATCTTATTTATATTAAAATTGTTACTAGTACTCTAATTTGAATCTCCTATAATTAAGGTGACACTTAGCCCCATATTATTCTTATTATGTTGTAATGAATTGGTGTACGTCTTGTTGGAGATCTAATTAATAAATAGTGCTACAAAAACTTTAAATAAATAACGACAGGTTAAGAGTTTGCGCAGTTTGTGGTCGAGACGATTGGACCCGGGCTTTCAAAAGGTCTGGAGACGGGAAGGCTGGCAATTATTTCTGCCAAAGTATTAGCCTCGCTATACAGAGGAGAAAGTTGCCAGTCTTCTTTGGAATATCTCTGATAGGACGTCTCTAGAGATCTTTTTGTATTTTTTTCATTCATTGCAGCGTCCTAGACCTCCACTGCTGAGATGGGCCTTCCAGAACATATATCTGGAGAATTTGGCCTACACTCGCCACGCTGGCCAGACGGCTTGGCGAGGATATGATATCAATTTTTACTGACAATTTATTAACGATTCCACAAGTTGGTATTAGTGAAACCGGGACCGACGGCTTAACGTGCTCTCCGAGGCACGGGAACGGTGGTTTTGTTAATCTATGACAAATGTACGTAAGAAAAGTGTTAAATTTGTTCATTCATTCATTACAGCCCCTAGAACAAAGCGTCCTAGACCTTCACTGCTGGAGATGGACCTTCCAGAACTGTAGAATTTGGCCCACACTCGCCACGCTGGCCAGACAGCTTGGCGAGAATATGAAGACAATTTATTAACGATTCCACAAGTTGGTATTAGTGTAACCGGGACCGACGGCTTAACGTGCTCTCCGAGGCACGGGAACGGTGGTGTTGTAAATCCATGATAAATGTACGTAAGAAAACTGTATTTCTCATTGGTACATGCCGGGTGGTTTTAAACCGACCCTTGTAGGATTTAAGGAACGCGTTTTTACAACCGAGCCACCACCGAACGGTTTTTTATTTATAGCTTAATTGTTTATTAGGTTTAGTTTTATTGTAACGACAAATGTATTATTTCATATACACAAAAGTTAGGTTAACCACGATTGGTCTTAATCGTACTTCAAAATCAGCTCGTTCATTCCTCACATACCTCCCTTCTATCAATCGCCCGTGGCATCGGCACACGCCTAATAATACCATCGATAACTAAATAATAACTAATGTCGATATCTAATAACGTAGTGAAGCTGCCAATTATGCCCACACTAGCTTGGCTGTGACCGTTAACTCTCAAAGCCTTATCGAAAGATCTAAAGTAGACCTATTGGGACGTCACTAAATCATAACGTATGTTGTAATTATAACATCTAGCTGTTGGTGCACGTCAAAGACATACACATACATAAATATTTAACTAAATTGGACAAGAAACAAACGGTATGAGTTACCAGTTTGCAGAGCGGCACGTCCCACATGCATGTGGTGTCTGAGATGTTCCACGGGCTCTTTACACCGACACCGGTGCGGGTGGACAGTCCGGGCTTCAAGACGAAGGCACACCGCCATGGTCAGTGTATTTAGATCAAGGAGTGTACCAACCGATGCTGTGGGAAAAGCCTACAACCGGAGACCCGACTCCCTAGTGGAAACGGCAATGAGGCGACCTCGCCCTTTGATGTTACTGGAGGATAAAATATTTTCCAGTACCAGTTTGCAGAGCAGCTCATCTCACGGATGGGCATGCTACTGACCAGGCATTTTATTCTCTCTTATTGAATAATACTAATAGAGCTATAAAAATAACAGACAGACAGAAATTATCAGTCTCGAGAAAATAAAATAAAACAAAGAACCAAAGAACATAAACACAATATTTGCAAAACATAAAAGGCAATAAACGTTTTTCATACAATACTTTTCGGCGCCACACACAAACGCCGCTTTTGGCCGCAATTTAACTTCACTCAATAAATTATAGTGTCTAATCACCCCTAATTGGGCTGTGTCGTGACCCAGCTTAACCTCAGGTCGCGTGAAAATAAGAACAACCCAATATCTACATAATGATACGTGTGAGAGAACAGCCTTTTTCGATTTTGTCATGGTCATATTTCGTAACATGTATGACAACAGCCAGCGTGAAACTAGTCATAAATTCTCAATTTTCCAATGGATAGAATTTGAAACGTCGATTTTCGTCAGTGAACCAAATTTATTTATTTCTTTAAAACTTTATTGCACTCTAGGCATTCTCTGACTCCGAGACCTTTAGGAGATTTTAGGTGTTAGGTGCAATTTCCAAATAGGTGAAATAGAAACATAACAACAATTATATCTATAATTATACATACCAAAATGTACATAGAATTAACACAGTAATACATAAATAAGATACTATAGATATATTAATATACCTATATACATAATACTACTTACATAACTGTTTTATAGAAAACGTTAAATAATAAAGGAAATAGAAAACAACGAAAAAAAACTTTGTGCTCTGCAGTTTGCAAATATCGAGAATCTGTGCCTTATGTTTACGTTATACCTATATTAATTTAATTTTATTATTATTATATATTTTTTTTTATTATTAATATTTTTTATTCTAGTACGACATTTATTAGTATGTGGCGCGCGAGGTCCATGAATTTTAGCAATTGACATTAGTCTCTAATACTATGCCGGCTTGACTTTAGGAATGACGGCAATTCTAGCCTGATCCCGAAACATGTGGATATACCTTACTGGGTGTATACTTCCCCGCCCCGGCAGACAGGGTAAATTACCACCATCAGTCCGCCTACCACTTATTTCTTATTCTCGTTGAAAATGTGCCTTTTGCAATGATGTCAAATGCCAATTTTTACTTTCAAGGAGAACTAATATTGTAAGCTTGCCATGGTGATATTTATATAAAAATAACACTGCATGAAACAAGACATACTTCCTTTATTAACTAGATATATAATACATTTATTTATTATATCCTGGATTTTAATTAAATAAATTCAATCAAGTACTCGTAACGTTGAAAGGACAGCACTAGTTGATAGGAACTGTCTAGCGGAAGATGGCGTTGTACAGTTCGCGATTATTTAAATTTGCTATAAATATAATTTATGATTTAACAAAAGACTGTTAATACTAATGTGAATATTTCGTTAGCAAACATCGTGTGCGGGAGTGAAAGGAGAAGAAATTTAATAGTATCCCGGGACCAAATAAGCTACCTCTCTACCCATCCAAACCAAAATGTATGACCAAATATACGTCGATTCAGAACCAACCCGTTTCGAGTCGGTCCTAATGCGCTTGCTTTTAATTCCCGAACGTTAGCTTTTGTCCGAAACTGTAATTATTCTCGGTTTCCGAACTTAAGTATAAGATATTAATAGTCATGTATGTTTGCTCTTTTTCTTGATTTATAGATTCGGAGAAATTAGTGGGTATTTATAAAATTTGTTTTTTTTTTCTGTCCTAATGGTTATAAATGTGTAAAAACGATAGGGGTGTGACGCTTGAACTATAATTTTGTTTCTTTAGTTTTTTTAGATGAGACTAACCTCTATTTGTATGACATGGAACTATAAAGTTTGTATATATGTACTCCAGAGGCAAGCGTGGTAGGCGGACTGTGGATGGTCGTAATTTGCCCAGTCTGCCGGTGCGCGAAAGTATCCACCGTTCATGCCAATAAACCCAGTAAAGTATCCACACGTTTCGGGATCATGCTCGAATTGCCGTCATGCCCAGTTAAGCCGGCATAGTGTTAGGGATGGTCATCATCACAGCCCCTAGAACACAGAGTCCTAGACGTCTACTTTTGGAGATGGGCCTTCCAATTTTTTTGTTTGGCTTACAATTGCCACGCTGGCAAGACAGGTTGGCGAGGGCCTGATGAAATTTCTTTAATGACAATATTTTAACGATTTCATTGGTTGATTAGTGGAACCGGGACCGACGGCCTAACGTAGTATTCGAGGCACATAAAAAAAAAAATCTCATTGGTCAGTCTCGGCAAAGTTCAAACCGACTCGAATTTTATGGAGAGTGTTTTTTTAAACTTATTTTTTGATATTGTTATCTTTGTAGGTAACACGATTTTTATTTATGTATTTGAGACTTTCCATGATGACATCAACTGACGAAGTAGTGATGAAACATCGAAATAATAGCTGTAAATAACCCTTATATTAGGAATAATAGCAAAGTCATAATTATCATAGAACCAGAATACTCTAATTACTAGTTGGGTGTTCATAATTCGTCATACTCATCCATTGATTTATGTATAAACCAGGCGTTAATACCACTTAAATTTGTCCGCCGCTCACCGCTACCGCCGCGCGTCGCGTCACTGAGACGTCGCGTCGTCACGCACAATTTTATTTAATATTTGAATGTATGTGTATTTGTAGTTATATATATATTGTATATATAATAACGATTTAATTTATTATGTAGATGTTTCATATAGCCAGTTGCACCTACCTTTCAACATTAATGCTCTGTATTGTCCCAAAGGTTGGCTGCTAGAGAATGCCTAGCGGCATTAAGCCCGCCTCTTGTACATAGTGCAATAAAGTTTTAAATAAATAAATAAATAAATGGTCTCCCGAGACCGGAGAGCTATAAACTGAATAAATAAAAAATCTCCTTGTATTACTGTACTAGCTGATAGTGTCGGATTGTTCGAAATGATAGCCATTATTTTCAATACATAACTGAATTCAACGTCCCAAGATTTGTACTGCATTTTTCATAACAAGATTATTTATTGCGATTAAAGTATTCTCCACAGATCATTACATAACTGTAATTACTAAGACGGGTTGGGACTTGCCTCTGCCATTATTTAAGTCAAAACTAAAGAACGCTTTACTGGAGAAAAATATATAAAATTAACGATTTTCTGACTGACGATGATCTCACATTTGACATACATTATAATATTTAAAAAAGCACACTAATTATTGATTTTCTTTTGTGTTTGTATATCTAACTTTTTTTTTGTTCATCGTATTAACTTCATGCATTATTTTAAACAAAAATTCTGACTTTGTCATTTAAATTAATAACTATATATGTCCTTAAGGGTAAAGTATAGCTGAACGAACAAACTACTGAATACGAATTGTAATATATATGTATATATACTTAAGGATTAATAAATAATTTGATTTAATATTTAGACTTTATTTGATCCCAATAAGCGACACTATCAGCTGGTTCAATAATAGAGGTAAGTTTTTTCGTTCAAATTCAACCGTTTCGATTCTCGGCTAGGTGGCATGTTTCAAAAATCTAATGATACAGATTTAGTTTATCAAAATCGGCCCAGAGAGTCCTTTGAGCATTTTTCGCTATTGCTTATAGATTCGGATTTGACCCACTTGAAAATCCAACCTGTATAAACGTCTCTAGAGACGTCACATCAAAAATTATAAATTAATGTTTATATTACATAGTTTATGTCCCGGTCTTAAATTATACAGTCAATGTTACCATCCCCTAACTTAACCACAGCTCGTAAGCTCACAAGCTTTACTAATTGAGCTATTTCACAGTTAAGTAGATAAAACATGAAATAGGGTACCTACTAAATTATGCGAAAAATTTGCATATAATAACCACTGGGGTGACATATCGGCTGTCAAATTACATACCTAGTATCTACAAATAACTAAGGCCCGTATCAATAAATCGATCTCAAGATCCAACACTCACTCAAGTATGACTTGTCTCTTTCATTCTTTCTTGGTTTGACATATGGTAAAAAGAGATAAGAATTAAAAAAAGATAATTGCACAAGCTGCTCGATTTTGAAATTAATAACCTATTGAGGTTCGCAGGGCGTCATCCCCGAATGCTGCCCATTCTAACCGAATGCTCCGTCGGCTTCTTTGCTGAAGTTGGCAGCACCTAGAGGAATAATTTGTCGTTGTGACGAGTGTTGTGGTTGACGGCTTTCTTACAGTGCACAAAAGCCGGACAAAGCGGCAGATTATACTCTTCGGTTTTCTGTATTATTTGCCGTAAAGAGAGTTGATAAATAAATATTTTTGCGGATACCGCACGCCCGCCTGGCCCAGCGCTTGACGACAACTGCGTGCCTCGTACCACGATACTCAGTACGCGCCGCGATAACCGACGCCCCTCATACAGTTTGCGATAATTAAGCGACATCAGTCGCTATTCGAGTCGTTATCATAATTATATATCTTGTCATGATATATTGTTTTGAAATAGGTGTTAACCGTTCGGATTTTTGATGAAAAACAAAAAATTCTTATGTCAAAAAAAAAAACCTTTGTATTAAATATTAAGTTGTAAAATTCATAATACTCGTATCGTATATTAAAGAAAAAAAAACGATGCATGAAAAACCACTTGTTTTCTTCTTTACCTACATAATATTTAATGCTATCTTAAATAAGGTATAAAATAGGTATGATTTTTTTTGGTTAATTAGTTGCTAGGTTTTAAAATTATTCAGCCGATACAGTACAGTATATTAATTCCAAAAAGTCGTATTTACTAAATTACACAAGCAATTCTAACCTCTATAGTGAAGTTAATGTCAACAAATTTTGACGATTTTGGTGTGTATGTAGATTGGTGGTGCAGATATCAAATAATAACATTTAAAACAGACGAATTGACGTCTCTAGGGAAGTGTTGCGGTAAATGATGCACAGTGGGACGTTTTATTTTATGCTGATACCATTTTGTATTAAAAGTATTTGAATATTTTCATAGCAAAAAAACACCTTGAAACGGTGGTGGTCGAATTGTTCGAGCTGTCTTTCAAATCAATGGGGTCTATCGCTAACTTTTTATCACGATAGATGGCGCAGGATAGATGGTACCTAATATATCTGTCAGTTGCATAGAAAACTTGTATTTTTATTAAAAAAAATATTATTTTCTGGATATTATGCAGAAGTGAGCAGCTTTTAAGTGTACAAATCGAGATTTCCAAGCGAAATCATAGATATGGTGATCTCAAAATTGCCGATCTATTAATTCAACTTTTTATTTATTTTAAAGACGGTGTTCGCTTACTTAATTCGTCTTTTAAGGTAGGTAACGTTAAGTTAAAATGCATTTTTCTGTTATAAAAATGTAAAACTACAAATAAATTAAAAAAATGATCCGTAATAGGTGTAAACAAGGTACCAGTGCCGCTAGCGACATCTACAAAAAGCTTTGCCTGATACACCCCATTGCGTTTCAATCCCGGGTATGTACCAATAAAAAAGTACATAATCACCTTGTCTCGAGAGCGTCTCGCTCGCACAAAACATTTTTTTTATGATTATTCAAGTATATGAGCAGCTTATAATTTATTTAACAAGTGTTTTGTTTTCGTTTTTTAAGGTACCAAATTTATGCAATTTTTATGTTTCCTTGTTAGTTCTATTAAAAAAGAAAAATGAATAATTTTAGCGGCAACATCATCTTGAGGGTAGTTAGTGAGAAGCCAGATTGCCCTATCATGGGGCACTGGGTACATACTCACATGTATGTGCCCAGTGCCTCAGGAGGTCAAGGCAAATATAAAAAGTAAATGTCCTCTTTTTTACTAATATAGAATAAGCAAACACTATGTTACTAACCCCTATGGATACTATTCCGAAATAAACGCATTTTTTTTATTTTTTTTTATTTAAATATCTCAAAAATGACCGTAATTTTTTTCTCTAAACTAATTGATACATTTCTCAATAATAATCATATTGGATTGTGCGAGTGAGAGCACCCCGCACTGCACAAGCGTTAAGTAAAACCTCTTAAGAAAGTAAATACTGCAGTTTTTTTTAAACTAAAAAAGAGTTTATGTGTAAAGAAATAAATTAAGTTAATAAATAAATAAATTTACTTCGTTTATTTCAAACAAAACCGTTAAATCAATAAACTAATATAACATAAAAAAATATACATAAAAAAAAACATACTTACCGTTCCGTGGGAATCAAATATTCCAAAAGACCACAACATGAAGTCGAATAAATATTATGATCTTACAGAAGAAATGATCAGGAACGGGTTCAAGACTCAGCTTTACGCAGTGGAAGTTGGTGCAAGAGGAGTTCCAGCAAAATCTTTGCATCACTTACTGAAAGAATTGGGCCTAAGCAGGTCTGCCGTCAATACATTTATGGAACGACCTTCCAAGACGGCATTAACGGAATCATACAGTATTTGGTTGGGTAGGGAGAGAAGTAGAATGGTGGATGGTGAGCGTATTATCGCGCAATAGAAAAAAAAGGAGGCCTCCTTTTCTTAAACCAGCCAATTGTCGGTCGCAAGCCCGAGACACCATTCTTCTCATCTCTTACCCACACACGATGGACCCGGCACCCGCACGGTGAATCCATGGAATGCTTAGAAATTTGTCTTCTCTAAATATACATACATACATATCTTCACGCCAATTCCCTTGCGGGGTAGGCAGAGACAATTAAGCGCCACTTGTCACGATCACGACATACCTCTTTCGCTTCTTCGACATTCATCAACCTCTTCATACATGCCTTTTTGTTTCGATGGCTTTTTAATTCACCTTCAGCTAATGTTTTATTTATTTGATCATGATAGGCAAGTCTTGGTCTGCCAGGGCCTCTTTTACCCACAACTTTCGCATTATATATCTGGTTCGTCAATCTCTCTTCGCTCATCCTTTCGACATGCCCGAACCATCGGAGCATGCCTTTCTTTATTTTTGTACCTATGCTTTCTTTTATACCTACCCTTTTGCGTATTTCGTTATTACGTATACGGTCCATCAAAGTTACGCCGCATATCCGACGTAAAGACCTCATTTCTACTGCATTAATTCTACTCTCATGCGTATTGTGACATATCCACGTCTCGCTTTCATACATAAGTGTTGGTAAATATAGCAATAACAAATAAATATAGCTACTCCAAATCGCTGTCTTGTGGTGGCCAATACACTACCAGCAAAAAACTGCCAGCCCTATTGTCACCAGAGACGTTAATGAGCCTTGGAACAATTTTTTTATACTATAAGCTATGCTGCATGACCTAAAGATACTTTCCACCGATCGTCACTATTACCCTAGAATAGTACGTGAAGCGATAGAAATAAAGAAACACAAAAATTTCAATCGAGAGGGGGGTTATAAGCTATCTTCATCGTGGAATCCAGTAATCTATAGGTTTCGACGCCGGGAAAAATCGCCCGGTGTCGCCAAGGATATTGTAAGTGTCGTGTGTCGTGATTTCTAAAAACTTTTAAAGTGATAAGTGGGTAGGTTTACATCTGCCGCCCAGTATGTACGAGACTACACCGCATAGCTTCAGTCGACCCGTGACCACGGCCAATGCAACTTGGCTGAAACGTCGGGAGAAATATGTCTCTAAGGTAAATCGCGTAAAGACCCGTTAAAATTATAAAAATCTATTATGAGTGTGCGCGAAAGTTTAAAAAGTTTAATTATAAGCTATGCATTCCTATTATTTCTATATAATATAATAATTAAGTTCTGATTTTCACTCACTAATATCATAATAATCCTAAGCTACTTGTATATAGCTATTTGTAAATATTTTAATTTTATTATAATTTTTATTTTTATTTTACTAATGTTTAATATTTTTAATTTTTTATTTGCAATTTTTTAAAATTATTTAACCCACTGTTTTCCACTGTTTTGGAGAAATGAACTGTGTGCTTAGTGTAAAATGCAAGTTTCGGAAAACGTAACTGCTGTAGTTACGTTTTTTTGTTTTACATTGCGTGTTATTGCAAGTTTGGCTATAATAACAGGCAATGAACATTGAAAATTCAGTAAAAAAACTCTACTACTATAGTTGCGTTTACGAAACTTCACTGTCACACTAGGCATAATGTACAAATAATATAAAATCTTTCTGGCTTAAGATCTAATAATTTATAATATTGTAATTTTTATGTCCTAGTTATAAGCTGTTATTTTTCTGAAAATAAATATATAAATAAGAAAGCTTTCAGTTCTGATCCCCACGGGCACATCATTTTTACAGCAAACGTCGATAATTAGTAATTATTGCAAATCGTTTCATATTTTCGACTCTTCCTGATCTGCTTGTTCCGCTGCAATACTAGCTCTAACAGAAGTGCCTTGGAGGTGGGAAGGGGTTAGGGAATCCCAACAGGCAAAATCCCACACCAGAGATTGGCCCAATCTCCAAATAAATAAATTAAAAATTAAAACTAAACTATATAATAAAAATATTCACCCATGACTTGTAGCATTCCCCCGCTGCCGCTCTCTATGTCATACTAGCACTAAACGTGCGTGAATTACCGGCGGGTGGTTACCCGCTGAGATCCTGCCGGGAAAAACGGGGGAATGCCCCCATACCCAACCCAGGCCTATTAGGCATTATTATTATTATTAAATTCTTTATTGCACAAAATAAGTGTACAAAGGCGAAGATTAATGCCTACAAGGCATTTTCTAACATCTAACCTTTGGGAGAGTGTGAGATTAAGGGTAGTGCTGATATCAAGTTTAACAATATAGAATATACTACACACATTACATACTAATAGATACTTACACTGTTACATAAATTACACATATACCTATAAATAAACGTATATACACATATATATTATGCCAAATATATATTTTTAGCCTGATGACGACTCCTGTTTGTCTAGAAATAAAGCAGTGACCAAGCGCTTAAAAACGTGGACAGACGGCGCGTGTCTAATAGCGAGTGGTAGCCTGTTCCACTGGCGGGCTGCAGACACAGTATACGAATCTGAATATCTGCTAGAGGAGTGGGATGGGATTTTAAGTTGGTTGTTATGTAAAGAGCGAAGTGGAAGGTTGTGAGTATCACACATGTATTCAAAACGGGATTTAAGATATGCAGGCGCATGAGGGTTGTTCAGGATACCATACAGAGACACGAGGAGATGGGTAGATCTTCGAAAGCGGATATTGAGCCATTTCAACTGATTACGAAAATGAGAGATATGATCATATTTACGCAAGCCGTATACATAGCGGATGCATAAATTGAGCAGACGATCGAGTTTGTTCAGTAGCTCTTCAGTGACGTCGGGATAGCAGATATCTGCATAGTCTATTATGGGAAGAAGCAGCGAACTGACTAGCATTAACTTTGCCTTAAAAGGAATAAAATATTGTAAGCGTTTCAACGAATGCATGCTGCCATGAACTTTCTTACAAATTTCGGAGACGTGGTGATTCCAGGAGAGATCACTGCTTATGTGAAGTCCTAGGTTTTTCACATGCTGACAAAAAGGAAGTGACACATTGACAAACATTAATGGGGTAAAAGGTATATGGTCCAGTTTGCACAGCATTTGCCTCGAGCCAGCGATCATCACCTGCGTCTTCGAAGGGTTTACCAGTAGACCTAAATTTTGTGACTGTATTTTAATAGCTTCAAGATCCTTATTCATTTTGAGAATAGCATTTTGTATATCGTCCATCTTGAAGTGAAGCGAAAGTTGGACATCGTCGGCGTACAGATGGTAGGAACTGAAATGTATTACCTGAGTGATCATGTTTATAAAAACAGAGAAGAGCAAGGGAGATAACACGCCACCCTGCGGGACACCAGCAGTAACCGGACACCAGTCCGAGTACGTATCATCTAACCGGATGCGTTGCTGGCGCCCGCGAAGATAAGAGTCGAACCATAATGCCACATTCTGTGAAATGTTAAGAGAACGCAATAAGGCCGTGAGAATATCGTGATCTACACAATTAAAAGCGTTACTGAAGTCTAACAACGTAAGGAGTGTGAGCTTTTTATTGTCAATAGAAAATCTGATGTCATCAGTAATTTTTGTGAGAGCAGTAGTTGTGCTATGTGAAGGTCGAAAGCCAGATTGAAAAGAATTTAAAAGTTTATTGTGGGAAAGAAATGTAGCAAACTGGCGATGAACTACACGTTCTAGTACTTTAGATAGAAAGGGAAGAATTGATATTGGTCGAAAATGACTAAAATCGGTAGGGTTAGTATTTTTGGGGATTGGAACTATGTGGGCATTTTTCCACACTGTGGGAAATTGTCCAGTAGAGAGTGAAAAGTTTATAATATAGGTAATGAAGGGAATAATGATGTTTATTATGGGAATCAGAAGAAAACGGCCCACATTATCATCTCCTACAGCCTTACTGGTTATGGATAGAATAATCTTTTTAATTTCACAGCTTGACATTGGTTCGAACTGAAAAGTATTACTAGAAGATAGGGGTAAAGCATCAATTTGAGAAATAGCGACAGCTTTAGAAATACTATTAATAGAAGAAGAGGGACTAGAGAAGTGTCGGTTTAGACCGTTGATGTCCATTGAGGAAGAAATAATACTATCAGCCTTTACCTTACCAAGACCTAAAGTTCGAAGAAATGACCAAATGTTTTGAGGTGTGCAAGATTTAATAGATTCGTGAACAAATTGGCGTTTTGAGTTCCTACACATCTGATTCACCCGATTCCTAGCATGTTTATACTTATCCCAGTGTTCCTGACTGTGAGACTTCCTGTATTTCCTCTTTAAAGAGTCCCTCCACCTCATAGCTCTTCGTATCTTGTCGTCCAACCATGGGGCCGGGGGTCTCTTCATACGTACTGGGCGTATAGGAGCATGCTTATCGAACAGCTTTATTATTAAGTTATTTAATTCTGATACCATGTTATCAACAGTTTCTTTACATATTACGGTGTTCCAGTTCATGGCAGCAGCGTCAGACAGAAGCAAATCCTGATTCATTTTGGCAAAGTTACGCTGAAGATAAATTTTAGGCTTAAATTTGGGAGTTTTTACTTTGTACGAAGCATAAATCAAATCATGGTGAGAAAAACCAGGTGCTAAGTATTGTCCATGTGTAGATATCCTGTCAGGGTTGGAGGTAAGGATAAGGTCAAGAAGGCTACTGGATTCGTTTACATGAAAGGTTGTGTTTAGTGGAAGAAAGGATACATTGACAGAAGAAGTAATAAATTTCAGTTTCCTACTGCGCGAGTCATCTTTATGTAAACAAGTGTTGAAATCCCCCATGATCAAATTGTGATCATATGAGGGTATGTAAGACTCGAGCAGTAGTTCTAATGTAGAAAAGTAGTCAACAGTAGGGGGAGCGTAAACGACTCCAAGTAGAAATTTTACAGAATTTAAGTTTAACTCCAGGAAGATATGTTCTGACGAACCAGAATAGGAAGAAGGAGATTGGGAGAGAATTTTAAACGAAATATTGGAGCGGAGGTAAATTGCGACACCACCGCATCCCCTGCCAGTTCGGTCATTACGGATAAGAATAAAACCAGGAAGAGGGTAGTACGTAGAAGGAAGAGTTGGCTTAAGAAATGTTTCAGAGACAAGTAGAGCGTGTATGTTGTTGCTACCGAACGTGGCAAGGAGATCCGGATAGTGTCCAGGAATGCTTTGTGCATTTATGTGGCAGACATTTAGATTCTTGGGGAAAGTCGAGAAGGTATTGTGCAATGCATCCACCAGATGAACAGAAGCCTGACTGACATCAGACTCGTCGTCGGAACTTGTTGATATACAGGAGAAAAAAGCATCAGACTCAGACGAAGAATTATTTGGCATCATGTATAGTATAATAAACTAAATATAAATATATATATATAATTTTATATAGGTACTTAAATTAATTCTAAAGGCTATCTGATTATTATATCTATTACTTCTCACCTCACCTGCCAGTTATTTGTTTAACAAATCTGTCTATCAGTAACAAAGAAATACCAAACACAATCAAATCCGTTTTACATAAAGCAAGCAGGTACCTACCTACAACCACTCAAAAGTACATAAAACTTTTATTTAATTATAAATAATTATTAAATATATTATTTATTTAAATGAATTTAAGAGTAGTAATCGCATTATTTAACTATTAATCGATAACAATGATGGGACATCCCTAAGTAAACATAGAAATAATAAATTTAAAAAAATAAAAAAATAAAAAAACTTTGAATGATTGAATGTTAATTACTCTTTGATTGAATTAGAATTTGAATGAACTTGTTTGTACCCATATATGCTATGTTCTACTTGAAAGCAAATAAAATAGCATTTTAACGAATTTTGTATGGAATCTTAGAGAAACGCCAAGTCGAACGACATTCGAAGCGAAATAAAGTGGAAAAAAAAAAAAAATTACGCTTAAAGCGACAAGTCAAACATAGGGATAGTCTGTGGTTTGAATGATTGGTTGTTTAGGACTTAAGCATTCTGTACCATGTCCTTCAATATATTTAAAAATAAATAAAAATTAATGATTGGAAAGAGGAACCCGCTTATCACTATAAATATTACTAAAATATGTTAGATATAAGTTTAAAACAGAAAGAAAAAAAAAAACAAATCACTAAGGTATATCAGCAAAAATGAAGAAATCAAAACATTAAGTAAGTATGATGAAACTGCACATTTAGCTACTTTCGCTTTGCTACCCTTGCAGGTCTTAATTTCTTTGTTTTGTCCTCAGATGGTCCCGGTGGATGGATGGCGACAAACTCGCTCAGGTGCGCCTTAGACATCAAACGGTACCGTGTACCATCCTGGAGTTTAACATATACTTGGCAGTCCTGTGACCAGCAGTTGGTCATGCCATACAACTTGCGCCCTTCAGCAAGCAGGTGCCTGCGTGATGGTGTCAAAAATTCAGCAATGGATGTACCGCAGCCCTTTAGCTCCTTTTTTGAGCGCCACAGCTCAGAACGCACATCAAAATCCCGGAATTTTACTAAAATTGGGCGAGGTCTGCTTGGGTCACCCTGTGCGCCTAGTCTATAGCTAAACCTGATGTCCTCAGTCTGAATGCTCTGCTTGAGCTTAGTGGTACAAATCTCAGCTATCCGCTGTGTAGTGTTTTCACCGGAACTTTCATCGATACCTCGAAATAACAAAAACTTTTTACGACTTCTGCTCTCGAGGTCGTCCGTCATTGTTGCAACATGCACAATCTGAGCCCGGAGCAGTGCCAGAGTGTCTCGCACAAAAACCTTGAATTGGTGAAAATCATCGGAAAGCTGCTGCAGGGTGTTGTTAGCCGCAGCATTGACAATTCGGCTCTCGAAGGACTCCATGGACTTTTCAAATTGCTGCTGAAGACTATATAGTGACATTTCTTGCTGGGAAACCATTTTGAACTGTGTTTAGTGATGTTGTGAGAGATAGTTGTGTTTTACTGTACTCATTAATTACACTGGTTAATATTACATTTGTTCGCGACAGAGAGTATGTAATAGTTTGTTATATGATAACATTAGTAACATTGATAGGTAGGTAGGCATTCTCTAAAATTGTTTCCCGTCGACAATAGCTTCATTGGTAACGCAATTTTTAAAGCTTTATGAGTTAACTTCTTTAACTAATTGCCCAATATTAAGTTCCTCTAATAATTGTAAAGCCGCTATTCAGTATTGTTCCACAGGACTCCGTTAGGTTCGGTTACGGAACTTTCTAGCAAATGAAGCTTTGTCTCTTAAGCAATTGTATAAACCGGATCTTATTTTATTTTATTGTTTATTGCACTATGTCTATTGTACAAAATGCAGGACGATCTGTTAACCAATTATACTAAAACAGTTTATATTCGTCCCTGCAATAATCGTTATGCAGCCTATTGATATTTTTCTCGAAGTTTCTGTTGCCAACTGCTCAGAACGTGGGAGCCTAAATATCCACGTTTCAACTCACGTGGCATATACTGGTTTTTAGCAGGCAGAACATACCAGAATTACATATGTGGATCTGTCAAATAAAATAGGTATCAGCGATGATGTAACCACGATTTGATTTGTATAAAGTTAGATTGTAATTATTTGGTAGATAGTATATTGTATCTAGGCTAGCTCTTAAAACTTAGGTCATAGTTTAAACATATTAGGATTACGGAAAGGGAAACAGTTTTAGGGGACTTTATAGCAGCCAGGACTGATGGAAGGAAGCTAAACTCGACACATATGTCATACAATTGTAGGACACCTAAGTGGTTAGTTCCTAGTTGAATGTAGTATAATAATATTATGATAATCTTTATATGTAGTGTCCTGTGTAGGTTTAGCAAAGCTAACACAGTTGAAAGATTGATACATTAGAATAAGGATTGGATAGTTCGATTTAGGTAACCTTAGGTCTTAATTGATTGGCTACAACTATGATATCGTCGCTTAGTACTACGACAATACATTGTCGTATTGATCATAGCTTCCTGGCCTGGCCAGCTAACCTTAAGTCTATGTAGAGATATTCTAGGTCATAAGTTTTGCCTACTGTAGGCTATAGCATCATTAGGTTTCTGACAGCATGTTGTCCTAATGTTCATAGCCTCCTAAATCTATCTAACTAAGAGTAACTATGTATTGTTGTAATTTTGTAACTATTATTTGTGTGATTTTAATAAATTCATATATCCCACAAGGTAAAAGTTGATCGGAGCAAACAAACGGTCCGCGTCCCTTCCTATTGTCTAAATCGGGCGCGGGCAGGCGGGGTATCTACGAGTATAAATGACTTGTAGCCCCCCGGACTAAGCACTTACTTCTTAACACTTCGCTAGTAACAAGCTGTTACTCTCAAGTTATTACATCGACGTTGCTCTGCTACGATCAACTGGAAGCCTTGCTGGACCTTACAAACCCAGTACGACTTTCATTTACTGCGAGACCTACGAGACCTTCTTGGTACAACACGATCCAGAAAAACAACTGGTGCTAGGGGCCCAAGGTGCCACAATTGGGTAGCGCCCGGTCCTGCACATTTAATGGTCCTTCGAAGCCGGATCTACCAGCCAAGATGCCAGTTACGAGGTCAAGAAGCGGCGAGCAGCCAGCCGTTCATGAAGAGCAGCCTTCGCCCGCATCAGTAGAAGATCACACAGCAGCACAGGACGAAACTAGTTCCGGAGAAACGGAACACAGCCTTCGTCAACGCTCGAGTAATGAAGAAGAAGTCCTGCCACAGGCCTCAATTGCCAGTTCAGTTAGATCGTCACTAAAATCAACGCGTGACCGTCGAGCAGCGGTATTTCGAGGAGAAATGGCGCGCCTAAAGCTGGAAGCCTTCCAAGAAGCATCCCGTTTAAAAGAGGAAGAGGCTCGTCTGAAGCTAGAAGAGGCTCGATCCCGTTTAAAGGAGGAAGAGAGTCGTCTGAGACTAGAAGAGGCTCGACAAGCATCCCGTCTAAAGGAGGAAGAGGGTCGTCTGAGGCTAGAAGAGTTAGCAGCCCGCGCACAGATCGCCGAGTTTGAGTCCGACGATGAAGAGTTATTCTCCAACCAAGAAGAAGTCACGAGTCAACCATCGTCACGAGAAAGAGTCGAGCTATGGAAAACCGCGGATACAAGGAATCAGCCAACATTTAATATGGAAAGCGCTAAAATACCGACCACCGCGACAACAAGACGAAGTCCGCCAGAACAGACCTTACAAGCTCATTGTGATTGCAACAAACACACTGCGCCAGTTACTGAAAAAACGCAGCATAACACTGAGCCACCGACGACGTCGAAATCAAAGATCGACTTAAAGGAGTTGGCAGAAGCAATCGTAAGCGCCGCACGTTTATTGCACCCGCAACCGCAACCACCGGCGATCCCGCGACACATCGGCGAGCTTCCACACTATGACGGGTCACATTTAGAATGGCTTGCATTCAAAGCGGCCTACTGCGAATCGGCGGGTTTTCTCTCAAACGTCGAGAACACAGCGCGACTCCGGCGCTGTCTCAAAGGAAAAGCCAAAGAAGCGGTAGAAGGCCAACTCATCGCGAACGCGCAGGCCGATGAGATTATGAAATCTTTGGAGGATCAGTTTGGACGTACAAGTCCAATCGCGCTCGCTCAACTTAAGAAGATACGCGAGTTGCCGCAATTAACCGACGCCCCTGAAGATATTTGCCGTTTCGCATGCCGATTTAGAAATTGTGTGGCTACATTAAGCGCCCTTGATCGCAGACACTACCTTTTAAATCCGGAGATCGTCAAAGAAGTCGTCAACAAACTAACGCCGGTGCTCCGGTTCAGATGGAGTGACTTCTCGCAGTTACAACCTGCCGCCGAACAGGATCTAGAACAGCTCAACAAATTCATATCGAAAGAAGCTAGCTACCAAGGAATATTCGCCTCACCTGAGCTAACTTTCAAAGAGGAAGCAGCTCAGTTAAATATGAAGAAAAACCGACGGCCGCAGCGGACATTCAGAATGGAAGAAAAGTATGAAGCTATATCTAGTAATGAAAAAAAATAAAAAAATAAAAAAAAAAAAAAATAAAAAAAAAAAAAAAAAAAGTCAACAACAGTGATTACGCTCTTCAAACATTTAAGTTTATTAATTGTTTTTAACGTGTTATGGGTATATTGCTAGTGTTCATATTGTTACTAAAACTATAACGAACGTTATTTATATGTGATATAAGAAGAAAGTTTCATCGATTTGTGTAAAAAGTGTAAACAATTGGGCCGACAATCCGCCTATACTTTAGTGAGCAAGTGGGTACCAAATCTTGACCACCAATATTATTATCATAATATTGATTGCAAATTGGTTTGTTTAATTGGAAGTAAAGAAAGGTAATAAAACGATAATTATATTATGTGTTTTGCCTAAATTTTTTTGCCTAATTCAGTATAATGAGATAATAAATAATAAATTGATTTACCAACGCCATCTACCAAAAAAGCTTCGAACCAATTGCTCTGCTGGAAGGTCAAGCGCATCATACTTTTACCACCAGCCAATAGAGGGCGCTATAAAATAGTTTCGCTGCCTGCCACTTGCAAGAACGGCGCCAGAGTTGGTATTTTCGCAGATACAGAGTGACTCTTTACCTTTCTCCATGATGGATTGCAGTAAATGTAACACTCAAATCGTGCCAGACGACTACATTAAATGTAATTCATGTAACCACAACTTACATTTTGCTTGCGCCGGTATTTTGCAGGCTGACTTTAAGAGGATGTTACCCATGAACAAACAGAAATGGAAGTGTGCTGGTTGCAAATCTACAAAAAGTAAGCAGCAGCAACCAAAGTCAAGTGGGCTATCTCCAGCAGAGCAGGGCACAAGTGGTACTACTATGAAGCCGCAGTACGTTGATATGGATGCCCTGATATCATATATGGATAATAAATTCACAACTTTAAAGGAAGGCTTTGAGGCTGATTTAATTAAGCTAAGGGCGTCATTTGCCGATAAAATGGACGAATTGGTGAACACCATCAACAGCTGGTCGTCAAAAGTCTCCGAACTAGAGAACAAGGTCACCAGCTTGTCAACTGAGATGGAGATTATTCAGGGAGATAACGTAGCTCTACGGGCACAAATAAACTCACTACAGGCACAGCACGATAACTCTGAACAAAAATCGCGCATGTGCAACATAGAGATTCAAAATGTGCCGGAGAAACGCAACGAAAATCTGGCCAATATAGTTCATGCATTGGGGCCTATTTTAAATGTGTCAATCAAGGAAGATATGATTAAATCTGTCCATAGAGTTGCCCACGGTGTCCAGAGTACAAAGCCGAAGAGTATAATAGTCCAGTTAAATTCGAGACGCCTACGTGATGACGTCATAGCGGCAGCCCGAGTACGGCGCGGCCTCACGCTCGGGCCACTGCTGGCCGCTGCGGGAGACCAAGGGAGCGACGTTCATTCAACTCAACGCATTTTTGTCAATGAGCATCTTACGCTACAAAATAAGATATTATACTCAAAAGCTCGGGCAATGGCCAAAGACAAGAATTATAAATTCATATGGGTAAAGAATGCCTCTATTTTAATTCGTAAGGACGATAACTCACGTGTAATCCAGCTGCGAAGCGAGCTAGATTTTAACAGGCTGTGACTAGCGGTACGGCGCGAAATATGCTACTTCTACATATCAACTAAACAAAGACATTCTCAATGTTTCATTTTTATTTTTTATTACTATCAATATGTAACCTATATACCTAAATTACTGTTAACGCTATATTATAAGTTTTCCATGCACTTTATTACTAATATTCTACATCTATACCTTGGCCAATATTCAAATTTCTCTTTTTCATATCATACTTTAGTGTTAATGCACTGCAGCTATTATGTCAAAATGTAACCATGAATTAACATTTTATTACCAGAACTGCGGTGGCCTTCGGAGCAAGCTATCAGACTTACGACTGAGTATATTGTGTTCGACCTACCACGTGATTATTCTGACGGAAACATGGTTTCAGCCCTCCGTCAAAAACTCTGAAATCATCGACGACCGCTACGTAGTCTATCGTCGCGACCGAGATATCTCGGTATCTAAAAAGAAGGACGGCGGTGGCGTGCTGGTGGCTGTGCTGAGTACTATTGCGGCCGAGCGAGTTACCCTGTGGGACGAGCCTGAGCTCGAGGAGGTATTTGTGTCACTAAGTCTACAATCAATTAAAATTATATTGTGTGCCATCTACTTGCCTCCGGCCTCCAACAAAGATATGTACGATAGACACTTTGACAAGCTACAAAACATTTTTCTTGACCACCCTTCTACCATAATATGTGCAATTGGCGACTATAACCTATCTAATTTACAATGGACATTTACTGACGACCCGCTACTCTCCGGAAGTCCTGTTTCTACGCCGGACGAGACCAGTAGGGCACTTATTAACACAATGCAATTTATTGACCTAAAACAATGGTACAACATATGTAATGACAACGGACGACACCTCGACCTACTACTTTGTAACTCTGACATTACGGTTCACCCTCCCGCACTCCCCCTGACAAAGACAGACAGACACCACCCGCCTTTGGAATTTACCATTTCTTGTACATTTAACGATAACCTACCTAAAAAACATGTTCCAAAATATAATTTCCCTAAAGGCGACTATGAGACTATATGTAATAAACTAAACGCTACAGACTGGCCATCAGAATTAAGCCATCTTGATTCGAATAAAGCTGTGGCCAGATTTTATAAACTACTGTATAAAATAGTTGACTCTCACGTACCGATGAAAAAGACAAGTTCGCAAAAATATCCCGTTTGGTTTTCCCAGGCCCTGATAAGAACCTTAAAAAGGAAGGAGCGAGTGTGGCGCAAATGGAGAACATATGGCGGCTTAGCGGACTACTCGGAATTCTCTTTGTTAAGAGCCCGAGCCAAGAAACAGATCACACAGTGTCACAGATCTTATATAAGTAATGTCGAAAACTCCCTGACCACTAACTCAAAATTCTATTGGCAATATGTGTCCTCCTTAAAATCTACCCCTTCAGGATACCCTAGAATCATGACACTGGGTGATCGCATAGCAGATAGCCCGTCGACCATAAGTCAACTGTTTTCCGAAAACTTTGCTTCCGTGTTTGAGCCTCGCTCTTCTATCGACTATAATCATTTCAACTCAATTCAACCAAAAACGAGTGCTAATCTTATCTGTGATATCCGCATCCACATTGACGACATATACAAAGCTCTGACAGACATTGACACGACAAAGGGACCAGGACCAGACAAAATATCTCCATTTTTTTTAAAATATACCAAACGTTACATAGCCCTTCCACTTTGTCTACTATTTAATACATGCCTTCGCGAGGGAGTATTTCCTGAAGTGTGGAAAATTGGCCATATCTGTCCTATACATAAATCGGGTAGCACGAAGAAGGTGGAGAACTATCGTCCGATCTCCATCCTGTCTACGATTCCCAAACTTATGGAAAAACTGGTGCACGGTTACATTTATCCAGTGGTTGCCAACAATATTACCACTCACCAACATGGGTTTGTGCGGGATAAATCGACAGTGACCAACCTGATGGAGTTCTCTAACTTTATCTTCCAGAATCTGGATAAAAACCAGCAAATTGACGTCATCTATACCGACTTCCGGAAAGCTTTTGACAAGGTCGACCATCTATTATTGTTACAAAAGCTAGCCTTTAATGGCATAAAAGGTAATCTATTAAGATGGTTTATATCCTACCTTACCAACAGGCGTCAATTTGTAATAATTAATGGCTATATGTCCGAACCTACAATTGTTACATCAGGCGTGGTCCAAGGATCCACTTTAGGACCCTTACAATATGTGTTATTTATAAACGACATTACAAGTTGCTTCCATCATTGTAAGTTTTTAATGTTTGCAGACGACCTGAAAGTGTACAGCACAATTACATCGAAATTAGACTGTGAGAGGGTGCAACAGGATCTGGACCGACTTGACGACTATTGTCTGACCAATAAAACCTACTTAGCCTACGACAAATGCCAGCAAATCACATTTACCAGGAAACATAATGTAATAAACCATAATTATAACATAGGTATAGGCAATATTCTAAAATCGGTAAACGTAGTACGCGACCTGGGAGTGTACTTTGACAGCAAATTAATTTTTGATAAACACGTAGAGCACATATGTACTAAAGCTTACCAGATGACAGGTTTTGTATTTCGGACGTGTAAAGCTTTTAGAAAGGTATCTACATGTAGGATTCTTTTTTGCACACTCGTACGATCGCAGCTGGAGTATGCGTCCTCTATATGGGACCCATACTACAACGTATACAAAGACAAAATTGAGATGGTGCAGAAGAAATTCCTCAGAGGTCTCCATCGTAGATTCGGATCCGAATACCTATCCTACGAAAAACTGTGCACACACTACAGACTGATGTCGCTTACTGACCGAAGACTTGTGACTGACATGACAGTGTTGCATGGCATTTGTCGTGGTCTATTTAGTTGCCCGACTTTGACTGAAAGTATATGTTACAGTGCCCCCTCGAGGCAGACTCGTTCCAGGGACCTTTTCTATATCACCCGCACACGCACAGTCGCCGGTCTCCGCGCACCAGTACGCCGAATGTGCGAGACGTACAACAGTCAATTATTAGACGTCGATATATTTAGCAATTCTCGCGCCGCATTTAAGGCCAAAATAAAGAAGCTGTTGTTGTCGGTTTAGCTCGCTGGGTGGGGTTTGCTTCGGAGTTCATTGATAGTTCCCTAAATTCGAACACTGCAATTGTATTATCCATTATACCTGGCCAAGGTATATGTAGTACTAACGTATCTAAAAATATAAATGGTGCAATATTGTCCACAGTGGGAAATATTTTGGTGGCGGGTATAATTCTAATAGCTCCTACTGTATTGTTTCTTAATTGTTCTTATACTGCCTGTCTCTGTTCTTTCTCTTCGAATAAATAAATAAATAAATGAAGCTGGGTCCAGTAATGACAATACAATAAGGGAAATTGTCGCGACATCAGTGCAGCCAAAAGCACAAAGACGCACATTTCTCAAAATTGTGCCTGTGACCATTATTGGGCCGAAAGCAAGCGTCAAAACACACGCCCTCCTGGACGACGGGTCAACAGTAACGTTGGTCGATGAAACAATCGCCAAACAAATAGGAGCTCAAGGCCGCCTCGATCCGCTACACATCGAAGCGATAGCCGGAGCCAAGTTAAGCGCAAAATCTTCTCGCCGCGTTTCGTTAAAACTAACGGGGCAAGACGCAGACAAAGAGTTCGGCATTCAAGCACGAACAATAAAGCAGCTTAAGATAGCGGGTCAACAAGTGACTACCTGCGATATAAAGAAGTGGAAACACTTGAATGAGATCCGCAAACACTTGAGTTGCGAAGCTGCGGCGCCAACTATATTAATAGGCCAAGATAATTGGCATCTACTCGTCGCGGAAGACATAAAAAAGGGATCCATCAATCAGCCTGCCGCATCACTCACACCGTTGGGCTGGGTATTACACGGCTCGGATATCCGTCACACCGGTCACCGCATTCGGACTCCCCTTCGAGATGACGATTCGACAACAGAACGAGTGTCGTCGGTTCGGTGGGTTGAGCACCTAAAGAAGTCCGAAGTGGCACCGAGCAGCGCGGATACTCCGGAGCGACGCAACAAGCGCACCACCGGCGGGAGGGAGCGGCAGAAGCGCCCTGCACCTACAACGGGAAAACCACTGTTACCAGCCAGGAAAGACACGAACAAGCCATATAGCAATAATTGTCCTCCCAATCTACAATACCGGCGGGAGCCTATCGGGCGAGGACAAGGCATATGCGTCGGCGATGTGGTACAGATAATCCACCCATCGCTGCCACGCCACCAATGGCCTCAAGGAAAAGTTCGTCGAGTCGTTCCTGGAAAAAATGGGATAGTTCGTGCAGCGGACGTGAAGATACATGGAAGAATCCTACGTCGTGCAACCAAGAGATTGATCGTGCTACCAACGGGAGAGCAGCCATCAGTACCAGTCGTCGCTCCACCAGAAGGTGCAGACACGGTACCGGCTCTGCACGGCGGGAGTATGTTCGCGACAGAGAGTATGTAATAGTTTGTTATATGATAACATTAGTAACATTGATAGGTAGGTAGGCATTCTCTAAAATTGTTTCCCGTCGACAATAGCTTCATTGGTAACGCAATTTTTAAAGCTTTATGAGTTAACTTCTTTAACTAATTGCCCAATATTAAGTTCCTCTAATAATTGTAAAGCCGCTATTCAGTATTGTTCCACAGGACTCCGTTAGGTTCGGTTACGGAACTTTCTAGCAAATGAAGCTTTGTCTCTTAAGCAATTGTATAAACCGGATCTTATTTTATTTTATTGTTTATTGCACTATGTCTATTGTACAAAATGCAGGACGATCTGTTAACCAATTATACTAAAACAGTTTATATTCGTCCCTGCAATAATCGTTATGCAGCCTATTGATATTTTTCTCGAAGTTTCTGTTGCCAACTGCTCAGAACGTGGGAGCCTAAATATCCACGTTTCAACTCACGTGGCATATACTGGTTTTTAGCAGGCAGAACATACCAGAATTACATATGTGGATCTGTCAAATAAAATAGGTATCAGCGATGATGTAACCACGATTTGATTTGTATAAAGTTAGATTGTAATTATTTGGTAGATAGTATATTGTATCTAGGCTAGCTCTTAAAACTTAGGTCATAGTTTAAACATATTAGGATTACGGAAAGGGAAACAGTTTTAGGGGACTTTATAGCAGCCAGGACTGATGGAAGGAAGCTAAACTCGACACATATGTCATACAATTGTAGGACACCTAAGTGGTTAGTTCCTAGTTGAATGTAGTATAATAATATTATGATAATCTTTATATGTAGTGTCCTGTGTAGGTTTAGCAAAGCTAACACAGTTGAAAGATTGATACATTAGAATAAGGATTGGATAGTTCGATTTAGGTAACCTTAGGTCTTAATTGATTGGCTACAACTATGATATCGTCGCTTAGTACTACGACAATACATTGTCGTATTGATCATAGCTTCCTGGCCTGGCCAGCTAACCTTAAGTCTATGTAGAGATATTCTAGGTCATAAGTTTTGCCTACTGTAGGCTATAGCATCATTAGGTTTCTGACAGCATGTTGTCCTAATGTTCATAGCCTCCTAAATCTATCTAACTAAGAGTAACTATGTATTGTTGTAATTTTGTAACTATTATTTGTGTGATTTTAATAAATTCATATATCCCACAAGGTAAAAGTTGATCGGAGCAAACAAACGGTCCGCGTCCCTTCCTATTGTCTAAATCGGGCGCGGGCAGGCGGGGTATCTACGAGTATAAATGACTTGTAGCCCCCCGGACTAAGCACTTACTTCTTAACACTTCGCTAGTAACAAGCTGTTACTCTCAAGTTATTACATCGACGTTGCTCTGCTACGATCAACTGGAAGCCTTGCTGGACCTTACAAACCCAGTACGACTTTCATTTACTGCGAGACCTACGAGACCTTCTTGGTACAACACGATCCAGAAAAACAACTGGTGCTAGGGGCCCAAGGTGCCACAATTGGGTAGCGCCCGGTCCTGCACAACATTAATAAAGTCTATTGTAACCAAAACTTGGAAGAAAAACAGATTTATATAATAAATAAAAATTTAAGCAAAAAAATACGTCTTTCTTTTTTAGTAGCTACCCACGAGAAAAAAAAAAAAAAAAAAAAAAAAAAAAAAAAAAAGGTCCGGGCCTGGACGAACCCACTGTCTGTCTGTAGACAGTTATTTAAATAACTTCGTTGCACTTGGCTCCGACGGTCCCATCCCATTGTCTCAAGACCAAAAGGCACAAACACGTAGTCATTAACAACAGACTCGCATTTGCGACATTTGGCCGTTTCTTCATGAATACAAATGTATTTCGATTATTTATGCCGACGCTACTTTTATGTCAAAACAGTTGACCTTTGAAGGCTTTGACTATCTCAATCAACGTCATGGATGTAATGATTAGTTAACTGTAGTAATTATATAGTTTATCAATGAGTTTACAAGATATAGCGTTTTCCACTATTTCAAAGGTGGGTGAACTTCAAAATCATTGGGAAAACGTGAATAAAATATATAAATTGTCCGCCTCGAATTTATATTATATCTTTCTTCTCTACACGACAGGTCGTTACGGTCATCGCATAACTGTTCTTTCTATTCCTTCCCATCATTCTAGCTTTATGTCCAACTCTTTTGCAGTTGTTGCCGCAAACTTGTGGAACAACCTGCCTGTAGATGTCCGACAAGCGCCAAACAGATCGTTATTTAAAAGAATGGTTTTTACACGTTTCCTAAATAGCTTCCAAGACGGCATTAACGGAATCATACAGTATTTGGTTGGGTAGGGAGAGAAGTAGAATGGTGGATGGGGAGCGTATTATCGCGCAATAGAAAAAAAGGAGGCCTCCTTTTCTTAAACCAGCCAATTGTCGGTCGCAAGCCCGAGACACCATTCTTCTCATCTCTTACCCACACACGATGGACCCGGCACCCGCACGGTGAATCCATGGAATGCTTAGAAATTTGTCTTCTCCTCTTCTCATAGATATATAAGTATATGATATTGTATTATATAAATATATATGTATTATTATTTATATGTACCTATGTATTCTATTTATATACGAGTATAATGATAGTATGTAGTCTATTTAGTGTATACCTACTGATTAATATATAGTTTTGTATATAGTATATTAGATTTAGTATTTAAGTTTGATTTATTTTGTTTATTTTTCACAAATCTTAATGCTCCTATTATATTTAGCACCTGCCTCACATAACAAATGCTCTAAATTGTCCCTAAGGTTGACTAGTAAGAATGCCGCGGCATTAAGTCCGCCTGTGTACCTAGTGCATAAAGTTTTGAAATAAATAAATAAATATAAAGCTAACAACATTTATATTAATTAAACTAAGATTATATTTATTTATTTATTTTTTATTTATTTATTCTATGGAGAACTATCGACAATACAATAAAAAATCTATGTTAAAAAGAATTAGAAACAGAGTGTCATTAAAAAGTTCTCACTAATAGTAACAATATACCTATAAAAATATCAAGTAATATTTTAACCTAAGATAATAAAGCACTTACATACACATACATAATAACAGCATAAACAATACATACATGACAGAATAGACTGAAGATACGATACAATATTAATGTATTATAAATTAAAGAATAAGTTGTTAAGCTCATGTCTCACCGTCCTTACATTTGTATAAAATATGTCGATATCGCACTTGAGTAACAGCTCATTGAATGACCTACATGCTCTATTTAAATATGAATTTCGTCTATATGAGGTATTGGAATTCTGGACAACAAAAGTGGGTTTGTACCTAGATATTCTTACAGGGGTTGCGAATTTGATCTTTTCCAGGAGAATATTATTCACTGTTGATTTTACCACAGTTGACATCATCAGCAAATGATGTCTATTCGATGTTTCATCAAACAACTTTTACTGTCAAAAAATCGTATTGTCATAGACTTTCAGGGTGTTCCCCTATAAGTAGGTTCCCAACCGCATGTCTCCAGTGGAGCAGGGCCTATCTACAGTCACGTGCCGCTTCTAGTAGACACGTGACCAGTGTTTACCCAACCACGATCACTTTATTAACTGCGGTATGTTTGCTAAGGCCACTCCAACTGTTTGATGTTTAGAATCAATGGAACAGGCTTTGAGGTAACAATTTTCCAAGTCAAACACATTATTAAATAAATAAATAAATATTTCCAGACAGGTCACACAGCGCCATCTAGTTTCCGTGGTAAACTAAGAGGCTTGTGTTACGAAAACTAGATAGTTGATAAACTACATATTATACTTTTTTTTTTGTATATATATACTTACATATTATACCTATAAACACCCAGACCGAGACAAATAAAATTATACAATGTACAACTTGCCCCCGGTGGGAATCGAACCCACGACCTCCCGAGTTCACGGCAACGTTTGTTACCACTAGACCACGGAGGCAGTTTGTGAATAAAATTTAAAAATATAACAAATGCTCTAAATTGTCCCTAAGGTTGACTAGTAAGAATGCGGCATTAAGTCTGCCTGTGTACCTAGTGCATAAAGTTTTGAAAAAAAAAAAAAAAAAAAAAACAGTTGATAAATAGCAAGACCAAGTCTTAGTGTTTGACTTGTCACTGTAAGCGCTATATTTAACTTTATTGCGCTTTAACAGGCGTTCGGATATCTTTTCCAAGTGCTTTGTATTTTTGATGACGTCGAATAACCAAAGACAAAGACGCGGGGCGGGTTTCGGAACGAATGCGGTCACTTATTTTACTGTGTATGCTTTTTATTTTCAGGTGTTGCAATAATAATAATAATAAAATTCTTTATTGCACACAGAATATAAAATATAAAAACATGTACATAGGCGAGCATAATACCATAAGGGTATACTCTACCAGCTAACCTTTGGGAGAGTGAGAGAAGAATATTATGGGTGCAGAGTAAGAAAAATTAACACAAAAGGATCAAAATATTATAATAACTAAAATCAATAAATATATACGAGGGGCGTTCAAAATATTCTCGGATTGTGGATAAAAACAAACAAGTACGAAAAGTTTGATATTTTTATTTTTCAATATACTCCCCCCCTATGTTCATACACTTATAAGATCGATCAATTATTTTTTTTAATCCCTCATAAAAATATTTTTTATCTTTGGTGTAAAAATGCTCCTCCACGGCCGTCTTCAACGCTTCATCGTCAGAAAATTTATTTCCACGCAGATCCTTTTTAAGATTGGGAAACAAAAAGAAGTCGCTTGGGGCTAAGTCCGGACTATAGGGTGGATGAGTAACAGTTTCAAACCCACATTCAACAATAGCTGCCTTGGCAATATGAGCAGTATGGACAGGGGCGTTGTCATGCAGAAGCAGAACACCTTTGGTTAACTTTCCTCGCCTCTTTTCTTTGATCGCATCTCTTAATTGACGTATAACGTTAGCGTAGTACTGCCCTGTGATATTTACACCTTTTTCTTTATAATCGATAAGCAAAACTCCTTCACAATCCCAAAATATTGTGGCCATGACCTTGCCAGCTGACGGGATTACCTTGAACTTCTTGGGATGAGCTGAACCCTTAATGTGCCACTGCATGGACTCCTGTTTGCTCTCTGGGTCATAATGATGAACCCAGGTTTCATCTCCAGTAACTATTTTTTGCAGCACCTCATCGGGATTTTCACCACACAGGTCGATAAAATCTGAACAGCAAGCCACACGCATATCCTTTTGAAGAAGCGTCAGCATTCGCGGAACCCATCTTACACTTACTTTTGACATATTAAGATGGTCATGTATAATGTCATGTACGGTACCAATAGAGAGATTGGTTACTTGAGCTATAGATTTTACCTTCACTCGGCCGTCTTCCAATATAAGTTTTTCCACTTTATCGATATTTTCTTGTGAGGTAGCCACTACAGGCCGGCCAGGTCTAGGGTCATCTTCAATACTCTCCCTTCCACGCTTAAATTCGCTTGACCATTTTTGAATAGTAGATAAAGAAGGAGCAGACTCACGGTAAACACAATCCATTTCCTCTTTTATGGTTTTTTGATTTTTACCCTGTTTTGTCAAGAATTTTATGACGGATCGGTGCTCTAATTTCGTTAAAATTGTTAATTCGCTCATGGTGTTCATGTTTGTTCGGCAATTGCAGAAAAACAAAAGAACATCTCGGTTCCAATTTTACTTTTTTTTAATGTCAATGGATGAATCTTAGCGGCCAGTAACAAATATATATATAAAAGAGGTTGTAACGTATCAATACCGAGAATATTTTGAACGCCCCTCGTATATGGGTACGTAGGTAAGTATATGGTTTAAACATCTAAGATGATTAAACCATATACTTACCTACCATCTCTCAATTTGTTTTCTCTTAAGGTCCACTCGTGTGGCTCAGTAGGCGAATTGGATTGTCAATGCCAAACTATTACTAGAACAGATAACATAAAGTATTTAGGAATTTTAATCGACGACACTCTTAATTGGCGCTCTCACATCGATAAGCTAACACCACGAATCAGGAAGTTGATATACGTATTTAAGAAACTCAGAAACACAGCTGATATACCCACCTTAAAAATGGTATACTACTCTCTCTGCCAATCCTTGATAAACTATTGTATCCTCAGTTGGGGAGGTGCGGCAAAGACTATTCTACTCCGCCTGGAGCGTGCCCAACGTGCAGTCTTAAAGGTTCTTGCTAGCAAACCATATAGATTTCCAACTAAACAACTCTACGCCGAATCTGAAGTACTTACTGTTAGACAGCTGTTTGTACTTCACTGCATAAGTCACAAACATAAAATAATAAAATTTAACCCCAAAACCTTAACTAAGCGCAAACATGACCTGGCATGCCAAAACAAACCTCATACGACATCATTAGCGAGAAGACACTATTACTTTCAAGGCGCACACCTTTACAATACTATTAATAAAACTTCTAATATATACCTGCTAAATAATTACTCATGCAAAATAAAAACCATAGATTTATTACAAAAACTTACGTATGATGATACGGAAAAACTTTTGGATGTTATTAGTTGACTTCAGTCACTTGGTTATATTTATGTTATATGTGACACACTGTGTAAACACTTATTAGGGATTGTAAATCTTAGTATAATTATATATCTATGTATGATATGTGTGTATGGTCTATGTATTTACTGTATGTATGTGTATAGAAATGTATGTATATATATATATATATATAATATAATTATATATCTATGTATGATATCTGTGTATGGTCTATGTATTAACTGTATGTATGTGTATATATATATATTTATGTTTGTGTTTATAAATATATATAAGTGTATAATCATGTATGTTATTTAGTTAACCTTCTTATGCATTGTAGCATAGGTTATATCTACTTGACCTATTGTCCTAACTTATCCTTTCCTTCAATAGCTTGATTGCCCCTAAAAATAAATAAAGAAAATTGAATTAGAAATGTATTAATTATTAATTCTTAATTATGTTAATTTGCATGCTTAAATTCTATGTATACTCGTATTATTTGTTTAATAAATTTTGTAATATTGTACCTCAGGAAGACCCTGAATCACGTAACACAGGTGTTTTTTATAAAACATCTTGCTCGGGATTCAGAGCGCCATAAAATGCATGTTATGTTCTTTTTTACTTCGAATAAATTTATTATTATTATTATTATTATTATTATGATAATAAATATATACTGTGTATAAATAATAAATAAAATACATGCATAATAAAATAAATAAATAATAATACAATTGTACATATATGTCAAAGAGAGGAGATTCAGATGCATTTTGTTCTTTAAGAACGTGAGAAATTAAGATTTTTTTAACTCTATTTAGAGACGGTGCCTGTCGGATAAATAAAGGCAGCCTGTTCCATTGACGGGCTGCAGAAACAGTTAGTGAATCTGAATAGCTGCTGGAGCAGTGAAGAGGAATTGAGAGTTGGTTGTTGTGCGAAGAACGAAGAGAACGAGAGTGAGAGTCGCACAGATATTCGAAACGATCGCTCAAGTAGGAAGGTGTATTATGATTATTTAGAATGCCGAACAAGAAGGAAAGAATGTGTAAAGATCTGCGAAAAAGCAAATTGTCCGTGATCAAAAATGTTGTTAAATTTTGCAGCATTCCTTTTTTACCATGTCTTGTCTTATTTTTCTATTGTACATATTTCTTATACCGTTTAGTTTAATTGGTATATTTAATACTATTTGGAGTTTTGTTAATTTCACAAAGAGAAGAAAGACGACTGAACTGCCTCCGTGGTCTAGCGGTTAAGATTCCTGGTCGGGACACAAAAATATTTATTAATGTATTTATTTTTATTTATTTATTTAGTTTTTATACACTTTACATGGTATTACAGTATATACTCCAATACACCATGCAAGGAGGAGTCAGAAACACTTAATATTATTTACAAACATTCATAAAAATTAAAGAAAAAGCCACAAACTATATTAGGAATCAATTAAATACATTTCAATGTTGTCATCTTTAATTAAATCTATAATTTGTTGCCAAAAAAATGTATTATACAAAGTTAAATTTAGAATTGATAAAAAAAATATATGTTATTTTATCGATTCTCACAGAAGTACCTTTGCTTTGCAAGATCAGCAAAGCATGTTGTAAATAAATGCATTTAATTTATTTGTAATATTTCTCGAGTTTGGTACGCTAGAGATATCGACGAGCTTGCCACTTGTCATGATTGGCTTATAGTAAAGTTGGCTAAATGTGAATCCGCTTATTTATACAGCGTGGTTTTTGATCACCCCGAAAGGGAAACAGTCGTGATGATACTTTTAGAAGAACTTTAAATTCTGTAAACGCTTTACTTCACGCTTTGAGGTAACAATTTTCCAAGTCAAACACATTATTGGTTTGTGAATAAAATTGAAAAATATCTATGGAAAAGCTGTTTGATTCGGCGTTGTTTGTGTCTACTTTACACTATATTAATAATATTTTAAAATTGAATACACAAACCAATAAGTAGAATATATAGTCGTGATCCTCACTGTCAACATTGTCGACAATATTCCCGCCATTTTGACTGACACTTGACATTTGTCAAGAGCTAATCCCAAATCACTACGCGCTAATAAACTCACTGCTCAAATAGATGCGGTATAGTGGAAATGAAGTGTGCACACAGCGGTGTGGAGGTTGTATGAGGGTGGAAAGAGATTGCATGCAATGACGAGTCTCGGCGAACTTCTACCTAGCTCGTAATTTTTATCACAAATAACTAATATATTTTTACTTTACCAATCAGGAATTGATTTCTGCAGCAAATAAGTACCAACATATCCCCAACCTATCCCATACAACCGTAAAGTTAAAATAACCAGTGTAAATTTTAGCTAAGAACAAATAAATTTAATATATAATAGAGCGGGAATTGGTTCCTATTTTCACATAAAAAGTTTGTTATAAACAAATATATACATAAATAAAAAAGGAGGCCTTCTTTCTAAACCAGCCTATTGTCGGTCGCAAGCCCGAGACACCATTCTTCTTATCTCTTACCCACACACGATGGACCCGACACTCGCAAGGAATCCATGGAATACTTAGATATGTGTCTTGTTTGCAGGTCGGTATATTGTCAGTGGTACAACAAAATTAATTTGATAGTTATGTCGAACACGACCATAACTGGCAATGCTCTGTCACATACAATAATTAATTCGGAGACAATTGTTCTAACTTTAATTCTGACCGTTTGGTTTCTTGCCCCGTCTTATTTAATGTCTCTGGCTAAAAACAGAATTAGTTGACAAAAATGAGTTGGTGAAAATATACAACTATTTGGGTACTACGAGTAAATTATTACTATCATCATCATCATCATCAGTCTTTGTCACTCCACTATTGGATGTAGGCCAAGACTCGCCATTTCACACGATCTTTTGCCACCTTTATAAAACCCCTATCAGCGACGTACTTCAGGTCATCTATCCATCTAGCAGGGGTCGTCCTGCTCTGCGTTTTTCTGTACGTCTCCACTCCAGAACGCGTCTACTCCATCAGTTATCTGCGACAGACGTATCCGGCTCATTGCCACTTCAACTTACTAATTTAGAAGGCTATGTCGGTCACTTTGGTATTTTGACGGAAGTCAACATTAGAGAAATACAGACCATAGCTCTCTCCATACCACGCTGAGCGACCTTTGACTTGTTGACCCTCTGTCAGTGTCCACGTTTCTACTCCGTTTTACCTAAGTGTTTATACCTATGTTTTTTTTATTAGTGTGAATCACGGTCGCAACTGCTACGCCTAAGAAATGATGTTAAATGTTAAAATATACCACATCCATAGTCAGCTCATACCTCTCCGATCCACCCAAGTGCGCAGCTAAACACTCGACGAATAAGTGTTGATTTTTGTTCTTATTCGAACCCGAACCAAAACCCCTCCGTCTAGGAAATCCAATAAATATTCCATACATTTTCCCATGGACGCGACGTACAAATAGGATATCCCAGCCCCTTGGGGACTGAGCTCGCAATTTTTCGCCCAATAAGCCTGTTAGGTTAGACTCCTAATTTACTTCATTTGTCATCGAATATTATTCGATTTGGGTTTATTTCTCATGGAAATATAACACGTGGCACCTAAGATGCTATTAAGACCCTATGTCCTAACATCAGTTAGCCGACAACCTCTCAATGGTCGGCTAAAAGTTTTAAGAAACAGTATATTTTTTGTATCGTTCAGTTCGAAATAAACGCATCAAGAATTCTAACGCCATTTTGCGTTGTCAAGTGCAAGTTTTTGTTTTATAAATTACTGTTCTGTAGATATTGTTAGTCAAAAGTGGTGTTGTTTTGTTTAATAATGTGCTACAATGAGAATAATTATTGGAAAACATTAAATTGGACTTTAAATATGGGACTTTAATTTTGCGGTTTTCCCGCGCTGTGAACTCCTATATACCTGACGTGTTTGGGCTATAATGCCGCGAGTAACTCCAACATTCTGCAACATCTGGAATTTGATGATAACCTCATTAACTCATAAGAAAGAAATATATCTTACGTCAGACTTGGCTGTATGGGCTAGACCCTTTGCCTTGCCTATCACCTTATTCGTCATCTCATCAAGAGAGGAAAACACAAACATAAACGCATCAAACAAGTAAACATACGGTCTTTACAGATGCTTTGTTTGTCATTTAATATTTAAAGTTACAGTTTATCCGTGTAACAAAAAATAAGGTAATATTATTATTATTAATTAATAGGCGAGCAGCGCATTGCTAATATGCCTATATCAAGCACTGGTGTAGAGTTTATTAAATTGTCAGTTATCACCATAGTCCATTTCGATTGTCACTAGCCACTTGTCCAGTTTGTTTTTAAAAGTGTTTACAGTTGAGGACTTTAATATGTCTTCTGGTATTTTGTTCCACATATTTACAACTCTGTTATTCATGAAGTGATATCCTATATTTGTATTGCTGGATTTTCTCATTAGCTTCATTCCGTGGTCACGACGGGGAAATATCATTGTGTTAAACCTAAACATTTTTTTTCATTAAAAACGTAAACCAGAAGTAATTTATAAAAACAACTTTAATAATATTAATTAATATAAATTACAAACAATTATAAAGAAAACCGAATAAAAAAATAAATATTTATAAATAAAAAATGCCCTCTAGAGACGTCCCATTAGAGATGAACTATCTAAGACTAGCAACATTTCTCCTCTTCTTCTTAAGGTGCTATCTCCTATTGGAGGTCGGCTATTATTAAGGCGATTGAAATTTTGTTGCCCGCTGTCCGGAACAAGGATCTGGTGCTCATCCCGAACCACTCCCTGAGGTTCTTGAGCCAGGAAGTGCGTCTTCTCCCCGGTCTTCTGGAGCCTTGTATCTTGCCTTGCATGACGAGCTGCAGCAAGCTATACTTTTTATTACGCACGATGTGTCCCAAGTACTCCAACTTCCTTCGCTTTACCATTTTCAGTAGTACAACTTTTTCAGTAGTTTTGTCGACTTTCGGGTTGCACATAGGTCTACCTAGTCTACCTTAATTCTGACTTGCCTGGTGGGTTACTGCTGTACCAGGTATTGTATTCTCATAGGTACTGATAACTAAATTTAAAAGGTTATTAATTGATCGTTGTGGTGTAGTTCTGTATATGTTTTATTTTGTAAATCTGATATAATCTGATATAGAGTTTTCCTTGCAGATTCCTCTCTCAGTCAGATTAAACATTAACAGGTCACTGGAATTTGCTAAGCTGCTGGTCTTCTGCTAACAGCTTACTTATTGGACCACTTTGCTGCTTAGTCTTCTACTAGCAGGAGTAGAATCATTCAAAATAATTAAATTAATGACGTTTTATAAATGCCTGTAATAGGTTTACGTGAATAAAGATATTTTGACTTTTTTTGACTTTTTGAACTCTGTATGGCGAAACTAATTCGTTGGCTGAAATAATTGCCAGCATTCCTGTCTCAAGATTACTCTTATAACCGTTTGGACAACTCCTTCGATTTGGAAATAGTTTACACATTCAGAGATGTAAGAGCAGGTAGTTGTGTAGCAAATTTTATGAACTTTAAGTGTATTTACAGAGTTTTTGAAATGAAAACTGCTGTAAAAAAGAAAATTTACCAAAAAAAATGAGTTAGTTGGTTTTCGCTTTAACCCGGCGATATAATATAGATTAAACCTAATAATTTCTAAATAAAGAATATCTGCAACAAATAGAGTGTGTTAGATGTGTTTCTTACTTGGTAAAATATATAAATTGAAGCTTAAAAATTTTATTGCCAAATATTTCGCCTCTCTTTGGAGCGGCGTCATCAGTGGCAGTGACTGAAGGTCTTTGTCATAAATTTTGAAAAAACAATTTTATTTTTAGCAATGGTAAAGGCAATGCACTATACAGTTTTGTATTTATTTTTTAGAAAAAAAATAAATAAAGAATATCTGAGTTATTTGCGCCATTTTGCACGGACATGTCAAGTGCAAGATTTTGTTTTGTAAATAACTTAATTGTTACTCGAAAGTGGTGTTGTTTTGTTTAATAATGTGCTACAATGTAAATAATTATGTAAGCCAGCTTTCCTGGTTTCAGACTTCATCATAAACCGTTTAAATAACTCTCTTAGCTGATGGTCCCCATGGGTCCATCGCCTCGATTCCAAACGGCGCGAATTCGTAACCGTAGTTATAATTAATCGCACTTCCCCCGTTGCTTGGATGTAACACGGGAAATATGTTACTACAGTATCATCAAGACCGTTTCCCTTTCGGGGTGGTCAGAAATCACGCTTATAAATAAGAGGATTCACATTTAGCCAACTTTACTATAGGCCAATCATGACAAGTGGCAAGCTCGTCGATGCCTCCAGCGTACCAAACTCGAGAAATATCACAAATAAATTAAATATTAATTAAATGTATTTATTTACATTAATAAATATTTTTGTGTCCCGACCAGGAATCAGACACGAAGGAGCCCACACACACACGGTGTATTCATAGCTTATTTAAGGACAGAAAGTTCATAACTTAGAAGTTGTGTTGCTATCTAGAAAAATGCAGAACATAACATAGTAGGTAATTACAGCATTACGTCGTCACGGCGATCTCCAGAGCACCACAGATGCCACCCCGGGGCGGCCAATTTAAATAATACCATTTGATAAAACATCCAACAACATTGACATAGATTTAATAACTGGGCCATCTTGTGTCGTTATTTTCATACCATGTTTGTTACAGATGTTTTACACTTACGCAGCTGCATCGGCATATTGTCAGTGAAACAACAAAATCATTTAGAAAGTGCACGTCGAACACTTAACACATAACTGGAAAGGCATGTCATAATAATATTATAATAAATTTGGTGGATCATTGTATTTTTAGCAAAGAACAGTGCTCATGAATAATAATAATAATAATAAAATCCTTAATTGCACACAATATAAAATATAAAATTTATAAAATTTTAGAATTTTGATTATGGGGTAGGTGCAAAGGACTTAAATATGAAACCTAATTTTAAAGAAAAATAAAATAAACCTATTCTATGATACAATATACATACCAATACCTACAAATATGTACGTAATAATACATATACTACTCACTATAGATATAAATATACTACAACGATGACGAGCTTGCCACTTGTCATGATTGGCCTATAGTAAAGTTGGCTAAATGTGAATACGCTTTTTTATAAGCTATGTTTATGAGCACCCTGCTAGGGATACGGTCGTGATGATACTTTACTTTATACTACATACAATATATCTTACATACGCTTTTGGGAGCTGTTTAAGTAATGTCAATATACCATTTTCTTAAAGAGGATGCTTGGCAAATTTCTACCAGCATATTCCACAGATTAGCCGCTAATTACTACTGCGAAGGAATTTGACTGGATGCTAGAGAGATGAGATGGAAAAGATAAAACAGAACTGTAGGCAGAGCGAAATGAGCTGTCATTATATGAAAATATATATTTGGCATAATATATATGTGTATATAGTTTTATTTATAGGTATATGTGTAATTTATGTAACAGTGTAAGTATCTATTAGTATGTAGTGTGTGTAGTATATTCTATATTGTTAAACTTGATATCGGCACTACCCTTAATCTCACACTCTCCCAAAGGTTAGATGTTAGAAAATGCCTTGTAGGCATTAATCTTCGCCTTTGTACACTTATTTTGTGCAATAAAGAATTTAATAATTAATAATAATAATATACCGGAAACATGGCCAGATATTATGGCAGAAACTTAATACAAAGCAATTTTTGGACCAGCGCGTTGTCGCAAGTAAGAACTGAAAGCACCAGTCATTGCATGTAATTCAACGATCCACGGTATCTCCCTGTAATACAAGTATAAATATGCAAAGCGGTCACGGAGGGGCTTGATCGCGCTAAGTTATTGTGCTATTGAGGAACCCTAAGATGGAGTTTTCATTTGTTTATAAAAAAAAAAAAATAATTAAAAAAAAAATAATAGGTAATTAATACTTTATTTAGACATTGCAAGATACTAAAATATATAATTAATTATTTATAAAATATAAAAATCGTTTATTTGCCCAATTAACTTAAATCTATTACATTTTTATATGCTCCATGACCAGCACTGGTAGCAACCGTGCCGCAGGTCGTAGCATACCATTTTGTTTTGTCCGACCGACAGCAAATACAATTAATTTTATTATTAAACAACAGCACAAACAAATACCCACCAAAATTGTTCTGTGTGGGTATGTAGGTATGAGTGTATATGTAGTTGTGTGTCTATATCAGCGTGGATCCAGACCGCAGAGGCCAGATTATCTAACGACAGCTAGAAGGTTTGCAGTTTTCGTGTAATCCCTCTGACTGAGCCATTTTTTGAACCTAGTGAAGAGTTTTCTATGTAATAATGTTTTTATCTTTGTTTTAATATACTTACTTCCATTTATGTTGTCGCTACTGATTTTTGACAGCGCATGACGTGGAGAGAGAATGGAGATGGAGAGAAAACATTGGCGCGCAGCGTTGCCATTGCTACAGCAATTGCCGTAATTTACGGAATTTGGACGAAATTTAAGAGAAGTCTACGGCCTACGGCAGAAAATCTATTGCCGTGGCACAATATACGGCAATGTGTGTTATAATATAATAATATATAATTTATTTATTTATAAGTTCTCCAACAAAATCAACAATATTTCAATTTTTGAGTACATGCATACATAATTAACAGAGTAAATGTGATTTTAATTAAAGGAGAAGACGAGCTGATCATAATTACCATTGAGTATAAATTTAAAACCAGGCATGCAATAGATATTACCTATACATTACATAAACAAATTATTTACCTACCTAACATAATAATATTTCCAGACAGCGCCATCTAATTTCCGTGTTAAGCTACGAGGCTTGTGTTACGGAAACTAGATGGTTGATAAACTACATATTATACATACAAACACCCAGACCGAGACAAATTATACAATGTACAACTTGCCCCTTGGGAATCGAACCCACGACCTCCCGAGTTCACGGCAACGTTTGTTACCACTAGACCACAGAGGCGGTCAAATATAATGTAATTAAAATATAAAATAATCCTAGTGTAGTGTAAGCCCCCACGCTAGCCTAGTGCCATAATCCACCACGCTAGCCAAGTGCCATGCGAACCTTCCACATACAATGTTCGTAATGTCCCTTAGGTTAACCGAGTAAGAATGTCTAGCAGCATTAGTTCTGTCTTTGTACATATTGCAAAAAGTTTTAAATAGACGTTTTAAAGACGTTAAAAGTTTTGTACTGCGCTTATGCCCGTAGTCATCTTGAATATTGTTCACAAATATGGAATCCCTGTTATCAGGTCTATATATTGAGACTTGAGAATATCCAAAAAAGATTCATTCATCATCTCAGATATAAATTTAAGCTACCTAATCGCCCATACGATACTATGTGTCACAACTTACATCTTCTTCCATTGGAAGTTCGACGCAACATCACTGATGTTGCATATTTAATAAATGTAGCAAATGGTACAGTCGATAGTCCTGAGTTGCTGGCTTGTTTGGGTTTACGAATATCTAGGTTTAATCTTCGATGTCCCCCACTCTTGTTCGTACCATATGCTAGTACCAGGTATAGACAGAACAGTTATTTATTAGGAACATGTAACAACTATAATATTCTTGCGGAAGATTTGGACATAGACATGTTTAACTCCAAAGCAACATATATTAGACGTCTAATGACGCTTCATTACGTTGAATCGATCATCGGCAGCAATCCCTAATGAGTGATTTGTTTTTTCATTATCAACTTACCTTCTCTTGCTTTTTATTACTTAACTTTAAATTTATATGTGAAAACCTTTAATAGTTCTTAGTGAATTTACTGTATAATATTTACTATAATATTGTCAACTGTTGGTTTTCCAAAATGAATAAAAAAAAAAATAAAAAAAAATAAACAGCAATAGATATCAACAGCCGGTCAGTTAGAAGCGCCATCTTAGAGCTCCTATTTTATAAATTTCCTCTCAAATGGATGACTGTATCTTAATAGCTATCGAGCTTTCTAGTTTTAACGATTGTTTAGAACTTCCATCGAGAATACCTAGACCCGTGTACTTTACTATTTATTTACTGCCATAGCTTCCAGATCTGCTGTAAACACCAGTATGAAAAGACGTAGTTACGCGTAAAGGATCCAATCCACATTAAGTTAATTTTAAGTTATAGTCCATTGAAGTTGAAACTTGGATAAGTCCATCATTTAATACAGAATAAGTCAAAAATGGTACATTTATCTGGAATGTTTTTGATATTAATGCTTCAACAAATGTATATCCTAATTGGCATTTATAATTAAATTTCTAAAAAAATAAGTTTTGGATCATTTTTGCGTAGTAGAGTTTGGTACGCTGGAGACATCGACGAGCTTGCCAGTAAATAAAATAATAAGAATTAACTAGGTAAATACTGAAATGTTTAATGTTGGTGTTTATCTACCCTGTGTTTGACTCGTTGCTTTAAGCGCTTTTATTTCACTTTGAAAGTAGTTCGACTTAGCGATTCTCTATGGTTTTTTTACTGAATTTTGTATTAACAAAATTCGGTAAAAAAGCAAGCGTTGCTTTATTTGCTTTCAAGTCGAACATAGCACTAAACTTCACATAAAGTTTTTAATTTTCAAAAATAATAGCTTAAAGGACTATAGCGTGTAAGAAACGAAAATACCATTTACTATTATAAATAAAGACTTTTAATAGCAAAGGATTGTGCAGCCTAAGCCCACGCATGGCACCTTGGCAACGAGCGCAATAATTTATAATTCCAAATTCAAACGCTGAAGAAGTCGCGAAGCGGTCGCGCACGGGCCAATGTTGCCAGGTTATATAATTAGAAAATGAAAGGGTGGCAAGCACGCGGCCCGCGGCGAGACCACTACTACGCTCGCCATCGTACATCCCATATAGGGATGGGAAACGAACAAAACATTATCGATAACTTTAGAGATGTTTTACTTCAGCTAATATCAAATTGATAAGTTTTTAACATCTGCATAGGAAGCTGTCATTCGAACAAATCGATCGGACGTGCATGTCGAATGCGCGAGAATCAGGCCCCCCCGCTCGATTTGTCTCTGTCGCTTTTCATTCAAATATTTCGAACCGACACGCAAGTTGAAAGTGCCAGGATTAGGCACCTGATAGTGATGTTTCGATTTATTTGACTCGTTGCGTTGTTAAATCTTGTCTGCTAACAGCTTTCTCTTCGGACCACTTTGTTGCTTAGTCCTCCACTAGCAGTAGTATTTTTCAGCGATACTTTTAGTTAAAATGCTTTCAAGTTAAATTTGAAGTTGGCAACAAAACTAAAGTGATTTAGAACTATCGATATCTATAAAATAATGACTATTTGACCGCACTAATCAAAATATAAACTCCCCTTTCCTCCGGGGCATATGGCAACATTCTTTATTTTCGAATATTAATAAGGAGCGTGGTGCATTACACCGTATTTCACATCATGTAACATTATCTTTTGTCATCGTCTTACATGCGTATTAACGTATCGTTGTCTCTTTCTGCCTTTCAAAATGCCCTATTCTTGGATACCTAAACTTGAAATTTAATCGATCTAATATTGTTATTATTATTATTTTTTTAATTAATTTGTCAATCATAGAAGGGTGAGACTTAGGCAAAATTGCATCAAAATGAAGTCGCTGTAATTATAACGATTAAAGTCATTAATGGCGTCAGACAATCAGCTGGTACAATGGACGCCATTTTTAAATTTAATAGTTACAATTCTTGGTACAACCCAGCATTAGTAACTGCGTCAGTACATACTTAAATTTTGTTCATTATGCAACCCTACCAGATTTTTCTAATTTTTTTATTATTCAGCAAACATACGGAATATTCTCTTGTCTAAGAAGAACGTGTTTTACACTTCTGTAGTATGCAGGTCGGCATATTGTCAGTAAAACAACAAAATCTAATCATAAATGAACGTCGAACATGACCATAATCGACAAATGCACTGTCATAGACTAATTAATTCTTAGACGATTGTCCTAGCTTTAATTCTCATATTGTTTGGCTTCTTGCTCTCTCTTGTTATACGAGTATAGGTATTTAAGAATATGAATAATAATAAAAAAACGTTTATTGCCACATCATTAAATATTACAATCAGACAAAAATACATTATATAAATAAATAAATATTTCCAGACAGGTCACACAGCGCTATCTAATTTCTGTGGTAAGCTACGAGGCTTGTGTTACGGAAACTAGATGGTTGATAAACTACATATTATACTTTTTTTTTGTAAATATATACATATTATACATATAAACACCCAGACCGAGACAAATTATACAATGTTCAACTTGCCCCCGGTGGGAATCGAACCCACGACCTCCCGAGTTCACGGCAACGTTTATTACCACTAGACCACGATTTAACATATACAATTTAAGATATAATAATTTAGAAACCTTCAAATTGTTTTATATTCATGTACATGATATTTTCTGGTAAGTAGGTATATATTGAGATGCTACTGTAAATTTGTACCGGTATATTTACAAATTCGATATAAAGAATAGATAATAATCACCACTTCATCCCATTTCCAGTCGAAACGATAGGTGTGTGGTCCGAGAAGGCTCTGGCGTTCTCTCATGAGCTTGGAGACGGGTGACCCTTTGAGTAGAGAATATTTTTGTAGGCACACTACTATTTAAGTTTTTATTTTTTTGTTTTATTTGTAGTGTAGTTTATTTTATGTTAAGTTATCTTTTTAATTATTTAATATTGTAATTATTTTAAACTGTTTGTATATTACTTAGAATGGATATAAGAAGAACCAAGAATAGGCCAGTTTGATAATGACGGTCAGTTTGGTCAAGTTGGAGAAGTTATGATCGTAGATTTTATACTTGATTATAAAAGGTGCATTATTTATAATTTCAATTGATTTTTTATTTATTTATAAGTGGCCGATAGATGGTTTTATATATTTCGTGGTTTATCTATAGATTTTTCTTTTCAGACTTTCATGGCCCAGACGGCTGTTCTTTTAATTGTTTTTTTTTCTTTAAGTCCCATCGGAGAGTCAGACCCAAGAGGACTGGCAAATATTAGTTACATTTTTAAAATATTTCTAAAGCCATCGACTATGTTCTTCAAAGAACAAAATTAATTTAAAAAGGAGTAAATTTGCCTGCTTTATGCAGATGATGCTGTTCTTATGGCATCGTCCGAACAACAACTGCAATCACTAGTCACAAGAATGAAGGAGGGATGTGCAGAAAAAGGACTCCGTTTGAATGCGAGAAAAACCAAGGTACTAGTGTTTGAAAGAAGAAGGATGACAACCGTGACGATAAAGATTGATGATGAAACTCTAGAACAAGTAAATGAAATTATATATCTGGGCAGTGTTTTCACTGCGGATGGGAAGTACGATAGGGACGTTGAAAGAAGAGTGAACGCGGGAAATAGTGTTAACGGTGCCCTGGGGTCACTGATCGGCAGTCGAAATGTCAGTGACAAAGCTCGGCTCGCCATACACAATGCCATGTTGGTACCAACACTGATGTATGGAAGCGAAACGTGGATATGTCAGAATACGCATGAGAGTAGGGTTAATGCAGTAGAAATGCGGTCGTTGCGGCGGATATGTGGCGTCACTTTGGCGGACCGCATACGTAACGTCGAAATACGGAAAAGGGTTGGTATGAAGGAAAGCATAGGGACAAAAATAAGGAAAAGCATGCTACGATGGTTCGGGCATGTTGAAAGGATGAGCGATGAAAGATTGACGAACCAGATATATAATGCGAAAGTTGTGGGTAAAAGAGGCCCTGGCAGACCGAGACTTACATATCACGATCAAATAAATAAAACACTGACTGAAGGTGCATTAAAAAGTCTTCGTAACCAAAGGGCATGTATGAAGAGGTTAATGAATGTCGACGAAGCGAAAGAGGTATGTCGTGATCGTGTCAAATGGCGCTCAATTGTCTCTGCCTACCCCGCAAGGGATCTGGCGTGAAGATATGTATGTATGTATAAATTTGCCGCATTCTCTTTGATTCCCGCCTTTTGCACGTGTCAAGTTCAAGATTTTTTTGTAAATTAATTTACCGTAAATATTGTTAGTCAAAAGTGGTGTTTGTTTAATAATGTGCTACAGTGTGAATAATTATGGAAAATCCTACAAAGGTCGGTTCAAACCCACCCGGCATGTACCAATGAGAAATACACTTTTCTTACGTACATTTGTCATAGATTTTCAACATCACCGTTCCCGTGCCTCGGAGAGCACGTTAAGCCGTCGGTCCCGGTTCCACTAATACCAACTTGTGGAATAGTTAATAAATTGTCATTAAAAATTTACATCATATCCTCGCCAAGCCGTCTGGTCAGCGTGGCAAATACTTGCCAAACTTGGCCTATACAGGCCAAATTCTCCAGATAAAAAAAAAAAAACCAATTATAAACGCCGGTTTTTGAAATAATTATGCACGTTAAAATAGTAACAACAACTGCCTCCGTGGTCTAGCGGTTAAGTCCGTGGACTTAGACTCGGAGTTACGGGGTTTGATTCCTGGTCGGGACATAAAAATATTTATTTGTGATATTTCTCGAGTTTGGTACGCTTGAGACATCGACGAGCTTGCCACTTGTCATGATTGGCCTATAGTAAAGTTGGCTAAATGTGAATCCGCTTCTTTATAAGCGTGGTTTCTGACCACCCCGAAAGGGAAACGGTCGTGATGATGGTATGTTCTGGAAGGCCTATCTCCAGCAGTGGAGGTCTAGGACACTATGTTCTAGGGGCTGTACTGAACCACAGTAAATTATTTTTCAAAACAAAAACTTGCACTTGACATGTCAAAGCAAAATAGTGCAAATAATTTTTGGCATTAATTCTCGCGCCGTTGTCTTTACCGTTGCCGACGTAGTTAGGCTAAAACAAACTCCTTGATAGTAATTTATAGGTACCTATAATATAGTGTAGCAATCAGTGTTAAAGTTATTATAGAGCTCTCATTAAAATGCCTAACAAATATGTCTAATTATGTGACAGCCCGCGGCTCGACACTGAATTTGGTAACTGTTCTTTTGGGTGAACCACGCATTAAGAAAATATCAGTCAATATTTATTTGCTGAAAATATATGGTAGGTACCTACTTTATTTATTTATTATTTGGTAAAATTACAGCCACTGCAATTAAATATACAATATATATTTTCAAGACGTTGTCAAAACAGCTCGTCAACACCTCGGGAGACAAAAGGGCTGGGCAATATTTGGGCCATTGGATCAGCATTGCTATTCAACGTGGCAACGCTGCCAGTATCCTTGGTACTTTGCCCATTGGCAGCGAGTTTTTTATTTAAATATATATATTTTTTTGTTTTTTCTTCATTTTAGTTTTTAGTTGTATTTTTATTTATTAATTAGGTTTATTTTTATTAATAGTCATTTATGTTTTAAAATGTAAGTTTTTAGTTTAATATACAATATAAGTAGGATTCAATAAGCCAATTAAAAATTTCCACTTGTAAAATTAACTTACTATCTTACAAATTTACAAAATTTTCGATGTCCGTTCTTTACTTAAGTCTCTATGTAAATTCTGACTTACGTTTAAGTTTAAGTACTTTAAGTTATTAGTGGATTTTGTTATTTACGTCAGAGCTTGCGTCATAATTACAAAATATTATTTAATTCTCAACTTTATAAGCGCTCGACCTTGACAGCGGCCGTGCAAATATCAACTTTAATAGCGTGATATATATGTATACAGTTAACGGATTGCATTATATAACGTTTGCGCTTAAGTAACAGAATAAAGCTGCTGGTAAATATTTTCTAAGCATTCCATGAATTTACCGTGCGGGTACCGGATCTATCGCGTGTGGGAAAGAGAGATGAAAAGAATGGTGTGTAGGGGTTTCGACCGACAGACAATAAGCTGGTTTACAAAGGAGAACTCCTTATTTTATTGCACAACAAGACGCTGACTATCCACATCCACCATTCTGCTCCTATCTCCACCCAAACAATAGGTACCTACTGTATGATTCATGAAATATATTTATTGTGTAATTATGTACCTATTTGTTTTATATTGTAAATCTGATTTAGCTGAGTTTTCCTATTTTATATATTTTACTAAAACAAATCTATGAATCAAGTGAAGTTAGCGCCAAGCGGCCAAAAGATAACCCGACCAAATTCAAAAGAGAAAAATAACGATTTTCCTCTATTTAAGTACTTAGATTCGAAAAGCCTTTGATAATATTGGATTGTGCGAGGTAGAGGGATGCAAAAGCGTTACCTTCCTAACTAGACATATATTTACTGTGGCTAACTTCACGTCTATTATTTTGACTAACTTCATGCCGAAAGTGTGGCATACCTATGTACAAGAAACATAATATGTACTAAAGCAAATGTATTTTATTGTACAAGCTTAAAATTATGACAAGTAAAGAATCGTCATTCATTATTATCCATTCCAGAATGTAAAGTTTGGTTACTTGACGGAATGCCAGAGAACTATTGACGGATCGCGTGACAAATCTCAACCAAATGTCTGACCACTTTCAGACTCCCAAACCCGAGCGTTCCTATGGGAAACACACGAAGGGATTCAAATTCTGACAAATTGCAAACAACAAAGACGTATAGATCCATACAGACAGGTGATATAATTAAGAAATTTAAAATTCTAACAGGAAGGTATAATCTTAAAATCTGTTGAACCTAGCCAAATTGTTTAGGTTTAACAAAATGTCGTGACCACGGAATGAAACTAATGAGAAAATCCAGCAATACACATTGTTTAGCTGACCAAACATGCCTTGTGTTTTCGTGTCTAGGCCGCAGCCATCATAATTGTTGAGAGAGCAAATATTACAACAAATATATTTGAATGTAGTAAATAATAATGTATCTGTGTGCTGTCGGTGTATGTGTAAATTTTCTATTTAAGAATGTATATAGTAAAGAATAAACCAGATTGCAACATTACGTTGTTTGTCCCATTTCCTACACGTTTCCCAAGACACCTTTGCGTGCTACCTCTTCTAGGTACGATCTTGTGAGCCTGCTCGATCGAACGTGTATCCACCACCTTGAATATGCCTGCAGAACCTGCCCGACCTCTGTTAGGATCCATCACGTTGGTCAAGACACCTAGCCGCCTGCCTCCTCTAGGCACAGTCGCGTGAGCCTGCGCGCCTGGATGTGAATACCATCTTCCCCATTCCCTCGCTGCCTTAGGGTATTACACCGGCAGTGAGACTCCTATCTTTACACTACCACTATAATTTATATATTGTTAGGTTTATATATTTCGCTCAGAGCTTGGACTTAGGTGTTAGGCCCTCTGCATTTAGCGTCCACGCTCTGACATAATGAATAACAGAGTTGTAAATATATGGAACAAAATACCAACTGGACAAGTGGCTAGTGGCAACAGAAATAGACTATGGTAACTGTCAATTTTATAAACTTTATACCAGTGCTTGATATAGGCATACGCTGCTCGCCTATTATTCAATAATAATAATAAACTTATCTCTTGAGTCAAGTGAGTTGTTGCATGTCGGATGGAGACCGGAAGATTGTTTCAGAGAGATGATGTTATGACGTCAAAAAGACTTGGATACAAAGTTTGTGTGATTAGAGGGAATTGCAAGGTCTGAGTTATGCAATGGCCGAAGAGTTCGTTCATGGAAAGATCTTAGGAATGTGAAATGTTCATTAAAGTATTTAAAACTTATTTATTCGAAGGAAGTAAGGTACAATTATTTTAAAAAAACTAAATTAATAATTAAACTATAAACTTACATTTTAAAACATAAATTACTATTAATAAAAATAAACCTACTTAATATGATGTACAGAGTACGAGGGAGCGGCAACATCATCTTGAGGGCAGTTAGTGAGAAGCCAGATTGCCCTGTCATGGGGCACTGGGTACATACTCACATGTATGTGCGTAAATATAAAAAGTAAATGTCCGCTTTTTACTAATATAGAATAAGCAAACACTATGTTACTAACCCCTATGGATACTATTCCGAAATAAACGCATTTTATTTATTTTTATTTTAATAATTAAAAAAAAACAACTAAAAACTAAAATAAAGAAAAAACAAAATAAAAATTATGATAAATAAAAAAATTGCACCAACTGTCTCCATGGTCTAGCGGTTAAGTCCGTGGATTTAGACTCGGAGGTACCGGGTTCGATTCCTGGTCGGGACACAAAAATATTTATTAATATAAATAAATACATTTAATTAATATTTAATTTATTTGTGATGTTTCTCGAGTTTGGTACGCTGGAGACATCGACAAGCTTGCCACTTGTCATGATTGGCCTATAGTAAAGTCGGCTAAATGTGAATCCGCTTATTTATAAGTATGGTTTCTGACCACCCCGAAAGGGAAACGGTCGTGATGATACTTTACTTTTTTTTGCTCCAAATCGCTGCCAATGGGCAAAGTGCCAAGGATACTGGCAGCATTGCCACGTTGAATGGCAATTCTGTAGTATTTAAACATACATAGGCTGACAAACTCATAACCCTTTATTCCGTCAAGCAGTTGGGTAAAAAGGCAGGTCGGCATTTCGTTAATTTTGACTATACGTCTCTGACAAAGATATTTTCGAAGGACGCGTTAATAAGTTGCAATTATGAATGCAGGCTATTATTTAGTTGGTCCGACTGGCCCAGCTAGGTTACGGGTTAACTTAATGATGCACTTTGAGGGTTAAGGGTCTTAATCGTGACTTTCCATGTATTTGGATTCACGAATTTGTGTTTGACGAGTGATGCGTGCGAAAGGCGTCGCTCGGGAGATTTGAATTTGTGATTTTTTCTTCGAATAACTTTGAAAATGTTTTGCTTTCTTAAAATACGGTAATAAAACCAATGGTGATGGGTTGCCTACATCCTAATTGGCTTTTTTAAATTTAACAGTTAACTAACCTAGGTATACATTATTCTCTTTTGAGAATTCAATCAAAATACAATGTTCATGCTGCAAAATTCTTCGGTCTTCGGAGACTCCCAAAGAGTATTTAAACATAAACTGCTAAAACAACTTGCCCACAAATTATAATTTCTTTTTTTTTTTTTGTTCTCTTCTCCCGATAGATGGTGAATGAGATGATAGGGAAGGCAAAGGGCCTAGCCCATACAGCCAAGTCTGACGTAATATATCTTTCTTATTCATGAGTTAATGAGGTCATCATCAAGTTCCAGATGCTGCAGAATTTGATGCTTTTCTTGGAGTCACTCGCGGCACCATAGCTCAAACACGTCGGGTAAAATATGAGAGTGCGGTAAAACCGAAAAAAATAAACTGCAACTTGTGCCCCATATTTAAAGTCCAATTTATCGTTTTTCATAATTATTCACATTGTAGCACATTATTAAACAAAACAACACCACTTTTGACCAATAACATCCACAGTAAATGAATTTACAAAACAAAAACTTGCACTTGACATGTCCACGCAAAATGGCGCGAAGGACTCCCACAATTTATAAGTTTTTTCATAATAAAAAAAAACTTTATTACTTGAAATAGGTAATATTTTAGTTATTTTCGTTATTTATTTGTTTTATTTCTAAAAGGAATTGTATGTTTATATATATATATATATATATATTTTCTTTGGCTTCTCCATCTATATATTTTTTTTATAATAGGGTAGCCAACAGTGCTAACATCACACACTTATTATATTATATATACATTTATATATTACATTACAATTATTTACATAATTTATATATATATATTTAAATTATTTCAGCTTTAGTTTTTGTATATTTATTGAAAATTTTATAATATTGTTATTTTTTATAGGCCATTAACGCTGCTGCGGTAATGTTTGGTCGCCTATAATAGGTGCAACATCTAACTTCTGATTTAGTGTTAAGTACAAATAAGTGTGTGATGTTAGCACTGTTGGCTACCCTATTATAAAAAAAAATATATAGATGGAGAAGCCAAAGAAAATTGTCACTTCTGACATATGGTTTTTTAAGAAAAGTTGTTAGTTTCTATCAATAGAATAATATATTAGTCTGGAGAAGCATACGATATCACCCCTTATAATACTGTGCAATTAAGTTATTTTAAAAATATAACATATTAGGCTTTAGAGCTGTCATGATGGTATTGTATCGACCGCCTCCGTGGTCTAGTGGTAACAAACGTTGCCGTGAACTCGGGAGGTCGTGGGTTCGATTCCCACCGGGGGCAAGTTGTACATTGTATAATTTGTCTCGGTCTGGGTGTTTATATGTATAATATGTATATATTTAGAAAAAAAAAGTATAATATGTAGTTTATTAACCATCTAGTTTCCGTAACACAAGCCTCGTAGCTTACCACGGAAACTAGATGGCGCTGTGTGACCTGTCTGGAAATATTTATTATTATTATTGTATTGTATCTTATTTTGTGCTTTAATATTATATTAACTGACGTTATAAAATAAATATAAACTAAACCTAATTTAAAAAAAACTATAAGAAAAAAATGTCCTCTAGAGACCCTTCAGTGACGTTATTGACTTATATTTCTTATACTGTATCATCACGACCGTTTCCCTTTCGGGGTGGTCAGAAACCACGCTTATAAATAAGCGGATTCACATTTAGCCAACTTTACTATAGGCCAATCATGACAAGTGGCAAGCTCGTCGATGTTTACATTAATAAATATTATTGTGTCCCGACCAGGAATCGAACCCGGTACCTCCGAGTCTAAATCCACGGACATAACCACTAGACCACGAAGGCAGACAACATTTAGCAGCTAGAAACATTTAAAGCAGTAGAATTCTAGGATTTGGGTGTTTTAGGGGCAGTACCTAATGATGAATGATGACATACTGGGGTTCGAACAGAGAATTGAGCTAGTTTCTAGGCGTAGGTGTAGTAGGGAATCAGTAAACCACCCTCAGCGATATGCTTCTGCGAACTTTGAAAAATGTACTTTTGAAAATACGCTAGCGCCATCTATTATCAAGTAGCAATATGATCTTAGTTTCTCTACTTACGGTTAGATGGCGCTCTATGTTTCTTAATCTAGTATTTCTTCAATTTTAGTAAATAATTATTACATTTTAGTAATTATAAACTGATTATATGTACCTATATTAAATGATAACAAACTAAATATTTATTATAATTAAAATGGTATTCAAATGCTTCTCTTTATTTTTTAAACTAACAACATTTACCTTTATCTGTCAGTCTGATTCGGCTTTTCGCTTGTCATCGGAGGTATCATTTTTGTATTATTTTGGTTTATTATTTGAAAAAAATGGCTTTAATAGAGCTTTGTGGTTTAACTGAGAGAATAGATTTAAACCCTGTGAATTCCCTCGCTTCTATTCACAACGACGTCCTGGGATGCAGTCGAAACTTTGGAATTAACGCTCAACTTGCGACTCCGCCGTTTGCAAACGTAAGGTTATTTTATGTTATTTACAATAAATAATGTCTTTAAAGACGAAGTTTCGAGTTGTTAAACCGCTGTCCTTCAATATAAAGGTTACTGTTCAGCTCCCGGCATGTACCTTTTAAGAGCCATGGTTCAGTAGGCCAATCGAACACAAAAAAAGGTTAGCTTGTCGAGCCCCGGCATGTACCAATGAGAAATAGCTACTTACGTACATTTATCATAGATATACAAACACCATCGTTCCTGTGGCTCGGAGAGCACGTTAAGTTGTTATTTCCAATTCCATTAATACCAAGTTGTGGAATTGTTAATAAGATGTCATTAAAATTTACGTCTGAGCATTGCTAACCCGTCTGGCCAGCGTGACGAGTGTAGGCCAATATCTCTAGATATATGTTCTGGGAGGCCTATCTCCAGGGCTGTAATGATGATGTGATATATATAATATATATAAAATAAATAATTATAATACATTTTGTGTTTAAGCCTGCTGAAAATTTAGCTGCATTCAACTCTAAAGATGATACAGGCCGTCAAATCAAGATTCAATTTGACCATGGTACAACTACTTTGGGATTTCGGTATCAAGTAAGTTTTTTTTAACCAGTTTTCAGTTGATCAAAAGCCAGATAATCCGATTCGCCTACAGCTTCCAAGACAGCATTAACAGAATCATACAGTATTTGGTTGGGTAGGAGCAGAATCGAGGATGAAGAGTGACTTGTTGCTCAATAAAATAAAATAAAAGTCTTCATAAACCAGCCTATTGTTCTCTCAGCCCGAGACACCATTCTTCTCACACACGATGGATACTATTCTTCTCACCTTTCTTTCCCACACACTATAGACCCGGCATCCACATGGTGAATCCATTGAATGCTTAGAAATTTGTCAAATTGGAATTGGGTGATAGGTGATCATAATGGTCATCAGAAAAATATTTTAAATAATGCAAGTCATGTATTTTTCAAATTATATTGCAAATTTTATTTATTCCAAAAAATGTAAGTTATCACTGATGGTTTTTGAACTCCTGTTGTTACAAATGTTTACTTTTATCCAATTTTATTTATCTTTTGTAAATGTAAATCTTTGCATCACTTACTGCAGAATTGGGCCTAAGCAGGTCTGCCGTCAATACATTTATGGAACAAGCTTCCAAGATGGCATTAACGGAATCATACAGTATTTGGTTGGGTAGGGAGAGAAGTAGAATGGTGGATGGTGAGTGTATTATCACGCAATAAAATAAAAAAAGAAGGCCTCCTTTTCTTAAACCAGCCTATTGTCGGTCGCAAGCCAGAGACACCATTCTTCTCATCTCTTACCCACACACGATGGACCCGGCACCCGCACGGTGAATCCATGGAATGCTTAAAAATTTGTCTTCTGAATAGTGCTTCTGTAACCTGTAATCTTAAATGTTAAGCCAACTGCTCCAGCTTGGAAGAGGATGTCACTTCTTGCCAAACCAAATATTCAAAATTAATACTTTGCCCATCTTTAACAAACTAAAGAAAAAGTACGTCAGTTTGGCAAGTAATTTTAAAAGTTGGCATAATAAGTATTTTAAAGTAGTTGGGAGTCCTCAAAAATAAAACTGCTTATTCGGTAGTTGATAAATATTTAATGTCAAACACATAATTATAGCCAGAAACTAGGATTAGGAAGTAGTAGGTCAGACTAGTGTGGTATCCCTACTACTTCCCAGGTCGTTGAACTTAGCCCACACAATAGTGGTTCGGTCCCTTATGGTACCCCACCACATCGTCATCAAACCCGTGACCCTTGTGGTGAAGGTACCGTTTTATGTGCCGCCACAGTAGTATAACACTTACTACTTTTTTTTTTTCATTGTTAACATTGCAATTAGTCATAAACTTTAAGCGGACTAAGAAATTATGTATCATGACCATATCCCTTCTGGGGTGGTCAAGGGAACCACACTATTATAGCAGGTTCACATTTAGCCAACTTTACTATAGTAAATCTCTCTAGCATATGTACTTAACCGCTAGACCACTATAACACTTTGGTGGTAGACCACTTTAAAATACAATATAAACATGCTATATTTTAAAATTATTTCCCAAAATTCGTAAGTACATTTTTTTATCATTGCAGTCAAAGTGGGGCAAAGTATTAATTTAGAATACTTGGTACCTTGGACGTACTAGAACATCTCATTAAAACTAACTTTATTACCAGGGTGGAGTGCTGTTGGCTGTGGATTCCCGAGCCACAGGGGGTCAGTTCATTGGTTCCCAGACCATGAAGAAAATTGTGGAAATTAACGACTATCTGCTTGGTAAGGTTTATTTTTTTTACTTTCATCCTTAACATGAACCAATGAAAAATACACTATTTTTATGTACATTTTATGTACTGTTAGCAAGAGGACAAGAGCATGTTCAGCCGTTCCACTATTGCCAACTTGTGGACTTGTTACAAGGGTTGTACAAACGGAATCATACAATATTTGATTGGGTAGGCAGAGGAGCAGATGAAATGATCACATTTAGCCAACTTTACTATTGTCCCATCATGACACATCTGTCAATGTATCTAGTGTAACTTGAGAAAAAAAACAATTTGTAAATTGATGGATTTAGCCACTAGAATCATTATTAGAATTTATTTAATTGCATTAACGCAATGATTCAGTATTTGGTTGGGTAGAAAGACGAGCAGAATGGTGGATGGTAATAATGATTCTAGTGGCTAAATCCATAGATTTAGAAATTGTAATTTATCTTAAGAGTTACGCTACATTGACAGACGTGTCATGATGACACTATAGTAAAGTTGGCTAAATGTGATGCCTCCTTAAAAAGTGTGGTTACTGACCACCCCGAAAGGTATACGGTCGTGTTTATACTTTACTTTATTACTATACATAGTGGAGTTTTTTGTAACTATAACGGTTAAGGTAGCTGCCCTTACTAACCCATCTCAAACATCCACCCTGTATATTTACGAGTAACATATAAAACTTTTTGACATATCACCGTAAGACCACATTACTAATCTTGATCTTTAAATGTTTCTAACAGGTACCTTAGCGGGTGGTGCAGCAGATTGCGTATACTGGGACCGAGTTTTAGCCAAACAATGCAGGCTTTACGAGTTGCGACAGAGGGAGAGAATCTCTGTGGCCGCAGCCAGCAAGCTGATGGCCAACATGGTATACAGCTACAAGGGAATGGGCCTTAGCATGGGGATGATGCTGGCAGGATATGATAAAAGGGTAAGACGTAACTAATTAAGTAACATATACTCGTATATATATAATTATTAAATTCTCATAGGATCCCAGATGAACTAGCTGGATTAGCCTATAGACCAGACATCTTAGTATGTTCCTGAAACTTCAAAAGAGTTATTCTTATTGAACTCATTGTTCCATGGGAATTAAATATTCCAAATGACCATAACAAATATGACAGGAGAAGACACAGATGAAATGATCAGGAATGGATTTAAGACTCAGCTTTACGAAGTAGGAGTGGGTGCCCAGATTTGTGATGCAGTCTTTGCATCATTTACGAAAAGAATTAAGCCTAAGCAGGGAGACAAAATTGTAGGAAATTGTCAAAATGTCACTTGAGATTATAACTGCTGTAAAGAGGTATTGTCACAGTATAGCTAAGGCAAACACAATAATAAGAAAATGTCACTTGAGATTATAACTGCTGTAAAGAGGTATTGTCACAGTATAGCTAAGGCAGACACAATAATAAGAAAAAGTCACTTGAGATTATAACTGCTCTAAAGAGGCATTGCCACACTATGAGCTAAGGCATATACAATAATAAGAAAAAGTCACTTGAGATTATAACTGCCGTAGAGACAATTTTAAGAAAAAAAATCATCAGTGATACGATCCCAGCCTGAAGGGCCACCATGGAAGGTCGCATGCCCGACTCACCGTGAGTCCTCATAAGAAGACCCCAAGGCGCCTACGGACTAAAACCCTATAAACCGTCTCTTTCTGAGTCGTGGCTACCAAGTGAAGGCACTCGTTCGCTGTGTAATATCTAAAGAGGCATTGTAATACTATAAGCTAAGACAGAAACAATTGTTGTTTCAACCAATGTTTTCGAATGAAGCTGAAGACTTTGTTTTGTTTCAGGGTGCCCAACTATACTATGTGGACAGTGAGGGAACGCGCACTCCAGGAAAAGTATTCTCAGTGGGCTCCGGTTCCGTGTATGCTTTTGGAGTGTTGGACTCAGGATACCGCTGGGATCTCACAGATTTAGAAGCTCAAGGTATGTCTTATTACCAAATAGTGGAGATATAATTGAGACATTTATAATTCTAACAGGAAGGTATAACTGCCCCCACCTAGCCAAAATGTTTAGGTTTAACACAATGATATTTCCCCGTCGTGACCACGGAATGAAGCCAATCAAAAAATCCAGCAATACAAATATAGGATATCACTTCATGAATAACAGAGTTGTAAATATGTGGAACAAAATACCAGAAGACATATTAAAGTCCTTAACTGTAAACACTTTTAAAGACAAACTGGACAAGTGGCTAGTGACAATCGAAATAGACTATGGTGATAACTGACAATTTAATAAACTTTACACCAGTGCTTGATATAGGCATATCAGCAATGCGCTGCGAGCCTATTAATCAATAATAATAATAATAAAGTGTTTCATATATTATTTGTCAATTGTAATTTCATCACAGCGCCTTGTAAACTCGCCCCATGTGATCAGCTTTTTTACAATCTGCTAGTTTACTATCCGATTGTAGTGTTTCAAGCGGTGTTATTTTTATATAAATATCACCATGGCAAGCTTACAATATTAGTTCTCCTTGAAAGTAAAAATTGGCATTTGACATCATTGCAAATGGCACATACTTTCAACGAGAACAACAAATAGTTGGCACGCGGACTGATGGTGGTAGGCGGACTGATGGTGGTAGGCGGACTGATGGTGGTAGGCGGACTGATGGTGGTAGGCGGACTGATGGTGGTATTTTGCCCAGTCTGGAGTGGGAAAGTATCCACCGTTCGTGCAGATAAACCCAGTAAAGTGTATCCACATGTTTCGGGATCAGGCTCGAATTGGCGTCATGCCCAGTCAAGCCGGCATAGTGTTAGGGACTGATGTCAGTCATGAGTGTCTGATTCCAGTTGCTAACATTCATGTACCTCGTGCGCCACTTACCATCAGGTGGGCGCAAGGTCACACCATTGAAATAATTTTATATATTTTATTACACAGCGATCGGGACCCATTGTCTATTTTGGGAAGATTTGAACCTATCCCGGCTTTTATTGGATCCTAACTGTTAAAGCTGCTATGATATTTTTTATAAAGCACCAAAATTGTGCAATTTTTATGTTTCCTTATTAGTTCTATTAAAAAAGAGAAAAAAAATATAATTTTATTTTGTAAATTTGTTGGTTTTTGTTAAATTTATTTTTTTGTTTTGACATATGTTTTTAATTTCTTCTTTTTATATTGGTGAATGCTGTGACACCTAATTGGTACATATATTAGATAAGTTATAATTATACTATGTCATGTGTGTGATAATATATGTACTGCTGTGTGTACTAAATAAATAAATAAATCCTCCACACTTAATATTTTTTGTGTTTTATTTTAGAACTGGGTCGTCGTGCTATCTACCACGCCACGCACCGTGACGCATACTCTGGCGGCATAGTGAGAGTGTACCACATGAGCGACAAGGGATGGGTCAACATCTCCAACGAGGACTGCATGGACCTACACTACAAATACCAAGCGGAGAAGGGACTCGATGAATAGGGATTTTCTAATCAATAAAATACATTTTTAAGTATTTAAATTGTTTTATTTTTGTGCAAACTAACCTATATATGTCCGTAATTGGTTGTTTAACATGGTTTTTTTCCATAATCGAATATATTAACCTTAAGATGTATGTATCTTAAAAAGAAAGAAAAGAGTAAAAGACCATAAGTTATTTTTAAAAAAAAATTGGTTGTGTAACGACCCGCTGGGAAAATCCTTTGCCAAATATGGTTCATTAGAATTAAAACAACATGCCTCTTACTTACTTATTTAATTCATATCGTAAGTAGCGGAAAAAACCTTGCATGATAACAAACTCAGGCCGGTAAATATTCAGTTCCAAAAAACAACTAATTCCATTTTAACAAATTGCCTTAAATGTCGGTAAAGCGCTTTCATAAAATTAAAGCTGTGTTCAACGGGTTGCTGATCGTCTAGGCTCTGTATACATGCGTGTTTTTATTTAAAATAAATTGTAGTTGGGTCGTTGGCGAACCTTTGGTGGACATATATACCTACGCGTCATTCCGAATCGCGCTTAGATCGAATATGAATAATAATATCGTTCCGAATCAAATATCGCGATTTGGATGCTCAGAGCGTGATATCAATTCGGAACGGTCTAAATCACATTTTCATTCATAATTTTTTAAATGTATGGAAGATAAATTGCGGATTCCACATCTTTGAGTATGAATACTAACAAATATACATCTCTCGGTTTATTTATCTTTATATGTGTAAAGTTAAATATTATTAACTTATTTTGGTAATTTAAAATAACTTGCCGTGTTAGACATTTTTTTTCACTTCCTACTTAAATATTAATTATAGATTTGTTTAAGAAGTAATATAGAAAGAGTATAAACGAATTACAATATTAAATAATTTAAAAGAAAACCTAATATTAAATTAACTTGAAAATGGCGCGGGACATTATGACAAACAAGTGACAGCGCTGAGAGCGATCTACTTCGCTATCGTGAGCAGTCTAAGCGCAAGGAATGATCTCATTTGTGACGTCACATGGCTTTGGCAAAACAGTTTAAGCGCGTCTCGGAACACCTTTACGCGTGATAATTTCATGGTTACAGAGAAGAGCTTACAGCGCAAAAGGGGGGCCCCTAAACCTAGCTTGTTCTGTCACAAGACACCATTATTCTCCTGCCTCACGATGTGACTCTTCTTCTTCTTTTTTAATACTAGTAAAACTAGTAATGGCAATCGCCACTAAGGCATTTGTGCCAACATCACGTTTGTATAGATTAATTAAAAAAGTAGCTATCTTGTGACATTGTTTTGACTTTTAGCTTGGTGCGGTGAATCACAAACACTAAAACATAAAACAGTTTGGTTAGTATGGTACGTCACAACACAGCACAATAGGTTATTACGAGTGAGGACAAATAACATGTAGCATATATCTATAGTGCAAGCAACCTATTGAACTACGCACGCTTTGTCCTCCAAGGCCACAGTCCCGCATACGGGGTAAAGGCTCCAAGCCCAGCAACAATCCCACCGGGCTGCCTCCCCCGTCCCATCCCACATGCGTAGTGAAAAAACTACTTTATCAGTCCGCATGGAGTGGGAAAGAGAGAAGCAGTCCCGTGGGCCGAAGCAAGGCCAGTCCGCCTCCACCCCGTAGGCGCCACCGTGATCCTGGTTGTTAGAGTTTGATATTATTCTGGTTGAGGAACCTTGTAAGTATGGCGTAAATAACAGGGCTTAAAGAAGAGAGAAGAGAAGCGATAGAGGTGGGAAAGGGAACAGTTTTTTGAAGAGACGATAATAGAGTGGATCGGTCGTAGAGGGGACATGAGAAGAATATATGATTAATATTTCCCTCGTCCAGTCCACACTCGCATATTGAAGTATCCCTGATCCTAAGTTTAGCCAGGAATGCAGGGGAGCAGCAGTGGCCCAGTCTTAGGCGGCAGATGGTTGAAGTATCTTTTTTGTTAAGGTTAATTTTGGTGAACCATGGTTTGTTAGGGATTGAGGACTGGATCTGGGAGTAGTATGAACCTTTTACTTTGCTGCTTTTGGGCCATTGGTTGGTCCAAGATTCATTTAGGTAGCATTTCGGCTGTAATATTAGGTCGTGGGGATAAAGTTGATATGGGAAAATGTCCCCACATTCAACTGCTTCCTTGGCAACCTGGTCCACCTTTTCGTTGCCTTGTATGCCACAATGGCTTGGGATCCAGGCGAGTGCTATCAGCAAGCCATGTATGGAGCATTCACGAAGCTGTTCCTTTGTTTGGAATAGGATAGGATTGTTAGAGTTTTTAGAAAAAGGATTGGATATAATGGATTGAAGGGAACTAAGAGAATCAGAAAATATAATGGTTTTTGGAAGCTTAAACAAAAGGGCATATTTAATTCCTTCTAGGATTCCAATAAGTTCTCCTGAGAACACTGTTGTTTCTGGCGGGTACTTAATTTTCCTGACAATGTTGTAGTCGCTGTGGTACACTCCCACCCCCACACATCCGTCCTGGGAGAACTTTGAAGCATCTGTGAAGATAGAATTCCACCCTTCCCATTTGGTGTTCATGATGTTACGGAATTTCTGGTCAGATTGAGGATCGTCTTTACCGAGGCCGAAATTAAGGATAACAACGGGAGAGTAGGTGATTGTTTCATAAGAGTGTGAAAAGATAGGGAGGTTTATGGACCGATAAATTTTGGCGTCGAAACCCTTCACTTTATGGAGGCTATTAACTAGTCTAGGAGGTAGCTTGTGAGTCCAGTATTTGGAAGTTGAAGTGATGGTTGTCAGTTGGTCTAATGTTGTAAAGAGGGAATGTTGAGGAAGTTGTAAAGAGCGTATGAGAAATCTGTCAGCAAGAAATTGTCTTCTGAAGGTTAGGGGGGGATCGCAACATTCCACCTGCAGAGCATTCACAGGACTGGACCTCATGGCGCCTGTAATGATTCGAAGTGCCTTGGACTGGACCAGGTCCAGTTTTCTGAGACCAGCTTTGTTAGCTGGATCCAGCAAAAAAGATCCATAGTCCAAGACACTTCTTACTATAGCGTTGTATAGGAGTCTGAGTGAGTAAGGGTGCGCGCCCCACCAGACCCCGGCCAGGCAGCGCAGAATATTGAGATTTTTCTCGCATTTGGCGGCTATATTTTCGCAGTGAGGTTTCCACGTTAGGTGGGTGTCCATGGTCATACCCAGGAATTTAGTCTGGGTTTTTATTGGTATTATGCAATTATCTACCAAGATTTGTATAGGGCAGATTTTGCGTCTCCTAGTAAAAACCACAACAGTGCTCTTTGGGGCCGATAGGTCCAGACCATTATGGCTTAGCCATCTCGAAAGAGACTCTAGAGATAAAGTGATTGAGTAGGAGGCCTCTTTGATGTCTGGGTCTGAGCAATAAACCAGAAGATCATCAGCATATTGTAATATTTTGCAGTTAGGATTAATGGACGATTCTAAGTCATATGTATAGATGTTGTAGAGAAGAGGACTTAGAACCGATCCTTGAGGCAGGCCTTTATAGCTTGTCCGGGGGGGGAAAGATTGTGATTCATACCGGAATATTACAAGTCTCTGGGAAAAAAGATTGAATATGAAGTTGGTCCATTTCTCCGGGACACTCAGCTGTTGAAGCTTTTTCCTGAGTACAGGGAGCTGGACATTGTCATAGGCAGCAGAAATATCTAGAAACGCTCCTATGACATATTCATTATGGGAGAAAGCAAGGCGTATCTGCGAAGTAAATATGCTGAGATTATCCATGGAGCTTCTGCCCCTTCTAAAACCATATTGGGTGGCTGCCAATTTGGTTTCATGTTCGATGAACCACTCGAGTCTATTTTTAATGAGGTGCTCTGTTATTTTGGACAGTACAGATGACAAGGCTATGGGGCGATAGGAGTCCGGGTCATCAGGGTTTTTATTGGGCTTGAGGATTGGGATTATAAGTTGGGATTTCCAGGACAGTGGGACGTGGCCTGAGTCAACAATTGCATTAATAAGTTCCAGAAAATATATTAGGGTGGTGTCCTTGGAGTTGGAGAGAAAGGAGTAAGGGATTCCGTCAAGTCCCGGAGAGGAATCCTTGACCTTGTCCAGGACGTATTTCAACTCCTTTAGGGAGAATGGCACTTCGTTGGGGTTGCCAGAAGGAGGGGAAATGTACGTAAAAGGGAGTTGGTCCAAAAAAGGGACAGAAGGGGGGGCAATCCTGTCCTTGAATCCCTCCATCAGCTCCTTGGTAAGATTAGAAGTTTTTGGAGGGGAGAAGGTTGATCGGAATCTCCTGATCTGCTTCCATACCAGTGTGGAAGGGGTGTCCGGAGAGATGGAGGAACAAAACCTATCCCAACTTTGCCGCTTTTTGGTACTGAATGTCTTTTTACATTTTGCCATAACACTGTTTAGGTTGATGTAGTTTTCCATGGTTAGATTTTGTTTATATCTTATTTCGGCTTCTTTGCGCGCCTTAATAAGTCTAGTACAGTCTCGATCCCACCACGGTGGGGATGCAAGTTTTGATATGGAGGTTTTTTTTTTAGGGAAAACTGCATCTGCAGCTTCTACTATAGCCTGTAGTAGTGCTTCTGAGCATAAATTTATAGATTTTGATGTGACTGGCGGGAGTTTCAAAGTTTTGGTTTCAAGGGTTTGGGCGTAGAGTGTCCAATCAGCTTCTTCTAGTATATATTTTAATAGAGGATTAGGACTGCGAGGGGGGCGGGATTCAAAGGGAAGGGTAAGTATTATGGGGAAGTGTCGGCTGCCGTGTGAGGAATGAGAAATTGACCAATTAATCTGTGCTGCCAGTTCAGGTGAGCAGAATGACAAGTCTAAAGCGCTACACATTTCTGTAGGTCTATTGCGGCATGTAGGGGATCCATCGTTTAGGAGGCATAAATTCATGTCATCCAGGATTTCAAGAAGGAGCTCACCGCATAAGTTATTTTTGCTGGACCCCCATACCCGGTGGTGGCAATTCAGATCGCCCATAATAATGACAGGTTTGGCGATGGAGGAAATTATCGTTTTCAATTCTGATAGGATGGAGGAATTAGGATGAGCTATATAAATGGATATAAAAGAGATGTTTTGGACGCGAGCAGCAACAATTTGGAGTTCTGTGTTATGGATAGGGATAGAAATAGGAGTGTAAGAGAAGGAGGAAGAGATGAGAAGGGCGGAGCCGCCCCAACCATCAGGTCTATCATCTCGAAGGCTGTTAAAGCCTGAGAATCTAAACTGAGACATTGGCTTCAACCAAGTCTCAGACAGGGCAACGATAGTGGGTTGGTGTAGGTTCGCCAAAGTAGTTAGTTCTGCCTTTTTACAGGCAGATCTAACACTTTGGCAGTTCCACTGAAGGATTTGGGCCAGGGGGGCCATTATTATATAAAAGGGGTAAACGATAAGATTGTGGGGCTTCGTTGGACGGTGAAAAGTTTTGAGAGTAGTTATTTATAAATTGTAGGAGTGAGGCTAAAAATTCGGCAATAGGTTTGTTGTTTGTTGATTCGTTGGAGGGAGTGCTGATAGCACAGCCGTTAGGGGTTTGAGAAGGTGGGGTACTAACAATATTGAGGTGGGCATTTCTGTCATAGGATTTAGGTAGTGGGAATGGGTTGCGGGGTTTCAATGTTACGGTTTTCTTGTAAGAAAAGGAGTTTGGACGGGGGGGACCACTTTCTTTTGCAGGGATATAAGATACCCTGTTAGAAGAGGTGATGTCCGCATATGACCTGTAGACCGGAGGTTGCAGTTTTGATGCTTCAGAATATGAAATCGCTTTTTCAGCCATTGTGGACTTTATATTTATTTGTCTTAAATGTTCGGGGCAGCTTTTGTTGGTAGCAAAGTGTTGACCCCTGCAGGAGATGCAGAGTGCTGCTTCTCCATCTACCTGGCAGGAGTCACCTGAGTGACCCTCCTCAGCGCACTTGAAGCATCTTGGTTTAGATCTGCAGATGGTTTTCGTGTGACCATAACGACAGCAGTTAAAGAATTGAACCGTCGGGTAAATATAGACTTGTACTGGTAATGCATTATAACAGACAAAAATTTTTTCGGGAAGAGACTGACCGTCAAATGTTAGCACCACAGTTTGGGAGGGTTTCCATTCCGGGTTCCCGTCCACCATCGTCTTATGATTTAGCCGGCGGGCTCGGAGAACTTTACCTGAGAAATTTTGTGGAAAGGTTACGTATTCAATGATCTCCTCTGGAGACCATTCAGCCGGAATGCCTCGGACAAGACCCATTTTGGTTATGCTAAAGGTAGGTATAAATGCTTTAAGGTTTTTTTTTTGAAGAAAACTACTGGCTAGGAAGGTGTTGGCATGTTCAGGCGAGGTAAAACACATGGTAATTCTATTTCTTCCTATACTTTTTATGCTTCCTTCTAATATTCCCGGGGTGCGATTTTTGTGCACTAATAAACCAAAAGTTACAGGGTGTAGGGTTGAACCAGCTGTTGGGTTGGGTTCGATGCGTTGGATGTGGATCGCAAATGGGCCTTTATCTTTGCAGTCATATATTTGTCTACCTATAGCCTGGGGGGGTTGAGTTAAGGGTGTATTGGGTGGTATAGGACTGTCGCGTGGTAGCGTTAGAGGTACATTCATTGGAATGGGTGAAGGTTTCATTGTAGATTCACTATCAGAAGAGTTAGAATTATGATGGGCAGGGCTTCTGTTTTGCGTATCTGATTTTTTATGTTTAGATCTAATGTTTTTTTCATCTTTAATTTTTCTTTTGATTTTTTTTTTAAATGCGGAAGGCGAGGGAGGGGAAAAAAAGTTGTCTGACTGGATGGGTGACTCGGGGGGAAGCGTAATGAATGCTGCAGGAGATAGGGGACATAGAGGGGACGCAGGACGAGAGCTTGTCCCGCCCCCGGGGTCCGGCGGCTCGTTCATTCTTAACCTAAAACTTACACGTGCGTCGCTTCTCTATTCACTAACGATGGATTTACACTTATTTAAACAAACACAATACACTTACGATTACAAGACACAAAAACACTTATAGACAAACACAATATTAGGTTTTATGATTCACTAATCCGGAAATAAATGAAAATTTTAAAAAAGTTGACGTGTCCGAACAAACGCTCCGTTGACACTCCTCACGATGTGACTCGCATTTAATTTATTTATTTATATTTGGACAACTTACAGCTAAAATACATTTGGATATAGTTATGCAAGAAGGATCAAATCCACATTAAATTAATTTGATCCATAGACATAGGATCGTCGCGTCGTATTCTATATCTATGATTTGATCCAAATACTTACATGTAGAATATGCCAAAAATTTTATTTTTATCTGGATCGTTTTTGATATTAAAGAAACAAATAGGTGGTAGTCGGACTGATGGTGGTAATTTGCTAAGTCTGCTGGGGCGGGGACGTATCCACCGTACGTGTCGATAATCCCTGTAGTGTATCCACCCACACGTTTCGGGATCAGGCTCGAATTGCCGTATAGTGTTAAGGACTGATGTCAGTTGCTAACATTCATGGAACTCGCGCGCCACTTACCATCAGGTCAAATGCAAAGGCAAGGTCAAATGTTGTACTCTGTTCTCCCGATGGATGATGAATGAGGTGATAGGGAAGGCAAAGGGTCTTAGCCCATACAGCCAAGTCTGACGTACGTCTGAATATCTTTTTTTTTAAATTAGTTATTGAGGTTATCATCAAATTCTGGATGTTGCAGAATTTGATGCTTTTCTTGAAGTCACTCGCGAGATTATAGCCAAATAAATATGGGAGTTCACAGCGCGGGGAAACCGCAAAAATAAACTGCAACTTGTACGCCATATTGAAAGTCCAATATATCGTTTTCCATAATTATTTACATTGTAGCACATTATTAAATACCACTTTTGACCAACAATATCCACAGAAAATTAATTTACAAAACAAAAACTTGCACTTGACATATCCGCGCAAAATGGCGCGAAGGACTCAAATCTCATGCTAATATTATTTTATTTTTTTTTTAAATGCCTTAATATGGATTAGGGATGAAATATATATAAATAACAATACTTTTGACTATTTCATTCATTTATTCCACCATAAGACTAGATGTCGCCAAAATTGCAAAAACTTAACAAAAATCCCTAATTACGTAAGTTAACTTATAAATAAAGTTTTCATATAATACTTAGGTGTTACAAACTTGAAAAGATAAAACAAAACAATGACCAACTTAACAAAAAATCTAGGCCGTGTCCGACTTGGAGCTTTTTTTTTACTAAATTTCACTTTGACTTTGCGTTCAAGTAGCGTTTTCATTACCTAAAGCGAAATTCAGTAAAAAGCGCTTTGCTTAGGTACTACGCGAACATGGGGCTAGAATAATTTAAGACTGCGTTCCAATATTTTAAAATATTCATACTTTGGAATGCACATTAAAAAATGGCGAAAAATTCTGAACTGTTTTAATTTGTTATTAATTCGTGCAACCAAAAGATTCGAAGAGAAGTTTACATAAATTTTGTTTTATGATTTAAATAAATTCGTTATTTTGACATCTACAAGTACAAGAAGAAGACAAGATTAACTGCCAGTTTCTTAAAGGATAATCAAAATAGAATGTTGATCAGTTTGATATGAGCCAAGTGATTAACAAACACGAGTACGTCAAGTATAGCCATAATCCGCAAAAAGGCAGCGTCGATACTGCAGAGAGTGAGAGACAGTGACAACAGCATTCTGAGGATGATATCGTCGCGCTTTGACAGCGCTTTTGTTAAGCGCTGGATTGGAGTTGTAACTGGGAATGTGTAAATTAAATATGTACAGCATTTGCGTTGTATAAATCGCTACAAATATTTATGAATTAAATTAAGTACGTATTATTGTTATTATTATTTTTGCTGTTTGTTTTTAATTTTTAAATTATTGTGTATACCTACTAACATAGTTCTAAGTTAAAATGTTACTATCAATTATGGAATTAATTCTGAAATAAATAATTTATTATTATTATTATAGCATGAGAGTTTACAACCCGGGGAAAAACCGAAAAATGAAAGATAGCCTTAACGTTGTTTAACGACTTCTCAACTTAATCATTCCTTTCAGCTGTCAAACGGGTTTCTCGAAAACTGTATTAACATACATATTGTAAGATAATATTTAGAATGGGGTGTATCAGGCAAAGCTTTTTGTAGATGTCGCTAGCGGCACTGGTACCTTGTTTACTCCTTTTGACGCATCATTTTTTAAATGTTTTTTAGTTTTTTTAATTTATTACAGAAAAATGTATTTTAAATTAACGTTACCTACCTTAAAATACGAATTAAGAAAGCGAACACCGTCTTTAAAAAGAAAAAAGGTTGAATTAATAGAACAGCAATTTTAAGATCACCATATCTTTTATTTCGCTTGGAAATCTCGATTTGTACACTTAAAAGCTGCTCACTTCGACATAATATCCAGAAAATAATAATGTTCGTAATAAAAATACAACTTTTCTATGCAACTGACAGTTATATAAGGTACCAACTATCATGCGCCATCTATCGTGATAAAAAGTTAGTGATACACCCCATTGTACAAAAGACAACTTGCGTCGTCTGTTAAATTAGAACTAAGATGTGAGGTTGTTGGCCTTTTGGCCTGGTAGTGTAACCGAGTTTGGTAAGATGGCGCTGCGGAACACAAAAGGGGGTCAACACAGGTGGGCGTCAAAAAAAGAGGCGGGATTATTATGGTGGTGATCGCATGATCGTATCGTAACGGAAAGTTAATTTAAAAATACATATCTTCACGCCAGAGCCCTTGCGGAGTAGCCAAAGATAATTAAGCGCCATTTGACACGATCACCACATACCCCTTTCGCTTCGTCGACATTCATCAACCTCTTCATACATGGCTTTTTAATGAGGTAAACGTCTAAATACGGATTTTAGTGTCTAATTTATGGTTATCTATAAATTGCACCTGACATGTCCGTGCTAAATGGCGCGAAGAACTCCGAAGGCACATGTTTTAATTTTTCAATCTGTTGTAGTTGAGTTTTCAGATTCCTTTTTTAGTGAGTTTAAACATTAACAGGTCACTGAAAACTGTTGGTCTTCTGCTAACATAACTCTCATAATTCTCTTCTGTCTATTCCCTGTCATAATGGGGTGTATCACTATTTTTTTATCACGATCGATGGCGCATGTTAGTTAGTACCCTATATAACTGTCAGTTGCATAGAAAACTTGTATTTTTATTAGGAAATTTATTATTTTCTGGATATTATGTCGAAGTGAGCAGCTTTTAAGTGTTCAAATCAAGATTTCCAAGCGAAATCAAAGATATGGTGATCTCAAAATTGTCGTTCTATTATTTCAACCTTTTTTCTTTTTAATGACGGTGTTCGCTTACTTAATTTGTATTTTAAGGTAGGTAACGTTAATTTAAAATACATTTTTCTGTTATAACTACAAAAAAAATATGCGTCAAAAGGTGTAAAAAAGGTACCAGTGCCGCTAGCGACATCTACAAAAAGCTTTGCCTGATACACCCCATTCTACTTTCGTTTCGAACTCGTTTGTAGTTGTTGCCACAAACCTGTGGAACAATTTGCCTCTTAGCATAAGGCAAGTAATCACCAGATCTCTATTTAAAAAAATTGTCTATTCACACTTCCTATCAAAACAAAAGTAAGTGTATTATCTATGTATGTGTGTAGTATATGTGCTTACACTTTGGTAAGCTTTGCTGCTTCTTCCACTCGCATGATTATAATCAAGAATTATTTAAAATAATTGTATAATGACATTGACTTGTTAGTTTAGCAAACCACGTGCGTTAATTTAATCATCCTTTAAAAACTGGTGAGTTGTTTTGACTGCCTTTATTTAGAGATTTTCCAGTATTTAATTTTAATAACAAAGTTTTATTTCTTAGGTTTATCCTTTGATTGTTTTTCTTCTGTTTTTCCTTCCTTATTGTCTTCTGTGCTGTCTTCTTTGACCTCTATTTCTTCCTCCGAGTCTTCTACTTCCCAATCTTTTAGCTGAGATTCAGTCAGTCTGTAGAACTTGCCGTGCTTTCCTATACCTGGTAAACAATGTTTTAGTTAATTTCTATAGCGGAAGAAACCCTTGAGTGTTATTTTAACCCTTGTTATTTATAACCAAGAGTTTCGCTAGACTCTTGCTCTGACTCAAAATACATATTTATTTGTTTGTCAGCAAACTAGTATGTCAGAAACTACTGCTCTGATTTACTTAATATTTCGAATAGTTATAGTTCTTGTTGATAAACATCCAAAGGTTGTAACAAAAACCTTATACAGAGTGGATTTTTGAGACGGGACTTTAAGTGCAGGTACCTTAACCGTTACAGGAAAACATATTTACATACATATCATCACGCCATCAATGCGGGGTAGGCAGAGACAATTGAGCCCTTTTGTTACGAAGGATTTTTAATGCACCTTCAGTCTGTGTTTCATTTATTTGATCGTGATATGTGAGTCTCGGTCTGCAAGGCCCTTTTTACTTTCGCATTATATACCTGGTTCGTCAATCTTTCTTCGCTCATTCTTTCAACATGCCCGAACCATCGTAGCATATATTTAATATCTATATAATAGTATATACCTTTTTGGAATTTTTTGACTCCTTCCTTGATGTCTTCAATGGCATTTCCGGCTAAACTGGTCATGACAGCTTCATCTCTCATCCTCTCCTCGCTGTTCTCGTCCAGCTGAGAGTTAATGGCCGCCAGTTTGTCCATTATTAAAGCATTTTGAGGAAATTTCACTAAAGATTTGCCCAGTTTTATCGCCTCGCCAAGTGCTGGAAAAAGTTAATATTTATGTCAACTTGGTTGGCAACGCAATTTTTCATTTTTATTAATTTAAGACGATTTCTCAATAGCTTCCCCACTCAAGGGGAGAGGAATAATCGAGTGGAGGAACCGTTTGGGAGCGTCTAAGAATACAGTGTTAAACATTTATTTTATCATATTCAATGGTGGTTTAAAGTACTGCTGTATAAAGTTATCATCGAACATATTTATTTAAGCAGGTCACATTAGTTCTTAGTAAATGTTACCAGCAACCTTGTTACTTAAAAGTAAACGTTATATAATGAATTCTTTCTGACAGTAAGGCCATCCTCCTGGCCCTTAAAAGCAACTGCATCAACTCTACGCTGATTCTTGACTGCCACCTAGCCCTGGAGGCAGTGTGCAGGGTCAACAGAGTCACGCTACAGTGCATGAAGGGCTATAGCGATTCACTGGGTAGATGAACAGGCCAGAAGGATGTCATCTACAACACTAACCCAGTACCAATAATTCCCCTACCATTCCAGTTTGTGCTAAGCTGGCTCTGACAAAAAACAGAAAGACTGCATGAGCAGATTTGGTTATCAATGACAGACTGCAGACAGTCTAGGGAGGCCCTGCCCAACCCTGATAGACACCTTACACAATGATTTCCAAGCCTAAACAGAGCCAAGCTTCGTACAATGGTAGGGGTGATGACGGGACACAGTGCCTTAAACAAGCATGTATACACTTTGAATATTACAGATGTAACTGTGTAGACGATGCATGGCAGAGGAGACTCATGTACTTATGGAGTGGTCCAGTGTGGCTGCATCCAGATGGAGGTTACTCCACACTGTGAGGTCTCTGCTGGAGGTCTGCAGGAACGTTGCGGGTCTTAGAGGAGATAGGTCGGCTCCATTAATGGGGCCCAGGTCATGCAAAACAGTCTTAAGGAGACTAATTGCGGAAAATGCCCAGCCTTATCTTATCCTATGTATGCTTGAATAAAGTTTTCCACTACAGACAACAGCAAATGTTATTTTTTTTAAATTGACATTATTTTTATATTTTTACCATTAGGTCAGGTATGTCAGAATTAAGATATAGGCTACTTGTCCGTGTGCAATACGAAAGCCGATAAAACGCATATGTTAAATATCTATACATGTACTCTAAATTAATTATATATATAATTTAGTTGGAGAACTAATTAATAAATTAAATTATTACATTAATAAAATTCCAGACTCTTTACTCTCGTTACCTGTTCCAGTGGCTGTTAACTTCGTCGCTAATCCTCGGCTGTAAGCTTCTTTACCATCTATAAGTCTTCCTGTCATCAACAGGTCTAGAGCTTGTGACAGACCTATGAGTGATGTCATTCTCCGAGCACCATACAAGCTTTGAGGCACTCCTGGAAGTAACAAAAATTAAAACTATATTTACAGGTATTTATTTATTAAGAATAGATACAACAGTTTTTTTTTATATTTTTTTAACAAACGCTATTGAAGGATATCTCCAACAGTGTAGGTCTGGGACTCGAGTGTTCTAGCGGCTGTGATGATGATTGCTAACAAATAAGAAAATAAGAACATCCTGTTGATGAGAACATTCTGTTAATGAGAACATCATGTTAATGAGAACATCCTGTTGATGAGAACATTCTGTTAATGAGAACATCATGTTAATGAGAACATCATGTTAATGAGAACATCCTGTTAATGAGACCATTCTTTTAATAAGAACATCCTGTTAATAATAACAGAAGCAAACCAGCATTTTTGTTATCTATTTCTTGTCAATAAGGCCAGGCACTTACATCTAGCTCTAGAGGAAGACAAATCTAGTAACACAACTGCTTTATTAAAACTATAGAGATTATAAAAAAATATATAGAGGTCCTAAAACTTATAGCTTCACACACATCCCTTAGATCTTAAATCTATCTAAGGCATACCTCTTTTAAAAGTAAAACTGGGTAAAGATAGAACAAGGGACCATCCATCAAATCAACCCCTTGTTCCGAGACATGATAATAGTAAGCATGCTTAAAGCCATTCCGAGACGTGCATGAACTGTATTGGCAAAGCTTACAAATGACATCATTCCTCGCGCTTAGACTGCTCACGATATCAAGGGAGATAGCTCTGAGCCCTGTCAGTTTTTTGTCATTATGTCGCGCGCCATTTTTAAGTTTATTTAAGATAAGGTTTTCTTTTAAATTATTTAATATTGTAATCGTTTACACTGTTTGTATATTACTTCTAAAACAAATCTATAATTAATATTTAAGTAAGCAAGTTATTTTAGAAGACCAAATTAAATTAATAATAGTAAACGTTACATATATAAAGATGAATAAACCGAGAGAAGTGTGTTTGTTAGTATACAGATGTGGAATCCGAAATTAATCATCTATACATTAAAAAAAAGAACTATTATATTATGAATAAAAATGTGATTTAGATTCATTCTAAGCATGATTCTGAATGAGGGGCACGTGACGTCACTTATTTTGCAATTCTACATCTAGAAATGATCAAACTGAAATAAAACAGCAGTTACAAAATTAAAAATAAAGGACCATGGAAGATTTTGTATGGACCCCGTTTCCACCTGCATTCGAAACACATGTCATTTGAGGGCTCTACTATATGGATAAATATTTATTTACTATGGTGACTTTCTTCAAATTTGTGTGGTAGACCTGTTTCTCAGTAGAGTTAATTCTTACCAAATCTCCTGCCGAGACATCCCAAAATGGCTGTGTCTTCAATAATTCTAAGATCACAAGCTAGGGCCAGTTCAAATCCTTCAGCCACAGCATATCCTGTAACCGCTGCTATTGTAGGCTTGTAACATAGTGGACGACGAAGCAATCTAGCCTGGAAATAATAATATAGCCAAAGCTGAAATCTATTACTTAGGGTCTGAGAAACAAGATTTATTATTCAAAATAAGGGAGTTAACTTTATCATGTGTAGTGTATTTCTTGAGTTTGTATTATTGACCTTGGCTTGTATACTGTGTAACGTTCTATAACCTGACTTATTTATGCCTTAACAAAGATTGCAATTATTATAAAATGTTTCATTCCGTTATATCAGAAAAACATTTCCGTGGTCTAGTGGTTAAGTCCGTGGATTTAGACTCGGAGGTACCGGGTTCGATTCCTGGTTGGGATACAAAAATATTGATTAATGTAACTAAATACATTTAATTACTATTTAATTTATTTGTGATATTTCTTTCTCAAGTTTGGTACGTTGAAGACATCAACGAGCTTGCCACTTGTCATGATTGGCCTATAGTAAAGTTCGCTAAATGTGAATCCGCTTCTAAAAAAATAAATAAAAAGACTTTTTAAAAATTAAGCTAATTTATTAATACTACTAATAAGTTAGTGTAATCATATTTAGCAAGTTGGTATCATAAACTCAGAAGCAAGTATTTATCTATTTAAAAACTTTATAGAACAAAGGCAGACTTAATGACAGAATACATTCACTGACAGCCAAACCTTGGGGACAAATTTGACAATTATAGGTCCAGTCGAAATAATAATAGAATGGCATTCTTAACAACTCCATGGCTCCTTCTTACCTGAGGGATTGTTTCCAATATCTGTGCAATTTGCACAATCGTTCACCCCATTCTTATCATAATAATCAACTTTCTATCCCTCAACACTCTTCTAGCAGATATTCAGAATTATTTACTGTTACGGCTGCTCGCCAGTGGAACAAACTTCCACTGGTGATCAGGCATGCACCGTTTGTCAATATCTTCAAAAATTTGAATGCTAGCAACTGTAATCAGACACTCATGACTGACATCAGTTCCTAACACTGTGCCGGCTTGACTGTGCATGACGGCAATTCGAGCCTCATCTTTAAGCGTGTGGATACACTCTACTGATTTTGTCAGCACAAACGGTGGGTACTTCACTGCCCCGGCAGACTGGGCAAATTACCACCATCAGTCCGCCTACCACCTATTTATTGTTCTCGTTGAAAGTATGTGCCATTTGCAATGATGTCAAATGCCATTTTTTATATAAAAATAACACCGCTTGAAACAAGACTTACCTAATATTTTATTTATTGTAAAATAAATATATTGTGTATTATTGTATCTAGTACATTAGAAATTAGCTCATCACTTTTTTTTATTTATTTATAATAGTTTTATTAAACATAACTTACTGCAGCATCTTTGATAGTGTTGTATCCTTTAGATTCCACTTCGTCCATATCAAACCCTGAACAGAACGAGCCTCCTTCCCCGTTAAAAACAAGTACTTTGGCTTCGGAGTCCTTGTCAAAAGTATCTATGGCAACTGCCAACTCTTTTAAAGTCGCTTCATCCAGGCTATTCCGAGTACATGAACGGTCTATATTTAAAGTAGTCACTCCACCGTGTTTCTCCACTACTACATCTAGAATTAAAATACTCAAATAAGCGGAAAATTCATAAAATAAGTTTTAAAATAAACCATAACCTTACTCTTCTTTATATCTTCTGTTTTCTCAAGTACTTCCTCCTCTTTCGACTTCTTATTACTGCTGGACGCGTGCCGGATTGTACTCAATCTAGCAAATGATAAATAACTGGTGTTTGCTAACAGTTTTTTAATTAAAATTATCATTTTTGTTTAATACAAAACTCGAACGAAAATAATTTTAAAATGACTTTCGTTTTTTTTTTATTATGTTCTAAGATTTAAAATATTGGACAAAGAAAGAGACAAACTTATAACTATTGCTAGAACAAGGAACACGATACGGACGTAGATTAAATATATTGAAACAAATTTCAACAAATCTTAAATGTATTTTTAAAATCCAGGCATAGACGATATTTTGTTCTTTGTTAATGGGGTGTATCACTAACTTTCATCACGATAGATGGCGCATGATAGACGGTACCTAATATAACTGTCAGTTGCATAGAAAACTTGTATTTTTATTACGAAATTTATTATTTTCTGATTATTATGCCAAAGTGAGCAGCTTTTATCCAAATTTCTAAGCGAAATCAACGATATGGTGATCTCAAAATTGCCGTTCTATTAATAAAACCTTTTTTCTTTTTAAAGACGGTGTGCGCTTTCGTAATTCGTCTTTTAAGGTGGTCAGTGGTTTTAATTTTTATAACAGAATAATGTATTTTAAATTAACGTTACCTACTTTAAAAAACGAATAAGGAAAGCGCACACCCGTATTTAAAAAGAAAAAAGGTTTTATTATTAGAACGGCAATTTTGAGATCACCATATCTTTGATTTCGCTTAGAAATCTCGATTCGTACACTTAAAAGATGCTCACTTCGGCATAATATCTAGAAAATAATAAATTTCGTAATAAAAATGCAATTTTTCTATGCAACTGACAGTTATATTAGGTACCATCTATCATGCGCCATCTACCGTGATAAAAATTAGTGATCCACTCCATTATATACCTATAAACAAAACCTAATAAAAAATGTCCTAAAGATTGGCAACATTTTAAATTAATTGTCAAAACAAATTATCTCTTGCGTGTGCCGTACGATTTTTTTATTTTTCTGGCTAATTCAGAGGGGACACGTGTACTACGTTATTAAACATTTATTTTATGGGAAAACTGAGTGTTAATATAGATTCATTATATTTTTGAACAATGTCTGAGTTTAAAGACTGGTATAATAGTGTGCCGTTCTTCACAAGATACTGGCTTACTTTTACAATTGTATTAAGTTTGGTCGGCAGATTTGGTATTTTAAACCAATATCTATTATATTTGGACTTCCATTCGTTTATTTATAATTTCCACGTAAGTGTAGGCTTAGTTTTATCTAGTATAATGTTTTGGAGTTTTTTTGGAAGGAGGAATTTAAAGTGTTTGTTAGTTATTTGTTTACTCTGATAAATTAATGCTGAATCATTGTTTCCTACCTCCTAGACCTCCACTGCTGGAGATGGGCCTTATACACTTGCCAGATGGCTTAGCGAGGATTTGATGTCAAATTTTATGACAATATATTAACGATTCCACAAGTTGGTATTAGTGGAACCGGGACCAACGGCTTAACATGCTCTTTGTTCTTACAACTGAGCCACCACCGCGCAAGCACTATTAAGTTATATTACACTAGGTTTTAGATATATGGAGGCTCCCATAGTCTAGTCGTTAAGTATGTGAATTTAATTTCCATTTGATTCCTGGTCGGGACACAATAGGTAGGTAAGGCTGGTCATTCTTCATAATTAGTCTCTTCGAGACCGTTTTGCGTGACCTGGGCCCTATTAATGGAGCCAACCTATCCCCTCCAGGAAGGCCAGCAGTGTTATTCTGTTACCTAGATGCAAATGTTATATAATAAAATCTGTTAACTATATATCACGCTATTAAGGTCGATATTTTTACGGCAGCTGTTAAGTTCAAGCACTTATAGAGTTAAGAATTGAATAATATTTTGTAATTATGATGCAATCTGTGACGTAAATAACAAAACCCACTACTGGTAGGAGAGACACAATAATTTATTTGTGATATTTCTTTATTTTGGTAAGCTAGAGACATTGACAAGCTTGCCACTTGTCATGATGGGCCTGTAGTAAAGTTGGCTAAATGTAAATATGCTTCTTTAAAAAGTGTGGTTTCTGACCACATAGGAAGGAAGACAGTGATAAACTTTTTCTTTTTATACTAGGTTTAACCTGTCTTCATCAAGGTACCTATTATTTATGAGAATTAAGGAACACATCTGCTAAAGGACATTATGGTATAGTCAAATAAACCAAATTTAATCATAAAAGAATATTTAACAGACACTTAATTATCTACAAGTATGAAAGGAGATACTTGCCAACCCATCTGGCCAAATTCTCCCTTATATACATTCTATAAGGCTTATATCCAACAGTGGAGGTCTAGAATGCTGTGTTCTAAGGGCTGTAATCAGGTGGTATGAAGTTTACTAGTTCATTTAGTGCTGAATAAAGTTGTTATCACCTCTAAGGATGAACACGTCAGTTAAATCAGACGTCTCAGGTATTAAACTCACCTATGTACCTAATTTTAAGTTTTAATGCAATAAAGAATTGAAATTTAATAAAGACAGTTTATTGTACATTGGCCTAAAAAAGGTTGTTTTGTGAAAAATGGACAGCTTTTTTTGGTACAAGAGGTAGATGAATGCACAACGACGTAAATGGTTTTACAATATTTTTTTTAAATTACAGATATGGCGTCCAATTACAGCATTATTCTTCTACCCCATCACTCCATCAACTGGTTTCCATTTCCTAATCAACTGTTACTTCCTGTACAACTACTCCCAGAGACTGGAGACAAGCCTGTTTGCGGGAAAGCCAGCAGATTATTTCTATATGCTTCTGTTTAACTGGCTATGCTGTGTTCTTATTGGGTTCTTCGTCAACTTGCCTGTGAGTAGACCAATTATTATCAATAATATTTTTTTTAGCGGACTGTATCAAAAAGCGGGGTGGCGATAATCACCAACTTAGAATTCACAAATAATTGGGCAATGAACAAACAAGAGAGGAAACTGGTAAAGGATCTCACCAGATGTTCTCGGCACTATTTCGCGGCGATTTCTTCGTCGTCTTCTATGACGACTCTACAACGACTGTGCTTCGACAACTGCCGTGGCACACACAGCGGTCAGTCATATATTTCTCCTTTTTTGGTGTGCAAGTGCAGCGTGAGCGGAATGTGCAATGTAGAAAGGAACCGGCGAGAAAGAGACAGGACAAAGGTGTAACAAATTAGTACTTTGTTTATGCACTGATGAATCATAATAACACCTAACCATGCAAAATTGATCGAAATACCGCGATCAGCGCGAACAATCAACTTATAAGAGGGTTGAATGCTTTTGCATCCCTCTCTCTTGCATAATCCAATATTTTTAAAGAAATTAATGCATAATGCCGAAAAATAGGAATGGATGTCGTAGTATCAACAAGGTGCACACCAATTGATCGGAATGTCACGACCGTCAGAAATGCGGAATTACAATGCAAGGATGGGTATAGTAAAACAACTATGGTGGGGAAAGGTATGCCCATTGATACAGGCGTACACATAAAGTTACAATTTATTTTATTAATACATTACAAATAACATAATAAAAAAAAATGTAATTGATGTACATATTTATTACTTATATTTAAAGGTGTTACCGTTTAAAAAAATCCATTATTTCATAAATTATTTTGGACAGAATACTCTCGTTTTATAATATTAGTTTGGTTTAATTTTATCTTATTTTTAGTTCATAATGGATCCTATGGTACTATCGGTGCTGTACATTTGGTGCCAACTTAACAAGGATGTGGTAGTATCATTCTGGTTTGGTACGCGCTTTAAAGCAATGTACCTCCCGTGGGTTCTTCTCGCCTTCAACATGATCATGAATGGAGGGTCAGTACCGTTTTTCATAATATTTTTAACCAATTAAAAGTTTTATTTTTATTCAATGTAATGGACAAAAATAGAAGACAAACTTCTTAATTAAGAATTAAATATTAAACAAACCTAATAAAAATATAAACTATACAGATAAAAATACAAATAAAAACTTACTTAAAACTTAAACTTACAGGGGTATTTTGGAGCTAATTGGTATCATGGTGGGTCACTTGTCTTTCTTCCTGCTCTTCAAATATCCTCAAGAGTTCGGAGGTCGTGCAATCTTAAGCGCGCCTGCTATATTGTAAGTACCTATATCTTTATCGTAAACATAATAAGCAAATATCTAAATCGGTTTAGTAGTTTAGACGACGATTACATATTTGTGCCGTTTGCTGTAGAAACTCATTGCCCATGGAGTCCAAACGCAAAAAAGTTTTTAAAATACATAACACAGCGTCTTGTCGTCTCCTCTGGTGACAAGAGGACTGCGGGGTGAGGCGGAGTGCACAATCGACCGAAAACGTATCGTCAAAGATCGTTTACGTATGTCAAAAATGTCATTCCGCCTAGATTTTGACATTACTGACATACATAATCTATCTTAAACAATACGTTTTAATACGATTGTGGACTCCGCCTCACCCCGCTGGCTCTTTTTTCGCCCAAAGAATCAGTATTGCAATTCAGCAGGGAAAACTAGCCAGCGTTCTTGCCACCATTCCACGCGGACAGGACCTATATCTCTATCCTTAGTATTAATATTTATTTTATTCTATATTTTGTAAATATTTTTTTTCGTTTCATTTGTTTAAACGTAAAGTTAGAATTTAACCGACCGAATTTGACCGCCTCCGTGGTCCAGTGGTAACAAACGTTGCCGTGAAATCGGGAGGTCGTGGGTTCGATTCCCACCGGGGGCAAGTTGTACATTGTATAATTTGTCTCGGTTTGGGTATTTATATGTATAATATGTATATATTTGAAAAAAAAAAAAAAGTATAATATGTAGTTATCAACCATCTAGTTTTCGTACCATAAGCCTCGTAGCTTACCACGGAAACTAGATGGCGCTGTGTGACCTGTCTGGAAATATTAACAGACTTACAGATATATATAACTGTAGGGTAACATGTCGTGGTCAGATGATAAATCTCATATAGCATATACCCGTCCCAGGGTTCCAAGATTTTTTTTGCCAAACTTAATGAAAATCGGTTTAGTAATATAGGCGTGAAAGCGAGACAAACATACATACAGACTGACAACTCTTCGTGTTTAAGAACGTTCGTAAAATCACTGCTCTTGTGTGTTATTAGCAGTGGAATTATGTTTCGTCGCCCTTTAAAATGACACGTTTGTTTGTTCATGGCGCCACATAGTAGAGGCGCGCGCGTCGCCTTTTAAAATGGCACGTTTGTTTGTTCATGGCGCAACATAGTAGAGGCGCGCGCGTCGCCCTTTAAAATAACACGTTTGTTTGTTCATGGCGCCACATAGTAGAGGCGCGCGCGTCGCCTTTTAAAATGGCACGTTTGTTTGTTCATGGCGCAACATAGTAGAGGCGCTCGCGTCGCCCTTTAAAATGACACGTTTGTTTGTTCATGGCGCCACATAGTAGAGGCGCTCGCGTCGCCCTTTAAAATGACACGTTTGTTTGTTCATGGCGCCACATAGTAGAGGCGCTCGCGTCGCCTTTTAAAATGGCACGTTTGTTTGATCATGGCGCCACATAGTAGAGGCACTCGCGTCGCCCTTTAAAATGACACGTTTGTTTGATCATGGCGCCACATAGTAGAGGCGCGCGCGTCGCCCTTTAAAATGACACGTTTGTTTGTTCATGGCGCCACATAGTAGAGGCGCTCGCGTCGCCCTTTAAAATGACACGTTTGTTTGTTCATGGCGCCACATAGTAGAGGAGCTCGCGTCGCCCTTTAAAATGACACGTTTGTTTGATCATGGCGCCACATAGTAGAGGCGCGCGCGTCGCCCTTTAAAATGACACGTTTGTTTGTTCATGGCGCCACGTACTAGAGGCGCGCGCGTCGCCCTATAAATGTATAAATGTCTGTGAAATGACACGTTTGTTTGTTCATGGCGCCATATAGTAGAGGCGCTTAAATTTTATTAAAATCTTTGGCTCAATCCATTATTTGTATGCCCACTTTCTAACAACTTATCATTTTGATTCAGGAAGCAAATATTCCCTGATACTCGGCAGATGGGTGGTTTTGGAACTGCTCCTCAAGCTCCACCCACCGCCAGACCTGCGGGGGGGACCTTCGGGGGCCATGCTTGGGGGAGAGGACAAACTTTGGGGGGAAACTAAATGTATACTGCCCGACCAAGACAAGTAAACGCCTGCAAATGTGACCCGCACATTTCGGGTATGGATAGCAAATAATATATTGTTTCTTAAAAGTTGAGATAGGATTATTATTTTACGGACTTTGTCTCAATGTATTACAAGATATTTTTCTAAAAACTAAAGCCAAATTATCCTTCTCAAACTTGTTAAGAGGGTTGTTAAGGATTGAATCCTTCTTACTCGCACAATCCAACATTTTTGAAGATGTCTATTAACTTACTAGGAAAATTACGGACATTTTGGACGTATAATCTTGACCTGTTGCCCAATCAAATAAAACAGGAGGCTTCCTTTGTAAACCAGCCTATTGTCGGTCTCAAGCCCGAGACATCATTCTTGCAATCTCTCTTTCCCACACACGATGGACCCTCTTTGAATTATATTTTACTTATAACAAATCATTATTAATTTTTCATTCATCACAGCCTTCTACAACACAGCGTCCTAGACCTCCACTGCTGGAGATGGGCCTTCCAGAACATATATCTGGAGAATTTGGCCTACACTCGCCACGCTGGCCAGACAGGTTGGCGAGAATCTCATGTCAATTTTTAATAACATTTTATACAAGTTGGTATTAGTGGAACTGAGACCGACGGCTGGCGAACGGTGCTGAAAAGGAAGATAAATTTCTAAGCATTCCATGGATTCACCGTGCGGGTGCCGGGTCCATCGTGTCTCGGGCTTGCGACCGACAATAGGCTGGTTTAACAAAAAGAGGCCTCCCTTTTTTATTTTATTGCGCTCCCTACCCAACCAAATACTGTATGATTCCGTTAATGCCGTCTTGGAAGCTCGTTCCATAAATGCATTGACGGCAGACCTCCTTAGGCCCAATTCTTTCAGTACTTTTGCTGGAACTCCTCTCGCACCAACTTGTAGATCTATGACTGCAGTACGTAAGAATAGTGTATTTCTCATTGGTACATGCTGGGGGGGTGTGAACCGACCTTTGTAGGGCTATAAGGAAAGCATTCTAACAACTGAGCCATCACCGCGCTTTTATTAATATATCTCTAAAAAAAGATTGCCCAAAACCAGGCCCCAACTTTTTTGCAGCGTGCCTCAACTAAATACAATTCAATAATAATAACAATTAATTGTTTTTTTTTAAATTTAATTACATCTCTTTTAACCCAGCATTAAAATATAATTTAATTAAATAGTCAATTGATTAAGATTTATGTATGAAATAGTTACAAAGCACTATTTATATGATTCTTTATTATGATCCGATACTTTATTATAGATAAAACATTGGACTTCGAATCGGCGGGATCGAAACTATGTAATTATTAACGTAAAAAAAAGATTTTGTCTATTGTTGTTATGCTAGGGTAAAATAAATAAAATTAATTACAGATTATGAAAACACAATTTTTAACTATCAAATAAAAAAAGAATCATTATGACACGAGAACATTTTATTGGGCACATTTCTCTAAGAAAAATGCACATTCTCATTTAATGTCCGTATTTTTATTCCATAGTAAGTTAATAGACATTTCTTAGAAGTAATTTGAGACTTGCGAGAGGGATGCTTTAAACAAACCCTCTTAATAATAAATCAATAAAATTATTTTAGATTAGATAAATTAGGAAATAATTTTAAATAATATATAATATTTTAAAAGATACTTGTTGTATCTGAAAATTGCTTAATATTTTAATTAATAATGTTTTACTTCAGAATAAATTGTGCATTTATCATTGACTTGCTGTTATTTTTTAGATTTAGGGCTTGATAATATTCCCTAGTAGCTTTCTTGTTCACGTAAGTGGCCCATACAAACTAGAAAGCCTCTGGCTAATGAAAGTAGATAATCGAATTATTTGTAAATTTTCAAATGGCAACACTATTGTGACAGTGTATATCAAGAAACATAATACAAGAAGAAGCGTAACTCCATAGAAGAAAAGTGTTCTAATTTTAGTAGCGCTACGACGGTTTCCCACCGAACTAGAATTGGCGGAAAATATAAAAATTCTTTATTTGTTTTTTTTTGTACTTTTTGTTAATTAAAGCATCCTTAATAATTGATCAATTTATTATTTTCGATAGATACTATGAAAAAAAAATCAACAAAAGTATAAATTTGTTGAATAAAATTAATAGTAGATTGATTATTAAAAATAGCGGAATAGATACGTAAATAATATAAACACAAATCATATTTGTAATTTATTTATTTCTTGGAGTTCTCACTAACGACTTTCACATGTCTATTATTTTGAAAATATTTGATTTATTAAAAGTGGAGTCCGAAAGATATTGTTTGACATGATGTCCAAATTCTAAGAAAAATAATCTGCATTGAACCAAAAACAAGTTTGTGTGGTGTTGAATTTCTTAGGTTAGTATGATTTATTATTTTAATACTTGTAACAAATAATATTTCCAGTGAGTATTTCACTTTCGTTTTTATTTTCTTGCTGTATAGTGTAATCAAGTAAGTTATCCACATATTTTATCAAACTTTAAGGGATACCATACTATTTTTTTTTTATTTGCCGCGCTTTTGTGTTATTATATACTTTCATTAGACAGACCGTACACTTTGCTATTAAAAAAAAAAAACAAATTGATTATTTTTCATGCCGAATGCAAGCTACATGAACACGGCCCTGGAACTAACAAGTAGACAATCTAGAATTATATTTAGACAATTTTACTGAAATTATTTAACAACAAATGTTAACTGTTGGGTAGATATATGTATGATATGTTGTATGGTTTTAAATCAATGTAAATAAATCTGTTTAAACAATATTTGTGCATTTTATTTATAAGTAATTACAATAAAGTTACAGGTCGCGCGATTAAAGATGAGACAACAACGCATTGACAAATTATTTATATGTATAGTAAAGTATCATCACGATCGTGTCCCTTTCAGGGTGGTCAGAAACCATGCTTATAAATAAGCGGATTCACATTTAGCCAACTTTACTATAGGACAATCATGACAAGTGGCAAGCTCGTCGATGTCTCCAGCGTACCAAACTCGAGAAATATCACAAATAAATTAAATGTATTTATTTACATTAATAAATATTATTGTGTCCCGACCAGGAATCGAACCTGGTACCTCCGAGTCTAAATCCACGGACTTAACCACCGCGGACCACGGAGGCAGTTTATATTATTTATATTAACTAGAACAAAAAGGTGAGGGTACCTCCGATCCACGGTCTTACTGCTAGACCACGAAAGCAGTTTGCACCTATAGTAAGCACCTATGACAGTGAAAATATGTCTAAAATGTCGTGCATATATGGATATTGTGAGAAAGAAAACGCAAAAATCACAACAAAATGATTTAACTACCTAAAAACGTTTATTTTTATATTTAATACACTAAATAATTAATGGTGTCCAGATTTTTGTTCTTCCTTGCCGTATTGGGCTTCCCAGATTTGGATGAATTCCTTCTTCCGTTGTTCTCTACGTTTGAAATATTCCGGATATTGTGCCTTTTCTAGGGGATGCCAATAGTCCAAGACCCAATCTGGAGGGGTCACCACACGACCATAGGCAACACCGCCAGGGCTTTTAGCGACTGAAATTTAAAAAAATATAGGACTTTAATTCGTTTTAAGTCGTTCGACTTGGCGTTTGTCTAGCAGATATTTTCCTAAGGTGGGTTGAAAATTAATTTCCTTGACCACAAAATATTAATAACAGATGGTTTTTTATTTTAAAACTCAAGAAAAAAATTATATAAAAAAAAATTGACAATAATATTTTTCAGTATAAAATAAATAATTTCTGGGGTCGTCAAATTGTCTATTAATATTTAATATAACCCCTCTCCAATCTGCCTGGCCAGCATGACAGGAGTAGACCAAATTTTTTCCCTTCAGCAGTGCAGGAGACTACTCTCTTCTGTGATGATAAAAAAATTATACTTTACATTTCTTAGGGATAGGATGTTGTGTGAGAAAGAGCTCTTCTTCTCCATCCTTCAGAGCCTGCACGGCCTTCCTCATGTCTGTCTCCTTGGCATTCTTGTTGAAACGGTCCCGCAGGAGCACAGCCTTATAACGGTAGATTTGTCTAAAATGTAATAGAAATAATATAAATTTAGAAACATTGTTGCTGAGCAGTCCAGGAGGAATAGGCTCCCCATGAGACATCACTCTTAACCGCTTCTGTTTTTGAGAACCGGGAATTTCGGTACTTTTTCGTAAGGGAACCAGTATTTCCCGGTTCTTTTGGTAGTACTTGTATCATAATTTATATCATAAAGCAAGTAGGCCAAATTCTCCAGATATATATTTTGGAAGGCCCATCTCCAACAGTGGAGGTCTAGGGGCTGTAATGATGATGATGAAGTCATCATCATTAGCCTGTGTCTCTCCACTGCTGGATATAGGCCTCCCATAGAAGTAATCTTCCTTGGACGGAAACATATACCTATCAATAGGTACCTTACCTACATTTAAATTATCTTAAACATTTTTCAAAGAAAACAATCAAACTTCAAAAGATATATAATGAGAAAGTTGTGGGTGAAAGAGGCTCTGGCAGACCGAGACTCACATATCACGATCAAATAAATAAAACACTGGCTGAAGGTACATAAAAAAGCTTTTGTAACAAAAGGGCATGTATGAAGAGGTTGATGAATGTTGACGAAGCGAAAGAGGTATATCATGATTGAGTCAAGTGGCGCTCAATTGTCTCTGCATACACCGCAAGGGATCTGGGGTGAGGATATGTATAGTATGTATGAAACTTTATTAACAAACAATAAATAAACATAATATGGTTTCCAAAGGAGGCCTCCTTTTTTATTTTATTGCACAACAAGTTTCTGACCAGCCACCATTCTACTCCTATTATCCCTACTCAACCAAATAGCTCTTTTCACAAATGTATTTAGGCCTACCAATCGTTTCAGTAAGTGGTGCAAAGATTTTGATGGAACTCCTCTAGATAACTTTCCAAAAATGGAAAAAATGTTCTTATTAAGGTGTCATATTAACATAGAAAATTAACATAATTAAGTTTAATAATGCAAAAGTAGTAACATTACGATTTTACACAGTATATGTTCAGGAACAAATTGGTACAAAGGGAATTCCAGCAAATCTTTGCACCGCTTACTGAAAGAATTGGGCCTAAGCAGGTTGGCCCTTAATACATTAATGGAAATTCTTCTTTGTACACCAGCCTATAGTTGCAAGCCCAAGACATCATTATTTTCGTCTCTTTCCCACACACAATGCAAGATGAATCCATGAAATGCTAAGAAATTTATGTTCTTATTTTACAGCACTTGGAAATTTAATAAACTAAAATTTTCAGATAGGACATTATACAGTTGATATGTTATTATGCAGGCACAAATTTCTTAGCAATTGGTAGATTTACCATGCAGCTGCCAGGTTCATTGTGTGTGAGGAAATGAGAAGGAAGAGTTGTGACCAACATGATGCTAATTCTGTCTTTGAAACTCGTCCAAATATCCTGACTTAATACCATTCCGTGGGAATCAAATATTCCAAAAGACCACAACATGAAGTCGAATAAATATTATGATCTCACAGAAGAAATGATCAGGAACGGGTTCAAGACTCAGCTTTACGCAGTGGAAGTTGGTGCAAGAGGAGTTCCAGCAAAATCTTTGCATCACTTACTGAAAGAATTGGGCCTAAGCAGGTCTGCCGTCAATACATTTATGGAACGAGCTTCCAAGACGGCATTAACGGAATCATACAGTATTTGGTTGGGTAGGGAGAGAAGTAGAATGGTGGATGGTGAGCGTATTATCGTGCAATAGAAAAAAAAGGAGGCCTCCTTTTCTTAAACCAGCCAATTTTCGGTCGCAATCCCGAGACACCATTCTTCTCATCTCTTACCCACACACGATGGACCCGGCACCCGCACGGTGAATCCATGGAATGCTTAGAAATATGTCTTCTCTTTAAAGATAAGTGCTGAGTCTTAAAATATAATTTCTTCTGTGAGAATATACCACCTAACTTTAACCTAAGGAAATGTGCAAACTTTTAGAGCATTGCTTTAATGATTTTTATCTCCCAAAGTTTAAGAATATTGTCAAATCAGTGCTAAAGTAATATCGATTTGAAATGTATTTTTTGGACTTATTCTAGGCTCTTTTGTCTCAATTTTGATATAACCAGGCAATATAATAGATTATTGTTGTTAAATGCAGGATTATTATGCTAAAACACAGCTTTAAAAGCCAAAAATAAGCAATTTTAAATATCAATAATGGATCAACAAGCATTTTCATTACGTAACTTTAACAACAAGTTGAAATGCTAAACTATTCGTGTTTAGACTAATAAATATACTAACCGCTTATCACAATACGATTCTATATTGCGTAAAGCTCGTTTATAAAGGCTGCAAACTCGTTGAGCGTGCGTAGATAAACCCAACACGGGAACATTCGCCATTTTTATTTTGACAGCTTTGACGTAACGGAACTGACAATAATAGCTTACGTTTAGAAATAAACTTTTTTATATTTCCATGTACAATGCGTGTTGTCGTTAAACTTAGCACTAGCTTAATTTAAAAAAACACCCTATGTACATAAAAAAAAAATTAACCGGCAATACTTAAGAACGCGGCTTTGACACTAATAGACAACGTTCAGAAATAATACAAAATTCTTTTTGTACATTGAATTTTTATATTAAGTGTGTGTCTTGCTAGTTCAATAAGAACACACAATGCATATATATATGTGTATTTTGCACAGAGTTAAGGAAGCAGAGACAACATATTATTTAGTCGTATAACCATATAAGTTGCGCTTACTCATTCTCATCGCAAAGATCATATAGCTATCTCACTTCCTCAGTTCACATACACACTGCATAAACGAGCAACCGTGGCATTTTTTCATTGAAACCATAGACTACAAGGCAATTGACAGACAATAAAGTAACAACAGCGAACTCAACCATCTCGACTTATTATTGTGATTATTCATTATTTAACTAAAATTACATCTTGAAAATTTTACTAAATCATGGTCTAGTGTAGTGCTTATATGTGCGACAGTGCAAAACATAAAAAAGTGCTAGGAATAACCTTCCACAAGTAAGTTTTAAATGTTGACACCATGCATTCAAACACATAATTCAATAAAATTAGTGATTATTCTTGTAATTTCAAAATATGTGAGAGACAGAAGATATATTTCATTGTATTCTAACGAAATTAAAATAATAATCTTACAATTTTTGTTGCTTTATTAGAGAAAAACGTTAAAATTGTTGCAAAACAACAACATTGACAGTTCCATCAACACAGGGTCGGATTTGTAAAATTAATAATTTTTATTTTATTTTTTTACCGTTTTATTGTTGTGACCGCCTCCGTGGTCTAGTGGTAAATCCTATGGAATTGTATCCACAGAGTGCCCGCAGTGCGTAGATTCGATTCGTACCCAAGGCCAAAAATATATTTACGTTTTTCGCTTAGGTTGTCTGGGTGTCCATACTAATATTATAAACGTGAAAAAAGCTTTTTATGTATGTGTGTATGTAAGTTTGTCCGTCTTTCACGCCTCTATTTATCATCACAGCCCTTAGAATACAGAGACCTAGACCTCCACTATTGGAGATGGGTCTTCCAGAAATATTTCTGGAGAATTCGGCCTACACACGCCACGCTGGCCAGACGGATTGGCGAGGGTCTCATGTAAATTTTAATGACAATTTCTTAACGATTTCACAAGTTGGTATTAGTAGAACCGGGTTAATTAGTAAAAAAGGTTGTTTTTTTTTTTTTTTAAATATTTCCAGACAAGTCACACAGCGCCATCTAATTTCCGTGGTAAGCTATGAGGCTTGTGTTACGGAAACTAGATGGTTGATAAACTACATATTATACTTTTTTTTTTTTTGTAAATATATACATATAAACACCCAGACCGAGACAAATTATACAATGTACAACTTGCCCCCGGTGGGAATCGAACCCACGACCTCCCGAGTTCACGGCAACGTTTGTTACCACTAGACCACGGCTTAAAGTGCTCTCCAAGGCACGGGAACGGTGGTGTTGTAAATCTGACTAATGTATGCAAGAAAAGTGTATTTCTCATTGGTACATGCCGGGGTTCAAACCGACCTTTTTTGGATTTTAGGGAATGCATTCTATCAACCGAGCTACCTTTTTGGCCTTTTTGGTTTGGTTTCTGTCATTTCTAGTACTCAAACCTCAGTTGCTCCAGTAGAGACTTTTGATCCATATAAGAAACAGGATCGATCGGCATAAAAACAAAAGTTTTTGCTGACTAGATTTTTCCAAAATCTGTGAATGAAGTTCAGAATATCTCAAAAAGTTATGGATGGTCTCCTAGGAACGTTTTCCTGTAACTATAACGGTTAAGATATTTGCCCTTACTGTCCCGTCTCAAAACTCCACCTTGTATAGATACAATACTTAGATTTATTTCATACTTACAAAACATTTATGGAAGTTAAGTTATAAAACAATAATTATTATTTATTTTTCAGAATAATATGAGAGCGGTAAAAAAAAAGTACTTTTTTGGATAAAAGAAAAGAGACATGTTTGAAATTTTAAATAGGGTATAAACATTACAGAAAACTCCAAGCAACTTCAACCGCATTACCATCCGGTTGTCTCGTCATAATTTTTACGTTCCCCCCCCGACCATTTAGGGCCCATTCGGCCGGTACAGAGGGGTTCGGTATCTCTTCGAGACCCAGATACCACTCGCCATCCGGTCCAAAATTAGCGTGCCATTGCTTTGAATAATATATGTAAGAAAATATAAATAAACGATTTTATTATATTATGTTGTATTTTTTAAAAAACCATATAGCTAAAAATACTCATTTCATTATTTTAATCGTAGAACACAAAACCTATCTTCCGAAGTGGGCTTTATACACTGATTCAGGACGGATTTGTGAGCGATATGCATAATTATACTTATATAATAATATTTTGACATTTCGCAAATGAGTCCGGTCCTGTCTTCTGTATTAGTGTGCGAACATTACTTGTGTGTGAGAAATGCCACGCTTTGACCGCAGTTAGATCACCTCTGCTTCCCTATCTCTGTGGTATTTTGCATTAGCAAGTGCTTTTGACTAAAAAAATCGGTCGATATTAAAATACGTAGCATCTCTATCTCTATATAATCTGTGATTAGAATAGAGTGTGAAGTATTAAATTTGCAATGTCGTTTTTTATTAATTTAGGGAAATAAACACAAATATTAGTTTCTTATATTCATATTACAACATTGATAAATAATTGCATAACACTGTTACACGCGAGAGGGCTCAATAAGCACTGCCTTACTGACCTTCATTTTCAACCGTAATGATACTTCACAACTGGTACAAGGTTGTTAATTTAACAAACTTATGAAATTGTCATCATTTAACATTTAAAAAATTATGTTATTTTCTATATCTAATAATATAATATAAAAAATAGGATATAAATTAAAATGGTCCTTCAAACTGTATTTAATAATTGTTTGACGATTTCAACTATCCGCTATAAAGATTTTGACACCCCGAAATAGATTTTATTTCTGCAATATTATATTACATTATAACATTGTTAATGCTACTTAAAACTAGATTTAGAATGCAATTATAATCTAGATATTATTGAGGTCAGTGAAAGTTAGAAGCGAGATGACGGAACGAACACGCAAATAATCAAACATTCTATAAATAAATTTAGCGGGAAATTAATAATATTTTCTTAGTAATATTTCTTTTTATCAAGTAATATTATAATCTGACTGCTTCCGTGGTCGTAGCAGCTAAGTCCGTGGATTCAGACGTGGAGGTACCGGGCTCGATTCTTCCTGGTCCCTGGACCTCATGACAAGTGGCAAGCTCGTCGATGTCTCTACCAGACTCGAGAAATTCAGAAATGTCACATTTGTATTCGACTTTTCGAGTCGTTCGACTTAGCGTTTGTCTATGGTTTTCATACATTTATACGCTTTCAAGTGGAACATAGCATTTGTGTTCAAACCCATCTTCATCTTCTTACGGTGCCATCTCCTATCGGAGGTCGGCTATCATTAAGGCGATTTTGATTTTGTTGGCCACTGTCCGGAACAAGGATCTGGTGCTTATCCCGAACCACTCCTTGAGGTTCTTGAGCCAGGAAGTGCGTGTTCTCCCCGGTCTTCTGGAGCCTTGTATCTTTCCTTCATGACAAGCTGCAGCAATATACCGAAACATACATACAGGTGTGGCGATAAATAGGTGGTCAGCTCAGATGTCAGTCAAGTCCAGTCAGATGGGCATTCCATAACATATTTCTGGAGAATTTGACCTTCCGTCATGCTGGCCAGACGGGTTGGCGGTTGTGAAACTTTAATGACAATTTAATAACAATTCCACTAGTTATATTAGTGGAACCGGCAAGGAGACGGCTTAACGTGCTCTCCGAGCTTAACGGGAACGGTAGTATCATCACGACCATTTCCCTTGCGGGGTAGTCAGAAACCACGCTTATATATAAGCGGATTTTACTATAGGCCAATCATGACAAGTGGCAAGCTCGTCGATGTCTCCAGCGTACCAAACTCGAGAAATATCACAAATAAATTAAATGTATTTATATACATTAATAAATATTTTTGTGTCCCGACCAGGAATCGAACCCAGTACCCTCCGAGTCTAAATCCACGGACTTAACCGCTAGACCACGGAGGCAGTTCGTTGACGGGAACGGTGGTGTTGTAAATCTATGACAAATGAACGTAAAAAACGTTTGCGTAAGTATGATCATGTTTCCGAATTTCGTAAAGAGTTAAAGTGGCTCAATATCCGTAATAATCGCAGGTCTGGCATAGTCTTTCGTTTCTATACAACATTCTTTATAATCCTAATGCACCCCCTTACCTAAAAGATCGTTTCCAATTCCTATGTGACTCTCACATCCTTTCACTTCGTTCTTCCCATAATAACCTACTTAAAATACCTCCCCACTCTTCCAGCAGATATTCAGTTTCCTTTACAGTATCTGCAGCTCGCCAGTAGAACAGACTTCCTTTAATTATCAGACAGGCACCATCTCTTAGAATATTTAAAGATAAGCTATACACATACTTATTTCACAAGCAGAATAAGTCGCCATAACTCACTTATTATATGCGTATATGTATATATTTTATATTTATTTGTTTATGTAGAACATTTATTTATATATAAGTACTATATGTTTGTAAGTAATGTGTGTTTTATATAGTAATAAATAATTTCGACTATCATTTTTCTCCTGCTGCACCCGCTTATTACATATCTCAGTCACAAAGGTTAGTTGGTAGAAAAAGCATTCACGGCATTAAGCTCGCCTATGTACGTGCACTTGTTTTGGTTTCGTACAAAAAAAATATTATTATTATTATAAAAGTGTATTTAACTGCCTCCATGTAACACGCGGATGGATCAGACGCGGAGTTACAATTTATTTTTATTGAGTTATAATTTATTTGTGATATTTCTTGAGATTGTCATTTACAAGATGATTAAATGTGAGTTGTTTTATAATTTAAAAAAAAAGTAGTGCTTCTGACCATCCTGTTAGGTCGTGTTGATACTTAACTTTTCGAAAAGTTTATTTTATCGTTTGGAACCGTGACCTTTAAGGATTTTAATAATCAATTACAGGAAATATATTGTGGTGCCTGCACTATTCACTTCCTAGTGTTCTAGCCCAAAAAGGCGCAGATTAAATAAGTAATTTAGAGCCTAATGTTTCATTGTCCATTGAAAACAATGATGAATTTTATGCAACGGTCGACGAAAGATCAAGCTTAGTGTTGGACGAACATTCGCCTAAGACGGTTGGGTAAAGGCTGTGCCGGAACGCCATCGAAAAAGTGAAATTGAAACAAGTGAAACTCGTGATACTTCTACAATTTAAAAAGTGCTACAATTATTATTTTTAAATAAAATAAATACTAATTAGTGATTGAAGTTTTTTTTTTTTAAATCGGTAAGTTTTTTATCTCTTACGATAAAAATTAAGCAAAAGTTTGGAAACTCTCAAGGCAGACCACTTATTCGATGTGAAAAGGTTAAAAGCCGAATGTCAAAAGGTTTGGAATAACTAAGTTTTTTTTTTAAGTGTCTTTAAAGGACATTGTACAGAATACATCAGCCCTAAACATGTAATTTATTTACATAATATATGTTCATAACCGAGTTGGGGATCATCAAATTCCAAGTGTTGCAAAATTTTATGCATTTCCAGGAGTAATTCACGTCAATATCGCCCAAACACGAAGGGTATACGGGAGTTCACAGCGCGGGAAAACCGCAAAAAATAAAGTGTAACTTCTGCCCCATATATACGTATCGTATAGTGTAAAATTTGTCGTTTTCCATAAATATTCACAACGTAGCATATTATTTAACAAATTAACACCACTTTTGACTAACAATATCCACAGTAAACTAATTTACAAAACGAAAAACTTGGACTTGACATGTCCACGCAAAATGGCGGGAAGAACTCCCCTAAGTTTTAGTATTGGAATTAAAATTGGCATATTTATCTAGCGTTACAATAATAGTCTACGATAAGTAGGGTTCAGAACCGGGAAATCCAGATCTCGAATGTACCGGGATTTCCCGGGTATCAGTTCAGTAAATAGGAACCGGGAAATTAAATTTGTTTTCTTGTTCTTTCGGAAATTTTATTATAATTACGTGATTCAAACTTACTCTTATGTCTTTTAATCATATTTCTTGACTATTCAAAATGAGATATAATGTTTTTTTTTTTTTTTTTTTTTTTTATACTAGCACGACATGTGACCTTGGGCCCACCTGATGGTAAGTGGCGCGCAAGGTCCATGAATGTTAGCAACTGAAGTCAGATACTCGTAACTGCCATCAGTCCCTAACACTATGCCGGCTTGACTAGATGCTTTTTCACACTTCGCTTGAAGGACTCCAAATTATAGGAAAGTGGAAACACAGAGGCTGGAAGAGCATTCCACATCTTTATCGTACGACAGATGTATGAGTCCCCAAATTTATATGTACGCGAAGGGATGGTGACTACGGTATGTGGGTGCATATTCTGACCTGTGCGTGTGGTTCGGTTGCGGAATGGAGAGGGAGGGATTAGGTTATAGAGTTCTTCGGAGCACTCACCATAGTATAGCCGGTAGAACACGCTCAGAGAAGCCACATTTCGGCGAAGCTGCAGGGATTCGAGAGTTCCAGATGACCTTGTGGTCACCCAATGGTAAGTGGCGCGCGAGGTCCATGAATGTTGATACACTTTACTGGGTTTATCAGCACGAACGGTGGATACTTCCCCGCCTCGGCAGACTGGGCAAATTACCACCATCAGTCTGCCTACCACCTATTAGGGTTAAATAGTTTTATTTTGATTGTTTTCTTTGAAAAATGATTAAGATAATATTAATTTAGTTAAGGTATCTATTGATAGGTATATGTTTCCGTCCAAGGAAGATGACTTCTTATTTTTTACCATTATACTTACTTAACACTTAACACTTTTACTAATTTATAATTACTAGGTACTAGTTAGATATGAGAAGACTGCGTGATTAAGTACTGTTTGATTCTAATGTATTTTTTTGGAATTACTTAAAAGTTACAATAAAAACTACATAAATATTTATTAGTGTTCTACTTTTGAAGCATAACACTTGTTTAATATAATTATGTATATCAAAACTACCAAGAACCGTAAATACCGAAAGAACCGGGAACGCCGGTTCCATTACGAAAAAGTAACAAAATTCCCGGTTCTGATAAGGCTTTTATAGCTTAGGTTAGATGTTTTGACATTCGGCAAATAGGGATGGCTGTAAGGAACGACCATCTTTGCCTTTACAACAAAAAAAAAAATATGGTAGAGTCGTAATTTATAATTGAATCTATAAAAAAGCATTATTTATTTTATTTTGGCTACTTCCCTACGGATCCGTAGATTTAAACTCGGAGGTTACGGGTTCGATTCCTGGTCACAATAATATTATTTAATTAAAATTAATTAATATTTTATTTATTTGTAATATTTCTCGAGTTTTGTACGCTGGAGACGTCGATGGCTGGCCACTTGTCATGATTGGCCTATAGAAAAGTTGGCTAAATGTGAATCCGCTTTTTTATAAGTATGGTTTCTGAGCACCCTGATGTCTAGCGTAAATAAATTATTTTTATGTTCTGCGTTTACATCAATGGTCTTAACCGCTGAATAATTATCATAAAATAAAAGAGATTGTTACTAAATCAAATGTATATCATTAGCAAAGAGAGAGAGAGAGAGAGAGAAAGCCTTAGATTGAAGGTTCTAGGAAAGGTACAATTGACATGCTAAATATAATATCGAAGTAGCCTAGGTATAGTTTATATGTAATCGAATCACGTAGGCTTGTCTTAACACTCTGATTTATTCGAAGTAAAACTAAGAGTTTATAAAAGTTAGTTTTCAAATGTTTTTAAATGCAAATCTATAGTTTATAAAAAAAACCTGCGATAGCGATATTGCCGATTAATATAATATTTTATATTTTACATAAATAGTTTGACTTGGACATCGCATGAAAAAACACAATGTAACTCACAAGTAATACATACAAATGTATTATATTAAATAAGATTGATCATGTCAGGCCGAGGCCAATATGGGTAGGAAACGCTACTCTCGAAGTTGTGCAAAATTACGTCTACCTCGGGCAGACTATCCAATTAGGAGCAGCCAACATCAGCAAAGAAGCCGACAGACGCATTCAGCTAGGATGGGCGGCATTCGGGAAACTCCGGCACATCCTCTCATCGTCTATACCACAATGCTTAAAGACTAAGGTCTTTAACCAGTGCGTCCTCCCGGTAATGTCGTACGGAGCAGAGACGTGGACACTAACAGTGGTTCTGGTCCATAAATTCAAGGTAGCTCAGCGAGCCATGGAAAGAGCTATGCTAGGTATATCTCTAATGGATAGAATTCGAAACTTTGATTCGTCAGAGAACGAAAGTTACTGACATAGCTTTTAAAATTAGCAAGCTGAAGTGGCAATGGGCCGGACACATCTGCCGCAGAACCGACGATCGATGGGGCAAACGGGTTATAGATCGGAGACCACGTACGGGAAGACGCAGAGTGGGACGACCCACCGCCAGATGGACAGATGAGAAGAAGGTCGCTGGTGGGGGTTGGATGAGGATAGCGAAAGATTGCGTTAAATGGCGAGCCTTGGGGGAGGCTTACATCCAGCAGTGAAGAGATACAGGCTGATGATGATGATGAAATAAGATTGTTTAATAAATTGTGTTATTGGGGGAAAAAAAAAACTTAAAAATATCTTTACGAATCCATGAAATTTAAAAAGCTCTATACTGACAGATGCACAGCACTGTTGATTTTTTAGGTTAATTTAAATCACGTATTTGCAACAAGATTTCCTAATTAATCATGACTCAATCGACAATCAAACGAGCTCAAGATGGCTTTGTGGAATACATAATTAATTAGCTAATGTAACTACAAAAGGCAAACGTAATCGGTAACATAATATTTTAGTAGTTTAAAAATAATCCAACTTTTAAGCGACCTAGTCCAGGTAACTGCCTTCGTGGTCTAGCGGAAGTCTGTGGATTTAGACTCGGAGGTACCGGGTTCGATTCCTGGTCGGGACACAAAAATATATTAATAAATGTAAATAAATACATTTAATTAATATTAAATTTATTTGTGATATTTCTCGAGTTTGGTACGCTGGAGACATCGACGAGCTTGCCACTTGTCATGATTGGCCTATAGTAAAGTTGGCTAAATGTGAATCCGCTTATTTATAAGCGTGGTTTCTGACCACCCCGAAAGGGAAACGGTCGTGATGATACTTTATTTTTTTTTAGTCCAGGTAACTGAATCCTTCCTTAGTGGCATTTGCTTATTCCCCCGAGTTCCCATTTAAATTTATGTATTTAAGTGACGAAATACCACTAACCCTGTGTTTGACTTGTCGCTTTGAACGCTTTTTATTACCCGAATGCGCGACGCAAAGAAGGCAAAATGCCGCCCCCGCCCTCGTTTATTATTTTAGCATTATCATTTTTTTTTTTTAATAAAAAAATATTTTTTAATTAGTATAGCACAGGACAGGGTCTCTAATAAAACGTAAGATTAAAAACAAAAAACAATTATATTATTGTAATACACGAATTACAATTTTACTTTTGTTCTGCGAACAAATCTAATGTGAGTGCATTTCACTTGCCCACTACACGTATGCGATTCCTGCGGGCGAGCTCCGCACCGTCGCTGACCTATGCTTATGCGCCCCGCAAAATAATTTATATGCTTCAAGTACTAGACGTTTCTGTGGGCCCCGGCTTGCCCCCCCCCTAGATCCGGGGCGGCCTTTGTGGCACAGTGGAGTCCAAACGCGTTGACGGATTTTGATGATTCTCACGTCAATCCATTCGTCTTCATCACGCGAGTGTTTTTTTTTATAAATAGTTAATAAATATTTCCAGACAGGTCACACAGCGCCATCTAATTTCCGTGGTAAGCTGCGAGGCTTGTGTTACGGAAACTAGATGGTTGATAAACTACATATTATACTTTTTTTTTTGTAAATATATACATATTATACATATAAACACCCAGACCGAGACAAATTATACAATGTACAACTTGCCCCCGGTGGGAATCAAACCCACGACCTCCCGAGTTGACGACAACGTTTGTTACCACTACACCACGGAGGCGACATAGATGAAGATATGACATAATTTTTTGTTAAGGCGACAACTAGACGCCATATTGTGGAAAATAATAAAAAAAAATGTCGATGAACTATATTGAGTGTTACATTTTTCCAAAAAGTTTCCAAATTGCCGCAGGAACTCAAATACACTCAAAATAGTCATCCGGTTGCTTTTACCAGACTGAAATTACGCACCATTGCCTTGAATTCAATTTTAATTATGCATATTGCATTAAATAAATCGTTATCATTTTGATTTTAAACTTATGTCTAAGTGTGTCACAGTCAAAGACACATTTGTACTATCCGGCGTTTGACGTTAGGTGCGTGTGTAAAATTACATCTTGCCAAGGTTTGCGAAACACTGACACATGCACCAAGCTGTTACGTGATAACCTGATAAATAACTTCAGTATAAGGGTGTGTTTCCACTTAAATAAATAGGTACAGTCGATCAAAAAAGTGTTCTACCACCTTATGGTTGAGATTTATATATTTGCACGTCAATAAAAATAAGGTTGATTTACCCTTGAAACTAGTACGGTCATTCGACCCTAGCAATATTTGAATTACAAAGGAAGGTTTATCAAAACTAATAAACCACTTTCTTTGTCCAGTATACATAGATATTAGCCTATAATAAATTTCATATTTTTTGAGAGCGCGACATTTCTGTCATGATTTGTATCTATAAAAGTATCAGTATCATCACGACTGTTTTCCTTTCGGGGTGGTCAGAAACCACGCTTATGAATAAGCGGATTCACATTTAGCCAACTTTACTATAGGCCAATCATGACAAGTGGCAAGCTCGTCGATGTCTCCAGCGTACCAAACTCGAGAAATATGACAAATAAATTAAATATTAATTAAAATTATTTTTATTTACATTAATAAATATTTTTGTGTCCCGACAAGGAATCGAACCCGGTGCCTCCAAGTCTAAATCCACGGACTTGACCGCTAAACCACGGAGGCAGTTTATTAGTTGGATCTATAAATAAGCTTAAATAACTTTAATATATATTTTTTTTAATACTAAGCACGACATATGACATCGCGCCCACCTAAGACGTGAGGTCCAAGAATGGGCCTAACTGAACGCCAGCCTCAGACGACCGACATCACTCTCTACCACTATGCCGGCCTATTAAGATGCTTTTTCACACTTCATTTGAAGGACTCCAGGTTATAGGAATGAGGAATAAGTGAGAGTAAGAAAAGGAATTGAAATTCGTCAGAGAACCAAAGTTACTGACATAGCATTCTAAATTAGCAAGCTGAAGTGGCAATGGGCCGGACACATCTGCCGCAGAACCGACGACCGATGGGGCAAACGGGTTCTGGAGTGGACACCACGTACGGGACGACGCAGAGTGGGACGACCCCCCGCCAGATGGACGGATGACCTAAGGAGGGTCGCTGGTGGGGGTTGGATGAGGATTGCAAAAGACCGCGTGCAGTGGCGAGCCTTGGGGGAGGCCTATATCCAGCAGTGGAGAGACACAGGCTGATGATGAAGAAAAGGAATTGGCTGGGAGAGCATTTCACATCTTCAGTGTGCAATAGATGTAAGAGTCTCCAAATTTATATTTGATAGTGGCTACGGTACGGGAGTGCATATTTAAGCCCGTGCGCGTGCTTTGGTTGCGGAATAGAGAAGAAGGGATAAGGTTGTGGAACTCTTCAGAACACTTAACGTAGTATAGCTTGAGAACACGCTCAGGGAGGCTGCATCTCGTCGAAGCTGCAGCGATTCGATAGATTTAGACACTGTAATGTTCGTCCACAAATTCGAATCGCCCGCCTCTGCAGGACATCGAGATCATTTAAGGTACTTAGCGCGACATATATAGCGCATATAATAGTTGGTAGGCGGACTTATGGCGGTAATTTGCCCAGTCTGCCGAGGCGGGGAAGTATCCACAGTTCGTGCCGATAAACCCAGTAAATTGAATCCACACGTTTCGGGATCAGGCTTGAATTGGCGTCATGCCCAGTAAAACCGGGCAGCGCGGCGTAGTGTTATGGACTGATGTCAGTCATAAGTGTCTGATTTCAGTAAGTAACATTGTGCTAGTATATAAAAAAAACCACTTACCCTATCTTACCTAATATCATTTTGGGTTTGACAGCTAGGTCTTAGATAAATGATTAGTTAAAACGCGACCACCGCAACGATCTATCATTAGGTACTGGAAAAAAACTCGTTTGTGTGTACGCACCTTTATCTAGTCATCTCTTATTGCTTTCTATTACCCAAGTAACATTTTGCAATGACCAAATTCTAGCTGTTTTATCTTTGAATTTTAAGTTTTTATCATAATTATTATGTAGGTAAATCTCGAAGAGTGAATGGTCATTATTTTAGATTCTATTATGAACGGATTTTGTAAATATTTTGGCGGTCTAACAAGATGTCATAAAATGTTAATTAAGAAAAAAAAAATTAGTCAACAAGGGATTTGTCTGTCTAGAACTAAATGATTTATTTATTTATTCGAAGTAAGGTACAAATAACAGCAAACAAACAAACAAAACAATTATTAAAATCATAGACAAGTAATCCTGTCGGGTTTGCTAGCCTAAAAAAATGTACACAACATTGAAAAATACTAAAAAATGGTAATAATAAAAAATAAAAGTTAAAAGTTTTTTTTTTTTTTAAATAAATAAATAATAAATATTTCCAGACAGGTCACACAGCGCCATCTAGTTTCCGTGGTAAGCTACGAGGCTTGTGTTACGGAAATGGAAATGGTTAATAAACTACATATAATACTTTTTTTTTTGGAAATATATACATATTATACATATAAACACCCAGACCGAGACAAATTATACAATGTACAACTTGCCCCTGGTGGGAATCGAACCCACGACCTCCCAAGTTCACGGCAACATTTGTTACCACTAGACCACGGAGGCGGTCGATATACGGGTATATCTATAAAATATTAAACAAAGTTATATAAAAGGGAAACATAATAATAATAGAATGGGATAAAACATAAAACTAAATATTTTTTTCCTAACTTATCATGCATACCTACTGACAATCAATTTAGTGAGGTTAATTTTAAATGTGTGTTTTTTCATACTAAATATATCCATCTCTGGATATCATCATTACGACCATTTATTATTTAGGGTGGTCAGAAACCACGATTCTTAAAGAAGCGGATTCTTTACTATAGGCCCTTTATTTATTTATTTATTAAAACTTTATTGCACAATATATACAAGGGGCGGACTTAATCTCGCTGGACATTCTCTGACAGCCAACCTTAGGGACAATGTAGAACATTATATTCTGTAAGTATTTCGAAACCGAACCACACGCACGAGTCAAAATATGCATTCACGTACCATATCCACTAACCCTGCGCGTATTTTGGTGACTCTTACATCTGTCGCGTGCTGAAGATGTGGAATGCTCTCCCAGACAGTTTGTTTTCCTAGGTACTCCTATAACCTTCAGTCCTTCAAGCTGAGTGTAAAAAAGCGTTTTGTTAGGCCGGCATAGTGGTAGAGACTGATGCCGGTCGTTAGTGGCTGGCTTCAGTTGTTCCCATTCTTGGACCTCGCGTATCGCTTACCATCAGGTGGTTACGATATCGTGTTTGCACTCGTCGATGTCTCTAGTGTACAAACTTGATAAATATCACAAATTAATTAAATAAATTATTGTGTCCTGTTCAGGAATCGAACCCGGTACCTACAGACTTGACGTTTTTGACAGAAGATAAGCGTAATTGATATTGTAATGTATTTTCCAGTAGTCTAACTTCTCAATACTCTGAACCTCGCAATGTAGGTCGTTTGTCGCGTCGCAATCGCAACGCATCGCCAGTGAAAGTCCAAGCCAAATGGGAGCGCTCACTGTTACAATCTGACCCACTGAGTTCTCTGACCTAGTCCGCACCAAAAGAAAAATTATCGACTTTATTGGACTGAACTTGGCATTCGATTTTTACCCGACTTCGCGACGCTAACAATAATGTGTTTATCAGCATATGTGTATGTATTTATGTATGTGTGTTCCTTTGTGGCACACTGGAGACCAAACGCGTTGGCCCATTTTAATAATTCATACGTTAATCGATTTAACTTCATCACGCGAATAAATTTTATTATGGTGACTACCAGACAAATTTTTGGAAAGATTTGAACCTGCCTCGGTTTTTATTGGGTTTAATGTCCTAAGATTTAAGATACATTTAATAACGACCTTCAACAATCAGTTATCGGAATGAAAAAAAATGCTTTATTTTTTTATATACTAGCACGACATGTGACCTTGCTCCCACCTGATGGTAAGTGGCACGCAAGGTCCATGAATGTTAGCAACTGTAATCAGGCACTTATGACTGACATCAGTCCCTAACACTATGCCGGCTTGACTGGCATGACGGCAATTCCAAGTGTTGCAGAATTTGATGCTTATCATGGAGTAATTCGCGTCAATATTTACCTAAACACGTGTCGGGTATACGGGAGTTCATAGCGCGAGAAAACCGCAAAAAATAAACTGCAACTTCTGCCCCATACAGAGCTATTTTTTGATTTATTTATTCGTGGGAAAATTTACAGCCTTTGCAATATTATGTATACAAAAAATATCTAATCTCAAAGCCTTACAAATTTTCACTGTTAGCTATAATGAAAAATAATAAAAATAAGAACCAACAAAATCAGTACAATAACAATGAGATATGAAATAACAATTGCATTTGTATACTGATCCCGTTTTACACCTTAAGAATTATACAATATAATAAAATTAATTAAGTGCAACAACAAGTATTAGTAACAATAAGTAGGTACTATATTTATCGTTTTCCATAATTATTCACATTGTAGCACATTGTTAAACAAAATACACCACTTTTGACTAACAATATCCACAGCAAAGTAATTTACAAAACAAAAAACTTGGGACTTGACATGTCCGTGCAAAAGGCGGGAAGTGAAGCGGGAGTGAGCCTTCTATACAATGAAATTTTTATATTGATAGTTTCTGTTAGTTTAAGTGATATACGAGTCAGTATAACGTTTTTTTTTTTAATTATTTTTCCTTATATCATAACATTTAAATATAACATTATTCTGCCAAACTATAAAATAGTTTATCGGCAGATAGCTCTCATTACAATGATATATTAGCACACTTTAGTTTATAAAAGATTAAATAAAATAAAACACAACTATAATAGATTCGGTTATTAACTGCTAAATAAGAAAAAAATAAAAAATAAATATAGATTGTATCTTCCAATCGCACACTTTTTTTTTTTTTTCTTTGGGGCTAAAGAACGAGAATCCGGCTGTAGAAACACGAGAGAAGTGACTACGAGTATTTGCACAGTGCTAATAAATTATGTCAATATTGACGTGGTAGCCGATAAAAGAGTCAGAGAAAAACCAGCTCAACAAGGTCACTTTAAAAACAAACTTATTATATACTTACCCCGTGTTCGACTTAAGCTCGAATCTGTGAATGAAAATGCGACTCGAACGCATTTCAAAGCGAAATATAGTACAAAAGTGCTTTCAGCGCCAAGTCGAACATAGCTCTAAGAGTATTGATTCATGTATAGACCGTATAAATAAATAATAAAATAAATATTTCTAACTAAAATATAATAATATATATATATTAATAAATACTAATAAGTTTATTCAAACAATTACATATTTTTTTCTTATAAATATGCACTTAACTTAGGGAACAGTTTATAAATAGTTATAACCCTGAATCTATGACTAGTTGGGTTGTGTCCTAGTAGTCAGTGCTCTCCTTAGGTATACAAAAATAATTTCACAACATATACTTAAGTAGTTAAGTTTATTATTATTATTTTATATAAATAGTAAATAATATTTAAGAATCTTAGACAAGAATCTTCCATATAAAAAACCTCGCATTTTAAACATAATACCTAATACAGTGCAGAATTAATATTATTTAATAAGTTTAAGGTTTTTGATAGTGTTTGTGCAACCCTCTCGCACCAATACTATTTTAAGATTTTTCGAGTGGTAAGGGTACTTTTGAAAAATATATATTAAATATTACTGCCCCCGTGGTCTAGCGGTTAAGTCCGTGGATTTAGACCCGGAGGTACCGGGTTCGATTCCTGGTCGGGACACAAAAATATTTATTAATGTAAATAAATACATTTAATTAATATTTAATTTATTTGTGATATTTCTCGAGTTTGGTATGCTGGAGACATCGATGAGCTTGCCACTTGTCATGATTGACCTAGAGTAAAGTTGGCTAAATGTGAATCCGCTTATTTATAAGCGTGGTTTCTGACCACCCCGAAAGGGAAACGGTCGTGATGATGATTATGATGAAATGGTAAGTAATAAACATGTAAACATAGAGAATAATAAAATCAGATACAATTGACAAGAAAAACAGTAGAATAATTACTTATGAATATGTAGTACTCTGTAGAATATGCCACTTTAATTATTTTTGAACAAAAAAAAAGATTTTTAGTTCCCTGGTAAGGTAACTGCTGTAACCAGTCATTTATCAAACTTTCTCTGATCTTGTTGTACCTACAGTACAGAACTAAGTACATTTGACAAGTCTTAGCAATAGCACGGAAACGACTCACTAAACCACTGAGCTTTCCGTCTAGTGTTATTTCTACTGAATAGAAGTAAAAGTGAAGTATCATCACGACCGTTTTCCTTTCGGGGTGGTCAGAAACCACGCTTATAAATAAGCGGATTTACATTTAGCCAACTTTACTATAGACCAATCATTACAAGTGGCAAGCTCGTCGATGTCTCCAGCGTTATTCCTACTTCTATGAGCGTACCAAACTCCAGAAATATCACAAATAAATTAAATATTATGTAAACATGTAAATACATTAACATTAATAAATATTTTTGTGTCCCTACCAGAAATAGAACCGAGGAATTTCTACTGAATATATCACAAAAGCCATGTTCGACTTGGCTCTTTTTTTGTTTTATTTTGCTTTGACCTTTCAACTTTTTTGAGTAGCATTTTCATTCGATTAAAACAAAATTGAGTACGAACTAACATATTTTATGATCACCTGATATCAGACATTTTCTTTCGCCATAAAAGAGCATAATACTTGAATTGGTAGGTTATTGTTACCCGTACCTATATTACCTACGTTTTTGTATGAACGACAAATATGAGCAGCAATTAGCTTATTGTTATGAAGTAGCTGTCAATCATTGCGTAATGATACCGAATAGGCCTGTTTAGGTCAAAACGTCGCATAGTTTTAGTACAATCGCGTGATTCGAGTCACGCTATAACGTAATTCGCGATTTTGATATGATCATTATTATATTACGTCTTGTTATATGATTTGGACAACTTACTATTTTATAGGTATAAAAGTGTGAGAACCACATCGTTGTCCATGTGGAAAAATGTAGATAAGTTTGGTAACCACGGGCTGTCGTGTTCCAAAAGTGCGGGTCGCTTTTTCCGTCATAGCGCGTCAATGATCTCATTCGTAGGACGAATTTTAGAACTAACCGGTCTGAGTCAAGACGGAATGACATTAGTACCTTGGAGATTGGGCCTCCATCTGAGTATCCATATTTTATTAGATCGATTCAGGTCACTGGCTACATGGCTTAGATTTGCCATGTCCCTCCGCTAGGAAAGAGAATTTGTTCATGTGGCAGCAGCGTTGATTAGCTTGTCCACCACGACCTATCATGTCAGACAAGTGCCAGTCGTCGCACTAAATAAAATTATTGTGACCATAAATAGTTACCGGTACCTTCGCGTTCAGGTCCACGGACTTAACCGCTAGGTCAAGGAGGCAGCTAACTAAAAATCTTAATCTAATTAAGTACCATTATTCCACAGAAACAAAAATGGCGACATCTGTCCTCCAACCCGTTGGCAGAAAGTTCCAAGACACGCCTGATCCCAGACCCACTGAAGACGAGCGAATGACGTTACTAGAAGCCAGGGAACGGGAGACTGGAGACCTGCCAGAGGAACTATGGGAGGCGGCACGGCTTGAACTAAGAGAGGAACCTGCGATCAGAGAACATGCTTTGACACAGATGAGGCATTTTATTGACAAACATCCTGCCATTAGGAAATGTAGGACAGGTTTGTACGCTTCTTCTTATTTTTTATTTTTTTTGTTCTCTTCTCCCGATGGATGATGAATGAGATGATATACGGACGGCAAAGGGTCTAGCCCATACAGCCAAGTCTGACGTATTATATCTTTCTTTTTAATGAGTTAATGAGGTCATCATCAAATTCCAGATGCTGCAGAATTTGATGCTATTCTTGGAGTCACTCGCGGCACCATAGCTCAAACACGTCGGGTAAAATATGGGACTTGAAGGAGCGGGAAAACCGCAAAAAATAAACTGCAACTTGTGCCCCATATTTAAAGTACAATTTCCCGTTTTTCATAATTATTCACATTGTAGCATTCTTTTTTTTGTTTTGTTGTTCCCTTCTCCCGATGGATAATGAATGAAGTGATGTGGAAGGCAAAAGGTCTAGCCCATACAGCCAAATCTGATGTATTATATATATTTCATTTAATGAGTTAATGAGGTTATCATCAAATTCCAGATGTTGCAGATTCCAGATTTGATGCTTTTCTTGGAATTACTAGCAGCATTATAGCCTAAAGACGTTTATTATTATATATATATTAAATGCAACTTGTGTGCCTCATTTATAAAGTCTAATTTATCGTTTTCCATAATTATTTACATTGTAGCACACTATTAAACAAAACAAGACCACTTGACTATCAATATCCACAGTAAAATAATTTACAAAACAAACTTGCACTTGACATGGCGCGAAGAACTCCTCTTTTTAAAAAAAAAACGAGTAATGGCAATCACCACTAAGGCATTTGTGCCAACATCACGTTTGGATTAGTGGGATTAAAAGAGGCTTTAAAATCAGTATGCTTTATAGAGGGAGGATAATAGAGCAGAATGGTTGTAGAGTGAATAGAAGAAAAATATGTGGTTGGCATCTCCCTCATTCTAGCTCACACTCGCATATTACTTTAAATTTTGGGAGGAATGCCCGTCTTATTATTATTATTATTAAATACTTTATTGCACTTTACTTAAACGTATGTAAGGCGAACTTAAAGCCATTTCGGATTTTTCTACCAGCTAACCTTTGGGAGAGTGAGACAGTATAAATATGTGGGGGTGCAATTCTAACCAATAAACTACAGTAATAGTATGTAACAAACACTCATCAATAATACTTATTATAGTAGATATACATTTATGAAGATAATATATTATTAGTTGAGTTAAAATATATTGTTTAGCTTATTTAAAAAGAAAGTATTAAGTAGTTTTTTAAAGATGTGAATGGAAGGAGCTTGTCTGATGGTCAGTGGGATTGTTCCACTGGCGAGCAGACGATACGGTAAATGAATCTGAATATCTGCTGGAAGTGTGGAGTGGGATTTTGAGTTGGTTGTTATCAAAGAACGAAGAGGGCGGTCGTGCGAATCACAAAGAAATTCAAAGTGTGTTTTAAGATAACAGGGAGCTAGCTATAGGGTTGTAAATAATATTGTATAGAAAGTAAAGTAGATGTACTGACCTGCGAAAGTCTTAGGCGGCAGTTAGTAAATATATATTTTTATTTAACTATTATTTAGTTGGGATTAAAAGCTGGATCTTTGGTTTAAACTAAAGTATAAATACATTTTTAAATAAAAATAAATATGATAGACCTACGAGTAATAAATAAAAATCTGTTGGTATACACAAACCGGTAGAGGCTAGTACGACGCCTCTATTTTTGGGTAATGTTATTACATAACTCGAATGGATATTTCGTACGATCTTCACCTACTTTCGAAACCTGTTAAAATTATTATTATCATTTTTTAATCTAAATTGAATTTGATTTCGCTTTTATTTACGGTACTGACATTATTCATATACTCGTAGTACTAATATTGCGATTGCGAATAAAACTATATGTTACCTGTCTGTTTTTCTCCACTTCAAGAAAACTACTGCGGAGCGTATTAAAATATATCGTTTAAGATCGATTACGTCTGTCAGCAATGTCAAAAGCTAGGCGCAATGCCTATTTTTTTTTTTTTTTGGTTCTCTTCTCCCGATGGATGATGAATGAGATGATAAGGAAGGCAAAAGGTCCAGCACATACAGCCTATACGTAATATAATTTAATAATTACGTAATATATCTTTCTTTCTTATGAGTTAATTATTTAATTTTTAAAGGTTAATTATCATCAAATTTCATATGTTGCGCAGAATTTGAAACCTAATGCATGCGTAGTATAGTTATTAGAATTTATCGTTTCATAATATTTCCACATTCTAGCAGAGAATATAATAATTGAATTACTACAGACTTGCAAATCAAATCAAATCATTTATTTCCTTTGGTTGTCACAACAACTCTTGGATATTGTCAATACATTTTTTCTCCATTATAGTTTATTATCATGTAGATTATAAAATAACCAGCAGCTACTATGGGTGGACCCATCATATCAGCTATATCATCATCTTCGACTAAAACACTGTTGCCATAAACAAGTTTTTGCTTAAAACTAGGTAGTTAAAATTAATTCGTGGCTGTAAAAAGGCCGTGTCAGCTTATAGACTAAAATAAATTACACATGTTAGGTTAATAAATTAATTCGTAGCTCTAAGCAGACATATTTAAGTGCGTCAGTTAGACGTAGTTTGTTAGTTTCATGCGTAATGTCTTCGTACCGTATCTTCTTCTTTTAATTTTAATCTAAGCATTTGATATGTCATGTTAACTGCCTCCGTGGTCTAGCGGTTAAGTCCGTGGATTTAGAGGAGGTTCGATTCCTGGTCGGGACACAAAAATTTTTATTAATGTAAATAAATACATTTAATTAATATATTTTTTTTGTGATATTTCTCGAGTTTGGTACGCTGGAGACATCGACGAGCTTGCCACGATTGTCATGATTGGCCTATAGTAAAGTTGGCTAAATGTGAATCCGCTTATTTATAAGCGTGGTTTCCGATCACCCCGAAAGGGAAACGGTCATAATGATACTTTACCATTTGATATGTACGATTTACCTAATAATAAATAAATATAAAAGTATTCGTTTTACAGATCCATCGTTTCTTCTACGATTCCTTCGCACGAAGAAGTTTTCTGTACCCCAAGCTTGTTCCATGCTGGAGCGTTACCTAACCATCCGCCAGTTACACCCCCAATGGTTCCACAAGTTAGATCCTCTTGAGCCCAAGATCGCAGCTGTCATAAACGCGGGGTATTTAGTGCCTCTTCCGAAACGAGATAGTAAAGGAAGGAGAGTCATTCTGTCTTGCGTTGGTAAGTCTTTCTTGTTACCTACCTCTCGAGAATTGCCTTGTTTTTGTACTTAGCGACAAATGCATAGATTTATGATTTGTTTAACTGTGGCTTAATAATACCTATAAACCATAATTTATACTTGATTAATTTAATTGAAACGAGATTTTCCCGCCTTTTTTCAGGTCGTTTCGACCCGCACGCGTATGACAGCTCTACAATGGCGCGTGTCCATTCTATGATAGTGGAGCTATTACTGGACGAACCACGCTCTCAATTTAACGGATACACCCATGTTAACGATGAAGCCGGCATGCAGATGCCACATTTAAGCCTCTGGTCCCTAAACGAAGTCCGGACTATGCTCAATTGTATTCAGGTTAGTATTTTTTTTTTTAAATAAAGCATGGCGGTCGATATTTGTTGGCCTCTTACCCTGTGTTCGCGTAGAAATTTTCTTTAGTAAGTCTTGTTTCAAGTGGTGGTTTTATACAATTTTATATACAAGCTTACAATATTAATTCTCTTTATAAGTAAAAAATGCTTTTGACACATGCCATTCGCAATGATGCCACTTTCAACGAGAACAACAAATAGGTGGTAGGCAGACTGATGGTGGTAATTTGCCCAGTCTGCCGCGTGCCAATAAAAACGTGTAAAGTGTATCCACACGTTTTGGGATCAGGCTTAAATAGCCGTAGTAGAATATACTTATATTGTGGGACTGATGTCAGTCATGATTCTCTGATTCCAGTTGATATCATACCTGGCGCGCCAATTACCATCAGGTGCCCACCAAGGTGCAATGTATCGTGCATATATATAATTTAAAAAAGCAGAGCGTGTTTTGTTTACTGAATTTTGTTTAAGTGAGTGAAAACGCTACTAAAACACCTGTCAAAGCTAAATCAAGTCAAATGAAAGCGCTTACAGCGCCAAGTCGAACATGGATATAATTAAAACGGTGAGGTTTACATAAGGTGCTTCTCAAAATGTTAACCTGTTTGTTCTCTTTTCCTGTGTGCTTAGTGTAACATGCAAGTTCCGGAAAACGTAACTGCTGTAGTTACGTTTTTTTATTTTACATTGCGTGTTATTGCAAGTTTGGCTATAATAACAGGCAATGAACATCGAAAATTTAGTAAAAAAACTACTACTATAGTTGCGTTTACGAAATTTCGCTGTCACACTAGGCATACTGATGAATGATGAAGGGGAAGAATATATATATTAAAGTTCATATTTGCACGGCCGCTGTCAAAGTCGAGCGCTTATAGAGTTGAAAATTGAATAATATTTTGTAATCATGACGGAATCTTTGACGTAATTAACGAAATCCACTAATAACGTTTGCGACTAAGTAACAGAATAGGGCAGGGCCCATTAGAGTTCCGGGCCTGGAAGACCCCACTGTTTCTCTCTGTTTTGTATGAAAATGGCTGCCGATGCCCGCTCTACAATTAATTTTTCATCTTAGGTTAAAATGTATGTTTTGTCTAAATATGATTGATTGACAGAGACAGGACTACCTGGTTCTTTTACTTGTTCTGTGGTTGTCGTGAAGATACTTATAAAACAAAAATATTTTATTTTCAGAATTCTACACCAATGCGTCACAAATGCACTCATTTTATAAACATTCCTAATTATGGTGCCAAGTTCTTCGAGTTTGTGGTCTCTCTACTTAGCGACAAATTGAAAGATCGTGTTATGGTATGATATAATTATATTTTTCCTTCGTTATTAACCAAAAGACTTAGTTTTAGAAATAATAATTTAAATTGTTTCTTCTTTCCGCCGTTTACAACGAATCAATCATAAAAATCTACGGACGATATTCCAGCCATACCAACTGATTAAAATTGCAGCAAACTTCATTTCATTGCCAATATAAGAAACGTTCTTGTTTAAACTATCAAAGCAAAACTAAGTAAAAAAAAGCGCTTTGAGCGGCACTTAAATATGAAATGAAATGAAATATTTATTCGTGTACTTAAATATGTAGTTAATATACGCCATGTTCGACTACTGCTCAAAACGCGCTGGTTTTTTTACCGAATTTTGCTTAAACAGATTTTCTTGTAGCTTTTCCAAACACTTTGAGTACTAATGCTATGTTCGACTTGAAATCACATACAACAAAACCATAGACAAACGCCAAGTCGAACGACATTTAAAGCGAAATAAAGTGAAAATATGCGCTTAAGCGACAAGTCGAACATAGGGTAAGAAGCAGTAGTTGAACACGTTTATAGAAAATTATAGGCTTAGACAATGTTTTTTTTATTCGTTACAGTTCCATCGTGCAACGGATGATCTCACAAAACACGTGGATCCTGCTATTTTACCAAAAGAATATGGCGGAACTGTGCCACTGAAGGATATGATTGAAGAGTTAAAGAAAAATCTTCTTATTCGTAGGAAAGAATTATTGGCTTTAGATGAAATGTGCGTGGACTTACACGCTTTAGGAAAGAATGATTTGACTCAAGATATTCATTCCACTGCCGGTTCTTTCCGTAAATTGGAGCTCGATTAAATTAGGTTAATAACTGTCAGTTTCCTAAAGAATGATTCAATTTTAAAACGTTTATTATTGATCATAAGGCACATGATTGGCTGAAATAACAAGTGATAAGCAAAGAATCAATCATGTTGCATATAACAAAATGTTAATCATGCATTATTTTAATCACCCTTTTACAACGTTAGTATGGATTTTTAACTTACTCTAATTACTCGTTAAGTATTTTTAGTATTATTAATCTACCTTAACACCACAAATAGTTAAAAATAAGTTATATAATAAAAAAGCTTGTGTATTAATTGTTAAATTTATATATTATTCAAGTTTAATTAATACAATAGGGTGTATCACTAACTTTTTATCACGATAGATGGCGCATGATAGATGGTTTCAGTTGCATAGAAAACTTGTATTTTTATTACGAAATTTAATATTTTCTAGATATATTACCGAAATCAGCACTTTTAAGTGTACAAATCAAGATTTCTAAGCGAAATCAAAGATATGGTAATCTCAAAATATCCGTTCTTTAATTTAACCTTTTTTTTTTCTTTTTAAATACGGTGTTCGCTTTCTTAGTTCGTCTTTTAAGGTAGGTAACGTTTAGTTAAAATACATTTTTCAATTATAAAAATAAAAAAACTACAAAAACATTACTTTACTAGCGACATCTACAAAAAGCTTTGCCTGATAGATCCCATTATCATAGGCGTCGCCATGGCAGCTCACTCTCACTCACTTGACTTCCTTTACTATCTCGACCTCCTATTTTTCTTGCCCTTCGGTCCCTTCCATGTAATAACTACTTTAGTCCAGCTGTTATCGTTTAGAATTAAAGCAATGCTACTTTATTATTAGTGACATTCGTTATAAAATATTTAAATTTAATTTCAAACATCCTAGGTAGATACTTAGCTTGTAAAACATATCTTTATAATTTTGGCAGCAATCGGTGGTCTTTCGTTACCATTGAAAACTACATTGCCTGATTTACTGCATTTTTAATGAACATCCGTATGCCTAGTGTGACAGTGAAGTTTCGTAAACGCAACTATAGTAGTAGTTTTTTTACTGAATTTTCGATGTTCATTGCCCGTTATTATAGCCAAACTTGCAATAACACGCAATGTAAAATAAAAAAACGTAACTACAGCAGTTAAGTTTTCCGAAACTTGCATTTTACACTAAGCACACTGTTGTTTAATCATACTTATGTATGTATGTATGATCATTTTATTAAATCGGTATAGGTAGGTAGGTTATATCAATTACAATATTGTATACTTTTTTATATAGGTAGTGTCAATGCTTAACTGATTCTGTTTAAAATGTTTGTGCTTGTTAAATAAATGTTTACAATAGTAATTATTGGTTTTATTATATTTCCTACCCTTTTATAGAACTTTTCAAGCACGTTTCGCAAAACTTGCTGTGTACTTACTAAATCTAGAAACAAATATTATGGATTATAAACATAACGGGATAATATCGACTGAGTTTAGGCAAAATTAAACAATAAAGCCAGCGTGCTTTAAGTAGCAAATCGTACAAGGGGTTTATAATAGACTTTATTAGAGAAAATTTCTAGTATGTAATTAATTGAGAAGAGAACTTTAATAAACCCATTTATCTCCACTCCATTTTCAACTTGTCGCTATAAGCGCTTATTTTGCTTTAAAAATCGTTCGACTTGCAATTTCATTTACTTGTTGTGTTTGACTTGACATTGAAATCAAGGAAAGCGTTCAACAATTTTTTACCGAATTTGCTTAAAATGTATGAAAAACATAGGGCAACGCCAAGTCGAACGTATTTGAAAGCGACAAGAAGCTTAAAGCGACAAGTCAAACACAAAGTTTGTATTTCGATTTTATTCCCTTTATTTTGCACCCTTTTTTGTATTTTTTACCGAATTTTGTACGAAAACCATAAAGAAACACCAAGTTGAACGACTTTTAAAACGAAATAAAGAAAAAACAGCGTTTAAAGCGACAAGTCAAACACAGGGCATAAAAAAATACGAAAAATGCATCCCCTATGTTCGATTTGAAATGAAAGCTAAGCCTGCTTTTTTTTTACCGAATTTTGCTAAAAAAAAGTTACCCATAGAGCAACGCCAAGTCAAACGACATTCAAAATAAAAAAAAGCGCTGAAAGCGACAAGTCAAACACAAGGGTCATAGACAATTTATTAAAATAATAGACAATAATTCTAAACCACAGACACGTCAATGACCATAGATAAAAACTTTTACGGCGATTTGCGGCTAACTTCACAGTAGTTTTTCCCGCAGTTTGGCGTCCACATTTTATTGATAGATTTTTTTTGTATTTTATGATTTTTAATGCAATTTAGAATATCCAGGCGCCATTTCCTTGTTTTATTATCCGCGGCGAAGTGTTATTGCTGTGATTATGTTGCTTATATGTAACGAATGACTTTATTTAGGTAATAACGTTGAATTTTGTAAACAACGGGAAGGCATCCCTACATCTTATGATTTCTAGTAAGTGTCCCTTATTGTGCTTATAACATGTAATTTAAGTATTTGGTGGATAATATGTGTGTAGGTATGAGATACAATAGTAAATTGATTGGCTACTTAGTATATTTCTTGTGGATTGCTGCTATAGATTGCTGCATTCGTGGGCCATTAGGCACAGCTTGCTACGATATGTTTACGCATTTACATTGTTAAGTTAATATTTGTTTACAAACTAGATTTTAGCGAAAAATCTGTGTTAAACCTGCCTAATGATCAGGTATTCTATAGTAATTGGAGTTAATTTTTCTTCTATTCATGAGGAGTTGCGAGAAATATTGAGTCAATAATACTTATCACTCCATAGAAGAAAACGCTAGTTGATATTATTGAAGCGTAATATCCTGTTCTAAGCGTTATTTGAACTCTAATAGACCTTTTTACCTATATAATAATAAGATGTTAATATCTAGGAGACAAATACACACATTAAATCTATCCTTAACCTTTGACATGCTATAACATTTAATACATAAGCCTATCTCTGGCAGTTACCTTAAATGATCATTCAATTATCAGTATTATAGGGCAGGGCTACAAATACTGCCTAATATATAATGTAAATTTCTTTCAAATTAGATTGGCAGTATGGCGGAAATAGTGTACCCGCAAGGCTGCCGACCCATCACCGATGACCTCGGACCTGATGAGCTAGTGCGACGGTTAAAGGTAAGGTTTACTCAAAATAACCACCTGTCTAAGGCAACTGGATGCGACATTACTGGCACATGTTTTAACCTTTCGTCTTATGTGTATGATAAGACCATACTTTTATGCTATTTTGTGCTTAATTACTGATGTCAAAAATTTAATTTAAATAATATTATAAGATTTGTCAATCACAGACAAGGTTTAAGTAATTAAAAATATGTTCCATACAAAAAAGTCATATTTACATCATAAACTGACTGCTGGTGGAACTCATGCGAAACTGTCTTCAATCCTCACAGACAATAGGTTGTTGTTTATGCAGTGCATTTCTACTAAAGGACTTGATTAATATAAAAACTACATATTGCAACCTTGGGGTACAAAGGTTGTAAAAGCCATTAACCCAACTTTACAGGACTAACAAAAATAAAAATTTATAAACAATTTGGCTAATGTCTTTTTTGTTCTTTTATATTGCCTTCCAGTTAGTATCCATCAAGCACTGAATATAGCCTTTAATTTTTTTTTTAATTTCATTAAGACTCAATAAGTATATCTATTATAATGATTTTTTTAATTTATTCTAATTATGTAGTTATATATGTATGTTTATATATGATGTATACTAAGTAGTATATGTATTTGATATTGGGTTAAGTATTAGCTATAGCAAAAACTGTCTCATTTAACACTTACTTTTGCACCATCTCATATTTCTATTTGATATCTCTTTTGTCCCCAAGGTCGACTGTTAGAGAATGCATTAAGCTTCGCCTTTTGTATATTGTGCAATAAAGTTTTAAAATAAATATAGACCCTATTAATACCCTATCTTTGCAATGGTAAACCTTATTTTATTGTACAAGAGCGGTAAATTCTGAATAAGACTTTTTTATTCGACCTTTCTACCCCAAGGTGTTGATATTTTGTTTTCAAAATAATTTACTTGCTACTATATTAAGACATCAACCAGCTTGCCACTTGTCATGATTGGCCTATAGCAAAGTTGGCTAAATGTGAATCTGCTTCTTTATAAGCATGGTTTCTGACCACCCCAAAAGGATACTTTACTTTTCTTTAATTTTATTTAAATAATAAAAACCAACTTCTAAACCACATAAATGCCTATATGTAAATATTTAACCTAAAAGTAAAAAAAAAAATTTACTACTTCAAAGCAAAGCCTTAAAGGGCTGTACTATAACAGTTAAATATATTTATAAATAACTGTTATATAGTAAAACTAATATAAGTATTACCAATAAAAGCATGAATGTATGTATCAAAAGTACTATTTACAATTGTTTTCATTGTACACATTACAAATGGTAAAAATAATAGCCCAAAATGGTTGATGTCGGTTTACAGTAACAAAGAAACAACAAAAAAGTTTAATGATCTTGATATTGCATAAATTACGTTTGGTTATACAAAAATTAAAAATGCTGCCAATTGCACAATTTATATAAATTGGTCAACGCACAAATATTTTGGTGTTCAAATGTTATGTAAATGCATGCTAAGTAAAGTGCAAATACAAATATTGTCTTTTCTAAATATATTTGCAAACACAATGGATCTTCAAATTGACAGACTATTTAAATTTTGAATGAAATATGGACATTCTCAATATAATATTTTTTATATATTATATGGCTGAGTGGTGATGGCTCGGTTGTAAGAACACCTTTCTTAACTTAACCCCAACATGTACCAATAAGAAATACACTTTTCTTACATATATTTGTCATTGATTTACAACAACAATGTTCCCGTGCCACAGAGAGCATGTTAAGCCATTGGTCCCGGTTCCATAAGTTGGTATTTGTACCAACTTATGGAATTGTTAATAAATTGTCATTAAAAATTGACATCAGATCCTCGCCAACCCATCTGGCCAATAGAGGAGGTGAACGCTGTGTTCTAGGGGCTCTAATGAATGAAATAAATGGTTAATATATAAAAATCTCCTACACACCATCACACATAAACACACAGCTCTCTGCTATGTCTATGATGTGTGTGATCATATATTGTTGTAACATTATAACATGAAAGAACTCAAATACACACATCACTCTATATTGTTCACCTATTTTATATCTGTATACTTTTTGTAACAATAAATGATTTTATTATTATGATTATTATAATTCCAATTAGTGAGCAGAAAGGTTGTTATATTTTGGAGCCCTCTCGCTCGCACATCCCAACATTTTCAATTATGTAGTTTTTAAGAAAATAAAATTACCAATTAGGTATTAGACGAAGGAAACTATCATTATAAAAAAAGTTAAGTATCATCACAACCATTTTCCAGGGTAGCAGGCTTAAGGAATCAGATTCACATTTACTATAGACAAGCTCGTTGGTGACTCTAGCCTACCTAACTCGAGAAATATCACAAATAAATAAAATAAAAATTAAATTAACTTATTTAAGTTAATTAATATTATTGTGTCCGAACCAGGAATCAAACCCGGTAGCCCCGAGTCTAAATCCACGGACTTAACTGCTAGACCATGGAGGCAGTTATAAATGTTATTTTATAATGTTTTTCCTCTATTTTACTAAAACAAATAAGCATAGACAAGCATTTCATGTATTCACCATGCATGTGACGGGTCCATCGTTTGTAGGAAAGAGAGATTTCTCATCTCTCGCGTCTCGGTCAAACGACTATAGGCTGCTTTACAAAGAAGGCCTCCTTTATTGCACAACAAGAAGTTCACTTATTATTAATTAATAGGCTCGCAGCGCATTGCTGATATGCCTATATCAAGCACTGGTGTAAAGTTTATAAAATTGGCAGACTATGCTGATAGTCTATTGTCACTAGCCACTTGTCCCGCAGCCTTATTCTGTTACTTAGTCTCAAATGTTATTAGTGCATTTCGTTATTTCCTAGAAATTGCATTGTGTTAAACTTAAACCTGTTGGCTAGCTGGGGGCATGCTGCTAGAATTTTAAATTTGTCAATTATATGAGGGGTTATTCTGTGATCCCTGAGACTTGTAATCTTCAAATATTTAAGCCTTTAGTCATACGACTTCTTCCTCAAGCTTTGAACTCATTCTTGATAATTTATACTGTAAAATATTATATTTATATATATGAATTATCAAGGGTTCAAAGCTTGAGGAAGAAGTCATATGACCAGTAATCTCCAATACACTTCAAGGCTGGCCCAGAATGAGGGCATTACCAGAGATGTAATTTTTTAAAATAAAACAGAATTCTTAATTTTTGACACAGGGATGTTCTTTTACTGAAAGATAATTCTTACTATAACTGACAAATTCTACATCACCAATTACTTTACTGTTTTCAAAATATAGAATATAATATTATTATTTGTAGGATGAGTGAATGTATCACCACTACACCCTTTTCGCTCTAAGGCTAATGACTAATGACAAAGCATTATTTAAATAGAATGTTATATTGTTTGTTCGCATTCAAGCTTATTATTTTGTAACCCTAGAATGTTTTTTAAGTATCTTGCTTTGTTCTAGGCTCTTGCGAATACCCTCCAAGGATTGGGTCAGGATGAAGGAATGTATCAGCAATACATTCCTCTTGCTCTTCACCTGGCTGATGAGTTCTTCCTAACCCACCAATCACGTGATGTCAAATTACTCATAGCGTGCTGCATCGCTGATGTGCTGCGTGTGTATGCGCCAGAAGCACCCTACAAGGATCAGGATCAGGTAATTTATTTTTAATTTAAAAAAATACCCCTTAGCTATTCTTGCATTCTATCTGGTGAGAGATGGCTACAACCTCCAGTAATAAGTTCTAGAAGACCCTTCTATAGTAGTTAGATAGACCGAAATCTGTTTTAGGGGCTGTATTAAAAAGTAAAGTATCATCACAACCGTATCCGTTTTGGGGTGGTCAGAAACCACAGTTTTAAAGAAGCAAATTCACATTTAGCGAACTTTACTATAGGCCCATCATGACAAGTAGCAAGCTCGTTGAATCCACGAACTTATGCCATCTTGGAAGCTTGTTAAATGTTTTTATGGTAGACCTACTTAGGCCTAATTGCTTTAGTAAGTGGTGCAAAGATTTTGCTGGAATCCGCACCAACTTTCAAGTACTATACCGAGTAAGTCTTGCAAGATTGATTCTATGCTTTATGACAACCTGCTTTAAGCAAAGTGTACTATACTCTAACCTTATCATACATAGTTTTACTCAAACTTTTGACAGCTGTGTGCAGTAATAAACATGTATATATATTGCCCTTGATTCTTGTGAATGTAATTGTAATTCAAGGATGTGGAATTTAAAACAACTGTTCAACTGTAAGGAGTAACAATAAAAAGTAACAAGTTGATTGTTGAATTGTTATAAAATTTACCACAGTTAGCATCAGACTCTCGCCAGCATGGTATGAGAACAAATTCCTCAGAAATGTAGTAGAAACGGCAGCATTAAAGAATGCTGTCTTCCAATCCAAAAGATCGCATTTGGAACACCAATACACTTTTCTCTTGTACATCTGTCATAAATTTACAAGCTTTCAAAATGGCATTAGCTAAATCCTAGTATTGGGTAGGGAGAGGAGCAGAATGGTAGATGGTAAGCGTCTTATTGCCCAATAAAAAGGGCCTCTACCAGATCATAGTCGTTCAAAAGCCAGGACAATGTAGAGTAGTAGAGGCTGGGTATTTTGACCTGGGCCCCATTGATGGAGCCAACCTATCTCCTCCAGAGAGGCCAAGGGACCCGTCACGCTCCTGCAAACCTCCGGAAGAGCCTGGACAATATTCTTGTCCTCACTTCCATACATACAATTAGTATTGCATCTGAATGGCTCGGTTTTAGTCTCGCACTCTTAATCATCGTATTGGTCTTGCTCAAGAGACTTGCAAGGCTCTGTCTGCTATCTTGAGATCTACTGGTCTGATTTACTTGAAATTCAGAATGGTTATAAATCTTCTTGATCAACCTATGTGGAACAAAACACCAGAAGACTTATTGAAGTCCTCAACTGTGAACACTTTACAATCAAACCGGACAAGTGGCTTGTGACAATAGATGGTGATAACTGGCAATTTTATAAACTTTTCGATTTTCAGCAAGGCTCTTCTCGCCTATTAATCAATAATAATATTAATTACATGTATCCAAAAATGTATACAAGTACAGAATTACAAACAACTTAGTCAAAGCAAGAAGAATTGTCTTTTCCACATTGAAACAAGGTACTATTACTTGATATTTCAAGGGATCAGGCAGCCACATTGCAGGTGAATGCAATTTTACATGTCCAGCTCTATATAAAACATTTAAAAATAATAATTCTATGAACCTAAATGATGTTACTAATTTTTGGTTTTTATCCAGGTGAAGACAATATTTCTGTTCCTGATTAAGCAACTATCTGGCCTGAAGGACCCCACAGACCCGGCGTTCAAGCGGTACTTCTATTTGTTGGAAAACTTGGCCTATGTCAAGTCCTTTAATATGTGCTTCGAGTTGGAAGACTGTCAGGAAATATTCTGCACTCTGTTCTCACTCATGTTCAAGATTGTCAAGTGAGTAGTTTTTATTGGTTCTCAGCTTCCTCTTGTCTGTATAATATTTGGTCAGCAAAATGTATATATATATAATCCTTTTGCAAGTCCAAGACACCATTCTTCTCTTTCTTTCCCACACATATGGGCCCGGCTCCTCACGGTGAATCCATTGAAAGCTAAGAAATGACATCATCTTGTATTTGGGCTAAATTGTATTCACAGTTAGATATGCATTTTTAGATTTATTATTCTAAGAAAACTTCTTTTTATATTATATATGTATACTATATAAATGTTAACTAGAATCAGACACTCTGACTGACATCGACAAAAAATTACATAAGGCAACGTTCGCGCGATATTTTTAGGAAAACTTCTCTGCACCGTAACTTAAAATTTTATTACTGAATCATTAAAATAAAAAATACGTTGTTCTTTATTTTTATTTTAGATTATAATAGTAAAATATTTGCTCATTAAAAAATTACACGTAGTTTTTTTTTTTCTTATTTTTTTTTTCTCCAACAGTGATGATCACTCAAGCAAAGTGAAGTCCTTCATGTTGGATGTACTATCCCCTCTTATTACCGAGTCTGATGTGGTCTCCAACGAGTTGCTCAACGTGATCCTGATGAACCTGGTGGAACCTAACAAGAGGGAGAAAAAACACGCCTACAACCTAGCCAAGGAACTCATCCTTAAAACCAGCGAAACCCTCGAACCTTACATTCAGGCGGTAAGTAAATATCGCAAATGGGGTGTACCACTAACTTTTTATCACGATAGATGGCGCATGATATATAGTAACTAATATACCTGTCAGTTGCATAGAAAACTTGTATTTTTATTACAAAATTTATTATTTTCTGGATATTATGCCGAAGTGAGCAGCTTTTAAGTGAGATTTCCAAGCGAAATCAAAGATATGGTGATCTCAAAGTTGCCGTTCTATTAATTCAACCTTTTGTCTTTTTAACAACGGTGTTCACTTTCTTAGTTCGTCTTTTAAGGTAGATAACGTTAAGTTAAAACATTTTTTCTGTTATAAAAATAAAAAACTACAAAAACATTTAAAAAATAATGCGTCATAGGTGTAAACAAGGTACCATTGCCGCTAGCGACATCTACAAATACCTTTGCCTGATACACCCCATTGTGAAATGCATTAAAACTACTAGGTGAACTCCTAAGCAGCTTACCTTAAACCCTAAGTAACAGCAGTTACCCCGCAAATAGAGAATACAATCTCTCGCATTTTTTCAATCCCGGGATTACGGAATTTTTGATGATTAATTCTGGGATGTAAAAGTAAAGTATCATCACGACAGTTTCCCTTCCGGGGTGGTCAGAAACCACGCTTATGAAGAGATTCACATTTTTTAATTTTGTATATTGTACTTACCAATGTTGTGAGTTTATTTTTGTAGTTCCTAGGAAGAGCACTGACTTCTAGGACACAGCCCAACTAGTCTTGGAGTCAGGGTTTTAACTATTTGTTACAAAACTGTTCCCTAAGTTAAGTCCATATTTATAAGGAATAAAAAAATGTAATTGTTTCAATAAACTTTACTATAGGCCAATCATGACAAGTGGCAAGCTCGTCGATGTCTCCAGCATACCAAACTTAAGAAAGATCACAATGAAATTAAATATAATAATAAATAAAAAATATATATAAATAAATTAAAGTTATTTGTTATACTATTTGCCAACTGTACTTCAGGATCTGGGGATTTTATACTCTAATCAATTTCCAGCTGTAACTTTTCCTTTAATGCTAATTGGGCGGTTTCTGGCCTTAGCTCATCATCTGTTTGTGATCCTGACCTTTCTTCTTCTGTGGTAAAACGACCAGAATCCCGAGATTGTATTCTTTACCCGCAAGTAACAGCTTTATAAACTCTTTATTGCACAAAATAACTTAAAAAGTAGTGTACAAGGGTGAACTTAATGCCTTCCTGCATTTTATAACAGCTAACCTTTGGGAGTGTGGTAGAGGATTGCGGGTGCATTAAGATAAATACAATTACATAAGAATAATTAAATACTATTACATAAATATGTACATGATATATATAATAAACATAAATGTATATTATGTATGAATATATAAACACAACTAACAGAGGTGCTCGTGTAGTACAACTTTGTGATTTTAGCCGCGAGAGTTGCTGAATCTTGTATCCACGTTCAATAACCTCCTGTTGCATGTATCGCACATCCGGCGTACAGGTGCGCTTAGGCCAGCTATATGACAGTGCTTTCAACAGCTAAATGTTATTAATTTTGTTCCAGTTCTTCAACCACGTCCTAATCTTAGGGAAGGAGGAAAAGAATCTGTTAATTTTCACAAAAGTCTACGAGCTTATTTACGAGTTGTACCAATGCTGTCCCTCTATATTACTAGCGGTATTACCCCAACTCGAGTGCAAACTCAAGTCAGCACAGCTACAGGAACGACTCAGTGCAGTAGCTCTACTGGCACGAATGTTTTCAGAACCAGGGTCAACCCTCGCTAACCAATATCCAACCTTATGGAGAGCTTTTCTCGGAAGATTCAATGATATATCCATACATATTAGAATCAAATGTGTTCAATATTGCATGCATTTTCTAGTTCACCATCCAGATTTACGGAAAGATATTACTGAAACTTTAAAATTACGACAGCATGATGCACATGAACAAGTTAGATATGAAGTAGTTATGGCTATTATAGCTACAGCTCAGAAGGACTTCGAAGCTGTGGCCGATTCAGAAGATTTGCTGCATTTCGTTAGAGAAAGAACGTTGGATAAAAAGTTTAAAATACGCAAAGAAGCTATGTCCGGTCTGGCTATGATTTACAAGAAGTTTTTGACGGAGCAATCCGTTCCTCCGGCTACGGAGAAAGCTGTTCAATGGATTAAGGATAAAATTTTACACGGATACTATATGAGTGCTTTGGAAGACAGGCTGTTAGTTGAGCGCTTGCTAAACACTTCTCTGGTACCATATACTTTACCTCCAGCTGTTAGAATGAAGAAGCTTTACTATCTAATGTCAAATGCTGGAAATAATGCCATTAAAGCATTCATAGAACTTCAAAAACACCAATTGGCTGTACGCAGGACTGTGGCCGAATGGATTGATTTACATAGAAAACCGCCAAGTCCTATAGTTCAAAAAGAATTGATGCAGAAAGTACACCATATAAGTACAAAGTTTCTGCCCGAGTCGGTGAAATCTCAGGAGTTTTTGAATAAATTCTCCAATCACTTGAAACAGGCTCCGGAATTGCTTCAAGGAATGGAGGCCATCTTGAATCCCAATGTTAGTTGTGAAGTCTGTGTTCGTACAACGGTATGTATTTTTATTACCATGTTTTTATTAACTCTCTTTTTTGTATGTCTTCCCGATGAGCTAGAGTCTTGAAATTTGGACCCATAGCTCAGAAGCAACAATGCATGAAAATGGAAAAAAAAATAGTGTACTATGGATATAATGGACAATGCTCAACTTCTTGATCAGTTTCATTCATAAAGCAAAAATAAAGCAAAAAATAAATAATGTACCATGTTTTTATAACAAACTAAAAAGTGTAAAATAATTTTACCTGGCAATATTTTATCTTTCTTCTCTATTCCGCAACCGAACTACACTCACAGGTCAACATATCGACTCACATAACATAGACATTATCGCTACTCGTTCATATACATTTGGACTCCTACTTTTGGAATGGTGCTGCAGCCTCAGCCAGTGTGTTTCCTCATTCCTTCCTTCAAGCGAAGTGTGAAAAAGTATCCTGATAGGCAGGCATAATGGTAGGAACTGCAACTGGTCGTCAGTCGCTCCCATTGTTAGACCTTACTATCAGTTACGCATTTTCATCATTACAGCCCCTAGAACACAGCGTCCTAGACCTCCACTGCTGGAGATGGGCCTTCCAGAACATATATCTGGAGAATTAGGCCTACACTCGCCACGCTGGCCAGACGGCTTGGCGAGGATATGATGTCAATTTTTTATGACAATTTATTAACGATTCCACAAGTTGGTATTAACGGAACCGGGACCGACGGCTTAACGTGCTCTCCGAGGCACGAGTGTTGAAATCTATGACTGCAGTACGTAAGAAAAGTGGGTTATGAACCGACCTTTGTAGGATTTTAAGGAACGCGTTCTTACAACCGAGCCACCACCGCTCCTATCTCATATCTCAGTTCGCGCATAACTGTCACAATTCGTGCACAGTATAAAAAAAAATGTCGGTAGGTATCATGTTTTTATAAAGGACTAAAGACTACAAAATAATTTCTCTAATCCTTATAAAGGATATAACCACACAGATTTATAACTTTTTCTAAATTATCCAGAAATTTCATACTTGATAACTTTTGATAGCTATTAAAATATTTGTAAGATTGGAAATGAAAAACATGGGTTGATGAAGTTAGTTTGGCATGTTTAATAGGGCATTGAAACTGTGAACATTAAATGAGAAATTTTTCGTTGCTGAGGGAATTTCCAATAGACGTTTAATGCGTTCATGGCGTCTATGAAAGTTAAATTGGCGTAAGAGCATTTCCAAAACCATCCTAATGTATTGTATCAATTTCGTTCCTGCGATCCTAAAGCAGTCTTCAGAACCTCGGGCGGTCTGCATATATGCAAGCTCCTGGCATATGCAAGTGACAGTTTTCTTATTTGCTATTATATTCTTTGTTTTGTTTTCAGTCAAGCGTATTAAAGAAACTGGGCCAGCCTGTGATGACTAATATGTACTACAACACTATAAAGATGCTACTTGAGCGAGTGAGCTCTGTTATGATAGACCACGAGTCTCTTCTCATACTGGTGGGCTATGTAGAAGGAGCAGTCAAGGGAACAGATCCTAGCATTGCTGAAGAGTGTGGTAAGTAATAACTAGACTAAAAGACTATACATATATATACACATATACATATATGTACTTCAACATATATACATATATGTACTTCAACACTATAAATATGTACTACAACACTATAAAGATGCTACTTGAGCAAGTGAGCTCTGTTATGATAGACCACGAGTCTCTTCTCATACTGGTGGGCTATGTAGAAGGAGCAGTCAAGGGAACAGATCCTAGCATTGCTGAAGAGTGTGGTAAGTAATAACTAGACTAAAAGACTATACATATGTACTTCAACACTATAAATATGTACTACAACACTATAAAGATGCTACTTGAGCAAGTGAGCTCTGTTATGATAGACCACGAGTCTCTTCTCATACTGGTGGGCTATGTAGAAGGAGCAGTCAAGGGAACAGATCCTAGCATTGCTGAAGAGTGTGGTAAGTAATAACTAGACTAAAAGACTATACATATGTACTTCAACACTATAAATATGTACTACAACACTATAAAGATGCTACTTGAGCAAGTGAGCTCTGTTATGATAGACTACGAGTCTCTTCTCATACTGGTGGGCTATGTAGAAGGAGCAGTCAAGGGAACAGATCCTAGCATTGCTGAAGAGTGTGGTAAGTAATAACTAGACTAAAAGACTATACATATGTACTTCAACACTATAAATATCTACTACAACACTATAAAGATGTTACTTGAGCAAGTGAGCTCTGTTATGATAGACCATGGGTCTCTTCTCATACTGGTGGGCTATGTGGAAGGAGCAGTCAAGGGAACAGGCCCCAGCATTGCTGAAGAGTGTGGTAAGTAATAACTAGACTTAAAGACTATACATATGTACTACAACACTTTAAAGATGTTACTTGAGCAAGTGAGCTCTGTTATGATAGACCATGGTGGGCTATGTGGAAGGAGCAGTCAAGGGAACAGGCTCCAGCATTGCTGAAGAGTGTGGTAAGTAATAACTAGACTTAAAGACTATACATATGTACTACAACACTTTAAAGATGTTACTTGAGCAAGTGAGCTCTGTTATGATAGACCATGGGCCTCTTCTCATACTGGTGGGCTATGTGGAAGAAGCAGTCAAGGGAACGGACCCTAGCATTGCTAAAGAGTGTGGTAAGTAATAACTAGACTAAAAGACTATACATATGTACTACAACACTATAAAGATGTTACTTGAGCAAGTGAGCTCTGTTATGATAGACCATGGGTCTTTTCTTATACTGGTGGGCTATGTGGAAGGAGCAGTCAAGGGAAAAGACCCTGCAATTGCTGAAGAATGTGGTGGGCTAGTTGGATAATTTTATTAAAACAGTTAAAAATATATATCAATCTGTGTAGGTAAGAGATGAGTAAAATGTTATCTCGGGCTTGGGACCAACAATAGATTGGTTTACATAGCCTCCTTTTTGTATTTTATTGCACAAGATGCTCACCATGCACCATTTCACTCCTATCCCTACCCAACCAATTACTGTATGTTTCCGTTAATGCCGTCTTGGAAGCTCTTTCCATAAATGTATCTTCTGCAGACCTGCTTAGGCCCAATTCTTTCAGTAAGTGATGCAAAGATTTTGCTGGAACTCCTCTCGCACCAACTTCCACTGCATAAAGCTGAGTCTTGAACCCGTTCCTGATTGTGTAAGATCTTAAATGTACCATATTCCTTGGCAATAGATTTCTCATTTCTTTTCTTATTGTTACAGGAATAGAACTGAGTCAAGCAGCCGAGCGAGGTTTGAAGCTTCTAGTGATGTTATCGTTTGTGTTTCCCGCCCATTTCCTACATGAAGACATATTATTGCGTCTTACCACACTTCTGGAATTTGACGACGAGGCTGTAGCTCCACATATTTTATCAGCCTTCACCTTCTTAGGAAAATACAGACCTTTATGTGAGTACTAGTTTGATTTAATATGAAAAATATTTATTCGTATACTGTGTTGGTCTAATTCTATCTACCATCTTAAGTTAGAAGTCCTAGGTAAAATTGATCTAAAAATTACCGGCCTACGAACTAGGAGCACATCCGTTCTGCATGCCCCTATGTGCTTTACCAATTACAGACAAAGGTCGTTTGTTTGGAAGTCATGCAGCTATTTCGATTGTAACTGTTCAGAACTTGATTTGTTTAGCTGGTTCGTTTGGAAGTCATGCAGCTATTTCAATTGTAACTGTTCAGAACTTGATTTGTTTAGCTCGTTCGTTTGGAAGTCATGCAGCTATTTCAATTGTAACTGTTCAGAACTTGATTTGTTTAGCTCGTTCGTTTGGAAGCCATGCAGCCATTTCAATTGTAACTGTTCGGAACTTGATTTGTTTAGCTCGTTCGTTTGGAAGTCATGCAGCTATTTCAATTGTAACTGTTCAGAACTTGATTTGTTTAGCTCGTTCGTTTGGAAGCCATGCAGCCATTTCAATTGTAACTGTTCGGAACTTGATTTGTTTAGCTCGTTCGTTTGGAAGCCATGCAGCTATTTCTATTGTAACTGTTGAGAACTTGATTTGTTAAGCTCGTTCGTTTGGATGTCATGCAGCTATTTCAACAGTAACTGTTCGGAACTTGATTTGTTTAATACAAAGCTAACGTTTGCCCCCAGCTACTTGACCAGATTGTTTTGAACTACCCATATGCCTTAGCTGTGTGTACTGTTGTTATTTGTTTTTTGTAAGAATTATTTTTATTTTTTCCAATTTTGTTATTAGTCGTTAGTTATCCTTTAATAAATAAATAAATAAATTTACGGATCTTATACTAAACAAGCGTTGTGGACAAGCGTTTTAGGCCGTAGATTTAAACGCGGAGGTGCTGGGTTCGATTCCTGGTCGAGAACACAAAAAACTATTTTATTATTGAGTAAGGATAATAACTGGAGCCCAAGACACAAGACAATTGGAAATATGTAGTGTCAAATTTTGTTCACATCAAGTAATTTATTATTTAAATATTTCACTATTGTATTTATTATTGTTACTAATTTCTTCTGTATAAATAAATAATAATTATTATTATTAATGTAGCGCGATCTACTAAGGTACTACTACTTACTACTAACTAATGCTTTGTGATTACAATAAAAATATTTTCTTACTAAAAAAAAAAATCTTTTTTGTAATTTTTTCCACAGGTGAGACCTGCCCTACATTGTTCCCAAAACTTCAGACTCTGTGCAAAGCCTACGCTGAAATTGGTACTCCTAAACAAGCTAAAAACGCTGTTCGGTAAGTAATAATGTCTACGGGCATTAAGTCCTTTGTAATTTGTGCAATAAAGCATTTAAATAAATAAATAATAATATACGAGTATATCCAAGCGATGTATGGCGCGGTGGTGGCTCGGTTGTAAGAACGCGTTCCTTAAATACTACAAAGGTCGGTTCAAACCCACCCGGCATGTACCAATGAGAAAAACACTTACGTACTACAGTCATAGATTTACAACACCACCGTTCCCGTGCCTCGGAGAGCACGTTAAGCCGTCGGTCCCGGTTCCACTAATACTAACTTGTGGAATTGTTAATAAATTGTCATTACAAATTGACATCATATCCTCGCCAAGCCGTCTGGCCAGCGTGGCGAGTGTAGGCCAAATTCTCCAGATTTATGTTCTGGAAGGCCCATCTCCAACAGTGGAGGTCTAGGACGCTGTGTTCTAGGGGCTGTAATTAATAAATGAATATCTGTTGTGTATGCAAATAACAGTAATGACAGTTGATGTTAACTAGTGAGAACTTTAGCAGTTAAGCTGTATCATGCAAAAACCTTTAATTGTTAGTAAAGTATCATCACAACCGTTTCTCTTTCTTTAGCCAACTTTACTATAGGCCAATCGTGACAAGTGGCAAGCGTCTGTCTCCAGCGTACCAAACTCGAGAAATATCACAAACAAATTAAATATATGTCCCGACCAGGAATTGAACCCGGTACCTCCGCGTTTAAATCTACGGCCTAAAACGCTTGTCCACAACGCTTGTTTAGTATAAGATCCGTAAATTTATTTATTTATTTATTAAAGGATAACTAACGACTAATAACAAAATTGGAAAAAATAAAAATAATTCTTACAAAAAACAAATAACAACAGTACACACAGCTAAGGCATATGGGTAGTTCAAAACAATCTGGTCAAGTAGCTGGGGGCAAACGTTAGCTTTGTATTAAACAAATCAAGTTCCGAACAGTTACTGTTGAAATAGCTGCATGACATCCAAACGAACGAGCTTAACAAATCAAGTTCTCAACAGTTACAATAGAAATAGCTGCATGGCTTCCAAACGAACGAGCTAAACAAATCAAGTTCCGAACAGTTACAATTGAAATGGCTGCATGGCATTTTAACCGCTAGACCACGGAGGCAGTAGACACGGTCGTGATGATGATTTATTTTAACTTTGTCAATAAATAAATTAATATTCTGAATTTTAAAACCCAACTGCAGCGCCACCTACCTACCTACACACCACCAGGATTAAATATAGATATGAATCATTCAGGTTCTCACTGAAACATACACTTAAAAAAATATCAAAATCGGTACAGCCGTTTAGAAGGAGTTTAGTGACATACATACACGTGCAGAATATATTTTTTTATTTTGTTTTTTTTTTATTTATTTTACAGTTGCCTATACGTGAACATCCCGGATCGTCGCGAGGAGATATTCACAGGAATTCTGGAAACATTAAAGGGCACTTTGGCACCCCATTCTGAGCACTATCGTACAGCTGTGGTGACACTAGGCCATATAGCACACAACTTGCCTGATACATTCCCAGTGCTTATCAAGAATATTGTCTCTAGAAAGGTAATTTATTTTTTATTAGATCTGTTACATCCAACAGGATCCTACACCAATGTTATCCCACCCACATTCATTCCAAAATTCCTACCACCTGTTTAGAATCGTTTATGAATCGCGAGTAGTTTCGTGATCTACCGCTAGAGGCGCCCAAGTTGGTTCTTGTCCACTTGTTGGTTCTAGCAAATCCTTGCCATTTGCTTTAGTGACTCATTTTCTAGACAAAGTAGCAGAGTAGACCGCCTGACCGATGACTGCACCGGTGTTACCCAGTACGGACCAAGATCATTTAGGTAATTTTATGACATTTTTATAATTTTTTATACTACCTGAGCGTAAGTGGCGCGCAAGGGTTAGCAACTGGAATCAGACACTCATGACTGACATCAGTCCGTAACACTATGCCGACTTGACATACAAATATTTTTAGTTTCGACACAATTATTTTAATTTTGCTATATCTCCAGAGACGTGGACACTGACAGTGGGTCTGGTCCACAAGTTTAAGGTCAGCGAGCTATAGAGAGAGATATTCTCAGTATTTCTTTCAAGTCAAGTTAAAATATCTTTATGAAACGTCATTAATTTAATTATTTTGAATGATTCTACTCCTGCTAGTAGAAGACTAAGCAGCAAAGTGGTCCAATAAGTAAGCTGTTAGCAGAAGACCAGCACTTAGCAGATTCCAGTGACCTGTTAATGTTTAATCTGACTGAGGAAGGAATCTGCAAAGAAAACTCAGCTATATCAGATTTACAAAATAAAACATATAAATGGACTTTAATGGATAAAGTCCGAAACGTGGACATCCGTTAGAGAACCAATGTATAGCATTAAAAATTAGTGGCATGGGCCGGTCACGTCTCTCGTAGAACCGATGACCGTTGAAGTAGACGGATTCTGGAGTGGAGACCACGTACGGGAAGACGCAGAGTGGGGTGACCCCCGCCATAGTGATACGGATGACCTGAAAAAGGTTTTGGTGAGGGCTGGATGAGGGTGGTGGAATATCGTGTGAAACGGCGAGCCTTGGGGGAGGCCTATGTCCAGCAGTGGAGAGACACAGGCTGATGATGATGACGATGATATCTCCTAAGGTATTCGTTTAATTTGCATGTTGTAATTACTACATGAACGATGGTTCGGGCATGTTGAAAGGATGAGCGAAGAAAGATTGACGAACCAGGTATATAATGCGAAAGTTGTGGGTAAAAGAGGCCCTGGCAGACCAAGACACACGTATCACGATCAAATAAATAAAACACTAGCTGAAGGAGAATTAAAAAGCCTTCGTAACAAAAGGGCATGTATGAAGAGGTTGATGAATGTCGATGAAGCAAAAGAGGTATGTCGTCATCGTGTCAAGTGGCGCTCAATTGTCTCTGCCTACCCCGTAAGGGATCTGGCGTGAAGATATGTATGTATGCATGTTGTAAAGGGAAAGCCGTCTGGCCAGCGTGGCGAGTATAGGCCAAATTCTCCAGGAAGGCCCATCTCCAACAGTAGAGGTCTAGGACGCTGTGTTCTAGGGGCTGTAATAATAATAATAATAAAGAAGTAAAAAGTATCATCATGACCGTTTCCCTTTCGGGGTGGTTAGAAACCACGCTTATAAATAAGCGGAGTCACATTTAGCCAACTTTACTATAGGCCAATCATTACAAGTGGCAAGCTCGTCGATGTCTCCAGCGTACCAAATTCGAAAAATATCACAAATAAATTAAGTATTAACTAAATACATTTACATTAATACATATTTTTGTGTCCCGACCAGGAATCGAACTCGGTACCTAAATCCGAGTCTATATCCACGGACTTAACCGCTAGACCACGGAGACAGTGTAATAATAATAATAAAAGGGAAAAAAGTAATCTTTATTAAATGCTCAATCTATTGTATTTATTTTTAATTTGTACTTCTTATGCTGGTTCAAGCTAATAAATAAAATATACCCAACAGATAGTAAAGGAGCTTTTAGTTCGAGAAGATGGCGGCGGAGGGAATGGCGCAGACGAGGCTTGGTGTTTAGAGGAAGAATTACCGGAGGAAACTAGGTGCAAATTGGAGGGACTCAAATGTATGGCGAGGTGGCTGTTAGGACTCAAGAGAGATGAACTATCTGCACAGAAAACATTTAGAATGCTTAACGCCTTTATAGTACATAAAGGTGACTTATTACAGGTAAATAAATCATTTTTTATATCTAAATTAATTAAAGTAGCTAACGAAAAAACCGCTCTTTAGGCATATAATGGATATGTTGTGTCAAATATAAGGTTAGGCATAACGTTAGGCCTGAGCAGGTCTGCCGTCAAAACGTTTATGGAACGAGCTTCCAAGACGGCATTAACGGAATCATACAGTATTTGGTTGGGTAGGGAGAGTAGTAGAATGGTGGATGGTGAGTGTATTATTGCGCAATAAAATAATTGGAGGCGTCCTTTTCTTAAACCAGCCTATTGTCGGTCGCAAGCCCGAGACACCATTCTTCTCATCTCTTACCCACAAACGATGGATCCGGCACCCGCACGGTGAATCCAGAAATTTGTCTTCTTTCACTAACACAACTTATAATTTTTCAGCAAAATCATCTATCTAAAGCGGAAATGGCTCACTTGAGGTTAGCCGCGGGCGCCGCCATGCTTAAGATCTGCGAACAGAAGGGAGTCGGCGATCAATTTACTGCTGAACAATTCTACAACCTATCACATCTTATGATCGTAAGTTTTATTTAAATTATTTATTTGTTTATTATTTGATAAACCTTACAACTATATTCCCAGATCATTAAAAAAAAAAAACAGATTAAAATTGCCTCAGATTTAAACAGATATTAAGAAAAGAAAATAATAATAAATTATAACTAACTTAAACATAAAAATTGCAAAAATACTAAACTAGATATTATTCCTTATTAAACTCTATTAATTTATTTACAACATAATATCGCTTGACATTCTCTGCCCATTAGCGATTTAAGGTTGCCATTGACGAGCCTTCCAACAGTTCAAATCACGTGGTCACTTTCCAAAATTAGTTCACAATTGTCGAAAACGTTTATTGGTTTTTAAACGACGCGACGTCACAGCCCTTCGTCTACGTACATTTAGTTTATTTTGCGTTGCGCCTCCGCCAGTCACGGCGATATCTTCATAATCTTGTTGATAATGGCATCCTTTAGTCATAAAAATATAATTATTTGTCCAACTAGCGATTATCGTAAACTATTTAACGAAGAAAAATGACAAAAGTCGAATCGAATATTATACCGAATCGCGCTCAGAGCGCTTATAACGAATATGACACTGAACGTCGTTCCGAATCAAATATCGCGATTTGGATGCTCAGAGCGTGATATCAATTCGGAACGGTCTAAATCACATTTTCATTAATAAAATTTTAGTTTTTTTTTGTTAAATGTATGGAAGATAAATTGCGGATTCCACATCTTTGAGTATGAATACTAACAAACATAACATCTCTCGGTTTACATGTGTAAAGTTTAATATTAGTCTTAAAAAATATTTTGGTCTTTTTAAATAACTTGCCGTATTACGGATTTTTTTTTCACTTCCTACTTAAATATTAATTATAGATTTGTTTTAGAAGTAATATACAAACAGTATAAACGAATTACAATATTAAATAATTTAAAAGAAAACCTAATAATAAATTAACTTGAAAATGGCGCGGGACATTATGACAAACAAGTGACAGCGCTCAGAGCGATCTACCTCGATATCGTGAGCAGTCTAAGCGCGAGGAATGATGTCATTTCTGACGTCACACAGCTTTGGCAAAACAGTTTAAGCGCGTATCGGAACAACTTTAAGCGTGCTTAGGTTACTATTATCGCGTATCGGAACGAAGGGATCGATACATTTTTACCGTGTGACAGCAGCCGGCTGACATTTTGGCATTTGCTTATAGTGTTGCAATATGAATAAATATTATTGTCCATTTGGATCTGCCTGAGTTTTTAATGACATAAGTTCTCATATTAAAATATAAGCATCCTTTGGAACTAATAATATTTATTTATTATTAGGTGTGCAAACAGATTCCAGTCGGTTGCAAATTTGGGTGTGTTTAATTTATACATGGACTAGACTGGAATCCAAGCAGCACACACAACATGCAAATTATAATAATTATCATACAAATTAGAAGACAATTTACACAAATTAAATTCAAACACAATCAAAATTCAATAACAACAAATTCCTTACATAAATACAAATTATTTTTTTAACAAAATATACATGCACAACATATATATATATATTAGTATTATAAAACTTTAGCTAATTTATAATATTTTCACAGGATGAGATACCTCAAGTACGAGAAGCATTTGCAGCGAAACTACACAAAGGATTGTCAAAGGTAAAATCATTTTATTATTTATTTCATTTCAAAAATCATCTCTATTCTTATTTGTTATCTATTCAAAATAACTAACGATTATTTATATGTTAAAATTGATCCTTGTTTGTACTCTCGATGCAACTTTCACTCTAATATCTTTAGTATGTGTTTTATTTTATTTATTTATTTTATGAATCCTGTATATATTTAATTATATGTATTGTATTATAGATATGTATAACATGTATTGTATATGTAGTATTAGTATGTATTGTTTATTTAATATTTACTTGGCACTCTGCCTGTCACATGTTTTCAAAACTCCCAAAGGTTAGCTGGTGGATAATGCCTCACGGCCGTTTCCCTTTCGGGGTGGTCAAAAACCACGCTTATTAATAAGCGGATTCACATTTAGCCAACTTTACTATAGGCCAATCATGACAAGTGGCAAGCTCGTCGACGTACCAATATCGAGAAATATCACAAATAAATTAAATATTAATTAAATGTATTTATTTACATTAATAAATATTTTTGTGTCCCGACCAGGAATCGAACCCGGTACCTCCGAGTCTGAATCCACGGACTTAACTGCTAGACCACGAAGGCAGACAGAGATAGATAGATTTTTCAGAAGTACACTCATACTTAAAAAAAATTAAAAAAACAGGATTGTGCGAGCCAGAGGGGTGCATAAGCGTTATCCCTCTTAATGTATCCCACTGGAAATCTTGACTTTTACAACATTTAGAATTAAAAACTCTTTCCAAATCCAGGGAATCCCAAACAAATGCTTACCTCTGGACTTCATGGGAATGTATGCGCTCGGAGGTCGCGAGCCGGAGAGGAGATTACGGGGACTCGTGAGACAGTATATGATGGCTGACGTCCTCCGGAGAAGGGACTACGTTAGAAGCATCACTGTGGGAACTAAAGGTATACTAAAGGAACACCCAACTCGTAGATAGTAGATATCTAGACGATCACTGTAATTCATGACCGTATGACTTCCGTTAACGGATGATCTTCTAGCATTCGTATACCACGTCTGGGGATGAGGCAATGGATAAATATAGTGAATCATTGGCGGTCAGTCTGGACATCTCCAAGGACTTCGATAGGGTATATAATCTGCCCCCAAAGCTGGTGAACTGAATAGCTGGCTCCCTACATGAGCGCAGCATTCGTGTCCTTGTGGATGGGAATGCGTCTGAGCTCATGTCATTGAACTCCATTTTTTCACCTACACTCTTCCTTCTGCATATCAATGTTATGTTGTCTCTTGGCAACATTCATTGTTATCTAGATGACAGCACAGCTCACGGGTGGTATCTAAGACCTCTAGCTTTGGGAGGTAACCAACTAGAGGAATCACGGCGCATTATGACGGCAGAACTGGACGACACCCTATACAAGTTTTATTTGTGTGGTGTCCAATCTTGCCAACGAGACCATGGACTGATGACATGACCTCACTCTTCAGGGCACCACGCTGGATCTACAGCCCAGCTTTAACATTAACCACCAGAACTACATTGAGGCATCACCAAAACAGCGTCAAATGGCTTGGAATACTGAACAAGGTGATGTGGTTTTTCCCGCCTTCAATCAGACTGTTGCTGTACAAAGCACAGATCAGATCATGTATAGAATACTGTTCTCACCTTTGGGATGGTTCCGCCAAGTACCTCACAGATGCTCTCAATGTCCTACAGAGGCGAGCTGTTCGAATTGTGGACGATGCCACTATATCTGAAACTCTCAAACCCCTGCAGCTTCGCAGCTTATCTGAGTGTGATAGTTGTGGGGCAGTTGTTTTATTTTGTAAATCTGATATAGCTGAGATTCCTTTGTCAGTCAGATTAAACATTGAATTTGCTAAGCTGCTGGTCTTCTGCTAACAGCTTACTTATTGGACCACTTTGCTGCTTAGTCTTCCACTAGCAGGAGTAGAATCAATCGAAATAATTAAATTATTGACGTTTCATAAATATTTATAATATAATATACTATGGTGACTCCTCGGAAGAGCTCTACAACCTAATTCCTTCCTCTATGAATCTTGAATATGCACCCACATACCGTAGTCACCATCCCTTCGCGTACATATAAATTTGGGGACTCGTACATCTGCATGATCATCCAGTCTTTGTGTTTCCACTTTCCTATAACCTGGAGTCCTTAAGCGATGTGTGAAAAGGCAGTCAAGCCGGCATAGTGTTAGGGACTGATGTCAGTCATGAGTGTCTTATTTCAGTTGCTAACATTCATGGACCTTGTACGTCTCTTATCATCAGGTGGGAGCAAGGTCACATGTCGTGCTAGTATAAAATAATAATAATACTAAAACAACTGATTTAATTTGGCTTGGTCACATTCTCTCTTTGATTCTTTTCACAACCATTATCCACTATTAAATTTACTATTTAAATAAACCTGCAGTCCTATTCTGTTACTTAAGCGCAAACGTTATATAATGGAATCCGTTAACTATATATATATTGTCTTTATTATTACTTTTAAATATTTCAAAATACAGATATTCTAGAATGCCATTAAAAAAATTGCAATCCAAGTTAAACAACAAACACATTTAGCCTCTTTAGTTTTTTTTATTATTTATATATACATATATACTAGCACGACATGTGACCTTGCCCCCACCTGATGGTAAGTGGCGCGCGAGGTCCATGAATGTTAGTAACTGAAATCAAACACTCATGACATCAGACCCTAACACTATGCCGGCATGACGGACATTCGAGTCTAGATGTATAAACGTGTGGATACACTTGACTGCGTTTAACGGCACGAACGGTAGATATTTCCCCGCCCCGGCAGACTAGGAAAATTACCACCATCAGTTTTTGTTGAAAGTATGTGCCATTTGCAATATCAAATGCTAATTTTTACTCACAAGGAGAACTAATATTGTAAGCTTGCCATGGTGACATTTATGTAATAATAATAAATATTTCCAGACAGGTCACACAGCGCCATCTAGTTTCCGTGGTAAGCTACTAGGCTTGTGTTACGGAAACTAGATGGTTGACAAACTAAATATTATACCTTTTTTTTTTGTAAATATATACATATTATACATATAAACACCCAGACCGAGACAGATTATACAATGTACAACTTGCCCCCGGTGGGAATCAAACCCACGACCTCCCGAGTTCACGGCAACTTTTGTTACCACTACACCACGGAGGCGGTATAAAAATAACACAGCTTGATATATTACGCTATTAAAGTTGATATTTGCATCGCCACTGTCAAGGGCTTATAGAGTTGAGAATTGAATAATATTTTGTAATTATGACGCAATCTCTGATGTAAATGACGAAATCCACTAATAACTACCACTGGTAGGATTATTTACCTTTAATAATGTTATTTATTTCAGTGGAACAAGCAGTAATGCAGTTGCCCCACATAATGCCGGATTACATGTTCGCGTTTGCCATTCCTGTGCTAACTCACGACCCCACTTTTAAGAAATTTGATAATGTAGCCGATTTAAAGGTAAGTAGTGTTGGACTATTATTTGCTAAATCATCGATAATGGTCATTTAATTGATTTGAGACTACAACGCTACTCGTTGAGGTTTGGGAACGTCACTACGACTGCGATCACTGTCCGTTTTTGCGCTTTGATTTAAGTTGTAAAGTATTTTGTTGAATATATCTACTTTTTATATTCAAAAACCTGTTCTATTTATTAGTAGTAATGAACATATTTGATTACTGTTACTGAAATGTGTAGTCGCACATTTTTTTTAAAGATTATTCAATCTGAGTGCGCTTTTGAAAAATGTTATATTAACTTTCTTGGGAATAAAATTACGTACATTTAAGTGATATATTGGTAGGGAGAGGAGTAAAATGGTGGATGGTGAATGTCTTATTAAAATAGGAGGCCCTCATTTCAAAACAGCCTATTGTCGGTCAGAAGCCCGAGACACCATTCTTCTCATCTCTTACCCACACGGTGGACCCGGCACCCGGCCAATCTCATAGATTTGTTTTATTTATTTATTTATTAAGACTCAAACAACAGTATATATTACATATATATGTATTTACAATTTAAATTAAAAACCTAAATACAGTAAAACTGCCTCCGTGGTCTAGACTCGGAGGTACCAGGTTTGATTCCTGGTCGGGACACAATAATATAAATAAATACATTTAATTAATATTTATCGAGTTTGGTACGCTGGAGACATCAACGAGCTTGCCACTTGTCATGATTGGCCTATAGTAAAGTTGGCTAAATGTGAATCCGTTTATCTATAAGCGTGGTTTCTGACCACCCCGAAAGGGAAACGGTGTGCTGATACTTTTTACTGTTGTATTACCCTCTTATGATAATTTATTTTTGTTTTTAGATCATGAAGCAATGCCTATGGTTTATTCTGGAGCCACTGATCTGCAATAATGACTTTTACTGTTATGGATTCTACAAAAATCTAGTCGAGAGAATGAAGAACCATAAGGACGCCATAGATGAAACAGACGACGCTGTTAATTATGTAACTATATAGATTTAATAGTTTTTAGGATATATTAGAATAAGCTTAATAGGTTTTTTAAATTCCTTAAAATGTTCTTATTTATTTTATTTATTTAAAAACTTTATTGCACTATGTCCAAAGGCAGTCTCTGCCAAACCTTTAGGACATTTAGACAGTATAGATAGTAGGTGCAATCATTAATTAAGTTATTATTAACAATATGATATTAAAGGAGAAGACGGCCTGCTCATAATGACCATTGAGTATAAATTTAAAACTACAACAGTTAAATCTATTAAATAAAATTAGAGAAGACAAATTTCTAAGCATTCCATGGATTCACCGTGCGGGTGCCGGGTCCATCGTGTGTGGGTAAGAGATGAGAAGAATGGTGTCTCGGGCTTGCGACCGACAATTGGCTGGTTTAAGAAAAGGAGGCCTCCTTTTTTTTTTCTATTGCGCGATAATACGCTCACCATCCACCATTCTACTTCTCTCCCTACCCAACCAAATACTGTATGATTCCGTTAATGCCGTCTTGGAAGCTCGTTCCATAAATGTATTGACGGCAGACCTGCTTAGGCCCAATTCTTTCAGTAAGTGATGCAAAGATTTTGCTGGAACTCCTCTTGCACCAACTTCCACTGCGTAAAGCTGAGTCTTGAACCCGTTCCTGATCATTTCTTCTGTGAGATCATAATATTTATTCAACTTCATGTTGTGGTCTTTTGGAATATTTGATTCCCACGGAACGGTAAGTTCAATAAGGATAACTTTTTTCAAGTTCCGAGAAAACACTAAGATGTCTGGCCTATAGGCTGATACAGCTAGTTAATTAATAAAATTAATACCTACGTAATAATATTATTTTTCTTTGTGGCTCCCTTTTTAGATAATATTAATATTATGAAAATATTTGACTGATCTTTAACATCTGTAACACAAGCCTCGTAGCTTACCACGGAAACTAGATGGCGCTGTGTGACCTGTCGGGAAATATTTATTTATTTATTATTATGTAGTTTATGTAATTGCTTGGTATGTAGTGTATTTATAAATTAGACTATTATTATTAGATAGTTGCACCCTGCCCATAATCTCTCACCATCCCTAAGGTTAATTGTCGCAGAATGCCTAACAGGGTACAATGTACCTAATTTAAAGTTTTTGTGCAATAAAGAATTTAACGTGACTACCTCAGTGGTCTAGCGGTTAAATCCGTGGATTTAGACTCGGAGGTACCGGGTTCGTTTCCTGGTCGGGACACAAAAATATTTATTAATGTATATAAATACATTTAATTAATATTTAATTTATTTGTGTTATTTCTCTAGTTTGGTACGCTGGAGACATCGACGAGCTTGCCACTTGTCATGATTGGCCTATAGTATAGTTGGCTAAATGTGAATCCGCTTATTTATAGGCGTGGTTTCTGACCACCCCGGAAGGGAAACGGTCGTGAACTTTCTACATTATCCTAAAGGTTGGCTGTCAGGGAATGTCTAGCGGCATTAAGCCCGCCCCTTGTACATAGTGCAATAAAGATTTAAATAAATAAATAATAATCATTTATTGTTGTATTTTTATTACAGAAAATGTGGGCTCTATGCGACCTGGCGATGTCTATCGTGTGGGCTCGGTCGTCTTGCTTCGAGATGAGAGAATTTAATGCTGACGTGCGCATTCCCATCATGTACTTCTCTCCACAGGACGAGAGCTTCACCAACAGCCGGGTCTTCTTACCACCAGAGTTACAGGTAGAAGACAAATTTCTAAGCATGGATTCACCGTGCGGGTGCCGGGTCCATCGTGTGTGGGTAAGAGGTGAGAAGAATGGTGCTTCGGGCTTGCGACCGACAATAGGCTGGTTTAAGAAGGCCTCCAATTATTTTATTGCGCAATAATACGCTCACCATCCACCATTCCACTTCTCTCCCTACCCAACCAAATACTGTATGATTCCGTTAATGCCGTCTTGGAAGCTCGTTCCATAAATGTATCTTCTGCAGACCTACTTAGGCCCAATTCTTCCCGAAGCACTCGCACAGGCCAAAATATGCATCCACATACCGCCACATATCCCTACGCATACATACAAATTTGGAGACTCTTACATCTGTCGCACGCTGAAGATGTGAAATGCTCTCCCAGCCAGTGTGTTTCCCCACTCCTATAACCTGGAGTCTTTCAAACGAAGTGTGAAAGAGCATCTTTATAGGCCGGCATAGTGGTAGGGACTGATGTCGGTCGTCTGAAGCTGGCGTCAGTTGCTCCCATTCTTGGACCTCGCGTACCGCTTACCATCAGGTGGGCGCGGTGTCATTTGTCGTGCTCAGTATAAAAAAAAGTAAGTGGTGCAAAAAATTTGCTGGAATTCCTTTCGCATCAACTTCCACCGCGTAAAGCTGAGCCTTGAAATTTTTTGTTAGACAATGTTGTTGTTTTTTGGAATGTTTGATTCCCATGGAACGGATTAAAATGTACGTAATTTTGTTTAACAGAACTTTAGCAGAACACTTAGATTAGAAAGAAAGAAAGAAATAGAATACTTTATTTATCGCAACAATTACAATGGTTACAAAAAAAATATATATGCAAGGAATAAATTTAAATGTAAGCCTATTCAATATACCGAAACATACAAACAGGTGTGGCGATAAATAGGTGGTCAGCTCAGCATTTGCTACAGCCGAGGCTGCAGCGCTGATTTTCAGCTGATGCCTTATGTTGGGTGAGTCACGGGTCGCAGCGATACAGTACCATTTACTAAATCGGAAGGAGCACTAAATGTACAGTTTACATATATGTTTAACAAATTAGAATAGAATAAATAAATAATATGATGATAAATATATAAGTCATAGTCAAGAAAAAAAAAACAATTAGTAAAAGCTTTAAAACTGTTGGGAGTGTGCAAGCTAGTAACGACTGTATGTGTTGTAAATACTTTCCATTTTCTTTAACAGTTCCAACCAAAGAAGATGTCAAACGAGCCAGTATCGCGTGGCAAAAAACGTACACGACTGCAGCCCGGATCTATTAGCATTGAAAATACTAATGACGTCGAGGTAAGACCAGTACCATGTTCATCATCACAGCTCCACTGCTGGAGATGGGATTTCCAGAACATATTTTTGAATAACTTTGACTACTCTCCACACGCTGGGTTTGTAAACTAACAGCGCGTGTAAATTTTTAGCGCTGGGTTTGTTAACTAACACTATGTAGGTTTTCGGCGCTGGGTTTGTAAACTAACAATGGTTAAGGTTTTCAGCGTTGATTTTGTACACTAACACTGTGTAAGGTTTTCAGCATTGGGTTTGTAAACTAACACAGAATAGAGTTTTCAGCGCTGGGTTTGTAAACTAACACTGAGTAGGGTTTTAGGCGCTGGGTTTGTTTACTAAGACCGTATAGGGTTTTCAGCATTGGGCTTGTAAACTAACACAGAATAGAGTTTTCAGCGCTGGGTTTGTAAACTAACACCGAGTAGGGTTTTAAGAACTGGTTTGTTTACTAAGACCGTATAGGTTTTTTAGCTTTGGGTTTGTAAACTAACACAAAATAGAGTTTTCAGCGCTGGGTTTGTAAACTAACACCGAATAGGGCTTTAAGCGCTGGGTTTGTTTACCAAGACCGTATAGGGTTCAGCATTGGGCTTGTAAACTAACACAGAATAGAGTTTTCAGCGCTGGGTTTGTAAACTAACACCGAGTTGGGTTATTTTACTAAGACCGTATAGGGTTTTCAGCATTGGGCTTGTAAACTAACACAGAATAGAGTTTTTAGCACTGGGTACACCGAGTAGGGTTTTAAACGCTGGGTTTGTTTACTAAGACCGTATAGGGTTTTCAGCATTGGGCTTGTAAACTGACACAAAATAGAGTTTGTTAACTAACACTGTAGGTTTTTAGCGCTGTGTTTGCAAAGAGTAGTGTTATGGAATCTTTACAATTGGAATGATGGTTCATTTTAATGTGTGAGAGTTGTGGGAGGAACAATTGAAAAGGTTTGGTCGCATTATAAAGACATGGTATTCACTAAAATTTCATTTTAGATTCGCAACGACTATATAACTTTTTATTACTATTTAAACTGTGTTTTTAATTATAAAATGTATTTTACAAGCATACACTGAGTCGCTCTGGAAGTATTGATGCGCAGGTAAATGTTCATATTATTTATTAATTTATTCATACATTATGTACAGTGTGTAGTATAATTAGTTAAGTAACTTATTAACCCGTCGTTCCGAGACACGATAATAGTAACCTAAGCACGCTTAAAGGTGTTCCGAGACGTGCTTAAACTAGTTGTAACTTGCCAAAGCTACGTGACGTCACCGCTCTGAGCGCTGTCAGTTTTTTATCATTATGTCGCGCGCCATTTACAAGTTTATTTAATATTAGGTTTTCTTTTAAATTATTTAATATTTTAATTCGTTTATACTGTTTGTATATTACTTCTAAAACAAATCTATAATTAATATTTAAGTAGGAAGTAAAAAAAAAATGTCTGTAAAACTGCAAGTTATTTTAAAAGACCAAAATAAGTTAATAATATTAAACTTTACACGTATAAAGATGAATAAACCGAGAGATGTTATGTTCAGTCATGTTATGAATGAAAATGTGATTTAGACCGTTCCGAATTGATATCAAGCTTTGAGCATCTAAATCGCGATATTTGAATCGGAACGACGGTCAGTGTCATATTCTTTCTAAGCGCTCTGAGCACAATTCGGAATAAGGGGTAACTGTATGATTGAAATTTCTTATTTTTTTCAAAGTCAAAGTCAAGTCTATGCCAAAATATCTTTATTCACGTAAACCTATTACAGGCATTTATGAAACGTCATTAATTTAATTATTTTGAATGATTCTACTCCTGCTAGTAGAAGACTTAGCAGCAAAGTGGTCCAGCAGAAGACCAGCAGCTTAGCAGATTCCAGTGACCTGGTAATGTTAAATCTGACTGAGAAAGGAATCTGCAAAGAAAACTCAGCTATATCAGATTTACAAAATAAAACATGTACAGAACTGCACCACAACGATCAATTAATAAAATTTTAAATTTAGTTATCAGTACCTATGAGATTACAATACCTGGTACAGCATAACCCACCAGGCAAGTCAGAATTAAGATAGATATGTGCAACCCGGAAGTTGACAATTTTATCCTGCCTATCACCTTACTGAATCCCCAAGGATACCTGGTAAAGAATTTGTTACAAGTATTATATTTTTTAAAGAGATTAGAATGTTTATTGACAAATATTCCTATTTCAAGGATATACATTGAAGCCAATGTTAAAAATTCTAGCGTTTTACACACACACACATCTTCACGCCAGATCCCTTGCGGGGTAGGCAGACAATTGAGCGCCATTTGACACGATCACGACATACCTCTTTCGCTTCATCGACGTTCATTAACCTCTTCATACATGCCCTTTTGTTACGAAGGCTTTTTAATGAACCTTCAGTCAGTGTTTTATTTATTTGATCGTGATATGTGAGTCTCGGTCTGCCAGGGCCTCTTTCACCCACAACTTTCGCATTATATATCTGGTTCGTCAATCTTTCTTTGCTCATTCTTTCAACATGCCCGAACCATCGTAGCATGTCTTTCCTTATTTTTGTCCCTATGCTTTCTTTTATACCAACCCTTTTCCGTATTTCGACGTTACGTATGCGGTCTGCCAATGTGCCGCCGCATATCCGGCGCACGACCTCATTTCTACTGCACCCTACTTAACCCTACTGTCATGCGTATTCTGACGTATCCACGACTCGCTTCCATACATCAGTGTTGGTACCAACATGGCATTGTGTATGGCGAGCCGAGCTTTGTCACTGCCGCGTTTCTAGCGTTTTAAATAAATAAAATAATAATAAATCTGCAAGGAAAACTCAGCTATAGCAGATGACAGACAAATAAATAGTATTTTCCTAGTAGGCAGATATTTTAATAGTCGTTTTTTTTCGCAGCCCTCTGAAGCATCGGATACCCAAATTCAATTACCCGGAATTGAAACTACACCTGAATCAGAACTAGAAGAGCCTCCCTCCAAGACAGAACGGTTAGACTAGGTAAGATATGATACAGACTGGTTGTAAATGATCTGATGTGAATTTCTTAATATCTCTTTTCATGTCGCGAGTGTATGTGAGAAATAATAAATAAATATTTCCAGACAGGTCACACAGCGCCATCTAATTTCCGTGGTAAGCTACTAGGCTTGTGTTACGGAAACTAGATGGTTGATAAACTACATATTATACTTTTTTTTTTGTAATTTTATACATATAATACATATAAACTCCCAGACCGAGACAAATTATACAATGTAGAACTTGCCCCCGGTGGGAATCGAACCCACGACCTCCCGAGTTCACGGCAACGTTTGTTACCACGGAGGCGGTCGAATGTAGTCAGCATTGGCTATGATATACATGCCGTTATATTAATCTCGCGACGTAAAAGTAAGACCAATCGATTTGACAGATGTTTTTTTTTTTTTAATTTACTCATTTGGTTATTTGTCATTTTTTCTATAATATAAATTTCTGAACGCACGCATAAATATTTGACAACCAACATTGTTTGACACACCCAACCGCACGAACATTTTGTATGGGTGAATGTTTTTTCTATTATTTAATTTTTTCGAATATTTTCCAATGTTATTAATAGTTATTCTGCTATTCGGGACGGAGACAAATCCAACCAATCAAAAACCATAAAAATCTGTCTAGCCTTTCTCGACAAACCCGACTTTGTTTTATATATTAAGATTTAAAATCCTCCGTGGTCTAGCGGTTAAGTCCGTAAATTTAGACTCGGAGGTACCGGGTTCGATTCCTGGTCGGGACACAAAAACATTTATTAATGTATATACATTAAATTTATTTGTGATATTTCTCTAGTTTGGTACGCTGGAGACATCGACGAGCTTGGCACTTGTCATGATTGGCCTAAAAGTAAAGTTGGCTAAATGTGAATCCGCTTCTTTATAAGCGTGGGTTCTGACCACCCCGAAAGGGAAACGGTCGTAATGATACTTTACTTCTTTACTATTTAAAATTAATAATTAAGGCACGAGATTTTTTAAAGCAAATAAAGTTTTTTTTTTAAATTAATGTAGCAAAGATTTTGTATAAAAATGGCAACCAATACCCTCTCTGTCTTATATTTAATCTTTTTGACTGACGCAGACTGGCTTAGGCCACATGCACGACTCAACGAATTAGACTTTAAATAATTATTTTTTACTTTCAGATTTCAATATATACAGAAAACAGAAGTGGTAAGTCGTTATAAAAAGCCACGTAGGCAGTCTTTACTCGTAGAGTGACATGGACTTATACAATACCGTGTCAATCCACATTGATTATTCCTAAAAAAAACATCAATTTATAATTTATGGCATATAATATCAACAGGCAATGTACGCTTAACCTAGGGTTGCCTGTGTTGATTTAAGGGTTGCAAGCATTAAAAAATACAACACAAAAAAAAATCCTAAATTTTGAAGCAATTCCTACTAACATTATTATTGCGAAAATTTTAGGTTCAGTTGCTGATTTTAGGTTTTTATTTTACATCCTTAATTTATGAATCACAGTTATTTTCCAAATAACTTAATTGCACAGTAATATATAGTAAAAATAACACGAGTCTTATGAATAAAAGTATCGAATATTTTTATCATTGTACACATAGCCCAAAATGGATGATGTCATTTATTAATGTTAGAATCCTTAACCCAAAAGGTTAATATGTTGCGATTTGACACGGTATTGGAGGATACCGGAATTTGTAAAAAAAGAGGGTAGTTATGAAATTTTTAAACAAAGTTACTGTAATATGTGCTTTTGACAACATTAAATGGCTGGATTTCATTTAATCAACTTGTATCAATCGAGAAATCAAATTACAATTGAATAATGTTTTTATCTTAAATATTGTTTCTTCGACTATTATAGATTAATAATAATAATATCGCACGTTTAATTAATCAAAAAAGAAAAAATATGTTGTTTTTGATCATAATAACTTCACATTTAGCGCTTTGCATACCTCTCGGTCGCACAATATAATATTTACAATGATTTTTTAAGTCTTGAGTATTCATAAATAACGACAATTCTCTATAACGCCATAAGATGCACAGTGTCGTTATAGAGCTAGAAAGTCAGTCTATTTAACAATTTACGCTAAAATAGAATACATATTTTGCAATGTGCAAAAAAAAAATGTCATTTGAAATAACATTACAAGCTCAAAAGAAAAAATATAGGTACATAAGAATATAAAAAAAATAACGAAAGAATCTCTGCCTCCGTGGTCTAGCGTTTAAGTCCGTGGATTTAGACGCGGGAGGTTCCTCGTTGGATTCCTGGTCTGGACACAATCATATATTTAAGTTGTGATATTTCTCGAGTTTGGTGCGAGCTTGCTATCATGATGGCCTATTGATTGGGAGAGTTACTTAAAGTAAAAATTACATATAAACTAAACCTAATAAAAAATAAAAAGTATCATCACGACCGTTTCTCTTTCGGATCGGATTCACATTTAGCCAACTTTACTATAGGCCAATCATGACAAGTGGCAAGCTCGACGATGTCTCCAGCGTACCAAACTAGAGAGATATCACAAATAATTCACACATTATTAATTTAATTAAATTTCACTATTTTTTGTCTAAAATGTCTATAATTGAATTTCCTATGCTATGTTTGACTTAAAGGCTAAGCTCCGTGGTCTAGCGGTTAAGTCCGTGAATTTAGACTCGGAGGTACCGGGTTCGATTCCTGGTCGGGACACAAACATATTTATTAATGTAAATAAATACATTCAATTTATTTGTGATATTTCTCGAGTTTGGTACGCTGGAGACATCGACGAGCTTGCCACTTGTCATGATTGACTTATAGTAAAGTTGGCTAAATGTGAATCCTCTTCTTTATAAGCGTGGTTTCTGACCACCTTGAAAGGGAAACGGTTGTGATGATACTTTACTTTTTTTTTGCTCGAATTTTGTATGAAATCCATAGAGCAACGCCAAGTTGAACGACTTTCAAAGTGAAAAAAAGCGCTTAACATCATCATCATCATCATCATCAGCCTGTGTCTCTCCACTGCTGGATATAGGCCTCCCCCAAGGCTCGCCATTTTACACGATCTTCTGCCACCCTCATCCATCCCCCACCCATCCCCCACCAGCGACCTTCCTCAGGTCATCTGTCCATCTGGCGGAGTCTTCCAGTACGTGGTCTCCACTGCAGGACCCGTTTACTCCATCGTTCATCGCTTCTGCGACAGACGTGTCCAGCCCATTGCCACTTCAGCTTGCTAATTTTGAAAGCTATGTCGGTAACTTTGGTTCTTTGACGGATATCAACGTTTCTGACTTTATCCTTCAGAGAAATCCCAAGCATAGCTCTCTCCATAGCTCGCTGAGCGACCTTGAATTTATGTATCAGACCCACCGTCAGCGTCCACGTCTCTGCTCCATACGACATTACTGGAAGAACACACTGGTTGAAAACTTTTAAACACTGTGGTATGTTTGATAGGAAGATGTGTCGCAACTTCCCGAATGCTGCCCATCCTAGCTGAATGCGTCTGTCGGCTTCTTTGCTGAAGTTAGCTATTCCTAATTGGATAGTCTGTCCAAGGTAGACGTATTTTTGTACAACTTCGATAGTGGCATTTCCCACGTTGATTGGTCTCGGTATGGTATGGTATGGCCGTTGAACATGATTTTTGTCTTGTCCAAGTTCATACCGAGACCAACCCGCTGAGATGCCACATTTAAGCCTGTCAGCATTCCGCTAAGATCTTCCAGCGAGCTAGCCATTATGACTATGTCATCCGCGAATCGAAGGTGTGAGATATGTTCTCCATTGACTTTTATGCCGTAGTCACTCCAGTCCAGCATTTTAAAGACATCTTCCAACGCGTTTGTAAACAGTTTCGGCGATATTACGTCGCCCTGTCTTACACCTCTAAGCAGTTGGATCGGTCTTGTATGCTGGCCTTGTATCTGTACGGTCATAGCCGCTGCATCATAGAGACATCTCAACACCTCAACGTATCGCCAGTCAATCAGGCATCGCTGCATAGAGTCCAGAACAGCCCAGGTCTCAAAAAAAGCGCTTAACGCGACAAGTCAAATACAGAGCTAGTAAGTTGATAGACTTATTTTTTTTAAAGTAACAAAAAAACATAAAATATTGGTTTGTGCGAGCGAAAGGGTTGCATAGTTAAACCCTGTTAAGCATAACTTAAAATAGGATATGCTTTCACTGCATTTGACTTAAAGAATTTTTATGCAAATTTTAGGCCGCGTTCGTTTTATAGCACTTCCAACATTTCGTAGCAACTTCATAAACCAGCGCGAAATGTCGTTTTTGTTAAGAAATTCCACTTTTTTTAACAAAAAAAAAACGAGCGGTGAGGCTACTTTTTGACAAGTATGACAGTAACACATAATAACAAATCAATTGACAATGTATGTCTTTGAATTTATTACATAAAATCGTATATTATGTTAAATGACATCTGTCAAAAAGTAATATCAATCCTTTCAACACGGTACTGACATACGAAATTAGCATCAAATGTTAGAATTTTCATTAAACGAACGACTCGTGCTAAAAAAGTTGTATTTTCATGCTAAAATTCTTAAAACGAACGCGGCTTTAAGTAATTGTTATATAGATATCAAATTCACTCGAAGTACACTTTTCACTTAGACGAATATGCAAAAAAAATATTTATTGCTAAATATCAGTGTTATTTATCTGCACTTTATATTTTTTATGGACAAAAATAATGGAGGCATAGTAGTTTTGAATTTACAGTTATACATAACTTATTATGTTTTATTTAAGCACTACAAAATAGGCTTAGAAAATGTTGTAAATAATATACTGAATAAAAAAATGCGCAGATACTCGTTTTTTTTTTCTTTTTTATTGCGTTCTTTGATGTTTAGGACATTACCCACCAGCTTCTTAAAGGTTCATACAGATAAATAAAATTTTTTTTTTTGGTTCTCTTCTCCCGATGGATGATGAATGAGATGATAGGGAAGGCAAAGGGTCTAGCCCATACAGCCAAGTCTGACGTAAGATCTTCATCAAATTCCAGATGCTGCAGAATTTGATGCTTTTCTTGGAGTCACTCGCGGCACCATAGCTCAGTCGTTTTCCATAATTATTCACATTGTAGCACATTATTAAACAAAACAACACTACTTTTGACCAATAATATCCACAGCAAATTAAATTACAAAACAAAAACTTGCACTTGACATGTCCACGCAAAATGGCGCGAAGGACCTGTTTTTTTTGTTTGTGTTCTTCTCACGATAGATGATGAATGAGGTGACAGGGAAGGCAAAGGGTCTAGCCCATACAGCCAAGTCTGACGTTATATATCTTGTCAGTAAAATGAGATTATAATCAAATTTCAGATGTTGCAGAATTTGATGCTTTTCTTGGAGTCATTATAGCCCAAACACGTCGGGTATAATATGCGAGTTCATAGCGCGGTAAACCGAAAAAAAAAAAAAGTCCAAATTTTCCATAATTACTCACATTGTAGCACATTATTGAACAAAACAACACCACTTTTGACTAACAATATTCACAGAAAAGTTACAAAACAAAACTTGCACTTGACATGTTCGCGCAAAATGGTTCGTTTAAAAAACTGGAGGAAAAAGAGTTTAGAAGGTTTACGGTTCGTGCTTCCCTCTCGCTCGCACAATGTTAAATGTATCAAGTCTGAGAGTACTTTTGAGAAATCTAGTCTATCAACTTTCTAGGAAGTAAAAATTTTAGACCGAGAAAAATAACAAGCGTATAACGACTTTTCCTCTATTTTACTAAAACAATTCTATTGAGAAGAAAGAGGGAGAGAAGACAAAAAAAAAGTTCCATAAATTCTGGCAACATTTCTCCTATGTATAGCGACCTTATACGTTGACAGAAAAATTGCCAGCCTTTCTGTCTCCAAACTTTTCCGTCAGCGGGTTGGACAACGCCTTGGACCCCTCATGGGCCCATATTAGTTTATAAAATTATTTTTATTCACTATTATGATTTAAATACATTATATTTAAGCGACCTTATAAAGTTTGTCTCAGAATGTTTTTCGTTTTTGATATTTAAATTAGACATCAGTTTTAATGCCAATTAGTTTTATTTGATAATAAATAAAAGATCAGAGATATATGAGAGATTGACGAATCAGATATATAATGCGAAAGTTGTGGGTAAAAGAGGCCCTGGCAGACCAAGACTTGCCTATCATGATCAAATAAATAAAACATTAGCTGAAGGTGAATTAAAAAGCCATCGAAACAAGATGCCCGTATGAATAGGTTGATGAATGTCGAAGAAGCGAAAGAGGTATGTCGTGATCGTGACAAGTGGCGCTCAATTGTCTCTGCCTACCCCGCAAGGGATTTGGCGTGAAGATATGTATGTATGTATAAATTTTATTTGTAAAAAACAAAACTTTTTTACCTTTTTTTTTACTTTATAACTTTCGTTTAACCTAGAACTAAAATTCTTCATCACACGCTGGAGCATCGACCTAGGAATAGCTTTAATTTCGTCTGTGACTTTTTGTAGCATCCAAATTGTGGTAAAGGCTTGTAGACTACTCTTTAAGCAGCGTTTTTAGCGTAACTGTTCTGCCCAAATAGCCAGTGATCATATCCGGCTCGTAGCTCCTTCGCAGAAACTCACCCCTATCACGACTTATGTACGTCCGCGTCCAGTCCTTTGTACCTTCAAGTCCTCTCCCGTTTACCATCTATATAAACGTCACCGACGTCCCCCGTCCCAGCTTTCCCTCGTATCCATGTGCCAGCTCTGATCCAATCGTCCACGCCCGGCAGAGAGGCAGGCAATCTCCACTCAGGTCTTCGTTATAAATATCCGAAACATACCGCTTCTCCCCTACCACAGTACCGATATGCTTCTCGTTTATTAGCCAGTCATTCACATCGTCCATAAGACCTCCCGGGGCAACGTAACCCAAGTACCCGAAGAAGGTCTCCCAGTGCGTGTAGTTACGCCACCCCGGGTCGATGAACCTTCCTCCCATCATTAACAAACCGGTGACTTTCTTAATTTCCATAATTTTAAGTCGTGGTGACAAATACTATATTTAAAATTTTCATGACGGCCATTCAAAGTTAAATAACTGTTTTTTGTCACTTCTTTTTTAAGTTAATACTAGTCTCATAATAAGTGCAAACCTTCTAGATTTCATTTTGGAGCCCTTTCTAACATTTGCACTATAAATTACAGACCACAAACAATATATAACTATACTTAAATAAAATCAGATTTTTTTAAATCCAACACTGTTCTACGATCATAACGATATAAACACCCAGACCGAGACAAATTATACAATGTACAACTTGCCCCCGGTGGGAATCGAACCCACGACCTCCCGAGTTCACGGCAACGTTTGTTACCACTAGACCACGGAGGCGGTCATTAATCTTTTATTTACTATCAAATAAACCGTATTAGAATTAATTTTGATGTCTTATTTAAAATTAAAAAAAAAACTAATTAGGTACATTCCGAGACAGCCTTTACTTCTAATGCACCAAACATAATGGCATAATAATTCGACGTTAGATTTTAAAATTAAATTATTGGATCACATAATTGTATGTTTTTGTCAGAAGTCCCAAAAATGTGTGAATAAGGGCCGGTAACTGAATCTTTTCTTAGCCGCGTTGTCATACATTTGTTTGGATTTAATTGAAAAAATACCACTTGAGGAAGGATTTAATTAGCGGCACCTGAGCTTAAACTAAATTCACGTAACGAAACAGTAAGTACCTACGTAACTAAATTATAACATTAAGTGTTTACTATTTGGTAGCGTTTTTACTATTTCCTAACATAAATTATGGCATATATATTGTTACATTAAGCTTTAATCGTAAAAAAAAATTTTTTTGTTCATCCGTTTTTTTGTTGGCAACACTAATGGTGTCGCCATTTTTAAACTTACTACTGACCAGACCCCATAGCACAAGCTTTCTTATTTTGACAAATAAGAAATATTATCAAAGTGTATTTTTTATCACATAGGCCGCGTTCGTTTTATAGCATTTTCAACATTTCGTAGCAACTTCATAAACCAGCGCGAAATGTCGTTTTTGTTAAGAAATACCACTTTTTTTAAGGTGAGGCTACTTTTTGACAAGTGTTTTCGTTTATGTTTTATCATACCATGGCATCCAACACACATGATATTATTATGGTATTTGAATTTATTACATAAAATCGTTTAAAATGCCTTTTTAACAAATATAATAGAAAACTATAAAGTATATAAAAATAGTGTAAACAAACCATTTTATATGTTAATGACATCTGTCAAAAAGTAACATCATTAACCCGCCTTTCAACACGGTACTGACATACGAAATTAGCATCAAATGTTAGAATTTTCATTAAACGAACGACTTGTGCTAAAAAAAGTGGTATTTTTATGCTAACATTTCTTGAAACGAACGCGGCCATAGTATTTCGAAAATTGTGACAAATATGTCATACCACTGTCACGAAACAGTCACACTCGATCAAATAGCATATCAAATTTTGTTTTTATCACACAACCTTGTCACTAATTGCAGCCAAGTCTGACGTAATATATCTTTCTTCTTTATGAGTTAATGAGGTTATCCGATGTATATATATATATATATGAAACCTATTCTGAAGTTAAATGTTAAGTTATTTTATAAGTTTTGTTGTTTACATTATTGGTATTATTTGTGACTTTTATGTTATTTTTCCGCTACACCGACACGTTATTTTGTATTTAATTTCATTAAACTGATAATGGGATGTATCAGACAAAGCTTTTTGTAGATGTCGCTAGCGGCAATGGTACCTTGTTTTAAACGCATAATTTTTTAATGTTTTTGTAGTTTATTTTTTTTATACAGAAAAATGTACTTTAACTTAACGTTACCTACCTTAAAAGACGAATTGAGAAAGCGAACACCGTCTTTAAAAAGAAAAAAAGGTTAAATTAATAGAACGACAATTTGTAATCGCCACATCTTTGATTCCGCGATTTGTACACTTAAAAGCTCCTCACTTCGGCATAATATCCATAAAATAATAAATTTCGTAATAATAATACACGATTTCTATGCAACTGACAGTTATATTAGGTACCATCTATCATGCGCCATCTATCGTGATAAAAAGTTAGTGATGCACCCCATTTATAAGCATTTTTTTTTTTAAAAAAAAAATAAAAGGGACAACTAAAATAAATAAATTTTACATTGGAGCTTTAAAAGTTTTATCGTATCTACTTTTCAAAAATAAAACTGTTTTGTTTATTTTTATTATTTCTGACGCTTTTGCATTCCAATTTTTTTAAAAGATATTTTAATTCTGAGTGCACTATTGGGAAATTGTAGTCTACGAGTATTAACTTACTAGGTAATAAAATTACAGACATTTGCGAGAAGTAATAAAAGTATCATCACGACCGTTTCCCTTTCAGGGTGATTAGAAACCACGCTTATAAAGAAGCGTATTCACATTTAGCCAACTTTACTATAGGACAATCATACTCGAGGAATATCACAAATAAATGTATTTATTTACATTAATAAATATTTTTGTGTCCTGACCACGATTTGAACCCGGTACCTCCGAGTCTAAAGCCACTGACTTAACCGCTAGACCATGGAGGCAGTTAATTTTGAATACATAATAATTAATATAATAATAATTCTCCATATTTCTTTATGCCGCTGAAACTTGGACTCTCAAGGCCGGTGATCGTGGCCGCATCGATACCTTTGAGATGTGATGTTGGAGGCGTATGTTGCGCATCCCTTGGACAGCCCGAAGAACTAACGTGTCAATACTCAAGGAGCTCAAAATCTCTACTAGGCTGTCTTCCATCTGCCTAAAACGAGTCCTTGAGTATTTCGGCCACATAGCCCGCAAAACACCTGGTAAACTGGAAAGGCTTGTAATCACAGGGAAAGTCGAAGGCAAAAGACCACGTGACCGAAGCCCCATACGCTGGTCTGACCAGATCCGCACCTCACTAAACACCCAGATGCATGATGCCCTACATGCAGCCGTGAACAGACCCGGATGGCGCAGCATCGTCCGGGACAAAGTGATCCGAGGAGGGGGTCACGACCCTCAGCAGTGAGGAAAACGACGCAAGGAGGAGGAGGAACCGCTAGACCACGGAGGCAATTTTTGAGATATCCTCCTTAGTCGGTACCCCACTGTTGGGGATCGTGACTCCGTCGCAGTCCATCCACTAGCCGTTTCCAGCGGTTGCGGTCCTCGGCGCAGTGGATGGCTTGGTGTATTGGGATGTTTAGGTGGTCAGTCACCTGACTGGACCATCGTTTGGGGCTTCTTCCTCTTGTTCTTTTACCGTCTACTTTTCCCGTTACTAAGAGTTTTTCCATATTGTCGGCGGCGCCTCTTCTAGCAATGTGATATTTGGAGATACAATCGTATATTATTGCTAAATTTTTTTCTTTGTCGTAAATAAGGTTTGTTTGTATATGAAAGTGAACATATGTCCAAAAGGTCTGTTAGTTTATTTTCTAGAAAGTTGATTGACTAAGTTTCTCAAAAGTACATTTTGGCCAAAATTTCCATTACAATAATTAATACTTTGGGATTATTTAGTAAATAATAGATTCAATCAAACATTTTAGTATGAGTTAAAAAGTTTAAAAACTGATGGTGGTAATTTGTCCAGTCTGCCGGAGCGGGGAAGTGTCGTACATAAACCCTGTACAGTGTATCCACACGTTTGGGGATCAAGCTCGAATTCATGCAGTGTCAAACCGGCATAGTGTTAGGGTCTGATGTCAGTCATGATTGTCTGATTCCAGTTGCTAACATTCATGGACAAATTCAACGGTGTGTATCAGACAAAGCTTTTTGTAGATGTCGCTAGCGGCACTGGTACCTTGTTTTACACCTACGACGCATCGTTTTTTCAATGTTTTTGTAGATTTTTTATTTTATAACAGAAAAATGTATTTTAAATTAACGTTACCTACCTTAAAAGACGAATTGAGAAAGCGAATATTGTCTTTAAAAAGAAAAAAGTTTTAATTAATAGAACGGCAATTTAGAGATAACCATATCTTTGATTTCGCTTAGAAATCTCGATTTGTACACTAAAAAGCTGTTCACTTCGGCATAATATCCAGAAAATAATAAATTTCGTGATAAAAATACAAGATTTCTATGGAACTGACAGTTATATTAGGTACCATCTATCATGCGCCATCTATCGTGATAAAAAGTTAGTGATACACTGCCGTGCTAGTATAAAATCAAAAATGAAATTACGTGTCGAAGTAGTAGTTTTTTTTTCTATGTACCAAAAAATGTTTTTTAGCCAGTGCATTGTGATGCAACTGACTTGTGATCGCTGGCGATGCTGCAGTGATTTTATTATTATTGTAGGTAAAAAATAATAAATGATAAATCAATTTTAATTTATTGCTGTTTTATTTACACACCTTATTTATTTATTGAAGAAGAGTCCTGCCTGGGGCAGCAGTCTAGACATTTCATAACCATTAACCTTCCAATTCCTCGCCAAGCCGTCTGGCCAGCGTGGCGAGTGTAGGCCAAATTCTCCAGACATATGTTCTGGAAGGCCCATCTCCAACAGTGGAGGTCTAGGACACTGTGTTCTAGGGGCTGTAATGAATGAATGAATGAACCTTCCAATAGACCAAATTGCGTGGTGTGGTAATGTCGGAATCGTATAGAATGTATCTGTAAAATTAGCTATTTTCGCAATCTATTTAGCGACGATTTGCGACCGCCCGCAAAGTTACTTTTTTATATTTTTTATTATTTATTTAAGGACATGGTACAGAATACATAAGTCCTAAACAATGAAACAAATAATATTAAAAATGTGTCGGTTCGAAATATTCGAATGAAAAGCGACAGATCTCCATAGAAAACTGTCCGTTTCTTTCGAACAAATCGAGCGGACATGTAAAAGAAGCCAGAATTAGGCTCCTGATCTATCGGTTAAGTCCGTGGATTAGAACGACTGGATACAATAATTTATTTGTGATATTTCTCGAGTTTGATAAACGAAACCCCTTTTGGAAAGCAAAATACTTGATGGAACCCTACAAAAAAACAATAGTTTTTAAAAGTGTATTCTTTACTTTATGTTTTGAAGTTAAGAGTCGAAAGTCGCTTGTTCACAACTATAGCGTCTAATTCAGAGGCGGCTTTTATCAAAGGGATGCGCGCTCACAAGTATACGCGCGGCGGACGGAGTCAAAACGTTCGACCAAAGAGAGGTGTTTTTTTTTTCTAAGTTGTTGCGGAAACCCTAGGGTTCCGCGGAACACACTTAAGAGTATAGCTGCGCTAGATCATCGACAAGCTTGCTACTTGTAATTTTGTATGGTCTTACACTAGATTATTTTTTTATCATCATTATACAAATTCAAAATTCAAATTAACAGTTTATAGAACTTTTTTTTGTCACTTCTGACTTATGGTTTCTTAGGTAGAGTTTTATATTAGAATTCCATATTAGTATAACGTATATGGTCTAACCATACAAAGCCACCCCATATAATAATGTTGGCTAAAAGTGAATCCGCTTTATAAAAAAAGCGTGGTTTCGGAAATCGTCGACAAACATCGACATGTTTTGACCTCGTCGAATCCAACGACCGTCGTAATCGACCAATTTGGGAATCCCTGTTCTAGGTGAACCACTGCGGTAAATAAAACACTATTTAATATTACAAATTTTATTGTGCAGTCTCATTATTATATAAATATATATTGTAAGTATAGATTAATTATTAATTAGCACCCGATATGCACCGCCAGCTTCCGGAAGGATAATAAAACATTATATTTTATTTCTTTGATTTGATCCAAATAAATACTAATAGAAAATGAAGCGGTGGTGGCTCGGTTGTAAGAACGCGTGTTAAATCCTACAAAGGTCGGTTCAAATTCACCCGGCATGTACCAATGAGAAATATACTCTACAATAGAAGCAATACCGTAATACCTATTGCTAGGTTAACTCGCAATGGAGTCAAGCGAGCTGTGAGGCCGTGGTTGGTGAGGATGACGTACGAGGCAAGCGAATTTCTTCTTTCTAATCAATTTACGCCACAGTAGTTATTTATTTATATTAATATACTAATTAGACCATATTATTTATTTATTTTATTCTATATAGGTATTATTTATTGATATATATATATATATTTATATGTATTTATAGTCGACCCCAACTAAGAGCACCTACAACGCCACAACCCGGCCTCCATGACACTGGCTCGCCTACAGCGGAGGTCGGGACGTCACCGTCTACAGCCTCTTCATTATTTTTAAATAACACACTGTATAATGTGAAATTGTCAACCTCGGCTGCTTGTATAAACGTAAATAAATATTTTTTCATTTTTTCATTTTCATTTTTCATACTTTTCTTACGTACATTTGTCATAGATTTACAACACCATCGTTCCCGTGCCTCGGAGAGTACATCGTTAATAAATTGTCATAAAAAAATACATCATATCCTCGCCAAGCCGTCTGGCGTGACGAGTGTAGGCCCAATTCTACAGATATATGTTTTGGAAGGCCCATCTCCTGCAGTGGAGGTCTAGAACGCTGTGTTCTAGAGAATTTGGCCTACACTCGCCACGCTGGCCAGACGGCTTGGCAAGGATATGATGTCAATTTTGAATGACAATTTTTATTAACGATTCCACAAGTTGGTATTAGTGGAACCGGGTCCGACGGCTTAGCGTGCTCTCCTAGACACGGGAACGGTGGTGTTGTAAATCTACGACAAATGTACGTAAGAAAAGTGTATATCTCATTGGTACATGCCGGGGGGGTTCGAACCGACCTTTGTAGGATTTATGGAACGCGTTCTTACAATCGAGCCACCATCGCGTTCATTTACTTTAAGAAAAAATCAGCAAACGATGCTCTCTTTGCTATCAAGTCAAACACAGAAATTTTCATACAATATTTTATGACGCCTAAATTCCACTAGTAATTCTTACTTTTATCTCTGTGTTTAAGTTGTCGCTTTATTTGCTTTATTTAGCTTGGAAAGTTGTTCGACTTGGCGTTGTTCCGTAGTGTTCATACAATGGGGTGTATCGCAAAGCTTTTTTATAGATGTCGCTAGCGGCACTGGTACCTTATGTATTACCCAAATCGAGATTTCTAAGCGAAATCAAAGATATGGTGATCTCAAAATTGCCGTTCTATTAATTCAACCTTATTTCTTTTTAAAGACTGTGTTCGATTTCCTAATTCGTCTTTTAAGGTTAAGTTAAAATTCATTTATCTGTTACAAAAAAAATAATACAAAAACATTTATAAAATGATTTGTCATAGGTGTAAACAAGGTACCATTGCCGCTAGCGACATCTACAAAAAGCGTTGCCTGATACACCTCATTGTGTGCAACTTAAGAAAACACCTGTGCTATGTTCGACTTGAAAGCAAATAAAGCAAAGATTGCCTTTTTACCGATTTATTTATGAAAACCATAGCCAAAAAAGCTGATATAGACACACATAACTACATATACACTCATACCTACATATCCACACAGAACAATTTTGGTGGGTATTTGTTTGTGCTGTTGTTTAATAATAAAATAAATTGTATTTGCTGTCGACCGGATAAAACAAAATGGTTGCTACGACCTGCGGCACGGTTGGTACCAGTTGAGCATATAAAAATGTAATAGATTTAAGTTAATTGGATCAATAAACGTTTTTTTTTTTTTAAAGACTTTCAAAGCGAAATAAAGCGACAAGTCAAACACTAAGGGCTGGAATGCTTGGTGTATTTAATTGAAAACGTTCTGAGAAGTAAAATTACAGAGGTTTTGGACAAATTTTGTGTTGTACCTACCTAATTTTAGACAGAGATAAGCTTAAAGCTACTACGGGAACACGACCTATGTATATGTTATATCACAGTTATTAACTATTCTTATAAATAAATTATATTAAGGATTTATTATAATCCAATTATGACAAAGTCCTTAGTGTTATCCGTGAAGCAGTAAGTCTTTCTATTGCAAGAGCCAGAAAGGGACTGACTACAAATAAAACTTTGACCACATTTGTGAAGGAAGGGCAAAGCACGAAAACTAAATGCAAGCCCACCTCGATCCTTGGCGCCGCATCAGACTGAAAAATACTCATGGATACATTTGAATACCATTATAGGATCCCAGATGAACTAGCTGTATCAGTCTATAGGCCAGACATCTTAGTGTTTTCTCAAAACATGAAAAAAGTTGTCCTTATTGAACTTACCGTTTAGTGGGAATCAAATATTCCAAAAGACCACAACATGAAGTCGAACAAATATTATGATCTCACAAAAGAAATGATCAGGAACGGGTTCAAGACTCACCTTTACGCAATGGAAGTTGGTGCGAGAGGAGTTCCAGCAAAATCTTTGCATCACTGAAAGAATTGGGCCTAAGTAGGTCTGCTGTCAATACATTTATGGAAAGAGCTTCCAAGACGGCATTAACGGAATCATACAGTATTTGGTTGGGTAGGGAGAGAAGTAGAATGGTGGATGGTGAGTGTATTATCGCGCAATAAAATAAAAAAGGGAGGCCTCCGATTCTTGAACCAGCTTATTGTCGGTCGCAAGCCCGATACACCATTCTTCTCATGTCTTATCCACACACGATGGACCCGGCACCCGCACGGTGAATCCATGGTATGCTTAGAAATTTGTCTTCTCTTCCAGCCTATGGTCGGGTTGGTCAATTGTCATTAAATCCTCGCCAACCCATCTAGCCTGAGTGGCGAGTGTAGGCTAAATTCTCCAGAAATATGTTCTGGGACGCCCATTTCTAGTATTGATGTTCTGGAGGCTCTTCTAGTATATTCTGATGACATTTTTTTTTTTTGTGTTAACCATACCCTAATGCAGAGGTGGCCGACTTGACTAGACCCAAGATCTACTCTTTACTGACGAAACCCTATGCGATCTATCAATTACATACATACATATCTTCACGCCAGATCCCTTGCGGAGTAGGCAGAGACAATTGAGCGCCACTTGACACGATCACGACATACCTCTTTCGCTTCTTCGACATTCATCAACCTCTTCATACATGCCCTTTTATTTTGATGGCTTTTTAATGCAACTTCAGTTATTGTTTTATTTATTTGATCGTGATAGGTAAGTCTTGGTCTGCCAGGGCCTCTTTTACCTACAACTTTCGCATTATATATCTGGTTCGTCAATCTCTCTTCACTCATTCTTTCAACATGACCGAACCATCGGAGCATACCTTTCCTTATTTTTGTCCCTATGCTTTCTTTAATACCTACCCTTTTGCGTATTTCGTCAATTACATACTTCTTGAAATCTCAAATGAAACAATATAGTTCAGTACACAATTAGGTAGTATTGCAGGGAACTGAAAATTATTCTTAGTAATCTTTGAACTTTTTATCTATACTTTAAACTTTAAAGTATAGATAATTATTGTAATTAATAATAGATTACAGTTTAGATAGTTAATAAACTATCTACTTTTCATATCACTACTTGTAACAGCTTCGTAGTGATTGGTAGCGATCTCGCAACGGACAGACTGCGAAGCATTCATTGCGTTGCGTACGAATAACAAAACTTAACCGTTATGCGTTTTTAAACCACGTTGTAAAAACTATCTACTTTTCATATCACTACTTGTAACAGCTTCGTAGTGATTGGTAGCGATCTCGCATCGGACAGACTGCGAAGCATTCCATTGCGTTGCGTTCGAATAACAAAACTTAACCGTTATGCGTTTTTAAACCACGTTGTAAAAACTATCTACTTTACATATCACTACTTGTAACAGCTTCGTAGTGATTGGTAGCGATCTCGCATCGGACAGACTGCGAAGCATTCCATTGCGTTGCGTTCGAATAACAAAACTTAACCGTTATGCGTTTTTAAACCACGTTGTAAAAACTATCTACTTTTCATATCACTACTTGTAACAGCTTCGTAGTGATTGGTAGCGATCTCGCATCGGACAGACTGCGAAGCATTCCATTGCGTTGCGTTCGAATAACAAAACTTAACCGTTATGCGTTTTTAAACCACGTTGTAAAAACTATCTACTTTTCATATCACTACTTGTAACAGCTTCGTAGTGATTGGTAGCGATCTCGCATCGGACAGACTGCGAAGCATTCCATTGCGTTGCGTTCGAATAACAAAACTTAACCGTTATGCGTTTTTAAACCACGTTATAAAAACTATCTACTTTTCATATCACTACTTGTAACAGCTTCGTAGTGATTGGTAGCGATCTCGCATCGGACAGACTGCGAAGCATTCAATGCGTTGCGTTCGAATAACAAAACTTAACCGTTATGCGTTTTTAAACCACGTTGTCAAAACTATCTACTTTTATTATTCAGGTACTTTATTTATTTATTCATTCATTTCCACAGCACATTACAGAACATAAAGGTTAGTATATAATTGAGTTTATACATTGGCCAAATTAGGAAACATACTTTATTACTGATACTTAGGTGTCAAAGAAAAGGAGAAAAAACAAGAAATACAACCAAAAGATACAAAAATTATTAGAGCTATCCAATATTAAATTAAAAATTAAAGAATTCTAAATTAAATAATTATTGGCTATCTACGAAAGTGTACCGTTACAGTGAGTGAGATGTGATGTAGCCCTGTAGAATTGACAGTAGCACTGCGGAAAGCATCAGCAACCGGGATCTGGATCCGGAGTACCATCAATACATTTTATATATATTTGTCCATTTTCTTTATTAAATTCTCGTAATTAAAACTTTTTATAAATAAAATATTTTGTATCTAAATTATGCATACTAAACAAAGGGTTAATGTTCTTCAAATGTAAAGGTCAAAGTCACTACCGTGCATTTTTCTTACTGTGCAATGTCCTATTCATTCTTATGCAATACAATGCTTCGCAGTCTGCCCGTGACGAGATCACTACCAATCACTACGAACCTATTTTAAATAGTGTTATAAAAAGTAGATAGTTTTATATTGCTAGAAAACGAGCAATAGGTGTGGAGGTCAGTAAATAGTTTAGTCAACTTCAACGAACATTTACATTGCGCCGTAATAAAAAGTAGACAGTTTTATTTTGCTAGAAAACGACCAATAGGTGTGGAGGTCAGTAAATAGTTTAGTCAACTTCAACGAACATTTACATTGCGCCGTAATAAAAAGTAGATAGTTTTATTTTGCTAGAAAACGAGCAATAGGTGTGGAGGTCAGTAAATAGTTTAGTCAACTTCAACGAACATTTACATTGCGCCGTAATAAAAAGTAGACAGTTTTATTTTGCTAGAAAACGACCAATAGGTGTGGAGGTCAGTAAATAGTTTAGTCAACTTCAACGAACATTTACATTGCGCCGTAATAAAAAGTAGATAGTTTTATTTTGCTAGAAAACGAGCAATAGGTGTGGAGGTCAGTAAATAGTTTAGTCAACTTCAACGAACATTTACATTGCGCCGTAAAAAGTAGATAGTTTTATTTTGCTAGAAAACGAGCAATAGGTGTGGAGGTCAGTAAATAGTTTAGTCAACTTCAACGAACATTTACATTGCACCGTAATAAAAAGTAGATAGTTTTAGTTCGCTAGAAAACGATCTTCGTAAAGCTCAGTAGATAGTTTTTTAACTTTGCAAAGTTACATAGCAACCATCATTTTTATACTGCCGTAGGTTCATCTTTAGTCCAATACTTTTGTATTTCCTGTAAGCTCTTTCCTTTAGTTTCTGGTACGCAGAATACCGTGTAGATTCCACCCACTATGCCGACCAGGGAGAAGGTGTAGAACACTGTGTAAGGCCCGAATAGATTTGCTATGGGCGTATAAAAGAGAACGGTAGATGAACTACAAAGAAATGATACTACCATACTTACACCTGCCAATTTTGCTCGGAGCTGTGGAAAACGAAAAAAATGTATATGTAAAATTTTTTATTTTTTATTTATTTAAATCTCTATTGCACTATGTACAAGGGGCGGACTTAATAACGAAGAGGTCAGGTTAACAGTTCTCGCAGTAATTTTGTATGTGGCTACTAGGAATAAAAAAATAACTCACCTGAAAGCTAAAAACCTCTGCCATGACGACAAACGGTACTGGCGCCAGTCCGGCTGCGTACGCGAATATGCACACACACACTGCCACCACTGGCAGCCAGCGAGGCAGTGACTCTCCCACTAAGAAACACGTCGCCAGTACTGACATACAAATACCCACTATAAACGAACTAGTAGCCAGTGGAATCTACAACAAAAAATGTGGCTGGAATTGTGAGGAGGGATTTAGGCTTATCGTTCACAGCAGAGCGATATTTTAAAAAAGAGTGTAGACTTATTTATATGAGTCCATAGCCTAATTCATTATTTGTAAAACTTTTTTTTTAAGCTATTGCATAGCTTTTATCGCGGACTTTGAGCGCGGCGACCGAATCAGGAAATTCCGTAACGAAAATAAACCTAACACCCCCCACTCCGACCGGCACAGCGGTGCGGCGTTGAAAGCCGTGCATCGTCTAACGTCGTTTCAGTTCGGCAGACTTCGGCACGGTGTTTGTGTGCGTGCGACTTGACGTATGCGTGTAGACTAGCTGCTAACTGCTCATAACTGATTCTATCTCTTTTAGACACAATGCTAGGTGAGACAGCGTGCTTTTTGGCCGCGTCCACGAGTAATATAAAAAACTTGAATAAATATCAAAGGAAAAAAAAATGCATAAGTACTTAAATAAAATAAATAAATAATTATAATTGCATAAGTTAATAAAAAATGCTATGCAATAGCTTTACCGCAGCAGTCCCCGAGTGCCACACGTATTTTTTTTTTATACTAGCACGGCATGTGAATTCGCGCCCACCTGATGGTAAGTGGCGCGCGAGGTCCATGAATGTTAGGAACTGCAATCAGAGACTCATGACTGACATTAGTCCCTAACACTATGCCGGCTTGACTGGACATGACGGCAATTCGACCCTGATCCCGAATCGTGTGGATACATTTTACTGGGTTTATCGGAACGAACGGTGGATACTTCCCCGCCCCGGCAGACTGGGTAAATTACCCCCATCAGTCCGCCTACCACCTATTAAAAGCAAAAAATGTTTTATGCTTACCTTCCGTCCAAATTTCTCTATGCTCATGGTAGTGAGGAAGGATCCAGCCAGTTGTATGGAGCCTACAAAGATTGCCAAAGTATTTGGACTCCAGTCAGTGCCGGCTCGAGAGAACACATCAGACGCGTAGTTCATCAAAGCAAAACACCCGCTTAAAGTCTGAACCGCCATTAATGTTAGCACCATTCTTAGAGCACTAAAAGCTTGCTTATCTCGAACTAAAATATAACAAACTAGATGATACGGTGAACTTCGTACAACCCAAAATTTAATTTTATTTATTTATTTTATAACCGGTTTAGCAGTATAGACATAAAGGTAAAATAAACAGACAGATTACCTCGAACTTAAAATATAACAAACTAGATGAATCGTTGAATTATGTAACACCTAATATTTATTATAACAAACTAGGTGAATCGTTGAATTGTGTACCACCTAATTTTATTATAACTCCGCATAAGCGGTTAAATAGTATAAACGTTAAGGCAAAACAAATAGAATACATTGAACTAAAAATATAAAAGAACTAGATCATTCGGTGAACTTTGTACTACCTAAAATTAATTTGATTGAACTCCTCATAAGCGGTTAAATAGTATAAACTTAAAGTCAAAACAAATAGAATACCTCGAACTAAAAATATAATAAACTAGATGATTCGGTGAACTATGTACTACCTAAAATTAATTTGATTGTAACTCCTCATAAGCGGTTAAATAGTATAAACGTAAAGGCAAAACAAATAGACAGATTACCTCAAACTAAAAATATTTAAACACTAGATGATTCGGTCAACTACATACTACCCAAAATTTATTTAATTGTAACTCCTCATACACAGTTAAATAGTATATATGCAAAGGCAAAGCAAATAGACGAATTACCTGGATCTAAAAATAATTTAAAAAATACATGATTCGGTGAACTACGTACTACCTAAAATTGATTTGATTGTAACTCCTCATAATCGGTTAAATAGTATAAACTTAAAGTCAAAGCAAATAGACGGATTACCTGGAACTAAAAATATTTAAACACTAGATAATTCGGTGGACTACGTACCACCTAAAATTGATTTAATTGTAACTCCTCATAAGCGGTTAAGTAGTATAAACTTAAAGTCAAAAAAAATAGAATACCTCGAACTAAGAATATAATAAACTAGATGATTCGGTGAACTATGTCCGAACTAAAATTTATTTAATTGTACCTCCTTATAAGTTTTTGTTAGCGTATTTTATTTTATTAAAAGTGGATTTAATTTGGATTTTTGATCGGTGAAATATCTCGCTCTTAGCCGTATCTTTAGACTATAAGTATTATTTACCCACGGTTGCTATGGTGACGCTGGGTATTTCCACCAAAGACTGTTCTTCGCTCTTGTACTTGGCAACCTCGTCTGTTATCATTTTATCTGTCTGGCGTAAGTTTCTCAGCCAGGCAATCGTTTTTGTTGCCTCCTACAATGATAATTAAAGTTTATTTATTATTTTACGACAGACCACAAGAAGCGGACGGTCGGGTTTCAGCCTTCTCAATCCAGTCTTTCTGGCAATAGGGTACTTGACAATTTTTCAAAATGCGTAAAATTTTATATTTACTTACGAATTCCTGCAGCAATTCTGTTACTTAGTCGCAAACGTTATTAGTGTATTTCGTTAATTACGTCAGAGATTCAAAAGTCAAAGTCAAAATATCTTTATTCACGTAAACCTATTACAGGCATTTATGAAACGTCATTAATTTAATTATTTTGAATGATTCTAGTCCTGCTAGTAGAAGACTAAGCAGCAAAGTGGTCCAATAAGTAAGCTGTTAGCAGAAGACCAGCAGCTTAGCAAATTCCAGTGACCTGTTAATGTTTAATCTGACTGAGAAAGGAATCTGCAAGGAAAACTCAGCTATATCAGATTTACAAAATAGAACATATACAGAACTGCACCACAACGATCAATTAATAACCTTTTAAATTTAGTTATCAGTACCTATGAGAATACAATACCTGGTTCAGCAGTAACCCACCAGGCAAGTCAGAATTAAGGTAGACTACATGCCTATGTGCAACCCGCTAAGTCGACAAAACGCAAAAACCTCTGTTAATTTAAGAACAATAAATTGAACGTGTTCGGCAGAGGTCCCAGGCCCCCACAGCAGCACAGATTGCATCATAATTTCAAAATATTATTTTATTCTCAACTCTATAAGCGCTCAAACTTGACAGCGGTCGTGCAAATATCAACTTTAATAGCGTGATATATATATCTAATGGATTCCATTATATAACGTTTGCGCTTAAGTAACAGAATAGGGATGCTGTTTTTTTTTTATTGGGTAGACCCCAATCGCCTTAAAATCTACCCTGAAATATCGTGTTTGAATTTTCGCTCGGAAACGTTGCAATTGCATATAGCTTCCGGGTGACGTCACGTACCCCATGTTCGACTGTAAGCGCTTTTTTACTTTATCTTGCTTTGATGTATTTATTTTGTTCAAATTTAAATGATTTCGTTAATAACCCTTTCATCACGACAAAATATATTTTAGATAATAAAAGGTTTATTGATAACTTAAATCCTTGAGGTCTAAGATATCTCGTATAAATAGTAAAAAAAAACCTCTCCTAGCGTTGTCCTTTTCTAATGTGCTAGCGCACTGCCGTGCGTTGGGCAATCCAATGGAAATAAACACTTTTGTATGTTTTTTCTTAACTAGTCCTAATAATTACGAAGTAGCTAGATGAGAGCAGGAACTACTCAGGCCATTTCGGAGTGATAAAACAGAATTCGGCGAGATGTCTAGATTATGTTTTGTAATAACGCACGCTTGGTATCATCCGTGCTGAAAGGGATAAAACGAAAATCAGTGTGATTTCAGGTACTAAAGAAAAAATAAAGATTATAATAAAATTAAAAACTCTTTTTTTTACAATAGTCAATTACCCTATTACAGACAACCTCCAACGGGAGAGCCACTCGGGAAGGAGATCGAAACAGCGCTGCATCTTTGTCACCATTTAAGCGTAGGACTCTAGAGTCTGTGAAGTGCGTGGCGTCGTCAGCAAACAGCGCTAGCTCGACCCCCTCTGCTAGCGTTATATTGTTAGTGAAACGGGAGTAACAAGACAGACAAAGGCAACTACCCTGGTGGACGGTAGAGGGTCCTAGGCCCGTAGCAACAGAGGCCACGGGCGAAAGGGTCGGGTTGCTTGAGAGTGCAGCCCTAAGTGGGTGGTAAACTCCATCTAAATATTTTTCTAAATTGAGCACACGTGACTACGCGCTCATATTACAGTATTGGCTTGTAGCTACAGATAGTTGATAGTATTTAGTTCTAATTTCATATACTTTTTTTTTTAGATTTAAATTTTGTATTTATCTCTGTTATATAACTTTAATTAAGCAGCGATTGTTTAGTGTATATGCAATTACAGTCTCCTGGTTTTAGTCCCTGCGTAGACAAGACAGTTAGGTATTACTGTGATTGTACTGTGATCGGCATATTCTGCTATTATTATTTACTTTATTTTTTTCTATTTTTTATTATGTAGTTACGAGATCACCACATGTCTGGCAGTGCCGAGTGTGGAGATCACTGTAATATGTTTCGCGTGTAAACAGTTTTTTTGTCAATAAATATATTTTTTCTCTTTTTCTTTGTTTTATTGCACCCTTAATCGAATACTGTCACTATACAAATGCTGAGGAAAAAGCCTGCAATCAGAAACCCGACTCCTAAAGTGTAAGCCAAATTCTCCAGAATGTGGAGGACTAGTAATCTGTGTTCTGCTTTGATGATGATGATATCCTATTTAATTAGAAAAATATCTAGTGTGGTTTTCCAAATCACGTCTCACAAAAACATATGAATGATTCCGGCAATAATTTTAACACAATAGCGTGAGTAACATTGACAGCGTGGAACACTGATAGATTGACGCAATAGCTGGCTACAATACCCTTTATTTTATTATATTCTAACACATAAGAAAGTCGAAATAACCAACCTTTTCCATACCGCGTCGCACCAAAAATACAGGTGATTCTGGCATGAATGTAAACACAATAGCGTGAGTCACAGCTATAGCGAGGAACACTGATTGGTTGACATAATAGCTAGCTACAGTACCCATGACGTAAACCACTATCACGCCCAATTTACACAAAGTCATGACCAGAGAACCCAACGTTCCTCGCCAGCAGTCTTCGGAAGTTTCCTTGATGTATACCGGGATGACAACCAGTGACCCACCGGCTGCCAGACCAGCTATAACTCGGGCAATAATTAAGGATATTGTGTTGGGTAGTGTTAGCTTTATTGTCCAGCATATCTGAAAATAAAAGTCAAGTAAAACACGCTTAAAAGTGTTTTATTCTAAAGCACGTTTATTATTTACTATAAAACGTTCTTTATTGTTATATATTCTTTAGCTAAGGGGAGAGGATATGCATTTAATGTATTTATGTATGTGTCAGCAGCGTTGCGTGTTGGCGACGAATATTTTTTTTTGTGACGTGCCATACCCACTAACCCCCCCCCCCCCTTTTCTGTTTTAGTGTTATACATAAACAATTTATTATTAAATCATACAAACGTTATGTTGGCACAAATGCCTTAGTGGCGATTGCCAGTACTAGTTTCCTAGTTTTAAAAAAGAAGAATAATTATAGTTTTTAAAAAGAAAATCAACGTCAGTTGTTATTTGTGTTTTGTTTTTATTTTAAACTATCTTTTGTTTTTTCTGTTGATTAAAAAAAACAGTCTTCGGTAATTTGTCGCCAAGCGCGGTGTGTTTTATTATATTCTTGTAATGGACATTTCTATCTCTTTTCTGGCTTCTACAGTGGATTAGCCACCGTAGCCTGCCTTGCCAAAAGTGCCGGTCGTCGTTTCCGCTACGGTTCTAACAACAATGTGATCGACAGGGCTTTGGTTACTGCCGGGATCCCTTCAACCGTTCAACCGTCTGGGATCTTACGTAGTGATGATAAAAGACCCGACACAGATGAATCTTGGTGCCAGGTCCTTGGGTCGAGCAATAGTGTGGGACGCTACTTGTGTCGACCGTAACAGGTAATAATCCAGATCTATGTGTGTTATAATAACATTATTGCCATAAGCAAGTTAATTGTAACTTAATAACTACTTAATATAAGATCGTAGCTGTAAATAGGCCGTGTCAACTAAATATAAATTTGTGGCTGTAAATAGACTGTGTCAACTAAATATAAATTCGTGGCTGTAAAAGAGCCGAGTCAGCTTACAATCTAACGATAATAATAAATGTCAAATCTTAATACTAGTTCGTGACTGTAAGCGAATATATAAGTACATGGTAATAACACTTAACAATCAGCTTACTTAGTTTAATGAAAAATACATGCAATAGTCGCATTAGGTTCTTATAAAAACTGTAAACACTTATATAGATCAAACTTACAGAAGACAAAACAGACAGCGCAATAATACAGTTCTTTCGCCCAAATCTATCCGACGAGAAACTGAAAAACGGTACTCCAAAAATGGCCGCCAGAGGTAACGCCGCCGCCATCCACGAGATGGCGCTGTCTGTCACTGGCGTCAGCGCTGGAGTTGACTCCGACTTCAGCAACGGTCCCATTGGAGACAGCCATCCTATCTGAATACCGTATGTGAATGTTGGAATTGTTGCTAAAATAATAGAAAATATAATATAAAGCGATTGGCTAAAATAACCAAGCGACAGCGAAATGCTTCGAAAGGCAATCGAAGGGTTTCTTTTTACAAAAAACTGCATAACAATTTTTAGCATATCAGAATGTGTATCAAAACGAAGTTAAAAATTGCGTCGTTGTACCATTTGACGGCTGATCCCTAAATAAACAAAATAATTTATCATAATAATTTCAATGCATTATATTATTGATTAATCTTTCTCAATATTATTGTATGTAATATAATACCTATGTATAATATAATGAGCGTCTCGTTAAAATCTAAATATGACTAACAGTATTTTCTTTTTTTGTTTTTTGGTTCTCTTCTCCCGATGGATGATGAATGAGATGATAGGGAAGGCAAAGGGTCTAGCCCATACAGCCAAGTCTGACGTAATATATATTTCTTTTTAATGAGTTAATGAGGTCATCATCAAATTCCAGATGCTGCAGAATTTGATGCTGAATGGAGTCACTCGCGGCACCATAGCTCAAACACGTTGGGTAAAATATGAGAGTCCACAGCGCGAGAAAACCGCATAAAATAAACTGCAACTTGTGCCCCATATTTAAAGTCCAATTTATCGTTTTCCATAATTATTCACATTGTAGCACATTATTAAACAAAACAACACCACTTTTGACCAATAATATCCACAGCAAATTAATTTACACAACAAAAACTTGCACTTGACATGTCCACGCAAAATGGCGCGAAGAACTCCTTTTTTTTTGGTTCTCTTCTCCCGATGGATGATAAATGCGATGATAGGGAGGGCAAAGGGTCTAGCCCATACAGCCAAGTCTGTCGTAATTTATCTTTCTTTATTATAAGTTAATGAGGTTGCTATCAAATTCTAAATGTTGCAGAATTTGATGCTTTTCTTGGAGTCACTCGCGACATTATAGCCAAAAACCCATCGGGTAAAATATGGGAGTTCACAGCGCGGGAAAACCGCAAATAATAAACTGCAACTTGTGCATAATTTAAATTGTTCACATTGTAGCACATTATTAAACAAAACAACACTACTTTTGACCAATAATATTCACAGTTCAATATTCAATAATTTTTTAAAACAAAAACTTGACATTTAAGCGAAGACTTTTTCTTTTTTCATTTTCATACTATTTTCATACTTGCAAAACGTCTCGTCCTCCTGAAGTTATTTATTATTTGATTTTAGTTAAACTTTGGAATTTCTATCCTTTTATTATTCCCTGAGGATGACTTTCGGATTTATAAAAATTGTAAAAAATAAATAGGCTCTCACAATATGTTTACTGCCTATGATTTCTAAGGCTGTGTTTAAAGTATAAATTTATATTATTAGGTATATTAAATAAAATTTCATAACTTACCTAAAAGAGCGGTTAAGATTTGTCTATTCGGACTGGGTTTATTTTTATCACTCATTTCAATGTCACTGTTATATCTTAACTAAACAATTATCTCACGTATAGACAGAGAGCACATGCGCAATAAAAAAACTTTTAATTATTGCAAATAAGTCACGATTGCTAAGAAAACAAACAGCACAAAATGACCTTGCGCAATTTTGAGGTTATGTTACAAAATTCACAGAAATACACCGATAAAAACACAATAAAAAACTAACTAATTTAATAAATACTGTTTAATAATTAATATTAAATATAGTTTAAGTTAAACACAGCTTTAGTATTTAGTTAAAAGTCAAGAACGAAATAAGTTTTGAGTTTTTTGCGTTACGTAGCTACTCGTAAGACCGACATGTTGCGAGTGGATTCAGGATTGCGTGGTTTGGTTTGTGATCACGTCGCTTTGCGAGTGTGTGAGTGTGGGTGTGGGCTTAAGTAAGGTTTGTCCCCCACTACGAGCGATAACGCAGAAGCGATAAGATAATTACTTAATAAGTGAAAAACATTGACGTTTTTTTACTAATGAGTTTATTAGCTAAGTACCCAGACCTACGCATTCGATAAGAGTTATAAACCATACATTTTAAATATAAACATTAATTCGAAAAAAATATTTACAAAATATAATATAAAATTAATATTAATATTAAGGATAGGGAAATAAGTCCCGTCCGCGTGGAATGGTGGCAAGAACGCTGGCTGCATTTTCCTGCTGAATTGCAATACTGATTCTTTGAGCGAAGAAAGAGCCAGCGGAGGAGACGACAAAACGCGGTGTTATGTCTTTTAAAAACTTTTTTGCACTTGGACTCCATGGGCCCAGAGTTTCTACAGCAAACGGCATAAATATGTAATCTATTAATATATTTACATACTTGCGCGGCTTACTGAACTCTGCATTTACCGCCGCGGCTCCCGCTTTATGCGCTGTCCCCCTGAGATGCGACGCGGCCAGGGTGTCGACGCACGTGGCGTCCCACACTAGGGCACGTCCCCGTTCCCTGGGACCAACGTCATACCATCGGGTCTCTTGCCATCATCTCGGATTAAATTGGTTTGAAGAATTTGAGAGATAGTTGGATTAAATGTGTATGCAGTCACTTTTTCCAAGACAGAGACACCATCCAAAGTGGAGAAGAGCTGAAGTAGACTTAAGGTAAAGTAATCTTACCTAAACTCCCTGGGTTCGTAAGCCATACGGGCGCTGTTAGAAGTCTCACATCACATCACACATCTCAAAAGCATCGATACGCTTTCGGTCAGCGCATTTTATAGTCCATGTCTCAGCGCCATATAGGAATATGGAGAAAACCAGTGATCTAACTAGCACCAAAAGTGCATAAATTACCGGTGGTTGCCGGCTGAAGTCCTGCCAAGGAAATTGGGGGAATGAACTCATCCCCAAGTCATTAACCGTAAGACTTGTTTCAAGCGGTGTTATTTTTATGTAAATATCACCATGGCAAGCTTACAATATTAGTTCTCCTTGAAAGTAAAAATTGGCATTTGACATCATTGCAAATGGCACATACTTTCAACGAGAACAACAAATAGATGGTAGGCGGACTACCGAGGCAGAGAAGTACCCACCGTTCGTGCCGATAAACCCAGTAAAGTGTATTCACACATTTCGGGATAAAACGAATAAAGCCTCTGGGGACACTAAATAATAAATTGACTTTAATGACTATTTTATTTTAAAATGTAAAAAAATATGTTAATATGAGAGAAAGAATAATTGAGTAGTTTGTAATTATTATTTTATATTTTGTAAATATTATTTAACGAATACAAATATATAATTACATATTTACAAATATTTATACCGCGTGTAATTCAAATCAAGTCAAAAGAGAAAATATAAGTTTTTTTAGGCTTCAAGAGCCATTGGTAGAACCCCTTTTTTATCCCTAAAACAAGTATTATTACGAGTATTAATTGATCTTGCTCACAGCCGAGAGACGAAATAGAGAACAACGTTCACGGGATCGTCGACCTTTCGCTACCTATTTGATTAGGCTCAGTATGAGTGGCGATATTTTTAGGAAAACTTCTCTGCATCGTAACTTAAGATTTTATTACTGAATAATAAAAATAAAAAATACGTAATTATTTATATTTATTCTAGATTATAATATAAAAATATTTGTTCTTTAATAAATTACACGTAGTATATCTGATATAGTTTTACTTTTGTATTTTACAACCCTTTATAAATGTACCAAAAGTTTATGAATAAATAATTTATTTCAATTTTGGTAATAAATTCAAATTCAAATTCAAAAAAAAAATTACCTTAATAATTACATAGTTTTGATCCCGCCAATCTGAAATACAGTGTTTTATCTGTAATAAAGTATCTGATCATAATAAAGAACCTAATCGTATAAATAGTGTTTGAGATGTTGTAATTAAATAAAAAAAACACAATTAATTGTTATGATTATTGAATTGTATTTTGTTGAGGCACGCTGCAAAAATGTTGGGGCCTGGTTTTGGGCAATCTCTTTTAATGTCATTGAATGATGGATGACGCAATATACATATGCGTATAACGTACTAATAAGAATTCCCAAATGAATCATGCTTCTCCTTAACCGTGCTTTGGGAACATCTAAAAATAGAAACACGTGTTCAAATATGGAACTTTAATTGCCAGAATTAATGAATGGAGAAGGGAACAAATTCAACGTTACCTACTTGCTGGGATTTGTTAAAAACGTTTTTAGGTACTTTTTTGATAGAGAAACAAAATTACACATCGTCATACAATTTAAATTCGCATGGACCTCTTCTAATCTTTTTTTTTTGTTTTTAAATTAACAAGTTTTTAGATTTATTCGAAGTAAATTAATATACATTAAATGTAAATTAAAAGCTACCTAAATAATAAAATTAAAAATAAACTAAACTATAAATAAAAAATGTCCTCCGAGATTGTCACAAGGAGACTGGCAACATTTCTCTTCTGTATAGCGAGGCTAATACGTAGGCAGAAATAATTGCCAGCCTTCCTGTCTCCAGACTTTTGCATCTTGCTGAAGGTCCAAATGGGCCCATCGTCTCGACCACAAACGGCACAAATTCGTAACCGGTAGGTACTAAGGTGTACATTTGCGCAACTTGAGGTTCTCAGCAGAAGACACCGTACTTTCCGCGCCTGATGAAGTCGCCTGAATGTGAGATGGAGAAAATGTGTCTACACACGTCGCATCCCACACCAGAGACCTGCCAAGTTTCCACGGCCCAAAAGTCATTCCGTCGGGTCTTCTACCGTCGCTCTGCACAATCCCAAAGGGTTTGTAAGATTGCCCGTTCGGATAATGTCGTTGAGAGCCGCGTGACAAGGAATGCAGCCAGCAGCCCTATACTGTTAATTAATCGCAAACGTTAGATTGTCAAAATAGTGAATTCTGTTATTTACAACCACTTCTAGCCCGAGTTTTTCCGATCATAGCCGACCTTACGTCAAAAAAGCGTTTTCCATTATTTCAAAGGACACCCATTGAGGAGTTCTTCGCCCCATTTTGCGTGGACATGTCAAGTCCAAGTTTTTCGTTTTGTAAATTAGTTTACTGTGGATATTGTTAATCAAAACTGGTGTTATGTGCTACTTTGTGAATAATTGTGAAAAACGATAAATTTGACCCTATACGAGTATATGGGGCAGAAGTTACACATACATTCGTGGATTTGCTTCACGCAGCACCAACGATGTTCCTGGGCCCCGCGCAGCACCTACTCCCTCTGCACCATCCCCAGCAGGGACGCCGGCACCGTCCACTGAAGCTTCCAGTACTCCTCAAAAGGTGGTCACAGTACCTAATGGGTACTTCTATGACCACAAGAAGATGAAGATACCGATGCTTTAGATTAATTAATTTTAATGATATTTTTATATGTATTTTAGTTGTAAGGTATTTATCTATGGGCCATCTGTTGCCTGAAAATAAACGAATTATTATTATTATTATTTTTTGCGGTTTACCCGCGCTGTGAACTCCCGTATACCCTTAGTATTTGGGCGATATTGACGCGAATTACTCCTTGAAAAGCATCAAATTCTGCAACACTTGGAATTTGATGATCCTCAATACGGTTATGAACTCTGTTATAAACATAAATTACGTATTTAGGGCTGATGTATTCTGTACAATGTCCTTTAAAGTAACTTTCCTTAGTCCTTTAAAAAATCACCCATGGAGTTGCAACTTTAAATCATTGGAAAACCGTGAATTAAATACTTAAATTGTCCGCCGCGAATTTATATTAAAGTTCACAACATTTATATTAAAAAGTAAAAAGTAAAGTATCATCACGACCGTTTCCCTTTGGAGGTGGTCAGAAACCACGTTTATAAATAAGCGGATTCACATTTAGCCAACTTTACTATACGCCAATCATGACAAGTGGCAAGCTCGTCGATGTCTCCAGCGTACCAAACTCGAGAAATATCATAAATAAATTAAATTTACATTATTAAATATTTTTGTATCTCGACCAGGAATCGAACCCGGTACCTCCGAGTCTAAGTCCAACTTAACCGCTAGACCACGGAGGAAGTTATATTTATTTATTTAGGAATTTATTGCACGAAGTACAAAGGCGAAAGGTGGATTAATGACCGTAGACATTTTCTGACAAATTTGAACTATTTCAATAATAAATAAGAAAATAAATGTATAATAATAAAATAATATATTATTTAATAATAATATAAAAATATATTGTGCGAGCCAGAGGGAAACAAAAACGTAAAACCATCGTAATGGTATTATTTTTTAATATCTATAATGTTTAGGCACAACTTACAGCTACATGATCAAAGTTACATACAAACAAATTACTGACTGTTCCTTCTATCTACATACTTAAATGCTGTTTATTTCTAAAAAGCAACCCAGAACTTTTTAAAACTCTTAGGGATAATTACAATTTTAAAACGCGTTATCCTAGTAGAAAAAATATACCGCCCATAAAGGTACCCAATATAGCCGAAATTATGCAATGGCAACAAAGATATTTAATAAGTCCATTTATAAGGGAGCTGCCACTAAAACTGTTTAAATTAAGAGTCAAACAAATGCTGGTTAATAAATGTTTTTATTCGACAAAAGAATACCTAGACACTAAGCTCGACAAAGACATGTAACTAAATAAATATTTTTATGCTAGAAGTAGCAATGCATGTGATATAATTACTTATAACACAATTTACATACCTTACATAAATTTCAAAAACATGGGTAAACTATTGCTATTAACAAGTTGCCACTGGAAAATTTAATTGTATTCTTTTTTGTTGAATCGTTATGTAAATCGCTTAAAAAATCTACAAATTATTCCAATTCATTCGGTAAATAAAGTATTTTTAGTTTAAATAATTTTATTGAGGTTATTGCCTTCGCAATAGCATACAATTAATTAATTGTTGAACAATTGGACAAATATTTGTTGTTTTTTTTTTTTTTTGGTTCTTCGATGATAGGGAAGGCAAAGGGTCTAGCCCATACAGCCAAGTCTGACGTAATATATCTTTCTTTTTTATGAGTTAATGAGGTCATCATCAAATTCCAGATGCTGCAGAATTTGATGCTTTTCATGGAGTCACTCCCGGCACCATAGCTCAAACACGTCGGGTAAAATATGGGAGTTGACAGCGCGGGAAAACCGCAAAAAATAAACTGCAACTTGTGCCCCATATTTAAAGTCCAATTTATCGTTTTCCATAATTATTCACATTGTAGCACATTATTAAACAAAACAACACCACTTTTGACCAATAATATCCACAGTAAATAAATTTACAAAACAAAAACTTGCACTTGACATGTTCACGCAAAATGGCGCGAGGAACTCTTGTTTTTTTTTTTGTGTTCTCTTCTCCCGATGGATGATTAATGAGGTGATAGGGAAGGCAAACGTTCTAGCCCATACAGCCACATCTGACGTAATATATCTTTTTTCTTGACTATGACTTATATTATTTATCATAATATTATTTATTTATTATATTCTCATTTGTTTAACATATATGTAAACTGTACGTGTTCCTTCCGATTTAGTAAATGGTACTGTTTAGGCTCTAAGCCATAGTTAAATAAAATAAAAATGTCATTGTTGTTGTCTGTGCCATCAATTGTCATCTGTCTTGTCAATATATGTCAATGAGAAAAAGTCGAATTAAAACGTCGTTCTGTTTTAAAATGTTTTGTTTAATTTCGCAATTGAAAAGCAAGGAAGTATCCTGATATCCTCGTGCCGTGCATGTAGGCAGACGCATCACACGCAGCGCGCCTACATTTGGACCTTCAGAGCCGCCATCCATACGAAAAAACTGGCGATCATTGTGACTACCACGAGGCAAGACTTTTATCGTTATTCATCTGTAGCAAGACGTCGATGCGAAACTCGGTACGACCGACCGTTCCACTATTTCTTCCCATTTCTTCTTGTGTTTAATACCGTGCTTAAAACTGATTTCAGTAAACCGGTTAGCTTTGCCGTCGACCGACCGGTGGCCGTCGCAGGCTGCCGTCCGCGTCCATACGTAAGTACTCCCGCTTCTCACCGGCCAAAAAATGTCGCTAGACCCCATCAAAACTCCCACCATTAGATCCCCTACTAATAGTATTAGTGATGACTTTAGTGAGAAATTGATTCGAGAGTTAGTTAAAAAGCGTGGGATCATGAAAGGCAGGCTCACCAAATTCACCAATTATCTAAATCAGTTTAATGTTAAAGAAGGGTTAGTGCCACAGAATAAAATAGATTTAAAATTGCGCATACAGGGCGCTGCCAGCTTGTTTGCAGAGTTTAACAGTCTTCAAACTAAACTCGAAGAAAATGTTCGGGATAATGAAATAGATGATCAGCTTAATCAAAGGGAGCAGTTTGAGGACTGTTACTATGGCACACTCGCCATGGCAGAGTCAATTCTCAACAGTAATCCTGACCCACAAGGTTGTTTCCAAAACAGAATGAAGTCGGTCCAGTTACCTATTATTAGTATGCCTACCTTTGATGGCTCATTTGAACATTGGTTAGAGTTTAGGGATACGTTTATATCGCTTGTGCATAATGTGACCGACATTAGCAATATTCAAAAATACCACTATTTAAAATCGTCATTAAAAGGTAGTGCTGAGTCAGTTATTGACTCTGTTGAGTTTTCGGCCGACAACTACATCATAGCTTGGGAGCTACTACTTAGCAGATATAATAACAGTAGGTTGTTAATACACAATCATGTTAAGGCGTTGTTCACGTTACAATTAATAACTAAAGAGTCATCTTCGTTAATTCGCAAACTCATTGATACACTATTAAAGAATCTACGCGCATTAAAAATCTTAGGGGAGCCCACAGAGCAATGGGATACCCTGATTATTTATATTATAGTTTCTAAGCTAGATAAAACCACCGAGCGAGAGTGGGAGCAATATAAAGTTTTACTATCATCAACAGACAAGCTTAAGGTTGATGATATAATTAAATTTCTTAAAAACAGGGCGGATATGCTAGAAACATTGCATTTATCACACAGCAAAGATTATGAACCTAAAAAACAAACAAAATCATTTAGTAACATGTCACAGTGCAATGTCTCGTCCGGTCAACAACCTGAACGTAAAGCTAAGTTTAAAAGATCATGTATTATGTGTAAGGCGAATCATCCTCTTTATTCATGTCAGCAATTTCTTAGTACTGACTAAAAGATACAACAAAACACATGTCAGAATCCAAACTAATTTATTACATGAAAACATGTAGGTAGTCACACAAATACATAATATACCTTTCCCTCATATTAACAGGTCAAAATATAACTACAATAAAAGTTACATAATTAACACAAATTAGATACACTGATTATGTCCAGCATGTGGTATTACTATCAGTTCTTCCAGAATAGGTGGATGCTCATTCTCAAGCTTCGGTGGAGTAATTATTGGTTGATCAAGAGGTTCCTGTGTAGTCTGCGCCAGAAGCTGATCGACATGTCGCCGATGGAATGCTCTATCTCCCGTTCTCACCCAGTAAGAGCTTGGGCCCTCCACTGAATGTATTATGCCCCTCTGCCACTTCTCTCTGGGGCCCCACATCCTCACCAGAACCGGCTGATCTACTACAAACTGTCTGGCAGGTCCCCTATACGTCGCCTGCTCCAGCTGCCGATGTGCCCGACTAGGTACACACTCTGGGTACACTGACGACCCTGACATTCTAAATTTTCGTCCATTCAGCATCTCTGCTGGTGTCTTCCCTGTATATCTGTTAGGTGCCACACGTAAAAAATACAGCACTTTCCATAGTTTCTCACTCCAGGGCTCATCATCATCTATCATTTTCCTCAACTTGTTCCTAAAGGCCTCAATCACATCTATTTGTTCATTAGAAGCTGGATGGTATTGTGAAGAATACAGATGCTTGATTTTATAATTCTTTAGAAAATGATTGAACTCATCTGAACTGAAAGACCTACTATTGTCAGAGACTAGAGTGTCTGGTAAGCCTTGAGATGCAAAAATCCTTCTGAGAATTGTTATGACATTTCCACTACACATAGAAGAAACAATCTCAGCTTCTACCCATTTGCTATAACTGTCAACAAGTACCAAGAAGGTCTTTCCTTGAAACGGACCAGCGAATTCCATGTAAACTCTACTCCAAGGTGTCTCAGACATGATCCGGGTCTGCAGTTCCTTTGGTGGGTTATTTTCAATGGATTGACATTGCTCGCATTCAGCCACAGTGATTTCTATCTGTTGATGAATCCCAGGCCACCACACATATGTTTCTGTTTGGACAATTCCATCATGTGAAGCATGTAATAATTTCAGTACCATATGTTGAAGAGATGTTGGTATAATGACTCTGTTGCACCATAATAAGCAGTTTTTATCATGTGAAAGAGCCTTTCTGCGTGTCCAAAATGGCTTGAGTGCCTGGTCTGTATTTGTACGTGGCCATCCATTGAGAATGTAAAATAACACCTTCTGTAATAAAACATCTTTCTTGGTCTCAGTAGCAATACTCTTAGCATCAACGTCCCATCCATCCGGTTGTTTTCCCAACAAAAGAACTTCTCTTAAGCCTTCATCCTCACTCTCAGAGGTATTGGGAGCTGTCCACTGATTTGAAACATTAGCATTGCCTGTTGATTTCCCAGGTCTATATTTAATACTGTACTTATAGTATCCAAGTTTCAGAGACCAACGTAACATGCGAGGGGAAATCTGGTCAGGGATTTGATTAGTAGGGTGGAACAGATCTACCAATGGATTATAGTCTGTGATAATACAAAATTCCCGACCCGCCAGGAATTGATGGAACTTGGTCAATCCGAATACAATCGCTAAAGCTGCTTTGTCAATCTGCCCATACTTCCTCTCATGGGGATGTAAAGTTCTTGAAGACATCATCACGGGTCTTTCAGACCGATCATCCATGACATGTACCAATATTGCTTCAAGTCCGTAGTCTGTTGAGCTGCAAATACATAATATCTCCCTGTCAACTTCATATTCTACTAATGTCATATCAGATGACAAACAACCCTTAGCTTTCTCAAAGGCATCTTGTTCCCGCTGTCCCCACATCCAAGATCTCTTAGACTCCAATAATCTATATAATGGTTTAAGATTTACTTTGTCCGATATAATCTTTTCGTAAAAGTTATACAAGCCTAAAAAGGCGCGTAATGTATTTTTGTTAGTAGGAGCCGCCTCTTCCTGGATCTCTCTGGGTACTTTCTCAGCTTCAGTCATATGACCCAATGATTCCTTAACCAGTTGCTTCTGCCGACCCTCAGGTTGCAAGTTTAATGACACATCTGGACCTTCTACATGATGTCCCGTCCAACACTTTCCTGACACATCAAGTCCTAGAGCCTTAAACCAGTTCCTCCCAAGAAGACTTGGACCTTTACCAGCTACTACAATTAGTTCACACTGTGCTTCCATTTTGCCCATTACAACACATACACAAGCCAGTCCCAAAACTTTTAACACATGGTTAGTCCACGTGACAAGTCTAATGTTAGTAAGTTGCAGTGGAAGGGGTCTAGGCCACAGCTTGCGGTAGGTTTCTTCAGAAATAATAGTTCTTGATGCACCAGAATCAATTTCCATAGATAGTTTCACATCATTAATTATAACAGTCGTGAGTATAGGTGGTTGAAGACTTTCTAAAGAGTTATAGATTCCCAACATCTTCTCAGGGCTTGGAGAACTTCGTGAGATATCGTCAGCAGCATCTTCTACTTGATGCACTTTGGATCCTCGTTTCTGACATGCAGCAGTGATGTGTCCAAAACGTTTACAATAAAAACATTTGGATTTAGCAAACAAACACCGCTCGCCTTCTTTGTGTTGTCTTGCACAGTGTCGACAACCCATCACCTTGATTCTATCGATCTCCATAGGTTCATCATTATGAAGAGGAGTTTGGTTCAACTTCATGTCGTTAGGGTACAGATCAGAGAAGCTGGCTTGGTAATTGAGGCATGTCTGTACAGCAGTTTCATATGTGACGTCCTTAGACTTTAACAGATCACGCCGCAAGCGATCATCACGTACACCCAACACCAGTCGGTCTCGCAGCTGGCGCTTTAAGTCTGAGTAGTTGCACTTAGCGCCCAGCACGCCGAGAGCCGCAATATATTCCTGCACGCTTTCTTTTTGTAATTGATGGCGTTTATGAAACTTTCCCGCTTGTAAGATTTCATTGACTTCAGGTTCCTAAAAAGAGTCCAACAAAGAAAGTATTTCCCGAAAACCGACACAAGTAGGCCTGTTTGGTACTAATAGTGACACAATCAGAGAATAAGTCTCCTTTCCACACTGAGATAAAAACAAAGCACGGGCTTTGTCAAGGTTGTCATTGCCAATGCCCGCAACATCCAGTGCAAAAAGTAATCGTTCCTTGTATTCACACCACTTATCAGTCTGAGGGTTAAACTGTCCAGGAAATACAATATTAGTAACTCCTGACGCCATATTTCACTGAATTACATTAATTTTTCGTAGTCGCCAATAAAAGATACAACAAAACACATGTCAGAATCCAAACTAATTTATTACATGAAAACATGTAGGTAGTCACACAAATACATAATACTGACTTAGAATCTAAATTAAAACTAATTAAAGATAACAAAATATGCGAAAACTGTTTACGTTCGGGACATTCACTGGATAACTGCCATTTCGGCCCTTGCAGAAAGTGTAACAAAAAACACAACTCATTAATTCACAATGAAAGCACTGGAGACGCATCTGTCACTCTTCACACTACATGTGACGATGCCCCCGCGGCCTGCGCTCCCCTCTCCTCGAACGTGGCCATCCCGCTCAGTGATAGCGACATCTCAGCTGCCAATGTGAGCAAGGCACTCGCACAGACCCAAAACCATCACTATACGCAAAATGGTTGTGTGCAGTCTGTGCTATTGTCTACTGCCATTGTTGAGATAGTCGACTCCAATGGTTATTTTCATCGTGTTCGGGCATTGCTGGACAGCGGGAGCCGGCGATGTTTTATAACTAAATCATTATGTAATCTACTAGGCACGCAATTAATACAGTCCACTCACGAAATTAGAGGCGTAGGTGAAAATGTGATACAGTGTACTGAAACCTGTGTCATAAAGTTAAAGTCGCACATCAATACCTACACTCTTAACATACAATGTTTTGTGTTACAGCAAATCACGTCGTCGCTGCCGGCCGTATGCGAATCTCGCGTGCAGTTCTGCATTCCAGAAGGAATACAGCTGGCAGACCCATATTTCTTGGATTCCAAAACAATTGATATATTAATAGGCGCAGATCAGTTTTGGAATCTATTAAATGAAGGTAAATTAAGGCTACGCAATGGCCCATTTTTACAAAGTACAAAGTTAGGCTGGATTATATCAGGTCCTATACATTCCAATTCGCACAGGAATAAGACCATCCAGTGTAATTTATCTCAATCATTAGACGCACAATTGAGAAAGTTCTGGGAACTTGAGGAGGTTGCTCAGGTGTGGGATACGCACACAGATGAGGAGCGTGCATGTGAAGACCATTTCGTTCAGACTACTACGCGCAATGCTGACGGAAGGTTTTGTGTACGTATTCCTTATAAACAATCACCCGACACCTTGGGAGAATCATTCTATCAAGCAGAACGTCGCTTTTTAGCACTGGAAAAGCGATTACAGCGCTCGCCTGAATATAAAAGGCTGTATAGTAATTTTATTAAAGAGTACGAAAGTCTAGGTCATATGTCACGCGTGGTCACCTATGGCTCTCCACATTATTTTATGCCGCACCATGGCGTATTCCGCGAGCACAGCACGACGACCAAGCTGCGTGTTGTGTTCGACGCTAGCGCCGCCACTAGTTCCAGGGTTTCGTTTAACGACATCCAACTAGTGGGTCCACCGATACAGGGTGATCTAATCGACATCCTTCTACGCTTTAGGCAGCATCGGTACGTAGCCTGTGGGGATATCGAGAAAATGTATCGGCAATGTTTAGTGGCTGAGGAGCAACGTAATTTACAGCTGATCGTCTGGCGTGATGAGCCCTCGCAGCCACTTAGTATTTTTAGACTGAACACTGTCACATACGGAACTGCTTCCGCACCATTTTTAAGCGTGAGATGTTTAAAACAGTTAGGTCAGGAAAGTGATGATCCCAGCGTTCAGAGAATCATTAGTCGTGATTTCTACGTCGATGATATGATTACAGGCCTGGATGATAAACAAGAATTGCTAAAATTGTGTAACCAAGTTGCAAATACATTGCAGCGTGGATGTTTCCCTTTGCGCAAGTGGATATACAATTTTAGTTGCAATAATTCAGAGACCAAGTTATCTGACGTTTCTGTAAGTTTTATACTGAACGAAAACGCAAACACTAAAACCCTTGGGTTAGGTTGGTATCATTTATCGGATGAATTTCATTTTAATACACAATACAATGATTCTGACCACCCTGTAACTAAGCGGTCAATACTGTCAAATGTTTCACAAATATTTGACCCGCTAGGGCTGCTTAGTCCTAGTATAATGCAAGCCAAAGTTCTAATGCAAAAATTATGGCTGTTGAAATTAGATTGGGACGACGAGCTGCCCTGTGACGTCACGCGAGCCTGGAACCAGTTTGCGTCTTCTCTGCCTATCCTCAACAGCATCAGAGTTCCGCGACACGTCGTAGGACTGGACCCGGCATATATGGAACTACACGTGTTTACTGACGCCTCGCAAACGGCATACGGTAGTTGCATATACGTACGTACGGTAAGCCTTGGCGACACGGTGACTGTACGGTTACTGTGTTCGAAAGGCAAGGTCACACCCCTAAAGCCAGTTAGCATACCCCGCTTGGAACTTTGTGGGGCGCTACTCGGCGCTCGGCTATACAGTAAAGTGCGTGACTCTCTAAATTGTCAATTCGATAATGTCATGTTTTGGACGGACTCAACAATAGTGCTGGGTTGGCTAAAAATGGCACCCACTTTATTGAAAACGTTCGTTCAAAATAGAATCGCAGAGATACATGAATTGACAAAGGAACATCCATGGCGTCATGTAAGGGGTAACACGAATCCAGCCGACTTGGTATCGCGAGGGGTTGGATTGCGTGATCTCTCTCTATCCTCTCTGTGGTGGAAGGGACCAGATTTCCTACACGACATAAATTTTAAATGTAAAAACGTTCCTAATTACACCTGTACACAAATAAACGATCAATTACCCGAATTAAAGACAAGTGTCATCGCATTAGTTGCCGATAAACGGAGTGAATCCTCTCAGTTTCCTTTTACTCGCTTTTCACAATTCAATCGCATAAGACACGCCGCAGCATACTTGTTACGTTTTATTCACAATACACGCAATAAAAATAATAAGCGTACAGGCTGTATAAGTGTGAGCGAGTTGGAGGAAGCTGAGAGGATGTTAGTTAGGTCATGTCAGATCGAGTCATTTCCTGACGAATATAAGTTATTATCTCAAAATAATATGTTAAAGAATAAGCACTATTTAGCTAGGTTTAATTTGTTTATGGATAGCTGTGGTATTCTGCGTGTCGGCGGTCGTATTGATAATACGTCCGACTTTGACTTTTATAAAAAACATCCTATAATAGTTTCTTCTAAACATCACTTTGCAGAGCTACTGTTTCGTCACGAGCACACGCAGCTGCTACACGCCGCTCCGCAGGCTTTGCTGTTTCACCTGCGCGAAGCGTGGTGGCCGATAGGTGGTAGGAACTTAGCCAGAAAGGTAGTGCACAATTGTATAGTATGTAAACGCATAAGGGGCAAAACATTGTCGCCCATAATGGGTAATTTGCCCAAAGAAAGAATCACACAGACTCATCCGTTCGTTCGTAGTGGCGTAGATTACGCCGGGCCAGTGCTCATATTGAACCGGAAGGGTAGGGGCGCGAAAACTACAAAGGCGTACATTTGTCTGTTTATATGTTTTGTTACCCGGGCAATACATTTGGAGCTCGTTAGTGACCTCTCAACCGAGGCGTACCTGCTAGCCTTAAAACGTTTTATATCTCGGCGGGGTAGGCCTCTTGAGATATTTTCTGATAATGGTCGCAACTTTGTGGGTCTTAAAAATGAGTTTGCCGATTTTTTATTAAAATGTAGTCCTAATATAAAAGAATACGCATCCACACAACAGATTAAGTTTAGTTTCATTCCCCCATATTCTCCTCATTTTGGTGGCCTGTGGGAAGCGGGGGTAAAGTCTTGTAAGTACCACTTACGCCGTGTAGTGGGAAACGCGCACCTTACATTCGAGGAATTGAGCACGGTGTTAGCTCAAGTAGAAGCTGTCCTAAATTCCCGTCCCTTGACCCCCCTCTCCGCAGATCCTGACGATTTCCTTCCTCTCAGTCCCGCTCACTTCCTGATCGGTCGTTCGCTGACCGCACCCGCCGCTGCCGATGTCATGGAGACGCCTACACATCGTCTTACTCGCTGGCAGAGGTTGGAGCAGATCCGCCAGCACCTTTGGTCTCGCTGGGCCAGAGAATACATTTCCGAGCTGCAGGTGCGATCAAAGTGGAGGGAGAACACTGCAGACCTACAACCCGATACAATGGTCATCATCAAAGAAGCCAATTTGCCACCGCTAAAGTGGCATCTCGGACGAGTGGTGAAGACGATACCTGGAAGAGACGGTGTCTCCAGGGTTGCAGATGTACGCACAGCATCAGGCGTCGTGAGGCGAGCCTACACCAAGATATGTCCACTTGCATAACCAGCGCAGAAACGTAGAAAGCTAGTGCTTTCAAGGCCCCGGGCATGTTTAGGCTCTAAGCCATAGTTAAATAAAATAAAAATGTCATTGTTGTTGTCTGTGCCATCAATTGTCATCTGTCTTGTCAATATATGTCAATGAGAAAAAGTCGAATTAAAACGTCGTTCTGTTTTAAAATGTTTTGTTTAATTTCGCAATTGAAAAGCAAGAAAGTATCCTGATATCCTCGTGCCGTGCATGTAGGCAGACGCATCACACGCAGCGCGCCTACAGGTACTGTATCGCTGCGACCCGTGACTCACCCAACATAAGGCATCAGCTGAAAATCAGCGCTGCAGCCTCGGCTGTAGCATGCTGAGCTGACCACCTATTTATCGCCACACCTGTATGTATGTTTCGGTATATAGAATAGGCTTACATTTATACATTTAGATTTATTCCTTGCATATTTTTTTTTTGTAACCATTGTAATTGTAATTGTTTGATTCTGACGTAATATATCTTTCTTTTTTATGAGTTAATGAGGTTATCATCAAATTCCAAATGTTGCAGAATTTTATGCTTTTGTTAAAGTCACCCGCGGCATTATAGCTCGAACACGTCTCGGTTTAAATATGGGACTTAACAGCGCGGGAAAACCGCAAAAAATAAACCGCAACTTGTGCCACATATTCAAAGTCCAATTTATCGTTTTTCATAATTATTCACATTGTAGCACATTATTAAACAAAACAACACCACTTTTGACCAACAATGTCCACAGTAAATTAATTTACAAAACAAAAACTTGCATTTGACATGTCCGCGCAAAATAGCGCGAAGGGTTTCATTCCTGGTCGGGACACAAAAATACTTATTAATGTAAATAAATACATTTAATTACTATTTATATTATTTGTGATATTTCTCGAGTTTGGTACGCTGGAGACATCGACGAGCTTGCCACTTGTCATGATTGGCCTATAGTAAAGTTGGATAAATGTGAATCTGCTTATTTATAAGCGTGGTTTCTGACCAGCCCGAAAGGGAAACGGTCGTGATGATCTTTTTACATACCGATTAAAATTAAATACTTTTGGGTTCTCGTCTAGGAATCGAACCCTGTACCTCCGCGAATAAATATACGGCCTTAACCGCTAAACCACGAGGCAGTCTTTAATAATTGCTTCCAAGCCGATCAAGCGGTTTATCGATTTAGTGCCGGCTTATTACCTAATCACTTTTATCCATCTATTTTGGAGTATGGAGGTTTAATAAAGGGGCAAATGCCGCCGACAATTTTGTGTTATTAATTTTATTTTTCCTCCTAATATTATTGATCTTTGCCAACCTGTCTGGCCAGCGTGGCGAGTGTAGGCCAAATTCTCCAGATATATGTTCTGGAAGGCTCATCTCTAACGCTGTTTTTTTTTTGTTCTCTTGTTCCGATAGATGATGAATGAGGTGAGGCAAAGGGTTCTAGCCCATACAGCCAAGTCTGACGTAATATATCTTTTCTCTAACGCTGTTTTCTACAGGCTGTTTTTTTTATTTTTCTTTTCAATCCCAAGTTGCGTCCCTTGAATCAATGAGAAATACATTTTTATACGTAAAGTCAAATTTATACTAGTATATTGAAATCCGTTAACTATACGAGAGATTAGAGTCCACAGTTAAATTAATTTATTTTCATTTCATCTCATTCCGTCTCATCCATCTTATTCCGTCTTAATTTTTTCAAAACGAATTTTCATATTTTTCGACATTTCATAACGATCGCTAACTAAGCGATTTAAGGTGGCCATTGACGAGCCTTCCAACATCAAACTGCGTGGTCACTTTCTAAAATTTATCTACGTTTGTCGAAAAACGTATTTTGTTTTTTAAACGACGTCACAGCCTTGGATTAGAAGTACATTCAACTTATTTCGCGTTGCGTCGCCACCAGTGACGACGACAGCTTTATAATCTTGTTGAAATTAGCATCGCGAATGCTGAATGGGATAATCGTTCAACAGTCTGTTAAATAATTGGACGCACGACTATTCGAATAGTTAGATGTGCCTACATTTAGTCATAAAAATGTCGGAATCGTATCAAATTTTCGCAAACTATTTAGCGACGTAATTTGACAGCCCGCAAAATTATCAAATATTATCGATACAGTTTTACCTTGTGACGGCAGCCAGTTGAAAGAAAAAAAGAAAGAAAGAATGAAAATACTTTATTTATCGCAACAATTACAATGGTTACAAAAAATATATATGCAAGAAATAAATCCTAATGTAAAATTGTAATATATAAATAGTTGATTTGTTGTTCTCTTCTCCCGATGCGATGGATGATGAATGAGTTGATATGGAAGGCAAAGGGTCTAGCCCATACAGCCAAGTCTGACGTAATATATCTTTCATTTCTATAAGTTAATAATTCCAGATGCTGCACAATTTGATGCCTTTTTGGAGTCACTCGTCGCATTATAGCTCAAACACGTCGGGTAAAATATGGGAGTTCACAGCGCAAGAAAACCGCATAAAATAAACTGCAACTTGTGCCCCATATTTCAAGTCCAATTTATCGTTTTCCATAATTATTCACATTGTAGCACATTATTAAACAAAACAACACCACTTTTGATCAACAATATTCACAGTAAATTAATTTACAAAACAAAAACTTGCACTTGACATGACAACTCCACATACGAGGGGCGTTCAAAATATTCTCGGTATTGATACGTTACAACCTCTTTTATATATATATTTGTTACTGGCCGCTAAGATTCATCCATTGACATTAAAAAGAAGTAAAATTGGAACCGAGATGTTCTTTTGTTTTTCTGCAATTGCCGAACAAACATGAACACCATGAGCGAATTAACAATTTTAACGAAATTAGAGCACCGATCCGTCATAAAATTCTTGACAAAACAGGGTAAAAATCAAAAAACCATAAAAGAGGAAATGGATTGTGTTTACCGTGAGTCTGCTCCTTCTTTATCTACTATTCAAAAATGGTCAAGCGAATTTAAGCGTGGAAGGGAGAGTATTGAAGATGACCCTAGACCTGGCCGGCCTGTAGTGGCTACCTCACAAGAAAATATTGATAAAGTGGAAAAACTTATATTGGAAGACGGCCGAGTGAAGGTAAAATCTATAGCTCAAGTAACCAATCTCTCTATTGGTACCGTACATGACATTATACATGACCATCTTAATATGTCAAAAGTAAGTGCAAGATGGGTTCCGCGAATGCTGACGCTTCTTCAAAAGGATATGCGTGTGGCTTGCTGTTCAGATTTTATCGACCTGTGTGGTGAAAATCCCGATGAGGTGCTGCAAAAAATAGTTACTGGAGATGAAACCAGGGTTCATCATTATGACCCAGAGAGCAAACAGGAGTCCATGCAGTGGCACATTAAGGGTTCAGCTCATCCCAAGAAGTTCAAGGTAATCCCGTCAGCTGGCAAGGTCATGGCCACAATATTTTGGGATTGTGAAGGAGTTTTGCTTATCGATTATAAAGAAAAAGGTGTAAATATCACAGGGCAGTACTACGCTAACGTTATACGTCAATTAAGAGATGCGATCAAAGAAAAGAGGCGAGGAAAGTTAACCAAAGGTGTTCTGCTTCTGCATGACAACGCCCCTGTCCATACTGCTCATATTGCCAAGGCAGCTATTGTTGAATGTGGGTTTGAAACTGTTACTCATCCACCCTATAGTCCGGACTTAGCCCCAAGCGACTTCTTTTTGTTTCCCAATCTTAAAAAGGATCTGCGTGGAAATAAATTTTCTGACGATGAAGCGTTGAAGACGGCCGTGGAGGAGCATTTTTACACCAAAGATAAAAAATATTTTTATGAGGGATTAAAAAAAATAATTGATCGATCTTATAAGTGTATGAACATAGGGGGGGAGTATATTGAAAAATAAAAATATCAAACTTTTCGTACTTGTTTGTTTTTATCCACATACCGAGAATATTTTGAACGCCCCTCGTACATACAGGTGTGGCGATAAATAGTTGACATTTGCTTCTAGTGTTGCAAATGAATATATATTATTGTCCATTGATATAATACACATATAAATTAATATGGAGCTGTCTGAGTTTTTAATGACTAAAGTTCATATTACCGTCCTTTAGAACAATTGATATTGACCAAATCAGCTTGCAGTGTAGCAAGTGGCAAGGTTCTTTCAAGAGAAATCGCTAAGATAGCCATCTGTCAAGACTGCCGGCCTACAGTACGTTTGTTGGTTTGATAGAATACGTCAGAATTACGTAAACAGTGAATGTAACGTAGTTAGAGGTAGGTCCCGTACGTGTGCTAAGTGAATATTCCGCTTAGTAGAATTATCTACGTAGAAAACATGTCACGGTTTGGTATTTGTATTTAATTTATGGTTTGTTTTGCTCATACAATAATTCAAATATCTTGTGGTTTTTACTAGTTGACTTTAAATAATAATACAAGACAGAAATATTGTTGAAATTATTATTTTATTGAGATAATTTCATGGCAGTTATTTACAATATGCACGTAAGCCTCCTTACGTAAAATTTTCCACGTAGTCGAAAGACAAAGGCCAACAAGTTGAAAACGCCGAATCGACATTTTGGCGTCTTCTTAAAAACTTCGTGCTACAGCAATAGCATCTTGTTGATGGTTTTGAACCGAGAAGATTAAATTAGTGCGAAAACGATCAAAATGGAAGGCGCGCACCGTCCGTCAACGTATTTAAAAACCTTCTAACCGCATTATTTCTTAAGAAACAGAATGTATATCTCTCGAATTAACGAAGTTGTTTGATATTATATATACTATTTACTAATAGTATATGTTTATGTATGTATGTATTATATAGTATGTATGTGTATTGTTTTTTTTTTATATTATGTATGTATATGTATTTTTGGGTGCTATAAATGCGTAATTATGTTTATTTAAGTTATTTTAATATTTTTCTTCATCCTGCCACCTTTCATGATCCCCAAGGTTAGCTGGTGAATAATGTCTTATGGCGTTATAGCTCGCCTGTTTTAAAAGTGCAATAAAGTATTTAAATAAATAAATTGCTTGATCACTAGGCCGATTATGTTGATCGTAAAATGGACGAAGTCCTCTATGAAATTCGCGAACAGATTTTTTTTAAACTGTAATTTTCCACCATTTGGAAGCATTGTTCTGGCGATAAATGATTCATGATGAATTTCCAAACCTTGCTGAACAGAAATATCAACACAGTTTGACATTCTCCACTGTCAAACCATAGACAACAACCATCGAAACTTCTGGACTCTTGTGTTCTAGGGGCTGTGATCATAATGATGAACCTTTAAAGTTCAATAATTGGGTTTCCTACAGTATACTTGTATTTCTATCGCGCAGTGGTTGATGAACATTATTTAAATTAATTTAATGATTGATTGATGAAATTTTGTGTCCCGACCAGGTATCGAACACTGTACCACGCGTCTAATTCCACGGAATTAACCGCTAGACCACAGAAGCAGTGGGTGGTGGATGTTAAAATTGTGACCACGGCATCGAATGGCATAGATTCATAGGCTGGGTTGTACCACAACGATGTCTTTAATGGGGTGTATCAGGCAAAGCTTTTTCTAGATGTCGCTAGCGGCACTGGTACCTTGTTAACACCTAAGACGGATCCTTTTTTAAATTTATTTGTAGTTTTTTATTTTTATAACAGAAAAAAATATTTTAACTTAACGTTACCTAACTTAAAAGACGAATTAAGTAAGCAAACACCGTCATTAAAATAAAAAAAGGTTGAATTAATAGAACGGCAATTTTAAGATCACCATATCTTTGCTTTCGCTTGGAAATCTCGATTTGTACACTTAAAAGCTGCTCACTACTGCATAATATCCAGAAAATAATAAATTTCGTAATAAAAACACAACATTTCTATGCAACTGACAGTTAGGCCGCGTTCGTTTTAAGAAATGTTAGCATTGTTAAAAAAAGTGGTATTTCTTAACAAAAACGACATTTCGCGCTGGTTTATGAAGTTGCTACGAAATGTTGGAAATGCTATAACACGAACGCGGCCTTATTAACCATTAGGTACCATCTATCATGCGCCATCTTTCGCGATAAAAAGTTAGTGATGTAACTATTCAAGTTTAAAATGGCGTCAAACTTACCAGCTGACGGCTGACCTTCAAAATAAAACTGGGGTACAATCAGCGCTATTTTTTTTTTTACCACTACAGAGATTTAAATTGTACCCTTTCTGTGACAGCCGCTATATAGGTACATGGTTATGACAAGTTGTGACAATAAAACGCAAGCGACGCGGGCGCTGCTATAAAACTCGCCCATGCTCACAACAGTAAAGTAATATTTAATTTAGTAATAACTAATATTTTATTTTTAATTTCTCTAAATTTTAACCATTTTTTGTATAATATTGTGATATTCCTCGAGTATAGTACGCTAGAGACATCGACGAGCTTGCCACTTGTCATGATGAGCCTATAGTAAAGTTGGCTAAATGTCACTCCGCTTCTTAAAAAATAACCAAAGAAACGTGATTTTAAAAGGGCTACGGTCGTGATGATATTTTTGTACATTAAACATTTTTGTTTACCTAATTATGTATGGGCTCGAGTATATTTGAAGGCAGATGAGACAAGGCGAAAAAACCGCAATAATAGCCGGGTGTATTCCTGCGCCTTGTTGTCATCGACCAATAAGAGGCCGTATCTTATATCGCACAACCGGTGTTTCGCTCTCGTCTTAGCATATATACGTAAGCGCGCGTAAGTACCCCGAGGTCCGACGGCTCAAGGGCAAGCCTGTTAGCCAAGCAGGTTTAATTTGGCGGCCAAAATTGAGATGATTTAGTTGTAAAACGCATTACAACTAAGAATATAGGCTGTGCTATCCATGGCAAGCGGCCTCCGGTCAAAGCGGGATACCTAGCATGCAAGCTCCTCTGGTGACAGCGATGGAAAATCTCACTGAAGCCGATGATTGTTGGTGGGTCCGATCGTCTAAGTAAGTTTGAGAATTCCATAACGCAGTTCCGTGCTCTTGGGCCTAGCAATTCAGTTGCGTTTGACCTCTTTTTGACACTTTCTCGGTTAATAAATATAGACAACACAGAAACTAAAGTTGCCAATAATAAAAATATACCTATTACAATAGACAGTACTTACTTTATTTTAGTTATAAAGTTTAACCTAAAATTTAAAATAAAACCTAATAAAACAGGGCCCCAATTCTCGCGCCTTCGACATGCATGTCCGCTCGATTTGCTCGAATGAAACTGATAGTTTTCTATGATGATGTCGCTTTTATTCGAATACTTATTGAAAGCGCCAGAATTAGGCCCCAGAACAGAAGAAACCTAGTTAAAAATTGTAATAAACGGTTTAATTAGGCATTAATAAATAATAAATAAAAAAGTACATATTGTCGTATTTAAAAAGACTTCATTAGTGTTAACAAAAAGTATAAAAAATATTGGATACTCAGACAGTAACGCCTAGACCATTGCTTTTAATCTTCAATCTTATTAATAAAACAAAATAGATATTGAGGCAGTAATATAATTTAAAAAAAACAAACAAAAAAACTTGCAAAAAACTATCTATTTAAATAGGTAAAATATTCTAAACAAAACTAGGCATCTACTTAATAATTATAAGTCTAAGCCTAATTCAAAACGAGTTACTAATACATTGACTAATTAGTAAATACTGTTTTTTGTTATAATATAATTATTTTTTATGTAACATTTAGTTACTATTTTATTGTATTTATTATTTTATTAACTAATATATAAGTTTGTTAAAGGAATTGCACGGCAACATTTGGGTACTTAGGAAGTAATTGTTATGTTTATGCTTGTGTGTGTCTCGAAAGTCATTGTTAGTGTTCAGGTTTTCATGGTGTGGCGTGTCCGGTGGTCGTCCCTTCCTTAGACGGTCATTGCAGTGGTGGCACGTGTGTCGAGTCCCGGTCCGCACCCTAAGGGCCTGGTTGAGCGGGGGGATGGCTGGCACATGCGTGTGCTGCTGTGGGACCTCTGCCAAAAACGTTCAATTTATTGTTCTTAAATTAGCAGAGGTTTTTGCGTTTTGTCGACTTTCGGGTTGCACATAGGCATGTAGTCTATCTTAATTATGACTTGCCTGGTGGGTTACTGCTGTACCAGGTATTGTAATCTCATAGGTACTGATAACTAAATTTAAAAGGTTATTAATATAATAATATATCGTTGGTGTGCAGTTCTGTATAATGATTTATTTTGTAAATCTGATATAGCTGAGTTTTCCTTGCAGATTCCTTTCTCAGTCAGATTAAACATTATCAGGTCACTGGAATCTGCTAAGCTGCTGGTCTTCTGCTATTTTGACTTTGACTTTGAGCTTAATTAGATGGCCAACTGAATTATTAAATAGCAACAATTGGTTGCAAGCACGTACTAAAACGCCTGAAAATATACACTAGCCATGATACGATCAATATACAGTATATATATAGTAGCAAGTTATTAGGCGTTATTCTGTTTATAGTTTAGTTTAGTTTATTTTATTGTAAGTAGGCATAGGACAATAAATATAATGTATTCTGCGCTTTTACATGTCAAAAAGTTAATTAATATAACGAAAAGCTTATTTTCTGGGAAATAGCTTGTAGGTATTTGGAGCAGCACATTACAACCCAAATATACATAATTATAATCTTAAAATTATAGCTGCTGTAAATAGGCATTGTCATATTATAAACTAAGACATACACAATTATAAAATGAATACATCAAGGATTATAGCTGCTGTAAAGTGGCGTTGTCATACTATAAGCTAAAACATTATTAAGATGTCACATAAATTATAGCTGCTGTAAAAAGGCATTGTCATACTTTAGCTAAAACAAAAACAGTTTATGGTGTCACCTAAATTATAGCTGCTGTAAAGAGGCATTGTCATACTATAAACTAAGACATACACAATAACATTGAAATAAATTAGGACCAAGCTCGCTTGTCATCAAAATACTCGCTGATGCTATAATAGCCCACTATATTTAATAGTTATTAATTACATATTTAAATTTAAAATGTTTCTAATCGTGTAGTCATTTACGCATTGAATAAAATTATATCTAGATATTACATTGAAAAATATTTGAATAAATTGAGAATCAACCCTAAATCTTAATTGTCAACAACCAATAGGAAGTCGTCTCTTATATCTCGCAAGCGGCGTTTCATTACGTCCTTTGCTTATAAGCTTTATGCGCATAGGTAAACCCGAGGTCCGTCGCTCAGGGGCAAGCCTGTATAGCCAAGCAGGTCTAACTTGGTGGGCTAACAATTGAGATGATTCTAATTATTTAGAATACCGGTTGCAGTCATTTCCGTAGCAACCTTGGCCTTCCTTTCGTCTTCTTGCAATGCAAGATTATCCCAGGTGGCCGTCATAGGAATATCTCACTGAATCCGGCGATTGGGCGCATCGTCTATAGTTAAGAGAAATTCCACGTGCGGTTCCGTGCTCTTGGGCGTAGCAATAAATTGCGTTTGACCTCACTTTTTATTGTAACTTTATTGAATTTTTAACTAAAACTTAAATATAAAAAAATTACTGTCTCCGTGGTCTAGCGGTTAGGTCCGTGGAAACAGATTCGGGAGTACCGGCGTCGATTCCTCCAATATTTTTATGTATTTATCTTGCCTATTTTTTGTTTTTTTGTGGGTAATTTTTTTACGTTTTGATTATTGTATTAGCTGTTGTGTGCAAATATTTTCTCTCTTTCTTTCTTTCAATATTTCTAATTATATTTAATTTATTTGTAATATTTCTCGGGTTTGAGTTACTAAATGTGAATCCGCTTCTTTATAAGCGTGGTTTTTGATCACTCCGAAAGGGAAACGGTTGTGATGATGATGACGATGATTTTAAAAAGATATATCTATTTAGTTAAAGTATATTATCACTACTTGCAGGGTATTTAGAAAAATGTACATAGATATATGTATTGAAGTTATTAATAAATGTACCTAAGAGTTACATGTACATTATTATTATTATTACATTAACCCTCTGTCAGTGACGTATCCCAAGCTTCAGTTAAACTGACGAGCAACGCGAGGGACGTGTAGACTGTTGGACACCTTTATAAGTAGTGCAGTAATTATACATAGAAATCGTTAACTAACATTATTTATTTATTTAAAACTTTATTGCACGAAGTACAAAGGCGGACAAATAGACATTAGTAGACATTTTTTGACAGCCAAACCTTGGGGACAAATTTGAATTATTATAGGTGCAATGAAAGAAATATTAAAAAATTTGGAAGAAAAATTAACAGCTTAATTATACACTTACATATTATATTGTTATATATACTATAATATTAATATACTAAATACTAATACATACATAATACTACACATAAACATTATTATTTATTATATATAATAATAATAATAATAATCATTTATTTCTTCACAAAAAATTGCCTTAAAACTAGTTACATCAATGTTTAAGTGTTAACAGGATATACAATTTATTACAGGCAATTTCCAGATTATTGGAACCCTAACCTCTGTATAGAAAGTATAATATACTTCTGGACCACAGAGGTTAGTTTCCATACAAATTTGGACATTTTTTTTTTTTTTTTTAATTTTATTTAAAATCAAATATACACATGTAAAAGTGGTTAGTAATAAATAAAATATAAAATAATAATAATAGTATTTAGACACAAAATGTAGGATTTTATTTTATAACAGCCATAGTTAGCAATAACTGTAAAACTTACCGTAGCGTATAAACAATGAATTAATAAGTTACGAGTAACTATATAAATATATATATATAAACAATGGTACAGTCAGAACGAGTGCCTTCACTCCGTAGCCACGTCTCAGACCTAGCTGTTAAGGAAATAGAGACGGTTTATAGGGTTTTAGTCCGTAGGCGCCTTGGGGTCTCCTTCCCTAGTTCCGAGACACGATAATAGTAACCGAAGCACGCTTAAAGGTGTTCCAAGACGTGTATAAACTGTTTTGCCAAAGCTATGTGACGTCACAAATGACATTATTCCTCGCGCTTAGACTGCTTACGATATCGAGGTAGATCGCTCTGAGCGCTGTCAGTTTTTTGTCATTATGTCGCGCGCCATTTTCAAGTTTATTTAATATTAGGTTTTCTTTAAAATTATTTAATATTGTATAATTTGTTTATACTGTTTGTATATTACTTCTAAAACAAATCTATAATTTTTTTTTAATTTTTTTTTTATTTTTTTTATTTAGAAATTTATAAAAATAATAATCATTTATTCGAAAAAAATATTTACAAAATATAAAATAAAATTAATATTAATACTAAGGATAGGGATATAAGTCCCGTCCGCGTGGAATGGTGGCAAGAACGCTGGCTGCATTTCCCCGCTGAATTGCAATACTGATTCTTTGGGCGAAGAAAGAGCCAGCCCTTTTGTCGCCGGAGGAGACGACAAGACGCGGTGTTATGTCTTTTAAAAACTTTTTTGCACTTGGACTCCATGGGCCCAGAGTTTCTACAGCAAACGGCATAAATATGTAATCTTTTAATATACTTACATATTTGCGCCGCTTGCTGGACTCCGCATTTTCCGCCGCGGCTCCCGCTTTATGCGCTGTCCCCCTGAGATGCGACGCGGCGAGGGTGTCGACGCAAGTGGCGTCCCACACCAGAGCACGTCCCCGTTCCCAGGGGACCAACGTCATACCATCGGGTCTCTTGCCATCGTCTCGGATAACTCCAACAGGCTCTAGAAGAGCTGGAACCTCGATGGTGGCTAGAGCCCTTTTAATGATATCGTTAAGGGAGCCGTGGCGGGAAAATCTGCCCGCACTTTTGGAACAGGAGAGCCCATGAACTCCAAGACAGTCGACCTCCTCCTCCGGCGACAAGAGGGCTGGCTCTTTCTTCGCCCAAAGAATCAGTATTGCAATTCAGCGGGGAAATGCAGCCAGCGTTCTTGCCACCATTCCACGCGGACGGGACTTAAATCTATAATTAATATTTAAGTAGGAAGTGAAAAAAAAGATGTATGTAACACATGTTATTGTGTATGTCTTAGTTTATAGTATGACAATGCCTCTTTACAGCAGTTATAATTTAAGGAACACCTTAATATGTTTTTGTTTAAGCTAAAGTATGACAATGCCTTTTTACAGTAGCTATAATTTATGTGACATTTTATTAATGTTTTAGCTTATAGTATGACAATGCCACTTTACAGCAGCTATAATCTTAGTGACATCCTCATAATTGTTTTCGTCTTAGCTTGTAGTATGACAATGCCTCATTACAGCAGCCTTGATGTATTCATTTTATAATTGTGTATGTCTTAGTTTATAATATGACAATTCCTATTTACAGCAGCTATAATTTCAAGATTATAATTATGTATATTTGGGTTGTAATGTGCTGCTCCAAATACAAGCTATTTGCCAGAAAATAAGCTTTTCGTTACATTAATTAATTTTTTGACATGTAAAAGCGCAGAATACATTAGGTATATTTATTGTCCTATGCCTACTTACAAAATAAATAAACTAAACTAAACGGCAAGTAATTTTAAAAGACCAAAATAAGTTCATAATATTAAACTTTAGACATATAATGATGAATAAGAATAAGAGGTGTATGTTTGTTTGTATTAAATTCATACTCAAAAATGTGGAATCATTTTATTTAAAAAAAACTATCATGTTATGAATGAAAATGTGATTTAGACCGTTCCGAATTGATATCACGCTCTGAGCACCCAAACTGTTAGTATTATATTCATTCTAAGCGCTCTGAGCTTGGTTCGGAACGAGGGCTTATGAGGCCTCACAGTGAGTCGGGCATGCGACCTCCAGCGGTGGCCCTTCAGGCTGGGGTTGTATCATTAATGTTTTATCGATTCACCGTTTAAAAAAAAATGGTACAGTCAGATCTAGAAACACTTATTAATTTCTTCTTCCTAATATTACATTATCTTCATATATATCTACTATATGTTAATAAGTATTTAGGTAGTCTATAAATACATACTAATTATGTAGTTTATTCAAATTTAAAATAAGGTTATAATTGCACCCCACATATTATACCGTCTCACTCTCCCAAAGGTTAGCTGGTAGAAAAAGTCGAAATGGATTTAAGTTCGCCTTTGTACATACTTTTAAGTTAAGTGCAATAAAGTATTTTAATACTTGGATGAAGTTTAAATTCAAATTCCAATATTTTTATTCTTTATTATGGGCATAAAATATTTATTATTTTTATGGAATAAACCAGGCCCAAATTTTTAATTTTTTTTTTAAATGTTTTTAAAGGACATTGTACAGAATACATCAGTCCTAAACACGTAATTTATTTGCATAATATATGTTCATAACAGAGTTGGGGATCATCAAATTCCATATGCTGCAGAATTTGATGCTTTTTTGGAGTCACTCGCGGCATTATAGTCCAAACACGTCGTGTAAAATATGAGAGTTGACAGCGCGGGAAAACCGCAAAAAATAAACTGCAACTTATGCCCCATATTTGAAGTCCAATTTATCGTTTTCCATAATTATTCACATTGCAGCACATTATTAAACAAAACAACACCACTTTTGACCAATAATATCCACAGCAAATTAATTTACAAAACAAAAATTTGCACTTGACATGTCCACGCAAAATGGCGCGAAAAAAAAACCCCCAAATTTTTAATAACATTTTTGTGTTTTTTTTAAATTTAATATCAACATATTTTTAACTGCTTCCGTGGTCTAGCGGTTAAGTCCGTGGATTTAGACTTGGAGGTACCGGGTTCGATTCCTGGTCGGGACACAATAATATTTATTAATTTATATAAGTTAATTAATATAATATTAAATTTATTTGTGATATTTTCCGAGTTTGGTACGCTAGACATCGACGAGCTTGCCACTTGTCATGATTAGCCTATAGTAAAGTTGGGTAAATGTGAATCCGCTTCTTTATAAGCGTGGTTTCTGACCACTCCGAAAGGTATACCCGAAAGGTTGTGATGATACTTTACTTTATGTTTTTACCCAAAATTAAAATTGTATAAATGTACATATATGGATGATTTAAAGCGTAATTTAGAATTTAGTTATTATTTTATTGTTTTCTTCTTTTTGTTCTATGCCTACTTGCAAAATAAACGAATTTTATTGATTGAGTGATTTACGAGTATGATTTGAATAATCAAAGCCAAGATTGAAGTCAGTTTTTTTTTTAATTCTTTATTTTATTTTTAAAGAATTGTTCGTCTGTGATCAGCATATTAAAATTGCAATAAAACACGTATTAAATGCGTGAAACGTGATTTTCTATGATAAATTAATTATAGGTTTATTGTTATAGGTCGTATGTTGATAATAAGATTATAATTTAGCGGAACTCTAGTTTAATAACACTTGTGACAAATTATATTAAATAACTTGTGGAATCGTTAATAAATTATCATTAAAAATGACATCATATCCTCGCCAAACCGTCTTGCCAGCGTGGCGAGTGTAGGCCACATTCTCCAGATATATGTTCTGGAAGGCCCATCTCCAGCAGTAGAGGTCTAGGACGCTGTGCTCTAGGGGCTGAGTGATAATGATGAAAGTAAAGTTTTATCACGACCGTATATTTATTTTATATTCATTAACTTATGTATTAGTTTGTTAACAGAATTGCACGGCGACATTTGGGTACCTAAGTACAGGGTATCCGATGGCAGAATTAGGATTTGAATCTCCGTAACCGTTGAGTGGAGGAGCGGGGATGGGGCCGCGTTGACTTCGTCATTCGTGCGGGTTATTTAGTCGCGATATCGCAGTGGACGCGTGAACAACGTACGTTCGCAATCGAAGCGTATTTCTAATCCAATGATTCATGTGCAATTGCTCGTCGAAGATTTTGTTCACGTTACATTGTTCGACGCCCCAAGTGAAGATCATGGATGCGAAGGTTCCGGGCAACAAGTTCAGCAGAAAACAACCCACGACCGGGGCCCAGCCGGACGTCGAGAACAAATTAAAACATTGAACTCGTCGCGTCCAGTTTGCGCGATAATCCGCGTCAGCCAGTTCGCAAGTTCGCAGCCACTGCCTCGTAAATGGAAGTGTAAACAAGCAGAATTGTCGTTATTGGTCCCCCCCCCCCCCCTCCTAAAGTGACGGTTTGGTGTGAATTGTGTCAAGCAGGGGAATACTTGGACCCAATTTTTTTGGAAATCGTCAAGAGCAAGCAATTTCTGTGGACGGTGTTGCTTATAGGCGAATGCTTAACGATTATGTAACCCATGTTTTTTTTGTGGGGGTATCTCAAAAGTAAAGTCTATGAAACAAGCCTATGAAACATACTATCTCAGCATTAAAAGAAAATATCGTTCGCGAAGTTCATGGCATCTCGGCGGCACTTCTCCAGCGAGTGGCAAGAAGTACTGAAGCCAGATTCCACAAATGTGTCCGACGTAACGGTCAACATTTAGACGACATAATTTTTATAAAATAAAACCCGCATTTGTCTTCTTTATAATGATAAAAAAATTAAATGTATATCTTTCGTAGTTTTTTTGTTATTTATATTTTAAATCCTAATTCTGCCACCGGAAACCCTGTATATTGTTCAAATATGTAATTGTTATCCTAATCGCGCCTGATGGTACCCTACTAGGTATTGTAATTTCATATGTAAATTGATAAAACAATACTTAATTATAAAAATAAATGAGTTTATAAAGAGAAGTTTATGGTCTGCTAAAATCCCGTCCGTCCTTGAACCATCAGGACTTTCACGTAGTGATGGTAAAAGGCCGGATGGTATGTCTCTTGTACCGTGGAGTGAGGGAAGATGTCTTGTTTGGGATGCCACCTGTGTGGATACCTTTGCCACTTGCCACATTTCCTCTACATCAAAAAAGGCCGGTTCGGCTTCTCATACAGCCGAATTTAGAAAGCACATCAAATACAATAGCATTAAACAAAATTATAACTTTGTGGCATTTGGGGTTGAAACAATGGGGGTATATTCTCTTGATACCACAAATTCATAAAAGAGCTGGGTAAACGAATTTTCCAAGAGTGTGGCGATCCCAAATGCCATAACTACCTAAAACAGAATATTTCAATTATAGTTCAACGAGGAAATGCGGCGAGCGTTTTAGGTACCCTTCCTGGTGGTAAGCCCTTAGTTTATTTTGTAGAATAGTTTTAATTTCATAGGTATTTTTAGTTTAGTATTATTTATAATTAGTTTTTTAATCTATTTTATTTTAATATTTTTGTATCTACTTCGAATAAATATTTTAGATGTTTAAAAAAATTTTTAAAAATACTGTTTCCTATGAAAAAAATAAAGTAAATGGGATTCTAGTCTCTAATAGATTCTACGTATGAAGCGCTTACACTTGGATTATATAATCCGGTCTAATTCTATACCGGAATATCACGTGTGTTCAGGCGCCTAAACTTATGTTACTATACAGTCCACATTTAGTTATTGAAGGCATTATGTTAAGTTAAGGCGTCGGGGTCTAGTCAGTCAGTGGAGTCGTCCAGGCCCGGATGCCTAATGGGCCTGGGTTGGGGATGGGACATTTCCCCGTTTTCCCCGGCAGGATCTCAGGTAACCACCCGCCGGTAATTCATGCACGTTTAGTGCTGGGCGCCGTTAATAGTATTAGCGCCCATGTGGCTCACAAACCTAGGGGGCTAGATTCGACTGCTTCAGCTCTTCTCCAGGAGTACTTCCCTAGGAAGTGGTCTTCCGGTGGGGGGCCGTGTGCAAGACGGAGTGATATTCTGGAGATCTCGCAAGTGATTTTTCAGAACCGTAGTATATAAGGCAAACCGAATCGAATTAAAGTTGACTTCGTACGAACATCAAGTTTCATTTCACAACCACCTAGACCCCGGTAGAGACTGGTTTAACGTGTGTTAAGTTAAGTATACAAAATGTGGTGGATTTGAAAATATTTCTAAATCACTAAAGAAAAAGACTTATTCTGTTATAGAAAATAGATTTTATAGCAAAGGATAGTGGACTACCTTCCCGAATTAGTCGTGGCATACGTCCGTTGCGATATCAATAGCAACGCGTTTCGGGCGGACTATCTCCGACAGAAGCCGAACCAGTCGAGCCCGAACGCGTTCGCCTGCGTATATAACCGCGCCTCAGCCGGACAAACGTATTATTTTCAATTGTTTAACTGTCTATTATAAGTACTTTTTTATGGTGTTGAGTAAACGAATTAACAAATGTGTTATAGTATTATTTACCCCCACTATAATTTTATTTATTGTTATCGTTTTACTAAAACATTTAAAATTCAATTGCTGCAAACGGCATATTTTTAAATGTTCCAATACTGTTTTGACAGACGATATGATACGATTAGTCCGCAATGGTAACTAGTGTAGTATTTTAGTATATAGTCGATAAGTGTATAGTCAGTAAGAATAATGTATAGTTTAAAAAAAATGATTATTTGAAACTATACGTGAACAGTCGTTTCAATATACGCGGCGTGCTAAAGCGCGGGAACCACGAAAATCTTTAATCTGATTTTTTAAGTGTCTTTAAGGATATTGTACAGAATACATCAGCCCTAAACACGTAATTTATATACTTAATATATTTATTTATTTAAAACTTTATTGCACGTTATACAAGGGGCGGACTTAATGCCGCTAGACATTATCTGACAGCCAACCTTAGGGACAATGGGGACCATTTCAAATGTAAGGTAGGTGCAAATATTTATATATAATAATAATAAATAAATCTATATACATAAACATACAATGATATTACTAAATACATACTAATAACTATGATATATTAAATACTAATAATACATATACTACATATGATACCATTAAATAACTATGAACCATTTAAATAATACGATGACACCATTTTTTAAACATTTTTCGGTTGGATGCTTGTCGGATTTCTACCGGTAGTTCATTCCACAGATTTGCGGCGACAACAGCAAATGAGTTGGCCATAAATCCAGTATGGTGAGAGGGAATGGAGAGAACAGAGTTATGAGAAGAGCGAAGAGACTTATCATGGAATGAAGAAAGAGTTTATAACAGAGTTGGGGATCATCAAATTCCAAGTGTTGCAGAATTTGATGCTTTTCAATGAGTAATTCACGTCAATATCGCCCAAACACGAAGGGGGTATACGGGAGTTCACAGCGCGGGAAAACCGCAAAAAATAAAGTGTAACTTCTGTCCCATATACTCGTCAAATGAGATTGCCTATTTTTCTTAGAGAAATGGGCCCAATAAAATGTTCTCGTGTCATAATGATTTCTTTTTCATTTGATAGTTAATATATTGTGTTTTCATAATCTGTAATTATTCTTATTTATTTTAACTTAGCATAACAACAATTGACAATAACTTTTTTTTACGTTATTAATTACTTAGTTTCGATCCCGCCGATTTAAAATTCAGTGTTTTATCTATAATAAAGTACCTGGTCATAATAAAGAACCTAATCGTATTAAATAGTGCTTTGTAACTATTTCATACATAAATTTTAACCAATTTACTATTTAAATAAATTATATTTTAATGCTGGGGTAAAAGAGATGTTGTAATTAAATTAAAAAAAAAAGACAAATAATTGTTATGATTATTGAATTGTATTTAGTTAAGGCACGCTGCAAAAAAAGTTGGGGCCTGGTTTTGGGCAATCTCTTTTATCGTTTTCCACAATTCTTCACATTGTAGCACATTATTAAACAAAATAACACCACTTTTGACTAACAATATCCACAGTAAACTAATTTACAAAACATGGACATGACATGTCCGTGCAAAATGGCGCGAAGAATTCGAATTCTTTAATGTGACATGTGTGACATATCTTCATTATTATTCCTATTGTCAGTGTCAGATGAGTCCGTGGACACTGGCTTCGACTTGTCATCGTCTATGATCAATTGTTCTGGATGTTCAACTTTGTTGGTAGCGTGATGTACCACTGGCTTTAGATTTGGGTCGATCTCTTGCATAGCTTCTATGAGGTCGCCGGTCGTCTTGTAAGCACTTATAGTGTGCTTAACGAAGTCTCTGTAAAAATATGTTTAATGAAGAATAAAGTAATATTATTATTATTATATATATATATATACATACAATAATATCGGTCTGGGTGTTTATATGTATAATATGTAAATATTTACAAAAAAAAAGTATAATATGTAGTTTATCAACCATCTAGTTTCCGTAACACAAGCCTCGTAGCTTACCACAGAAACTAGATGGCGCTGTGTGACCTGTCTGGAAATATATATATATTAATATAGTATGTAACCAGACTGCCTCCGTAGTCTAGCGGTTAAGTCCGTGGATTTAGACTCGGAGGTACCGGGTTCGATTCCTGGTCGGGACACAAAAATATTTATCAATGTAAATAAATACATTTAATTATTATTTAATTTATTTGTTATATTGCTCGAGTTTGGTACGCTGGAGACATCGACGAGCTTGCCACTTGTCATGATTGGCCTATAGTTAAGTTGGCTAAATGTGAATCCGCTTATTTATAAGCGTGGTTTCTGACCACCCCGAAAGGGAAACGGTCGTGATGACAATTTACTTTATGTAACCAGTATATGTATGTGTTATCTATGTATTTATATTCTGGATTTAATATCGTTAATTTTTTTTGTTATAAGTTTTTTACTCAATAAATCTCTTTATCTCAAATATTAGGTCATATAAATATTATTTAGGTCATGCACCTTACAATCCCTGCTCACATCTCCCAAAGGTTAGCTGTTAGAAAATGTTTTTAGACATTAAGCTCGCCTATGTACAGTAAAATGTATTACTTTCTATGCAATAAAGAATTTGCCTATCTATCTAATATTATTATTGGTGGCTCGGTTGTGAGAACGCGTGCGTACCTTAAGATATCCTAAAAAGGTCGGTTCGTTTCATGTTAGTTTATTACAGTCCTAGAACTCAACTGTTGGAGGCCTTTCACCTGGAGAATATAGTCTTTTTTTTTTTTTTTTTTTTTTTTATACTAGCACGACATGTGACCTTGGGCCCACCTGATGGTAAGTGGCGCGCAAGGTCCATGAATGTTAGCAACTGAAGTCAGATACTCGTAACTGCCATCAGTCCCTAACACTATGCCGGCTATGGTCTACACTCGCCACGCTGGCCAGACAGTATTTTGTTTGTTTTAATGGATTTTAAATTAATGATTAAATGCACCCACAATCATTGCTCACTATCCCAAAGGTTAGCTGGTAGAAAATGTCACTAGACATTAAGTTCGCCTATGTACATTTAAATGTGTTTTTGTTTATTGTGCAATAAAGAATTTATCTATCTATCTATCTATCTAATGGCAATTTATTAACGATTCCACAAGTTGATATTATTGAAACCGGGACAGACGGCTTAACATGCTCTTCAAGGCACGGGAACGATGGTGTTGTAAATTTATGACAAATATACTCAAATAAATAAATAAATAAATAAATATTTCCAGACAGGTCACACAGCGCCATCTAGTTTCCGTGGTAAGCTGCGAAGCTTGTGTTACGGAAACTAGATGGTTGATAAACTACATATTATATATATATATATATTTTTTTGTAAATATATACATATTATACATATAAACACCCAGACCGAGACAAATTATACAATGTACAACTTGCCCCCGGTGGGAATCGAACCCACGACCTCCCGAGTTCACGGCAACGTTTGTTACCACTAGACCACGGAGGCGGTCAAACTCAAGAAAAGTGTATTTCTTATTCAGAAATTCAGGGGATCGGAAGTTAAAGCCTTTTATAAAGAAATTGTTCCAAGGCTCATTGACGTCTCTGGTGACAATAGGGCTGGCAGATTTTTCTCCCAAAAATTAAGTATACTAATTCAAAGGGGAAATGCTGCTAGTGTATTGGGCACCATGGCACAAGACAGCGATTTGGAGGAGCAATTTTTTTTGTAAGTATTTAGTTTTTATTTTCTATGTATTATTATTATTTTTTAGGTTAAATTTAGATTTTGTTGTAATTTAGTTTATTTAAAATTTCTTATTGGTACATGCCGGGGTTCGAACCCACCTCTTTGGGATGTTAAGGAAAGCATTCTTACAACCAAGTCACCTTATGTACTAAATTCGAAAAATACCACAAATATAAATTAAATAAATTATTGTGTTGCGACCAGGAATCGGACCCAATCTACGGATTTAACCGCTAGACCAATGAGGATTTTTTTTCTATACTAGTACGACATTTGATCTTGTGCCCACCTGATGGTAAGTGGCACGCAATGTCCATAAATGTTAGCAACTGGAATAACACTCATGAACTTCATTGAATGACTTCTTTGTAAAAAAAAGGTGCACCATATGAAGTCTCTGTTAATTGTAACGATTAACGTTCAAAATGGCGTCGAATGTATCAGTTTTATGTCAAAGATCGTACGTAGACGAATGGAAATAGTATAATTTAACACAGAGTGGGACGACCCCCTACCAGATAGAAAAAGGTTGCTGGTTGGGGCTGGATGAAAGTGGCGGAAGATCGTGTAAAGTGGCGAGCCTTGGGGAGGCCTATATCCAGCAGTGGAGAGACACAGGCTGATGACGACTTACCTAAAATAAAAAGCCTTAATAAATACGGCTGGCTGAAATTCGTGTCCACATTTCTCTGGGCCGAAGCTCATGATCCCCACCAGTCTGTTCTGCTGCACCGCTGGAGCTCCGGCATCGAACTGGTAAACACATGGTCTGACGTCAGTAAATTTATTTACTAGGCAATCTTTTCAAAATCAAAACCCGAACTTCTAAATTGTCCCATGAACGACCTGGCCTCGCTGACAATTCGGCAGGGGGCGGAAACTTAAGAACAAGCAATGGGGTGTATCAGGCAAAGCTTTTTTATAGATGTCGCTAGCGGCACTGGTACCTTGTTTACACCTTTGTCGGTAATTTTTAAAATATTATTGTAGGTTTTTTTTATAACAGAAATACTACTTTTAACTTAACGTTACCTACCTTAAAATACGAATTAAGAAAGCGAACACCGTCTTTAAAAATAAAAAAGGTTTAATTAATAGAACGGCAATTTTGAGATCACCATATCTTTGATTTCGCTTAGAAATCTCGATTTGTACACTTAAAAGCTGCTCACTTCGACATAATATCCAGAAAATAATAAATTTCTTAATAAAAATACAAGTTTTCTATGCAACTGACAGTTATATAAGGTACCATCTATCATGCGCCATCTATCGTGATAAAAAGTTAGTGATACACCCCATTCCTATATAAAAGCTAGTCCTATAATAGTATGTCACTTTAATCATCCTACCATCCACCTGGCAACGATAGTGTTTAGAGAGTTTTTGCGTGCGTAGCTACTATATTCCCAATTAGTTACTATTAAAAAGGTTAAGCCTAAGTTTACCAAGCAAGCATCTCTGGTCCCATTCCTCAGCGAAGCGCAGAAGAAATCTTCGCTGAACTGAAATCCGTTAACTTGCTGATAGGCGTCGATACAGTAATGTTTGGTGCGAACTTTGAGACGCGTAGACAGTAGGTTAGACGTAGGATCTTTAAACGCTGTTTGTGCACCCTGAAAGTATTCCTTTTGTCTAAAATATTAAACAAGTTAATGTCTAGGCACACGTAAGCCGACGAGTGTGTACAGGCAAATGCCAACTAAACAGCGAAGTAAGACGGTTACAGGATTATAGTCGGCATGCAACATCACTAAATGTTTTCCTAATTCCTTCAATAAACAATAAAGTGGCATATTCAAAAAATGGTCTTGTGGACGATATTAATAAAAAAGCTCATTTAAAGAAAAAAAAAAAACTCGACTGTGTACCTAATTGTTTTAAAATTAAAAACTGAAAAATGAAAAAAAAAAAAAAAAACAATCCCAAGGATCACGTTGCCAATAAGTTTGGTAACCGCTTAACTACAACGTTAAAATAATTTTATATATTTTATCACACACACGACTTTTAACATTCGGGGCCCATTGTTGGGAAGATGAGCCGGTCACGGTTTTTAATGGGTCCCGACTGATAAAGCCACTATGTAATAAAATTATTTCAATGGCTTAGTTCGACTCATAGACATAGGATCGTCGCGTTATTCTATATCTATGGTTCGACTCAATCGTTCGTCGATTTTTTTTCACAATATGGCAACTGGTTGTCACCTTACTGAAATTTCATTAATGTCATTGACAATGACACTAACGTGATTAAAACGAATCGATTGACATGAGAATCATCTAATACGAACCATGCGTTTTGTCTCCAGTGTGTCACAAACATACATAAGCTGATATAACCCTTTGCGTCGCGCAGTCTCGGGTAAAAAAAAATGTTTTTGCGGACGATGTTTATAAAATAGTAAAAATTTATTATGCCCACTTTTTAAGTTTTTCTCCTGTCGTAAGCCAGTGAATCGTTTTTTTATTTGTGGTATTATATAGGTTCTTACCCGTTTCGCTCCCCATCCAGTAACTCTTATAAAGCTCTGCGCATACGGTTCCTTGATTCCATCATAGATCTTAATCAAGCTCACATAACTGCTGAAAACTAAAATCTATGACATTTAAAGACTGTTACAAATTCTAAATGATTAATGAAAAATGTAATAAGTTAAAAATAAATATGTGATATTGGAAAAATACCCCGCCAATTTATCCAAAGCGTTACAATACTATTATGCAATAACATAACGCTTAAAGGTTTATACTTGCCCTATGTTCGACTTGTCGCTTTAAGCGTAGTACATTTTCTCGTCTATGGATTTCATACAAAATTTGGTAAAAAAGCAAGCTTTGCTTTGTATGTTCAAGTCGAACATAGCAATATAATTTGGCGCCGTGTATCAGTTGATAGGGAGAACTAAATTCTTGTCTGTGGTTAGAATATAATAGAGTTGTCATTCATTCGTTCAATTAATTGAATCAATTTATTCAACAGATGAGCCAATGCGTTTCTGACAGCAAGCGAACTAGACACATATTATTTAAATTTTTAGTTCTTCGCGCCATTTTGCGTGGACATGTCAAGTGCAAGTTTTTGTTTTGTAAATTAATTTGCTGTGGATATTATTGGCCAAAAGTGGTGTTGTTTTGTTTAATAATGTGAATAATTATGGAAAACGATAAATTGAACATTAAATATGGGGCACAAGTTGCAGTTTATTTTTTGCGGTTTTCCGCGCTGTGGACTCCTATATTTTACCCGACGTGTTTGGGCTATAATGCCGCGAGTGACTCCAAGAAAAGCATTAAATTCTGCAACATCTGGAATTTGATGATCCCCAACTCGGTTGTGAACTCTGTTATAAACATATATTATGCAAATAAATTACCTGTTTAGGGCTGATGTATTCTGTGCAATGTCCTTTAAAGACAATTAAGACAATTTACAATTTAGATGTATATTGTAAGTTCTTAGTACCATATCGTATGGTAAAATAATTAGAAAATATACAATAATATAAAATTTAGGCGCAAAGTTAATTAATTGGTTTGCTATCTCAAACATTGATTTCGATTCTATTCCTACCCCTGTGTTTGACTTGTAAGCGTTTTTTTCTCATTATTTCGCGTTGACTAGCGTTCCTGTAGCTTTTCCAAGCTCTTTGTGTTTTTGATGACGTCGAATAACCAAAGACAAGGACGCGGGTTTTACAACGAATGACGTATCTGATTTTACTGTAAATACTTTTTATTTTCCGGTGGCGCAAACAAAGCAAATTGTCCATAGCTAAAAATATTGTGTTTTGCAGCATTTTTTTGCAGGGAATATTTTTTTTTGCAGTCCACTTACCAAGGTTTTCAGCCAGTTTAAGCAACGCGATATCAGCATGGGGCACTGGTTCTTCTTCGAACTTGGGGTGTCGCACGGCTCCAACCACGTCCACCAGCTGGCCGGCCGACTTCGCCGCTGCACTGCCCACGCGCACCTTCACAAACTTACGGAGGGATTTCATAGGAGATACATGAAGAACACTGTAAAACTTTTTATGATGATGATCATGATCATCACAGCCCCTAGAATACAAAGTCCTGGAACTCCACTGTTGGAGATGGGCCTTCCAGAAAATTCTGAAGCATTTGTCCTACTTTTGCCACGCTCGCGCTGGCCAGACGGCGAGGTTTATGATGATACACTTTATTAATCCTACTAATATTATAAATGCGAAAGTTTGTCTGGATGTCTGGATGTTTGTTGCTCTTTCACGCAAAAACCACTGAACGGAATTTAATGAAACTTTACAGTAATATAGCCTATACATCAGAATAACACATAGGCTACATAATATTATTATCTGACTACGACATGTGAACCTACGGCCATTTATTTGTAAGTATGTATATCAAAATCGGTATTCTTAGACTACGTTCCAGTTATCCAGAAAAGTAGCTCAAACTGTCATACTCATACATTTTTTGGTAGGTAATGTAACTTATTTATACTAAAAAAACAGCATTTCGTGCAAGCGCACATGCTATCTGGAACGCGACTTAGTTGTCAACTTCCCGAACAACAAAAGGCATGAATGTTACCATTTGAAATATTTTCAGTAGAATTATATATTTTAAAAATATAATTAAGTAATTTATTTTTAAAAAAATACTCGCATTTATGTATTTTATAACAAAATTTATTATGATTGCTCAAAATTATTAACCTAATCTTTACAATTAATTCCAGAATAAGATTACATTTATAATAGTAATCATTGGTATATAATATTGAACGTTTTTTTTCTAACAACATTGGCAATTGCGTTCCCGTAGTATAAATATTCATTTTGTCACAATTATTATTCGCTCTAGCTAGACATATATAAGTCTGTCTCTTTCTTAGGATGAATATTCATCTGACAAATAAAATATTTATAATTTTGGAACGCAATCTTCATTTAATGAGTTTGACAATTAGTTTTGTTTTGTTATATAAACAATTTGTTCTTTTACTATTAAATAGCAAAAAGTCGAAAATAGCATTAAAACTTCACGGGGAGGCGTAAAGGTAAGTCACGATGTACTTGAGTTTACCATTTGTCAGCTTATTTATTTATTTTAATCTCAATACCACCCGCTCGCAAAACTATACTCCATACTGCGTGTGCCCACTCGCATTAACACTAGCGTTGAGTGAGCTGACGCGTCCCCCAATACCGACCCCATGCCGCCCCGCGCCTATCGGCATCGAGCGGATTGCGTTGCGTCAGGTGACTCCACGCCACGCGACGGGTCTAATGTATTTAATATGGATATTGAATGTATGAAACCGATTTCATCTCCACGCGTTGCGACACCTGTCGTGGGCTAAGTATAATTGTGGCTTAAATAGTGCTTAGAAAGGAATCTCAATCAATAGTATTTATAACTTTAAAATTTTTAGGTTTGGGAAGTTTACAACTAAGAATACCAATTTCGAAGATCTCTTGGCATACAGATAAATGGTCGTGGGGCACATGTCGTAGTCAGAGATGACATAATAGCCTCAAACATCCAGACATGTATTTATCCTCATTACAATCTTTCGCATTTATGATATATGTAATATAGGAAATAGAATAATACCTAAGTAGGATAATAAGATATTAGTTTTTGTTTTAATTAGTTAGGTATTGCTATTGTTATTTATAGCTTAATATAATTCGTAATAATTCGTATGCGCCATTATCTCTATTGATTGAGAATCACCCCCAGTCGGGTTAAACTTTTTGTTGTTTTTGTTCCATTCTCCCGATAGATAATGAATGAGATGATAAGATAGGCAAAGGGATACATAGGCCCATACAGCCATGTATGTCGTATATCGTAGCCATACTGGGTGACCTTGAATGGTCTTACTTCAGGCTAATATGATACTCGCCTGATCAAAACAAAAAACTTTTCCTATGTCGGAAACAAGTTGCACTTGACATGTCCTTGCAATATTCGGGAAGGACTCCGTAAACCTTTTAAAAGTTTAGGTAGATAAAGATAGATCTGTTATTTAATAATTACAGTTTTTTAGCCTTGCGTAATAATGCGGTCTAATAATATTTAAATAACTTTGAAACATAAATTGGTAGAGTTTTGTCTTTCAAATGGCATATAACTCTTTTCTACTAAAGTACCTATATAGTCTTTATGTCATTTGCCACATCTACCAAATCGATGGCACATGATGACCAGATTACTACACGAGCAAAGCCGGGTCAAACAGCTAGTAATAACATAATTCTTTATTAAACTTTCGCGCATATTCATAATAGTTTTTATAATTTTAACGGGTCTTTACGCGATTTACCTTAGAGACATATTTCTCCCGACGTTTCAGCCAAGTTGCATTGGCCGTGGTCACGCGGCTTATGTATGTTTGTGGCACACTGGAGACCAAACGCATGGTTCGTACTTGATGATTCTCACGTCAATCGATTCGTTTTAATCACGTTAGTGTCTTCATTGTCTATGACATTAATCAAATTTCTGTAAGGTGACAACCAGTCGCCATATTGCGAAAAATAAAAAATAAAATTTACTTCGAACTACGAGTACTCGTACATTGAGTCGAACTACGCCATTGTAATAATTTTATATATTTTATTACGTAGTGGCTTTATCAGTCGGGACCCATTGTGACCGACTCATTTTCCCAACAATGGGCCCTTATAGTTAAAATTATAAAAACTATAATTCTTTATTGTTAACAATGTAAAAAAAAAAAACGGCCTTCGTCGTCTAGCGGTAATGTCCGTGGATTTAGATTCGGATGTACCGGGTTCCATTCCTGGTCGGGACACAATAAGTTATTTAATTTATTTGTAATATTTCTCGAGTTTGGTACGCTAGAGACAACGACATGCTGTACAATATATATTCTACAATATATTCTGTACAATGTCGTTTAAATAACTTAAATAAAAACGCGACATTTTGGACGGGCATGTCAAGTGCAGTTTTTTGTTGTATAAATTACTATACTGTGGATATTGTTAGTTATAAATTGTGTGTTTAATAATGTGCTACAATACTCGTATGAATAATTATAGAAAACGATATATTGGACTCTATATATGGGGCACAAATTGCAGTATTTATTTTTGCAATTTTCCCGCGCTTTGAACTTCATATTATACACGTGTTATTTTTTTCATATAACATTTAAAATACTGCAGAAAGAAAAATGAAACAAAGTTGATCGCCCTGGGCCGGCACCTGTAATTAAACTGTATCACCAAGCCCAGGTCACTCAGCCATTTGTTAAGACATTTTTAAAACTAGAACATAAACACTTTTTAAGAAATAAAAACACAATTTTAACAAAATATTAAACACAAATAAATGATAAGCAAAGAACGTAATTTTAATTTAGTGACAAAAAGTGAGGGTGATACAAAAATACTTTTGGCCTATAGCGATGCATGGAGTAGTCTGTTATCATTCGTCTAATTAATAGTTTAACAGAATTCCGCAATCAACCAGTACATTTTGGAATAGGTTAACTAAATATACCTACTATTGTTGCATTATCTCATTAACAGCTGCTTACACAGTATAGATAATCTAGTGCATAGATATTAAAGATTTAGACGATGATGCCGCGATTCTGTTCCATTTAAAACATTTATGTTACGTCAGACTTTGCTGTATGGGCTAAACTCTTTGCCTTCCCAATCAAACAAAAAAAAACCGCTTTCCATTAATTTGTGCGTTGTTTTAAGTTGTAAGGTTGTAAGTACGTACTAGTTTAGACAATGTGCAGCTGTAATCACCCAGTTTTCATCTACAATGGCTCCAGCACACCACAGTCGTTTGTTAATCAAAATGGCAGCGATATAAGGATAGTTCAGCGTATCCCCTGAATTTCCACCTTTTATTCGAATGACATCACGGAATTTAGTCGGGTATTCGTCTCGTATTCGAATAGAACGGCGAGCATTCGCTTCTTCCTCCGATGTATTGTTACTTGGTTCTGATTTTATGTTTATTTTTAATCGTACTGGAAAATAATATTAATTAAAGCAAAAAAAAATGTAAACAAGAAAACAAGTGGTTCTTAAACTGTTTTTGTTATATACGAGTTTATAGATGTACAAAATTTTTTTTTTGTCAATTTTAAAATATTAAAAATAATAAATAATATATCCTACCTACTGGCGGATTTGCATGCCCATGTGAACTATAAAAAAAGTAAAATAATATTACAAAACATATAACGCGCGCCATTTTGTTTTCACTTTGTTCGTGCTGTTTTTTTTACGTAATTTCATTGCATTTTTATTGTACATTTATTACTGTTGAGAAATACTCTTACAGGTTTATAAGTACCTATAAAAATTCAAACCAGAATAATGCATAGCAGTATTTTTTCCTCAGTTCGACGTTTGACCAAGTCAACTAGACGCCTACAAATGCGATGTCACACGCCTATGTTTCGGGCTGAAATATAAATTTAAGAAGGATAATGAAAATACGCTAATATATAGGAAAATCAACGAGTGCTTTTACATCACATTATCATTGTCATTAACATCATTTAATTTTCTTCAGTTCATGACATTTCGTCGTACGTTGACATATGCCTGAGTCAGAATCTCTTTTTTTATTACAGTTGGGTATTCCCCAAAAATTATAGGTAAAAAGTTACTATAAAAATCCACACCGGATAGCGCTACTTCTTCCTCAAATCGACCAAGCCAACTAGACGTCTGCAAATGCGACGTCACACGCGCATGTTTCAGGTTGAAATAGAAATTAGAATTAAGAAGGATAATAAATATACGCTATGATATAGAAAAGTCCTTTATTCAAATCAGATTATCATCGTCATCAATATACATTTCATTTTCTTCAGTTCATGACATTTCATCGTACGATGACAAGTTAGAATCCCTGTCGCTGTGTCAAAAAACTAACAAAATACTTAAATATAAACAACGAAATTTAACAATTAACAAAATAGGTAGATACAGCAATGATTCGTAGACTTCTTTCGTGGCGCAGTCTCCAAGACGTAATGCGTTGAAACAAACAAACGCGGTTACAGTTAACAGTTACGGCCTGGAATTTTCTGCACTCTGTCACTTTGAGACCATTGTGCGTGACCTGGGCCCCATTAATTATCTCTCTCCAGGACGTTCCCACAGGTGGTAGGCAGACTGATGGTGGTAGTTTGCCCAGTCTGCCGGTGGAGGGGGCGGGGAAGTATGCGCCAATCGTGACGATAAAAAAATGTTTCCACACGTTTCGGGATAGTGCCTAAGACTATGCTGGCTTGACTCGGCATGACGGCAATTCGAGCCTGATCGAGAAACTTGTGGATACACTTTACTGGGTTTATCAGCACGAACGGTGGATACTTCTCCGCCTCAATAGACTGAGCACTTTAATCAATTACCACCATCAGTCCGCCTACCACCTATTAATGCAGTATGCCGGCGAGGAGGCAATGCACCTGAGAGTCTAGTTGACTTGGTAAGGTAAAATTAAACCAAAAAAATACAGTTTACAAATTATTTATTTATCACTTATTATTTATATTAATTTTATCACTTTAGTAACTACTATGTGCAAGAATTTTAAAAGTCGAAAAAATTCGAAAACTCCATCTCATTTTTGTCACTTACAAAGTTATATTGAATTATAATAAATTATGGCCTATTTATTAAAAGGTAATTCTATATATTTTCGGTTAATTTAATTAATACTCGATATGTGTTAAGCAATAAAGAATCAGGATTGGCTTCGGAAAAGAATAATACCTAACATCAGTGTAATCCGGCTCGTACTGAGTTTGTCTACTTAATAAAAAAAAAATGAGGTAGGTACACTCAGATCATATTTATTCGAATCCATTTAAAATTACATCAGTATTTTCTTTGATTGTCATTTTGTGGTTAAGGAAATCGGACATTTGTCCAAATATGGTTCCGATGAAAACCTATTAAATAAACATGGTTATACTATGTAAAAAGAAATACATAAATAGAAAAAAAAAATACTCTAACAAAAAAATACCTACAAGATATTTTATTTTTATTAAAACATTGTTTATTAATAATTTTTATATTTTATTTATATATTTGTTTGTTAAAATAGTAGTAGAATTATTCCATTTTTTTTAAATTATCTTTTAGCATCTTTTTACGATAAAAGAAAAAAATATGCGTATTCAATAGGTTTTCTGATAAACTCTGTCACATCATCATCATAGACCCCAGACCTGGACCTCCATTAGGAGATAGGCCTTCCAAAAATTTCACGCCTGCCATACGGGTTGGCAGGGTCTGATGTCATTTTTAATTAACGATTCTCTGCAAAGCTCTGCAAAGCACGGGGACTGTGGTTACAACACCTATAGTAAATCTACGTAAGAAAAGTGTACTTCTCATTGGTACATGCCAGGGTTCGAACCGAATTTGTTATTTATCTTAATTCTGACTTGCCTGGGTTGCCTTGGGTTACTGCTGTACCAGGTATTGTAATCTCATAGGTACTGATAACTAAATTTAAAAGGTTATTAATTGATCATTGGTGTGCAGTTCTGTATATGTTTTATTTTGTAAATCTGATATAGCTGAGTTTTCCTTGCAGATTCCTTTCTCAGTCAGATGAAACATTAACAGGTCACTGGAATTTGCTAAGCTGCTGGTCTTCTGCTAACAGCTTACTTATTGGACCACTGTGCTGCTTAGTCTTCTACTAGCAGGAGTAGAATCATTCAAATAATTAAATTAATGACGTTTCATAAATGCCTGTAATAGGTTTTTGTGAATTAAGATATTTTAACTTTGACTTTGAAGGAAAGCGTTCTCACAACATACACATTATGTGTGATCAATATCCGACATAAAGACTGACTTTGTCCGATCTCCTTTGAGTGAACAATTTTGATAAAGAAATCAAACATATTAATAGGTATGTAAACATTTTTTTTTTATATCATATCATTAGTATTAGTTACCTTTCCTTACAAAATAATTAATTTAAAATTCTTTACAACTAGAACAAGAAAATTGACGACAGCGATAAAAATCTCTCGCATAATACTGGTATACATATGCCTCTTTAATTAATAAAAATATTTTATTACAAATGTAGCCGACTGTACTTTTCACATTCTATTTTCAAAAATTGCATTTCTTTGCAAAATCATTGGCTAGTTAAAAACAGAAGCGATCCAATAACAATTTTATTAAAACTGAGTTGCAGCTAAGCTTAAACAGCTTAGGCTGAGTTGCACCAAAATAATTAAAATTAATATTCGTATAAAAATTAAAATTTCATGTAACGGCTAAGCTCGCGCATTTTTAACGATAAAATTGACAGTTTCAGTTTTCATACAAAATTCGATAGAAAAGCAAGTTTTGCTTTATATTTATTATTTATATTATAGATATATATTATTATTATTTATTTGTACTTTACAATGTTTAAATCGATTGTATAAGCTTGTTTTTGTGTCACCTGGGAGTAAACTGACTCCTGTCATTCGGAATTATCTACGACAGGGGTCAGAACATCCAAGTGTAAAAACATATTTGTTAAATAGTGTCAATACACGATTTTATATTCCTATATACGAGGGGCGTTCAAAATATTCTCGGTATTGATACGTTACAACCTCTTTTATATATATATTTGTTACTGGCCGCTAAGATTCATCCATTGACATTAAAAAAAAGTAAAATTGGAACCGAGATGTTCTTTTGTTTTTCTGCAATTGCCGAACAAACATGAACACCATGAGCGAATTAACAATTTTAACGAAATTAGAGCACCGATCCGTCATAAAATTCTTGACAAAACAGGGTAAAAATCAAAAAACCATAAAAGAGGAAATGGATTGTGTTTACCGTGAGTCTGCTCCTTCTTTATCTACTATTCAAAAATGGTCAAGCGAATTTAAGCGTGGAAGGGAGAGTATTAAAGATGACCCTAGACCTGGCCGGCCTGTAGTGGCTACCTCACAAGAAAATATTGATAAAGTGGAAAAACTTATATTGGAAGACGGCCGAGTGAAGGTAAAATCTATAGCTCAAGTAACCAATCTCTCTATTGGTACCGTACATGACATTATACATGACCATCTTAATATGTCAAAAGTAAGTGCAAGATGGGTTCCGCGAATGCTGACGCTTCTTCAAAAGGATATGCGTGTGGCTTGCTGTTCAGATTTTATCGACCTGTGTGGTGAAAATCCCGATGAGGTGCTGCAAAAAATAGTTACTGGAGATGAAACCTGGGTTCATCATTATGACCCAGAGAGCAAACAGTAGTCCATGCAGTGGCACATTAAGGGTTCAGCTCATCCCAAGAAGTTCAAGGTAATCCCGTCAGCTGGCAAGGTCATGGCCACAATATTTTGGGATTGTGAAGGAGTTTTGCTTATTGATTATAAAGAAAAAGGTGTAAATATCACAGGGCAGTACTACGCTAACGTTATACGTCAATTAAGAGATGCGATCAAAGAAAAGAGGCGAGGAAAATTAACCAAAGGTGTTCTGCTTCTGCATGACAACGCCCCTGTCCATACTGCTCATATTGCCAAGGCAGCTATTGTTGAATGTGGGTTTGAAACTGTTACTCATCCACCCTATAGTCCGGACTTAGCCCCAAGCGACTTCTTTTTGTTTCCCAATCTTAAAAAGGATCTGCGTGGAAATAAATTTTCTGACGATGAAGCGTTGAAGACGGCCGTGGAGGAGCATTTTTACACCAAAGATAAAAAATATTTTTATGAGGGATTAAAAAAAATAATTGATCGATCTTATAAGTGTATGAACATAGGGGGGGAGTATATTGAAAAATAAAAATATCAAACTTTTCGTACTTGTTTGTTTTTATCCACATACCGAGAATATTTTGAACGCCCCTCGTATAATATAATATAATTATTATTTAAAAAAAAAACATTAATGTTTTTTTTCATTTTTTTTTATTATTATGCTTTCGAGTTGAACATAGCATACATTATTACTCTTTGGGCAACACTATTTTAATATTTTTTGTCTAAACTTTTTTTTTTAAATACCAAACTTTTTAACCTTGCAAGCTACAATCTACAGCATTCTTTGCCGATCTCCAAATCTTTCCGCTTAACCTTCTTCCTGCCATCGTGTAGTAGGTTATAAATTTGTTCGACACTCCGGTCCTTCGTCTCCGGGACCCACAGTATGGTGTACATGGTACCGAGGAAGCAAATCGCCGAGAAGAATATCAGTACCCAGTGTATTCCCAATAGCTTTAACATCGGGTCGTAAGCTTTGGTTTGAAGGAAGTCGCTGAGCGCACAACAGCTGCTGATAAACGACGTCACGGTGCCCCGATGCTAAAAAATAATATTATTTATTTATTTATTAAGTAGGCACACAAAACAAATTTTAGCATTACAGTTTCTAAAAATAATGGATATAGAGTATAGACATTGCTAAACCTCAAAGCATGTGTACACAATATCAGTCATGTATTATAACCCTTTCAGCATGATACGATGCGTGCGTTATTACAAAAAAAAATAGCCGTGTCGCTAAATTCTGTTTTGTCGCTCCGAAACGAGTAGGTGGACTTATTTAGATAGTAATTATCTCTATTAAATTGTTAGGTCTAGTAAAGAAAAAAATATACAAAAGTGGTTCTTATTTCATTGTTTATTCGAAGTAATATACAACCAGTATAAAAGAATTACAATATAAAAGCTACCTAAATAATAAAATTAAAAATAAACTAAACTATAAATAAAAAAATGTCCTCTAGAGATGTCCCATCGGAGATAGTCCCAAGGAGACTGGCAACATTTCCCCTCTGTATAGCGAGGCTAATACGTTGGCAGAAATAATTCCTGTCTCCAGACCTTTCTGTCAGCCGCTTTAACAACTCCTTGGCCAAATGCCTCGCTGACGGTCCCCATGGGCCCATCGTCTCGACCCCAAACGGCGCAAACTCGTAACCGATACCAAGGTTAGCGTATTTCCGCAATTTGAGGTTCTCCGCAGAAAAAGCCGCACTTCCCGCGCCTGACGAGGTCGCCTGGATGTGAGATGGAGCTAATGTGTACACACGTCGCATACCACACCAGAGACCTGCCAAGTTTCCACGGCCCAACAGTCATTCCGTCGGGTCTCTTGCCATCGCTCCGCACAATCCCAGATGGTTCTAATATTGCGGGTACCCCAGCAGTGACAAGAGCCCTTCGGATGATGTCGTTGAGAGCCGCGTGACGAGGAATGCGGCCAGCACTTCTAGCACAAGAAAGCCCGTGGTGTCAGAGATGATCGACTGGTTCTCCGCATCGACACTGGTGCGGGTGGACAGTCCGGGCTCCGAGACGAAGGCACACCGCCATGGTCAGTGTATTGTATTACTCAATACCCAACCAATGATAGTAACGTTATAGTTAGAAAATGACAACGCACGAATATGCGATAATTTATATGCACGAATATTTATATGAGATATTTTAGACCTCAAGGATCTTAGTCAACAATAAATCCAAAATATTTTTTGTCGTTCTGAAATGGATAAACAATCACGTATAACGTGTTTTTTTTTTGTTTTTTTTTTTTTTTAAGTTACAAGTAAATAAGTGTAACAAATAAAAGAGAGAGAATTAAACTATTTCAAAAAAATAATAATGAAATGAGGCCAAAAGTAAAATCAATGAAGATCAATTCAAAAATAAAAATAAAGCAGGTGTTAGATTATATCGTTCAAACTCGAATTCAGTGTCGAAAATCTTCTGTCAAAAATGTCGATGTTGTGTTTGCTTGTCAGTTCATTGTAATATCTACACATCCTCACAATATAGGGTTAAAGTGGGACATGTTATACATAAAGTCAGAAACAAAGCTTTTAAGAAGCGGCTTCACATTTAGCCAAATCTTTTTTTAGGCGTGGTGGTGGCTCGGTTGTATGAACGCGTTCCTTAAATCCTACAAAGGACGGTTATAACCCACCCGACATGTACCAATACACTTTTCTTAAGTATATTTGTCATAGATTTACAACACCACCGTTCCCGTGCCTCGGAGAGCACGTTAAGCCGTCGGTCCTGTCGCGAACTCACATTTTATTTATTATTGTCGGAGCACCCGCAAAAAGAAAGTGCGCAGAAGAGGTTTCAAAATTTATGAGGAACGGCTGATTTTGACACATTGCGTACCGTCCCTGAGCGTTCTGTTTCTCCGAGTTAATGGCATAACGCATTAATGCGTTTCTATTAAATCAAATATAAACTGCCATGTTACAGTCCCGGTTCCACTAATACCAACTTGTGGAATCGTTAATAAATTGTAATTAAAAATTGACATCATAACTACTCGATACGGCACACTAATAAATAATCAAATCATTATTGGGTAAACAATTAATTTGAGTGATAGATATAAATATATAACCTATCGTATATATACATTTTTCAATCATTTATTCATTCACCTGTTTAGATTACTGTAAATGACTTGTCTATATTAACGTTTTAGCCATGTTCTACTCTGATACATCTAACTAATCACCGGAGGCAGTATCAAGACAACTCTTATCCCGGACTGACTTTGAAAATACACTTCGCTTGCTAATATACGAATACTGCTATATTCGTATATATAGTATAATTTTGCTTCTGCCTCTCATTCATTCATTTTGTCTTAGGTAAATAATCATTAACCTATTGGTTTTCACTTATTTATTATTATTATTATTTTTCTTTTACTTTTGCTAGTCACAGTTCAATTGCACTATTAATTTAAATCTAATTACTATATTTTACTCTTATTACTATACTTATCGCGCAATAGAAAAAAAAGGAGGCCTCCTTTTCTTAAACCAGCCTATTGTCGGTCGCAAGCCCGAGACACCATTCTTCTCATCTCTTACCCACACACGATGGACCCGGCACCCGCAAGGTGAATCCATGGAATGCTTAGAAATTTGTCTTCCTCTCTTAATTGTATTGTTTAAATAATATAATAATAAATAAATAATAATAAATAAATATTTCCAGACAGCTCACACAGCGCCATCTAGTTTCAGTGGTAAGTTACTAGGCTTGTGTTACGGAAACTAACTACATTTTATACTTTTTTTTTTGTAAATATATACATATTATACATATAAACACCCAGACCGAGACAAATTATACAATGTACAACTTGCCCCCGGTGGGAATCGAACCCACGACCTCCCGAGTTCACGGCAACGTTTGTTACCACTAGACCACGGAGGCGGTCAAGAATCTCTTTGGCTTGTGTTTCACTATTGCTACTTTGTTTATATGTTTAATATAATAAGCTGTGATTTTTCAAAAATAAATAAATAATAAATAAATAAATAAATAATCATATCCTCGCCAAGCCGTCTTTCTTCAATTCTTACCTGAAACGCGAACAATTCTGAAGTAATTACATATGGCACTGGCTGGTAACCGGCGGCATCAGCAAAAATGCACACACACATGGCGAGCACGGGCAACCATCCCGGCAACCATATGGCGTGTGACGTCACATAGAACCAACCACCAAGCACGAACATAGCGAGGCCGGTTACCAATGAAGTCGATGCTAGGAGCCACTGTAAATAATAATAATAATAAATTCTTTATTGCACAAAACCAAAACAAGTGCAGGTGCAAAGCGCTTAAAGCGTCAAGTCAAACACAGGGTTAGTATGAGGTGATTTCCCGCTTTTTGCACGAACATGTCAAGTCCAAGTACTTTGTTTTATAAATTAACTTACTGTGGATATTTTTGGTCAAAAGTAGTGTTATTTTGTTAAATAATGTGCTATAAAATGAATAATTGTAGAAAACGATAAATTTGACACTAAATTTGATAAATTTGGCATAAGTTGCAGTTGCAGCTGAATTTTCCTTGCAGATTACTTTCTCAGTCAGATTAAACATTAACAGGTCACTGGAATCTGCTAAGCTGCTGGTCTTCTGCTAACAGCTTACTCATTGGACCACTTTGCTGCTTAGTCTTCCACTAGCAGGAGTATCATTCAAAATAATTTACGTGAATAAAGATATTTAGACTTTTTTGACTTGATTATTTTTTGCAGTTTTCCCGCTATATGAACTCCCATATACCCGACGTGTTTGGATATTGACGCGAATCACTCCATGAAAAGCACACTTGAACTTTGATAATCCCCAAATCAGTTATAAACAAATATTATAAATACATTACTTGTGACTAATGACTAAACTTTATTTTTCTTCAATTTTTAATTTTTTATTATGTAGTTACGAGATCACGTGCCGAGTGTGGGGATCACTGTAATATGTTTCGCTTGTAAATTAGTTTTTTTTTTGGTTCTCTTCTTCATAGGGAAGGCAAAGGGTCTAGCCCATACAGCCAAGTCTGACGTAATATATCTTTCTTTTTTATGAGTTAATGAGGTCATCATCAAATTCCAGATGCTGCAGAATTTGATGATTTTCTTGAAGTCACCCGCGGCACCATAGCTCAAACACGTCGTAAAATATGAGAGTTGACATCGCGGGAAAACCGCAAAAAATAAACTGCAACTTGTGCCCCATATTTAGAGTCCAATTTATCATTTTCCATAATTATTCACATTGTAGCACATTATTAAACAAAACAACACCACTTTTGACCAATAATATCCACAGCAAATTAATTTACAAAACAAAAACTTCACTTGACATGTCCCCGCAAAATGGCGCGAAGAACTCTCGTAAATTAGTTTTTTTTATGTCTTTTTTTTTTTTTTAATGTATGAGTATTCTGGACAATGCTTTAAAAAATCTTAAAAAAAAATATAAGTTGAGGAACAAAATAGGCGTCATAATTACAAAAATATTACTAAATTCTCAACTCTATAAGCTCGACCTTGACAGCGGCCGTGCAAATATGAACTTTAATAGCGTTATATATATTAGTTAATGGATTCCACTATATAACGTTTGCGCTTACATAACAAAATAGGGATACTGGACTACTAAGTATACAGTCTAGCTTTTGATTCTTACCTTTCTCCCAGTTTTCTCCACGATACAACTGGCAACAACTGATCCTAGAAGCTGTATGATTCCAACCACTATAGTCTGTTCGTTGGGACTGAGCTGAAGACTAATGGACTCTGAAGCCTGCTCGAAGATGGAGCCCGCATACATTAGCACAACTAAGTAACCGCAGGTCTCTTGGGAAAGCATCACGTTCAGGGCTATCCTGAACGCTTGGAATGTTGTCTTGTCTTGCACTGGAAATAAGGGTTGAAGTTTTAACATCATCAATTAGCCTTCTCACCGACCACAATAAAATTACACAATTGTACATACAATCATGTATCAAGGTATCAAAAATGTGCCAATAAAAGGAGATTTTAATGTTTTGCATCCATTTATTTTAAACACATGCCCCGTTCGTTTTATAGCATTTCCAACATTTCGTAGCAACTTTATGAAGTTTGAAATGTCGTTTTTGTTAAGAAATACCATTTTTTTAACAATGCTAATATTTCTTAAAAAAAACGAACGGTGAGTCTATTTTGACAAGTACCAAATATAACAAGTCAATTGACAATGTATTATGGTCTTTGAATTTATTACATAAAATCGTTTAAAATACATTTACAACAATGTAAACAAACCATTTATGTTAAATGACATCTCTCAAAAAGTAACATCAATAACACGGTACTGACCATCGATGTATATAGATAAGCCTATTCAATACAAAACGCACTCTTAAAAACGTGCCGCTTGCTTTGTGTACCTAACAACTTTGGGGGGCAATTCTCAAGCAAGGATAATGCCACATGCTTTATTCATCGGAAATTATATCACAATGCATACAAAAAGACTAGTTTTACTCGATACAAATATTAATATTAGGCGCTCTCGACGCTTACCATCTCGCGACTGTTGGTGCAGCTTCAACTTCGATTGGTTTTACGGGTTTTATATCAGTGAGGGCCTATCTATATACATCGATGGTACTGACATACGAAATTAGCATCAAATGTTAAAATTTTCATTAAACCAACGACTTGTGCTAAAAAACTGGTATTTTCATGCTAACATTTCTTAAAACGAACGCGGCCTAAACGTGTCATTATGGCGCGACCCTTGTAGGTATTATTGTCCTTAGCGCGGCCGGCCGTCAGTCGCCACGCATACAAGTATATATGGCAACGTCGCGTAACCTATTATTGTTTCTTACACATACATATCTTCACGCCAGATCCCTTGCGGGGTAGGCAGAGACAATTGAGCGCCATTTGACACGATCACGACATACCTCTTTCGCTTCGTCGACATTCATTAACCTCTTCATACATGCCCTTTGGTTACGAAGACTTTTTAATGCACCTTCAGTCAGTGTTTTATTTATTTGATCGTGATATGTGAGTCTCGGTCTGCCAGGGCCTCTTTTACCCACAACTTTCGCATTATATATCTGGTTCGTCAATCTTTCATCGCTCATCCTTTCAACATGCCCGAACCATCGTAGCATGCTTTTCCTTATTTTTGTCCCTATGCTTTCCTTCATACCAACCCTTTTCCGTATTTCGACGTTACGTATGCGGTCCGCCAAAGTGACGCCACATATCCGCCGCAACGACCGCATTTCTACTGCATTAACCCTACTCTCATGCGTATTCTGACATATCCACGTTTCGCTTCCATACATCAGTGTTGGTACCAACATGGCATTGTGTATGGCGAGCCGAGCTTTGTCACTGACATTTCGACTGCCGATCAGTGACATTAAAATAAATAATAGGTTTCCTATTAACTCAAAAACCAAGTTATTTAACTTCTGATATTATTAACCTGTGTAACCTAATACATTTTAAAATAACATAATACGATAGAAGCCTCCTTGTACCTATTACCTACCCGTACCTGTTACTAATAATATATTAGTCACACCACTAAAATTTACTGACGATTAACCTTTCGTTCCGAGACGCGATAATGGGTGTATCACTAACTTTTTAACACGATAGATGGCGCATGATAGATGGTACCTTATATAACTGTCAGTTGCATATAAAACTTGTATTTTTATTACGAAATTTCTTATTTTCTGGATATTATGCCGAAGTGAGCAGCTTTTTAGTGTACAAATCGAAATTTCTAAGCGAAATCAAGGATATGGTGATCACAAAATTGCCTTTCTATTAATAAAACCTTTTTTCTTTTTAAAGACGGTGTGCGCTTTCTTAATTCGTCTTTTAAGGTAGATAACGTTAATTAAAAATACATTTTTCTCTTATAAAAATAAAAAACTCCAAAAACATTAAAAAATGATGCGACCTAGATGTAAACAAGGTACCAGTGCCACTAGCGACATCTATAAAAAAGCTTTGCCTGATACACCCCATTGTAACCTAAGCACGCTTAAAGGTGTTCCGAGACGCGCTTAAACTGTTTTGCCAAAGCTATGTGACGTCACAAATGACATAATTTCTCGCGCTTAGACTGCTCACGATATCGAGGTAGATCGCTCTGAGCGCTGTCAGTTGTTTGTTATAATGTCCCGCGCCATTTTCAAGTTAATTTAATATTAGGTTTTCTTTTAAATTATTTAATATTGTAATTCGTTTATATTGTTTTTATAGATTACTTCTTAAACAAATCTATGATTAATATTTAAGTAGGAAGTAAAAAAAAATGTCTGTAACACGGCAAGTTATTTTAAATTACCAAAATAAGTTAATAATATTAAACTTTACACATATATAGATGAATAAACCGAGAGATGTATGTTTGTTAGTATTCATACTCAAAGATGTGGAATCCGCAATTTGTCTTCCATACATAAAAAAAACTAACATTTTATGAATGAAAATGTGATTTAGACCGTTCCGAATTGATATCACGCTCTGAGCATCCAAATCGCGATGTTTGATTCGGAACGATGGTCAGTGTCATATTCGTTCTAAGCGCTCTGAGCGCGATTCGGAATGAGAGGTAGGATAAGTTCCTTTCCCACCACTACTGGCTAAATAATGTGGAATTCTTTACAATTTTGTGTCTTCCTGTGGCTCACCTATAGCTTTCCAACTCGACGTGTTTGCCATTTGTACATTATTCTCTTCTTCTTCCATGATTTTAACTGTGATCTGAAGGTCTTTGTCATCAGCACTAGTATTGCGGAGCCAGGCTAACACTGATTTTGCTTCCTGGAAAATAAAAATGTTTTTTTTTTAAATTTTATTATTTAAGGAGTAGAAAACAATATTAGGCCTCAAAACATATTTTTACAGCGATCTATATTTATAAAATACAACCTAATACCTTAAAGATTTAGTAAGTAAAACTTTAACAAATAAATATCTTAAATTACTATCTTAAACTAAAAATAACATTAATTAATTGTACATATCTTACAGCAATATAGAAACCCTAGCATGTAATATAGGATATTTATAATATAGATACTTACATACATATATACATAAACCTACATGTATACATTTATATATTACACATACATATAATACAATAATACTGAAAAATATAATACTCGTATTTAAGTAATAACTAAAAAATATATTCACATTTATTTACTTTTGTTATTAGTTATCGCGTCAAGTACCTTTGATTTATAGGCTGCGGGGGGTATTACCAAATATTCACGATCCTAGGAGAACAGATTTGGGAAAAAAATGTACGGTCAGCAAGAAAAAAATAATTTTGCACAAAAACTTTTTTAGATGCCAATCGATTCTGTTTCTATGATCAAATGTCTCTCTGGGCCGACTGAGGTTTGATTACTAGAAATAATATCTGAGCAAGAGTTTGAAGATAGTATCCACGATTGATTGCGTGCAGTTTGAGTTAGTTATAAAGTTTTTTACAATTAGATTAGGTAATTAGGATTAACAGTGTAAAGTTTTAATCGAGACAATTCGAATGATTATATTTTCTTGCAAGACCAAGACTGCAAGACCAAGACTGCAAGACCAAGACTGCAAGACCAAGACTGCATGACCAAGACTGCAAGACCAAGACTGCAAGACCAAGACTGCAAGACCAAGACTGCATGACCAAGACTGCAAGACCAAGACTGCATGACCAAGACTGCAAGACCAAGACTGCAAGACCAAGACTGCAAGACCAAGACTGCAAGACCAAGACTGACAATTGAACTAGCTTTAATTCTCATACCGCTTGGGTTGACTTTTAGTCATATATTTATTTTTAAAAAATATTTACATAATATAAAACAAAATTAATATTAATACTAAGGATAGGGATATAAGTCCCGTGTCGGCGTAGAATGGTGGCAAAAACGCTGGCTGCATTTCCCCGCTGAATTGGGAGAATAAAGAGCCAGCCCTCTGTCACCGGAGGAGACGACAACACGCGGTGTTGATGTCTTTCAAAAACTTTTTTACGCTTGGGCCCAGAGTTTCTATAGCAAACGGCACAAATATGTAATCTTTTAATATACTTACATACTTGCGCCGCTTGCCGAACTCTGCAATATTAATTTATTTATTATTTAATTAGATGTCTCATCATTAAGGTCCCGAGAACACAGCGTCCTAGACCTCCACTGCTGGAGATGGGCCTTCCAGAACATATATCTGGAGAATTTGGCCTACACTCGCCACGCTGGTCGGACGGCTTGGCGAGGATATGATGTAATTTTTTAATGACAATTTATTAACAATTTCACAAGTTGGTATTAGTGGAACCGGGACCGACGGCTTAACGTGCTCTCCGAGGCGCGGGAACGATGGTGTTGTAAATCTATGACAAATGTATGTAAGAAAAGTGTATTTCTCATTGGTACATGTCGGGTGGGTTTGAACCGACCTTTGTAGGATTTAAGGAACGCGTTCTTGCAACCGAGCCATCACGGCGCAATATACATTAAGTACATAGACATTAATGGGATAAATGAATCGCACAATACTGCCGATCACCAATCAAGAAGTTGTTAGGTAACAAAATGATCTGACAATTTCCGCAACTAATGAAGGCCTATTCAATTCGCAAGACAGCTAACACGTTGCTACGTTATTCTTGGAATTAATTTCGATATGAAATCGATCTCAAACAGTTTTATATTTAATTTTTAGTTTCAAATTTTAAAAGAATAGCGTTATTAATTAAAATTGATTAGAGAAACCTCAACATGATTTTCAAATACCTACTCGATGATATATTCTCACTTATTTTTTTTCTCTTCTACAATATGACGTCTGGTTGTCGTCTCACTGAAATTTAACCAAGGTTATCTTCAGCTCTAAGGCCAGATCAGCAAATAAATCGTCATGATCGTAGAACAGTGTCGGATTTAAAAAAATACCCATAATTTTGCATATATATTTATATATAGTTTTATATTGTTTGTGGTCTGTAATTTATAGTGCAAATATTAGAAAGGGTTCCAAAATGAAATCTAGAAGGTTTGCACTTATTATGAGACTTAAAAAGTGACAAAAAAACAGTCGAAATGACAGTTGAATGGCCGCCATGAAAATTTTAAATATAGCAGATCCGTCACTGTTCTACGATCATGACGAAATAGTCCATAGTGTCCAGAAATATGTTCTGACAGGCCTATCTAATAAATAATTAAGTATCTAATGAAATTAAGTATCCTAATTGAAAGGGGAAATGCTGCTAGTGTTAAGTGTTGGGCACCATGCCACAAGACAGCGATTTGGAGGAGCAATTTTTTTTGTAAGTATGTATTTTTATTTTCTATGTATTATTATTATTTTTAGGTTAAATTTAGATTTTGTTTTAATATGGTTTATTTAATATTGTAATTCTTTTATATTGTTTGTATATTACTTCGAATAAAAAAATATTCATAAATAATGATTGTTTGTAACTCACCTCAACTTTTCCCTGCTTTACAAGGAACACAGGCGTCTCTGGCATTGTGAGGAATGCTATGAGGTGGACCACTGGAATGATGAGACAGATCCACAACACGTTGTAGAAATCCATCAGGTCGCCCGCTATGTAGACGACTAGGTACCCCAGATTCTGGGATAGGATGAATAGCGATCCGAGGGCGCCACGAATGTTGTCCGATGAAATCTATGTCAAGAAAACATTCGATGTTAATTCAAGCATTATCATTGAAACCTTCACAAAATGGCTGCCTTTGATTAGGACATGGATAGATAGATAGAATAAATATTTATTGCACAATAAATATAAACTGCGCCACACCTTCCAATGAAACATACCCCAGTGTTTGAAGACAAGAGTTTTCAACCAGTGCGTTCTTCCAGTGCTGTCGTACGTAGCAGAAACGTGGACACTAACAGTGTGTCTGGTCCACAAGTTTAAGGTCGCTCAGCGGGCTATGGAGTGAGCTATGCTCGGTATTTCTCTGATGGATAAAGTCCAAAACGAGGAAATCCGTCGGAGAACCAAAGTTACAGATATAGCCTTCAAAATTAGTAAGTTGAAGTGGCAATGGGCTGGACATGTCTGTCGTAGAACCGATGAGTGGAGACCACGTACGGGAAGACGCGTGGGTCAACCCCCCGCTAGATGGACGGATGACCTGAGGAAGGTCGCTGGTGGGGGTTGGATGAGGGTGACAGGAGATCGTGTGAAGTGGCGAGCCTTGGGGGAGGCCTAAATCCAGCAGTGGAAAGACACAGGCTGATGATGATGATGAAATATAAACCCATTTAATTGTACATAGGCGTGTGTGTGTATAATGATATTTTCTAACAGCTAACCTTTGGGATAGTGAGCAGGGATTGTGGGGCAATAAATCACGAATTTAATATAGGTATTCAAATAATCATTAAAGTTAACCTAATTCTAACTACTAAAGCTAAAACTAAAACACAATATATATAATACATAATAAATATAAAATACATACAATATTATAACAATATAGAGAAGTTACGTGGACTCGTATTGCTTTTTGTGTGTGTTTTATTTTATTTTTATAACACTTAAGTGAGGGTACTGGGTTTGATTCAATTCTCGAACTACAGAGATAAAACTCGTTAAATATCAGTATTTTTTAAAATCATTTTTTTTGTTAAATATCGACTATTGTATGTGACGTGCTCGAGAATCGCGCTTTGAGAAGATGCAAGAATTCGATATGTCATGCATTGTTTTTGAAACAATTAGGTATTTTGTTTTTAAAATATTTTGTCAATGGGACAAAGAAACAATGGATAAAAATATATTCAACTCAATGTTTTCAGAGATTCGATACACATAAAATAAAACCTCGCAATTCCTGCGATTTCTATCATCATTTTCATATTTTTTTTACCCAGTGGTAGCTTTTACTGGTGGGCTTCAAGCGCAGTGAAAGAATCTGAACTTGGGCTAGAGGAGTAGGCCACTTGACTTGTGTATGACATTTTCGCCTTCTCTATCTATACCTATACTGGGCAGATCGGAACATAATACCAAGGAAGAAGGGAATCTCCATATAAGAAAATGTGCCAGTTTTAGCAGCGCTACTGCGGCATCCCAGCGAAGTAAAAGAGGCGGGAAATTTTAAAATTCTCATTTTCTATTATTTTATTACAGCCCCTAGAACAAAGCGTCAAAGATAAAGATAAAAAATATTTATTTGCATAAATGTTAGTCTAATTTACAGCTTTTATAGTAAACTAACTTGCTGTAACAACATTTGCCAAGTAAATTGGCGAGCAATTACATCAAATATTAATATAAATTTTAAATATGATATGTCCAAAAACTTACATCTAGGTATTCATACAATATTGTCAGCTTAAACTTTAGGTATTACAATTGTCAAAATATTCTTTCAAATTATAAAACATCTTTTGTTTTAACCAAATTATTAATTGATTTAAAAAAAAATCCCAACAATTATAATTTGTTAGGTAATTTATTATAAGTTCGTATACACATAATTAGGCAATTTTTATTACATATAGTTTTCTTAGGATTTATATCTCTCTAGACATCCACTGTTGCAGATGGGTCGTCCAGAACATACACGTATATCTGGAGAATTTGACCTACACTCGTCACGTAGGCCAGATGGGTTAGCAAGAATCTGGTGTCATTTTTAATCACAATTTATCACCGTTTGATATTAATGGAACCGGGACCGACGGCTTAACGTGCTCTCCGAGGCACGGAAAACAGTGGTGTTGTAAATAAATTACTTAGGAAAAGTATAATTCTCATTCATGCCAGGGTTCGCCCCGATCTTTTTAGGATTTTTCTTTTTCAAGGAAAGATTTCTTACAACCGAGCCACTACTACTGCATAGCTATATTCATTATCATTTTTCATTACAGCCCCTAGATACAGCGTCCTAGACCTCCACTGCTGGAGATGGGCCTTCCAGAACTGGAGAATTTGGCCTACACTCGCCACGCTGACCAGGCGGCTTGACGAGATATGATGACAATTTTTCATGACAATTTATTAACGATTATCATTAACGAGTTAGCATTAGTGGAACCGACGGCTTAACGTGCTCTCCAAGGCACGGGAACGGTGGTGTTGTAAATCTATGACAAATGTACGTAAAAAAAATGTGTATTTCTCATTGGTACATGCCGAGTGGGTTTGAACCGACCTTTGTAGGATTTAAGGTACGCGTTCTTACAACCGAGCCACCACCACGCGGTTTAAATTAAGTTTGTTATCCTATTTCAACATAGTTGTATTTGAAAGTGTCCGTTTTAATATTATTCTACGATTACGTTATGCTAGTTATCCTTGTGTGCCAGTTTATGTAGGTACCTACAGTTTTGTCCTACATTACACAATTTATAGAGAAGATGTCCTTAAAAATAAATAATCCATACTAATGTTATATGGCGCGGCGGTGGCTCGGTTGTGAGAACGCGTTCCTTAAATCCTGAGTCGGTTCAAACCCACCCGACATGTACCAATGAGAAATACACTTTTCTTACGTATATTTGTCATAGATTTACAACATCACCGTTCCCGTGCCTCGGAGATCACGTTAAGCCGTCGGTCCCGATTCCATTAATACCAACTTGTGGAATCGGTAATAAATTGTCATTAAACATTGACATAATATCCTCGCAAAGCCGTCTGGCCAGCGTGGCGAGTGTAGGTCAAATTCTTCAAATATATGTTCTGGAAGGCCCATCTCCACCAGTGGAGGTCTAGGGCGCTGTGTTCTGGGGGCTGTACTGTACTGAATGTTATATACGAAAGAAGTCTGTTGTCCTTATCTAAGCTAATACCCTTTGTATTATGAATTCGGCAACCCGCTAGACATATATACCTTTTAAAAACGACTAGATGTCCGATTCAATATTTCCGCTTGAGTAAATGTGATCATATCCCTACGAGTAAGTAAGTTGACGCGGCCACCTTACAGCCACGATCTAAATTTTTAGATTTACATATTTCTCCAGTTTGGTACGCTCGAGACATCGACGAGCTTGCCACTCATGATGGGCCTATAGAAAAGTTGGCTAAATGTGAATTCACTTCTTTAGAAAAAAAATGCATGGTTTCTGACAACCTCTTATAGGATACGGTTGTGATGATACTTTACTATACTTATGTTAAAATTATTTTATTTAAATTAGTTATTTTATTTTAAAATCTTAATAAATACACAATTACCTCCTTAAGATACAAGGGTGTGATGACATAGCAGCCTGCACATGCTAGGCCTGCCACCGCACGGGAGGCAATGAGGGCCCACGGACTTAGGGAAAACATTATGATCGACCAGCTTATCTGAAAAAAAAAATATTTTTTTAGGCTTTAAGTGTCATTGATAATTTACTGTAGTTATTATTGGTCAAGTGGTGTTGTTTTGTTTAATAATGTGCTACGAAGTGAATAATTATGGAAAACAATAAATTGGACTTTAAATATGGGGCACAAGTTGCAGTTTATTTTTTGCGGTTATCCCGCGCTGTCAACTCCCATATTTTTTGCGGTTTTCCCGCGCTGTCAACTCCCATATTTTACCCGACGTGTTTGAGCTATGGTGCCGCGAGTGACTCCAAGAAAAGCATCAAATTCTGCAGCATCTGGAATTTGATGATGACCTCATTAGCTCATAAAAAAGAAAGATATATTACGTTAGACTTGGCTGTATGGGCTAGACCCTTTGCCTTCCCTATCACCTCATTTATCATCGAAGAACCAAAAATAATTATGTTTAAACCACAGACAATAATTTAGTTTGCCTACAAACTACTAGGTGGTGCCACTATCTATATATAGTTTCTATATATTAACCTTTTACAATTGCTTGTTCTGAGTTACCACGCCCCTGATCGTGGCGTTCTACTGACTTGCATATTTGAACCTTAAGTTATAAATGTGTCGAGGTCTGCTATGGACAAGCTAAAGAAAATATGGAGGAACCGAAACATTACGAAAGCTACTAAAATCCGGCTAGTCAGTAGTCTTGTGTTCCCCATTTTCCTTTATGCTGCAGAGACGTGGACGCTGCGCGAAACTTAAATAAAAACGGATTAATGCTCTCGAAATGTGGTGTTGGTGGAGATTGTTAGGCATATCATGGACGAAGTTCCGAATCAACAAATCTATCCTGGAGGAACTGGAGATAGGACAGCGTCTTTCCTCGCTTTCTTTGGACACGTGTCGTGGCGTGGAGATACATCCATTGAGCGCCTTGTAGTTCAGGGAAAAGTCGACGGCAAGAGGATGCGTGGTAGGTCTCCGATGAGGTGGACTGACTAGGTTACACCAGCAATGGATCACCCCCTAGATTAGTGCTCCAGGAAGGCTGCAGTTCGAGACGAGTGGCGGCGGCTTGTTAAGCGTGCCACTGACACTCAAGTGACGACCACGACCACTCTGCCAAGAGCGACTAAAAAAAGGAGTTATAAATAATAATAAAGAAAATACCTGCAAATTCATATAAATTAATGACCTTAGCCTTGGTCGCCAATTTATCTCGCATTGATTGCACTTCTAGCAAGTTTTTTTTCTCTGATTGTACCTACATTGACGCGTGTATCTCAGACGTACAATTTATTTTAATTATTTTCAATTACAATCAATTTGTCGGAATTAGATAAATAAATAATTACATTGGCCTTGACAACTTTACAACCTACTGCATTTTCTCATTATATTTTACCATCTGACGCTAAAACCCAAAGGAAATGAGTAAACATGCATATAAAATAAACCCAAAATTGACAAAAACGAAATGTATATCAATGAATTAAATATCTAGAAATCGTTAATGAATCTTAGGCATCCCCAGAGGAGAATACCGTATTTTAATATTGTTTTTTTTTTTTAAATTGTCTTTAAAGGACATTGTACAGAATACATCAGTCCTAAACACGTAATTTATTTGAATAATATATGTTCATAACAGAGTTCATAACCGAGTTGGGGATCATCAAATTCCAGATGCTGCAGAATTTGATGCTTTTTTGGAGTCACTCGCGGCATTATAGCCCAAACACGTCGGGTAAAATATGGGAGTCCACAGCGCGGGAAAACCGCAAAAAATAAACTTCAACTTGTGCCCCATATTTGAAGTCCAATTTATGGTTTTCCATAATTATTCACATTGTAGCACATTATTAAACAAAATAACACCACTTTTGACCAATAATATCCACAGTAAATTAATTTACAAAACAATAACTTGCACTTGACATCTCCGCGCAAAATGGCGCGAAAGACTCCTTTTAATATTGATGCTGTTTGATAGTTATTTTTTAAATTTAATTTCAGACACAGACACACACTGGGCTGCCAATTAGTTGGTAAACTGCATACTTTTTACTGGCAACTCCCTTACCTCTAATACCCACCTCGCTTTTGCCTCGAATAAACATGTAATTTCTTACCTGTGACAGTAGTAAGAAATAATATTAAGGGTGAAACCGGTCTTTCGCGCCATTTTGCGTGGACATGTCAAGTGCAAGTTTTTGTTTTGTAAATTAATTTACTGTAGATATTATTGATCATTGTTGTTTTGTTTAATAATGTGCTACAATGTGAGTAATTATGGAAAACGTAAATTGGACTTTAAATATGGGGCACAAGTTGCAGTTTATTTTTTGCGGTTTTCCCGCGCTGTCAACTCCCATATTTTACCCGACGTGTTTGAGCTATGGTGCCGCGAGTGACTCCAAGAAAAGCATCAAATTCTGCAGCATCTGGAGTTTGATGATGACCTCATTAACTCATAAAAAAGAAAGATATATTACGTCAGACTTGGCTGTATGGGCTAGACCCTTTGCCTTCCCTATCACCTCATTCATCATCCATCGGGAGAAGAGAACAAAAAAAAAATGAAGGGTGAACCTATTCTTGTATCCTACATTTCCTGAACCTTGAAAACGGATCCCCCAGAATTGTGCCAGCTGAAAGCCGCCACACCGTGGACATTTATACGTGTCGCAGCTATACAAAACTTCAACACACCAGGATGCTTGACCACATACGCGAACGAGGAAAGTCCGAATCGGTCAAGGAAATAACTAAGCTGCAGGACATAAATTTTGAGGCATATCGCATTATTCTGCGCTCAGAAAAGTTAAAAATATTCTAAAAAAAGATTTCTGGCTGCAGGGTGTTTCGTCGGTTCATTTGGAGCCTTCGAATTATTATTATTAATGTAATTTTTAACTTCAAATTTGTTTATTTGCTTTTGGAGTTCTTCGCGCCATTTTGCACGGACATGTCAAGTCCAAGTTTTTCGTTTTGTAAATTAGTTTACTGTGGATATTGTTAGTCAAAAGTGGTGTTATTTTGTTTAATAATGTGCTACGTTGCGAATAATTATGAAAAACGATAAATTTGAACATATATTATGTAAATAAATTACGTGTTTAGGGCTGATGTATTCTGTACAATGTCCTTTAAATACACTAAAAAAAAAAAAATGCTCTTTTTTTGTTTGTCAATGGAAGTTTATTCCACAGCAATTGGAAACGATCTTTCAGGTAAGGGGGAGCTATTTCTTCAGGAAGCTTATTATACTCGTGTCGTTATACACTTTTCAATAAATTATTTTTTCTTACTTATGTTTTTATAATAATAATCGTTGTATTTTAATATTGGAAACCCAGACTAGAGAGTCCGGTATTGTGGGGTGTAAATTATACTAAATTTAAAATTTACAATAATTACATAGTTTTTGTCTGTATGTATTTTGTATGTATATCTTATTGTTTTGAGGGGGTAGATTGAGTTTTATAGCCTTTCACTATCTCGTTACACTTAAAATTCTTCTCCTCAACTATCACTTCACGATAAATTGTATTTGTTGCATTCAAGTTCACCTGCTAAATTAATATTTATGTAAAAATAAGCACAAATAATATCCACACGTACTTACAATCAGCATTACAGACGTGGCTATGGTTCCCGCTTTTCTTCCCCATCTATCCGCCAAATCTCCCACAAACATTCCACAGAATATTGGCGGGAAGAACGTGACAGACGCCATCCAGGAGATCGTGTCGTCTGAGATCGGTTCTGGTGACGGCCCGTGTTCTGATTGGAGAATTGGCGTCATAGGCGACTGCCAGCCCATTAACATCCCGAAGTTTAGCACCGGAATTGTCACTGGTGGAAAAGTCGAACTTAAGATATCGTTAATGAATCAGCCCCACAGGAGAATATTTAATAGTTATTTTGAGAGTTCTTCGCGCCATTTTGCGTGAACATGTCAAGTGCAAGTTTTTGTTTTGTAAATTAATTCACTGTGGATATTATTGGTCAAAAGTGGTGTTGTTTTGTTTAATAATGTGCTACAATGTGAATAATTATGGAAAACGATAAATTGGACGTTAAATGTGGGGCATAAGTTGCAGTTTATTTTTTGCGGTTTTCCCGCGCTGTCAACTCCCATATTTTACCCGACGTGTTTGAGCTATGGTGCCGCGAGTAACTCCAAGAAAAGCATCAAATTCTGCAGCATCTGAAATTTGATGATGAGCTCATTAACTCATAAAAAAGAAAGATATATTACGTCAGACTTGGCTGTATGGGCTAGACCCTTTGCCTTCCCTATCACCTCATACATCATCCATCGGGAGAAGAGAACCAAAAAAAAAAAATAATAGTTATTTTTTAAATTTATTATTAGGCACAGACACACTGTGCTGCCAATAAGGCTGACAATTATTTCTGCCAACGTATTAGCCTTGCTGTAGCTTCTTGTGACTATCTCCGATGGGACGTCTCTTGAGGATATTTTTTATTTATAGTTTGTTTTTTTATTAGGTTTAGTTTATAGTTATTTAATTTTATTTTAGTAGTTTGTAATTATTATTTTATTTTTGTAAATATGTATTATTTTTCTAATACATTTGGTATTTGAAACAATTGTTTAAAATGAACCAAAAACGTAAGATTATATAACGTAACATCATCATCATCACATTTAGCTTTAGTTGTTAGAAATATAAATATTTTTTTAATTCCTATTTTTATTTTTTATTTTTTTTGTTTAATTAATGTTAGGTTTTTTTTAATTTTTTATTTTATTTTAGTAATCATTTAATTTTTTAATCACTTTTGATGTACCCGCAATCTTAGAACCATCTGGGATTGTGCGGAGCGATGGCAAGAGACCCGACGGAATGACTGTTGGGCCGTGGAAACTTGGCAGGTCTCTGGTGTGAGATGCGACGTGTGTAGACATATTAGCTCCATCTCACATCCAGGAGACCTCGACAGGCGCGGGGAGAGCGGCGTTTTTTTTCGGAGAACCTCAAATTGCGCAAATACGCCAACCTTGGTACCGGTTACGAATTTGCGCCGTTTGGGGTCGAGACGATGGGCCCATGGGGACCGTCAGCGAGGCGGTTGGCCAAGGAGTTGTTAAAGCGGCTGACAGAAAGGTCTGGAGACAGGAATTATTTCTGCCAACGTATTAGCCTCGCTATACAGAGGGGAAATGTTGCCAGTCTCCTTGGGACTATCTCGGATGGGACGTCTCTAAAGGACATTTTTTATTTATAGTTTAGTTTATTTTTAATTTTATTATTTAGGTAGCTTTTAATTAATATTTAATGTATATTAATTAACTACGAATAAATTTATAACGATCCTAAACATATCATTTAATATTGTAATTTTTTACACTGTTTGTATATTACTTCGAATTAAATATTATTACATTTTAAATTAGTTATTTAATATACCCACAATCTCTTATCACTATCCCAAAGGTCTGTTAAAAAAATATATATTTTATAGGTTGCTATTTATAGTGTGTATATATTAATAGTGTGGATGGACATTTTGGTATATATTATACCAAAATGGGACAGAGTACAAATAAAATTTTGACCACATTTGTAAAGAAAGGGCAAAGTACGAAAAATAAATGCAAGCCCACCTTGTAATGGATACATTTGAAGATCATTATAGGATCCCAGATGAACTAGCTGTATGCTGTAGGCCCAGACATCTAGATTTAGGAAGAGAAGTTGAATTGTGGATGGTTAGCGTGTTATAGCGCAATAAAATAAAAAAACAAGGCCTGCTTTTTAAACCAGCCTATTGTCGGTCGCAAGCCCGAGACACCATTCTTCTCATCTCTTACCCACACACGATGGACCCAGCACCCAGACGGTGAATCCATGGAATGCTTAGAAATTTGTCTTCTCTTCCACCATCGTTCCCGTACCTCGGATAACACGTTAAGCCGTCGGTCCCGATTCCACTTATACCAACTTGTGGAATCGTTAATAAATAGACATTTAATAAATTGACATCCGACCCTCGCCAACCCGCCCGGCCAGCGTGGAGACTAGCCCAAATTTGATCTTACGACTAACTGAAGGTTTTTGCCACTACAATTTAGGTTTTAGGTAAGTTTTGTTTCAAGTGGTGTTATTTTTATATATATGTATATATAATACTAAAAAAAAACAATGAAAAGGCGATGATAGAAGATACTTTTAGTCATAGTACTCGTTATTTTTATTTTTTAAATACTGTTACTAAATATTATTAATAAAATTTCTTAAACATAAAATATAATGTATCATAATTGAATGTAGTTTGACATGTTGTGGTCACCTATTACTGGGGTACCATTCACTTATGTATTTTTACTGTTTGCTTCTATTGATAGAATTGGATTCAATGTGTACTCTGTTGGTGATCCTAATTAAATAAATAAATAAATGCCGAAGACCCAACTTTAGCAGTGGAGGTGTTTTATGGGCTGTGATGTTAAATTGTAACCTTACCCATAATGGCCATAAAGAACTGGTTGAAGAGACCTCCATCCTTCCATCTCCACAGCCATCGCACGGGAAAAATGTCCAGCATGGTATTCAGACTTGAGTCTGTTTAATATATTTCTTTTATTTCATTTTTGGCATCGATTTGTAGCGTAGTCTTATCTGCAAATAAATACATATTTTTTTATTATTAATACACATTGTAAAGTCTACATACGTGGTCTAGCGCAAGGGGTGGAAACTTTGAAGGAGGCCAATACCTTGACGATCCTAACAGGGGTAGGGGATAGGGACAACTTGTACAGCAGCCCGTTATGCCAGACTCTGTCGAATGCCTTCTCCATGTCGAGGAATACTGCAACCGTGGTGTGTTTCTTCTCAGAAGAGACCACCACGTGGTGCAGCAGCCTCGTCAACTGGAGCGTCGTGCTGTGTTCAGACCGAAAGCCGAATTGCTCGGCTCTCGGCGTGATGCACGGGTTCAGGTGCAACAGCAACAGTTTCTCGAACACTTTCGAGACCGTCGGCAACAGAGTTATCGGTCGGTAGCTCTCCGGTTTCCTCGCATCTTTTCCCTTTTTCATGAGCATGATGACGCGCCCCTCCTTCCATGCTGCTGGGAAATGCCCGCTGCGCATGATGCCGTTAAACAGGCGGGTGTATGCCACGACTGATCGTCGCGGCAAACACCGTAGTGCCATGTTTGAAACGCCATCTGCGCCGGGGGCCTTTCTCAGCTTCACACGGGAGACGGCACGCTCCACCATGCCGGGAGTGAAGGTCACCGGTTCGTCACCGGCCGACAGCTCTGCCACCAGGTAGTCCCTGACGTGCCGATCCACTGTCTCTGTATGCACTCGATCCGATGAAGGGTAGGGGCTAAACTGCCCCTCCAGGCAATCGGCAAAGATTTCGGCTCGGTCTGCTGCGCGGAACCTCGGGGTTCCGTCTGAGGCTATCAGAGGATGAACAGAGGGAGATCGTTCATTGGATACGCACCACAACGATCAATTAATAACCTTTTAAAGTTATCATTACCTTTGAGATTACAATACTTGGTACAGCAGTAACCCACCAGGCAAGTCAGAATTAAGATAGACTACATGCCTATGTGCAACCCGAAAGTCGACAAAACGCAAAAACCTCTGCTAATTTAAGAACAATAAATTGAACGTGTTCGGCAGAGGTTCCAGGCCCCCACAGCAGCACCCGATCACGAAATAAAAATAACAATACACTATCCACAGTCAGTAGTTCATAAATATTAATTTAGTTTGCTCGCCGTCCACACCAAATTACTCTTCGCCAAAGGCAAGAAATAATCCACTATAGCGAATACCTTATTTAGGATAATTCATTTTTTTTATTCTTAATGTCCTGCTCAAGTTAATTTTATAAATACTGACGAATGGGGTGAATCACTAACTTTTTATCACGCTAGATGGTACCTAATAAACTGTCAGTTGCATAGAAAACTTGTATTTTTATTACGAAATTTATTATTTTCTGGATATTATGCCGAAGCAGCTTCTAAGTGTACAAATCGAGATTTCTAAGCGAAATCAAAGATATGGTGATCTCAAAATTGCCGTTCTATTAATAAAACCTTTTTTCTTTTTAAAGACGGTGTGCGCTTTCTTAATTAGTCATTTAAGGTAGGTAACGTTTTAAATTAACATTTTTTCTGTTATAAAAATAAAAAAAAACTACAAAAACATTAAAAAAATGATGCGATATAGGTATAAAACAAGGTACCAGTGCCGCTAGCGACATCTACAAAAAGCTTTGCCTGATAGACCCCATTGACATAGCTTATTTGAATTTTTATATGTTTCTAACTCTCATACCGTTTGTTTGGCTTCTCGCCCCGCTCCATTTTATTTTTTTTATTTTTTAGGTAAAAAAAACAATTGTACAAATAAGACTTATTACTAAATTAAAAATATCAACTTCCACATAGTACTAACATGATTTATACAAGTAAGAAGCAAAATATATGTATTTATATATATGTTAACATATAAATAAAACTGAAAAGATATCTTAAGGTAGCAACAATAAAGAAAGCAATAAATTACATAATTAATACCTAGTATACAACATGTGCAACAAATACAAATATTCAAATTCAATTTCAAATTAATTTATTCATCAAAAGTAAGTCGAAAGTAAAAAAAAATAACATGATTAAGGTAAGTAAAAGGTTAGTAACAACAATAAATCTCTGGTCTGCACACTAGGACATGCTGTCATGTGAGGACTAGCTTTAGTAGGGGTGATTTTTTGTATTAATTATTAAACAACAAAAACATGTTGGAAGTAAGAATACAAACCGGTTATTCAATAAATAATAATAATAAACAAAAAAAAAAACAAAAAAATAGGGTCGATATGCTTGTGTTTTTATGCGTATGGGTGTGTGATGTAAGTATGTCTATGTCGTAAATATATAGGAATTAAATATATATATTTATTTATTTTTTAAATTTATATTAATTTGTATATTTTATTAATATATGTAATAACCAGTATGTCCTCCCGGTAATGTCGTACGGAGCAGAGACGTGGACACTAACAGTGGGTCTGGTCCATAAATTCAAGGTCGCTCAGCGAGCCATGGAGAGAGCTATGCTTGGTGTATCTCTGATGGATAGAATTCGAAACGTTGATATTCGTCAGAGAACGAAAGTTACTGACATAGCTTTTAAAATTAGCAAACTGAAATGGCAACGGGCCGGACACATCTGCCGCAGAACCGACGATCGATGGGGCAAACGGGTTCTAGAGTGGAGACCACGTACGGGAAGACGCAGAGTGGGACGACCCCCCGCCAGATGGACAGATGATCTAATGAAGGTCGCTGGTGGGGGTTGGATGAAGGTAGCGAAAGATCGCGTTAAGTGGCGAGCCTTAGGGGAGGCCTACATCCAGCAGTGGAGAGATACAGGCTGATGATGATGATGATGAATAAACATTCAATTTATCAATCAAGTATTATTCATTGCCATCGAGCTAACCCCTAACCAAACACTTATATCCTGCCCTTTGTGTAGAAAAAATATCAAGCTTGTATAACTGAGTGTTGGGTGTCAACTAGACGCCGGAGTGGTGCACGCCTTCCTGCATTGGTCCGGCAACCGCGACAACTTGTTTATATTTGTATTATATTCGTATATGTTAGTGTTTGTATTAAATATTTCTGTTAATAACTAAAACTTTTAATTTACCGTTGTCGGGGAAGTCAACACAAAACATAAGAACGCTTTATCGATGTCTACCTCAGTACCAAAGTCCGGTTACTACGTGCATTTTTCTCCAATGACGTCATCAGTGTATTATAATAAATTGATTACTGAGAATTGAGTTGAGCTTATTGACGTAAGTATGACAGCTAACCTTTGGGAGAAGAGCATACAATGTCTGAGCTCGGAAATAAAAAACCTAGTAACAGAAAAAACGAAGATAATTGCCAATAAATTACAAAAAAATATACTTTTGTACCCATTTAAGATGGTATAACGCAAGAAATTAAGTTTGCTGCAGCTCGTCATGCAAGGCAAGATACAAGGCTCCAAAAGACCGGGGAGAAGACGCACTTCCTGGCTCAAGAACCTTAGGGAGTGGTTCGGGATGAGCACCAGATCCTTGTTCCGGACAGAAGCGAACAAAATCTAAATCGCCTTAATGATAGCCGACCTCCAATAGGAGATGGCACCGTAAGACGAAGGGGAAACTTACGGACATTTTCTCGGAAGAAATGATCAGGACCGGGTTCTAGACTCTGCTTTATGCATTGGAAGTTTCATTATTTTTATCATTACAGCCCCTAGAACTCAGCGTCCTAGACTGGATATGGGTCTTCCAGAACATATATCTGGAGAATTTGGCCTACACTCGCCACGCTGGCCAGACGGCTTGGCGAGGATATGATATCAAATTTTTATGACAATTTATTAACGATTCCACAAGTTGGTATTAGTGGAACCGGGACTGACGGCTTAACGGCTCTCCGAGGCACAAGAACCAATCTAAGTAAGTAAATCTATGACAAATGTACGTAAGAAAAGTGTATTTCTCATTGGTACATGCCGGTTGGGTTTGAACTGAACTTTGTAGGATTTAAGGAACGCGTTCTTACAACCGCGCTCGGAAGTGGAAGTTTGTGCAAGAGGAATTCCAGCAAAATTCCTGCCGTCGATACATTTATGGAACGAGCTTCTAACACGAAATTAACGGAATCATACATTATTTGGTTTGATAGGGAAAATAATGGTAGATGGTGAGTGTTTTGTTTCGCTATAAAATAAAAAAGGAGACCTTTGTAAATCAGGCTTTTGTCGGTCGCAAGCTCAGCAAGCAAGAATCTATGGAATGCTTCAGAGAGAACGTTAAACGGTCCCGGTTCCACTAATACTAACTGCTGGAACCGTTATTAAATTGTCATAAAAAATGTAACTCCAGAATTCTCCAGAAAATTCTGCAAGGCCCATCTCCAGTTCGCAGTTGTGGCTGCTAACCTTTTGGAATCAGCTGCCAGTTAAAATTCGCCAATCTCCGAATAGATGTATTTTTTAAAAACTAGTGTATGCTCACTACATGCAAGACCGAGGTTCGTAATTTTCCATGTACTCCTTTTGTTTTAGCTTAGTCTTAATCAGACTGTGATTTATCATTAGTGGGTATAGTATTGTATATATATTATATTGTATTGTAAATGTTATCTGCATTAAAACTTCACGTTTATTTAGTATTGCACCTACCTTATGTACTTACTGCTCTCGTAGTCACGAAGGTATGACCGTCATAGAATGTCTAGCGGCATTAGTTCCGCCTTTGTACTTTGTGCAATTTATTCGAAGTAAGATACACAAATACAAACAATAAATATAAATTAAAAGCTACCTAAACAATAAAATTAAAAATAAACTAAACAAAATATCTTGATTATAATCTACATGTCATCGAATCCAGGAGAAGATGAACTCAATGTTCCGAGGACTCCGGCGACGTTGCCTCGTTGGATGGCAACACTGATCCTCTGAATAAGATATTCCCTACTCAAAGGATCACCTGTTGACGCTCGGATGGCAACGCTTATGTCGCGTATTAACGATTTAGCGTCCTCAGACCAAGGGCCCATCGTCTCTACGGCAAACGGTCTTTGTGCAACTAAGTTTAAATAAATAAATAAATCTCCAACAATGGAGGTTTAGGACTCTGTGATGATATAAGTATTTTTTTAAATATAAGGTTGGGTGTGTGTTTCATTCCTGGACCGTGTGACATATCGTGATCAACATAAAAAAATGTCGACATACGAGTCAATACAGACTTTATTTTTTGCCATTTATTGACTAGATTTGATTGCCGCCTAAAAGTAGGCAATCCGCCAACTTTGTGTTATTTAAAGTCATTTCTATTTTAGTTAAGTGCGATACTCGTATAATTGCATTAAAATTACAACCGGGTTGGATTTCCGGCAGAGAAATTGCGAGCGACCTTATAGGTATGCTATCCGAATGAAATACAGTTTTTATATAATTAAATACGCTAACAATGGTGATGGGTTGCCTAAAGAAATATTGTGAATAATTAATTATTAATAAGTTAATATATTTGGATTGAATTATTATTGTTATTTTTGTATTAATTTATATTATCATATCATATCATTAAACGAAAAAGGGTTGGTATAAAAGAAAGCATAGGGACAAAAATAAGGAAAGGCATGCTACGATGGTTCGGGCATGTTGAAAGAATGAGCAAAGAAAGATTGACGAACCAGAAAGTTGTGGGTGAAAGAGGCCCTGGCAGACCGAGACTCACATATCACGATCAAATAAATAAAACACTGACTGAAGGTGCATTAAAAAGCCTTCGTAACAAAAGGGCATGTATGAAGAGGTTAATGAACGTCGACGAAGCGAAAGAGGTATGTCGTGATCGTGTCAAGTGGCGCTTAATTATCTCTGCCTACCCCGCAAGGGATCTGGCGTGAAGATGTGTATGTATGTTATTTTATCATTGTTGAATTTTGATCTTATTTTATTATTATTACTGTCTTTTCATTATATATTATTTTTTTACTATATACTCGTATATCTACGAGTATTGATAACTTCAAAGCTTTATAAATATTATTATTTGTATAGAATATTACAATATATATATATATATATATATAACAATCCATTTTTAATGATAATGTATGTATTAATTATAAGATTGACTGCATGGTAAATTGGGCTTTACTGCTAAGCCATGTAATGTTTTATACATAAATAAATAAATAAATTTTGCTTAAATTGTGTGAAAAATAGAGCAACGCCAAGTCGCACAACTTTCAAAACAAAATAAAGTGAGTGTTAATAGGGGGAATGTGGGGATATTTATTATAAGTAAGTCGCAAATGAATCATAGTACGAACTACTAATAGCTAGGTCATGCCTAAAGGCTTGGATATACCAAAATGCGGACATGTATATAGACGTTGCCGCGTTGGCGTTGCAGTAAATCATCTACGAGTAGAACTGTTTCCTAAACTTTTGGCTTCAAGAATCCCTGTTAAAGTTTCCCGATGTCATTCGCTGACATCAGGAAAAAAATGTTAGAACCCTAACCCCTGTATAGAACGTAAAATTTACTCCTAGACTACAGGGGTTAGCTTCATTACACATTTGGAAAACATTTAAATTTTAGGAACGAGTTAAAGTTAGGACGATATAGTACGCATCTAGTGTGGCCAGGCCTTTAATCTCGTATTAGATCTGAAGCGAGGACAGTGTGTCATAACTACATTGTCAATACTTATTAATTAGCTTTTCCTAGTACGATAACTGGAGGCCCATTGTAGGGGATTGATATGAGATTATGCGGTTCTGCGAAGTACCTTACAGAGTGCACGCGATGACTCTAGAAGTTCATAATGACTGGCTAACTTTGGGCGATTTTTGCATCCCTCCAGCCCTAAAGTGGCGCACACTAATGTACGATTGGTCTCCAGCGTTGCTAAAATTCTACCTAAACGCTTTTCAAATGTCCCTCCCGGACCAGAGTAATCTGGTAAGGTGGGGAAAAGCTACGGAAAATAACTTGTAGGTACTCTTCTAGAAAAGGGCTATTACTCACGCCGACATGACAAAGTCCTTGGTGTTATCCGTGAAGCAGTAAGTCTTTCTATTGCAAGAGCCAGAAACGGACTGACTACAAATACAACTTTGATCACATTTGTAAAGGAAGGGCAAAGCACGAAAACTAAATGCAAGCCCACCTCGATCATTGGCGCCGCATCAGACTGGAAAATTCACATGGATACATTTGAACATCATTATAGGATCCCAGATGAACTAGCTGTATCAGCCTATAGGCCCAGACATCTTAGTGATTTCTCAGAACTTGAAAAAAGTTATCCTTATTGAACCCACCGTTCCGTGAGAATCAAATATTCCAAAAGACCATAACATGAAGTCGAATAAATATTATGATCTCACCTATTCTTAATTAATTAATTGTTACCATTTTAAATCCGGTAACATAAGTTTTTTTTCTGGCAACATTGACGATTGACTGGCATCAGTCCCTAACGCTATGCCAGCTTGACTGGGCATGATGGCAATTCTATTCTGATCCCTCGAATATCCCCTCTGTAAAGCAAGACTAATACGTTGGCACTAATAATTGCCAGCCTTCCTGTCTCCAGACTTTTTCGTCAGTCATTTGATATATCAAATCTACATATTTTTGAACTACGAGTAGTTCAAACTAAAACCTATGAAAATTATGCCAATTCATTGTTATTTGTGTAATTTGAATATTAAATTTAACGTAGGTAGGTACATTCAAAATTACAAAATGCTTTGTTGTCCCATGATCATAGTTACAACTTCCGCAACTATAATTATTTAATTAAAAGCCCGCGGGCGGCATAGACCGAACGCTCATTGTGCCTAAGTTCTGTAAAAAAAAAAAAAAACTCGCCCGGTAGGACAATCCATGCATACATCACTGGCGCGGCGCGGCGAGGCTGTGTCAATAAAGAATAATATTACCTAATAAAATTACAAGCCTCTTAAATACGAGGGGCGTTCAAAATATTCTCGGTATTGATACGTTACAACCTCTTTTATATATATATTTGTTACTGGCCGCTAAGATTCATCCATTGACATTAAAAAAAAGTAAAATTGGAACCGAGATGTTCTTTTGTTTTTCTGCAATTGCCGAACAAACATGAACACCATGAGCGAATTAACAATTTTAACGAAATTAGAGCACCGATCCGTCATAAAATTCTTGACAAAACAGGGTAAAAATCAAAAAACCATAAAAGAGGAAATGGATTGTGTTTACCGTGAGTCTGCTCCTTCTTTATCTACTATTCAAAAATGGTCAAGCGAATTTAAGCGTGGAAGGGAGAGTATTGAAGATGACCCTAGACCTGGCCGGCCTGTAGTGGCTACCTCACAAGAAAATATTGATAAAGTGGAAAAACTTATATTGGAAGACGGCCGAGTGAAGGTAAAATCTATAGCTCAAGTAACCAATCTCTCTATTGGTACCGTACATGACATTATACATGACCATCTTAATATGTCAAAAGTAAGTGCAAGATGGGTTCCGCGAATGCTGACGCTTCTTCAAAAGGATATGCGTGTGGCTTGCTGTTCAGATTTTATCGACCTGTGTGGTGAAAATCCCGATGAGGTGCTGCAAAAAATAGTTACTGGAGATGAAACCTGGGTTCATCATTATGACCCAGAGAGCAAACAGGAGTCCATGCAGTGGCACATTAAGGGTTCAGCTCATCCCAAGAAGTTCAAGGTAATCCCGTCAGCTGGCAAGGTCATGGCCACAATATTTTGGGATTGTGAAGGAGTTTTGCTTATCGATTATAAAGAAAAAGGTGTAAATATCACAGGGCAGTACTACGCTAACGTTATACGTCAATTAAGAGATGCGATCAAAGAAAAGAGGCGAGGAAAGTTAACCAAAGGTGTTCTGCTTCTGCATGACAACGCCCCTGTCCATACTGCTCATATTGCCAAGGCAGCTATTGTTGAATGTGGGTTTGAAACTGTTACTCATCCACCCTATAGTCCGGACTTAGCCCCAAGCGACTTCTTTTTGTTTCCCAATCTTAAAAAGGATCTGCGTGGAAATAAATTTTCTGACGATGAAGCGTTGAAGACGGCCGTGGAGGAGCATTTTTACACCAAAGATAAAAAATATTTTTATGAGGGATTAAAAAAAATAATTGATCGATCTTATAAGTGTATGAACATAGGGGGGGAGTATATTGAAAAATAAAAATATCAAACTTTTCGTACTTGTTTGTTTTTATCCACATACCGAGAATATTTTGAACGCCCCTCGTAGATACTTTAATAAAAAATACATCGTAAATTAGTAAGATTTTAAAATAATACATTTTGCAGTACATAGGCGAGCTTAATGTCTAAAAACATTTTCTAACAGCTAACCTTTGGGAGATGTCAGCAGGGATTGTAAGGCGCATGACCGTTCATATTTGAGATAAAGATATTTATTGAGTAAAAAACTTATAAATAAAAAAGAACGATATTAAATCTACAATATAAATACATACAATACATTATTTAATTTATAGGATTATTTAATTGTTTACTATAGTTATTATTTATATTATATATATAGTGTATTTATTAATCTTTGATTAATTTCTTAAATTTCTTCAATGTTCAATATTATTTTGGATTTATTGTATTTAGAATTTAATTTTAATTTATGTAAATTTTAGATTTAGTGTAATTGAGACCCCACAATACCAGCCTTCCTAGTGTACCCACACATGACATCTAATACAAAAACATGTACATAGGATTTTTATTGAAAATAAACGATTGTTATTATTATTATAATACATAGATAACACACATACATATACTGGTTACATACTGGTTATAATATTTACATACAATAATATACCGATTTAGTCAAGTTATGTAAACTCGTCTTGTCAAACGTACATACATACAGACACACACAAAGGTTATTTTGCGTTTTTCTTATTTATTAGTAAGCAAGTATAGAGTTTGTTACCTACATATCTAAAAACATAATTCTTGCGAAAATATTCGACTTGATTTTTGGCTGTAATTTGTATTTTTTGACCTACATTGCAATAAATAGTCCAACCAGGTGGACGAACTTGGTTGGACCGTTAAATATAGAAGACCAGAGAGGCTATACTCTGAAATTTCGAATAATCTTTTGTCATGATCTTGTATTTTATCGGTTACATTTAAAAACACTTAATTTAAAGTCAAAAATTGTATTCGAAGGAAGGTACAATGATTTTTAAAAAAACTAAATGAATAATTAAACAAAATCTAAATTTAACCTAAAAAATAATAGTAATAATAATACATAGAAAATAAAAGTTAATCGCTGTCTTGTGGCATGGTGCCCAATACACTAGCAGCATTTCCCCTTTGAATTATGATACTTAATTTTTGGGAGAAAAAACGGCCAGCCCTATTGTCACCAGAGACGTCAATGAGCCTTGGAACAAATTCTTTATAAAATGCTTTTAGCTCCGATCCCCACGGGCCTATCGTTTCTACAGAAAACGTCGAAAAAAAGTTACTATTGCAAATCGTTTCATATTTTCGACGCTTGCTGATAAAGTTCCTTGAAGGTGGGAACGGGCTAGGGAATCCCAACAGGTAAAATCCCATACCAGGGATTGACCCAATCTCCAAGGAACTAATGCCATTCCGTCTGGAATATATATCTTAATTTAAAGTGATTAGGCAAAGTGCACGCTTTATGATTTGCCCTAATTAATATTAATTTGGTCTTCCGCTAGTTTGGGAAAAAACTCCATTCAGTGGGTAAGCCTTTGAGCACATAATTTTTTGTTCAAAGGGACAGATTCGCCTTTCAACGGGAAACGCAGCGAGTTACCTCGACACACTATACGCCTATCGGACAATTGTAATTTTGTTTATTGTTAGGTATTTAAAATAATTATCTTAACACCTATTTAATGACAATAATACCCTGAAAATAAGAAATTGTGAAATCATACCTATTTATTGAAAAACTTTATTGCACAAGTACAAAGGCGGACTTAATGCCCGTAGACATTCTCTGACAGCCAAACCTTAGGGACAAATTTGAACAAATATAGATGCAATGAAAGCAATAGTAAAAATATACAATTATAGAATGACAACATATATTATATACGTACTTATATAGCTTTATATATTATCAATATACTAAATACTAATACTCGTATATACACAATATTATATTATAGACATATTATATCGTAAGGTTTTATGTTATTTTTATTTTTTTATAATTTGCTTTTTATTAAAAAAATCATTAGAAAATGTCACTAGTGAAATTTTACTGTCAATTATAATTTTGTTTGATTGATTTTGTATGTAAATTTGTTTTATGTAATAAAAGCCACTAATTATCACATTAGGTTGGTTTTGTTAAATGGCTGATGCTCTATTCGTCTTAAGTTTTAACCTATATTTTTATCATCTTTGCCTTGTAACATTTCTACAATTATTCCTAATGGCCAAAAATGTGAAAGAGACATTCTGTGAATCTATCATACCAGCCCTCCTCCTATAAAAGCTTTATTGAATATGTAAAAAAAAAAAAAATTTAAGAAGCTTCCTAACGAAAAAAAATTTTACAGGACCCTAAATTAAAATTACAAATGACGAAAAGGCTTTTGGGCCCTCGATTTAATAGTGTCAAAGAGTATTTTAAGTACGACACAAGTTAATTAATATTGTTCTTTGTTGTAATAAAGATTGTAGTAAAGATTTGCACGCTTGCTTGCAGGTATAATATATGTATGATAATATATGTGAGTAGGGTCCATCGTGTGTAAGAGATGAGAAGTATGGTGTCCTGGGCTTAAGACAGACAATAGGCTGGTTTGAAAAGGAGGCCTCCTTTTTTATTTTATTGCGCGATAATACGCTCACCATCCACCATTCTACTCCTCTCTCTACCCAACCACATACTGTATGATTCCGTTAATTCCGTCTTGGAAGCTCTTTCCATAAATGTATTGACGGCAGACCTGCTTAGGCTCAATTCTTTTAGTAAATGGCGCAAAGATTTTGCTGGAACTCCTCTCGCACGAACTTCCACTGTGTAAAGTTCTTGAACCCGTTTCTGATATAATGAAAAAAAAAATACACGTTGACTTTTATTTTGTAAGTTCAGAGTAGGTCTTGTCTCCGAAACCCGGCCGATGATTCAACCACACACACACAAAGGCACATTGGATTTTTGTATTTGGCATATCCGAGTATTTTATTATTATATGACCCGGGAAAGTACCGTCATCCAAAATGCTGGGCGACTTAAGGATAAAGTGCTAATACTTGCGGCGCCGGCGGTAGGCTTATTATAAGAGAAAACTTATTTGACAAAATAATGGAATACGTTATTGACGCTCAATATTAGCCGAGCACAGATTACGTCAAATTTACAAATATTAACGAATATCAACACTTTAACATTTGACACTGACAGTGTCTAGTACGGTGGTGATATGGAGAATGTAGATAAATTTTATTTTTTATTTTTAGAACAGAATTTTGTATTTTAAATTAACGTTACCTACCTTAAAAGACGAATTAAGAAAGCGCACACCGTCTTTAAAAACAAACAAAGGTTTTTTGAAAAAATAGAAATTTTGAGATCACCAATCTCTTTGATTTCGCTTGGAAATCTCGATTTGTACACTTAAAAGCTGCTCACTTTGGCATAATACCCAGAAAATAATAAATTTCGTAATAAAAATACAAGTATTCTATGCAACTGATATTAGGTACCATCTATCATGCGCTACGTATCGTGATAAAAAGTTAGTGACACACCCCATTCGACTTGGCTCGTGTACTATAGATACTGATCGCAAAAGTGTGCCCCCGCCTTTATTAATATTATTACCATAGTAATCGAACGAGTTGATAATATGTTTCTTGTATTATCTAAGGTCGTGCATTATCTATGTATTGGGTTCGATTCCGCTTCCGGTCTATAGCTGAGATAATTCTTTCTATATTTGGTTTTGTAATTGATTAACCATAATCATATAATGTTGTAGTCAATTGTTTTGCGCAGATACATAATTCGTCTTTTAAAGTAGGTAACGAAAAGATGTCGCTAGCGGCAATGGTACCTTGTTTACACCTATGACGAATATTTTTTTTTATATTTTTGAAGTTTTTTTTTTTATAACAGAAAAATGTATTTTACCTTAAGGTTGTCTACGTTAAAAGACGAATTAAGAAATCGAACACCGTCTTTAAAAAGAAAAAAGGTTGAATTAATAGAACGGCAATTTTGAGATCACCATATCTTTGATTTCGCTTGGAAATCACGATTTGTAAACTTAAAAGCTGCTCACTTCGGCATAATATCCAGAAAATAATAAATTTCGTAATAAAAATACCATTTTTATATTGTGTATGTATATTTAATAAATGCGTAATTATGTTTATCTACCTGCCCATCACCTTACATGATCCCCAAGGTTAGCTGGTGAAGAATACCTTATGGCGTTATAGCTCGCCTATGTACTAGGTTTTTAAGTGCAATAAAGTATTTAAATAAATAAATATTTTTTTCTATGCAACTGTCAGTTATATTAGGAACCATCTATCATGCGCCATCTATCGTGATAAAAAGTTAGTGACACACCCCATTGAATCGCCCGCCTCTGCAGGACATTGAGAGCATCTGTAAGGTAATTAGCGGAACCATCCCAGATACGCATATAACGCATGAACTTATTTGTGCTTTATAAAGCATAAGTCGGAGTGAGGGCTGAAAAAAGCGTTTTACCTTGTTCAGTATCCCTAGTTTTTTGGACGCTGTTTTGGTATTACACTCAAAGTAGTTTCGGTGGTTGAGATCTGTGTATTTCCACCCCAAGTATGTTGAAGCTGGGTTGTAGTTCCAGCACGGTATCTTGAAGAGTAGGAAGAGGAGGACACACATAGTTTAGCTCATCCGCGGTTTATACGACACAGGATACGGAACCGTCAAAGTTGGCACTGTCACATCAGACCAGTTTAAATTTGAGAGAGGGGTAAGACAAGGATGTGTAATATCGCCAATACTCTTTAATATATATGGCGAACACATCATGCGGAAAACTCTTGAAGACTGGGAGGGCGGTGTAACATTTGGTGGGAAGAAAATCTCTAACCTACGGTATGCCGATGATACAACCTTGTTGCCTCGTCAGAAAATGAAATGGTGAAGCTTCTGAATCGGTTGGAGGTCGTCAGTGAAAAGTTTGGCCTATTCATTAACAGAGGCAAAACAAAGCTGATGGTAGTCGACAAATCTCACAAATTCACGCGCACAACAGACCTTGATGCCTATGAAACCGTGGACGATTTCCTATACCTCGGCTCCACTGTTAGTAATAAGGGAGGCTGCGAAGGTGAAATTCGTCGACGAATTGGAATGTCTAAAACTGCGATGACCCAACTTAACAGAATATGGGGTGACAGCAACATATCCAGAAAGACAAAAATTTACATCGTGAGAACACTTGTCTTCTCCATATTTCTGTACGGTTAGGAGACATGGACCATAAAAGCCGAGGATAGAGCGAGGATTGATGCGTTTGAGATGTGGTTTGCTCAGAATCCCTTGGACCGCACGACGTACTAACATTTCTGTGCTCGAAGAGCTTAAGCTGACCAGGGAACAAAGACTCTCTACCGTCTGCTTTGCCCGAATTCTGCAATACTTTGGCCACATTGCAAGAAGAGAAGACGATAATCTAGAAAAACTTCTAATCACGGGCAAGGTAGACGGTAAAAGAACAAGACCATCCACTACGCCGAGGACCGAAACCGTTGGAGACGGCTGGTGGATGAGCTGCGTCTGCGACGGAGTCACGATCCCCATCAGTGGGGTACTAAGGAGGAGGAGGAAGAGGAGAGTATGGAGACTTCTTGGCAGTCAGCGCGCATGTCTTATTGGCATTAAACTGAACTAGGTTTTGGGCACCCCGCAAGAGATCTCACGGTCGTGATAATAATTAACTTTTAAGTTATTTACTGATCTCATGATAGAGTGACACAATTTCTATTCTATAATTGTATGTTTTATTTTTAAACTGCGTTGTCACCGGCTAATTGGAGCAAGTTCAATGAAATAGTCTGCCAGCCGGTTATTTGAGTGCTTTTACATAATTTCTTGTATCAAATTTGCTTTTTGAAGCCAGCATTCTATTTTTAGATGAACTTTTTACGCGCGCATAAATATTTGACAACCAACATTGTTTGACAGGTACAAAACCCACGAACATTTTGTATGGGTATTTTTTTCTTTTATTTTATTTTTTTAACTATTTTCCAGGTGGTTCTTCGCGCCATTTTGCGTGGACATGTCAAGTGCAAGTTTTTGTTTTGTAAATTAATTTACTGTGGATATTATTGGTCAAAAGTGGTGTTGTTTTGTTTAATAATGTGCTACAATGTGAATAATTATGGAAAACGATAAATTGGACTTTAAATATGGGGCACAAGTTGGAGTTTATTTTTTGCGGTTTCCCGCGCTGTCAACTCCCATATTTTACCCGACGTGTTTGGGCTATAATGCCGCGAGTGACTTCTGCAGCATCTGGAATTTGATGATCCCCAACTCGGTTATGAACTCTGTTATGAACATATATTATGCAAATAAATTACGTGTTTAGGACTGATGTATTCTGTACAATGTCCTTTAAAGACAATTAAAAAAAAAAAACAATTTTCCATTTTTTATTTATTTATTATTATTATTTTTTGTAATATTTTTAAATCATTAAATCTCGCCAAACCATTAAGGTTTGTTGGCGAGAAAGGTCGCTAGTTAGTAACAATTAATGTTTTTAGTGTTTCAGAGGTTACTATTACAATTTTATTTATGTATTAAATTACAGGTCAATAAAAAACCTTCTTAGGTATTTTTTAACAACTGGCTTAGTCAACTCAGGTTTCTCTGCCAACCAGTGTAGCTCATTCCAGAGTTTAGGAATCATGTATTGTGATGTTCTCTCTCCATAGTAGTTAACAGCTGTGGGTTGCAACAATCTACCCTGAGCTACAGATCTAGTGTTATGATTACTTCGGGCTTTATGCTTATAATTTTCAGAGTAATAACTGTCAAGTGCTATCATATAATTAACTTTTTTGTGTACTTCCATAATGTTACATATACCATACAATTTATCATATTCTCTGTTACAATTATTTTTTGTTTTATTAATAGTTGTTCTATTTTTCCGGTCGGAGACAAATCTAACAATTCAAAACCATAAAAATTGGTCCAGCCGTTCTCGAGTTATAAGTGTTCTAACAAATCCGGATTTGGTTCATATATTAGGAAGATATCAGCACTAAGGGTAATCTCATTCTCTCCCAAGGTTAGATGTTAGAAATTGCCTTGTAGGCAATCTTCGCCTTTGTACGATTTTTCGTGCAATAAAGAATTTAATAATAATAACACTATGTAGGCTTGACTGGAAATGACGGCAATTCGAGCCTGATCCTGAAACGTGTGAATACATTTTACTGGATTTATCGGCACGAACGGTGGACCGCCTCCGTGGTCTAGTGGTAACAAATGTTGCCGTGAACTCGGGAGGTCGTGGGTTCGATTCCCACCGGGGGCAAGTTGTATATTGTATAATTTGTCTCGGTATGGGTGTTTATATGTATAATATGTATATATTTACAAAAAAAAAAGTATAATATGTAGTTTATCAACCATCTAGTTTCCGTAACACAAGCCTCGTAGCTTACAACGGAAACTAGATGGCGCTGTGTGACCTGTCTGGAAATATTTATTATTATTATTTACTATACTTCCCGATTAATGGTATAATAGTGGTAATTTGCCCGACTGGGCAAATTACCACTATCAGTCCGCCTACCACCTATTTTCCTTCTCTATAGACCCTTCGATTAGTTCATGCGGCAGCTTCATTGATCTCCTTGGTCACGACAGCCTGTCAGTCCATCGGGCTTTGGTTACTGCCTGAATCCCTGGATCATCTCTCGCAGTGATGGTAAAAGATTCGTTAGATAACTTTGGTGCCGTAGTCCAATGGTCGGTCATTGGTGTGAGACGACGGTACTTGTGTCGACACAATTGCTCGGACTCGGCTGAAAAGGATCGCAAATACGAGTCTGTAGATAGGACCGTGGGGGCCAAGTGCTAAGAAGTTATTTAAAGAACTGTCTAAGCAGCTGGTTAATGCTGTATGTGACAAGATGGCTGGCAGTTTTTTCGCGCAGCAAATCAGCATAGCTGTGCAGCGAACACTGGTAACGCAGCACCAAAAGTGCATGAATTGCTGGTGCTTGCCGCTGAGATCCTGTCGGAGAAAACGGGGGAATGTCCATATCCTTAACCCAGGCCCATTAGCCATCCGGGCCTTGAATACCCCACCATGGGGTTGAAACTTCAAGCAAGTCAAAAATTTCAGTTCATTTAGGTGGCGCCGCCTAGTAGACGGCAGGTGGTACTAAATTTAATGTTTATTTATTATATCAATCAGTTCGTTCAATTCCGACAATGGCTTTGTTGGCGTTGTTGTCAACAAGCGAACTATACAACCTTAGTAAAAAAATAATTTTAAATATATTGTGTAACTTTTAGTATCTGATAGTATATCGTATGGTAAATTAGTAACAAAATACACAATATTTTAAAATTTTCGCGGTCAGTTTATTGGTGTTGACGCCACGTGAGTCGACACCCTCGCCGCGTCGCATCTCAGGGGGACAGCGCATATAGCATGGGTCGCGGCGGAAAATGCGGAGTCCGGCAAGCGGCGCAAGTATGTAACTATATTAAAAGATTACATATTTGTGCTGTTTGCTGTAGAAACTCTGTGTCCATGAAGTCAAAGCGCAAAAAAGTTTTTAAAATATATAACACTGCTTATTGTCGTCTCCTCCGGTGACAAGTGGGCTGGCTCTTACTTCGCCCAAATAATCAGTATTGCAATTCAGCAGGGAAATGTATTTATTTATTGCACTATGTACAAAGGCGGACCTAATGCCGCTAGACATTCTTACTCGGTCAACCTTAGGGACATTACGAACATGGTATGTGGGAGGTAGGTGCAAATATTTAAACAAGAAAATAGGTAATTAAAATTCTACTAAATCTAATACTAATACTATATAATTATAAATAATATATATAATATAATAATAATAATAAGTAAATTCAAATTAATAATAATACATACATACATACAATATTACTTACAGTTGTTAGGAACTATTCAGGAAGTGTGTGAAGACCATTCTTTTAAACAGCATTCTGTTGGGCGCTTGTCGGATATTTAAGGCAGGTTGTTCCACAGATTTGCGGCAACAACTGCAAATGAGTCGGACATAAAACTAGAGTGGTGAGATGGTATAGCAAGTACAGCGTTATGCGATGACCGCAACGACCTGTCGTGGAGAGAAGAGAGGAAGGAGAATTTGTTCTTGAGGTATTTCGGTGTAGCCAGCGTTCTTGCCACCATTTCACACGGACGGGACTTATATCCCTATCCATAGTATTAATATTAATTTTATTTTATATTTTGTAAATATTTGTTATGAATAAATGATTATCTTATTAGTTAATTGGTTGCGAGCTCAAAAATAGAATTTCAGATATAATACTATTCCTATATAGAAGCTATACCTATAATATGTATGTATGGCACTTTAAGTATCCTACCATACACCTGGCAAAGATAATGTTCAGATGAACAAGAGTTTTTTGCGTGAGACTATTTTTTCAATTTTTTTTTTCAATTTCAAAAGTATATATATATACATATATATGTATGTACCTAATGTATTAATAAAACGTTATGTGTATGTATTATTAGTATTTATTATTGTAGTTTAGATAATATTGCATATTTATTATTTATTTGTTCGAAGAGAAAGAACAGAGACAGGCAGTATAAGAACAATTAAGAAACGATACAGTAGAAGTCATTAGAATTATACCCGCCACCAAAATATTTCTCACTGTGGACAATAGTGCACCATTTATATTTATAAATACGTTAGTACTACATATGTATACCTTGGCCAGGTATAATGGATAATACAATTGCAGTGTTCGAATTTATGGAACTATCAATGAACTCCGAAGCAAACCCCACCCAGCGAGTTAAACCGACAACAACAGCTTCTTCATTTTGGCCTTAAAAGCGGCGCGAGTTGTTACTTATTACGTAATCATATTTCTCTAATTGCACCTACCTTACGTCTTAAATGTTCTACAGTGTCCCTAAGGTTGGCTGTCAGAGAATGTCTAGCGACATTAACCCCTCATTGCGAATCGCGCTCAGAGCGCTTAGAACTAAATTGACACTGACCGTCGCGTCGTTCCGAATCAAATATCGCGATTTGGATGCTCAGAGCGTGATATCAATTGGAACGGTATAAATCACATTTTCATTCATAAAATGTTAGTTTTTTTTTTAATGTATGGAAGATAAATTGCGGATTCCACATCTTTGAGTATGAATACTAACAAATATACATCTCTCGGTTTATTCATCTTTATATGTGTAAAGTTGAATTTTAATAACTTATTTTGGTAATATAAAATAACTTGCCGTGTTACAGACATTTTTTTTCACTTCCTACTTAAATATTAATTATAGATTTGTTTAAGAAGTATATAATATAGAATCAGTATAAACGAATTACAATATTAAATAATTTAAAAGAAAACCTAATATTAAATTAACTTGAAAATGGCGCGGGACGTTATGATAAAAAACTGACAGCGCTCAGAGCGATCTACCTCGATATCATGAGCAGTCTAAGCGCGAGAAATAATGTAAATTGTGACGTCACACAGCTTTGGCAAAACAGTTTAAGCGCGTCTCGGAACACCTTTAAGCGTGCTTAGGTTACTATTATCGCGTATCGAAACGAAGAGTAAGTCCGCCCCTTGTATATATTGTGCAATAAACCTATCGTTCCGATACTCGATAATAGTAACCTAAGCACGCTTAACGGTGTTCACAAACGACATCATTTCTCGCGCTGCTTACGATATCGAGGTAGATCGTTCTGAGCGCTGTCAGTTTTTTGTCATTATGTCGCGCGCCATTTTTAAGTTTATTTAATAGTTTAGGTTTTCTTTTAAATTATTTAATATTGTAGTTCGTTTATACTGTTTGTATGTTACTTCTAAAACAAATCTATAATTAATATTAAAGTAGGAAGTGGAAAAAAAATATGTCTGTAACACGGCAATTTATTTTAAAAGATCAATATAAGTTAATAATATTAAACTTTACACATATAAAGATAAATAAACCGAGAGATGTATATTTGTTAGTATTTATACTCAAAGATGTGGAATCCGCAATTTATCTTCCATATATTTAAAAAAACTAACATTTATGAATGAAAATATGATTTCGACCGTTCCGAATTGATATCACGCTCTGAGCATCCAAATCGCGATATTTGATTCGGAACGACGGTCAGTGTCATATTCGTTCTAAGCGCTCTGAACGCGATTCGGAATGAGAGGAAAGTTTTAATAAATAAATTAATAAAGTCATAGGCTGAGTAGGTGTATGTATGTATAAATGTTTGTTTTTATTAAGACAGCATTCCATTAAATATCGCAATAAGGAAGGTACGAGGTATAGGTACGTTAAAATCTGTACGTTTCGATTACAAAATTTAGCTTCAAGCTATTTTTAAACTTTACTTTTACAAACCAGTTTTTTATTTATAATATATTTTAGGGGTTTTATTAATAGCATTTTAGAAGTCATATTTTTATGTTATAAGTAACGTATCATCACGACCGTTTCCCTTTCGGGGTGGTCAGAAACCACGCTTATAAATAAGCGGATTCACATTTAGCCAACTTTACTATAGGCCAATCATGACAAGTGGCAAGCTCGTCGATGTCTCCAGCCAGCTACCAAACTCGAGAAATATAACAAATAAATTAAACATTAATTAAATGTATTTATATACATTAATAAATATTTTTGTGTCCCGACCAGGAATCGCACCCGGTACCTCCGAGTCTAGAAATTAGTTTTTAATTTCTTCTTCTCTTCTTCTTCTGCCTCCGTGGTCTAGCGGTTAAGTCCGTGGATTGAGACTCGAAAATACCAGGTTTGATTCCTGGTCGGGACACAAAAATATTTATTAATGTAAATAAATACATTTAATTAATTTGTGACATTTCTCCTGTTTGGTACGCTGGAGACATCGACGAGCTTGCCACTTGTCATGATTGGCCTATAGTAAAGTTGGCTAAATGTGAATCCGCTTATTTATAACCGAAAGGAAAACGGTTGTGATGATACTTTTTTAAAAGAATATTCGTATATAAGAGTATGTCGGTCACGCCTATATTAATGGAGATATTTTTGGCAGAAATGTGAATCGATTGAGATAAAAACTTCTTTTACTTTTAAAATATTACTATTTTATCTAAGTCGGTTCACATTTCTACCAAAATAAGCTCAATGGGCGTGAAAGATGGACAAACAACACACACAAAGCTTCTGTAACTCAATTCATTTAGACCAGCAAATATTGTAAGTTTTTAACAACTCTTTTATTCAATAGTTAGGTAAATAAATAAATAAATATTTCCAGACAGGTCACACTGCGCCATCTAATTTCCGTGGTAAGCTACGGAAACTAGATGGTTGATAAACTACATATTATACTTTTTTTTTTGTAAATATATACATATTATACATATAAATACCCAGACCGAGACAAATTATACAATGTACAACTTGCCCCCGGTGGGAATCGAACCCACGACCTCCCGAGTTCACGGCAACGTTTGTCACCACTAGACCACGGAGGTGCGTTGTTTTTGACAAAAAAAAATGTTACTGATATGATTTACATTGCTTACTGTCTACTAGGACACAGCCAAACTAGTGCAACTTGGAGTAAGGGTTTAGATAAGATTAGTCCATCATCATCATTGCTAATAATGCTAGTCAGTTCGCTGCTTCTTCCCATCATTGACTATGCAGATATCTGCTATCCCGACGTCACTGAAGAGCTACTGAACAAACTCGATCGTCTGCTCAACTTATGCATTCGCTATAAATTTGGCTTGCGTAAGTATGATCGTATTCAGTTAAAATGGCTCAATATCCGCTTTCGCAGATCTGCTCATCACCTCGTGTCTCTGTATAGTATCCTGAACAATCCTTGGGCACCTACATACCTAAAATCCCGTTTTGAGTTCCTGTGCGATACGTACAACCTTCCATCTTGATCAGCTTGGCCACCACGGCCTGTCTTGTCTCAAAAGTGCCGGTCGTCGTTTCCGTCACGGTTCTGTTAACAATGTGATCCATCGGGCTTTGGTTACTGCCGGAATCCCATCGGTTCTCGAACCGTCTGGGATCTCTCGCAGTGACGGTAAAAGACCCGATGGATTGACCTTGGTGCCTTGGTCGATGGGACGAGCATTGGTGTGGGACGCTACTTGCGTCGACACTCTTGCTAGGTCTCATCTCCAGGGCACCTCTGCCAGGGCCGGGGCTGCAGCGGACTTGGCTGAAAAGGCCCAAAGTCGCAAATACGAGTCGATTAGCAACGACTACGTGTTTGTGCCATTTGGTCTTGAGACAATGGGTCCGTGGGGGCCAAGTGCAAAGAAGTTCTTTAAAGAGTTGTCTAAGCGCCTGGTTAATGCTGTATGTGACAAGAGGGCTGGCAGTTTTCTCGCGCAGCAAATCAGCATTGCTGCAGTGCAGCGGGGAAACGCTGCAAGTGTTCTTGGCACACTGCCACAGGAACAAATCATGGGTGAGTATTTTTATTTATAATTAGTTTTCTAATTTTTATTTTATAATTTAATTATTTTATATTGTTTGTAAATTACTTCGAATAAAATGTATTTATAACCTTTCATTACGTTCTTCCTATAATAATCAATTGAAAATCCCATCTCACTCCACTAACAGATATTCAGATTCGTTTACTGTGTCTCCAGCCCACCAGTGGAACAAACTGCCACTGCTATTAGACACGCACCGTCAGTCCACGTATTCAAAAGCTTGGTTACTGCATTATTTTTAGACAAACAAGCATCGGGCTCACAATAAATATTAGGCAAATATATTTATTTATTTAAGGAAAACTATTGACAATATCCAACAACAAATAGAACTAAACGTTAACAACAGAGTGTCATTCATAAGTTTTCACAAATAGAAATATATTAACAATGTAAAAAACACAAAAAACAAAAAAGCCTATGCGATGACAAAGATTAAAAAACATACTGAAACATACAAAGTAACATATAAACACTACACAACGTACTACTAATGAATACTTGCATCCACAAACAAATACAATTAAACAATAATAAGTAGTTGAGAATTAAATTAAATTAAATCATTTTCAGTAAAAAAAACGATTGCTTAGCACACGCCTCACCATCTTAATACTTGAAAAGAAAATATCTGTGTCATACTTAATTATAAGCTCATTAAATGTGTTGCATGCTCAGATTAGGTATGAATTACGTCTATATAGGGTGCTGGACGCTGGAATACGGAACGTGGGTTTAAACCTAGAGATGCGCGCAGGGACTGCAAGCCTTATACTTTTATAAAATGTATTTATTAGGATTTAGTATAAGTATTTATTAGTATGTAGTGTATGTATGTATGTCTTAGTATGTAGTATATTGTTTGTTATCTTATTATTTTTTATTTTATTATATCATTCACCCTTCATCTCACACTCTCAAAGGTTAGATGTTAGAAAATGCCTTGTAGGTATTAATCTTCGCCTTTGTACAATTTTTTTCGTGCAATAAAGAATCTAATAATAATAATAATATTCATTTATTACAGCCCCTAGAAGACAGAATCCTATCCTAGACCTCCACTGTTTAGATGGGCTTTACTGAACATATCGTCATGATCGTAGAACAGTGTCGGATTTAAAAAAAATACCCATAATTTTGCATATATATTTATATATAGTTTTATATTGTTTGTGGTCTGTAATTTATAGTGCAAATATTAGAAAGGGTTCCAAAATGAAATCTAGAAGGTTTGCACTTATTATGAGACTTAAAAAGTTACAAAAAAACAGTCGAAATGACAGTTGAATGGCCGCCATGAAAATTTTAAATATAGCAGATCCGTCACTGTTCTACGATCATGACGATATATGCCAGACGGGTTGGCGAGGATCTGATGTATTTTTTTAAATTACAATTTATTAACGATTCCACAAGTTGTATTTCTCATTGGTACATGCCGGAGCGTTTTGAATCGACCTTGTAGGATTTAAGGAAAGTATTCTTACAACCGAGCCGCCACCGCGCCAGTTAAGTCCATTTTTTTTTAAATGTCATTGTTTTAATAATCTTTATAATAATAATTATTGATCATTTTGCATCGTTACCGACTTACTATTTTGTATGAAGAAGTGTGATTAAGGGCCGGTAATTGAATTCTTCCTTTAATGGAATCATAATTATATTATTAAAATGAACGAATGCCACTAAGGATTCAGTTACCCGCCCTAAAGCTTAAAAACGATTTATCAATTTTATTCTAAGTCACACAAAATACAAAAAATTACAATGCAATTTTAACAGACCTTACATTTTGAATTAAATCCCTTGTTGTCAAATTATCTGCAATAACACTTTCACTTTAGTTAATTTAGTCCGTACAGTCGTAAATGAGATCGATAAAGGCGCACGATATAACAATGTGCGCGCGCGCGTACTTCGCGTTTAAAGGTGCACTGTTTACTGACTGGCTAGAATCGAATCGACGCATACTATATTTCGAAACAATTTGCAAAAACTAAAAACAATCTTTAATTCTACAATAATCCAGAAACTACGACAAGAATGTTGGCGGCTAGTATCATCACGACCGTTTCCCCTCCAGCTAATCATGTAAGAGTCGATATCTAGCGTACCAAACTCGAGAAATATTACATGTGTGTGGTGCGGATCAGTGTGCTTAGTGTAAAATGCAAGTTTTAGCTTGTAGTATGACAATGCCTCATTACAGCAGCTATAATCCTTGGTGTATTTATTTTATAATTGTGTATGTCTGAGTTTATAATATGACAATGCCTATTTACAGCAGCTATAATTTTAAGATTATAATTATGTATATTTGGGTTGTAATGTGCTGCTCCAAATACAAGCTATTTCCCAGAAAATAAGCTTTTCGTTATATTGATTAATTTTTTTGACATGTAAAAGCGCAGAATACATTATATTTATTGTTCTATGCCTACTTACAAAATACTTAAAATAAAATAAAAAATAAGTTTCGGAAAACGTAACTGCTGTAATTATGTTTTTTATTTTACATTGCGTGTTATTGCAAGTTTGGCTATAATAACAGGCAATGAACATCGAAAATTCAGTAAAAAAACTCTACTACTATAGTTGCGTTTAAGAAACTTCACTGTCACACTAGGCATACTGGTCAGACCAACGTATCGGGCTTCGGTCACGGGGTTCTCTTACCTTCAATTTTGTCCGTGATCGCCAGCTTTTCTTATATGACCAAAATACTCAAGGACTTGCTGCAGGCAGATAGAAGGCACCTTGAGTATTGATGCATTAGTTCCCCGCGCTGTCCACGGATTGCGCAACATACGGCAGCACCCACAACTGAAAGGCGTCGACGCGGCTACGATCAGATGCTTTGTGGGTCCGGTACTTACAGATAAATGTAATTTAACTACGAGTATAATATAAATGCTTTTAAAAGTCCAGTAACAACATTATTTTTAAATAAACAGGAAATAACCTCATCAAGATGATAATATAGATATTTTGGCATAATTATATTTTGTGTATATAATAAGTTATATATTTAAAGTGTTTAGTATATGTAGTTCGTTTTTTTATGTAGTATATGTATGTACTAAATTAAGTAAGTATCGTGTATTATATTTATTTGCACCCTGCCCATGATTTCTCACTTTCCCAATGGTTAGTTGTTAGAAAATGCCTAATTAGCATTAAACTCGCCTATGTACACTAATTTTAAGTTTCTGTGCAATAAAGTTTTATTTTAAATAATTTATTTAAATAAATTATAAACACACAGCATCAAAGCCTATTAACGACCGCACAGCGCAGCCCCAAGGTTGATCGCTGCTCCTACATAGATATGAAGCAACAGCAACCCACATACAGTACACACAGGACATGCAGTTATGTTAATGATTATTGCAACGATTTGGATCCATTTATATCATCTCCGACAGCTACACGACGCATTCTTACAAAACGTTTCGCCAGTGGTTCTCATCAATAGTATTATATTTACATATATTGTAAATTTATTGTTAAGTTTATTTCATTTTTATTATTTTCATTTTATTGTTTTTATTAGGTATCTATGTATAATTGTTTTTTTTTTTTTTTTGCTCTATGTTATGTAGTTTATTGTTTTTAGTTTTAAGTTTAGGTTAATTTTACTTGTGTTGTTATTGCAGCGAGCACCACCTAATTCTGTAATTTTACCTATCGGTGGCAACTTGTCAATAGCCATACCCTACCCATATGTACTGTATATATATTTTATGTATCTAGCTGTAAGTTGTCCTGAAACATTAAAAAAAAAAAAAAAAAAGTTTTGCGGCCAGTTCTATCCAATGGGATGTATCACTAACTTTTTATCCCGATAGATGGCGCATGATAGATGGTACCTAATATAACTGTCAGTTGCATAGAATACTTGTGTTTTCATTACGAAATTTATTATTTTCTGGATATTATGCCGAAGTGAGCAGCTTTTAAGTGTACAAAGATTTCCAAGCATAATCAAAGATATGGTGATCTCAAAATTGCCGTTCTATTAATTAAACCTTTTTTTCTTTTAAAAATACGGTGTGCACTTTCTTAATTCGTCTTTTACGGTAGGTAACGTTAATTAAAATATTTTTTTCTGTTATAAAAAAAATATACAAAATCATTAAAAAAAATATGCGACATAGATGTAAAACGGCACCATTGCCGCTAGCGACATCTACAAAAAAGCTTTGTCAGATACACCCCATACCTGTATATTGCCGTCGGGAGCAACTAAACAGATTTTGTAAGTTATTAAATAAGTTCTCAGTCAATAAATAAAATTATTTATTTTTGTTCATGTTTTTTGCAGTTTCCTTTGAATCGACTCGTAGTTGTTTACGAAACCGGTTTGTGAGTAAACAAAACAACTTCTGACTTGCTGGTAGTAGTGTAATTTTTATTTTGGTCGTAGATTGCGTGTTATTTTGCAACAAGCTTATTTTTAGTTTAAGAAAACACGCAATGTATAATAAAATGAAATTATTGTAGATAATAAAACGCGGGGCTCTGCTTTTTGTGTAATGTTTTGACAGCTGATATAGGTTGAATAAGTTATTGTTGGTCGCTTTTTGTGTATCATTTTTGGCACCTAAATAACGATGTTAGTTACTTATGTAAGAAATGTTTGTACTAATAATATTGGAGTTTGTATGTACGAGTATAGATTTATATTTAGTTTATAGGCATGCGCGTAGTGTTGTCGAATTTTGGTCTTGGGCAAGCCTTGGACTTTGTTTTACAAGACCAAGACCAGAAGACTAACCCAGGCTAGACTAACTTAGACTAACAAGCAATTGACAAATTTCGGTTCAAATAAAAAGTAGACCGTAATAAATTTAATTTTCATTCATTACTAAAGCATTGTACAAGGGCGAGATTGATGCCGTAGGCAAATCTAACATCTAACCTTTACTTACGATGACTAACTGCCTCCGTGGTCTAGCGGTTAAGTCCGTGGATTTAGACCCGAGTCGAGAAAGGTACCGGGTTCGATTCCTGGTCGGGGCACAAAAATATTTATTAATGTAAATAAATACATTTAATTAATTTGTAATATTTCTCGAGTTTGGTACGCTGGAGACATCGACGAGCTTGCCACTTGTCATGATTGGCCTATAGTAAAGTTGGCTAAATGTGAATACGCTTATTTATAAGCGTGGTTTCTGACCACCCCGAGAGGGAAACAGTCGTGATGATACTTTTTTATTTTATTACAAAATAGATATATACAATAACAATTCATTAATGCAAAGGTTAGCTGTTATTAATAATATTATTCGAAGTAGATAAAAGTACATTAAATATAAATTAAAAACTACCTAAATAACAAAATTAAAAATAAACTAACCTATAAATAAAAAATGTCCTCTAGAGACGTCCCATCCGAGATAGTCTCAAGGAGACTGGCAACATTTCCCCTCTGTATAGCGAGGCTAATACGTTGGCAAAAATAATTGCCAGCCTTCCTGTCTCCAGACCTTTCTGTCAACCGCCTTGACAACTCCTTGGCCAAGCGCCTCGCTGACGGTCCCCATGGGCCCATCGTCTCGACCCCAAACGGCACAAATTCGTAACCGATACCAAGGTTGGCGTATTTGCGCAATTTGAGGTTCTCCGCAGAAAACGCCGCTCTCCCTGCGCCTGTCGAGGTCTCCTGGATGTGAGATGGAGCTAATATGTCTACACACGTCGCATCCCACACCAGAGATTTGCCAAGTTTCCACGGCCCAACAGTCATTCCGTCGGGTCTCTTGCCATCGCTCCGCACAATCCCAGATGGTTCTAAGATTGCGGGTACACCAGCAGTGACAAGAGCCCTTAATAATAAATAATATATATATTAATGAATTGTTATTGTATTTATCTATTTTGTAATATTTCTTATTATCTGCATGGTAGCTCTTATTTTTATATATATATTATATTTACTACAGTGAGTGAGTGAGTGAGTGCGAGATCGTAATGAGAACATGAAGTATACCTATGGGGTTTTAGACACCATGAGGAGTGACGTAACTGATTACAGTTTGACAGCTTGAAATTAAAACTTTATGTATCAGAGTTTTACCGTGCTTAGAGCTAAGGGTCACATGTTTGTCTTGCTTATACATATTTATGTTGTGTAAAATAAAACGTAATTTTTAAGTTTATTTTATTTATTAACAAGATAACTTTAATACAATACTTAAAATATATAATACATTTATTCGAAATAGATATTTACAAAAAAAAATTGGGGATATAAAAGTCCCGTCCGCGTGCAATAGTGCCAAGAACGCTAGCTGCATTTCCCCGCCGAATTGCAATACTGATTCTTTGGGCGAAGAAAGAGCCAGCCCTCTTGTCACCGGAGGAGAGACAAGACACGATGTTATGTCTTTTAAAAACTTATTTGCGCTTGGACTCTATAGGCCCAGAGTTTCTACAGCAAACGGCACAAATATGTAATCTTTTAATATATTTACATACTTGCGCCGCTTGCCGGACTCCGCAATTTACGCGCGGGCCCCGCTTTATGCGCTGTCGCCCTGAAATGCGACGCGATGAGAGTGTCGATGCACATGGCGTCCCACACCAGAGCACGTCCTCGTTCCAGGGGACCAACGTCATACCACCATCATCTCGATGGTGGGTATACTTAAAATGTATTTTATTTAATGGCTTAAACATATTATGTACACATTAAATTAAATGCCGACATGACTGATGACATGATTACACATTTTATTTATCTTACTTTATGTAAATTGAATTTTGCTAGTAGAAAAAAAATATCAAGAGATTTTTTTTCATTTTGATATTGTCCTCGTTTTGATGCTAACACTGTTTAGCTTTTTGCCTCGTCTTGTCATCTATTTAATGTCTTTGTTTAAAATTTAACATAATAAGGTTTTCTTGTACTTTTGTCTAAACAATTAGACTTTAATTTAATTAATTATCGATTAATATACGAATTTATATTTAAGGACATAAATGTTATTAGATTACAAGCTGACACGGCCTTTTTACAGCCACGAATTAAATTTTAAGTATCTAGTTATAAATAAGTACAAAATCCTCGCTTATGGCAACAATGTTTTATTTATTATAAATTGTATTGCTGTTAGATTCGGTCCAGCCAAGCTTATATTGTATTAAAATATATGTATTGACAATATCCAAGTGTTGTGTACTAACCTAAGGAAATAAATGATTTGATTTGATTGATTTGATTAATAAAACATTCGACTTATTTTCTCACTAATTAAAATACGCATATTACATCCTAATTAATATTATAACATAATTTATTATAGCATAAGTCATTATTCATTAATATTAATCGTTTTATTAATATTGCATTAAATAACAATTATAAACTAATTAGTTTAAATTTAATAAAAATATAACATTAAAGTTGATCAACTTTCACTTGTCCACGTCAATTATTCACAGCACAGAGCATCCCCTAGAGTCAACATTTTTCACATAAAACTAAAATAAAGTATCATCGCTACCGTAATTCCTTTCTTTTTAGGGAACCGGGGTTACATTAAGCATAGTAACTTTGTTTTTTTTTTTGTTCTCTTCTCCCGATGGAAGAGATGATAGGGAAGGCAAAGGGTCTAGCCCATACAGCCAAGTCTGACGTAATATATATTTCTCTTTTATGAGTTAATGAGGTCATCATCAAATTCCAGATGCTGCAGAATTTGATGCTTTTCTTGGAGTCACTCAAACACGTTCGGGTAAAATATGGGAGTTGAGAGCGCGGGAAAAACGCAAAAAATAAACTGTAATATCGATAGTAAATTAATTTACAAAACAAAAACAATTGACATGTCCGCGCAAAATGGCGGGCGCCAAGAACTGGTTTTTTTTCTGCCGGGAAGCGAACATTATTGGCTTTACCATTTCGCATTTTTTTTTAAACTGTTTCAGCAGAAAAACTAACGCCTATACGGCATGAAAATAGTAACTGTGCTTTCGCTATCTTTTCAAAGATATCGTGAACCGTCAGTTTACCCGAATAATTTCAGAATTTGTGAAATAATATATTTAATATTTTATACATTTATCCAAAGTGACACTTTGGACTGTCAAAGTGACAGTTAACAAGTTATACTTCAACGTCATTGTTCTCACTCCCGTATTCTAAGACTTCAACACTTATTTATACACAAGTCCAACTTAAGTAGGCATGACGAGTGTTAGAAATTGAATGATTCAAAAGCATTTATTAAGCCGAGAGCTAAGCAACAACTAGGTATTATGTATTATTTTGTCAAAACAAAAAAAAAACGATAGGATGTATGACTTAATTCCTATGCCTTTCTATTAAAAACATATGCGTTCCTTTTCACACAAGTCCAACTTAAGTAGGCATGACGAGTGTTCGTAATGGATTCATTTAAAAGCATTTACTAAGCCGAGTGCTAAGCATCAACTAGGTATTATGTATAATTTTGCCAAAACAAAAGAAAAAACGATAGGATGTATGACTTAATTCCTATGGCTTTCCATTAAAAATATATGCGTTCCTTTTCACGCAGCAAAATTTTACACCGTGTATTTACTACCTATGCCATTTTTATAGCTAATTTTGCGTAAATCTCTTCAAGAGTTTTTTTGTCTAGTTTCCGCTAAACATGACCGACGACCGTGTTCCACAAAGCAAAGAATAGGATGGTCCAATGAATTCCGACAATTGTAAACAATACATAACATTTAAGTAGTTATTTAACGAGCTATTAGTTAAAGTATTCTCTTCAATATTAACAAAAAAAGAAAATTATAGGCTGAATGACTTAATTCCTTTGCTTTTCCATCTTAAATATTATGACTTCCTTTCCATGGAATCTAACACCGCGTACTCGTATTTTCCTCTTCCTTCTTCTTGCTTTTTCCCGCCAATTTTGCATAGATCTCTTCAACAGTTTTTTGCCTAGTTTCTGGGAAACAGATAACCGTGTAGCAGCACCCTCCAAAACATACTATGGCGAAGAACAGGAAGGTCCAGTGAATGCCGATGAGCGTTGAGATCTCGTTGAACCATTTCGTCTGAATAAAGTTGCTGACTTTGGCCCCAACATTCGCAATACAGGAGACTGTCCCTCTTAACTGAAAAATAAATAAAATAAAGATAAATGTAAATACCGCGCGTATATTGTCAAAAGACCAAATTCTTTTTTAGGCTTCAGGTGTCATTGGTAGAACCCATTTAAATTGGTATTTTTAAATAAAAAAATATTTTTTTTAAAGTAAAAATCATTGTCCGAAAAACAAACATAATTAATTGATCTAGCTCACAGTCGAAAGAAAAAAAAAAAGAGAAAGATACAATTAGGTACGTAAGTTAACGTTCGCGCGATCGTCGACCTCTCGCTTCTTACTTGTTTAGGCGATATTTTTATGAAAACTTCTCTACGCAGTAACTTACGATTTCATTATTGTGTAATTTTAAAAAAAAAGTGATTATTTAAGTTTATTCTAGATTATAATATGAAAATATTTGCTCTTCAACAAATATAATAAATGTATATAATATATACATACGCATATATACGCAGTATATAACGTCATGATCGTAGAACAGTGACGGATCTGCTATATTTAAAATTTTCATGACGGCCATTCAAAGTTAAATAACTGTTTTTGTCACTTCTTTTTTAAGTTAATACTAGTCTCATAATAAGTGCAAACCTTCTAGATTTCATTTTGGAACCCTTTCTAACATTTGCACTATAAATTACAGACCACAAACAATATAAAACTATACTTAAATAAAATCAGATTTTTTTAAATCCAACACTGTTCTACGATCATAACTTATGTACGTAAAAAAATACGATAATGTTCTTAGGCGAATCAAATATTTCAAAAGACCACAAAATGAAGTCGAATAAATAGTATGATCTCACAGATGAAATGATCAGGAACGGGTTCAAGACTCAGCTTTACGCAGTGGAAGTTGGTGCGAGAGGAGTTCCAGCAAAATCTTTGCATCACTTACTGAAAGAATTGGGCCGTTCTGCCGTCAATACATTTATGGAACGAGCTTCCAAGACGGCATTAACGGAATCATACAGTATTTGGTTGGGTAGGGAGAGAAGTAGAATAAATAATAATAATAATAATAAATATTTCCAGACAAGTCACACAGCGCCATCTAATTTCCGTGGTAAGCTACGAGGCTTGTGTTACGGAAACTAGATGGTTGATAAGCTACATATTATACTTTTTTTGTTTGTAAATATATTCATATTATACATATAAACACCCAGACCGAGACAAATTATACAATGTACAACTTGCCCCCGGTGGGAATCGAACCCACGACCTCCCGAGTTCACGGCAACGTTTGTTACCACTAGACCACGGAGCAATGGTGGATGGTAAGCGTGTTATCGCGCAATAAAATAAAAAAGGGAGGCCTTCTTTTCTTAAACCAGCCTATTGTCGGTCGCAAGTCCGAGACACCATTCTTCTCATCTCTTACCCACACACGGTGGACCCGGCACCCGCACGGTAAATCTATGGAATGCTTAGAAATTTGTCTTCTTTAATGTCAAAAAATTACATATGTATGTGGACTAAAGACAGTACTAACGGCTCATCCACTAAATTATTCCTTCCAGTATTCTGTTACTTACGCGCCAACGTTATAGATATAGTGGAATCCCTTAAATAACGGAACTGCCAGTGTAAAACGCTATTAAAATTGGTATTCTCGTATAAAGGTTTATGACAGCTTAATGACGTTACGATGCGTTCATTAAAAAAAAACTATGATATATTTATTTTAGTATTTGCCATATTTTTGTTTTATTACCTAATGTGTGTTACAAAACAATGTTTAATATTAGATGTATTCTAAAGTTGCCCTGGAGGTGTAGTGCGTCTGGTATGTTTGCTCTGTAGTCGACGACTTTTTTGCCATACTCCGCAAGTCTTTTGTGATACGACTGAGACAATCTGATAACGACATAATTAAGGTTATTTTTGACATAAGGTCGTTTGACATTGTTAATTATAAATTTATTTAGATTATAGTTTAGATTAAAATTAGAATTAGAATTATTGTTCAAATTAATTATGGGTTTTTAAATGCCTGAAATAAAATATATTTAATTTAATTTAATTAGTTTAATAAATATAAATTTAAGTATTTAATTTGAGTTTTCCCAATGATTTTGAAGTTACAACCCTATGGGTGACCTGTCAAATAGTTGGAAACGCTATTTTGACGTAACGTCGGAGATGATCGGAGAAACACGGGCTAAAAGTGGCAGTAAATAACATAATTCACTATTTTGACAATCTAATGTTTACGACTAAGTAACAGAATCGGGCTGCTGTCAAACAGAGGGACGCTTCGGCACGCCATTACGCTCAAGGAATAGAACTGTTAACCTAAAGATAGATGTCGACGTACCTTGAAACCTCATTAAATCGTATTTATGTTATATAAACTGCCTCCGTGGTCTAACGGTTACGTCCGTGGATTTAGACTCGGAAGGTACCGGGTTCGATTTCTCATCGGGACACAAAAAAATATCATCATCATCATCAGACTGTGTCTCTCCACTGCTGGATATAGGCCTCCCCCAAGGCTCGCCACTGCACGCGGTCTTTTGCAACCCTCATCCAACCCCCACCAGCCTTAGGTCATCCGTCCATCTGGCGGGGGGTCGTCCCACTCTATTATTAATATTACAAATTAAATTACAAATATTAATGTTAATAAATATATTTAATTAATATTTATTTTATTTGTGATTTTTCTCGAGTTTGGTACGCTGGAGACATCGACGAGCTTGCCACTTGTCATGATTGGCCTATAGTAAAGTTGGCTAAATGTGAATCCGCTTATTTATAAGCGTGGTTTCTGACCACCCCGAAAGGGAAACGGCCGTGATGATACTTTACTTTACTTTTTTAAAAATGTTATTTCATTATTGTCATATTATCTCTGACAGCGCTAACTGCTAGATAATTCAATTTTGTGCTCTTAGCATTTAAAATAAAATAAAAACTTTGGTCCTTATATTATTAAGGGTCGATATGTTAAGATGAGGCAAGAAGCTAACAACACGTCTCCCAAAAAAAAAATAGGAAAAAATCTGAGAAAGTCTTGCGAAAAGGAATACTTACAAGACCAAGACCAAGATAAGGCACTACTACTGATGATGACGTCATTTAACTTCACAATTAACTAAAAAAACTTACTTGGAATGTAAATAAGTCTGTAATAATGATGTAAGATATTGGCTGGAATCCTGCAGCATCGCTAAAGATACACACACACATAGCTAGAACGGGTATCCAGCCTGGCAGCCATATTGATTGTGACGTCACATAGAACCATCCGCTTAATACCAACATGCCAGCACCGACTGCGAATGACGTCACAAGAAGAAGTAGCTGGAATAAAATAAAAAATATTAAATTCGATAAGCTAATAAATCGTTTTTTTATACTATATGACTTTGCACCCATTTCATGGTAAATGGCAAGGTCCATGAATGTTCTTTTTAGTCGCTACACTCTTGGCAGAGTGGTCGTGGTCGTCACTTGAGTGTCAGTCGCACGCTTAACAAGCCGTCGCCACTTGTCTCGAACTGCAGCCTTCCTGGAGCACTCATGTAGGGGGTGATCCATTGCTGCTTTAACCTGGTCAGTCCATCTCATCGGAGACCTACCACGCATTCTCTTGCCATCGACTTTTCCCTGAACTACAAGGCGCTCAATGGATGTATCTCCACGCCGCGACACGTGTCCAAAGAAAGTGAGAATGCACGATTGAGGAAAGGCGCTGTCCTATCTCCAGTTCCTCCAGGATAGATTTGTTGGTTCGGAACTCCGTCCACGATATGCCTAACATTCATAACATGACTGTTAGAAACTGGATATTAGACACTTATGACTGACATTATAATTATCTAATGGCATACGGCTAGCATACAATATTATCAACCACTTTAGGGGTTGAAGAATGGGGTTAAATGTTATACGACCGCCTCCGTGGTCAGTGGTAACAAACGTTGCTGTGAACTCGGGAGGTCGTGGGTTCGATTCCCACCGGGGGCAAGTTGTACATTGTATAATTTGTCTCGGTCTGGGTGTTAATATGTATAATATGTATATATTTACAAAAAAAAAAGTATAATATGTAGTTTATCAACCATCTAGTTTCTGTAACACAAGCCTCGTAGCTTACCACGGAAATTAGATGGCGCTGTGTGACCTGTCTGGAAATATTTATTTATTTATATAAACGGATGACATTAGTCAATGTCCTGATTGCGCGCGAGTGTCCATGAATGTTAGCAACTGGAAATAGACACTCATGACTGACATCAGGCATTGACGGCAATTCGAGCCTGATCATTCATCATTACCCGCCCCAGCAGACTGGGCAATTTACTACCACCTATTTGTTGTTCTCGTTAAAAGTATGTGCCATTTGCAATGATGTCAAATGCCAATTTTTACTGTCAAGGAGAACTAATATTGTAAGCTTGCCATGGTGATATTCATATAAAAATAACACCGCTTGAAAGTAAAGTTACCTATGTTATAATGGCGTGAAATAAATTCGAATATAGGCAAATATATTAACAAGTATTAACGTTTCGAATATTTTGAATAGCAATAATTTTGTAGATTTGCATATTTTTTATCATATATTACACTTGCGAGCAACTAAAATGGGTCACTTTGGTTTTTGAAAGGATGACAAAATTTTATAAAAAGTAATGTAGTAGCCAACTTTACTATAAGCCAATCATGACAAGTGGCAAGCTGGTCGATGTCTCTAGCGTACCAAACTCGAGAAATATCTCAAATAAATTAAATATTAATTAAATGTATTTATTTACATTAATTAATGTTTTTGTGTCCACCAGGAATCGAACCCGGTACTTCCGAGTCTAAATCCACGAACTTTACCGCTAGACTACGGAGGCAGTTAATAAACATTGGTAATAAATTAAATATACAATAAACATTGAGTGTCGTATACGCAGGGTCTACAACGTCCTGCGCGTGCAGTACAACAATGCCTTCAGAATGCTATTGGGACTGCCGACGCGCTGCAGTGCTTCGGGTATGTATGCGTAGGCGCAGACAGATGACTTTTATGCGATACGTCGCAAAAAGACAGCCTTCCTCTTCGCTCTGCTTCTAACAATTAGGTCACAATCTCACACTTCTAGAAGATATTCAGATTCCTTCCTGTTTCCGCTGCTCGTGAATGGAACAAACTTCCGCTTGTCATCAGACGGGCGCCTTCGATAAATGTTTATTAAAAACCTTCTTAAGGAAACAAAATAATCAGCTAATTATTTACTATATTTATTAATGTAAATAAATACATTAAACTAATATTTAATTTATTTGTGATATTCTCGAGTTTGGTACGATGGAGACATCAATGAACTTGCCACATGTCATGATTGGCCTATAGTAAAGTTGGCTAAATGTGAATCCGCTTATTTTTAAGCGTGGTTTCTGACCACCCCGAAAGGGAAACGGTCGTGATGATACTTCTTTTTATAATTTTCATGATTGTTTGTTTGTGTGTAAATCTTTCTTAGTTATATATGATTATGTATTCGTACATAATCGTTAATCCGTATATATAGAGAATTTTGGAGTACATTAAAATATTATTATATAAAAATTAATTAAAAAGAAAGAAATATATTTATTTGTCGGCAAACCATACACATAGCATAAAACAAAATTTAAAAAAAAACTATACAAAAAAAATATATTAAAAAGATTATGCGCAAAATAATTAGCCCACCAGCACATGTACAAAAAGGCGATCAGCTCGGCGTGCGCTACAACCTATAGATAGGCCATAGCGCCGATTTTCAGCCGCCGCCGCCTGAATGCAATACATATTATTAGGTAGATACTTATATGTATTAAATTAAAATTAAAATCTTTGGTGTTGACCCGATTTACTTGTTCGCAAGTGTACTGTTAATGCCCATGATTCATTTGCTACGATCACGTAAACAGAAAATCACGAATAGCGTGAAATAAATACAAAAACTTAAATAAATTAAAAATATTTTAATTTAATTCTTTAGTCATAAATTACAAAAACTTTACCAAACTTATAAACATATATATGAGGACGGGGCATGAAGCCAAATAGTAGGTATAGCTTATTTTATCTTAGTTTTTTACATGTTTTTTTATTCACGTTACATTAACTTTAGAGTTTAATCAATGGTGCGTAATTTTAGTCTGGAAAAAGCAACCGGATGATAAAAAAAAATATAAAAATATATTTATTGACAAATAAAACTAATTTACAAGCGAAACATATTACAGTTATCTCCACACTCGGCACTGCCAGTCATGTGGTGATCTTGTAACTACATAATAAAAAATAGAAGAAAAGTAAATAATAATAGTAATAGCAGTACAATCTACATAGTGATACCTGTCTTGTCTACGCAGGGACTAAAACCAGGAGACTGTAATTGACATACACTAAACAAACGCTTCTTAATTAAAGTTATATAACAGAGATAAATACAAAATTTTAATCTAAAAAAGAAAGTATATGAAATTAAAACTAATATTAAATGATAAAGTATCTACATATGACTTTTGGTATTTGAGTTTCTGAAGAAATTTGGAAACTTTTTTTTATAGTACCTCAAAACCCAAAATGGACGGAATCGAAGAAAACAGAGGGAGTGGGTCAAAATAGTATGCTATCAGAAACGATTCTAACCTCAATTCTATGATTAATATCGCACAAAAGTACGTCAGAATTATCTGATGGCATACGGCTAGCGTACAATATTATCAACCACATTAGGGGTTGAAGAATGGGGTTAAATCTATATATAAAAAAAATAATGTCTTTGTGTATGTATTTTCCATATGCATTCCAAAACTACTTGACCGATCGGGATGAAACTTTTAGAATATGTGTGAACATGCGCGAAGGTTTCTGACATAGTACTACTGTTGTCCGATAGGTGGCGCGCTGATTTAAGTAAGTACAATAATAAAAGATATTAAAAAAGAAAAAATCTAACTAATGGGAGGTATGAAACTGTTTTTTATTTTTCATCAATTGGTTGATATTAGGGTTGATAGAAGACAGTTGAAGTCTCATATCAGGTTCGGCGTCCAGTCTATTGCGATATTACATACAAATACAAAAAATGCATTGTAAACAATCTCGACTTTATGTTTTGAAGTTAGAGTCGAAAGTCGCTTGTTCACAACTATAGCGTCTAATTCAGAGGCGGCTTTTATCAAAGGGACTGCGCGCTCACAAGTATACGCGTGGCGGACGGAGTCAAAACGTTCGACCAGAAAGAGGTGTTTTGTTTTTTTTCTAAATTCTTGCGGAACCCGGAACACACTTAGAGTATCGCTGGTGTAGATAATAGATAATAAATACACAACTACGACCTAAATTTAAGAAATAAATGTTGCCATTCGGTCTGCGGTTACAAGAACGAGTTGGAACAAAATAACAAACTAAATTAGGTATTGCCGATTTTCCTCAATTAAAATTCTTTACTTTTTTATCTTACTGTGTGATCAACAGCACGTGACATGTCCTTCAGTAGGGTGAGCACGGATATACCCAATTTTATTATTTCAAACATGTATGTACTAGTGTCCAATACACATACCAGGGGGTGGACTCTAAAAATAAGCAATTGACAAACGGTTCCCATAGAAAGTGACGGTAGTTCGCCTAGTAGACGGTAGGCTACAAAATTTTATGTCTGTGGTTTGAACATAATAGAGTTGTCTTTCATTCATTTATTCAATCGTTAGGTCCAATGGAGTGTATCAAGCAAAGCTTTTTGTAGATGTCGTTAGCGGCAATGGTACCTCGTTTTACTTCTATATCGCATCATTTTTTAAATGTTTTTGTAGTTATTTATTTTTATAACAGAAAAATGTATTTTAAATTAACGTTACCTACCTTAAACGACTAATTAAGAAAGCGCACACCGTCTTTAAAAATACAAAAAAAAGGTTTTATTAATAGAACGGCAATTTTAAGATCACCATATCTTTGATTTCGCTTAGAAATCTCGATTTGTACTCTTAAAAGCTGCTCACTTCGGCACATATCCAGAAAATAATATTTTTGGTAATAAAAAGACAAGTTTTCTGTTGTATTGAAACGTAGTTGGTAAACGTGGATAATATTAAAGATACGTGATTTCAAGAAGGTAGTTTTATTACATTTTCTATGCAACTGACAGTTCTATTAGGTACCATCTATCATGCGCCATCTATCGTGATAAAAAGTTAGTAATACACCCCATTCATTCAACATGTTGGCCATTGTTGTCCACAAGCGAACTATAACAACCATAGTAAAAAAGAAAAAAAAATACGTGTGGCACTCGGGGACTGCCGCGGTAAAGCTATTGCATAGCATTTTTTATCAACTTATGCAATTATAATTATTGATTTATTTTATTTATGCAGTATATTTTTTTCTTTAATTTAAGTTTTTTATATTACTCGTGGACGCGGCCAAAAAGCACGCTGTCTCACCTAGCAGTGTGTCTAAAAGAGATAGAATTAGTTATGAGCAGTTAGCAGCTAGTCTACACCCATACGTCTAGTCGCACACACACAAACACCGTGCCGAAGTCTGCCGAACTGAAACGACGTTAGACGATGCACGGCTTTCAACGCCGCACCGCTGTGCCGGTCGGAGTGGGGCGTGTTAGGTTTATTTTCGTTACGGAATTTCTTGATTCGGTCGCCGCGCTCAAGCCCGCGATAAAAGCGATGCAATAGCTTAAAATGTATTGTGTAACTTTTCGTATGTATTCATCATTTTCCTTACAGCCCCTAGACTTCCACTGTTGGAGATGGGTCTTCCAGAACATGGACGAGAATTTGGCCTACACTCGCCACGCTGGCCGGACGGGTTGGCGAGGATCTATTATGATATATATAGATATATAACGCGAAAGTCGAGGGTCAAAGAGGCCCTGGCAGACCAAGACTTACCTACCACGATCAAATAAATAAAACAATAGCTGAAGGTGCATTAAAAAGCCATCGAAACAAAAGGGCATGTATAAAAAGGTTGATGCATGTCGAAGAAGCGAAAGAGGTATGTTGTGATCGTGGCAAATGGCGCTCAATTGTCTCAGCCTACCCCGCAAAGGATTTGGCGTCAAGATATGTACATATGTATGTAATTAATAAAAATCTATGTATGTATATAGTGTGTAGTATATGTATATTTAATTTTTATTTTTTTATTTAATATTTGAATGTATTTGTAGTTATATATATATATATATATATATTGTATATATAAGAACGATTTAATTTATTATTTAAATGTTTCATATAGCCAGTTGCACCTACCTTTCAACTTAAATGCTATGTATTGTCCCAAAGGTTGGCTGCTAGAGAATGCCTAGCGGCATAAAACCCGCCTCTTGTACATAGTGCAATAAAGTTTTAAATAATAAATAAATAAAAGAGGTTCCGACAGACTAAGGCTCACCAACACATAAACCATTAAAGTCAATATTTAATGCCTCTGAAATAAACATAACATAATGACGACGCAGTAAAGAATTTACGCAACAAAAGGGTAGTGGTGACCGTGACAAAAGGCGTTGAATTGTCTCTGCCTACCACGTAAGAAAACCGGCTTGAACATGTTATTGTAGTACAAATATAATTTAATGCAAAAACCGTTCACAAAATACAAAAAAAAAACAGATAAACAAAACGATGTGGACGCAGGCACGTAAAACAATAAAACAAAAAAAAAGTCAGACTTACTAATATTTTAAGGACTAATCGATATACTGTTATTGTAAAAGTCCGAACTGTGGTGAATCCAAAGATTGTCCAGTATACCTAACCTAAGATTTATCAACTTCTAGTGGTTTTATAAATTAAAATTTATCTTGACGGTCCCATTGAAACATAACCTAAATTTATAACCTATTTTAAACTAAACCTATTGTTAATATAAAACCTAATCTCTTCGTCTCCATTCCGCAACCGAACCACACGCACAGGTCAGAATATGCTACCACAGAAGAGGAAGACAAATTTCTAAGCATTCCATGGATTGCCGGGTCCATCGTGTGTGGGTAAGAGATGAGAAGAATGGTGTCTCGGGCTTGCGACCGACAATAGGCTGGTTTAAGAAAAGGAGGCCTCCTTTTTTTTTCTTTTTCGCGATAATACGCTCACCATCCACCATTCTACTTCTCTCCCTACCCAACCAAATACTGTATGATTCCGTTAATGCCGTCTTGGAAGCTCGTTCCATAAATGTATTGACGGCAGACCTGCTTAGGCCCAATTCTTTCAGTAAGTGGTGCAAAGATTTTGCTGGAACTCCTCTTGCACCAACTTCCACTGCGTAAAGCTGAGTCTTGAACCCGTTCCTGATCATTTCTTCTGTGAGATCATAATATTTATTCAACTTCATGTTGTGGTCTTTTGGAATATTTGATTCCCACGGAACGGTAAGTTCAATAAGGATAACTTTTTTCAAGTTCCGAGAAAACACTAAGATGTCTGGCCTATAGGCTGATACAGCTAGTTCATCTGGGATCCTGTAATGGTGTTCAAATGTATCCATGAGAATTTTCCAGTCTGATGCGGCGCCAAGGATCGAGGTGGGCTTGCATTTAGTTTTCGTGCTTTGCCCTTCCTTTACAAATGTGGTCAAAGTTTTATTTGTAGTCAGTCCCTTTCTGGCTCTTGCAATAGAAAGACTTACTGCTTCACGGATAACACCTAGGACTTTGTCATGTCGGCGTGAGTAATAGCCCTTTTCTAGAAGAGTAACGCACCCTACAAGTGTGTGTCTAGCAGTTCCTATGGCAGCACCACACAATGTACAGTTCTTTTCCGTAGCTTTTCCCCACCTTACCAGATTACTCTGGTCCGGGAGGGACATTTGAAAAGCGTTTAGGTAGAACTTTAGCAACGCCGGAGACCAATCGTACATTAGTGTGCGCCACTTTAGGGCTGGAGGGATGCAAAAATCGCCCAAAGTTAGCCAGTCATTTTGAACTTCTAGAGTCATCGCGTGCACTCTGTATTCATGCTCTTCATCTTTCCTGAGGAAGGATTTTATAACCTCTTTGTCACTTTCTTTTTTCTTCCAGCCAATGCCTCTTTTGTCAGTCTGGGCACCTGTCATGAATTTCTTGAAGAATAGTAGTCTCGGTTCCATATCTGAGACCAGAGGGTCTCTTGGAAGGGATGAAATTGTATTATCCTGGGAGCTGGTTAGAATTTGATATTTGCTTATACGTAGATGTTTGTATAATTCAGATGGTCTTTTCAGATCCATTCCGAAGTTTCTCCGTCCTCTGAAGAATGTTGAGGAGTCAGCACCCCGGGGCTAATCCAAGCCAAGACTTCAATGTTCTTATGACGTCCGCGTCCAGACTTGATAGTAGGCTTTTGTTGAAATCATATACTAGGAAAGGCCAAGTGAGGCGAGATGCTAAGTAGTTGTCATATATCCAAGCTTTTTTGACATTGCTTATAGGCTGTTGAGTAACCCTATTCATGTCGTCAGTGAATTGTTTTACAACTACTTCTAGGGATGGTGTTTTTCCCTGAAAATTGATACTTCTGCCAAGAAATTTAAAGGGCATGGTTTCATTTACCGGAGCTATTCTCTGCCCTGCTATACTCAGTCCAGGATCATAAGACGTAAATGTAGTGTTGCGCCTAGCCAGACATAGGCTGAAGCATTTTGATGGTTTCGTTCTCATTCCCTTTGTCCATGAGCAGAAATCATCCACTATTTTCAGCAAGCCCTGGCATTGCTTGGGATTTCTTGTTAGCACCGCCAAGTCGTCTGCAAAAGCTAAGACGGATTCCGTATAGATGTTGTTTTATTTGAATCTATATCCCCACTTCTTCTCACGAGATTTAAGTTTGTCGATTAGGATATTGATAATTATATTAAAAGCTACAGGTGATAGGCAGCAGCCTTGGAACAGGCCCACATTGTATTGTAGTGTGTCTGTGTAGCCGTCCTTGTTTGTTACGACAAATTTCAAGTTATTGTAATAATTGGCAATTATATCTCTGATTAGTGTTGGAAAGTTATACCATTTTAGCGCAGTTTGCAGCAATTCATGTTGCACCGACCCAAATGCGTTTTCCAAGTCGATCCAACAGACGCTTAGTTGCCGCTCCTGTTTCCTGGCATCCTTCAAACACTCAGCGAGTAAGGTGTTGTGTTCTAAGCAGCCAGAAACTCCCGGCAAAAAACCTTTCTGGTGCTGGCGTGAGAAGTACTCGTTCTTGATCATAAATCGGGACATTCTTGCTTGTACTATGGAGAAGAAGATTTTGGACATTGTATTCGTCAAAGCGATCGGTCTTGCATCTTTGGGATCATTTACCTCAGTTTTCTTTGGTATGAGAACGAAGACTGCCTCGCCAAATGCCTTTGGAACTTGATTAGTAGACCAGATTTTTCGATATATATTATATAAATGCTTACGGGTGTGAGGACATTTTTTATATACAATGTACGGAATGCCATCTGGGCCTGGTGCCGATTTTGAACTTTTTCTTTTGATTTGTTCCTCCATTTCTTCCATGCTTGGTGGAAGGCATCGGAAGTCCTCTAAAGGTCTGACGGGTCGAGGCGAGGGTGGGTCCAGATATTGTTCCTCTTTTTGTATTTCTGTGTATGTCTCTTTGTAATATTTATATATTTGATACCGTAGTTACCATCTCTTCGCGTAAGTATAGATTTGGTAATCATACATCTGTCGCATAATAAAGACGTGGAATGCTCTTTCATTGCCTCTGTATTTCCACTTTCCTATAACCTGTAGTTCTTCAAGCGAAGTGTGAAAAAGCATCGACATCATCGAATTTTGTCGACTTTCGGGTTGCACATAGGCATGTAGTCTACCTTAATTCTGACTTGCCTGGTGGGTTACTGCTGTACCAGGTATTGTATTTTCATAGGTACTGATAACTAAATTTAAAAGGTTAATAATTGATCGTTGTGGTGCAGTTCTGTATATGTTTTATTTTGTAAATCTGATATAGCTGAGTTTTCCTTGCAGATTCCTTTCTCAGTCAGATTAAACATTAACAGGTCACTGGAATTTGCTAAGCTGCTGGTCTTCTGCTAACAGCTTACTTATTGGACCACTTTGCTGCTTAGTCTTCTACTAGCAGGAGTAGAATCATTCAAAATAATTAAATTAATGACGTTTCATAAAGCCTGTAATAGGTTTACGTGAATAAAGATATTTTGACTTTGACATCTAGTCAAGTCGGCATAGTGTTACGGACTGATGTCAATCATGATTGTCTGATTCCAGTTGCTAACATTCACGGACCTCGCACGCCGCTTACCATCAGGTGGGTGCACGGTCACGTGTCGTGCTAGTATATAAAAAAAAACTTGGTGACTTAGCTTGATATCTATTAAAATACTTTTAAGATTGGAAATGAATAACATGGGGCGATTTTATTATTTCTATATATATATATATATATATATTTCTGCCATAGATCTTGCGCGCCACTTACCATCAGGTGGGCATATGTCCTATTATAAAAAAATAAACTAACCTAGGCCGTTGGAAACAAGGGTGAGCTAGCACCGAAATAAAGACACTTATGTCGTATGAATTTAAAATTAATTTACTACTAAAAGTTCAAAATTAAAGTCGGTCACACAACATTTTGGATTTTAATCACTGGAAGGTAGTAAGTATTAGGTTTTGCTGGAAATACAGATAATTAACCATAGTCCGGACTATTACAGTAGCATATGCATGGATATTAACATAAGAAATATTTAAAAAATGAAATTACGTCGCTTTATTTAATCCATTCGTCAAACTATTTTAGTCAAATAACCTTATAATTTATGCTTATCTGTAATAAAACAACTTTGCGGCTGTTTGGATGCAGATGCACTTGAATTGACCGTTATCGTAACACGTGGTGTGACGCATAGCGAGTAGGGCTATTACAAGTAATAAAAAAAGTGGTTCGTCGCGGGACGTAACTAAACTTGCAGGTTATTGATTTCGTAGTTGCTAGGTATATGGAGATTAAGTAAATGCGCATAGTTGCAGACGCGTAAAGAAAGAAAGAGAAAGAAGGAGTGGGAGAGAGCGAGAGAGGAATCGGCTATACGCGCGGCGCGCGCCTATCCGCCCCTCTTCCCCTTCCCCGCCGCGCTGTTTCCCCTTAAGCGCTGTTCTGACATACGGACGTACGTTCAACGAAATAGGTCCCCAACCAAGCGCGCGCAATAAAGTTCTCACTTTGAAACTTTTTTTTTCTGTATACTATAGTGATCCACCCAAGTCAGCAACGGAATGGCGCTTTAAGATTGTCTATCTGTCACCCACAATACCCAGATGTCAATGTCACACTTTGACAATAATAATTTGAGTAAAAACAAATTCCTCGTTTATGGCAACAATGTTTTAGTTATAATTATTGTATTGATGTTGGGTTCGGTCCAGCCATGGTCAATGGTAATATTTTTTATTTCTTAGCTTGTATGTATTGACAATATCCAAGTGTTACGTACTAACCATACGGAAATAAATTATTTTAATTTGATTTGATTTGACATTTGAATCTCGAGAAAACAGCCATTTTCATTCTATCTCACAGCCTAGAGAATTGCATTCGATTCCTGATCGAAACACATAGAAGTAGGAATCGCGTCATTTAGTACTCTATGTCGAAACACAATAATAAATTAATTTAAAAGAAATTATTCTTTAATTTATTTGTGATATTTCTCGAGTTTAGTGTTTTGCCACTTGTCATGATTGGCCTATAGTAAAGTTGGCTAAATGTGAATCCACTTCTTTATAAGCGTGGTTTCTGACCACTGATACTTTATTTTTACTTTATACTTTAGAAGTATCCTCATGACCATATCCCTTTCCGAAGTAGTCAGAAACTAACCTATTTTAATATTTTTTTAATGAAGTGGGGTTCACATTTAGCCAACTTTATTATAGGACCATTATGACAAGTGGCAAGCTCTCGTCGATGTACTAAACTTGATAAATTTCACAAATAATTTATTGTGTCCCGAGTACCTCTGAGTCTAAATCCACGAACCTAACCAATAGAGTTAAAAAAAAAAAAACAATTGACTCACCTTTCTTCCAGTCTTCTCAACAATGCAAGTCCCCAATATGGACCCTAGCAGTTGCACCACGCCGACCATCATGACCTGTTTGTTGGGACTGAGCTGCAGACTTATGGAATCCGAAGCCTTCTCGAAGATGTACCCGGCGTATATCAACACTATCAAGTAGCCATCCATTTGTTGTGTTAATTTTATCACTAATGTAATCACAAACGCTTTGAAGGTCGTCTTGTCTGATACTGGAATTGGAGAATTGGTTGGGTTAATTACAAAGGACAATGCTAGTGTCAATTACTGCACCGCCACCGTGGTCTAGTGGTAACAAACGTTGCCGTGAACTCGGGAGGTTGTGGGTTCGATTCCCACTGGGGGCAAGTTATACATTGTATAATTTGTCTCGGTCTGGGTGTTTATATGTATAATATGTATATATTTACAAAAAAAAAGTATAATATGTAGTTTATCAACCATCTAGTTTCCGTAACACAAGCCTCGTAGCTTACCACGGAAATTAGATGGCGCTGTGTCACCTGTCTGGAAATATTTATTTATTTATTTAATTAGCGTTGCCCGATCTTGGGGGTTGGTCTTGTTTTTTTGCACTGGCTGGAGTCAGACGCTTCCATTCTTGGAGCTCGCGTTCTGCTTACCATCAGTTGGACGCAATGTCACATTTCGTGAGCAGTGTCAAAAAAAAAAAAACTTTATTGCACTAAAACTAAAATAACTTAAAAGTAATGTGCACAGACGAGCTTTATGCTGTGAGGCATTATCCACCAGCTAACCTTTGTGAGTCTTAAAACATGTGACAAGCAGAGTGCCAAGTATATATTAAATAAACAATACATACTAATACTACATACAATATATGTTATATGTGCGTCGACACCCTCGCCGCGTCGCATCTCAGGGGGACAGCGCATAAAGCGGGAGCCGCGGCGGAAAAAGTCCAGCAAGCGGCGCAAGTATGTAAGTATATTAAAAGATTACATATTTGTGCCGTTTGCTATAGAAATTCAAGTCCAAGCGCAAAAAAGTTTATAAAAGACATAACAGCGCGCCTTGTCGTCTTCTCCGGTGACAAGACCGGCTCTTTCTTTGCCCAAAAAATCAGTATTGCAATTCAGCGGGGAAATGCAGCCAGCGTTCTTGCCACCATTCCACGCGGACGTGACTTATATCCCTATCCTTAGTATTAATATTAATTTTATTTAAATAGATAAATTTAATGTTTATTATACATGTTATACATATAAATCTATAATACAATACATTTACGTCGGATATTTAGCTTGAGTTATTATTGTTATGTTTTTTTAGCATTGAGATATTTTGTAGTGCTTTTATTGTGTGAAAATGTGTTTTCTTATAAGAAAATGTGTATTCATTGACTTTGTTTAAGAAGTATTTGCATGCCGGATAGCCGGTTTTTTTTTAAATCACAATTTTAATTTATTGTATATGTATAAACATACATACAGATATACACACAGATACACCTTCTTCCACGTTATAATTTTAAGTTTCAATATTTTAAAATGATGTCTGTCATTGTTGTTTAATTGTTTGTACTTACAAATAATTCTCCAAGGAGTTTCAGGCTTGAGTTGCGTTTCCTTCTCAGCTTTAGTCATTTTATCAATATCTTCCTCTACTGTTCTGTCAACTAAATTAACCCCTCGTAGCCAGGCCAATACTGCTTTGGCTTCCTGAAATACATTTAATTAATTCATTCATTACATCCCCTAAAACACAAACCTTGTTGGAGAAGATGGGCATTCCAGAAATTTCTAAAGTATTTGACCTAACACTAGCCTCTCTGGCTAGACGGGTTGGCGAGGGCTTGATGTCATTTTTTAATCGCAATTTACCTGAAAGATAGTTTCCAATTTTTGTGTGACACACACAGTTGTTCTCTTCGATCGTCCTCCAATAACCAACTTAAAATTCCGCCACATTCTTCCAGCAGATGTTCAGATTCTTATACAGTATCAGCAGCTCGCCAGTGGAACCGACTACCTCTTTACATTCGTAAATCACCATATATCATTAGTTTTAAAAATTTGCTTACCAAACACTTTCACAAAAAGCAAGACGAATCTACATAACTTTACAGAGTCCGTATATTATTGTATGTATTATTTGTACATTTATATATCCATATATATATATATATATGGATATATTATTTATTTATTATATAGTAGGTATAATTATGTGTTATTCATGTATATATCGGTAGATAAGTACCGTAGCTTTATTATTATATATATATATATATATATATATATATATATATTTATTTTAGTTATAAGTTGTTTTCTCAATAAAACTCTTTGTCAAACATTAGTGGTCATACACCCACAATCCCTGCTCACAACTCCCAAAGGTTAGCTGTTAGCTAATGTTTTTAGACATTAAGCTCGCCTATGTACTGTAAAATGTTTTATTTTCTGTGCAATAAAGAATTTATCTATCTATCTATCTATCAATTTATTAACGATTCCACAAGTTATATATAAGATATTAGTAGAACCGGAACCGACGGCTTAACATGCTCTTCGAGGCACAAGAACAGTGGTATCGTAAATCTATGACAAATGTTGGTCATTTCTATGTACTTAGTACTGTACAACAAGATCAGCAAAACGTTTGATTTTCGTTAACTAAAAAAAAAGTCAAGATGCGAGCGAATGACTGGTTACAGCAGTTAACTTACTAGGAAACTAAAAATCTTTTCGTTGTCCAAAAATTTTATTTAAGTGGCATATTCTACATAGGTACTTAGGTGTTTTTTTTTTTTTTTTTTTAATATATAATTTTGCTTTACTAACCTTACTTATTTATAAGTAATTTTGCTACTGTTTTTATTTTTTGACCATTAACTGATTTTATTTTTCTCTTTTTTACTAATCGCTGCTTTAATACAAAAGAGCCATAAATAAAAATATAAAAAATAAAGGAGTTACTCCAAAAATTGCCCTGTACATCAATAATTATATGAAAAAAAAATAGTACATAAAATTCACATTTTAAGATGTAGATTGTAGATACTGCATTACTTGCTTATTCTGACATATCCACGTCTCGCTTTCATACATCAGTGTTGGTAACATTGGTAGCATTGTGTATGGCGAGCCGAGCTTTGTCACTGACATTTCGAATGCCGATCAATTACCCCAAGGGACCGTTCACACTATTTTTCGCGTTTCAACTCTCTTTCTCGCGGCCAGTTATATCGGCACTGGCTCAACTTCAGTGCGCAAGCGCCGGCCTTTGGACTAGTGAGCGGGATGGGTAATATACCAAGGAAGCGGCGAGAAAGAGACAGGACAAGGGTATAAGGGTAACAAATTAGGACGTCTATTTATACACCGACGAATTACAATGACGCCTAACCATCCAAAATTGGTCGAATTACCGCGATCGGCGCGAACAATGCGTGAGTGAATATAAGTGTGGTGTGAAAGTGCATGTGTGGGGCATGCTTAAAAGTTAAAGTGAACAAATGATGCAGCTGACCGGCTAATCAGTTGCGGCGCCCGTGCACAGACAGACAGTCTTAAATGATTATTTGTGTAAAAGCAATAATGTTAGCTTAGTTTAAATCAAATTGTCTAAATATGAGTTAACGTGTTTTGTATCGGTTCTAACGATAATTATGCTACGGTCCAAAAGCGAATACATGTGCTTACACCATACACACGTTCTTAAATCTGCCCGGCCGGGTAGATGGTTCAACTCAACATCAAAAAAATTTGATTAATATGCAAAAATGTTGTATGATGCAAACTAACTTTACTCCTCTATAGACTAACCTATTTTGTATTTTTTTATTTACCAGTGTACTTCTCAAATAAACGTATTTATTATTATTATTATTATTAATAGACACCAAATTCATTTCAATTCTATCTTACGAAATAATCTTACCTCAACCTTACCCTGTTTGACAAGGAACTCTGGCGTTTCTGGCATCCCCAGAAACAGCAGGAAAACAATCGTAGGCACCATCAAACTCAGCAGCGAAAGCATCCTTACATCCATGAGGTCAGCACACACGTAGCTGATCAAATAGCCAATGTTTCTGTTCAATATTAACATGGATCCTAGAGCTCCTCGAAGATCTATGTCGCAGATTTCCTTGATATAGATAGGAAGAACGATGTAGCAAGATGAGCAAGGAATTCCAGCTATTGCTCTGGCGAGTATCAACGCCCAGGGCTTCAGGCTGAAGATTTTTATCAGCCAGTATACCTTAAACAAATGCCAGTTGATTTTAAAAAATCTGTTCACTGATGAGTGTCAGATACATAAAACATTAGATTAGATAGAAAAGGTGCAGATGAAATTTTTAAGATGTTTGTGGCAGTATAGTTGCGACGTCGGGTTTCCAAATATTTAACCTACGTGTTTCGAGTTACTGTCACTCAGACGAGACTATGCGCTTCTTAAATGTGTTTGGCGGATAATTAGAGGTCAAACGACAAACTTGAAGGTGCTACAGCAAATAGGATTTCGAGTTCCGAGGAGGTTTCAGTATGTGCGTACTATGCAGCCGCTAGTTAAGGAGCCGATGACGCGCAAAGTAGCACACGAGACTTCGCTGTTGCTAAAATCGCTCAGCATTATAAATGGGTTGTCTCTGAAATTTCCCTTGATTGACTTATTTGCTTGCAGGGAGACTGAGTTTAAAAAGGTGGCAATTTTTTTTTAGGATATAGCAAAAATTAATATTTAGGTATTTTTGTATGTTTATTGTATTAAATAAAAAATATTCAAAGAACCAGGGCATATGGTACGTCAAATGTATGTCGGAGAGGCAATCATCCGGTTGGATGGCGAGTGGTAATCTGGGCCTTGGAGTGGTACAGAGCCCCCTTACATCGGCCGAATTAACCCCAAGTGGACTACTATTTTATATCCCAATTATACAAAAAAAATGTAAAGAGATTGGTTAATAAATAGATGTTTTTGAGGGTTTGGCTTTTGTATTCCTCTCGCTGGCACAATCAAATATTTTAAAATATATTTGCCCAATCCTATTAATAGTTTTATTTCTATTCTATTTTATTTTAACGCTAAATGCTGTCATAACATGTTTAGGTATTCACCCACCAATTCACATATCAGCAGACGTATTTTATTACTTAAGGGCAAACGTTAGATTGTCAAAATAGTTCAAATTCAAATTCAAAATCGTTTATTGCACAGAATACAGGTAGATATAAATACTTAAATTGTCCGCTGCGAATTTATAATAAAGTTAACAACATTTATATTAATTAAAGTAAGATTATATATTTACATTTAACATAGTTTTATAACTCACATTAGGTAATAAATCAAAAATATGGCAAATACTAAAGGATATATATTTTTTTTAATGAACGCATCGTAACGTTATTTTGCTGTCGTCTGTAGTGGAAATTTTTGCGTGGACATGTCAAGTGCAAGTTTTTGTTTTGTAAATTAATTTGCTGTGGATATTATTGGTCAAAAGTGGTGTTGTTTTGTTTAATAATCTGCTGCAATGTGAATAATTATGGAAAACGATAAATTGGACTTTAAATATAGGGCACAAGTTGCAGTTTATTTTTTGCGGTTTTCCCGCGCTGTGGACTCCCGACGTGTTTGGGCTATAATGCCGCGAGTGACTCCAAAATTCTGCAGCATCTGGAATTTGATGATCCCCAACTCGGTTATGAACTCTGTTATGAACATATATTATGCAAATAAATTACGTGTTTAGGACTGATGTATTCTGTACACTGTCCTTTAAAGACAATTAAAAAAAAAAAACCTTTATACGAGAATAACAATTTTAATAACGTTTTACACTGACAGTTCTGTTATTTAAGGGATTTAACGTTTGTAAGTAACAGAATAACAGGAATCAAATTTAATTTCCCGGTTCCATTTTACTGAACTGAGAACCAAATTCCCGGTACTTTCGAATTGGGATTTCCCGGTTCTGAACCCTAGTGCAGTGAGATAATACGGTAGTCGGTTTGGAACCCGGATATAAATAATATGAATTAAAGTGCCTCCGTGGTCTAGCGGTTAAGTCCGTGGATTTAGACTCGGAGGTAAGGGTTCGATTCCTGATCGGGATACAAAAGTATTTATTAATGTAAATAAATACATTAATTTAATATTTATTTGTGATATTTCTCGAGTTTGGTACGCTGGAGACATCGACGAGCTTACCACTTGTCATTATTGACCTTTAGTAAAGTTGGCTAAACGTGAATCCGCTTATTTTAAAAAGCGTGGTTTCTGACCACCTCGAAAGGGAAACGGTCGTGATGATACTTTCTATGAATTAAAGTGTTGATGATAAACTTACCACCAGGGACAGCAATGTTAGTAGCGTCATAGCTTTTCTTCCGAACCTATCCGTCAGATATCCCATGGGTGCTCCAAAGATGATGGCCGTGATATAAGTGACTGACGTAACCCAGGATATGTCTTCGCTGGTGTAGGGCACTGACGAGGGACTGTCTTTTGATTGCAGCAGGGATAGCATGGGGGATAGCCAGCCCTGTACCATGCCGAAGTTTAGAAGAGGTATTGTAACTAGAGAAAAAAAACCTTTTTATTATTCTGCTTCCGTAGTCTAGCTTTGAATTTAGACGCAAAAGAAAGGAAACGAAAAGAAACGAAACGAAATAAAACGAAACGAAACGAAACGAAACGAAACGAAATGAAATGAAATGAATAGAAACGAAACGAAACAAAACGAAAGGAAACGAAACGAAATTAAATAAAATGAAATGAAATGAAATGAAATTAATGTCACGAGTATTGACAATATCCAAGTGTTGTGTACTAACTATAGGAAAATAAATTATTTGATTAAGACGTTCTTTGTTTGGGCCCGGCGCACAATATGTTAAACTTGAAGCCGGTCCTTTTGCATATGTCAAAACAATAATAAATATTTGCTTACAATTAACCTATATTTATAAACCTGTATTTTATTTTATAATTGGATTTGTTTATGTCATTAAACACTTGGTTTTAAATACTTATAGATACATCATTATTTCAATTAATATTTTCTCATGGATACATTTATAGGATCCCAGATGAACTAGCCGTTCATCCCGCCAGACATCTTAGTGTTTTGTCGGAACTTGAAAAAAGTTATTCTTATTGAATTTACTGTTCCGTAAATATTCCAAAACATGAAATCGAATAAATATTATGATCTCACAGAATAAATGATCAGGAACACCCAGAACATCAAGACTTAGCTTTACGCAGTGTAAGTTGGCGCAAAAGGAGTTCCAGCAAAATCTTTGCATCACTTACTGAAATAATTGGGCCTAAGGTCTGCTTCATTTATAGAAAGAGCTTCCAAGACGGCAACGGAATCATACGGTATTGGTTGGCTAGGGAGAGGAGTAGAATTGTGGATAGTGAGCGTATTATCGCGCAATAAATTAAAAATGTAGGCCTCATTTTTAAACCAGCCTATTGTCGGTCGCAAGCCCGAGACACCATTCTTCTCATCTCTTACTTACACACGATGGACCTGGCACGGTGAATCCTTGGAATGCTTAGAAATTTGTCTTCTCTCTTGGACATGATAATCATCATCAGCCTGTGTCTCTAGACTGCTGGATATAAGCCTCCACTAAGGCTGGCCATTTTACACGATCTTCTTCCACCCTTATCCATCCCCCGCCTTCCTCAGCTTATCTGTTCATCTGACGAGGGGCCGTCTCACTCTGCGTCTTCCAGTACGTGGTTTTTATTCTGGAATCCGTTTACATAATCGTTCATCGGTTCTGCGACAGACGTGTCCAGCTTGCTAATTTTGAAAGCTATATCGGTAACTTTGGTTCTTTGGCGGATGTCAACGCTTCGGACTTTATCCGTCAAAAAAAAACAAACATAGCTCGCTGAGCGACCTTGAACTTGTGGATCATACCCACTGCCAGTTTTCACGTTTCTGCTTTACTGGAAGAACGCACTGGTTAAAAAACTTTTGTCTTCAAAGCGCCAGGATTAGGCCCCTGGAATTGAACTTGGTACCCCTCCGCCTCTAAATACACGGACATAACCGCTAGACTACGGAAGCAGTATTGTACAAAAATAAAGATTAATAAATAACGTTTGATTACGTTATTTAGGACATTACAAATGTCGCTTTAAATTTCCAGTGTACAAGGAAATAAAACCGGGGTGTTAATTAAATTATATCGATTTAGTGTTATGTAGTACGAGTAACTATGATATAAATCATTTAAGTGTCGACAAATTTCAATAAATAAATACAAAACAGTGATTAAGATAAAAACAATAATTTATAAGTAAATTTTGTTTATTTTATAAATCACTAGCTGTTTCACCCGGCTTTACCTAGATAATATACCTATTGGTGGCAAAAAAACTTTTTCACTTCACAACCATTTAAAAGTACGAAATCTTTGTTTACTCCGTACCGCACTTGATGACTTGGTCTTGTGATATGTTAAAATAATTTAAAGAGGGTCAATACAAATTGAACTATTGTTACATGTGATGAAACCTGGGGGAAGTCCAATTATTGAGTCCCGAACAGGAATCGAAACCAGTACCTCTGCGTCTAAATCCACGGACTTAACGTTTAGACCATGGAGGCAGTACAATTTCATCAAAATCTGTTTAGTAGTGTCTGCGTAAAAGAGCAACAAAATCCATTCCTCCATCATTTTTTTATTATTATTTTTAATTACTACTTTTTACCATTTAAAAAAAAACATGTTATTTCAATGTTGTGTACATATTTTTTAGGCTAGCAAACCTGACATGATTCTATTGTCTATTACTTCATCTTATTTTGTTTGTTAACTGTTTTATGTACCCTTTTCTCAAATAAATCTTTTCATTCATCTTTACAAACTTTTACTTTTGGGTATATAAAGTATAGGATTTTCCTTATACACGTACAGAATTAACAAGTTTTGCAATTTTAATAAAATCGTACTTAAATACCTATTATTTGAGTTTTATTAATACTTAGGAGATAAGTAAAAGAAGAAGACAAATTTCTAAGCATTACATGGATTCACCGTGCGGGTGCCGGGTCCATCATGTGTGGGTAAGAGATAAGAAGAATGGTGTCTCGAGCTTGCGACCGACAATAGGCTGGTTTAAGAAAAGAAGGCCTCCCTTTTTTATTTTATTGCGCGATAATACACTCAACATCCACCATTTTTATTTTTTTATTTTCTTCTTAAGAGTGTTTAAGATACTGTATCTCTCTCGCTCGCACAATCTAATATTTTCAGAGAAATATCAACATCAACTTTCCAAAAAAATATGGACATTCTGGATATATTTTTACTTTCATAAACCACGCTTATAAATAAGCGAATTGAAATTGTAAACAAAACCTATATATTCACAGTTTTCAAATAATTAAAATACATTTAAAAATCGCCGAAGTTTTGTTTCTTTTGTTGTGCTTTTAAAAATTAAAACCTGGAGAGTACAATGAACTGAAATATTTAAGCCAAAATATGGTGCGGTGGTGGCTCGGTTGTAAGAACGCGTTCCTTAAATCCTACAAAGGTCGGTTCAAACTCCCCGGCAATGTACCAATGAGAAATACACTTTTCTTACGTACATTTGTCACAGATTTACAAAACCACCGTTCCCGTGCCTCGCAGAGCTCGTTAAGCCGTCGGTCCCGGTAATACTAACTTGTGGAATTGTCATTAAAAATTGACATCAAGCGTGGCGAGTGTAGGCCAAATTCTCCAGATATATGTTCTGGAAGGCCCATCTCCAGCAGTGAAGGTCTGGGACGCTCTAGCCAACTTTACTATAGGCCAATCATGACAAGTGACAAGCTCGTCGATGTCTCCAGCGTACCAAACTCGAGAAATATCACAAATAAATTAAATATTAATTAAATGTATTTTTTAACATAAATACATGGTTTTGTGTCCCGACTAGGAATCGAAGCCGGTCCCTCCTAGCGGTAAGTCCATGGATTTGTACTCGGAGGTACTGGGTTCGATTCTTGATCGGGGCAAAATAATATTTATTTATTTAATTGTGATATTTCTCGTGTTTGGTACACTGGAGACATCGACAAGCTTGTCATGATTGGCCTATAGTAAAATTGGCTAAATGTGAATCCCTTATTTATAAGCGTGGTTTCTGACCACACCGAAAGGGAAACAGTCTCAGCCTTAGCTATTATTCCCTATAAAGCCGTTCCCCAGTAGAAGATGTACTAATCATTACAGCCCCTAGAACACAGCGTCCCAGACCTTCACTGCTGGAGATGAGCCTTCCAGAACATATATCTCGAGAATTTGGCCTACACTCGCCACGCTTGGCGAGGATATGATGTCAATTTTGAATGACAATTTATTAACGATTCCACAAGTTAGTATTAGTGGAACCGGTCTCCGAGGCACGGCAACGGTGGTTTTGTAAATCTATTACAAATGTACGTAAGAAAAGTGTATTTCTCATTGGTACATTCCGGGTGATTTTGAACCGACCTTTGTAGGATTTAAGGAACGCGTTCTTACAACCGAGCCACCACCGCACCATATTTTGGCTTAAATATTTCAGTTGATTGTACTCTCCAGGTTTTAATTTTTAAAGCACAACAAAAGAAACAAAACTTCGGCGGTTTTTAAATGTATTTTAATTATTTCAAAACTGTGAATAAATAGGTTTTGTTTACAATTTCAAGCTGTTTAACATATATAGTAAAGAACATATTGTTTTAAAAAAAAACATATTTAAATATTAACACAATTATGTATAATATTGCAAAAATAGGGAGACCTTTAAATATCCTTCCTTTAGTATGGGGATTTGGGCTAAATTGTATTCTCATGCTTTTTTGATTTCAGATAAAATAATGTTATTACAATTTAAGCATAAAAAAGTAAAGTATCATCACGACTTTCAGGGTGGTCAGAAAACACGCTTATAAATAAGCGGATTCACATTTAGCCAACTTTACTATAGGCCAATCATGTCACTTACTATATATAGGCAAGTGTGGTCGATGTCTCCAGCATAACAAACTCGAGAAATATCACAAATAAATTAAATATTAAATTAATGTATTTATTTACATTCATAAATAATTTTGTGTCCCGACCAGGAATCGAACCCACGGACTTACCGCTAGGAGGTACCGGGTTCGATTCCTAGTCGAGACACAAAAATAGTTATTTATGTAAATAAATACAATTAATTAATATTACGGACGGACAGACCTATACATAGGCTTGGTTCAGCTGCAAATGTCTGTTTTCCTGTAGGTACCGTAATGCATGATAATATACATATGTTATTGTTTTCATATCTTTTAAACTTTACTGAATATACATATATATTAATGTTCTTTATTGTACCATGTTTTTATAACGGATTAAAAAGAATCAAATAATTTCATTAACCGTTATGAAGGATAAAACAACTTACAGATTTGAAACTTTTTATAAATTTAGGTATGCAACATGTTTAAAATGTCATCATGATAGCTCTAGTACTAAAGGACTTGATTGATACGAAAACTAGATATATTTATTTTCCAAATAACTTAATTGCATAGTTATATACAGTAAAAACAACATTAGTCTTATCAATAAAAATAGAAAACTATTTTTTTTTTATCACTGCACAAGTGGTACAAAATAAAAGCCAAAATCGTCAAGTATCAACAGTAAGTCTTGTTTCAATCAGTGTTATTTTAAGCTATTGCATAGCTTTTATCGCGGGCTTTGAGCGCGGCGACCGAATCAAGAAATTCCGTAACGAAAATAAACCTAATACCCCCCACTCCGACCGGCACAGCGGTGCGACGTTGAAAGCCGTGCATCGTCTAACGTCGTTTCAGTTCGGCAGACTTCGGCACGGTGTTTGTGTGCGTGCGACTAGACGTATGCGTGTAGACTAGCTGCTAACTGCTCATAACTGATTCTATCTCTTTTAGACACAATGCTAGGTGAGACAGCGTGCTTTTTTGGCTGAGTAAAAAATATACTGCTTAAATAAAATAAATCAATAATTATAATTGCATAAGTTGATAACAAATGCTATGCAATAGCTTTACTGCGGCAGTCCCCGAGTGCCACATGTATTTTTTTTATATAAATATCACCCATGGCAAGCTTACAATATTAGTTCTCCTTGAAAGTAAAAATTGGGAGGGTCCTTCGCGCCATTTTGCGTGGATATGTCAAGTGCAAGTTTTTGTTTTGTAAATGAATTTACTGTGGATATTGTTGGTCAAAAGTGGTGATGTTTTGTTTAATAATGTGCTACAATGTGATTATTATTGGAAAACTATAAATTGGACTTTGAATATGGGGCACACACAAGTTGCAGTTTATTTTTTGCGGTTTTCCCGCGCTGTGAACTCCCATATTTTACCCGACTTGTTTGTCCTATAATGCCGCGAATGACTAAGAAAAGTATCAAATTCTGCAGCATCTGGAATTTGATGATGAACTCATTAACTCATAAAAAATAAATATATATTATATACGTCAGACTTTGCTGTATGGGCTAGACCCTTTGCCTTCCCTATAACCTCATTCATCATCTATCGGAAGAAGAGAACACAAAAAAAAATGGAATTTGATCTCATTGCAAATGGCACACACTTTTAGCCAGAACAACAAATAGGTGGTAGGCAGACTGATGGTGGTAATTTATCCAGTCTGCCGGGGCGGGGAAATATCCACCGTTCGTGCCGATAAACCTAGTAAAGTTTTCCACACTTTCGTCACTCAAGCCGGCATAGTGTTAGGGACTGATGTCTGATTCCAGTTGCAAACATTCATGGACATTGCACGCTACATACAATCAGGTCAGTTTAAAAAAAAAAACTAATTCTACAAAAACAAGGGCCACGCAAAGATCTACCCGCATTGGCATGTGTCAATATGTGAATTGTTATAACAATGTGATGACCAGGTTTTAGATATAGGTCAAAAATAATCCCACGTGTATACTTGTACCGTAGATCCGGTAGTTAATATAAAATAATATTAAAATCATTTATTTAAATAATTTAATTATTGAGGCACCGACAACTGTCACAACAAATGGCAAACGTAAGTTCAAGGTCGTAGTCTAGTTTTTGCATAGTTTATGTAATAAAATAATTTCCATACATTTTTTGTTTCTCTTTTTTAGTCATATTTATTGTTTTTATAATTATCTCACATTGTAGCACATTATTTAACAAAATAACTACACTTTTGACTAACAATATCCACAGTAGGCGTGGTGGTGGCTCGGTTGTAAGAACGCGTTCCTTAAATCCTACAAGGTCGGTTCAAACCCCCCCGGCATGTACCAATGAGAATTACACTTTCTTACGTACTGAGCACGTTAAGCCGTCGGTCCCGGTTCCACCAATACCAACTTGTGGAATCGTTAATAAATTGTCATAAAAAAATGACATCATATCCTCGCCAAGCCGTCTGGCTAGCGTGGCGAGTGTAGGCCACATTCTCCAGATATGTGATCTGGAAGGCCCATCTCCAGCAGTGGAAGTCTAGGACGCTGTGTTCTAGGGGCTGTAATGATGATGATCCACAGTAAATTAATTTACAAAACAATTAACTTTGACTTGACACGTACGTGCAAAAAGCGGGAAACACTATTTTTATCCGAATGCATGACGCAAAGATGGGTTATGTGTTGTGTTTATCAGCAATATATATATATATATATATATTATGTATGTATGTTTGTTCCTTTCTGCATACTGGAGACCAAACGCGTTGGCCGATTTTGATTCGTCTTAATCATGCGAGTGCCACTAAAGTGTTATAACAGTTAACCCTTCCATGCGTCGTGCAGTTGGGTAAAAAAACAATTTGAACAAAAAACCGTCTGCCTCGCTGTTGGTCCGTGGTATCTTTTCGTGGGCACTCGTTCGCTGAATATTTTACGAAGAAATAAATACGAATAAATTATTTATTCAGACGCGTTGTCGTTTTTAACAGGTATACGATTAGCTGGCGCGGAATTCATATTAAAAAAACCGGTGTATATTTTTGGTAGTGTTGTCCAAAGGAAGACGAAGATGTGTCTTGGTCTTGCATTAGACTAAATGTGTTTTGTTTTTTAAATTATAGCACGACATGTGACATTGCCCACCTGATGTTAAGTGGCACGCGAGGTCCATGAATGTTAGTGACTGGAATCAGTCCCTAATACTATGCCGGCTTGACTGGGCATGACGGCAATTCGAGCCTGATCCCGAATCGCGTGGATGCACTTCACTTTATCAGCACAAACGGTGAATACTTCCCCGCCCAAAGTGGGCAAATTACCACTATCAGTCCGCCTACCACCTATTTGTTGTTCTTGTTGAAAGTATGTGCCATTTGCAATGATGTCAAATGCCAATTTTTACTCTCAAGGAGAACTAATATTGTAAGCTTGCCATGGTGATATTTATAAAAAAAAAACACCGCTTGAAACAAGACAAGACAACAACAAGCTTTATGTCCAACTCTTTTGCAGTTGTTGATAGTTTTATTTAGGTAAAGTGTATATGTATTATTGCATTACGATAAATGAGCAAGTTGTTTGAATTCCAATTCACCGTATTTGGCAAAGGATTTGCCCAGCGGGTCCTTAACAACCCTTTCCGAAATCCTTACTTGCCAATTATTTTTTTTAAATATATAATATATTCTTATATGTATAATATATTATTACAAAAGTATATAAATATAAAATTAATAACTAAACTAATTAGTTTCATTTCAAACAAGTTTCTATAAAGAAAAAAAAAAGAAAGCTTTCTATAAATAAATTGTTCCAAGTCTCATTGTCGTCTCTGGTGACAATAAGGCTGGCAGTTTTTACTCTCAAAAATTAAGTATCTTAATTCAGAGAGGTAATGCTGCTAGTGCATTGGGCACTATGCCACTATAGGACAGCACTTTGGAGGGGCTATTTATTTTTAAAGATTTAAAAAAAAAAGATTCAAGTTTTTTTTTAGGTTAAATTTAGTTTTGTTGTAAAATTGTTGTTTGAAATGAAACTAATTAGTTTAGTTATCAATTTTATTTTTATATACTTTTGTAATTAAATATTTTGAATATGATTTTATTTGAAGTTAATTAATATAATTTTTAAGCTACCTAAATAATAAAATTAAAAATAAACTAAACTATAAATAAAGTTCTCTAGAGACGTTCCATCCGAGATTGTCCCAAGGAGACTGGCATTATTTCCCCTCTGTATAGATCTAGCTATATACGTTGGCAGAAAGAATTGCCAGCCCTCCTGTCTCCAGACTTTTCGTCAGCCGCATTGACAACTCCTTGATCAGGCGCCTTGCTAAAGGTCCGCAACGGCGCAAATTCGTAACCGGTACCAAGATTGGCGATTTGCTCAACTTGAGGTTCGCTGATGTAAGTTAGAGCTAAGAGACCTGCCAAATTTTCGCAGCCCAACAGTCATTCCATCGGGTCTCTTGCCATCGCCGCACAATCCCAGAGGGTTCTAAGATTGCGGGTACAAGAGCCCTCCGGATAGTGTCGTTGAGAGCCGCGTGACGAGGAATGCGGCCAGCACTTCTAGCACAAGAAAGCCCGTGGTGTCCAAGTATGTGTTATATTAATAATCATAACAATGCCTAACAATTACTCATAAATAGCAATCCAAATATTGTTAATGACAATTAATTAATTAATTAAAGATCACTTACTGATAATTGCAAACATATATTGGTTAAATCTAGAACCATCCTTCCACATAAACTTCGATAATATTAAATTCATTTTCACTAATTTTAATTTATTTGTCACTATTTGCAATTTCGCGTTTAGCCGCTTGGCCCGCGTCCGCGCAACTGGTTCGATTCACAAATAACTTACTATACAACCCATGATTTTGTTTTGTTCACATCTCTTTTAATTTATGATCGCCTAGTACATATTTTACAGCCTTATTCAAATTTGAATACCTATTTAAGCATATTTAGGTGTACCAAAAACTTATAATACATTTTTTATATCTAAACTGATTTTGATGAAATTTGGCAGAATTGTTGACAAAGGCTATATGACGCCACCATCTGACCACCACTTGTGACCATCTGTCTGCCTGTTTAATTTGCCTTCATACCTAAACTATAGGACCGATTTTAACAAAGTTTTGCAGCGATGTTCCCTAGAACCCAGGGTTGGAAAATATTGGACATGACGCTAACATTAACCAACGCAACGCCCCGATTTGTTACAGTTTTTATTTATTAAACGTGTGTAATTTTTTAAAATATAAACGATTTTGTTTTCGTGTTTTCTGTCTATTGATATTTTGTATGCTAATGCTAATGTCACTGCTGGAGTACCTGCGATCTTAGAACCTTTTGGAATTTCGTGAAGCAAGAGACCCGACGGCATAACCGTTGGGCTAAGAAAATTGGCAGCTCACTGGTGTGGGATGCGACATGGTAAGTGGGGCGGTTTTTTGGTACCTACAGGACGAATTAGCTGTTTGGGGTCGAGATGATGGACCCATGGGGACCCTCAGCCAAGCGGCTGGGCAAGGAGTTGTCCAATAGGCTGACGGAAAAGTCTGGAGATAGGAGGGCTGGCAATTAGTTCTGCCACAGAGAAAAGTCTTCTGATAGGTCGTCTTTAGAGGAAATTTTTAGTTATAGTTTTTTTTTGTTTGATTCAGCCTCAGAGGTACTGGGTTCGATTCCTGGTCGGGACACAATAATATTTTATTTATTTAAATAAATGAATTTAAATAATATTTAATTTATTTGTGATATTCTCGAGTTTGGTACGCTGGAGACATCGACGAGTTTACCACTTGTCATGATTGGCCTATAGTAAAGTTGGCTAAATGTGAATCCGCTTCTTTATAAGCGTGGTTTCTGACCACCCCGCAAGGGATACGGTCGTGATGATACATTACTTTATTAAGTTTAAATAAATAAATTGTATTTAATATTATTATTGATATCTATGTCCCAAAAGTTAGCTAGTATAAAATCCCGAAAGAATTAATTCCCCTTGTAAATAACTTAAGGTTTTTAAGTGCAATAAAGAATTTATAAAATATGAAAGGTGGTCTTAGTCCAGCTCATACATAGCGTTTCACCTTTCAAATATATTTTAAAATAAGAAGAACATTTTTGTTAATTCTTCATTCTTCATTACAGCCCCTAGAACACAGCGTCCTAACCTCCACTGCTGGAGATGGGCCTGAATGGGCGAGGATATGATGTCAATTGTTTTTATGAAAAATTATGAACGATTCCACAAGTTGGCATTAGTGAAACCGGGACCTCATTGGTACATGCCGGGTGGGTTTGAACCGAACTTTGTAGGATTTAAGGTATGCGTTCTTACAACCGAGCCACCACCGCGTATTGTTTTTTGAAGGTATTTTTTTGTCAAATGCAAAGTTTTTCTGAAATTGCAAAAAAAGCAAGAACCAACACCAAGCCCACCAATATTAAATATTGGTCTTGCTCAGACATTTCTTTTCTAATTTTGCTAAAAATGTTTCTAGGGTTCGGAGGGAAAATAATTGAACTCTGACTACTAATTAATAAATAATTGAATACTAAGTATTACTCTGGTGTTTGTCTGTAATGTAATCTCCAAAACTTCCTACTGGACAAACGATTTTTATTAGATTTTACAATGTTTTTGGTATTAACAAATGAAACATCATGTAAAGCCTGATACAAGTATATATTGTTTTTGTTTCACCTCTGTATGCCTGGCACCAAGATTTATTCAATTCAAATTCAAATATTTTTATTTCAGATAAAAATCCATATTCTTATATTTAACATAATTAATATTACTTTACACTATATTTATTATTATACAATTAATTATAAACTATCTATAAATAAACTTAACCTAACTTCCCACCAGTACTGCAGTCCAGTGTTGCGCAATAGGCCCCCCCACACCGCCCGCAACCACCCTCAGGATGCTATTGGGACTCCCGCATACCCGCGCCATCAGGGATGATGCTTTCTTAAGCATGATGGCGGGGAAGCCATCCGTGCGCATCTCAGCAAACATCCCGGATGCACTACAGAATCTCGGGAGTCCCAACAGCATCCTAAAAGCGTTATTGTATTGCACGCGCAGTGTTGTAGGCCTTCTGCGTGTAGCAAACCCATAGGCCGCTCGTGTAAAATGCCTTAAAAAGCGTGATCTTTACTGGCACCGTACAGCGAGCAAACCTACGGATTATTATTATAACCATTCCAAATTTCAAGAATATCAAACCAATAGTTCTCGAGATAGTAGTTTGCGGACGGACACTAATCACAAAAGGTTTCCTTACCTAAATCAGAAACAAACATGCATTTACAGTCAGAGCAATACTGACCAAGCCTTGGTTTTGGTCTCACTTTGGGCAACTGTCAGATACTTGCTAGCACACTATAACGATTTTTATCCAATTCGTATTGTCCCTCTAACATAGCTTGTTAGTGTCCATAGTTTTTGTTATGTGACAAAAATGTATGTAAACAGGCGTAGTTAAGTTTGTGACGCAAATTCACACTACTTACCTCTCCCAATTTGAAGCAATTAGGGCAATGACGATCGACAGCTCGGTTACTACCTACTTCTAGTATTTTGTACATTTCCTATAAAGCAAAATTAAATAAACTACACACCTACTTGTATATTACAATGAAAACTTAAAAAAACCTTTAAAAAAGCCTTTTTTAAAGAATAATTTATTTATAGAACGCTAGCTGCTAGATCTAGCTGTTCCCCACGGGCCCATCGTTTCTACAGCAAACGTCGAAAACAAGTAACTATTGGAAATCGTTTCATATTTTCGAAGTGGAAAGGGGCTAGGGAATCCCAGCAGGTAAAATCCCATACCAGGGATTGGCCCAGTCCCCAAGGTACTAATGTCATTCCCGTCTGAATACACTTCACTGGGTTAGTCGGCACGAACGGTGGATACTACGGGGTTAGTTTACCCCGGCAGACCACCTATTACGTATTTGTTCCTCTCGTCGAAAGTGTGTGCCATTTGCAATGATGTCAAATGTTTTTTTTTTCTTTTAAGAATAACTAATATTGTTATTATTCGGGCGCGGTGATGGCTCGGTTGTAAGAACGCGTTCCTAAATTCTACAAAGGTCGGTTCAAACCCACCCGGCATGTACCATTGTGAAATACACTTTTCTTACGTACATTTGTCATAGATTTACAACACCACCGTTCCCGTGCCTCGGAGAGCACGTTAAGCCGTCGGTCCCGGTTCCACTAATACCAACTTGTGGACTCGTTAATTAATTGTCATTAAAAATTGACATCATATTCTCGCCAAGCCGTCTGGCCGGCGTGGCGAGTGTAGGCCAAATTCTCCATATATATGTTCTGGAAGGCCCATCTCCAGGAGTGGAGGTCTAGGACGCTGAGTTCTAGGGGCTGTAATGAATATTGTAAGCTTGCCATGGTGATATTTATATAAAAATAACACCGCTTGCAACAAGACTTACCACACTAGTAACCTAGATATTTAAATTTATAAGAATTTTTCAAAACAAAAAATACACTTGTTTTTCTTTTGTTTACGAGATACGTAGAAGTATTATATTATTAGATTAGTATTAATTAGTATTAATTATTTATAGTAGAGTCTTTAAAAAAATGGTTCATATTTTTATGTCACACTGGCTTTTCATGTAGCTGTTTTATGCTTGAAACACTAAGTGGCGGGTGTTCTTCGCGCCATTTTGCGCCGACATGTCAAGCGCAAGTTTATGTTTAGAAAATTAATTTACTGTGGATATTGTTAGTCAAAAGTGGTGTTGTTTTGTTTAATAATGTGCTACAATGTGAATAATTATGGAAAATGATAAATTGTACTTTATATATCAAGATGCAGTACATTTTTTCAAGTTTTTCCGCGCTGTTATATCCCTTATTAACCCCGACGTATTTGGGCTGTAATGCCGCGAGTAACTCCAAGGAAAGCATCAAATTCTGCAACATTTGTTTTTTTTTTAAAACTTTGCCGATGGTAACACTGAATGAATTTGTACGTCGTCTGACGGCGGGCATGTTCGCGCGCCCCTGATTTCTTACTAGTGAGAAACCTGCAGGCCTATTCTGTTACTTAAGCGTAAACGTTATATAATGGAATCCGTTAACTAAATATATATATAACGCTATTAAAGTTGATATTTGCACCACGCCCGACGACAAGGTCGAGCGCTTATAGAGTTGAAAATTGAATCATATTTTGTAATTATGACGCAAACTCTGGCGTAAATAACGAAATCCACTAATGACGTTTGCGACTAAGTAAACTAGGGTTACCCCATGCCCTGCCCGTAGTCTCGGAAAGCGAATGCGAGAGAAGGGGAGTGTGAGAAGACCACTTAGCAGTAGTAATGAATCACTTGCGGTGCCTACGTATACACACTTAAACCCTCGTTCCGAATCAAGCTCAGATCGCTTAGAATGAATATGAAACTAACAGTCGTTTCGAATCAAATATCACGATTTGGATGCTCAGAGCGTGATATCAATTCGGAACGGTCTAAATCACATTTTCATTCATAACATAAGTTTTTTTTTTAATGTATGGAAGATTCATTGCGGATTCCACATCTTTGAGTATGAATATATAATCAGAGCGATCTACCTCGATATCGTGTGCAGTCTAAGCGCCAGGAATAATGTCATTTGTCACGTCACATAGCAGTGCCTCTGGGATGCTAGCAGAGGCGCGGGTGAACGGATTCCATGCTATTATGAGGAAGCGCTGTGCCTCAATCCTCGCCCGCGTGAGGGGCAGCCCCAGCAGCATCCTGGCCGTGTGGGCTGATAGGTGGGACTCTCCGTTCTTGGGGCACTGGATACGCCTGCATGTCAGCAGGTGACCTGGGCCCCAAAAAGGAAGAAAAAAAAAAATCTTATATTATAATTTTGTTTTTTTTTTTTACTAACACTGGATATTATAAGATTTCTTTAAAAATTGTTACTAACACATGTGGAATTTATTCTGAAATAAAGTTTTATTATTATTATTATAGCGTTGGCAAAACAGTTTATACACGTCTCGGAACACCTTTAAGCGTGTTTAGGTTACTATTAAAAGCTCTTTCTAAAAAGTATGATATTACGATTAAAATTATACTTTACATTAGGTAGGTACGCTTAACTATAAAAAGAATATGTTATGGTAATTTAGGACCAAATAAATTTGTACAAATAGAAAATTTGTAAAATTCAGTCTGCAACTACAAGCTGAATAAATTCTAACCAAATATTGTAGATTAAGATAATATTGACATTTAATATCTTTAAATATTATCATGTCTGTACACGCTATTTGAAGATGTCACGTGAAATATATTACTAATTTTTTTTTCAATAAAAAGCGTGGTAGTGGCTCGGTTGTAAGAACGCGTACCTTAAATCCTACAAAGGTCGGTTCAAACCCACCCGGCATGTACCAATGAAAATACACTTTTCTTACGTACATTTGTCATAGATTTACAACATTGGAGAGCACGTTAAGCCGTAGGTCCCGGTTCCACTAATGCCAACTTGTGGAATCGTTAATAAATTGTCATAATATCCTCGCCAACCCGTCTGGCCAGCGTGACGATTGTAGGCCAAATTCTCCAGATATATGTTCTGGAAGGCCCATCTCCAACAGTGGAAGTCGAGGACGCTGTGTTCTAGGGGCTGTAATTAATAAAAAAAAAAAAAAATTTACATTATTAAATATTTTTGTGTCCCGACCAGGAATCGAACCCGGTACCTCCGAGTCTAAATCCACGGACTTGACCGCTAGACATGCAGATAAAATTTATAAAAATAATGATTTGGGTCCTTTTTGTGTAACTGCGTTCATTTGAGGTTTTAAATTGTCACAATGTGGTCTAAATTTTCGTGCAAATAATGGACGCGGTGTTTATTTATTGTAATTTCGAAATGATTGTCCCCATCACGCTCATGCTATAGGAAATTATTACCGTAATCGCAGCATCCGTTTCTGTTCTCATTTATTACCTGAGCATTAGGTAGGTATTTATTATCTGCACTAAAAACCTTTATCAACAGATTTACGGACATACCCAACTAGGTATATCTACCAGCTTTCAAGACGGCATTAGCAGAATCATACAGTATTTGTTTTTTTTTTTTAAGTATCTTTAAAGGACATTGTACAGAATACATCAGCCCTAAACACGTAATTTATTTGCATAATATATGTTCATAACCGAGTTGGGGATCATCAAATTCCAAGTGTTGCAGAATTTAATGCTTTACTTGGAGTCACTCGCGGCATTATAGCCCAAACACGTCGGGTAAAATATGGGAGTCCACAGCGCGGGAAAACCGCAAAAAATAAACTGCAACTTGTGCCCTATATTTAAAGTCCAATTTATCGTTTTCCATAATTATTCACATTGCAGCACATTATTAAACAAAACAACACCACTTTTGACCAATAATATCCACAGCAAATTAATTTACAAAACAAAAACTTGCACTTGACATGTCCACGCAAAATGGCGCGAAGAACTCCTCATACAGTATTTGAACTTTTTAAACTTTCGCGCACATTTTTTATAATTTCGTGACCACGGCCAATGCAACTAGGCTGAAACGTCGGGAGAAATATGTCTCTAAGTTAAATCGCGTAAAGACCGGTTAGAATTATAAAAACTTATTATACAGTATTTGGTTGGGTAGAGGAGGAAGCGTCTTACAGCGCATTAAAAAGAGGGATCCCATTTTAAAGCTGCTTGTAGTCAGTCGCAAGCCCTATTTATTTATTTATTTATTTAAATTCTTTAATGCACTTAAAAATAGTACAGAGGCGAGCTATAATGCCAGTAGGCATTCTTTACCAGCTAACCTTGGGGATCGAGTAAGGTGATAGGCAGTATGAAAAAAATAAGAAATTTTAATGATACAGTTAATAAGTTTCTTAACTAATTCTAATATACTACACATTATACCTAAATACATAAACATACATAAACCATACATACAATTATACATACAAGTACATTATAACTTAAATAAATACACGGTTATTTAAATAGTGTTTTATTCTGTTTCTCCAGGAACGATGTGGTTATTAAACGTTTAAAGACGCTGACAGACGGTGCACGTCTAATAGCCAAGGGCAGCTTATTCCACTGGCGAGCCGCAGATACTGTAAAGGAATCAGTGTATCTGGTTGAGGAATGAGAAGGAATCTTAAGTTGGTTGTTGTAAGAGGAGCGAAGGGCACAGTTGTGCGTATTACAAAGAAATTCGAAGCGGGATTTAAGATATGCGGGAGTATTGGGATTATTAAGAATATTATAAAGTAAGGTGAGAACATGGACAGACCTACGAAAGCGGATATTGAGCCACTTTAACTGAACGCGAAATTGAGAGACATGATCATACTTACGCAAGCCAAACACATAGCGAATGCATAAGTTGAGCAGACGATCGATTTTGTTCAGTAGCTCTTCGGTGACGTCAGGATAGCAGGTATCAGCATAATCTATGATGGGAAGAAGCAGCGAACTGACTAACGTAAGCTTTGTTTTAAGTGGTATGAAATTCTGGGAGCGCTTTAACAAATGCATACTGGCGTGGATTTTCCTGCTGATTTCCACAATGTGATGATCCCAAGAGAGATCGCAGCTTATATGGAGGCCAAGATTTTTTACATGTTGGCAGAAAGGAAGTGGAATGTTGTTAAACAATAATGGGGAGAGAGATCCCACGTCCAATCTGCTCAACATCTGTCTAGACCCGACGATCATGACCTGAGTTTTTCCGGGGTTAACTAAAAGCCCTAGACTCTCAGAGCGTACCCGAATGGCTTCTAGGTCACTGTTCATCCTAACTATCGCGCTATCTATATCTGCGGCATCAAAAGCCAGGGAAAGTTGCAAGTCGTCAGCAAAAAGATGATAGGAACTGAAGTGTATAATTTGAACGATCGAGTTAATAAAAATCGAGAAGAGCAATGGAGATAATACGCCGCCCTGCGGGACACCAGCTGTCACCGGACACCACTCCGAGTAGACATCATTCAACCGAATTCGTTGCTGGCGCCCGCGAAGATAGGATTCAAACCATTGTCCAACATTCTGTGAAATATTAAGAGAAAGCAAAGTGGCCATAAGGATGTCGTGATCGACGCAGTTAAAAGCGTTACTGAAGTCTAAAAGGGTGAGAAGTGTAAGCTTTTTACTATCCATAGCACATCTGATGTCGTCAGTCACATTTATAAGAGCAGTAGTTGTACTATGGGATGTTCGGAAGCCCGATTGGTAAGGGTTGAAAAGATTATTATGATTAAGGAATGCGGCCAACTGCCGATAAACAACACGTTCTAAGACTTTAGATAGAAATGGAAGAATAGAAATAGGTCGTAAATTATTAAAATCAGTAGAGGGAGATTTTTTCGGAATAGGGATTATATGGGCATTTTTCCATGACGTGGGAAATTGCCCAGTTGAAAGGGAGAAATTAATAATGTAGGTAATATATGGAATAACTATGTCTATAACTGGAGTGAGAAGGGCGCGACCTACATTATCGTACCCTACGGCCTTACTCGTTACAGATAAAATAATCTTTTTTATTTCACAGCTGGACATAGGTTCGAATTGAAAGGTATTACCAGTGGAAGAAAATGAAGCGTTTATTTGTGAGATTGTATGAGCCTTTAACATAGGATCCATGAAAATAGGGGGAGAAGAGAAGTGATTGTTGAGGCTGTTAACATCCATAGATGGCAGCGCATCAGCCTTAGACTTGCCAAAACCTAAAGTTTGAAGAAATTTCCAGATATTTAAAGGTGTACTGGTTTCAATGGAGTCATGAATGTATCGGCGTTTTGCGTTCCTACACATCTGGTTGACTTGATTTCTTGCACGTCTAAATTTATCCCAACTGTCATCACAAGGCAATCTTTTGTGTTTTCTTCTCAAAGAATCCCTCCACCTCATAGCTTTCCGAATGGAGTCATCCAGCCAAGGGGCGGGGGGCTTCCTCATGCGTACCGGTTTTATAGGCGCATGCTTGTCGAACAACTCTATTAGTAACCGTGTAAATTCTGTCACCATATCATCAACAGATTGTTGAAGTGTGACATTTATCCAACCCATGCCAGCAGCATCCGCCAACAGCAACTCCAGATTCATTTTTGCAAAGTTACGCTGAAGATAGATGCAAGGTTTAAAACGGGGAGACTTAACTTTGTAGGAAGCATAGATGAGATCATGATGAGAAAAACCTGGGGCCAGGTACTGTCCATAGGCAGATAGCTTGTCAGGGCTTGTCGTGAGAATTAAATCGAGCAAGCTGCTAGAGTTATTTAAATGATAAGTGGAGTTAGATGGTATAATAGAAAGGTTAACAGAGGAAGTGATAAGTTTGAGTTTTCTACTGCGCGAGTCGTTTTTTATTAAACATGTATTAAAATCTCCCATGATTAAATTATAATCATAAGAAGGTATGTGTGTCTCGAGCAGTAGTTCTAAGGTAGGGAAGTAATCTATAGTAGGAGGAGCATACACTACACCAAGAAGGAATTTGACAGAATTCAAATCTATTTCCAGAAATATATGTTCAGAAGAACCAGAATAAGAAGAAGAGGATTGGGAAACGATTTTAAAGGAGAGGTTAGATCTGAGATAGATAGCCACACCATCACCCCCCTTGCCAGTTCGGTCATTACGTATCAGAATAAAGCCAGGAAGTGAATATGATGTAGAAGGAAGAGTGGGTTTAAGAAATGACTCTGAAACAAGAATAGCGTGGATATGTATACTTTCAAACGTGGCAAGGAGATCCGAGTAATGACTCGGAATACTTTGAGCATTGATGTGGCAAACATTTAGGTTTTTAGAAAAAGGCGAGAAAGTAGTATGCAAATCATCACTCAGATGAACAGCACCCAGGCTGACATCACACTCGTCATCCGAATTCGTCGAACCACAGGAAAAAAACTCATCAGAAGAAGAGGAGTCTGACATAGTGTAAGTTTTGTTATAAATGTACAATATAATTATAATAAATATATATTCTTTAATTTTACTTTTATGATAGGCCTATCAGTAGTGAGCCTCATTCCTCACTCACCTGCCAGCCAGCTGGTTTACAAAAGAAACAACAAACTGAAATACCAAACAACAAAACAAACAATAAAGGCCAGGTACCCACTATGTTAGGTGATGCTATTCCGAAAATCATAGGTTATAAACATAACTAATTAAAACGAGCTACGATGTTTATAGAATTAAAATATTATATATACTGTGCATGACTAGGTAGGTACTATTGGGATGTATCACGCAATTTGTAGATGACGCTAGCGGCAATGGTAACTTGTTTATGTAGTTTTTTTATTTATTTTATTTTTATAACAGAAGAATGTATTTTAAGTTAACGTCAGCTACCCTAAAAGACAATTTAAGAAATAGAACACCGTCTTTAAAAAGAAAAAAGGTTAAATTAATAAAATGGCAAGCTTAAGATCTCCATATCTTTGGTATCGCTTGGAGATCCAGATTTGTACACTTGAAAGCTGCACACTTAGGCAAATATCCAGAAAATAATAAATTTCGTAATACAATACAAGTTTTCCAAGCAATTGACAGTTATATTAGGTGCCGTCAGAAAGTCAGTAATAAACCCCACTGAAAATATATTTTTATTATTTAAAAGAAATGGTATGGATTTAAATGGCTGAAGGACTTGTGTCCAATGCCATGCCACATAAGAAAATATTAATTTTAAAACAAAAAATAAAATTAAAAATTTTGCGTCATTGCATGATTTGCCCAATATAATTATATTGTTTTAAAATTAAGAAAGTACCTAGCCTATTTACTAAATAATGAAGGAATTTTTGAGAATTATGTACTTTGCACAACATAGTAAGTACCTAGTGCCTCAGACTTAATGTTTTTGCTTTGTACACAATCTTGCAGGTCTGACTTTCCGATTTCTGCTTTCAGGTAGTGTCGGGGGGTGTTTAGCAGCAAACTCTTGTAGCTGGGCTTCAGACAATAAACGAAACTTTGCACCATCAGGAAGCTTGACATACACATGATTATCCTGACTCCAGCAATGGTGCATTCCATACAGTCGTCGTCCCTCTATCAGAATACGTCTACGTACAGGTGTCAAGAACTCGGCAATAGATACACTGCTGCCCTTTAAAGCCTTCTTCGCAAACCAAAGCCTTGAACGTACTCCAGAGTCCCGGAATTTGACCAGTATTGGCCGGTGTTTGTCTGGGTCACTCTTTGCACCAAGCCCATAGCTGAAACTAATGTCCTGAGAAGAGAGGGACTCGCCAAGCTTGCCCGTACCCAACTCACAAATAAGTTGAGATGTATTCTCCCCTGCACATTCTTTTACTCCCCGGAATAACAAAAAGCTATGCCGGCTTCTGTTCTCCAAATCATCAGTTCCGATTGCAACCTGTGATATTTCAGCTCGAATTAATGATAAGGTGTCCTTCACAAACTCCTTAAATAACTGGAAATCTTCAAAAAGTTGCTGCAGAGTGATTGTGGATGACGTCGCCCTTGTAATCCTGCTTTCAAATGACTCCATCATTTTATAGAACTTTTCTTCAAAATTTAGCAGTGAAGAGATGTTATCTTGTTGAGTAGTCATTTTAGTGAGTGTTTGATGTGAGTTGTACCTTGTGATGGTGAGAGATGTGATGAAAGTTGATGGCGGTGAAGAGGAGATGAGGTATGTCAAAACATAACTTTATAACACCAGTATTTAGTTGTTTCTTTTATTGGTACCAGTAAACTAATAAAGCTTATTTGTGTTAAACACTATAAATACTTATTAAATAGTTTTATTTTATATTTAATTAAATAGATGAAAACAAAATAGGTCTGCTTTTATTTACAACTACCCACGAAAAAGTAGACCCTGTTCTTCTCACAAACGATAAATACCTACATACATAGAATCCTACTTTGTATTATTGTCTTAGGCCCTTTTTGTTTCTAATTTCCCCATGTCAAGTGCAAGTTTTTGTTGTGTTTTTTTTTGTTCTTTTTTTTTTGGTTCTATTCTCCCGATGGATGATGAATGAGATGATAGGGAAGGCAAAGGGTCTAGCCCATACAGCCAAGTCTGACGTAATATATCTTTCTTTTCTATGAGATAATGAGGTCATCATCAAATTCCAGATGCTGCAGAATTTAATGCTTTTCTTGGAGTCACTCGCGGCACCATAGTTCAAACACGTCGGGTAAAATATGGGAGTTGACAGCGCGGGAAAACCGCAAAAAATAAACTGCAACTTGTGCCCCATACTTAAAGTTCAATTTATCGTTTTCCATAATTATTCACATTGTAGCACATTATTAAACAAAACAACACCACTTTTGACCAATAATATCCACAGTAAATTAATTTACAAAACAAAAACTTGCACTTGACATGTCCACGCAAAATGGCGCAAAGGACTTCCTTTTTTTTTTCTTTTCTCCCGATGGATAATGAACGAGGTGATAGGGTCTAGACCATACAGCCAAGACTGACATAATATATCTTTATTTTTTATGAGTTAATGAGGTCATCATCAAATTCCAGATGCTGCAGAATTTAATGCTTTTCTTGGAGTCACTCGTGGCATTATAGCTCAATCACGTCGGGTAAAATATGGGAGTTCACAGCGCGGGAAAACCGCAGAAAATAAACTGCAACTTATATATATTATATTATATATACAATATTCAAAGTCCAATTTATCGCTTTCCATAACTAATCACATTATTCTTTATCTGATGGATAATGTCTGAAACGAAGAAATCTGTCTGAGAAACAAAGTTACCGATATAGCCTTCAAAATTTGTGAGCTGAAGTGGCAATGTCATTAACGAGTAGACGAATTCTAGAGTGGAGAGCTCGTACGGGAAGACGCAGAGTAGGACGACACCCAGCTAGATGGACGGATGACCTGAAGAAGGTCACTGGTTAGAGGGTTGGAGGGTGGCAGGATCGTGTAAAGTGGCCGGCCTTGAGGGAAGTCCTATATCCAGCAGTGGAGAGACACAGGCTGATGATGATGCAGGGTTTTTACCATAGAACAATTCTCTGGCTACGGTTTTTACCCATAAAAAGAATGACAGCTCCATTGAAACCTAACCTTTTATTATAGAATTTAATACTAACCTAGACGGGTGGGATTTTTTGGTCCTGTTTACTGGAGACGAAATATATTGACAATTAGGTAATTCCATACTACAATCGTAAAAAGTTCTTATTAGGTACAGCTCTCCCAAAGTGATAATGCGCATAGAAATCTTCGTCACTGTTCGGCAACGGTCGTATTCCCCGAGCGTCGGAAGACGATATGTATATAGAGTGGTTAAGTGCATTTTCTTTATGCATAATTTAGTAGAATTATGTGTTTTGTGCTAAAAGAGATAAATATTGATTTATCAGTAACGAAATTTGATTCAAAGTAAATAGCGAGGAAAACCATACGATTGAGAATATGCTACAATCTTTGTTGGATTGATTTACTTCGAAAATTTTATAGTACTGTAGTGGCCTCCTTTAAATATAAAATCTCTGCCTGTGTCAGACAGACAAGCAATTGTCAAATAAACTATTTAAATAAGATAATTAAAGTTGAAATTAAATTCACCTTTGAAAACAAAACCAAGAAGGTTGTGTAATAGCAGCTCTATATAATTCCACACAGAGAGAACACGTGCAGTCACCGCCAAAAAAACAAAAACAAATAAACACTGCCCGAATTGTTTTCGATTGTGTACTCATGATATTGACTTCTATTTCTTTGGAACAAGGTGCAAAATGCAAGTGCATTGTTTAGTGCTCTTACGATTCAATGATTCGGGTGTTTCCGGGAATACGACAATTAGCGAAGATCTGCATGCGCATTATTAATTTGGGAGTACTGTACATTTATTCAATATTTTATTTCAACTGTACCGAGTTAAAATAAATATATCCGCGTGTAAATATTTGCTAATTCTTGGAGGCCATTTATTGCATTTAATCATTGCTTTTGTATTAAAATTAATTTTAGACTGCCTCCGTGGTCTAGCGGGTTCGATTTCTGGTCGGGACACAATAATTTATTAATTTTATTTGTGATATTTCTCTACATGATTTTTGTTTTGTCCAGGTTTATTCCAAAACCAACCACGTTTATGCCGTTCAAAATTCTTCTAGGATCCTAAAGCGAGCTGACTATGATGACTATGTCATCGGCGAATCGGAGGTGTGAGATGTATTCTCCATTAAGTAAAGTATCATCACGACCGTCAGAAACCACGCTTATAAATAAGCGGATTCACATTTAGCCAACTTTACTATAGGCCAATCATGACAAGTGGCAAGCTCGTCGATGTCTCCAGCTTACCAAACTCGAGAAATATCACAAATAAATTAAATATTAATTAAATGTATATATATACATTAATAAATATTTTTGTGTCCCGACCAGGAATCGAACCCGGTACCTCCGAGTCTAAATCCACGGACTTAACCGCTAGACTATTCTCCATTAAACAAGATACAAAGTCCAAATAGATAGCACAACCTATCCCGGAAAAGCAGTAAACTATTGCGTTCTTACTCTTTTTTTCCACAAGACGAATCGTGTTGTCTCTTTCTTACCTATTTGTTTATTTATTTAGCTTCAATGTATGAAAACTATATGATTTGTTCAATTAGAGTTATGTTAAATGGCTTTTAAGATTCCTTTTAGTAAAATAGTGTATAAGCCGGTTGCAGAACGGCTGATTATTTTATAACATTATCATTTGACCAAAGGGATAACGGCCGCGTTCGTTTTAAGAAATGTTAGCATGAAAATACCACTTTTTTTAGCACAAGTCGTTCGTTTAATGAAAATTCTAACATTTGATGCTAATTTCGCATTTTAGTACCGTGTTGAAAAGGGTTATTAAGGATACTTTTACGCGGGAAATAGTGTTAACGGTGCCCTGGGGTCACTGATCGGCAGTCGAAATGTCAGTGACAAAGCTCGGCTCGCCATACACAATGCCATGTTGGTACCAACACTGATGTATGGAAGCGAGACGTGGATACGTCAAAATACGCATGAGAGTAGGGTTAATGCAGTAGAAATGCGGTCGTTGCGGCGGATATGTGGCGTCACTTTGGCGGACCGCATACGTAACGTCGAAATACGGAAAAGGGTTGGTATGAAGGAAAGCATAGGGACAAAAATAAGGAAAGGCATGCTACGATGGTTCGGGCATGTTGAAAGGATGAGCGATGAAAGATTGACGAACCAGATATATAATGCGAAAGTTGTAGGTAAAAGAGGCCCTGGCAGACCGAGACTCACATATCACGATCAAATAAATAAAACACTGACTGAAGGTGCATTAAAAAGTCTTCGTAACCAAAGGGCATGTATGAAGAGGTTAATGAATGTCGACGAAGCGAAAGAAGTATGTCGTGATCGTGTCAAATGGCGCTCAATTGTCTCTGCCTACCCCGCAAGGGATCTGGCGTGAAGATATGTATGTATGTATATGTCATTAAAATATAAGATGGTTTGTTTACCATAAGATTTACAATATTTACTATTTAGTGACGTCACTCTCTAAAACAATGTATTATTTTTATTAAAATTAAAATCAGTGTGATTTTACAAACTCTAATAAATTAAAATACGTATTGTTTTTACAACTAACCTATTACGGGGGGTGGTTGCCGGGTGAGATCCCGCCGGAGAAAACTGGGGATTGTCCCCACCCCCACCCAGGCCTGTGGCTAAAAACACATGCTACCCATTCTAGCTGAATGCGTCTGTAGGCTTCTTTGTTGAAGTTGGCTATTCCCAATGGGGTGTATCACTAACTTTTTATCACGATAGATGGCGCATGATAGATGGTACCTAATATAACTGTCACTTGCATAGATTTTTTTTTTTATTACGAAATTTATTATTTTCTGAATATTATGCAGAAGTGAGCAGCTTTTAAGTGTACAAATCGAGATTTCCAAGCGAAAGCCAAGATATGGTGATCTCAAAATTGTCGTTCTATTAATTCAACCTTTTTTATTTTATTTTTTTATTGTCGCTTACTTAATTCGTCTTTTAAGGTGGTAACGTTTTTCTGTTTTAAAAATGTAAAACTACAAATCAATTTAAAAAATAATCAGTCATAGGTGTAAACAAGGTACCAGTGCTGCTAGCGACATCTACAAAAAGCTTTTACCTAATACACCCTATTGGATGATCTGTCCAAGGTAGACGTAGGTATGTTTCGTTGTTGTAGACGATAGTAGCATTTCCCACACAGATTGATCTGATATTGCCGTTGAACGTGAGGCTTATATCGCCGAGGTACAACAAGCTACCGCCGAGATTAATGCACGCTGAATGGAAATCACCCCGGAGCGCCCGGGGTGATCTTAGAGCGAAGAGCTAACAATTCGGTGTTCTGCGATTTTAGTCGCCTGACAGCTTCATCATCTACGAGCGGTGGTATTTAACGGCTTTACCTTGGAACCGATACTACATGTCCTTTTAAAAGATAATTTAGAAATAAAACAAATTATAAAATTCAGTGCATTTATTTTCTAAAAAAATAAATCTTTGTGCATTTTTTTAATAAATAAGATTTTGTGTTATAAATATAAAGATTTATATATAAAAATAACAATATTGTCTGCGTTCGGTTTATAGCAATGTTTAAAATCTCATAGCAACATTATGATGTTGACCAACTTTTTCGTTCATGTTTTGTCACACATGCTATTATTATGGTAATATTCGGGGTGGTTAGAAACCACGATTTTAAGAATACACACATAGTAGGCCCATCATAGGAAGTGGCAAACTCGTCGATATCTCTAGGGTACCAAACTCGAGAAATATCACAAATAAATTATTGTGTCCTGACCTGCAGTCCTATTCTGTTACTTAGCCGCAAATGTTATTAGTGGATTTCGTTATTTACGCCAGAGATTGCGTCATAATTAGGTACAAAATATTAAGTATAATTCTCTTAAGTATAGTTTCTTTCAGTTTTGGTACTCCAGGTCTAATTATATGTATATGTTTTGTTATATAAATTGTATTGTGTTGATATTAAAAAAAAAAAAAAAAAAAAAACACGTATTCACTCTCTCAAGAGCGATGGTGGCTGAACGCTTGCCTTAAAAAATCCTAAAAAGAAAAGTCAAAGAGAAATACACTTTTCTTAAGTACATTTGCTATTTATTTACAACACTACTGTTTCCCGTGCCTCGGAGAGCACGTTAAGATGTCGGTCCCGGTTCCACTAATAACGACTTGTGCAAACGTAAATTGACATTAAAAAAAATCTGGCCAGCGTGGCGAGTGTAGGCCAAATTCTCCAGATTTTTCCGGAAGGCCCATCTCCAACAGTGGGGGCCTAGGACTCTGTGATAATAATGATTCAATTCTCAACTCTATAAGCTTGACCTTGACAGCGGCCGTGCAATTATCAACTTTAATAGCGTGATATATAGTTAACGGATTCCATTATATAACGTTTGCGCTTAAGTAACAGAACAGGTCTGCTGGAATCGCACTCGGTACCTCCGTATTTTAAGACCCTCTCACTCAATGTCCTTCCAGCTGTCAAACAACAATGAAGTATCTGTAATTGTTACGATTACAGTTAAAAATGGACCCATTTATACCAGTTTTATTTTGAAAACTTTCGGCTAAAAGAAAAATTCGACGAAATTTTCAATTAAATATTGGATATCTCTTATTTTATTTGTGATATTGTTTTTTGTTAAATTGAATTTCTATATCTTTTGGTTGTATTTCTTCTGTTTTTTCTCGAAGAAGTTTTGAAGGAAATGTTGAGATTTCATTAGTAAATCTGCTATAACTGAGTTTTCCTTGCAGATTCCTTTCAGACTCCTTCCAGATTAAACATTAACAGGTCACTGGAATTTGCTAAGCTGCTGGTCTTCTGCTAACAGCTTACTCCTTGGACCACTTCGCTGCTTAGTCTTCCACTAGCAGGAGTAGAATCATTCTAAATAATGACGTGTCACAAATGCCTGTAATAGGTTTACGTGAATAAAGATATTTTGACTTTGACTTTGAGTGGAGGGTGTAAGTCATGGACTTAACCGCTAGACCTATTATAAGATAATTTCATGTTTAAAACTTCTACTAAGATGTTTGTGTGGCAAAACTATAGAATTAAGCAATATTGTCTCAGCTGGAACGTTAACGCCAGCACCTGAAATAATACATAAAAATATATATTTAAAAAATATCACGCAAAAAAATTGTAGATAATGTCGGAACCACCACTAAAGTTCGATAGCGTAGCATTTTAAAAATTATATCAATAGAATGTGTTGTATTTTATATATAAAATTATTCATATGTAGCAACCTTACGAGGGGCGTTCAAAATATTCTCGGTATGTGGATAAAAACAAACAAGTACGAAAAGTTTGATATTTTTATTTTTCAATATACTCCCCCCCTATGTTCATACACTTATAAGATCGATCAATTATTTTTTTTAATCCCTCATAAAAATATTTTTTATCTTTGGTGTAAAAATGCTCCTCCACGGCCGTCTTCAACGCTTCATCGTCAGAAAATTTATTTCCACGCAGATCCTTTTTAAGATTGGGAAACAAAAAGAAGTCGCTTGGGGCTAAGTCCGGACTATAGGGTGGATGAGTAACAGTTTCAAACCCACATTCAACAATAGCTGCCTTGGCAATATGAGCAGTATGGACAGGGGCGTTGTCATGCAGAAGCAGAACACCTTTGGTTAACTTTCCTCGCCTCTTTTCTTTGATCGCATCTCTTAATTGACGTATAACGTTAGCGTAGTACTGCCCTGTGATATTTACACCTTTTTCTTTATAATCGATAAGCAAAACTCCTTTACAATCCCAAAATATTGTGGCCATGACCTTGCCAGCTGACGGGATTACCTTGAACTTCTTGGGATGAGCTGAACCCTTAATGTGCCACTGCATGGACTCCTGTTTGCTCTCTGGGTCATAATGATGAACCCAGGTTTCATCTCCAGTAACTATTTTTTGCAGCACCTCATCGGGATTTTCACCACACAGGTCGATAAAATCTGAACAGCAAGCCACACGCATATCCTTTTGAAGAAGCGTCAGCATTCGCGGAACCCATCTTGCACTTACTTTTGACATATTAAGATGGTCATGTATAATGTCATGTACGGTACCAATAGAGAGATTGGTTACTTGAGCTATAGATTTTACCTTCACTCGGCCGTCTTCCAATATAAGTTTTTCCACTTTATCAATATTTTCTTGTGAGGTAGCCACTACAGGCCGGCCAGGTCTAGGGTCATCTTCAATACTCTCCCTTCCACGCTTAAATTCGCTTGACCATTTTTGAATAGTAGATAAAGAAGGAGCAGACTCACGGTAAACACAATCCATTTCCTCTTTTATGGTTTTTTGATTTTTACCCTGTTTTGTCAAGAATTTTATGACGGATCGGTGCTCTAATTTCGTTAAAATTGTTAATTCGCTCATGGTGTTCATGTTTGTTCGGCAATTGCAGAAAAACAAAAGAACATCTCGGTTCCAATTTTACTTTTTTTTAATGTCAATGGATGAATCTTAGCGGCCAGTAACAAATATATATATAAAAGAGGTTGTAACGTATCAATACCGAGAATATTTTGAACGCCCCTCGTATTATATGTATTTACTTTACTTATATAAATTGTAATCTTAAAAAAAAACTGAAATAAAAAAAATAAAAAAAATGTGGCTGTATAAGTATGTGTTGTATTTTGTACACAAAATTATTTATATGTAGCAACCTTATTATACTTATATGTATTTACTTTACTTATATAAATTGTAATCTTAATATAAAAACTGAAATTTAAAAAAAAAATGTGGCTGTATGGGCTCGCCCCTTTGCCTACCCAATCGTCTCATTCTTCATCCATCCATCCATCTTCAGCGATTAGTAGAATACGGATTTGTCAAAAGTTATATTTTATTTCCACTTATGTAAATAGAATGGAAATAATACTATTAGCTGATGGAACTATATTTGTCAATTGTTAATGATATCGTTATAGTTACCTAATATAGTAATAGAAGGGTTAAGTCGCCCATCTGCGTTGAATAAGGGAGTGTTGTCCATTTTGGCGAAGGGTTTGTTAGGGTCTGGGTCGGATGGGGTCCCTTCGACTCTCGCCCATTCTCCTACAGATGCATCTTGACCCACTAAAATTAAAAAAAAACAATAACTGTTTTGAGATGTGTTGCGGCTTTTTGCAACCTCTTTGGACGGACTTTGACCTCCTTTCTGACTGACAGCTTTAGACGACATTATTTTATTACAGAATGACTTTGAATTTAGAACACAGACGAGTTCTTCGCGCCATGTTGCGTGGACATATCAAGTGCAAGTTTTTGTTTTGTAAATTAATTTACTGTGGATATTATTGGTCAAAAGTGGTGCTGTTTTGTTTCACAATGTGCTACAATGTAAATAATTATGTAAAACGATAAATTGGACTTTAAATATGGGGCACAAGTTGCAGTTTATTTTTTGCGGTTATCCCGCGCTGTCAACTTCCATATTTTACCCGACGTGTTTGAGCTATGGTGCCGCGTGTGACTCCAAGAAATGCATAAAATTCTGCAGCATCTGGAATTTGATGATGACCTCATTAACTCTTTAAAAATAAAGATATATTACGTCAGACTTGGCTGTATGGGCTAGACCCTTTGCCTTCCCTATCATCTCATTCATCATCCATCGGGAGAGTAGAACCAAAAAAAAAAAAAATTAGAACACAATCGATGACAACGAAATAAATGAAAATTAAAGACAAAATTTATGTTTTTTATTTAAAATCAAGTCATAACGTTATCATTTCAAGATTAAAGTGTTCCATTCTGTGATAAGGTTGTTAGAATTCGAACCCTCTCGCTTTCAAAGAAATTTTAAGTCTGACAAAATAATTTTAATATAACTTAGAAGGGAAACAGTTGTGATGATACTTTTTATTGCTTTGTGAAACGCAAAGTTGACAACTTCGCATACATTTGTGTAAATGACAGTTATCTTCTTACAATTATTTCTTAGGATATGTTTGTGAAACGCATTTCTAGCAAAACCAAGTTAATTTTGACCTAAGAAACAATTAGGTACTTAAAGTACGTTATTTGTGTAAATGACAGCTATACCTTAATTATTTCTTAGGATATGTTTGTGACACGCATTTCTAGCAAAACCAAGTTAATTTTGACCTAAGAAACAATTAGGTACTTAAAGTACGTTATTTGTGTAAATGACAGCTATACCTTAACTATTTCTTAGGATATGTTTGTGACACGCATTTCTAGCAAAACCAAGTTAATTTTGACCTAAGAAACAATTAGGTACTTAAAGTACGTTATTTGTGTAAATGACAGCTATACCTTAATTATTTCTTAGGATATGTTTGTGACACGCATTTCTAGCAAAACCAAGTTAATTTTGACCTAAGAAACAATTAGGTACTTAAAGTACGTTATTTGTGTAAATGACAGCTATACCTTAATTATTTCTTAGGATATGTTTGTGACACGCATTTCTAGCAAAACCAAGTTAATTTTGACCTAAGAAACAATTAGGTACTTAAAGTACGTTATTTGTGTAAATGACAGCTATACCTTAACTATTTCTTAGGATATGTTTGTGAAACGCATTTCTAGCAAAACCAAGTTATATTTGACCTAAGAAATAATTAAGTACTTACTAAAAATAAGTTCCAGAAACTGGCTGTAAGAAGAATGCTTTATAAATATCTTACCAACTGAATACATGACGAGCGAATGTTCCTGTATAGTTGCGTTTGACAATATAATCGATTCTTTTATTCTGACGCCTGACTTTATATTCACACCGGCACCGATCGATACATTTGGTCCAATCTAAAAATTAAATGATTTTTTTTTATTTTACCTTATCGCACTGAATCTGCGACTTGTTAACGAGAATTTAACGCTTTTGAACGATCTCGAACGCACAATCCAATAATTAAAAAAAAAAAAAATAGTCGTGTAGAAATATTTATTTATTTATATAGTACTTAATTTTAGACGAAGAGAAATAGTAAAACCATAACGTATTTTTTTTTTTTACTTAAATAAATATATTATTAATATACCCCCCAAAATATCCGTAATTTAATTACCCAGAAAGTTGATAGACTACATACATTCATACATATTTTCACACCTAATCCCTTGCGAGGTAGATCATGACATACCTCTTTCACTTTTCGACATTCATCAACTTCATACATGCCCTTTTGTTTCGATGGCTTTTTAATGCACCTTCAGCTAATGTTTTATTTATTTGATTGTAGTAGGTCTGTCACAACTTCGCATTATATATCTGATTCGTAAATCTCTCTTCACTCATCCTTTCGGCATGACCGAACCATCGGAACATGCCTTTCCTTATTTTCATACCTACCCTATTGCATATCCGACGCAACGATCTTATTTCTACTGCATTAACTCTACTAAAGCTTATAGAGTTTTAAGTAGCTTTAGATTTCGAAATGTACGACTGTACGGGTTCGCGCGGACCTTTCGTCTCTGCAGGTTTGTCTATGTGGACGGAGGGGGCGCGCGGTGCCGTGAGTTGTAAGCTGACGGGATCTTACAATAGGGCTGATATGGACATTATAATGTCCAAATCCCTACAAAAAAAAAACTATGCTTTCATGCATATTCTGACATATTCAAAAAAAGGAGTCCTTCGCGCCATTTTGCGTGGACATGTCAAGTGCAAGTTTTTGTTTTGTAAATTAATTTACTGTGGATATTATTAGTCAAAAATAGTGTTATTTTGTTTAATAATGTGAATAATTATGGAAAACGATAAATTGGACTTTAAGTATGGGGCACAAGTTGCAGTTTATTTTTTGCGGTTTTCCCGCGCTGTCAACTCCCATATTTTACCCGACGTGTTTAGCTATGGTGCCGCGAGTGACTCCAAGAAAAGCATCAAATTCTGCAGCATCCGGAATTTGATGATAACCTCATTAACTCATGAAAAAGAAAGATATATTACGTCCGACTTGGCTGTATGGGCTAGACCCTTTGCCTTCCCTATCACCTCATTCATCATCCATCATCGGGAGAAAAAAAACAAAAAAAAAAATCTGAGATATTCACGTCTCGCTTCCATACATAAGTGTTTGTACCAGCATGGCATTGTGTATGGCAAGTCGAGCTTTGTCACTGACATTTCGATCAGTGACCCCAGGGCACCGTTAACACTATTTCCCGCGCTCACTCTTCTTTCAACATTCCTATCAAACATACTTCTCATCCGCAGTGAATGCCTGTAATTTGACTATGACAAGAGTCTGGCTGTTAAATCTCATGATGAACTCACCACTGCAGTAGGGTGTACGGTGGCACTGGGATGTATGAAGACGTCTTGTATGATAGTACAGGTGTCTTGAGAGGGCGAAGCGAGACGCAATGGATGGTCTCGTCGGTACAACTCCAAGTAATGACGATTAGCATATATAGCTGAGCCAGCTGTCTTCAATTGAGACCACCAGTTTGTCACCTACAAATTATTATTGTGTACAGTATTATCACGACCGTATCCCTTTCGGGTAGTCAGAAACCATGCTTTTTTTTTTAGAAGTGGATTCACATTTAGCCAACTTTACTATAGGCCCCATGACAAGTAGCAAGCTTGTCGATGTCGCTGGCGTAACGAACTCGAGAAATATCAAATTAAATAAATTATTGTGTCCCGACCAGGAATCGAACCCGCTTTATTTTTGTGTAATATATATGTGTAAAGTAATGGAACGAATAATCAACGCCCAACTCGTTAGATATCTAGAGGATCACTCCGTAATACATGACCGCCAATATGGCTTCCGTCCAAAACGGTCAACGGGTGATCTTCTAGCATTCGTATACCACGTCTGGGGTGAGGCAATGGACAAATATGGTGAATCATTGGCGGTCAGTCTGGACATCTCCAAGGCCTTCGATAGGGTTTGGCACAAGGCTTTACTGTCCAAGTTGCCGGCATATGGTCTGCCCCCACGGCTGGTGGACTGGATAGCTGGCTTCCTACATGAGCGCAGCATTCGTGTCCTTGTAGATGGGAATGCGTCTGATCTCATGTCAGTGAACGCCGGCGTACCGCAGGGCTCTGTGTTGTCACCAACACTCTTCCTTCTGCATATCAATGATATGTTGTCTCTGGGCAACATTCATTGTTATGCAGATGACAGCACGGCTCACGGGCGGTATCTGAGTCCTCGAGCTTTGGTGGGCAACCAACTAGAGGAGTCACGGCGCATCATGACGGCAGAACTGGACGACACCCTCCACAAAATCTATTTATGGGGTGTTCAAAATCTTGTCCAGTTCAATGCCAACAAGACCCAGGCTTGCGCGTTGACGGCCAAGAAGTCCCCCTTCTCTCCTCCCCCTACTCTTCAGAGCACCACGCTGGACCTACAACCCAGCTTCAACATTCTCGGGGTGGAAATACGCTCAGACCTTAGCCACCGGAACTACATTGAGAGCATCACCAAAACAGCGTCAAGAAAGCTCGGAATACTGAACAAGGTGAAGCGGTTTTTTCCGCCTTCAATTAGACTGTTGCTGTACAAAGCACAGATCAGATCATGTATAGAATACTGTTCTCACCTTTGGGATGGTTCCGCCAAGTACCTCACAGATGCTCTCGATGTCCTGCAGAGGCGAGCTGTACGAATTGTGGACGATGCCACTACATCTGGAACTCTCGAATCCCTGCAGCTTCGCCGAGATGTGGCTTCTCTGAGCGTGTTCTACCGGCTATACTATGGTGAGTGCTCCGAAGAACTCTATAACCTAATCCCTCCCTCTCCATTCCGCAACCGAACCACACGCACAGGTCAGAATATGCACCCACATACCGTAGTCACCATCCCTTCGCGTACATATAAATTTGGGGACTCATACATCTGTCGTACGATAAAGATGTGGAATGCTCTTCCAGCCTCTGTGTTTCCACTTTCCTATAATTTGGAGTCCTTCAAGCGAAGTGTGAAAAAGCATCTAGTCAAGCCGGCATAGTGTTAGGGACTGATGGCAGTTACGAGTATCTGACTTCAGTTGCTAACATTCATGGACCTTGCGCGCCACTTACCATCAGGTGGGCCCAAGGTCACATGTCGTGCTAGTATTAAAAAAAAAAAAAAAGTACAACCCGTCTGGCCAGTGAACGAGTGTAGGTCAAATTCTCCAGATATTTCTGGTAGGCCCAACAACAGTGGAGGTCTAGGATTCTGTGTGTCAGGGACTGTGGTAATAATATAGAACAAGCGGCGATTCTAAGAACGCTTTCTGTTCGAACCCCGGCATGTACCAATGAGAAATACACTAACGTACATTTGTCCTAGATGTACAACACCACCGTTCCTGTGCCTCGGAGAGCACGTTAAGCCGTGTCGGTCCCGGGTCCAAATATAAATAGTAAATAAATTGTCACTTAAAAATATCAAACCCTTGCCAACCCGTCTGGCCAGCCATTACTTAAGATAAACTTAGATTTTCACTGTAAGTTTTCAGTATTTTATAAAATAACAACGTTTAAAAAAAAAAAATATTTTGCCACTTAACGTCTAACCTTGTAACAGTATTTTCGTTTTGTGATTAAAATTTCAATTAGAATTTTAAGACATTTTATTGTTTTATAGATTTAGGTTTTAGTTTTTTTTAGACATTTTAGACATTTTATTGTTTTATAGATTTACGTAAATTTAGATTTTAAGTAATTTTGGTTTTTAGATTATGTTATGTTTAGTTCATAGCTGACTTGATTATTGTTTAACTGTTGTGTTATAGCATGTGGTGGTCGCCTATAATAGGTGCAGCATCAGACTTTTGATTTAGCCTTAGATACAAATGCATGGGAGCTGTTGGCACTGTTGGCGACCCTATTATTAATAAATAAATAAAATATAGTTAATTTTACTGTATAATCACAATTAATTTAGTGAATTCTAATATTTACTGCCACTTTTAGCCCGAGTTTTGCCGATCATAGCCGAATACACGTCAACACACAATTTTAAAGGTTACTCATGGGGTTGCAAGTTCAAAATCATTTGGAAACGTAATGTCGAAACGTTACCATAGCTATAATATATACTAATAATAATATATACTAGCACTAAAATAATAACGAATACAAAAAGATACAAAACAGTTCGGTAATCATGGTTGGGCCATAACAGGTAATAATCCAGATTTATGTGTGTTATAAATAACATTATTGCCATAAGCAAGTTAATTATAACTTAATAACTACTTAATATAAAATCGTGGCTGTAAATGGGCCGTGTCAACTAAATATAAATTAGTGGTTGTAAATAGACCGTTTCAACTAAATATAAATTCGTGGCAGTAAATAGGCCGTGTCAACTAAATATAATTTCGTGGCAGTAAATAGGCCGGGTCAACTAAATATAATTTCGTGGCTGTAAATAGGCCGTGTCAACTAAATATAATTTCGTGGCAGTAAATAGGCCGGGTCAACTAAATATAATTTCGTGGCAGTAAATAGGCCGTGTCAACTAAATATAATTTCGTGGCAGTAAATAGGCCGGGTCAACTAAATATAATTTCGTGGCAGTAAATAGGCCGGGTCAACTAAATATAATTTCGTGGCTGTAAATGGGCCGTGTCAACTAAATATAAATTTGTGGTTGTAAATAGACCGTTTCAACTAAATATAAATTCGTGGCAGTAAATAGGCCGTGTCAACTAAATATAATTTCGTGGCAGTAAATAGGCCGGGTCAACTAAATAAAATTTCGTGGCAGTAAATAGGCCGTGTCAACTAAATAAAAATTCGTGGCAGTAAATAGGCTGTGTCAACTAAATAAAAATTCGTGGCTGTAAATAGGCCGTGTCAACTAAATAAAAATTCGTGGCTGTAAATAGGTCGTGTCAACTAAATATAAATTCGTGGCTGAAATGGGCCGTGTCAACTAAATATAAATTCCTGGCTGTAAATAGGCCGTGTTTTTTTTTTATACTAGCACGACATGTGACCTTGCGCCCACCTAATGGAAAGTGGCGCGCGAGGTCCATTTATCTTAGCAACTGGAATCAGACATGATTGACATCAGTCCCCTAAACTGACTGGGCATAACGACAATTCAAGCCTGATCCCGAAACGTGTGGATACACTTTACTGGGTTTATTGGCACGAATGGTGGATACATCCCGGCCCGCCTCGGCAGGCTGAGCAAATTACCACCATCAGTCCGCCTACCACCTATTATTACCTATATACACTAACAGTTTACGTTATTTTGAAGGATTTCACTATATAATGTTTGCGTTTAAGAGAATAGTACTGCAGGGATTGTGTGGGAGATTTTCAACTCCCTCACCGGGTGGTAGATAAATAGACCGTATGTATATGGTATTTAATGACGAGCCAGCAGCAGCAGCTGACCACATCTCAGTGGAGCCGACCCCAGGGTTCCAAAAGAAGACCAGTTCTACTGATGCCAAAACACTTTTCACACAAATGTAATTTCAAGACACTGTTGTAGCACCCAAAATTTTCACACGTGTGACGTCACCGAAACACAAAATTTTAGACGTCCACCGCCGACCGTGGCTGAGGTGCGACTGGTACCCTCCGATGGACCACAGAACTGGATTTAACAGCAATCAAGCTTACTTAAAAAAACGATTTGAAGTTACCTGCATAGCATAGAGTTTATCTGTTCCAGCTAGAGGTGCCAGTATATCTTGTTCCCACGACATATATCCTGGATGAGAAGTACCTGATCCATTTCCACTGAAAAATAAAACTATATATACTTTAAGGAACAGAACAAAAACATTTTAAATCCACCACTAGCCATATTTTTTTTTCTTTTTATTTCCCTTATTTATTTACCATTTCATACATTTGGATAGCGAATAAATAGCAAAAAACAGCCTTCGTCGTTACTAGATAAATACCACCAACACTAAAGATGCTGGTGTAAAAGGCATCATTGGTAATAATAACATGGTATAATTAAGTTATTCGATGTCTCTAGCGTGCCTAACTCGAGAAATATAAAAAAAAACATTTATAAATATTATTGTTTCTCATCCAGGAATTAAACCCGGTACCTCCAAGTCTAAATCCACGGACATAAGCGCTAGACAACGAACGCAATTTAGCCCAAATCACTATACAAAATGAATAATATCTATTATTTTTTATAACATCATTATTTCAGTTTTTTTGGTGGAATTAATAAGAAAAGGGGTCATACAGCTATTTTACCTATAATAAATCCCTTGTTTATCTTCAAACGCTTTAGCCATGATTGTGAAGACGTGAAGTGAGCACACATAGACTCCGCAATTTATGAGGGTAGATACATAAGAGTTAGGTTTCTCCACATAATGTGTGACAGCTTTGGACGAAGGCTGACGTACCATACAACCGTAATGTACAGATTGCTGACGTGTCGCTTCGGTACCCATTATTGTAACCTGGAAAGTAAGAAGTCCTATTTAGTTTTTTAGCTTCAAAAAAGGCGACTGATTTTATTTTTATTTTTTGGGAAGGTTTGGTTCTAGCCCATACAGCCAAGACTGACGTAATATATACATCTTTATTTTGATAAGTTAATAAGGTTGTCATCAAATTCCAGAAGTATAGAGATTTACTTGGAGCATTATAGCCCGAACACGTTGGGTATATTATGGGAGTTCACAGCGCGGGAGAACAGCATTAAATAAACTCCACTAATGAGTACGACGAGCACGAATTAAGCAGAAAACCCACGCCCGCAGACAACCAATGTGAGAGTATTTTACTGGGATCCCATCACAAACCGCTATCAGAATGCGATTGGTTGCAAAACGTTCCCAGAAAAACGTAACACGGTTTCGGAGCACCGCGAAGAAGTCTGCCCTCAGCGAATTACTTTTAAAAGGTGACTAATATTAATTTAAGTCCTAACACTAATTAACAATTATTCTAAGTTTAAATCGATTAGGCAATATAAGTTCAATGTTCAATAAGCCTGGGTTGGAGATAGGATAATCTCCCGTTTTCCCGCCGCCAGTGATTCAACGCACCTTTGGTGGTGGGTGCTGTACAACACCGCCCATTTGGCTCACGAATCTAGTCTCCTAGATTTGTCTACTTTAGATCTTCTCCAAGGGCGCCCCCCTAGGTAGTGGCCTACCCTCCGAGGTGCGAAAGTAGAAGCGATATCCTGAAGATGCTTGTAGGATCCGTTGTCAGTCCGGTAAAACATACGTTTAGCTAGACTGACAACAAATGCCTCGATAGTAGGCATTTTCAGATCTCTTGCAATTACAGAATTTCGCACAAACCACGGCGCTCTGGATACACCCTGAGTGATATGTTCTGCTGACTCTGGATCTTGTCCCTGTTGGCCAGAAGGTGATGCCAAGCTGGCGCAGCGGATGAACATCTTGTAGATCCACACCTTCACCCTGAGTGGCAAACTGGAGTTCATTGCAGGATGTACATCGGGTGGCCTTTGCCTGATTAGCGGCATGGCAGGCCATCTCACACATTGCAGCCCAGGTATTTGACGGTGCTAATATAACCGTGAAGGTGAGACTAACATACAGACAAAGCTTCTCTCACATTTATAAATAGTATGTTTTTAATTATAGAATGTAAAATGATAAATAACTTACAACAGCTTGAGGTTCTTTTTCTTGATGAAAACTGAGCAATTCTTTAAGCAGGAAGTCAGCACAGACATCTCCGTTAAGTAGGAAGAATGCTGTAGGGCTCCCAGCACGAATTTGATCCCGGAAGTGATATAACCCACCACCTGTTCCCAGAGGAGTAAACTCTTGAAGGTACCTGAAATTATTGTCAGATTATATTAACTAAAATACCAATAGCATGTACTCAAGCATGTGATTTTACTATTCACAAAACATGTATCCACCGTTCATGCCGATAAATCCAGTAAAGTGTATCCACACGTTTCGGAATGAGACTTGAATTGCCGTCATAGTGTTAGGGACTGATGTCAGTCATGAGTGCTGATTCCAGTTGCTAACATTCATGGACCTCGCGCACTACTTACCGTCAGGTGGAGCAAGGTCACATGTTGTGCTAGTATAATAAAATAAATTGTAACTGTATATTTATAGCAGTTAAGGATTGGCCATGGATTTAGACTTGGAGGTACTGGGTTTGATTCCTGGTCAAAACACAATATTTCAACATTTTGACAAATGATCGCCTTTAGTAAAGTTGGCTAAATATAAACATGCTCAAAAGCGTGGATTCTGACCACTTCGTAAGGGATACAGTTGTGATATTACTTTACTTAAGAATTGGGCCCAAGCTTGTCTGCCGTCAATATATTTATGGAAAGAGCTTCCAAGACGGCATAAACGGAAGTATACAGTATTTGGTTAAGTAGGGAGAGGAGTAGAATGGTGGATGTCTTTACAAACCAGAATATTGTCGGTTGCAAGCCCGAGAAACTATTCTTCTCATCGCTTACCCACACATGATGTCTTCTTCTTTCATCATTAGTCACAAACAGACTGCTAGACCTTCAATGCTAAAGATAGGCCTTCCAAATCGTATTTCCAGTTCTTTCAGTAAGTGGTGCAATGATTTTTCTGAAATTCCTGTTGCACCGCTTCCAACACACAAGGTATACCAACCTTATAATAATATGGTATTCCTTCTGCATGTCAGTCACAAACTGTGTCATATGAGTGGTGGTGTAGGAACCTATGATGAGGATCTCCTTGCATTGCTCCAGCTTCACGCAAGCCTCAATATGGTGCTGGATGAGGGGTAGACCAGCTACAGGGAAGATTGGCTTTGGCGTATCCAGGGAAAGAGGACGGAACCGAGTACCTGAAACATAAAGTTTTGGAATGTTATCTTTTTACACACTATTTAATTATTGCACAAAATAACTTAATGTTATGGTGAACTGGCATTACCATTCTGGCATGTTATAAATGTTTATCCAACATTACTATAGGCCTATGATGATGTCTCTAGTGCACTAAACTCGAGAAATGCACAAAAAATTATCATGTTATGAAATGAATCAATTAAACCCCGTACATCCATGTCGAAATCCACGGACTTAACCGCTAGACCACAGAGGCAGTTTATTATAAACTTAAAAATAAACAAATGCATATAATACACAAAAATATATAACTATAGTAATTATGTATGAATACATAAACATAACTAAGGGTAGGGAGAGGAGACAAATGGTGGATAGTGAGCACTTGCCCAATAAAATAAAAAAGGAGGCCTCGTTTGTAAACTAGCAAACCAAATGGTTGCAAGCCCGAGACACCATTCTTCTCATCTATCTTTCCCACAGACAATAGCACTCACACAGTGAATCCGTGGTATGCTTAGAAATATGTCTCCTTCATAGGTATTATATTACATATGATTAATGTAAATTAAATATTTAATTTATTTGTGATATTTCCTGAGTTTGGTACGCTGGAGACATCGACAAGCTTGCCACTTGTCATGATTGGCATAATAGTAAAGTTGGCTAAATGTGAACCCGCTTATTTATAAGCGTGGTTTCTGACCACCCCGAAAGGGAAACGGTCGTGATGATGATCAAATCAATAAATATTATAAAAGCATAGAAAATTTACATGGCAAATTATTTTGTTTATTTAAAAAGTAAGCTTAAAGTAGATTTTAAACACATTTATTAAAGTCGATATTCTGATGACAAGTGGAAACTTGTGCCACTTCCGAGAAGAAAGTAAAGTGCATTTCCCCTCTGATTGAATACTGATTCTTTGGGCAAAGAATGAACCGGCCCATTGGTCATTTTATACTAAAAAGTGAAATGTTCTATTCCCTCAAAAAATGGAGTTAACTAGTAACCTACAATGCAGAAATTGTGTCCTTATCAGTCAATAACCCCGACTACTTCTATTAATATGATAGCTTACTTTAGAGGGAAAATTTACAAATTATAAAGTATTACTGCTGTAATAAATTGTAATTATATAATAACAAAGCAATTTAGTATGTTTATTGCAAAAATAATCATACATTTAGCATCCGTAAAAATGGGCGGTGATAATTTAGCAAATTGTCCAACCTTTTTGAGGTCCTCCGATTAAAATGACTGCTTTTAACATTGTGCGTCGATTGTAGTATGTAAATCACAAATAAAATACAAAAAATGCGTCTATTTAATGCTGTTTTAATTAATTTTAACAGATTGTTTACAATTATTCACATCAACCGGCACACGTCAGAAGAAACTGTCAATGTCAAAAGTTGTTTTTTTAAAGGCCTTGTTTAAACCGACCATCGGCCTAAGGTGAATCTAAGAATATAATTATTTTCTAAAATTATTGTAAAAAGCTATGATTTGTAAACCACCTCGTAGGGTATAAATAAGCGAGATGTTCTGCTAGCTTTTGCCAATATATCGTTTTATGCAAACTTTGTTTGAAAGCTATGTTTGACTTGTCGCTGTAAGCGCTATTTTCACTTTATGTTGCTCTATGGTTTTTATAAAAAAATCGGTAAATAAAAGCAAGTTTTGCTTTATTTGATTTCAAGTCGAATATAGTACTAGTGGAATATGAAGAAAAGCGGTGGGTTCCCGTGGTTCAGAGGGCATGTTAAGCTGACCCGGTTTTACTAATACCAATTTGTGGAATCGTTAATAAATTGTCATTAAAAATTTATATCAGACCATCATCCAACTTATCTGGCCAGCGTGGCGAGTGTAGGCCAAATTCTCCAGATATATGTTCTGTTAGGTGCTTGAACATATCAACCCATCACTGTTAGCAAATTTTATTAGCTTACTTTTTTCATAAATGCCTCCGTGGTCTAGCGGTTAAAGTCCGTGGATTTAGACTCGGAGATACCGGGTTCGATTCCTGGTCGGGACACAAAAATTATCATTAATGTAAATAAATACATTTAATTATTATTAAATTTATTTGTGCTATTTCTCGAGTTTGGTACGCTGGAGACATCGACGAGCTTGCCAGTTGTCATGATTGGCCTATAGTAAAGTTGGCTAAATGTCAATCTGCTTATTTATAAGCGAGGTTTCTGACCACCCCGAAAGGGAAACGGTCGTGATGATACTTTTTTATACTTTTTTTCATAGAATGTGGATTTTATTCGGTTACTTTATCGGTGAAGGTCAATCTTAGTACAAACCTTGTACTATAAGGTTAGAGCATAAACTTATTGCTATCCATCCCTTTTCGCTTATAAAGTAGACATAAATCTATTGTGATTTCAAAAAGAAGGAAAATCTACCCGATCCCTAAGATAAACCTTCGCGGACGTGAGTGCGGGGTGAAATTGGAGATTTTGTTGGAATCAACGTAAATTATTTTCCTATGCCCAGCTGCGTATGGAGAGAGAAAAATACTGGATATCAATTCCAAAATGGCTATTGTCGTAATACATTATTACTTAATTACATAGTAGATATAGATGATTTAACTGCCTCCGTGGTCTAGCGGTTAAGTCCGTGGATTTAGACTCGGAGGTACCGGGTTCGATTCCTGGTCGGGACACAAAAATATTTATTTATGTAAATGTATTTATTTACATAATATTTAATTTATTTGTGATATTTCTCGAGTTTGGTACGCTGGAGACATCGACGAGCTTGCCACTTGTCAAAGTTGGCTAAATGTGAATCCGCTTATTCATAAGCGTGGTTTCTCACCACCCCGAAAGGGAAAAGGTCGTGATGATACTTTACTTTACTTTTTTTACTAGATATAGATGATGTATTATTTGTTCATCTGGCGGGGGGTCGTCCCACTCTGCGTCTTCCTGTACGTGGTCTCCACTCTAGAACCCGTTTGCCCCATCGATCGTCGGTTCTGCGGCAGATGTGTCCGGCCACAGATATAGGTCCGGCCCATTGCCACTTCAGCTTGCTAATTTTAAAAGCTATGTCAGTAACTTTCGTTCTCTGACGAATATCAACGTTTCGAATTCTATCCATCAGAGATACACCAAGCATAGCTCTCTCCATGGCTCGCTGGTCGCTGGTGGGGGTTGGATGAGGGTAGCGAAAGATCGCGTTAAGTGGCGAGCTTTAGGGGACGCCTACATCCAGCAGTGGAGAGATACAGGCTGATGATGATGATTATTTGTTCGGTAGACCGCATCAACATTCAAAATATATATATTTTTTAATTGTCTTTAAAGGACATTGTACAGAATACATCAGCCCTTTACATATACATATTTAATACATTTTACACGTGGGGTAAAATATGGGAGTCCACAGCGCGGGAAAACCACAAAAATAAACTGCAACTTGTGCCCCATATTTAAAGTCCAATTTATCGTTTTCCATAATTATTCACATTGTAGCACATTATTAAACAAAACAACACCACTTTTGACCAATAATATCCACAGCAAATTAATTTACAAAACAAAAACTTGCACTTGCCATGTCCACGCAAAATGGCGCGAAGAACTCCTTCAAAATATAACAAGAAGGGTCAAGAAGCCAAACGGTATGAGAATTAATGCTATGACAACTATCTCAAAATTAATTAGTCTATGACAGTGCATTTCAGGTTATGGTCGTGTTCATAAGTCCGGGAGGGCGTTTTGCCCAGCCCTCTTGTCCCCCGAGGTGTTGACGAGCTGTTTTGACAACGCTCTGAAAATTTCATGTGTACTTGGTCTCCACAGCGCAAAAACAGTGAGTGTGTGTATTTCCGCCGTTTGAGGTTCTCTGCTTGTAATGCAGCAGCGCCTGGATCCTTAGAGGTCAAGGACAAGTAGGAAGGCGCCAGAGTGTCCGCATCACACAAAGGCAAACCATCCTCCATGGAACCAGCGTCATTCCATCGGGCCGCTTGCCATCATCGCGGGCCATGCCACTGCGTTCTAATATGGCTGGCAAACCCACGTTTGAGGTCTCTGCTTGTAATGCAGCAGCGCCTGGATCCTTAGAGCTCAACGACAAGTAGGAAGGCGCCAGAGTGTCCGCATCACACAAAGGCAAACCATCCTCAATGGAACCAGCATCATTCTATCGGGCCGCTTGCCATCATCGCGGGCCATGCCACTGGGTTCTAATATGGCTGGCGAACCAACAGACACAAGGGCCCGACGAATGACGTCATTGAGGCTGGCGTGCCTTTGGATGGGACCTGTGCTCTTGCTGCAGGAAAGGCCGTGGTGGCCGACGTTGTCTCCACATTGGCAGCGATGTGGAAAAGTGCAAGAAGCTCCATGTTTTATTAATATTTTGTTAATCATAACAAAATATTATTGACACATAAGACGTAATAATATTAAAAGTAAATAAAAGCAATGAACACAACAACGTGCACTTTCAAATTGATTCTGTTGTTTTACAAACAATGATGACTTTTGATAAATGTAAGTTGTCTGGGGAATAAAATTACAGACATTTTGGACATATTTTTACTGGCATATACCTAATTTAAGTCAGAAAAATGGCAGAATCATATATTACGATTTTTCTCTATTTTACTAAAAAAAAACACAAATAAATAAATATTTATTCGAAGGAAGTAAGGTACAATGATTTCATAAAAAAAAAACTAAATTAATAATTAAACTAAAAACAAAAATTTTAAAACATAAATTACTATTAATTAAAAAAAATATATCTTCAAAATAATTAAAAATACAACTAAAAACTAAAATAAAGAAGAAACAAAACAAAATTATTATAAAATTATTTGCTCCAAATCGCAAACAAATGAATTATTAATATATCTCCAAAAAATCCGTAATTTTTATTTCCTAGACAGTTGATTGACTACATTTCCTAAAAGAATACTCCGAGTTTGTTTTTTAAATATTGGATTAATATAGCGTGAGAGTTAAACGTTCTTATTATGTGAATATAATAATAATAAAAACCTAACTGCCACGCTGGATTAAAAGCTAATGTACAAAGTTATAGGTAGGTACTTTACCAACATTCTATGTAGTCTCGCATTAGAGAACATAGAAATTCCATTTGGCGGGAAATGTTTTCAATCATGGCCGCCTTGACCTTCGTTGCAGCACAATGTTAAGTGCCAAAGGTCGTCGAGCTTACAGGAAATTATATCTTATTATTTTTATTGTTACGCTATGCTATGCTACCCGACATTACCGATTTAAAACATAAACTGATCCCAGGCTAAGGTCTATGTAAAGTGCTTGGCTTAGGGCCGGTAACTGAATCCTAATTTCTTTACTTAAATACAATCACTAACTTTCTATCATGATACGAATCACGAACGATCAGTTGCATATAAAACTTGTATTTTTATTACGAAATTTATTATTTTCTGGATATTATGCCGCAGTGAGCAGCTTTTAGGTGTACAAATCGAGTTTTCTAAGCGAAATCAAAGATATGGTGATCTTAAAATTGCCGTTCTATTAATAAAACCTTTTTTCTTTTTAAAGCCGGGGTGTGCGCTTTTCAATTTGTATTTTAAGGTAGGTAACGTTACGTTAAAATACATTTTTTTGTTATAAAAATAAAAAACTACAAAAACATTTTACAAATGATGCGTCAAAGGTGTAAACAAGGTACCATTGCCGCTAGCGACATCTACAAAAAGCGTTGTCTGATACACCCCATTCCATACATTTATTGTATTTAAGTAAAGAAATGCCACTAAGAAAGGAATCAGTTACCTTAAGCTTAGATTGAGGTATTTACGTTGTTGTTTCATCAGTTGTTAATTTTGGGTGTTTCACTTACCCCTTCGTTTCACTTACCCCACCTGACCTTATTCTTGGTCCTAGCTAACAACATTAACCCTGTGTTTGACGCTTTCCTTTGCTTTATTTTATTGTATGAAAACCATAGAATGGAGCTACGCCAAGTCGAACGACTTTCAAAGCAAAATAAATTGAAAAAAGCGCTTAAAGCAATAAGTCAAACATAGGATAAGTGAGGTCACTCACGCTGACTAACCTTGTGTTTACTTGTCGCTTTAAGCGCTTTTTTCTACTTTATTTTGCTTTGACAGTCGTTCGACTTGGCGTAGCTCTATTCTATGGTTTTCATACAATAAAATAAAGCAAAGGAAAGCGTCAAACACAGGGTTAATGTTGTTAGCTAGGACCAAGAATAAGGTCAGGTGGAATAAGTGAAACGAAGGGGTAAGTGAAACACCCAACCATAATCTATAAACCATAGCATTTATCGATACCGTCGTGCGGTCGGTAAAACAGGAATAACGAAGTGGTTCCAACGCTCTCACATAGATGTCGCTACTATTATTCTGTAAAATGATAGACAAGATAGAAATCTGACATCTGTCAAACCACAAAACACGAGTTGGACGCTGCGTCATATTTTCGTTTTTTTAAGTGTTTATAAAACAGTTTTTGAAGTTTTTTTATGGTAAATACAGTACATAATGTGTATATTTAATGTTCTAATTATTATTTCCGTCTTAAACCTACAGACATTGATTTGCAACGTATTTGAAAAGGTAACTTTAAAAAATCCTGTCCGGTATAAGTGAAACACTATTGGTCGGGGTAGGAGAAACATATGTTTCACTTCCCCCATTCCAGGGTTTACAAACATGTATGTTTCACTTACCCCACCTGACCTTACTTGTCCTAGGTTGTTAGGGTAACGTTCTAAAATCTAAAATAATGTAACTATTTTTTTTTTATAAACTGTGTCATATATTAATTTATTTGTTCGAAGTATACACAAACAGTATAAAAGAATTACAACATTAAATAATTATTAAAAAAAACTAAATTATTAATTAAACTAAAATTTTAAAACACATATTTTATTACATAATATACAAATGATTTCGTTAATTAAAACGAAAATCAGGGAGATTTTATGCACTCTAATAAAATAAAGATTATAATAAAACAAAAAATATTTTTTTTACAATAGACAAAGATACCCAAATCATTATTTATTTTGTCAAACAAATTGATTTCCGATAATGTAACTGAATTCGGATGGAGATGTCAAATTTGTGACCTTTACAATTAGTTCCCGGATCGACCTTAGGCTGTTTTACACTAAGGGTAAATTATTTAATATAGTTATAGCAAAGTGACAGTAAAAAATCAGAATTCACTATTTTATCTACTAAAACTAAGCCTCCGTGGTATAGCGGTTAAGTCCGTGGAGGTACCGGGTTCGATTCCTGGTCGAGACACAACATCTCACAGAAGAAAAGATCAGTAACGGGTTCAAAACTCAGCTATACGCAGTGGAGGTTGGTGCGAGAGTTCCAGCAAAATATTTGCACCACTTACTGAAAGAATTGGGCCAAGACGGCATTAACGGAATCAACAGTATTTGGTTAGGTAGAGAGAGGAGTAGAATGGCGGATGGTAAGCGTATTATCGCGCAATAAAAAAAACAGGAGGCCTCTTTTTCAAACCAGCCTATTGTCGGTCGCAAGCCCGAGACATTATTCTTCTCATCTCTTACCCACACACGATGTTCCCGGCACCCGCACGGTGAATCCATGGAATGCTTAGAAATTTGTCTTCTCCTCTTTGATATGCTTTTTTTATTCTTTCATATTTGTTGTTTAATCGCTAACCTTACCTTTTACGTTTTCATTGTCCCGAAGGTTGATTGCAAGAGAAGTGCATATAGGCATTATGTCCGCCTTTTGTTTGTATAACAATAAAAAATTAAATAAAAAAAAATACGCGGGCATTCGGGGACTGCTTTAGCTATTGGAAAACCTTTTTTTTATCAACTTATGCAATTATAATTATTTATTTATTTTATTTATGCAGTAATTTTTTTACGCAGCCAAAAAGCACGCTGTCTCACCTAGCTTTGTGTCTAAAAGAGATACACGCATACGTCTAGTCGCAAGCACACAAACACCGTGCCGAAGTCTGCCGAACTCGTAGGGAGTGGGGAATTTGTGTCAAGGTATTTGCCTTCTTACAGAGGTTGCGTTCGCTTTCCGTAACTACGGACAGGGCATGGGGTAACCATTAAAGGTTGAAGTATACGAGCCAGCAGGTGACGAGCGTAGCATTGTCTGGCGTCCGGCGGACGGGCGTGCAGAGGGGCCAGGTTTCTCACAAGTGGGAAATCTGTCGCCTCCGCGCGCGCGAACATGCCAGCCGCCAGACGACGCACGAATTCGTCCAGTGTTTCCATCCGCATATCCCTATGGATTACATCGTTCCTCACGTACCGCGAGGCGCCGACAATGGTACGAAGCGTTAGGTTTTGTTGCGCTTGTAAACGTGCTCTCAGCGCAGCTGAGGTGAGAGCGTACCAGGCCGGCGCGGCGTACGTGAGTCGGCTGCGGATATATGACTTGAATATGAGTAGCTTCGTGTGAAGCGGCAAACTGGATGCAAACACTGGGCGAAGTTTGGCTCTCGCCACCCGCGCCATGTTCACAGTGGCGGTCACGTGGGCGATCTTTTAACGCCGATCGCTGTGCCGGTCGGAGTGGGGGGTGTTAGGTTTATTTTCGTAACGGAATTTCTTTATTCGATCGCCGCGCTCAAAGCCCGCGAAAAAAGCTATGCAATAGCCTAAAAATAAATAAAATCTGAATACATGAATGTACAATGTATACAAGGGTTTAAAAAGTATCAATTTCCTTTTGTGAAATGTGAAAGTCAAGGTTGGGTTTATTCTGCTACCCACTCGAACTGTTATTTCACGAATTAAATCAATCAAAGTCAATTAGCTACCTTCCTAAATAAAAACAATCTTATGAATCCACTTCAATCCGGCTTCCGTCCTTCCCACAGTACGTCTACAGCTCTTATTAACATCACAGACGACATCCGACTGGCTATGAATGATAAAAAGCTTACACTTCTGACCTTACTGGATTTTAGCAACGCCTTTAATTGTGTCGACCACGACATATTAATGGCTGTTCTATGCTCTCTTGGAATTTCTCAGTCAGTGACACAATGGTTTAACTCCTATCTTCGTGGACGCCAGCAGCGTATACATTTGAACGACGATTACTCTAACTGGTGTCCAGTAACTGCTGGTGTGCCGCAGGGTGGCGTATTATCTCCCTTACTTTTCTCGGTGTTTATAAATACCATAGTCCATGTCATCAATTTCTGTTCCTACCATCTTTACGCTGATGATTTACAACTAATATTGCACTTTCACCCGAACAATATTAGCGAAGCTATTCATAAAATGAACTCGGACCTGGAGGCCTTGCGTGTTTGTTCCCATAATCTTGGGCTTCTGGTCAACCCCGGTAAGACTCAGGTAATGATCCTGGGTACAAGAGGCATGTTGGACAGACTGGACATGGATTCTCTCTCACCATTATACTTTAATGATATACTTCTTCCTTTCTGTCAATGTGTCAAAAATCTCGGCCTTTATATGACCTGTGATTTGTCATGGGGTTACCAGGTGTCAGAGATTAGTAAGAAAATCTTTGCCAGCATGCATATGCTGAGACGACTGCAGTATTTCATTCCGTTCAAGGCGAAGCTTATGTTAGTAAACTCGTTATTGCTCCCTTTAGTAGACTATGCTGACATTTGTTATCCTGATCTCACAGAAGAGCTGCTAAATAAACTGGATCGCCTTCTCAACTTATGCATACGCTACGTATTTGGTTTGCGTAAGTATGATCATGTATCCGATTTTCGAAAACAGTTAAATTGGCTCAATATCCGTTTTCGCAGGTCTACACATCTTCTTGTCTTTCTTTACTCCATCCTCTACAATCCGATAACACCTTCGTATTTAAAATGTCGATTTGAATTTCTTTGTGACTCTCACGACCGCCCTCTCCGTTCTTCTCAGAATAATCAACTCATTATCCCGTCTCATAGTTCTAGCAGATATTCAGATTCGTTCACTGTGTCATCCGCTCGCCAATGGAACAGGCTCCCACTGACGATCAGACAGGCTCCCTCTGTTCATATTTTCAAACGTTTACTTACCACCTACTTTCTAAACAAGCAAAACAGTGTTTCTTAAATTAATATTACATTTTATTTTTGTGTTAATTTATATATATATTTTTTATTAATCATTTACTGTTTATTAGTGTGTAGGCTTATTTTTAGCTTTTTATAGTTATATGTATGTATTCATGTATTTATTTATTCTTATATGTATTATTAGTATGTAGTTTATAATAATAAATTTGCACCCACGCATAGTTTCTCCACACTCCCAAAGGTTGGTTGTTAGAAAATGCCTGGCCATTAAGCCCGCCTATGTACAATTTTAGTGCAATAAAGTATTTAAAAAAAAATAAAATAAAAAAATTACTCGAACAATAAAACAATTCGTTGATGTTTTAAATTGTTATTATGTTATTATTTTATTCATTGAGTTGAAACGGTTGTACAGCTTAGGGGATAGGTACTCGAACTGTTTCTGCGCATATGTACTGCGGGTGAAGGGAACATGAAATTCCTGTATTCTTTTAGTTTTAGATAATGGTGTAATTTGAGCTGTTTTGTGGTAGCGTTAAAAAAACCGACAATCGACAAATGTGTTGCACTTCACTTAAATGCTACGTTTCATTCGGTCTCGGTTAAAGTGTTGAATATATGCGCACGAGTTTGTGACCGAAGCGACTTACTGGCTCACGTGATTCACGTCATTGATCGGCGGATCGTCCCCGAAGACAGCTGCGCCCTACTCCACGGTGCTGTTGCCGGCACTGCTGTTCGACCGCCATCACGTATTAAAAAATATTATAAAACTAATTATCTATAGTTAATAAAAGTTGTGCCCCTCTATTTGGGGTTCAACGTTCCACTTTAATATTCAACATAAACTGTACTACGCGCCTGGATCCAAAGCGGCCTCTCCACCTGCACTACCTGCCAGCCCCTGCCTGCACTACGCCCAGCGCCCAGATCCTCACTTCGGCGCGGCACAGCGAGTTAGCCAGGGGAGTACCGCTCCGTGGCATGGCGGAAAGCTATTGTACTGACCACCTCTTTTAATAACCACGACCCCCGGGTAGAATATCTTTTTTTTTTGTACCTATATTTAATTTTTCTTTTTTTTTTATAAATAGTTAGTAGTATATATTTATTCTTGTAGTTTTTATTTCAATTTTCTTTGTTACCACTTTCCCCGTGACAACCTTTTGGCGAATTGGAAGATAAAAAGCTTCCTGACAAGTGCGTCTGCTACTTGGTAAAGAAAGGTTGTTGGTATTGAAGGAACATGGAAACTTTGAGGACTGCTCTTTGTGCCCGCTCTAATTTAAGTAAATGTGTTTTGAATGCGCCCCCCCAGGCACAAATGCAGTACCCAATTGTACTTTGGCATAGGGCTTTATATGTTTGAATTATTATTATCTTATTAACATCAGATTCCTGGAGAAATACTTTATATTTTTATGGGGTCTTAATCACCTTAAAATCTAGTGTAAAATATTGTGTTTGAATTTCCGCTTGGAAACGCTGCAGTTGCAAATGGCTCCCGGATGACGTCACGTACTCCATGTTCGACTTAGCGCTGTAATTGCTTTTTTTATACTTTATTTCGCTTTGAAAATCATTCAAGTAGCGTTTTTGTTTCTTTAAGCAAAATTCAGTACAAAAGCGCGCTTTGCCATGCTTTCAAGCCGAACACGGTTATTGTGTTAGTAAGTGACGGCACTCTATAAGTTCTAAAATAAAAATAAAGTATTTATTTTATTACAAAATAATAAAATTAAATAACTATAATCTAAGCCTAATAAAAAAAATGCCCTTAAGATAGTCCCAAGAAGACTTGCAACATTTCCCCTCTGTATTTTCCCTCCTGCCTCTCATTCATTCATTTTGCCTTAGGTAAATAATCATTAAACCTATTGGTTTTCACCGGGACCGACGGCTTAACGTGCTCTCCGAGGCACGGGAACGGTGGTGTTGTAAATTTATGACAAATGTACGTAAGAAAAGTGTATTTCTCATTGGTTCATGTCGGGTTTGAACTGACCTTTGTAGGATTTAAGGTACGCGTTCTTACAACCGAGCCCCCACCGCACGATGTTAGGTACTCTCCTAAATATAGATTAAAATAAAACAAAAAACACATTTCATTTTACAATAGTCAGCGTTCTTCGCGCCATTTTGCGTGGACATGTCAAGTGCAAGCTTTTGTTTTGTAAATTAATTTGCTGTGGATATTATTGGTCAAAAGTGGTGTTGTTTGGTTTAATAATGTGCTACAATGTAAATAATTATGGAAAACGATAAATTGCACTTTAAATATGGGACACAAATTGCAGTTAATTTTTTGCGGTTTTCCCGCGCTGTCAACTCCCATATTTTACCCGATATATTTGAGCTATGGTGCCGCGAGTGACTCCAAGAAAAGCATCAAATTCTGCAGCATCTGGAATTGATGATGACCTCATTAACCCATTAAAAAGAAAGATATACTACGTCAGACTTGGCTGTATGGGCTAGACCCTTTGCCTTCCCTATCACCTCATCCATCGGGAGAAGAGAACCAAAAAAAAAATTTACAACAGTCAACTACCTATTCTCATATCGTTTAGCTTCTTGCTAAATATTTAATGTCCCTGGCTGTAGGTAAATAAATACACGTTTTATAGACATTTTAATATTTAGAAGGAAATTGAAAGCGGTGAATTTTGCCGGCACTTGTTAATTGAAATCCTCGGACCAGGTCTGCGAATTATTAATAAGGCCGTCAGAGCCGGTCGTAAGGCAGAACGGAAATTTTAATGTCCTGCAAAAATAGAGTCATATATACATACATACATATCTTCACGCCAAATCCCTTGCGAGGTAGGCAGAGACAATTGAGCGCCACTTGTCACGATCACGACATACCTCTTTCGCTTCTTCGACATTCATCAACCTTCTCATACATGCCCGTTTGTTTCTATGGCTTTTTAATGCACCTTCAGCTATTGTTTTATTTATTGATCGTGATAGGTAAGTCATGGTCTGCCAGGGCCTCTTTTACCCACGACTTTCGCATCATATATCTGGTTCGTCAATCTCTCTTCACTCATCCTTTCAACATGTCCGAACCATCGGAGCATGCCTTTCCTTATTTTTGTCACTATGCTTTCTTTAATACCTACCCCTTTGCTTTGCGTATTTCGTCATTACGTATGCGGTCCGTCAAGGTGACGCCGCATATCCGACGCAAAGACCTCATCTCTACTGCATTAACTCTACTCTCATGCGTATTCTGACATATCCACGTTTCGCTTCCATACATTAGTGTTGGTACTAGCATTGCCTTGTGTAGACTATTTTCTCACCTTCTTGAAAAACAAAATTAAACTTAATCTCCTCACCTTGGCATATATTATTTTATTAGTATTACTTATATAATGTGTATTTTATTGTATATATCCTATAGTTTATTAATTAGCTTATTATATTTTTTCTCTTATTTTTATTTTTTATATATATCATTTTATTTTTCTGACTCTGCACCTATAATATTCATTCTATCACTCTCCCAAAGGTTAGCTGGTAGAGAATACCTTTATGGTATTAAGCTCACCTATGTACATCTTTTTATATTTCATATTTTGTGTGCAATAAAGGATTTTATTATAATTATGGCGAGTCGAGCTTATATATATTATATTATATTATATTATATTATATTATATTATATTATATTATATTATATTATATTATATTATAATATATTATATTATATTATATTATATTATATTATATTATATTATATTATATTATATTATATTATATTATATTATATTATATTATATTATATTATATTAATATTTTAAAATATTACATAATAACGGCCAGTTGCAGAGGCATCATCTTTTGACATATTTAACGTATGCTATAAAGCACGTCATTGGCTAAAATAACCAAAGTGAAAAGCTACAAATTACGTGGTATATATCAAAATATCGATCATTGATTTTAATCCATCTGCGCGACGCAAAGAAGGGTTATGTGTATGTTAGCCTATGTATGTATGTTTGTTTGTTCCTTTGTGGCACACTGGAGACCAAACGCGTTGGCCGATTTTGTTGATTCTCACGCCAATCGATTCGTCTTCATCAAGCGAGTGTCAATGAAGATACGACATTAGTCTTTTATATAAAGCCGACAACAAGACGCCATATTGTGAAAAATATAAAAGTGAAAGTCGATGAACTATATCATATATACAAATTTTACAAATGAAACAAATACAGAATTACACAACAACAATAAATAAATATCTTTCAAATTCACCTGAGTACCTATGAGATTAGAAGGACTCCAGGTTATGGGAAAGTGGAAACACAGAGGCTGGACTCTTATACATTACATATCTTTATTGTGCGACAGATGTATGAGTCCCCAAATTTATAGGTACGCGAAATAATATATATTATATAAAAGGTAATAAGGAAAGTACGAAGTTTTGCTTATCTGGAATTAGATAATAGATAAGAGATTTTTTAGATTAACGATTGTTTTTTTAAAATTAGTTTTTATGTAACTCCGTAGGATACCAGAAATCTTAGGGCCAACATGAAATTTATCCGTAATAGGAAAAGTAGTTTCGCTTTCCCGGAATTAGATCCGGGAAAAGAGATTTTTTAGATTACCAATTCTAAATTTTCTTTCAAAATTAAGCTATATTTAACTTCGTAGGATAGCCAGAGAGATTATAACCGAGGTAATAATAGTTAAAAATATTGAGGGACAAGATCGAAAGTCGGCAGAAAATAATCTCTCAAAGTGGTCTTTCGAGCTCCATGGTTCGTACGTAATTCCGTCATAGCTCGAGATCTGGAGATGCCTACTATTGAATAGTTTACCGACAACGGACACTTCAAGCACCTCCAGAATATCGCTCCGTCTTGCGCTCGACCCCCCAACGGAGACCACTTCCTAAGGAAGTGTTCCTGGAGGAGAGCTAAAGAAGTCGCTGGGTTCGTGAGATACACGGGCGCTGTTATAACAGTAAGTGCATGAATTATCAGCGTGTGATTACCCACTGAATACTGAATAGAATCCTCCGAATTAAACTTTTAGTTATTTCTCTTTTAAAAGATTTTAAAGATAAATAAAATATGTCAATATGAGAGATATATTTATTGTAAAATCCTTGCCAAATCATTTTGTCAATCAACAACAGTTGTTTTAAAAACACTATATACTCGCATGTTCTCATGGATATGGTTCAATTCCACGGAGATGAAAACATAATTTGAAAGCTCTGCCAATAGCGGCTGTGGTTTTTCCGATCTATTCGGTATAATAATTTATGGCACGTTCACACGGCGAAAGAAAATAACCTATATATGCCTATATAATTATTTAGATCATGGTTGCCTCCAAGCGTTACCTTGCCGTGTCACATTTGGATATATACTAATATTGGTAAATTGAGCAATTATAACTTGTGATTGGGCAAATAGTGGGTTAATATTGCAGATGTCTCATGTATCCTTCTATCTATTGTTAACTAAAAGAAGATATGGAGGAACCGAAACGTTACCAAAGCCACTAAAATCCGGCTGGTTAGAGCTCTTGTGTTCCCTATTTTTCTGTATGCTGCGGAGACGTGGACCCTACGCGAAACAGAAAAAAAACTAATTAATACTTTAGAGATGTGGTGTTGGCGGAGAATGCTGGGCATATCATGGACGGAGTTCCGAACAAACAAATCCATACTGGAGGAACTGGGGATCAGACAACGCCTTTCCTCGACTGTACAATTACGAATTCTCACTTTCTTCGGACACGTGTCACGGCGTGGAGAAACATCAATCGAGCGCTTGGTAGTCCAGGGGAAAGTCGATGGCAAGAGGATGCGTGGTAGGTCTCCGATGAGATCGACCGTGAAGGTTGCAATGGATCATCCCCTACATGAGTGCACTAGGAAAGCCGGGGTCCGAGAGGAGTGGCGACGGCTTGTTAAGCGTGCCACTAGCACTCCAATGGCGACCACGACCACTCTGCCAAGAGTGTAGCGACTAAGAAGAAGAATTGTTAACTAAATCTAGGATACAAATACAGATTTGTATCTACATATAGTTCTGTGGTGTGGTGGGGAGGGGCGTGTTGCTGGCGGATGGCCCGGGCTTAGGTATATGGATTTAAGTGCATATATTTATGAGTTTGGGTTGTCTGTCGGCAGTGCGTTTCTCTTTATTTTCGCTGCACATTTGTACGAAAACTAAATGCATGCTACTTGTGTGAACCTCTAAAGGCAAATTGTTACCATTCTACCAATAATAATGTTAAGTGCTGTATGGTTTACCTAATAATATAAAATACAACATATGGTGAATTGGAATTAAAAGACCTGCTTCTTACTCATTTGCTTCGTAATGATATAATTCATATTCTAAATACGTTAAAAGAAAGAAGAAAGAAAGGAATATTTATTTGTCGCCAAGTAATACAAATTGAAAAAAACTAAACATAGAAAAAAATATTTAAATAATTATGCGCAAAATACTTAGCTTACCTATGTATAGCGACAAAAAGGCGATCAGCTCGGCGTCCGCTACAACCTATGTATTCTAAATAAATAAATATAGGTATCCAACTACTCCTTTATGAAAGATAGTGTTAGATAGATAGATAGATAAATTATTTATTGCACAATAAACAAAAACACATTTAAATGTACATAGGCGAGCTTAATGTCTAGTGACATTTTCTACCAGCTAACCTTTGGGATAGTGAGCAATAATTGTGTTAATTGTTGGTATAAACCCGCCGCTATTCCACGCAATATATCTATTTGTTTTTCCATTTATTTTCAATACAAAACACGGTAAATCGAATTTGTTCCCGTATTGTCGGGTACATTGAACATTGTTCCTTTTAAAAATACATTTCATGCTTGGTTTCTCCGTAAAATACGTTACGAAAGGGCAAACAAAGATATTTTACTGTCTTTGCACGTTCGAAAGAAAATATATTCAATTAAAGTTTAAATGGCGTCGATTGTAGTTGACGGCTGACTGTCAAAATAAAAACTAATAGGTACTTTCGATGCCATTTTTAACTTAATCATTACAGTTACACTGCCTCCGTGATCTAGCGGTAAAGTCCGTGGATTTAGACTCGGAGGTACCGGGTTCGATTCCTGGTCGGGACGCAAAAATAAATACATTTAATTATTATTTAATTTATTTGTGATATTTCTCGAGTTTGGTACGCTGGAGACATCGACGAGCTTGCCACTTGTCCTGATTGGCCTATAGTAAAGTTGGCTAAATGTGAATCTGCTTATTTATAAGCGTTGTTTCTGACCACCCCGAAAGGGAAAACGGTCGTGATGATACTTACCTTTTTAAGATATTTAAGGAAATTTAAATATAATTATTTAAAATAAAAATTAAAAACTCATTAGAATCAGGTGATCAGGGGGTAATCATCAATTTAAGAGAAAAAACATGGGTTTCTTAACCAATTAATTATTGATTTTGCGACAGTCGTGAATCAGGAGAAATATTAAATTTTCATTTTCTAATAATTCAATATGTAACGCAATGTGACAGTCGATAAATCAAAATACATCCGTGATGTCACATTTGTCACGTCGAACCTCCATACATGTTAAAACCGGACTAACATTATTGACTATACTCGTGGACAAGTTTAGAGGAACGCAAAAAAGTATGTAATAAATGATATAACATGGATATACTCGTATACCGCAAAAATATAATAAATATTTTTTTAGGCTTCAGGTGTCATTGGTAGAACCCTTTTTTGAAAAAAAACCTATTTTTTTTTAAATAAAAATCATTATCCCAAAACAAAACATTAGTGTATAAAATCACGATCTATCGTAATAAATACGTAAATGCTTGGGAATTCTATGGCTGGTTGCAGAAATATGCCTAAAAAACAAGCCTCAAATACCCTGCAACAAATCACTTGGAATATTATATCAAAATGTTGATCATATATTATTTTAATAATATTAATAATTATCTCGCTTACAGCCGAGAGATAAAATAGAGAGAAAAACAATTACTTTATTATTATTAAATTTATTTATTTTTCCTTATATCATAACATTTAAATACAACATTATTCTGCCAAACTATAAAATAGTTTATCGGCAGATAGCTCTCATTACAATGATATACTAGCACACTTTAGTTTATAAAACATTAAATAAAATAAAACACAACTATAATAGATTCGGTTTTTTTTACACAAATAATCTATCGATTTTGCTACTCAGTTGTTCGAGTAGTTCTTTCTTAATTTTGTTTTTATATGTAAATTTGGATAGTTTTTCTATTCTTATTTCTTGAGATAGACTATTTAGTATTCTGGGAAGTAGATACTCTCGCGTCCTCCTGCCGTAGTAGTTGCCACGGATGTTCCCTTCCACCAGTTCCCTATTTGTATGTCTCCTAGTAATTATATGTTGAGAAATAATTTGTTTTTTGTGTGTGTAATTATTCTGTTCTTCTAATGCTATTAATAATTTAACTTTTTCTTCAACAGGTAATGTTTTACAATACACAAATAATTTATCGTAATTTTGCCTATACTTTAGTTTTATATCTTTTCTTACCAACGATTTTAAGAACCTAATTTGCATTTGTTTAATTTGATCTAGGTATGTTGGAAAGGTACATCCGTAGCTACTAAGCCCATACGACAGTATCGATTCTGCGAGTGCATGGTACACTATAAACAACGTGGCCGTATTTACTACTCCACGCAAATGATAAAATTTGCCCAGCACGGATCTCAGTTTTGAACACACTGCGTTCACATGCATCTTCCATGACATGCTTCTATCAATAATAAGACCTAGGTACCTATATTGATCTACTAATTTAAGTTCTGCACAGTAACAATATTGCAAACCGTCGTGAAGACAACAATATTCATGTCCTATAATACTCACTGGTATCACACTCACTTAAATCAATGTTCGCGCGATCGTCGACCTTTCGTTACCTACTTGATTAGGCTACTGAGCCTAGCTGAGAGTGGCGATATTTTTAGGAAATTTAATCTGCACCGTAACTTAAGATTTTATTACTTAATCATAAAAAAAAATACGTAGTTATTTATTTTTATTTTAGATTATAATATAAAAATATTTGCTCTTTAATAAATTACACGCAGTATATATATATATATATATAGTCTTAATATCTGTAATAAAATCTTAAGTTACGGTGCAGATTAAATTTTCTAAAAATATAGCCACTACTGAGTCAAGTAGGTAGCGAAAGGGCGACGATTGATTGATTTTATATATATATATATATATATTTATTTATTCGAGGAGAAAGGACAGAGACAGGCAACATAGAAGATAGCAACAGAGTAGAAGCAATTAAAATTCTACCCGCCACCAGAATATTTCTCACTGTGAACAATAGTGCACTCTTTGTGCGATACAAAATTCGTAAAATATCACCTTGGCCAGGTATAAAGAAAACAACTGCATTGTATGTATTAAATTAATTGAATGCATTAAAACTGTTAGGCGAACTCCGAAGCGAACTGCCCACACTTTGCGAGCTAAACCGAAAGTAGAAGCTTCTTGATGTTGGCTTTGAAGGCGGGGCGCGGGAGTTACTGAATATACACGTCCGATAAACGCCTGTTGTACGTGTCGCACATCCGACGTACATATTATAGTAGCACGACATGTGACCGTACATGTGACGTGTGACGTACGGCGTTAATGTATAAAAGTGTCCTTTATTTATAAAACTAAAATTACTGACTGTTCCTTCTATCTATATACTTAAATGCTGTTTATTTGTAAAAAGCCACCCGGAACTTTTTAAAACTCTTGGGGATAATTGCAGTTTTAAAACGCGTTATCCTAGTAGAATAATTATTCCAGCTCATAAAAGTACTCAATATAGCCGAAATTGTTATGCAATGGCTACAAAGATATTTAATAAGCTTCCAGTTACTATAAGGGAGCTGCCACTAAAACTGTTCAAATTAGGAGTCAAACAAATGCTGGTTAATAAATGTTTTTATTCGACAAAAGAATCCCTAGACACTAAGCTCGACAAAGTCATGTGACTAAATAAATATTTGTATGCTAGAAATAGCGAATCATGTGATATAATTACATATAATAATTTACATCCCTGTACCTACTATTTCATTTCATTTCATAAAAGTATAATCTGTATGGGACCAAAAATATTTAATATTATTAACGACGACATTAAACTTTTACCGCATAGTCAGTTTAAAAAGACGTTGACTAAAGTTCTAATTGAAAAATCACATTATTCTGTGCAAGAATTTTTAAATGACCCAAATTGACATCTAAATATTATTTTTAATTTGACCACAACCAGAATTAGATACATTTTTTTTTTACTGTGAATTAACATTTTATTTTATTTTTTTGTGTTGTGTAATAATATAGTTATGTATCTTTACAATATACAGTATTCCCAAATTAATAATGCACATACAGATCTTCGCTAATTGTCGTATTCCCGGAAACACCCGAATCATTGAATCGTAAGAGCCTAACCATTGCACTTGCATTTTGCACCTTGTTCGAAAGAAATAGAAGTCAATATCATGTGTACACAATCGAAAACAATTCGGGCGGTCGGTGACTGTATGTGTTCTCTCTGAGTGGAATTATATAGAGCTGATATTACACACCGTTCTTGGTTTTGTTTTCAAAGGTGAATTTAATTTCAACTTTAATTATCTTATTCAACTTTAAATAGTTTATTAATTTATTAGTTTATTTATTAGTTTATTACACATAATTCTACTAAATTATGCATGAAGAAAATGCACTTAACCACTCTATATACATATCGTCTTCCGACGCTCGGGGAATACGACTGTTGCCGAACAGTGACGAAGATTTCTATGCGCATTATCACTTTGGGAGAACTGTACATATATATACAATATTTGTACGCCTCATGGCAGAACACAGCTGCACTTTTATAAACTAGGTTAATATATTAACTAGATTACCTGTGTTGAAACAAATAAATGATTTGATTTGACCTTGCTGTGCACTTGATGGTAAGTGGCGCGTGAGGTCCATGAACTGGAATCAGATAATCTGAAATCAGGTAAAATGGTGCCCTTTCCGAGTATGTATGTCTATATAAGTAATGTTGATATGATATGAAACATTGTTGTTCAGTTTGCGAGGAAGTTTTAAACTGACGCGATATGATAAAGTTTCAAGGATCTATTTTTACTCTCAACTATCAACAATATTGCTACATACATAGGTATAGAAACATCGTTCGCACAATCCAATATTGTCAAGTGTTGTCTTAGTCCACTTTTGAGATATGTAGTCTATGAAATAAAATTATGGACATTACTCTGGGAACTTGAAAAATGATATTCTTATTGACCTTACCGTACCGTGGGAATCAATCCAAAAAACCACAACATGAAGTCGAAAAAATATTATGATCAAATAAAATAAATGATCAGGAACGGGTTCAAGACGCAGCTTTACGCAGTGGAAGTTGATGCGAGGGGAATTCCAGCAAAATCTTTGCACCACTTACTAAAAGAATTGGGCCTAAGCAGGTCTACTGTCTATATATGAGATTATATTTTTTACTTGGTAAAATATATAAATTTAAGCTATAAAATTTTATTGCCAAATATTTCGCCTCTCTTTGGAGCGGCGACATCAGTGACAGTGACTGAAGGTCTATGTCAAAAATTTTGAAAAATTAATTTTATTTCTTTTAAGTAAAGGCAATGCACTATACAGTTTTGTATTTATTTTTTAGAAAAATATCATCCTCATACGGGAGGTCGTGGGTTCGATTCCCACCGGGGGCAAGTTGTACATTGTATAATTTTTCTCGGTCTGGGTGTTTATATGTATAATATGTATATATTTACAAAAAAAAAATGTATAATATGTAGTTTATCAACCATCTAGTTTCCGTAACACAAGCCTCGTAGCTTACCACGGAAATTAGATGGCGCTGTGTGACCTGTCTGGAAATATTTATTATTATTATTATTTATGGAACGAGAGGTTCCAAGACGGTATTAACGGAATAATGCGGTATTTGGTTGGGTAGGGAGAGGAGCAAAATGGTGGAACTTGTTGCGCAATAAAATAAAAATGTAGTCGCAATCCGGATAACCCATTCTTCCCATCTCTCTTTCCTGATATCCACATGATAGACCCGGCACCCGCACGGTAAATCCATAGAATGCTTAGAAATTTGTCTTCTCTTCTCTTCATATGTATAAAAAAAATAGTCAGAGAAAAATAGCAGAAACATTTATAACGATATATGATGATAGAGAAAATTCCAAGCATTCAATGGATTCACCGTGCGGGTTACGGGTCCATCGTGTGTGGGTAAGAGATGAGAAGAATGGTGTCTTGGGCTTGCGACCGACAATAGGCTGAGTTGAAAAGGAGGCCTCCTTGAACAAGACGCTCACTATCCACCATTCTACTCCTCTCCCTACCCAACCAAATGCTGTATGATTCTGTTGATCTTTGAAGCTTTTTCCAATAATGTATTGACGGCAGACCTGCTTAGGCCCAATTCTTTTAGTAAGTGGTGCAAAGATATTTCTGGAACTCCTCTCGCACAACTTCCACTGCGTGCTGAGTTTTGAACGTCAGTAATTTTATTTCCTAGAAATTTGATAGACTTCATATCTCAAACAAACTCCCTAAAGCTTGGAAATCAATTGGCTTTGGTTGGTTTAGCTTGTCTTCCAATTCTCATTTTTCTTCTCTCCATTTAACGACAACTCTCTATAACGCCATAAAAAAAAAAAAAACATACACTATATGTCCAAAATATCGTCTTGTTTTTTTTTAAAAACTAGTATGGCAATAGTATGGCAACTCAAGACATTTGTGCCAACATCACGTTTGTATGATTTATTAAAATATTTTTTTATGTATGACTATTATATAATTTAGTTCACTTAATTATTATTATTAATCACCAACACTAAAACAGAAAAAGAGGGTGGGGGGTGGTTTGGTTAGTTTGTATGGACAACACAAAAAACGGGTTATTAATACTGAGGTACTAAACACAAAATGCCTCCGTGGTCTAGCGGTTAAGTTCGCTTAAGTACTCAGAGGAGGATTTATTAATGTAAATAAATACATTTAATTTATTTGTGACATTTCTCGAGTTTGGTACGCTGGAGACATCGACGAGCTTGCCACTTGTCATGATTGGCCTATAGTAAAGTTGGCTAAATGTGAACCCGTTTATTTATAAGCGTGGTTTCTGACCACCCCGAAAAGGAAATGGTCGTGATGATACATACTACTACTTCATATCTCAAAAGTAATCTTTGAAAATATTGGATTGTGCCAGCGAGATTTGTTCCAACTTTTAACTTCGATTCTTTGTACGTTATTGTAGCAAAAAGTTAGGAAGCAGAAAAGAGATTGCCCAAAACCAGGCCCCAACTTTTTGCAGCGTACCTCAACTATATACAGTTCAATAATTATGTATATAATATAACAATTAATTATGTTTTTTTTTTAAATTATTTACAACATCTCTTTTACCTCAGCATTAAAATATAATTTAATTAAATAGTCAATTGGTTAAAATTTATGTATGAAATAGTTACAAAGCACTATTCATACGATTAGGTTCTTTATTATGACCAGATACTTTATTATAGATAAAACATTAGATTTCAAATCGGCGCGAGATCGAAACTATGTAATTATTAACTTAAAAAAATGTATTTGTGAATTATCATTATGCTAGGGTAAAACAAATAAAATTAATTACAGATTATGAAAACACAATATATTAACTATCAAATAAAAAAGATATCATTATGGCACGAACACATTTTATTGGGCCCATTCCTCTAAGAAAAAAGGGCATTCTCATTTCACGAAATAATTTAAGAAGAAAAAAAACAATCTTAAAAAAACACTTGAGGCGCCAATCAAGTATTGTGTTGATTTCTAAAAAATAAACTTTACCCCTCGGATATAACCTGACTTTGTAAATTTCTCTTCGCTGAACAACCACTATTGTCTAGCGGTTAAGAAAGACGCGGGGATACCGCATTCATTTTCATCACCTAAAACATTACAGCGTTTTTTTGGTGCCCTTTAGAAAGAGCAACCTTCATCCGGTTATCCGAATGACATCCACTTTTTAGGTATATGCACTAACAAAAGCGGCAGTGATGGGTTGCCTAACAAAATATATTTATTTTTAGGATCGCCAATAGTGTCAGCAACAATACATACTTACATGGATTTTCACTTACGACTAAGACAGAAACCAGATCCTGCACCAAATGCTATTACTGTATTTGTATTAGGACAGGACAGGACAGGACAGGACAAGACAAGAAAAGACAAGCCAAAACAAAGTAAAATAAAAAAATATCTTCATAAGATTACGGTCGTGATGATACTTTACTTTCCTTTCTTTGCTGAAAATGTTTTACAGTTAATTTGTAGCGGATTTCAGGTTTTTCTCGATCGCAAACAACAACGAACCTGCGGCAGTCCACAGCTCAAAAATAAGCGCAAACATTATAGTAATTCGGTTATTTACTGTTAGTTTCAGCGCCAGTTTAGCTAAGCCTACGTTAAAATAAGAAAATATTTAACATGAGACGGGTACCTTAAATCCTACAGTATGCCTAGTGTGACAGTGAAGTTTCGTAAAAGCAACTATAGTAGTAGAGTTTTTTTACTGAATTTTCGATGTTCATTGCCTGTTATTATAGCCAAACTTGCAATTACACGCAATGTAAAATAAAAAAAAAATACTACAGCAGTTACGTTTTCCGAAACTTGCATGTTACACTAAGCACACTGGTCGGTTCAAACCCCCCCGGCATGTACCAATGAGAAATACACTTTTCTTACGTACATTTAAGAATGAATTTTCAATACAGCCCCTAGAACACAGCGTCCTAGACCTCCACTGCTGGAGATGGGCCTTCCAGAACATATATCTGGAGAATTTGGTCCACACTCGCCACGCTGGCCAGACGGGTTGGCGAGGATCTGATGTCAATTTTTTTATGACAATTTATTAACGATTCACAAATTGGTATTAGTTGAACCGGGACCGACGGCTTTACGTGCTCTCCGAGGCACGATGTTGTAAATCTATGACAAATGTACGTAAGAAAAGTTTATTTCTCATTGGTACATACCGGGGAGGTTTGAACCAACCTTTGTAGGATTTAAGGAAAGCATTCTTACAACCGAGCCACCACTGCGCCAATAATAATAATAACAATGAATAATAATTCGTCTGGCCAGCGTGGCGAGTGTAGGCCAAATTCTCCAGTTCTGGTAGGCCCATCTCCAGCAGTGGAGGTCTAAGACGCTGTGTTCTAGGGGTTGTAATGAATGAAACCCGGCAGATGCAGTACACGACGGATCCAGCTCTACGCGCGAAGGTAAGAAAAACAATCATACATTTCTTTATATATTTTTTTATACTAGCACAACATGAAACCTTGCCTTACCTGATGTTAAGACGCGCAAGATCAATGAATGTTAGTACCGTAATCTGACACTTATGACTAACATCAGTCCTCAACACTATACCGGCCTGACTAGATGCTTGTTCACACTTCGCTAAAAGGACTTCATATTATATGAAAGTGGAAACAGAGACTTTATCGTGCGACAGATGTATGAGTGATCAAATTTATAATATGGGACTAATTTGTCAAATTAAATAAGTCTTCAATGTTGTATGATTTATTTCCATTGCCAATAATTAGTTATAACCTTCACTATTTTAAAGGCACGCAACGACCGACTCGTCTGCTGTGTTGTAATCTGTCGGGATATGATTCGCGCCATTCTCTAAGCGAGTCGTAAATAGTCGTTATTGAACCAATCAGAAATCAGCACCCGACTACGTTCGTACACAACGCCACCTACTTTGCAAAACCATATTGCTAATCATTCTTAACTTATGTCTAAACACTAGGATAATAATGTAATAATAACTATGTTACATGGTGCATATTCTGACCTAAGCTTGTTTGGTTACGGACTGGAGAGGAAGGGATTAGGTTATAGAGCTCAGAGCACTCACCATAGTATATCCGGTAAAACACGCTTAGCTGAATGGATTCAATAGTTCCAGATATATTGGCATTGTCCACAATTCGAACAGTTCGCCTTTGCAGGACATTGGGAGCATCTGTGAGGTATACTTTGCGAAACAATCCCAAAGATGAGAACAGTATTCATGCATGATCTGTGCTTTGCAACAGTCTGATTGAAGGCGGGAAAAACCGCTTCACCTTGTTCAGTATTCCGAGCATACAATTATAAGGTGCATTTTTGAGACGGGACATTAAGGCAGGTACCATAACCGTTACCTCCTCCTCCTTAGTCGGTACCCCACTGTTGGGGATCGTGACTCCGTAGCAGTCCATCCACTAGCCGTTTCCAGTGGCTGCGGTCCTCGGCGCAGTGGATGGCTTGGTGTACTGGGATGTTTAGGTGGTCAGTCACCTGACTAGACCATCGTTTGGGGCTTCTTCCTCTTGTTCTTTTACCGTCTACTTTTTCCCGTTACAATTACAGGAAGACGTTCCTAGAAGACCATTAATAACTTTTTGAGATATGTCTTTACCGATTTTCCGATTTCAGAAAAAAAAAAAATACAGTTAGCAAGAAAATGGTAATTTTACACAAAAACTTTTTATGCCAACCGAACTTAGATGGTAGAGTACTAGAAATGTCAGAAATCGCGAAATACTTTTCCAATACATTTTGTACGGAAAAACGATTAATCAACTGGAAATACTCTTATTATTTTGTTGCCAAACCATCGTATTTCTTACTGTAGGTACTCTTCTCTCTGTACTCTTTGAGACTATCTGATGTTTGAGTACGAGTACAGAAACTACGGCTACTATGCAGGGGGTATAAGACAAAGATTATTTAGAATTGATTAATCGTTTTTGTGTACAAAATGTTTTAATCTATTTCTGTCGTTACTAGTAGTCAAACCTCAGACTAGTCCAAGAGGACTTGATGACAGGACAGGACAGTATAGGACAGGACAGGTCAGGACAGAACAGGACAGGACAGGACAGATCAAGACAGGACAGGACAAAACATGACAGGACAGGACAGGGCAGGATGCAACACTAGGCGCGAAGGTAAGAAAATAAAACATACACTTCTTTATATAAATTTTAAATTACTGTGAAGTTCAACATATCTCAAAAACTTATAAATAAATAAATATAAATATTTCCAGACAGGTCACACAGCGTCATCTAGTTTCCGTGGTAAGCTACGAGGCTTGTGTTACGGAAACTAGATGGTTGATAAACTACATATTATACTTTTTTTTTGTAAATGTATATTTCAACTATGATGCCATGACCAATCAATTCTTTTGTCTTCTGTTTGTATGAGAACAATATCACCGATTGACAATGAAACAACCTTAGGTTGCTTACCTTTTTGTATGAGATTGCTGACATACTCGTTTCTGAACCTCTGCCTGTTTTGTTTTGTATATATTATACATAGAAACACCCAGACCGAGACAAATTATACAATGTACAACTTGCCCCCGGTGGGAACCCACGACCTCCCGAGTTCACGGCAACGTTTGTTACCACTAGACCACGGAGGCGGTCATTTATGGATGGTCTTTCTGTAATACGAGTAACGGTTAAGGTATTTGCCCTTACCGTCTCAAAACTCCAACCTATATATATATATATACATAAACATACATATATACGACAAACCATTTTTCACTTTTATAATAGTAGAATACATTCGTGGGGCACTGTACTACGACTATATTTTAGAGGTCATTGACGATATTTTTGGCACGCACAAGTGATTGTTTGATAAAAATGGCTAAATAAGACCACATCCAGCCGTTGGTAAGTCAACATCAATCAAAGGCAGGTCATTAATCTTTGTAAAGGCTTTGTGATTCATACCTACCTTCATTCTCACGGAAACGCATTTCGTTTTCGTGTCATGACAGTTCACAGTACATTAATAAAGCAGTTGAACAACTGCCCCCTAACTACGGGCGGTACGATAAGTCAAGAAACAACAAAAGTAGCTGTTTAATACAAGATGTTTTTTTCAGTGTGGGTAACTATTCTTAATTTTTACTATACTTTACTATATTTGTCACAAATTTTAGCAGATATGACAAGATTGTGCCATAAAAAACAATGTTATCTTAACAAGGAAGCCGTACGTACTGTATATGTAATATTGATGTACTGAAAGACTGATACCCACCCCTTCTTATTGTTGTTATATGATATGGTATATGATAATAATCCGGTTCGAATGACAAAAAAATACTGATTAATTTATAGAATTTTTGAGTTTTGTTTGTTATATTAAATTACTTTACGATGGGCCTATAAGGACCTTTAGCAAGGCGCCTGGCCAACGAGTTGTCAAAGGGGCTGACGGAAGGCTGTCAATTATTTCTGCCAACGTAGTAGCCTCGCTATACAGAGGGGAAATATTACCAGTCTCCTTGTGACTATCCCGGGTGGAATTTTTTATTTATAGTTTTGTTTCTTTTTAATTTTATTATTTAGGTAGCTTTCAATTTATATTTAATGTATATTCATCATTACAGCCCCTAGAACATAGCGTCCTAGACCTCCACTGCTGGAGATGGGCCTTCCAGAACATATATCTGGAGAATTTGGCCTACACTCGCCACGCTGGCCAGACGGCTTGGCGAGGATGATGTATATTAATATGCATAAATTGAATTATGAATTTTATATATCAAAAACCATTCATATAAAAACTAGTACCGTTTTTGACAAATTCTAAATGTATTAAATGCTGGACTAATCCTTTGATGTATCGATGGACTAATCTAAATTTCAACATTAATGACATATAACAAAAAATTTCCTTAATGTGGATTGGCTCCTTTTTGCGAACTACTTCCAATTATATGAATGTTATGCTACCAGTTATTTTGTACTGTGCCAGTTTCAGAGGAGAAGGGGTACGGAAACGAAGTACCTAAAACCTACTTTTTGCGTTAAACATGATAATTACAACATGACAATTACTAGATGGCGCTAGGCGTCACAATTTCCCGCCCTTAAAGGGTTGCCTTTAAGGTAATCTACAGTAAGACATACAGACCTATAACTATAAATCATAAAGAGGAAAAGCGTGCGTTAATGCGACAGAGTCTGGCATAACGGGCTGCTGTACAAGTTGTCCCTATCCCCTACCCCTGTTAGGATCGTCAAGGTATTGGCCTCCTTCCTTGAGGGCAGGAGCTTTCACGTAGCAGTGGAGGGCGTGGCCTCGAGTCCACGTCCCATACGAGCCGGCGTTCCCCAGGGTAGGTGCCTTTCTCCGTCCTGTTACTCCTGGTTCACCAACGACATACCGCTGGCGGAGGGGGTCGAGCTAGCGCTGTTTGCTGACGACGCCGCGTACTTCACAGACTCTAGGGTCTTGAGCTACGTGGTGACGAAGATGCAGCGCTGTCTCGATCTCCTCCCCGAGGAGGTTGTCGGTGAACGCCAGGAAGACTCAGGCTACGTTCCTTGAGACTGGACTGAGAAGGCTGAAACCCGACCGTCCGCTTCTGTTGAACGGCGAGAGTCTATCGTGGACTAATCCAGTAAAATACCTGGGCGTCACGATAGACAAACGCATCAACATGCGCGCCCACGTGACCGCCACTGTGAACATGGCGCGGGTGGCGAGAGCCAAACTTCGCCCAGTGTTTGCATCCAGTTTGCCGCTTCACACGAAGCTATTAATATTTAAAGCCTATATCCGCAGCCGACTCACGTACGCCGCGCCGGCCTGGTACGCTCTCACCTCAGCTGCGCTGAGAGCACGTTTACAAGAGCAACAAAAATCTAACGCTTCGTACCATTGTCGGCGCCTCGCGGTACGTGAGGAACGATGTAATCCATAGGGATATGCGGATGGAAACACTGGACGAATTCGTGTGTCGTCTGGCAGCTGGCATGTTCGCGCGCGCGGAGGCGACAGATTTCCCACTTGTGAGAAACCTGGCCCCTCTGCACGCCCGTCCGCCGGACGCCAGACAATCCTACGCTCGTCACCTGCTACCAATCACGGAGTCGTAATCGCGGCTCCGCCGCCTGGCTCGTATACTTCAACCTTTAATGGTTACCCCATGCCCTGTCCGTAGTTACGGAAAGCGAACGCAACCTCTGTTAGAAGGCAAATACCTTGACACAGATTCCCCACTCCCCCCTGCGGGGGGTGTGAGAAGACTCTTCTACTACTAAAAGCGTGCGTTGACTAAATATAAGTTAAATTATAGCTAAATACACAGGTGGTAGGCAGACTGATAGTGGTAATTTGCTAGTATCCACCGTTCGTGCCGATAAACCCAGTAAAGTGTATCCACACATTTCGGGATCAGGCTCGAATTGCCATCATGTCCAGTGAAGCCGGCATAGTGTTAGGGACTGATGTCAGTCATGAGTGTTGTCATTACAGTTGCTAACATTTATGGATCTCGCTCCCCACTTACCATCAGGTGGGTGCAAAGTCACATGTCGTGCTAGTATTAAAAAAAAAAAAAAAAAATGTCGGTAATGACTTACCGTTAAATAAAACAAAACATGACAGACAGAATCACAAAATACAATTTTATATTTGCCTCAAACCGCTAAGTGGTTTAACTCCGTCGCGCTCAAAAGGAAAACCCAATATCAAAGTAATTAGTTCTAAACAGAGCGGCGACATCAAAGGATTCCGCTTTTTTAATATTTAGCGAGGCTTTTTGCATCAGCTTTGACGTTTCGTTTCGCTTATTTACACCTAATATATATACAGTTTATTATTCCAGGGAAGCGAACCCTGGCATGTACTAATGAAAACTTAGGGCGGGTTAACTGAATCCTTTCTTAGTGGCTGTGTTTAGTTTTTATTTAAAATATTTTTTGATAGGGAATTAGAAATGATATACTGGCTGGTAAAATCCTTGTTCCCTACCTTTCCATTGATTTCCTTACGTGGCTCCATCTAGTGGCCTACTTCAGAACAATGGCTGAGGTTTAAAACCTCTAGAGGCAGTTCATCGTATAGCTATCAGACCGCGACGTGTCTAAGTCTTCCGTCGGTGATCTTTATCAGGACGTCCACGACCGCTGGTATCCGAGTGTGCGCTAGCTAGCCGGCTCAACCCAAAACTACATATATAAACTTTCGTAAAAGTGCTGTGCTAAAACCCTATGTGAAACGATACAGTCCACATATCTTTTATTATTTATTCTTTAATTGACACGGCCATTTTACAGCCACGAATTCAAATTTAAATTTAAGTTTACTTGACATAGAATGTTTTATTTAGATTGTAAGGTGACACGGCCATTTTACAGCCACGAATATTAATTAACATTAATGCTATTAGAATATAAGATGACACGGCCCATTTACAGCTATGAATTTCAATTTAAATTTAAGTTTACTTGACATAGAATGTTTTATTTAGATTGTAAGGTGACACGGCCATTTTACAGCCACGAATATTAATTAACATTAATGCTATTAGAATATAAGATGACACGGCCCATTTACAGCTATGAATTTATGTTTAATTGACATATCATTATTAGTATTTAGATTATAAGATGACGACTTTTTTTTTTATTTTTTTTGTTTTATACATTTATTAATTATCTGACATATGTATATAATTTCTATACATCATAATTATTAAGTATTTAGAATGTAAACTGACACGGCCTCTTTACAGCCACGATCTTATTTAAGTAGTTTCTAAGTTAGTTAATTTTACTTGCTTATAGCAATAATGTTATGCATAGCATACATCGTCTAACTATACATACCTTTACCTACTTTTTATGTTGGTATCATAACTTAGTCTAGAAGTACATAAAATATTTATACATATAATATATATTTTTATTTATTTATTTTATTTATTTAATTATTATTTGTAAACACTAATATATTTAATTGTAATTTATAACCTAGAATAATAGGCTAACTTCCATAAGACAAGTAGCTTGGTGTGGAGTTAGAAAGTCTACTTTAATACACCCTTTGTACAACTAACAAATAGCCTTAAGTACTGTATTAACAAAGTATATCATTATCAAACTGTTGTACTTATGCAATAAAAATATTATTATTATTATTACATAAATATGGATTATTGCCTGTTTACGGTCCAACCATTATTACCACTTTGATTATGTTTTGAAAATTGTATTGATTTTATTAGTTCTGACTGTATCCAAGTTGTTTTGAGAGAACCAATGGAAATAAATTATTTTGATTTGATTTGATCTGCTGTATTCGATCTGGAGGCTTCCAGGAGGAAGACAGGTGACAGCCGGACCCACGTGAGTAACCTTTCTTTTCCTTTCCCTAAACTGTCTCCGTCAGCCAGTAGATATTTTCTCCTACAGTGGCATTTGGTCACTTAAATACCAAAAAAATAATATAAAAACGCGGCAGATATTGCAGAATTTGTTTCTTGGATTCACTCGCGGCATTATAGCCCAAACACGTCAGGTATAAAATAAGGGAGTTCACAACTTGTACGAGTAACCCCATATACGAGTATATGGGGTTACTTTGTATGGTCTTACGTTAGACTAATGATTCTATTGATAGAGACAAATAACTTTTCCTAAGAAATCATATGTCGGAAATGTCTTTTTTTTGTTGGATTCTTCATACAAATTTTATTTTAAAGCCATACCATGTAGCAAATTCTCTGTGAAATTTGATGTCTAAGGTTTAGCCGATTGACCTGATTTCAGGAAAAGGAAGAATTTCATTGCTTATAAAGTTAGTATCGAAGTTTAAAATAATGGTCCATTAAATTGGTACAGATTCCAACATTTGTGTTGCACCAAATTGGACTTTATTCAGTTGTAATAGGACCTTTAATATAGAAGCTATAAACTTAGATAAGGTTAGGCAATAGATAATAAAAAAGTCGTCTCCTTTTGGTTTAAAATTGGCTTTTGGCGTTTTTTTTTCACAGGGGATTTACAATTCTACATATTATAAAACCTAGTCCTCCGCCGCGTCTGTCTGTCTGTTCGCGATAAACTTAAACCTGCTATACTTGTGAGCGCGCAGTCCCTTTGATAAAAGCCGCCTCTGAATTAGACGCTATAGTTGTGAACAAGCGACTTTCGACTCTAACTTCAAAACATAAAGTAAAGAATACACTTTTAAAAACTATTGTTTTATTTTAGGGTTCCATTAAGTATTTTGCTTTCCAAAAGGGTTCCGTCACCAAAAAAGTTTGAGAACCGCTGACTTAAACTATTACCTGATTTTCATGCTGTTTTCACCAATGGATAGAGTGGTTCTCAAGGAAGGTTAGTATACTGAATTTGTTAAGTTATTGTATACATTAACGATATTTGTTGGAGGTGTCGAAAATTATAAGCGTCTGAGAGCTTTCAACGAACTAAACCCTTTGAGATATAACAAAATAATGTATGGTGGAATTATGTATCTTATACAGGTCTATAGAAAAGTCCACGATGGCATATGTCTATCACTTAAAGATAACATACTATATCCACGAGAGGTTAGTCGCAAACGTTTTTAGTGAATTTCGTTATTTATAATAATAATATTTCCAGACAGCGCCATCTAGTTTCCGTGGTAAGCTACGAGGCTTGTGTTACGGAAACTAGATGGTTAATAAACTACATATTATACTTTTTTGTTTTTGTAAATATATACATATTATACATATAAACACCCAGACCGAGACAAATGATACAATGTACAACTTGCCCCCAGTGGGAATCGAACCCACGGCCTCCCGAGTTCACGGCAACGTTTGTTACCACTAGACCACGGAGGCGGTCATTTACGTCAGAGATTGCGTTATAATTACAAAATATTATTCAATTCTCAACTCTATAAGCGCTCGACCTTGACAGCGTCCATGCAAATATCAACTTTAAGAGCGTGATACATATATAGTTAACGGATTCCATTATATAACGTTTGCGCTTAAGTAACAGAATATTTGTAGGGCTATTTATTTATTTAATAAAACTTTATTGCACAATATATACAAGGGGCGGACTTAATGTCGCTAGACATTCTCTGACAGCCAACCTTAGGGACACTGTAGAACAATAAAGGCGTAAGGTAGGTGCAATTAGAGAAATATGATTACGTAATAAATATGCAATATTATCTAAACTACAATAATAAATACTATAATAAACTAAATACTAATAATACATACACATAACATTTTATTAATACATTAGGTACATACATTACATAACATTAATACATACACTACATATAATAATATAATAAATAAACTAAATAAGTTGTTATGAGCTATTTAAATAATATGAATATACCATTTTTTGAAAATGCTTCGGTTGGATGCTTGTCGTATATTTACCGGCAGCTTGTTCCACAGGTTTGCGGCAACAACAGCAAAAGAATCGTTCATGAACCCAGAGTGGTGCTATTGGTAGGGTAGTAAGTATAAATAATACAAATATAAATCAGCTGGGATACGTTTATTTCAGACCATTTTTTCCCAAAGAATTCAACTCTAAACATTGACAATACTCATGTATTGACCTACTTCGTATAGAAAACATTCTACATAGAAAATAGTAAAGTTGTAGAAATTTTTTTTTTAGAAAAATATATTCTAAATAGTAACAAGTAGGTACCTATTCTATTTGTAATGACCTATAATAAAACTTCCATTAATAGGGTTTAACGGTTGTGCTTCCCTTTCCCTCGCACATTAAAAAAAAAAACATGCAGAAATTTGACATATTTTTACATATCGTAAGTTGTTAAAGAGCGAATATTTTATTTAGGCCGCGATCGTTTTAAGAAATGTTAGCAAGAAAATACCACTTTTTTATCACAAGTCGTTTGTTTAATGAAAATTCCAACATTTGATGCTAATTTCGTATGTCAGTACAGTACTCCCAAATTAATAATGCGCATGCAGATCTTCGCTAATTGTCGTATTCCCGGAAACACCCGAATCATTGAATCGTAAGAGCACTAAACAATGCACTTGCATTTTGCACCTTGTGCCAAAGAAATAGAAGTCAATATCATGAGTACACAATCGAAAACAATTCGGGCAGTGTTTTTTTGTTTTTGTTTTTTTGGCGGTGACTGCACGTGTTCTCTCTGTGTGGAATTATATAGAGCTGCTATTACACACCCTTCTTGGTTTTGTTTTCAAAGGTGAATTTAATTTCAACTTTAATTATCTTATTTAAATAGTTTATTTGACAATTGCTTGTCTGTCTGACACAGGCAGAGATTTTATATTTAAAGGAGGCCACTACAGTACTATAAAATTTTCGAAGTAAATCAATCCAACAAAGATTGTAGCATATTTTCAATCGTATGGTTTTCCTCGCTATTTACTTTGAATCAAATTTCGTTACTGATAAATCAATATTTATCTCTTTTAGCACAAAATACATAATTCTACTAAATTATGCATAAAGAAAATGCACTTACCACTCTATATACATATCGTCTTCCGACGCTCGGAGAATACGACCGTTGCCGAACAGTGACGAAGATTTCTATACGCATTATCACTTTGGGAGAGCTGTACCGTGTTGAAAGGAGGGTTATTGATGTTACTTTTTGACAGATGTCATTTAACATAAGAAATGTTTGTGTGGATACCTTTGCCGCTTGCCACATTTCCTCTACATCAAAAAAGGCCGGTTCGGCTGCTCATACAGCCGAATTTAGAAAGCACATCAAATACAATAGCATTAAACAAAATTATAACTTTGTGGCATTTGGGGTTGAAACAATGGGGGTATATTCTCTTGATACCCACAAATTCATAAAAGAGCTGGGTAAACGAATTTTCCAAGAGTGTGGCGATCCCAAATGCCATAACTACCTAAATCAGAATATGTCCATAATAATTCAACGAGGAAATGCGGCGAGCGTTTTAGGTACCCTCCCTAGTTGTAAGCCCTTAGTTTATTTTGTAGACTAGTTTTAATTTCATAGGTATTTTTAGTTTTAGTTTTAAAATAAAATAAAAATAAAATCAGTTTTTATTTGTCACAAAAATAGTTAATAAAAATGAAAAATATAGTTAAAAAATAAAACAAAGATATAATGACAAAAGGGTCTATGGTTCAGAAAATGGTGTTGGAAGCAGGTTCCAACAACCTCTGTTATTATACCATAGCCGACATTTAAATTTAGTGGAACAGTAATATAAATAAAAGTTATAAAACAATAATGAAACAAAATTAAAAAAAAACTTAAAATTAAAAAGAAAAAACACCATGAACATAAATAAATAAATAAAAAACAGAAACCTAGACGGGAGCTGCCCCAGCCTGCTTTTATTTATAATTACTTTTTTAATCAATTTTATTTTAATATTTTTGTATCTAAATACCTACTTCGAATAAACTTTAAGAAATGGTTTGTTTACATTGTTATATACTTTATAGTTTTCTATTATATTTGTTAAAAAGGTATTATAAACGATTATATGTAATAAATTCAAAGACCATAATAATATCATGTGTGTTGGATGCCATGGTATGATAAAACATGAATGAAAATACTTGTCAAAAAGTAGCCTCACCGCTCGTTTTATTTAAGAAATGTTAGCATTGTTAAAAAAAGTGGTATATCTTAACAAAAACGACATTTCGCGCTGGTTTATGAAGTTGCTACGAGATGTTGGAAATGCTATAAAACGAACGCGGGGTTTATTGTAAACATCTAGTTTCCATACAAGTTAACAATAGCTTTAATAATTTTAGCTAGCTACGAGTATTGTAGAAGATTTATAGGTCATTCCAAACGAAGTCTCAAAAACCACTTACAAGCTAAGTTTTCAAGCGTATTTTTTTTATTATTTACTTAATACTGACATCTAAGTTACAATCTTAATATTAAGTATAACATATGCATAGTATAGGATATCGAAATAAAACATTGATGCGATCCAAATAAAAATCGGATGGAACTTTGTTACTGTGAATTTGCGATTCATTATTCGATCTATTCCGGGAAAGGTAGACGGTAAAAGAACAGAAGGAAGACGCCCCAAACGATGGTCTAGTCAGGTGACTGAGCCTAAACAAATAAGCAGTTCATCGTACAGCTATCAGACCGGTGATCTTCATCAGGACGTTCACGACCGCAGTGTGCGCTAGCTAGCCGGCTCAACCCAAAACTACATATATAAACTTTCGTAAAAGTGACCCTATGTGAAACGATACAGTCCACATATCTGCTGGATTCGATCTGGAGGCTTCCACTACAGTGGCATTTGGTCACTTAAATACCAAAAAAATAATATGAAAACGCGGCAGATATTGCAGAACATAAAGTCGCACAAAGGGCCGAGAACCGCAGCCACTGGAAACGGCAATTGAATTTCTCTATATAAAACTAAATTCACTGTGGCAAGGTTACATTCCATTCTTAGTTGGACCACATAGTAGTACATTTTAAAATGGTTTAACGCTATGCATCGCTCTCGCTCGCACAATCCAACTTTTTCATATTTAAGACAGAGAGCACAACTTTACTTTCATTTTTGAACTTGATTTTCAACTATTTTACTAACTCCTCGTTGCGAATCAAGCTCAGAGCGCTTAGAATGAAAATCGTACTAACAGTCGTTCCGAATCAAATATCACGATTTGGATGCTCAGAGCGTGATATCAATTCGAAACGGTCTAAATCACATTTTCATTCATAACATGATAGTTTTTTTTTTAAATGTTTGGAAGATAAATTGCAAATTCCACATCTTTGAGTATGAATACTAACAAAGATAACATCTCTCGGTTTATTCATCTTTATATGTGTAAATTTTAATATTATTAACTTATTTTGGTCTTTTACAATAACTTGCCGTGTTACAGACATATTTTTTTCACTTCCTACTTAAATATTAATTATAGATTTGTTTTAGAAGTAATATACAAATAGTATAAACGAATTACAATATTAAATAGTTTAAAAGAAAACCTAATATTAAATAAGCTTGAAAAAGGCGCGCGACATAATGACAAAAAACTGACATCGCTCAGAGCGATCTACCGAGAAATGATGTCATTCGTGACGTCACATAGCTTTGGCAAAACAAACCTATAGTTAATATATCTCTAAAATATCTATAATTTTAATTCCTATAATGGTAGACTACATTTTTTAAATTTTGAAAAGACCTTGAGAATATTAAATTGTGCGGGGGGAGGCATGCAAAGCGTTGAACCCTCCTAGAGTCAGTAGCATTTGACATGCATAGAACTGTAAATTCGTTTAATGCAGAGATATACAAATGAGAATGCCAATTTTTCTTAGAGAAATGGGCCCAATAAAATATTCTCGTGCTATAATGATTTCTTTTTTATTTGATAGTTAATATATTGTGTTTTCATAATCTGTAATTAATTTTATTTATTTTATACCCTAGCATAAAGACAATTGACCAAAACTTTTTTTTACGTTAATAATTACTTAGTTTCGAACCCGCCGATTTGAAATCCAGTGTTTTATCTATAATAAAGTACCTGATCATAATAAAGAACCTAATCGTATAAATAGTGCTTTGTAACTCTTTCATACATATATTTTAACCAATTGACTAATTAATTAAATTTAAAAAAAACACAATTAATTGTTATGATTATTGAATTGTATTTTGTTAAGGCACGCTGCATAAAAAATTGGGGCCTGGCTTTGGGCATTCTCTTTTAAGAGGCGAGACTTCGCGAATTTCTTCTGAACAATATTCATTTTTATTTTCTTTAACCTTAGAAAGATAAGGTGCGCCTCTGAGGCGCCCGCGTAGGAGATATATCGCTGCAAATAAACCGACGACGCGCGTCAAGATTCTGTTTACGTACAAACTTTTAAATTAAACTGCCTCCGTGGTCTAGCGGTTAAGTCCGTGGATTTAGACTCGGAGGTACCGGGTTCGATTACTGGTCGGCACACAATAATAATAATTTATTCAAATAAATAGATTATTATTTAATTTATTTGTGATAATTCCCGAGTTTGGTACGCTAGAAGCTTTCCACATGTCATTATTGGCCTATGGTAAAGTTCCACTTCTCCACTTCCTGACTACCCCGAAACCTTATCCTTTTTACTTACACAAAAATAATCGTAGCAAACCATAATGCCGTCGGAAAGTTGGGAAGGGGCACCAAGAGAATAAAAGAAAAAAATCGTCGATGTCTCTAGCGTACCAAACATGAGAAATACGACAAATAAATTAAATTAATTATTGTGTCTCGACAAGGAATCGAAACCGGTACCTTCGCGTCTAATTCCACGGACTTAGCTGCTAGACCACGGAGGCAGGTAAATAGTCGGATTTCGTATAATTCGGCAAAAAAACATCAAAGTTCCAAAACATTATCCATGTTACCGCCTCTTAACAAACGACACTACAAAAAAATTAAATCTAATATAAACTAGAGCTGAGTTGCACCAACATGAAATCTAACGTAACGTTCTAAATGTAACGATTATAGTTAAAACTGGCGTCGAGTCTATTAGTTTTTTTAAAGGTCAGCTAGTACAAGCGACGCAATTCTTAACTTTTATCGTTACAATGGGGTGTATCACTAACTTTTTATCGCGATAGATGGCGCATGATAGATGGTACCTAATATAACTGTCAGTTGCATAGAAAACTTGTATTTTTATTACGAAATTTATTATTTTCTGGATATTATGCCAAAGTGGGCAGCTTTTAATCGCAGCGACAAATCGAGATTTCCAAGCAAAATCAAAGATATGGTGATCTCAAACTTGCCGTTCTATTAATTCAACCTTTTTTCTTTTAAGAAAAGGTGTTCACTTTCTTAATTCGTCTTTTAAGGTAACGGTACGTTAATATACATTTGTTTTTTTATAAAAAAAAAACTACAAAAACATTTATAATATGATGCGTTACAACAAGGTATTTATTTATTTAAAAACAACTTGCCCAAAATTTATAAGTCAATTTTATGTATGTTTTTTTTTTTAATTTAATTTAATTTTACTTTATTACTTGAAGTAGGAAATATTATAGTTATTTTCGTTACTTTTTTCAGCTTTAGTTTTTCGAATAATATTTAGTTTTTGTATACTTATTGAAAATTTTATAATTTTGTTATTTCTTATAGGCAATAAACTACTGTGGTAATGTGGTGGTCGCCTATAATAGGTGCAGCATCTAACTTCTGATTTAGTGTTAAGTACAAATAAGTGTGCGATGTTAGCACTATTGGCTACCCTATTATAAATAAATAAATTGCACTATGTACAAAGGCGGACCGCTAGACATTCTTATTCGGTCAACCTTAGGGACATTACGAACATTGTATGTGGAAGGTTCGCGCAAATTATAGAAAATAATATAAAACTAAACTACTTATTAATTCCCGACCTACTTATGCTGCGCCAGTTTGGCATCACCTTCTGGCCAAAACCAACATGGACAAGATCCAGAGTCAGCAGAACATATCGCTCAGGGTGGTATCCAGAGCGCCGTGGTTCGTGCGAAATCCTGTAATTGCGAGAGATCTGGAGATGCCTACTATCAAGGCATTTGTTGTCGGCCTAGCTAAACGTATGTTTACCGGGCTGTCAACGGGTCCTACAAGCATCTTCAGGATATTTCTTCTATTTTCGCAAGGTCCTCGGAGGGGAGGCCACTACTCTCTTGGACAAGAACTAAAGTAGACAAATCTAGGAGACTAGATTCGTGAGCCACAATGGCGGTGTTGTAGTAGGAACAGCGCCCAGCACCAAAGGTGCGTTGAATCACCGGCAGGTAGTTAGCCGCCGAGATCCTGCCGGGGAAAACTGGAGAAAAAGAACTCTGGGTTAATGAACGATTATGATGAACATAACAACTCATTTAGTTTATTTATTATATTAATATATGTAGTGTATGTATGTACCTAATGTATTAATAAAACGTTATGTGTATGTATTATTAGTATTTAGTTTATTATAGTATTTATTATTGTAGTTTAGATAATATTGCATATTTATTACGTAATCATATTTCTCTAATTGCACCTACCTTACGTCTTTAATGTTCTACAATGTCCCTAAGGTTGACTGTCAGAGAATATCTAGCGACATTAAGTCCGCCCCTTGTATATATTGTGCAATAAAATTTTAATAAATAAAATAAATAAATTATCCCATTCCCAACCCAGGCCCATTGAACATCCGGGCCTGGATGACTCCGCTGTCTGTGTGACATACTAGAAAATAATATTAGTATACTAAACACAAATATACTTACAGTTGTTGAGGTTTATTTAAGATGTGTATAAAAACCTTTTCAAACAATGTTCTATTTGGCGCCTGTCGGATATCTAAAGGTACCATTGCCGCTAGCGTCATCTACAAAAAGCTTTGCCTGATACACTCCATTAGAGAGGCCTCATTTTGGTGCAACCCAGGCTATATATAACACAAATAGATCACAAAGTAAGACTAGAATATTTAATAAAAAACGACACACTATATCCAGTTTTAGTTGGGGCTTAAAAATACATTTTTAAGTAGAAATTTATTTAAAGCCATAAGATAATAGGAATGTTTTTTGTTATGTTACATAATTAAATTTAATTTTTAAAGTCTGATTCCACTTGTTCGTATTAGTTCGATTTCGCATCCTTATAACTGCCTCTGTGGTCTAGCGGTTAAGTCCGAGGATTTTGACTCGGGGGTAACGGGTTCGATTCCTGGTCGGGACACAACAATATTTATTAATTTAAAAAAATAAATTTGAATAATATTAAATTTATTTGTGATATTTCTCGAGTTTGAAACGCTAGAGACAACGTCGAGCTTGCCACTTGTCATGATTGGCCTATAGTAAAGTTGGCTAAATGGGAATCCGGTTCTTTATAAGCGTGGTTTCTGAAGTCTGCAATATTAATTTATTACAAAATACATTTATTTATTCGAAGTAACGTACAAATAACAGCTAACAAACAAAACAATTATTGAAATCATAGACAAATAATCCTTTCAGGTTTGCCAGCCTAAAAAAATGTACACAACATTGAATAATACAAAAAAAATAGTAATAATATAAAATAAAAGTTAGTAGTAAAAAAATATATAAAACCTAAAAAGTAAAAAAAATGAAGGTAATAACTAATAAGAATATAAAAGTAAACATAATAATAACAAAATGAGATAATAACATGAAACAAAATAACTATTTCCTTCCTAACCCGTTCCACAATTTGTGTCGACGTTCAATAACAATTTTCACTTTATAGACATCATTGCTTCGACTGCCGGTGCTTTAAGGAAGTCTATTTTGGATATACTAAAATCATAATGTGTTATTGATACCTATCATTATTGTTCTTTACTTAACTCATATTTTTATTTTTTTATTAATTGTTGTTTAACTTCACTAACTAATCTGTGGTTTCATCATTACAGCCCCTAGAACACAGCGTCCTAGACCTCCACTGTTGAAGATGGGCCTTCCAGAACATATATCTGGAGAATTTGGCCTACACTCGCCACGCTGGCCAGACGGCTTGGCGAGGATATGATGTCAATTTTTATTGACAATTTATTAACGAATCCACAAGTTGGTATTAGTGGAACCGGGACCGACGGCTTAACGTGCTCTCCGAGGCACGGGAACGGTGGTGTTGTAAATCTATAACAAATGTACGTAAGAAAAGTGCATTTCTCATTGGTACATGTCGGGTGGATTTGAACCGACCTTTGTAGGATATAAGGAACGCGTTCTGTGGTTTACGTCGTTGGTAATATGTAAACGTAAGTATCCTTAACAATTTGTTTATTTAAATGTTATTATATAAAAAAAAAATAAAAAAAAAATGCATACCTACCGACAAACAATTTAGTGAAGTTCGTCACGTACAAGTGGGAATGGACCTTTAAAATATTTGAATGGAATTAAAAGTAAACACGACCTTTTATAGAACGCAGACTTTGAACAACAAAGTCGATGTTTTCTGACTTTAACTAAAACGAAATTATAAAACAAAACACTTCATTTTGACTTTGACTAAACTCAGACTGGGCTTTCATACCTTTTTTCTCACAGTAGAGATATTTTTCCACATACGACCACGCGTTTTTAATCAATTCTACTATAATATAATAATAATAATAAATTCTTTATTGTACAAAACCAAAACAAGTGAAGGTACATAGGCGAGCTTAATGCCGTAAATGCATTTTCTACCAACTAACCTTTGTGGCTGAGATATGTAATAAGCGGATGCAGAATGTTACGAAGAAAATAGATAGTTGAAATTATTTATTACTATATAAAACACAAATTATTTACATACATATAAGAACTATACATATACATAAATAAATGTTATACGTAAACAAATAAATATATACCTAAATATAAAATACATATATATAATAAGTGAGTTATGGCTAATTATTCTGTTTTAATTTAACTTATCTTTAAATATTTTAAGAGATGGTGCTTGTCTGATAATGGGGTGTATCACTAACTTTTTATCACGATTGATGGCGCATAATAGTTGGTACCTAACATAACTGTCAGTTGCATAGAAAACTTGTATTTATATTACGAAATTTATTATTTTCTGGATATTATGCCGAATTGAGCAGCTTTTAAGTGTACAAATCGAGTTTTCTAAGCAAAATCAAAAATATGGTGATCTCAAAATTGCCGTTCTATTAATAAAAGCTTTTTTCTTTTTAAAGACGGTGTGCGCTTTCTTAATTCGTCTTTTAAGGTAGGTAACGTTAATTTAAAATTAATTTTACTGTTATAAAAATAAAAAAACTACAAAACATTTAAAAATATGCGATGCAGGTGTAAAACAAGGTACCAGTGCCGCTAGCGACATCTACAAAAAGCTTTACCTGATACACCCCATTAAAGAAAGTCTGTTCCACTGGCGAGCTGCAGATACTGTAAAGGAATCTGAATATCTGCTGGAAGAGTGGGGAGGGATTGGTCTTGCTTTGGGCAACACTACAACCTGATGAATACGCCTGCTGAACCAAAAAAACTTGTATGAAAGCCCACTGTATATGTATTAAGTCAACGCTTGTAAACGAGTCTTTACAACTGTATTTGGGAAAGTTTAATACGTCTTAACAAAAGTTCTTTTTGCAAACAATTGTTACAAAAGCACTTTGTTTTATAAAATTTTAATGTTTTCGAATTTGCACGGTTAAAACTCGTACGATAAATGAAAGGGGAAGATACGGTACGAGAACATTACGCGTGGAACTAGCAAACTCTTTTTTTTTTTTTTAAAGGCAGTGAATCGATAAATCATCAATGAGCTTGCCACTTGTCATGATTGGCATATAGTAAAGTTGGCTAAATGTGAATCCGCTTATTTATAAGCGTGGTTTCTGACCACCCCGAAAGGGAAACGGTCGTGATGATGATACTATACGAATCAATGATACGCCTCCTGCCTGAAGGGCCAACGCGGGTGGGGGTCGCATGCCCGACTCACCGTGAGGCCTCCTAAGGAGACCCCAAGGCGCCCACGGACTAAAACCCTATAAACCGTCTCTCTCTCTCACTGTTGGCCCTGCGTGCTAAGAGCTAAGTCTGAGTCGTGGCTACGGAGTGAAGGAAAGTTCGCCGCGTGACTAGCAATGGGGTGTATCAGGCAAAGCTTTTTGTAGATGTCGCTAGCGGCAATGGTACCTTGTTTTACAAGTCGCATAATTTTTTAAGTTTTTGTAGTTTTTTATTTTTATATCAGAAAAAAATATTTTAACATAACGTTACCTACCTTAAAAGACGAATTAAGAAAGCGCACATCGTCTTTAAAAGGAAAAAAGGTTGAATTAATAGAACGGCAATTTTGAGATCGCCACATAGTTTGATTTCGCTTATAAATATCGATCTGTACACTAAAAATCTGCTCACTTCGGCATAATATCCAGAAAATAATAAATTTCTTAATAAAAATACAAGTTTTCTATGCAACTGACAGTTATATTAGGTACCATCTATCATGTGCCATCTATTGTGATAAAAAGTTAGTGATACACCCCATTTCTTAGTGAAGGACTTTTGTCTAATTTTATACTAGCACATGTGATGGTAAGTGGCGCGCAAGATCCATGAATGTCTCTAACACTTTTTTGGCTTGACTGAGCATGACGGCAATTCGAGCCTGATCCCGAAACGTGCGGATACACTTTACTGGGTTCGGCATGAACAGTGGATAGCCCCGGCGAAATGAGCAAATTACCACCATCTGTCCGCCTACCACCTATTTGTTGTTCTCGTTGAAAGTTTGTGCCAATTTTTACTTTCAAGGACTTTTCACTTTATTAGTTATATTGTAAGCTTGCCGTGGTGATATTTATATAAGAATAACACCGCTTGAAATAATACTTACCTAAATAAATAAAATACTTGAATCTGTAGCAATATTCAATAAGTTTTGTCCATATTATCGGAAAAGTGTTGCCATTTAATTATATTTATTAATTTTAAAGCAATGTTTACACTTTCCCCAGTTACCCCAACTTACCTTATATAAATAAATATTTCCAGACAGGTCACACAGCGCCATCTAGTTTCCGTGGTAAGCTACAAGGCTTGTGTTACGGAAACTAGATAGTTGATAAACTACATATTATATATTTTTGTAAATATATACATATTAGACATATAAACACCCAGACCGAGACAAATTATACAATGTACAACTTGCCCCCGGTGGGAATCGAACCCACGACCTCCCGAGTTCACGGCAACGTTTGTTACCACTAGACTACGGAGGCGGTCAAATAAATATAATAGTATAGATTTGACAGGAATTCATTCTTAAGACCGTGACGTTTAAAATTAGCAATAGAAAATTCTACCTACTTAAAATTTAAGTACAAAACATACTATGTAAGAACAGTCTTAAAAATATATATGGCTGGGTATACAACGAAGTCAATGTACAATGTAATGGTTAAAGTTATAAATGGACTTCGATTGTACTAGCTGATGGCTGACCTAAAAATATAAATTACGATTACATAGACTTCATTTTCGTACAATCCAACCGAAGTAGTTTATTTGGTAGTGAATAGGAATTACATTTTCGTAGATAATATTTATAAGTACAAATAGAAAATAAAAATATTTATCACAAAAATCTACATAAATACCTACCACTTCAAGCAAAATTTGGTAAAAAAAGCGGACTTTTCTTTGAAGTGGAAACAGCTAAAATAGTATTAAAATATTTACAATTACCTGAAAAAAGTCAGTTTTTTTTTATGTAAATCCAATTTAATTAGAAGCCAGTAGAAATTATGGTCAGCGTCAACTGGACACACGGATTTTAAAACACGTCAGATGATAATACCGCGTTTAATTGTCAAAAGAGCAAATATTTTTTTAGGCTTCAATCATTATCCGCAAAACACAACACTACTGCATGGTTAATAAGGTCGCGGTTAAAAATGCGATATCCATCGTGATTAATACCTAAAGGCTGGTGAGTGTTATTATTAATTGATCTCACCTACAGCAAAGAGACGAAATAGAGAGAGAAAGAATTACGTAAGTCAACGTTCGCGCGATCGTCGAACTTTAACTACCTACTTGATTAGGCTCTGCATTAGTGATGGTATTTTTAGGAAAACTTCTCTCCACCGTAACTTAAGATTTTATTACTGAATAATTAAATAAAAAATACGTAGCTATTTATTTTTATTCTAGATTATAATATAAAAATATTTACTCTTTAACAAATTCCACGCAGTATAGTGAGCAGGAACATTGTCTAATTAACAAAATGGGACGTGTGAATGTAGGCATATTTCGATCCGAATCAGCTGTTTGCGTGTTCACTATCGAAATTTCGAAGTCAACAATCGATAGTGGAACTATAGATAGCATCTCTAATTGCTTATAATAGTTGCAGCATCAAACTCAGGGGAAGTAAAATTAGAACAAGCAATTAATTGTTTTATTTATATAGATAGTGGCGCCGCCTAGCAGTTGGTAGGAAGAACTAAATTCTTGTCTGTGGTTTGAACATTTGTTATTCAATCTTTCAATTTATTCAACAGCAGCACAATTCTACTAATTTAGTGTTCATTAAACTTAAGTTACGTTTTTTGCCGATCCCACATTAGTTATTTTAAGTAGTTATTATAGTGGAACTAAAACAAATTGAATGGAATAATTGTTTTTTTTTTTGCATAAAGTCAGATTATCTTCTGACATGTTTACCATATGCCTACGAGACACGCTATTGGTTGAAATAACCAAAGTTACAAGCTACCTATTGGTATATTAATATATTGATCATAGATTATTTTAATCATCCATTCTGGAATTGGCTGTAAGAATTTTAATGATTAAAATATATGTAGTTTTTTTTTCTTAGTGTATACATTTATATAAATAGTAAAATTGGTCAAGAATCAAATAATAGTGACTTGTATAAGGAAATAATTTTATGGAATATATAATATAAATGTAATAGGCTACCAGAAAGACTAAGAAGGATATTTTTTACTTATCCTACTTTTTTTATTTTTTTTGTTATAGTGTATACATTTATCTTAATTGTAAAATTGGTCAAGAATCAAATAATAGTGACTTAAATATTCGTATAAGGAAATGATTTTATGGAATATATAATATAAATGTAATAGGCTATCAGAAAGACTAAGAAGGATATATTTTACTTACCCTAGTTTTTTTTTTTTTTTTTTTAATGGTTTGACTAATTATTTCTTGTTGATTGTTAGCTTTGCATGCCTCTCACTCGCAAATTCCTACATTTTTAAAGATTTATTTATTTATTTATTTATTTATTTATTTAAGGACAACCAGTGGTCGGTTACATTATTGCTTACTTAAAAACTAGGACATAAATTCAACGATAAATGTACCACCTTTAGGTGCCACAACATGCACAAAATACAAGTGGTATATATATATATAAGAATAATTAAAAAAAATATAAAATGAAATGAAATTAAATTAAATTCTAAGTTTAGATATACAAAAAGCTTAATAAAAGCTTAATAAAAAAAAAAAAAAATGAACCACGTCTTAAAAACATAAAATAAAATATTGTACTTAATCTAATTATTATTATAGGAACAATGTATCTTAACATATAACTTAAATTTTGAAAGCGAATCGTTGAACATATCTATTTCTTGACCAATCTCTTTATAATTTTTTGATAATCTAGATACAGGAGAGCTTTGTTTAAGATTAGTTCTGGCTTGAGGTGGGCGTAGCAGTGCAGTAGGATATCGTGGCAGTCGGTTTGGAATCCAGATTTTAAATAATTTTAATAGTTGTGGACAGTCTATTTGGTTTCTAAATAGTTTATATAGAAAACTCATATCGAGAATGTGTCTACGAACTATTAAACTGTCGATGTTAAAATGTTGAAGTTTGTCATGGTAGGTCAGAAGCTTATTAGGTATTTTCAAATTGTACGATAAATGTCGTAAGAATCTTTTTTGTAAGCGCTCGATACGTAAGTGGTGGACAGTATAATTTGGTGACCATACTACACTGCAATATTCAATAATACTTCTAACAAAGGAATTGTAAATTAGTATTTTAGTTTTTGAATGCTTAAATACTTTCCCGTTTCTTATAATAAATCCTAGCATTTTCGAGGCTTTGTTTATAATATGATCGAGATGAGGAATAAATGTAAGTTTGGTATCAAATATAACTCCTAGATCGCGTACAGTGTTACATTCCTGTAAATTAATACTATTTATATTGTAGTTTGTGTGAACAATATTACTATTATGTTTACGTGTAAATTTTATATGATGACATTTTGTACTATTTAATAACATATCATTATTCAAGCACCATGTATAAAGATTATTTAAATCATCTTGTAGTAACAAGCTATCTTGTATTGTAGAAACTTTTTTACATAATTTAAGATCATCTGCAAAAAGGTAAACGTTACTGTTTTTAATAATGGAAACGATATCATTAATAAATAAATTAAATAGCCAGGGCCCTAGGTGGGACCCTTGGGGGACACCTGAAATTGCAGTATAGGCCTGAGACTTAAAACCCTTTAAGACGACATATTGCTGACGATCTGTAAGATATGAAGAAAACCATTTTAACATTTGACCACTTATACCATAACGCTCTAATTTTTGTTTTAAAATAATATGTGAAACTCTGTCGAACGCTTTAGAGAAATCAGTATAGATAGCATCCACTTGGTGACCTTCATCAACGACATTAACAAGGTTATCATGGTAAGTGACCAAATTTGTATTAGAGGACCTATATTTAACAAAACCATGCTGATCATCAGTTAGCAATTGCTTGAAATGGTATTGTAAATATGGATATAGCAATGCTTCAAAAACTTTTGCAAAGAAGGATAAAATTGAGATAGGTCGATAATTTGTTATTTGTTCCGGCTTTCCATTTTTATGTATTGGGACAACTTTAGCTACTTTCCACTTACTTGGAAATATACCTGTTGTGAGTGATTTATTGTAAATAATATATAGTGGTAATTTTAATACCAAGGAGCATCTAATAATAAAGCAAGAGGGAATTAGAAGACTCGGAGGTACCGGGTTCGATGGTCGGGACACAAAAATATTGATTACTGTAAAACATTTAAATAATATTTAATTGTGATATTTCTCGAGTTTGTTAAGCTGAAGACATCGACGAGCTTGCCAATTGTCATGATTTGACTATAGTTGGATAAATGTGAATCCGCTTATTTATAGGCGTGGTTTCTGACCACCCCAAAAGGGAAACGGTCATTTCTGAAAAGTAAAATTAGACTTAAAAAATAGTAGAAAATATTGGATTGTGCGACGAGAGATATGCAAATGTGTTAGACCCTCTTAACAACTCCCTTAGAATCTGTATAACATTTTTTTTGTGTGTCTTAATAGATGATGAATGAGGTGATAGGGAAGGCAAAGGGTCTAGCCCATATAGCCAAGTCTGACGTAATATATCTTTTTTTTTTATGAGTTAATGAGCTCATCATCAAATTCCAGATGTTGCAGAATTTGATGATTTTCTTGGAGTCACTCGCGGCATTATAGCCCAAACACGTTGGGTATAATATATAGTTCAAAGCGCAGGAAACCGCATAAAATAAACTGCAACTTGTGTCCCATATTTAAAGTCCAATTTATCGTTTTCCATAATTATTCACATTGTAGCACATTATTAAACAAATCAACACCACTTTTGACTAACAATATTCACAGTAAATTAATTTAGAAAACAAAAACTTGCACTTGACATGTCCGCGCAAAATAGCGCGAAGGACTCTTACATTTTTTTTAGTTACAGAATGAAATGTCATTATTTGACAGAAAAAAGTAATAAAGAATAAAATGTGTAAAGTAGAAAAATGGCTGGGGACAGAATTAAATTAAAAAAAATATATTATATTAAAGTTTAAGAGTTTTTAGGGGTTATAAAAAGGCATAAGTACCAGGACTTCATAAAGCTATAGGAAGTGTTTACAAGACATGCAGGTTCTCACAAGACTTGGACTTGGAGATGTCATTGATGCAGATCTTCTGAAGCAACTCCCGCGCAATGTTCAGCGATATGTGAGTGCGGGAACTCGCTAGCTTGGATGGCTTGTTTTCCTATAACAAAGAGAAAATAAATTATTAACACTTAGAAAAATAATTTTGTCCTAGTAACGTATAAAAGTTTAATATTAAAAAAAAAAAACTACTATTAATAAAAAAAACATATAAATAAATAAAAATACTTTATAATTAAATATAAAACTAAAACAAAAAAAAGGGATTTTTAAAAAATGATATTATATATACATTTTTGCAATCCGAATACAAAAATAAAAATTCTGTATTTTTAACAATACACGTTTATTTTTATAAAGTTTAAAAGTAAAAATAAATAAAAACTAAACCTAATAAAGAATAAACCATAAGTAAAAAAATGTCCTCTGGGGATAGTCCCAAGAAGACTGGCAACATTTCCCTGTATAGCTAGGCTAACGTTGGTAGGAATAATTGCCAGCTTTCCTGTCTCCAGACTTTTCCGTTAGCCGTTTGGGCAACTCCCAAGGAGTTCACAGCAGAGACCGTCGCACTCCCGCGCTTGACGAGGTCGCCTGGATGTGTGATGGGTCTAAATGTACAATCAAATACAATACATTATACAATCAAAATTTTGAACGATAAAGTTTATAATGTGAGGACATTTTTTATTTATAGTTAGTTTATTTTTTTATTAGGTTTAGTTTATAGTTATTAAATATTATTATTTTATATTAGAGCGAACAAGCAAGAGCGACGTGATACGATTATTGATTAGTTTTAGTTATAAAAGAATGACAGAGGAGTCTTTCGCGCCATTTTGCGTGGAAACGAAATTTATTTCGTGTCGCCGTTTACATGGGCACGACTTTGCTTTCGGCTTTCTGATTGCTTAACGACAATGCCCACGGTTCGTAATCGGACCAATTACAAACCTTCATTTTATGGCGCGACACAATGATATTTTATGACGCAAATCTTTTTGTAAATGTTGCGACGCTAGCGGCAATAGTCAAAGTCAAAGTCAAAATATCTTTATTCACGTAAACCTATTACAGGCATTTATGAAACGTCATTAATTTAATTATTTTGAATGATTCTACTCCTGCTAGTAGAAGACTAAGCAGCAAAGTGGTCCAATAAGTAAGCTGTTAGCAGAAGACCAGCAGCTTAGCAAATTCCAGTGACCTGTTAATGTTTAATCTGACTGAGAAAGGAATCTGCAAGGAAAACTCAGCTCCATCAGATTTTCAATATAAAACATATACAGAACTACACCACAACGATAAATTAATAACCTTTTAAATTAAGTTATCAGTACCTATGAGAATACAATACCTGGTACAGCAGTAACCCACCAGGCAAGTCAGAATTAAGGTAGACTACATGCCTATGTGCAACCCGAAAGTCGACAAAACGCAAAAACCTCTGTTAATTTAAAAACAATAAATTGAACGTGTTCGGCAGAGGTCCCAGGCCCCCACAGCAGCTCCCGATCACGGACATAACGCATGTGCCAGCCATCCCCCCGCTCAACCAGGCCCTTAGGGTGCGGACCGGGACCCGACACACGTGCCACCACTGCAATAGTACCTTGTTTACACCTATGCCGCATCATTTTTTAAAATGTTTTTTTTAGTTTTTATATTAGAAAAATGTATTTAAAGTTAACCTTACCTACCTTAAAAGACGAATTAATAATAAAAAAAGCGAACACCGTCTTTATCTTGTATTATGTTATGGTCTTTATAAAGAAAAAAAAAACGCTTGGAAATATTAATTTGTACACTTAAAATCTGCACATTCCGGCATAATATCGAGAAAAAAATAAATTTCGTAATAAAAATACAAGCTTTCTATGCAACTGACAGTTATGCGCCATCTATCGTTATAAAAAGACTGATAAATAATACACCCTATTGCCAGCAATCGAACGTTGCGACTGTGGAAGGATATACTCACGTTAAGTACCACAAGTGAATAAGAAGTCAATAAAAACGATGACGTTATCAATGATGCTGACGTCATTGTTTGTAAAAACCAGGCGTATCTGTTTCTACGACATAAATATTATGTCTTAAGATTTTGTGTCAAAATAAATAATAATATATTTCAGTAAAAATTCCTTCCAAGGAAAATTTAGAATCATCGCTAATCTACTCGTGAATCTCTGTTACCTTAACAAAAATACAAAGCATAAAATATAAATTTTAATAAAGTGCATTCAGAGAGTAACAAGGAATTCTTTTAAAGGAATTTCTGGAATACGTTTTCTCGTAATGTAAGCGGAGTTCTTTACAATGTTAGAAATATATTTCGTGAACATTTGCGATATTCAATACAAAAACGGTAAATTGAAATTTGTATAGATTTACATTTAGATTAAATATACGATTACATCCAATATTATATTGTTACAAAGACATTCAATAATAAGACGAGGCAAGAAGCCAAATGGTAGCGAAGTAGGAAGCGAAAAGATGATGACATGACAAAATGTCAACTAGCGAACAAAAGGAAAATATATATATATATATATATATAATCGACGAGTATAATCAATAATCTTACACTCCCTCTTCCTTCTCCACCCTTCCCCAGTCCCCTCACCTTTATCTACACACACACACACACACACACATACACACATACTATACTTAACTTGCTATTTGTGTAACCTCTTTTTCGAATTTTTTGTATGATAATTATCAACTTACCTTTTTGCTGGCCTTTTTGTCTCTATTCTCTTTCAATCGGATTTGCTTGAGGATTCCTACTAGAAGCTCGTCGACATTGTGTTGGATGCCTGATGACGTTTCTATGAACTTGGAGTCCCGAGTTGTTGCCAATGCCTTCCCTTCTGCGAAAAATAATAATGCTAGTAATTTTTTTTTCTAAATTACCATATTCGATTCGATTATTTACTGTCACTTTTAGCCCGAGTTTTTCCGGTTATAGCGCCGAGCTCACGTCAAAATAGCGTTTTACACTATTTCAAAAGTAATAACAATCTCCTCGTGACTTACTATTAGTAGTGACCTGCCTAGCTCTAGCCAAGTCTGCCTTGCTCCTCACTAGTAGTACGGTAATAGCCAATAACAATCTTAAGTAGAGACCTCATGACTTACTATTAGTAGTGACCTGCCTAGCTCTAGCCAAGTCTGCCTTGCTCCTCACTAGTAGTACGGTAATAGCCAATAACAATCTTAAGTAGAGACCTCATGACTTACTATTAGTAGTGACCTGCCTAGCTCTAGCCAAGTCTGCCTTGTTCCTCACTAGTAGTACGGTAATAGCCAATAACAATCTTAAGTAGAGACCTCGTGACTTACTATTAGTAGTGACCTGCCTAGCTCTAGCCAAGTCTGCCTTGCTCCTCACTAGTAGTACGGTAATAGCCAATAACAATCTTAAGTAGAGACCTCATGACTTACTATTAGTAGTGACCTGCCTAGCTCTAGCCAAGTCTGCCTTGTTCCTCACTAGTAGTACGGTAATAGCCAATAACAATCTTAAGTAGAGACCTCGTGACTTACTATTAGTAGTGACCTGCCTAGCTCTAGCCAAGTCTGCCTTGCTCCTCACTAGTAGTACGGTAATAGCCAATAACAATCTTAAGTAGAGACCTCATGACTTACTATTAGTAGTGACCTGCCTAGCTCTAGCCAAGTCTGCCTTGTTCCTCACTAGTAGTACGGTAATAGCCAATAACAATCTTAAGTAGAGACCTCGTGACTTACTATTAGTAGTGACCTGCCTAGCTCTAGCCAAGTCTGCCTTGCTCCTCACTAGTAGTACGGTAATAGCCAATAACAATCTTAAGTAGAGACTTCATGACTTACTATTAGTAGTGACCTGCCTAGCTCTAGCCAAGTCTGCCTTGTTCCTCACTAGTAGTATGGTAATAGCCAATAACAATCTTAAGTAGAGACCTCGTGACTTACTATTAGTAGTGACCTGCCTAGCTCTAGCCAAGTCTGCCTTGTTCCTCACTAGTAGTACGGTAATAGCCAATAACAATCTTAAGTAGAGACCTCATGACTTTAGTAGTGACCTGCCTAGCTCTAGCCAAGTCTGCCTTGTTCCTCACTAGTAGTACGGTAATAGCCAATAACAATCTTAAGTAGAGACCTCGTGACTTACTATTAGTAGTGACCTGCCTAGCTCTAGCCAAGTCTGCCTTGTTCCTCACTAGTAGTACGGTAATAGCCAATAACAATCTTAAGTAGAGACCTCATGACTTACTATTAGTAGTGACCTGCCTAGCTCTAGCCAAGTCTGCCTTGTTCCTCACTAGTAGTACGGTAATAGCCAATAACAATCTTAAGTAGAGACCTCATGACTTACTATTAGTAGTGACCTGCCTAGCTCTAGCCAAGTCTGCCTTGTTCCTCACTAGTAGTACGGTAATAGCCAATAACAATCTTAAGTAGAGACCTCGTGACTTACTATTAGTAGTGACCTGCCTAGCTTTAGCCAAGTCGGCCTTGCTCCCCACTTGCTGGAAGGTAAAAGCTAATAACAATCTTGAGTAGAGATTACGTGACTTACCATTAGTAGTGACCTGTCTAGCTCTAGCCAAGTCTGCCTTGTTGCCCACTAGCAAGACGGTTCGTTCAGAGGTAAACAGTTCTCGAGCCAGGTAGGCCAGTAGTTCTGCCGCCCTGGTGAAGGAACTCTTGGCTACTACGGAGTAAACCACAACGCACGCATGAGGCTCGTATGTTGATAAGCAATTTTCCACCTGTAAAGAAAATAATCATCAATTCTTTGTTGTATTTATGTTTAGGCTTTTGAAGACACTTACGTAAGTAAATTTTACTTATGTTTTACCTAACTTTGTTGAATACAAAAAAAATATCATTACAGCCCCTAGAACACAGTGTCCTAGACCTCCACTGATGGAGATGGGCCTTCCAGAACATATATCTGGAGAATTTGGCCTACACTCGCCACGCTGGCCAGACGGCTTGGCAAGGATATGATGTCATTTTTTTTTTAAGACAATTTATTAACGTTTTCACAAGTTGGTATTAGTGGAACCGGGACCGACGGCTTAAGTTAAGACGGGAACGTGCTCTCCGAGGCACGGGAACGGGGAACGAAGGAACAAAAAAATTACCACCCTATAAATAAGTAGGTATGTTTATTTGAAATATAGTGACCTTGCGACCTGATGGTAATTGGCTTATGAATGTTAGTATCCAACAATGTATAATCATCAATATCACAACGGTTTCCCTTCCGGGGTGGTCAGAAACCACGCTTTTTAAGAAGCGGATTCACATTTAGCCAACTTTATTGTAGGCCAATCATGACAAGTGGCAAGCTCGTCGATGTCTCTAGCGTACCAAACTCGAGAAATATCACAATTAAATTAAACATTATTTATTATTTAAATCAATAAACAATATTGTGTCCGGCCAGAAATCGAACCCGGTACCCCACGTAAATGTATACACGGTAATAAAAAATATATATCAAAGTCAAAGTCAAAATATATTTATTCACGTAAACATATTACAAGCATTCGTAACACGTTATAATTTAAATTATTTTGAATATTTAATCTGACTGAGAAAGAAAAATCTGCAAGGAAAACTCAGCTATAGCAAATTTACACATGAAACAAATACATAATTACACAACAATAATAAATAAATAAATCATTTATAAAATATAATTGTATAAATGAAATAAGAATTATTATTTATTTGCGCAAATACGCCAACCTTGGTACCGGTTACGAATTTGCGCCGTTTGGGGTCGAGACGATGGGACCTTAGCGAGGCGCTTGATCAAGGAGTTGTCAAAGCGGCTGACAGAAAGGCCTGGAGACAGGAAGGCTGGCAATTATTTCTGCCAACGTATTAACCTTGCTATACAGAGGGGAAATGTTGCCAGTCTCCTTGGGACTATCTCGGATGGGACGTCTATCTAGAGGACATTTTTTATTTATAGTTTAGTTTTATTTTATTATTTAGGTAGCTTCTAATTTATATTTAATTTACTTCAAATACAATAAATAAATAATAATGTTATGGCATGTTTTTTTTTTTTTTTTTTTTTTAGCTTTTTGGATGTTCTACTTTCATCACAGCTACACTAGATTTTAAAATAAACAATATTAAAATAATAAACTCACAGACATTTCAGTACTAGGATGGTCAATAAATACAAGTTCTGACTCTTCACCATCCAGCAAAACCGACACGGACTTCTCTCCAAATTCATCGTCTGGAACAAAATAAAACTATTAAAATGGTAACACAAAAATATGTCAAAGAAATGGAAAGGAATCGGGTGGAATATAAGAAAACTTGCAATAGAAAAAAAAATTTTGCTAATTTAATGCTCACACAACTGAGTCACGGAATCTCAGCAGAATTCCAGCTACCGCGCGCGATAGATTTTCGCAAAACAATACTTTTAAAAATATATAGGTATATTTATTTCCAGAAAGTAGAACAATAAATGATTTTTTTTAACAATAATCAGCATAATATAGCAGGGGTGGCCAACGCGATCGACCGCAACGTAATCTGCACGCATCATCTTGTATCATTTCTGGGCATTGTTTTCCAACGAAAAATATCTAAAATTTAGGAAATGTATTTAACAACTTCATTGGTCAACATATGTATGTGAATCAGCATTTTTCTACTTTAAGTACAAACAAAAAGGAAGGCTGGCAATTATTTCTGCCAACGTATTAGCCTCGCTATACAGAGGGCAAATGTTGCCAGTCTCCTTGGGACTATCTCGGATGGGACGTCTCTAGAGGACATTTTTTATTTATAGTTTAGTTTATTTTTAATTTTATTATTTAGGTAGCTTTTAATTTATATTAATTAACTTCGAATAAATAAACATAAATAAACACCATTCTCGCTTCACAGAGGCTCATACATTGGATTCTTTATGGTTGGCTTTAATTTTCAACTATAACGAACCTGATTTTGCTAATCTGCTCAGACTCAATGCTCACACTAATATAAATAAGTAAATAGTTACTAGGAATAAACACTACATTTTTTTTATATATATATTTTTTTTTTCCATACAGTTCACACAGCGCCATCTAGTTTCCGTGGTAAGCTACGAGGCTTGTGTTACGGAAACTAGATGGTTGATAAACTACGTATTATACTTTTTTTTTTTTGTAAATATATACATATAAACACCCAGACCGAGACAAATTATACAATGTACAACTTGCCCCCGGTGGGAATCGAACCCACGACCTCCCGAGTTCACGGCAACGTTTGTTACCACTAGACCACGGATTATTGACATATTTACTGAACTATGTTGTTTAATTTGAGATGTCAAGAAGTATGTAATTGGTAGATCGCACAGGGTTTCATCATTTAACAGTAGATCTTGGGTCTAGTCAAGGTTTTTGCTAAAAAGCCACAAGACCACTGATATGTTAGCAAGATCAATACCAACAGACTGACCCTAGTTTAGCTTACACATTTCATGCTCTGCCTCCGTGGTCTAGCGGTTAAGTCCGTGGATCTAGACTCGATCGACCGGGTTCGATTCATGGTCGGGACACAAAAATATTTATTAATGTAGATAAATACATTTAAATAATATTTAATTTATTTGTGATATTTCTCGAGTTTGGTATGCTGGAGACATCGACGAGCTTGCCACTTGTCATGATTGGCCTATAGTAAAGTTAAATATGAATCCGCTTATTTATAAGCGTGGTTTCTGACCACCCCGAAAGGGAAACGGTCGTGATGATACTCTTTTTTTTACGTTTTTAAACTGCATCATTTGAAGATATCATGGAAGGACAGAGTAAGAAACGAAACTGTCTTGCAGAGAATGAACAAAGGCGTTGAACTATTGAAAATGGTAAAGCGAAGGAAGTTGGAGTATTTGGGACACATCATGCGCAATAAAAAGTATAGCTTGCTGCAGCTCGTCATGCAAGGCAAGATACAAGGCTCCAGAAGACCGGGGAGAAGACGCACTTCCTGGCTCAAGAACCTCAGGGAGTGGTTCGGGATGAGCACCAGATCCTTGTTCCGGACAGCGGCCAACAAAATCAAAATCGCCTTAATGATAGCCGACCTCCGATAGGAGATGGCACCGTAAGAAGAAGAAGAAACTGCATCGTGTCTGTCTGTTTTTGGGTTCAGAGGGAATGATGGGTGTATGGATAACTCTTGTGTCTGTCTGTCCTCATGAAATATCTCCAAAACTAGCCGATAAAATACTTCTACATGTTGGGTCATCATCAGATCTCGAACTATTGCGTAATTACGCATACACCACACCGTATAGCTGTAAACCGATAAGTAAACATATCTATTCTTAAATTTTCTGGTAAACTTTAACAATATTTCAATTTTAACAAAGTGTGAAGTTTTGTAATATCTTTAGCTAAATTTTATGGAAATAATAATCAATCATAATTCAATGAACGCGGGAACAGAATTGTGTTTTGTTTGAAAATTGTAATTAATATTGATTGGTGAATCCACCTGCTTTAAATGTACAGTCACGCAATAAACTTATTATTATATATTTAATTTTAAGAAACCCGGGGCCGCTGCAGAGTCAGCCGCGAGCCTTAAACGCAACAAGTACGCGGAGATCATTGTAAATCACCACTTCATCAGTCGAAACTTTAAGTAGAGAATATTTTGCCCAAAGGCGACCCAACGGGGGAACGCAGCGAGAGTCCTCGGCACACTACGCCTTTAGGACGGTAATATTTTTTTTATTATAGCATTTTGTTTTATTTGTAGTGTAGTTTAAATTATTTTTTTGTTTATTCAATGTTAGGTTTTATTTTTTATTATTTAATATTGTAATTATTTTATACGGTTTGTATATTATTTCGAATAAAATTTTAGGGATTTTTTGACACATGTCTGGCTTACGGTCAGTTGCGGAAAGGCTGTTTATCTTTTAACATATGCTTATGAGACACGTCATTGGCTGAAATAACCAAAGCTTGTGCTAACTACCAATCACGTGGCGTATATCAAAATATTAATCAGGGATTATTTTAATCATTCTTTCTGCAACTGGCAAAGAAGCTGATTTACATTTAGCCAACGTTACCATAGACCCATCGAGACAAGTGGCAAGCTCGTCGATAAAGAGTAGCGAGCGAAACTTGACAAATAATATTATACTTATGGCTTTAAAAATACAACAATCGTTGGAAATCGACAAATTCACCAGCGGCCAGAGGAGACAACGTTAATTTGACATTTTTGTATAACGTTTGTCCTCAAACAAACAGAATTTGGCTGCTGAATAAATCCAATTACAAAATAATGTTATTATGACTGTACTTTTTGTACTAGGTTCAATTACGTGCGGTGATGTACGGTGTAGTTTGTACACGTATTAAATTATTAGCGATTGTTTACAATAGCATAAATACATAAGCTTTTTAATTGGATTAGTAGTAACTGTTACCACCAAATTCATTAGCTAGTAAAGTATCATTACAATGCTAATCCCGTAAGGGTCTCATTACGTTATTTTTTTAAATGAGCGGGATGATTATGATTACATTTATTATTGGCAATCAACTAAAAACTATTTGTACGTGTACAGAAAGAAGCTACCACGAACCAGTTGTAACTGGAATTTACAGCAGAACTACCGCCGAGCAGGTGGAACTAAGTGCCTAAGAACAAAACGACTTGTGACATGTACAAAAAGATACAGAAAGGAACTACAGCCATACCTGGTGTTTATTTTTTATTTTTATAATTGCCTTATGATAAAATTTATTATTCAATTTAAAATTAATTATGATATTAAAATAAACTAATTTAAATATAAATGGTATCCTCGCGGCATGGTGGCAAGAACGCTGGCCGCATTTCCTTGCTGAATCATAGCGATTCTGATTCTCTGGGCGAGGAAATAACCAGCCCTCTTGTTATCAGAGCAGGCAATTAGACGAGGGGTGATGTTTTTTAATAAAACTGTACTTATAAGTACCACAAATAAGTACTATTTATATAAAGTAAAGCCATGTATGGCCAATGTGTTACTTATAAGGTATACCTGTATTTATTTCTGTAATGAGCTGTGGTTTTTGTAATAAATAAATAAATAAATAAATAAATTTTAGCGCTTGGACACCACGGGCCTAAAGTCTCTACAGCAAACGGCACAAACACGTTGTCTTTGATTATAGATACGTATTTGCGCCGCTTGCCAGACCCTGCGCTTTAAGCTGCGGCTCCCGCTTTTAGCGCTGTTCCCCTAAGGTGTGACAAAGCCAAAGTGTCGACACAAGTGGCATCCCACACTAAGGTCACCACCTATCAGCTACACCGGTGAAGGTCCAGTAACCCGGGACCCCCCCAGTACAGCTGACGCACAGAACAGTACAACTTACAATATTAGTACCAGATTATGGCAACTCACACCAGCGGGACCTTCACCGATGTAGCTGGCCTACACGTTTTGCTGGGCTAAAGCCTGGGGTGTTCTCCATTCCAGGACCCTACTTCTACCCTACCAAACGTACGTTTTGCAGAGAAGGAAACGCTCCAGAGACCTCTCGCAGCCACCCGCGACTCCACGCCAAAGAAGTTCGGTGGAGGGGTGCAAGGCGAGGCTGGAGAAGCCGAAGACTACCAGGCCAGTCGTTTCCCTAAACCCATCAGATCAATAAACATCTTCCGGGCTGTGCAATAATAGGCTAATTACAGATATCAGTCTAAAAACTGGTTTCATTGAACCCCTACCTAATCTGTCGCAACCTTTACGCGACAGTCTCTTGCCATCATCGCGGACTAATCCAGTGGGTTCCAGGATAGCTAGAACCTCAATGGTGGCAAAAGCCCGTTTTATGGTTTCATTTAGGGAGCCATGCCATGAAAATCTGCCAGCGCTTTTATACAAGAAAGCCAGTGGACTCCAAAGCGTTCTACTTCCCTACCGCACGGTGGAATTGAAATTTTACAAACTTGTTCAAGTTGAGGACACTAAAAAAATAGGCAATCGCTCACACACATGTCCCAGACTATACTATATCATGTACGTAATCTCCACTCCAGGAGTCATTTGCCCCATGCCGGCAGTTGGTTCTGCGGTAGATGTGTCCGGCCCATTGCTACTTCAGCTTACTAATTTTAAAAGCTGTGTCGGTAACTTTGGTTCTCTGACGAATATGACCGTTTCGAATTGTATCCATCAGAGGTATTTCAAGCATAGCTCGTCAGACGCCTGTCCGCCAGTATCCACGTCTCCTCTTCGTAAGACTTTACCGCAAGGACGTACTGGTTAAAGTCTTTTGGTCTTTAAACATTGTAGTATGGACGATGAGAGTATGATGTTACCGAATACGTGTCGGCTTCTTAGCTAAAGTTGTCAGAGCCTAGCTAAATAATCTGTCCAGGGTAGACGTATTCCAAGAGTAGCGTTTCCCACACAAACAGACCTCGGCCTGACATATTATTATTATTATTATTAAATTATTTACTGCACAAAATAAGTGTACAAAGGCGAAGATTAATGCCTACAAGGCATTTTCTAACATCTAACCTTTAGGAGAGTGTGAGATTAAGGGTAGTGCCGATATCAAGTTTAACAATATAGGATATGCTACACACACTACATACTAATAGATACTTACACTGCTACATAAATTACACATATACTTATAAATAAACGAATATATACATATATATTATGCCAAATATATATTTTTAGCCTGATGATTTAATCATTAAACATGACTTTCGTCTTGTCCAAGTTCATTCCGAAACCAATCCGCTGGGTTTACACCGTTCAACATTCCGCTAAGATCGATCCTTGAGAGCTGGCTATGATCACCTATATCATACGCGAATTTAAGGTGTGAGATGTATTCTCCATTGGGCAAATGTTCGCGTTGGGCTTGAGGAAGAAATACAGGCAAACCAGGCCATATTATAAGTTTAGACCTTTAGTTTTGGAGACCAACGTATCATACTCGTATACTACAAATTTCAAAAGTATTGTGAACTCTTTCACCCATTTTACGAATTCATATCTCTGTCTTGTTCTGTCTCCATTCTTCATGAAAAATCCATTTCAACAATATTGTCTATAAAATAAAAAATATACGAAGATGAAAGTTTATCATTTATTTACTTTGAAATAAATCTGTCGTTTCTAAATCCCCTAAAGCATTATTGATTTTGATATAAACATGGGCGGTATTCTTTAAAATAATTCTAGCTAAATTTTGTCAACCCTCATCCATTCTCCGCCAGCAATCTTTTTAGATCATCTGTCCATCTGACGGGGTGTCATCCCACTCTGCGTCTCGTCCCGTACGTGGCCTTCATCGTGGAACCTGTTTGCCCCATCGTTAGTCGGTTCTGCGGCAGATGTATCTTGTTTATTTTAAAAGCTATGTCAGTAACTTTTCTTAAAATAATTCTGGCTATTTCTTTTCAACCCTCATCCATTCCTTACCAGCGATCTTTTTAGATCATCTGTCCATCTGATGGGGTGTCTTCGTCCCGTACATGTATTTCATTGTGGAACATGTTTACTCCATCGTTTTTATTCTTATTTCTTTATTTTGTCACCGTACGGAATTTGGTTAGGTCTATAATTAAGTACATAATTTTATTAGGTACGAGTGTTATGTAGTATAATTTACTTACTACATACTTGTATATCTATCGTGCCTGGAAAGCGTTATATTCGAGCAAAGAACAGAACTGGCAGTAGGAACCTTATGATGAAAAAGTTAGTGGGTTCTGCGGCAGATGTGTCCAGCCTACCACTTCAGCTTGCAAATTTTTAAAGCTATGTCAGTGCACTTTGGTTACTTTTTGTGTTTTATATTTCCTTTCAAGAATAGGGCTATATCTGAGAAAGGTTTGTCCATTGTATATTTTATAAGCGAACAATTTCGACGGTCGAATCTGGATCGCACGGGATCAACTGGAAATTTACGGATTTTTCGAGTGTGAAAAATTGTTTGTATTAATATTTTCACAAAAGGGCCAGCAATTTATTTTGTATTGAGCCTTTTGTCATGAAAACGTAACACGTAAAGCTCGGATAATAATCTCATTTTATATTTTATGTTTTTCTAATTATTGTAAATATAATAACGTTGTAATTTTCAAAATGTTGTATGCAGCTGTATTCTATTATTTATTTATATTTATTAAATCCTTATTGCACAAGTTATGTCATAAATATTTTTACAAGACAAGAGTTTTCTAGTAGATAAAAAAATATTAGAGTCGGGATCCCAACTAAGTCCTACGGCTAAAACTGGAACTAAAAGTGGCATCGCAGCTGTCTTGTAGTTTTACATACATACACATCTTCGCACCAGATCCCTTGCGGGGTAGGTAGAGACGATTAAGCGCCACTTGACACGATCACGATATACCTCTTTCACTTCGTCGACGTTCATTTATGTTCATACGTGCCGTTTTGTTACGAAGGCTTTTTAATGCACCTTCAGTCAAGTTTTATTTATTCGATCGTGATATTTGAGTCCAATTCCAATTAGGAGCATCCAACTTCAGCAAAGAAGCCGACAGACGCATTCAGCTAGGATGGGCGGCATTCGGGAAACTCCGGCACATCCTCTCATCGTCTATACGACAATGTTTAAAGACTAAGGTCTTTAACCAGTGCGTCCTCCCGGTAATGTCGTACGGAGCAGAGACGTGGACACTAACAGTGGGTCTGGTCCATAAATTCAAGGTCGCTCAGCGAGCCATGGAGAGAGCTATGCTTGGTGTATCTCTGATGGATAGAATTCGAAACGTTGATATTCGTCAGAGAACGAAGGTTACTGACATAGCTTTTAAAATTAGCAAGCTGAAGTGGCAATGGGCCGGACACATCTGCCGCAGAACCGACGATCGATGGGGCAAACGGGTTCTAGAGTGGAGACCACGTACGGGAAGACGCAGAGTGGGACGACCCCCCGCCAGATGGACAGATGACCTAAAGAAGGTCGCGTTAAGTGGCGAGCCTTAGGCGAGGCCTACATCCAACAGTGGAGAAATACAGGCTGATGATGATGATGATATTTGAGTCTTGGTCTGCCAGAGCCTCTTTCACCCTCCTCAGGAACTCAAATATCAAGAGTCATCCGGTTGCTTTTTCCAGACTGAAATTGCGCACCATAGCTTAACTAAAAACATGCATCATGCATTTAAGGGTTAAGAGGTTAAAAACTTACCCCGTTTTGCTTCAGAGTGCAAGCAGAAAATGTAGTGTTATTTACAAGTCATAATAGCCATAGCCACTCCTTTTTAAAGCTGTGTATTCTAAAAGACCACTATTCTGTTTCCTTAACCGCAATCGTTAATTTTTTAAAATAGTAATTTCCTTGTTTTATCCACGTTTTCAAAAACCAGCGCGAAATGTCGTTTTTGTTAAGAAATACCTTTTTTTTTTAACAATGCCAACATTTCTTAAATAAAACGAGCGGTGAGGCTACTTTTGACAAGTATTTTCGTTCATGTTTTATCATACCATGGCATCCAACACACATGATATTATTATGGTCTTTGAATTAATTACATAAAATCGTTTATAATACCTTTTTAATAAATGTAATAAAAAACTATAAAGCATATAAAAATGGTAAACAAACCATTTTATATGTTAATGACATCTGTCAAAAAGTAACATAACAAAACAATAACCCACCCTCCTTTCAACACGGTACTGACATACGAAATTAACATCATATGTTAGTTTTTTTATTAAACGAACTACTTGTGCAAAAAAAGTGGTAATTTCATGCTAACATTTTTTATAACGAACGCGGCATATTTAAAATTGTTATAATTTAGTTTTTAATTAAATGACGTCATTAATCTTTGGGCTAAATTAAGTTAAAAAATCAAATATTTTTTTAAGCTTCAGGTGTCATTGGTAGAAGACCTTTTTAAAATAAACAAGGTAACTTATTTAATAGATAAAAATCATTATTAATAAAACTAAACACTACTTATGTGAATAAAGAATTGATCTCGCTCACGGATGAAAAAGAATTACGCGAACGTTGCGTGATCGTCGACCCTTCGCTACCTACTAGATTAGGCTCAGTATGAGTAGCGATAATTTTAGGATAACTTCTCTGCACCGTAACTTAAGATTTTATTACTGAATAATTTAAAAAAAAAATACCTTGTTCTTTATTTTTATTCTAGATTATAATATAAAAATATTTGATGTTTAATATATTTCACGTGGTATATTATATAATAAATATGTTTTAAGACCTGCTTAAATAAAAAAAACAATGAAACTTTCGTTTGTTAAAAGATTCGTTAATATAACGTTTTTGTTTAAAGAAACATACTAGGGTCACTTAAAAACTTAACCTATTATAGTTAGTTTTAAATTATTAGGCTTAGTTGCACCAAAAAAGTATCTGTAATTGAAACGACTATGATTTAAATTGGCGTCAACTGTACCAGCTGACAGCTGACCTTTAACATAAAACTAATTACATTTCACGCCAATTTTAACTTTAATCGTTGCAACTCACCTTTAGTCTACGACAGTCTACGCAATGCTACGAGTTATTACAACGTAGCAGCTACAATAACGTCGTAGTATAAAGCAGCTTCGTCTACGCCAAGTTTACAAGCACATATATTTTTTTATTGTACGTAATTGTAATTATGAAATAATATTTATTATATCTACAATCCCATGCTACTAATCACTACTATTGCGTCTCGCTCGCACACTCTAACATTTTTAAAGATTATTTAAATCTCATTGTAAAAAGTAAAGTATCATCACAACCGTTTCCCTTTCGGGGTGGTCAGAAATCACGCTTATAAATAAGCGGATTCACATTTAGCCGACTTTACTATAGGCCAATCATGGCAAGCTCGTCGATGTCTCCAGCGTACCAAACTCGAGAATTGCACAAATAAATTAAATATTAATTGAATGTATTTATTTACATTAATAAATATTTTTGTGTCCCGACCAGGAATCAAACCCGGTACCTCCGAGTCTAAATCCACGGACTTAACCGCCAGACCACGGAGGCAGTCAAATAGATAAAATACACTAAAATCGCTATAAATATTTATCCTATAATTTTAAATAAAATTAGGCATATTTAAGTGAACATGGTCTTATAGTATTATTAATAATAATAATTTGTTTATTATCAGGCAACAGATGGCCCATAGATAAATACCTTACAACTAAAATACATATAAAATAACATTAAAATTAATTAATCTAAAGCTTCCGTATCTTCATCTTCTTGTGGTCATAGAAGTACCCATCAGGTACTGTGACCACCTTCTGAGGAGTACTAGAAGCTTCAGTGGACGGTGCCGGCGTCCCTGCTGGGGGTGGTGCAGAGGGAGTAGGTGCTGCGCGGGGCCCAGGAATATCGTTGGTGCTGCGTGAAGCAAATCTACGAATGTATTTGCGGTACACAACACCGAGCGGCCAGAATTCCTTCTTCAGGTATATTTTGAGGTGCTCTGACCGCACACGAATCCTAAATGCCTTGAATCCGGTGTCATCCCAATGGGAAGGTAACTCGTCGATAGCAGCGACAGAGTCGATTTCCCCTCGGTTCCGTATGTGTCCGAGAACATCTTGGGATGACATGTCCTTGCGCAGCCGCGATACATAGGATGTCGGTATCGCAGCTTTTAGAGCGCACTGTTCGGGAGGCGCAATTCCCCGATTATTACGTTTGGGCCTCCTTTTTTTCTTTTCTACAGTCACAAACCCTTCCGAATCAATTTTATTTCCGGTATTATCATAGCTGTGGTGGCTCGGTTGTGAGAACGCTTTCCTTAAATCCTACAAAGGTCGGTTCAAACCCCCCCGGCATGTACCAATGAGAAATACACTTTACTTACGTACATTTGTCATGTATTTACAACACATGATTGGCCTATAGTAAAGTTGGCTAAATGTGAATCCGCTTATTTATAAGCGTGGTTTCTGACCACCCCAAAAGGGAAACGGTCGTGATTATTGTGCGTAGTTTTATTCCCTAGTAAGTTGATAGATTATATTTCTCAAAATTACACACAGACTTAAGAAAACTTTTAAAATGTTGGATTGTGCGAGCGAGAGGGATACAGAAGCTTTAAATCCTCTTAATTAAATGTAACACAACCAGGTAATGAGAAAAACAATAATATTCTTCTTCTTAGTAGCTACACTCTTGGCAGAGTAGTAGTGGTCGTCACTTGAGTGTCAGTGGCACGCTTAACAAGCCGTCGCCACTCGTCTCGAACTGCAGCGTTCCTGGAGCACTCATGTAGGGGGTGAACCATTGCTGCTTTAACCTGGTCAGTCCATCTCATCGGAGACCTACCACGCATCCTCTTGCCATCGACTTTGAACTGAACTACTAGGCTCAATGAATGTATCTCCACGCCGCGACACGTGTCCAAAGAAAGTGAGAATGCGTCATAGTGCGATTGAGGAAAGGCGCTGTCCTATCTCCAGTTTATAATATACGTATAAAATGATATATTAAACAATTCTTTATTTAATTATTTAATACTTACCGTACTGTGGGAATCAAATATTCCAAAAGACCACAACATGAAGTCGAATAAATATTATGATCTCATAGAAGAAAAGATCAAAAAGGGGTTCAAAACTCAGCTTTACGCAGTGGAAGTTGGTGCGAGAGGAGTTCCAGCAAAATACTTGCACTATTTACTGAAAGAATTGGGCCTAAGCAGGTTTGCCGTCAATACATTTATGGAAAGAGCTTCCAAGACGGCATTAACAGAATTATATAGTATTTGGTTAGGTAGGAAAAATAATAGAATGGTGGATGGTGTACTTTTAGTTGCGCAATCTATCTAGACCCGACACCCGCACATTTAATCCATGGAATGCTTAGATTTTTTTCTGCTTTATCTTCGCTACTTAATATCCATTAAGTTATTACTGAATTCAGAATTTGATATTATCTAAACTGCCTCACACACACAAGAAATATATTAAATTTATTTGTGACATTTATCAAGTATTTACACATTTACATTTACAGTAATGTACAAGGGCGCACTGAATGCCTTTCGGAATGTACTATAGAGATTTCGATGCGCTTGCTACTTATCATAATAATAATTATTAAGTTCTTTATTGCACAAACTAGGCCTTTTCTAATATCTAACCTCTGGGAGAGTGTGAGATTAAAAGGGTAATGCCTATATCAAATTTAAACAATATCTAATATACTACACAAACTACATACTAATAGATACTTACACTATTACATATACCTATAAATAAACGCATATATACATAGATATTATACCAAATATTAATTGTATACGCTTATAAACATGGACAGACTGCGCGTGTCTAGTAGCGAGTGGCTACCACTGCAGCCAGCAACAGTCCACTGGCTGCAGACATAATATACGAATCTGAATATCCGTTAGAGCATGGATGCACAGACCGCGGCCCGCGGGCCGCATGCGGCCCGTGGGTCGAATACTGGTGGCCCGCCGACAGCAAAAATAATACTCTCGTGCATTCGAAAAATATTGAATTCTATTCCAGAATAAAACAAAAAAAAAATATGTTCGAAAAGTAATGTGAAACTCGCGCGCGCGCAATTTGAATCTAGCGCCCAAAATTGCTAAGTCAAGTAACATCGCTCGCTATAGAAATCAAGAATTTTCTAGCGCGGTGAGCAAGCGAGATAGATATAGTCCCGTATTCCCGATTGCTCGCGTATCTACACGAAGCTTCCAGAGTCGTTTGCGCGGTATAAAAATCACGTTAACCGCAGCGGCCGAACAGTTCGCTTTTCATTTGAGTGAAGTGTCAACAACAGAAAGAAATAAGCGCGAAAATACAAAGCGAAGTAATAAGTGATTGAGAATAAGTGCAGTTTATTAGTGTTTTTGGGAGGCAATAGTTCTAGTGTAGATTTTAACTCGACTAGCCGGTGTCATATATTTTGATCCACATTCAACGTAGATTTCCTGTTGCAGTGTTAACCCGTCAAGTGCCGTGTATAATTGTGTTGTGAAAACGTAAGTAAAACTCTGTTATTAATAAGTGTTTCCCTACCTATTTAATCAATTTTAATCAAATTTAGCTTTAATGTTGGCTAAATATTAAAATAAACAAAGAAATTACTATTTTTATAAGAATTTCTCTAACTGTAATAATTACGTCATTATTTCAGATAAAATCTGTATAAAAATCTTAAAATTTCTGAGAAATAATATTTAATCAATTATTTTTGATAATTTAAAAAAGGATAGGTAATTTAAGTGGGTACTGTAATTGTTTTTAGGTGCTGTGTTAATCCTAGCCAGGATTAGAACGCAACATGGAGAAGCCAGGACCTAGTAAAAAACGTAAGGTTAAAGATGAAAATCGGCAGTTTCAAGAAATTTGGACTGAGAAATACTTTTTTGTATGGTCGCATAACAAAGTCGTTTGTTTAATTTGCAAGAATTCTGTTGCGATTGCAAAGGATTATAATGTAAAAAGGCACTATGAAACGCAGCATCCTTCTTTTACCAAGTTTACAGGCGAATTAAGAAAGCAAAAAATGTTGTCTTTAAAACGGGAGCTTATTGGTCAGCAAGCTATGTTTACAAAACACATTCAAGATTCAGAAACGGCTACAGAAGTTAGTTATGAAATTCCTCGAATGATAGCAAAGCGAAGTCGCCCCTTCAATGATGGCGATTTTGTAAAAGAATGCATGGAAATTGCCGCTAAGAAAATGTGTCCAGAAGCAGCAAAAAAGTTTGAGAAAATTCAACTGAATCGTATGACTATCCAAAGACGAATTATGTCCTTGTCAGGTAATATTGCGGAACAATTAATTGAAAAAACTAAGATTTCATTAGCACTCGACGAATCGACTGATATTAGTTCCACAGCTCAACTTCTCATATTCATACGAGGTGTTACTCAAGATTTTGAAGTCTTCGAAGAGTTATTAGGAATGTGTTCATTGAAAGGTCAAACCAAAGGAGTTGATATACTCAATGGACTTTTGGACGAGTGTTCAAAAACTGATTTGGACTTATCTAAGTTATCGGGAGTTGCGACTGACGGTGCTCCTTCCATGATTGGTATCAATTCCGGGCTAGTTACTTTGCTGAAAAAGCACCTGCAAGAAAAAAACATAAACACTGAAGATCTCATGCAGTTTCACTGCATTATACACCAGGAAGCCCTCTGTTCTAAAAAAAATGAATTTCAAAATGTAATGAAAGTAGTAGTTTCGACTGTAAATTTCATAAAATCACGAGGACTCAATCACAGACAATTCAAACAATTCCTTGATGACATCGAAAGCGAATACGGAGATTTACTGTATTATACAGAAGTAAGGTGGCTAAGTCGTGGATTGACACTGGAACGATTTCTAAATTTAATAGAAGAAATTGGAATATTTCTGGCGGAAAAGCAAAGGGATGTCCCGGAACTTAAAAATCCTGATTGGTTGTGTGATTTAGCTTATTTAGTTGACATTACAAATCATTTGAATGTCTTGAACACACGGCTTCAAGGCAAAAATCAACTGATATCCCAGCTCTATGCTCATGTAACATCCTTTCAATGCAAGCTGACACTTTTCAGATCACAATTGAATTCTGGAAATTATAATCATTTTCCGAATTATAAGAAAATGGCTGAAAAATTCAACAAAACTGCGATTAATTTCAGTTATGTAGAAAAGCTAGATATTTTGATTCAATCTTTTGAAGACAGATTTTCGGAGTTTAAAAAAGTGAAACCTCTGTTGGACATATTCAGCAATCCTTTCACTATTTCAGTTGAAAATGCGCCAGAGTCAATGCAGTTAGAAATTATCGACATTCAAAATGACCAAGATTTACGCAACAAATTCAACGAAGGAGACTTGCTGAACTTTTACCGCTGCATTGATAAAAATATGTACGAAGAGTTGCGCATAAACGCTCTGAAATGTGCCAGCTTATTTGGTTCTACCTATATATGTGAACAAACTTTTTCAATACTAAATAATAATAAAACAAAAAATCGAAACCGCCTTGCAAATGAAAGTTTGGAAGCAGTTTTACGTGTTGCTACAAGTAAATTTGAGCCAAATATAAAAAAGATTGTAAGCACTATGCAGTGCCACGCTTCAAATTAATAATTTCTTTTTTAATTTTAATAAATTTTTATCAATTCTTTATTGTCTTTAACTACCTATACCTACTTCTGGCGGCCGGCCCGCTATCAGTTCATGATTTGGCCGAGTGGCCCCTAGTATTAATAAGTCTGTGCAACCCTGCGTTAGAGCATAGGATTTTAAGTTGGTTATTGTTAAAATAACGCCATCTAGCGATATTATTGGGTCTCATTACCTACTAATTGCACAACTTCCTACTAGATGGCGCTTAACACAGCAGGAGGGCGCTGCAGTCAACTGACATGTTTTACTTTAATGTTAATTTATGAAAAGACATATTTTATTCGCGAAAATAGACAATGTATTTTTTACCTCAATAAACACATTTTTGGAAAGATAAAGTTTTCGTTATTATTTGAGACATGCCTGCCCATCTGCACAGCATCACAACGCAAACAGTTGTTATATGAAGAACAAAGTAACCATACGGAGATACGAGGAGATGGTGGATTTCGCATCGGCCTATAGTAAATGTGGCTAAATGTGAATTCGAAATTTGTTTTTTGTTGTTTTCTGTAGTTTATTGTTTTTGTCATGCCTATATTTTGTTTTAAATTATACTTGGTTTTTTGTGTAAAGGATGTAATGGTATCATATGTAGTATTTGTATTATTAGTATTTAATATATCATAGTTATTAGTATGTATTTAGTAATATCATTGTATTTATATGTATATAGATTTATTTATTATTATTATATATAAACATTTGCACCTACCTTACATTTGAAATGGTCCACATTGTCCCTAAGGTTGGCTGTCAGATAATGTCTAGCGGTATTAAGTTCGCCCCTTGCATAACGTGCAATAAAGTTTTAAATAAAAATAAATAAATGTTACCTACTTATTGAATGCATTGCAGATCTGTAATTAACATTTACTACACTAATAAGATAAAATAAGTGTAAATGAAGTCGAATAAATATTATGATCTCACAGAAGAAATGATCAGGAACGGGTTCAAGACTCAGCTTTACGCAGTGGAAGTTGGTGCAAGAGGAGTTCCAGCAAAATCTTTGCATCACTTACTGAAAGAATTGGGCCTAAGCAGGTCTGCCGTCAATACATTTATGGAACGTGCTTCCAAGACGGCATTAACGGAATCATACAGTATTTGGTTGGGTAGGGAGAGAAGTAGAATGGTGGATGGTGAGCGTATTATCGCGCAATAGAAAAAAAGGAGGTGTCCTTTTCTTAAACGAGCCTATTGTCGGTCGCAAGCCCGAGACACCATCCTTCTCATCTCTTACCCACACACGATGGACCCGGCACCCGCACGGTGAATCCATGGAATGCTTAGAAATTTGTCTTCTTTCCTACTAGCATATTTTATGTATGTAACTAATATATTTATTTATTTATTTCATTACTTTTTAATATGAATTTCTTTAAATACCTAGTTGAAGGTATATCAACTTTTGCATTTAGTTTAATATTTATTCTCTCCTCCTAACTCTGCACCCCACAATTTCTTATGTCGTTCTCCCAAAGGTTAGCTGTTAGAGAATACCTACAAGCTATATTATAGTACTATATTAAGCTCGCCTATGTACTTTAGGTTATTTTGTATATTTTAATGTGCAATATATTTTTTTTACTTTTCTTATAAGATTTTGTAAACATGTTGTTGACTTGTTGTTAAATAAATAAATAAAAGTTTTTTACTTCTAATATTATCGAATACACATGAAGACATGTTTATTATTTTCCCATAGGGGCAGGTAGACTGAACCGGGGATTAATTCCGATGGCCCCAAATTCCCAAGATGCCTATAAAATGCCTATTCCATTATCCCAAAAGTGGCCAAAGTGAAATAAAATTACAATGCTAAGTGAGGCAGGTGGTTGACGAGGGTTTGAGAGGGTTTACTATGAACAAGCGATATTTGTGTCAATTTATAGTGACGTAAATAAAGAAGGGGAAGGTATTCAGCATCCCTATTCCATTACTTTAGTCTCAAACGTTATTTACGTCCGAGCTTGCGTCTTAATTACAAAATATTATTTAATTCTCAACTCTATAAGCGCTCGACCTTGACACCGTCCGTGCAAATATCAACTTTAATAGCGTGATATACTCGTATATAATGGGTTCCATTATATAACGTTTGCGATTTTGTATTTGTTTAAAAATTCTAAAAATGTGTTCTTTAAATAAAATAAGTAATTTAAATAATAAAGAAATAAGAAATACAAATAATATAAATATAAGCTAAAAATAACAAACACGCTTCTAGGAGGTTTTAAGGTACGTCGCGATGTACATTGGAGTTTGATAGTTCTATTCAACGAGCGTAGTGACGTAATAAGAGGTTAGAGAGCCGAAAAGAATTATTGAGTGGAAGAGTGTTGACAGACAGACAGACAGTGGAGTCGTCCAGGCCTGGACATTCCAGCAGAATATCAGTGGGTCAACCACCCGCCGGTAATTCGGTGCAATTTTAGTGCTGGGCGCCATTACTAGCATAACAGAGCCCGTGTGGCTCACGAACCCAGGGGGTTAGGTTCGAATAATTCAGCTCTCCTCCAGAAGTACTTCTCTAGGTAGTGGTCTCCCGTTGACTGGCCGTGCGCAAGACAGAGCGATATTCTGGAGATGCTTGAAGTGTCCGTTGTCAGCCCGATAAAACATACATCTTGTCAGGCCAACGACAAACTCCTCAATAGTAGCCATCTTTAAATCTCAAGCTATGACGGAATTACGCACGAACTACAGCGCTCGGGAGACCACTTTGATATGTTCTGCTGACTTTGGATGTTGACCCTGTTGGTCTTAAACAGAAGGTGGTGCTAGGCTGGCGCAGCATAGGTGAAACGAGAACGGATGAACATCTTTGATGATCCGGACTTTCAACCTGAGCGGCAAGTTGAAATTCATAACAGTACGTGACGCGGTGGTGGCTCGGTTGTAAGAACGCGTTCCTTATATCCTACAAAGGTCGGTTTAAACCCACCCGGCATGTACCAATGAGAAATGCACTTTTCTTACGTACATTTGTCATAGATTTACAAAACCACCGTTTGCGTGCCTCGGAGAGCACGTTAAGCCGTCGGTACTAATACCAACTTGTGGAATCGTTAATAAATTGACATCATATCCTCGCCAAGCCGTCTGGCCAGCGTGGCCAGACGCTGTGTTCTAGGGGATGTAATGATAATGATGATGATGACGTAACATGGCTCGGGCCGCCTTCGCCTGATTGACAGCGTGGCAGGCCATTTCACCCAACGTCCTGTTAATGTAAGAGCGTTGAAAAAAAAGTCTAAGAATACGGGTGTATTGTTTTTATTATTTGGTCAAGAGTTCATAGTAAACCCTCAACTGTCAAACACATTCAACTAGTACTGTCCATGTCCAACCACAAAATAGTATTAGAAAACGTAAAGCCCCGCGTCAATAGCGTAAAATTCAATTTACTCTGATAGGTTTAGGCATAATAACATCTGCGTTAGCTTTCTATTACTATAAGCGCTAACGTTATTAGTGGATTCCATAGTTTACATAAGGGCTTGCGTCGAAACATTCATAATTATACAATTCTCAACTCTGATTTATTTTGAACTACTTCTCCGTACAAATATCAATTTTAATAACGTTATACTGCAATTGTCATATTTTTTTAGGCTTCAGGCGTTATTGGTAGAACCCATTTTTGTTTAAATACTACTCTATGATCTTCATATATATCTACTATATATTAATAAGTATTTAAGTAGTCTATGTATACATACTATTTATGTAGTTTATTCAAATTTAAAATAAAGTTAAAATTGCACCCCACATATTATACTGTCTCACTCTCCCAAAGGTTAGCTGGTAGAAAAAGCCGAAATAGCTTGAAGTTCGCCTTTGTACATACTTTTAAGTTAAAGTGCAATAAAGTATTTTAATAATAATAATAATATGATGATTAAAGTCGCGTCTGAAAATCACGTTATCTATTGTGATGAATACCTAAAGGCTAAAGTTATAAGGCCGGTTGCAGAAAAGATGATTACCTTGTGACATGTTTAACTTATGCCTATGAAGCCGCATTGCCTTAAAAACCCAAAGTGACAAAATAACAACCAATTCTTATTCTTATTCTTCTTATTCTTAGTGTCACCGTACATTCCCACCGGAATTTGGTTAAGTCAATATAATTTAAACAAAATTGTACACAATATATAATTAACGTTAAAATATCTGTCTTGCCTGGAGAGTGCAATGTGAAGACAAGGAACAGAACTGGTAGTGACATAGGAACATCAACACAATAACAAAAAATAACCAAAAATATAGGTACCTATATTAAATATAAATATCTACCTACCTTAGGTAAATAAATTAAATTAAACTGTTGTTGCGGCTGTATATGGGCTTTGTCAGTAAAATTATATATTATTACATACCTACTTTACTAATTAAATTAATAATTAACAGCAAATTCTAGTTAAAGCGGCTGAAAAAAGCCTTTGTCAACTATATAAAAAATATATATAAATTAATAAATTATTAAATATGTCAGTATTAGCTGTAAATAAGCATTGTCAAAATAATAACATAATGTGCTACAGTTTATCGTAACAGTACCTTAAATGTAAATAATATGACTAGCCTATGCTAACATCCCTTAACGCTTCACCAACTGTATAGATGTCAACTGTATGTAACAATCAAGTGGAATATATCAAAATGTTGATTATAAATTATTTTAATCATGCTTTCTGCTACCATTATCAATGTTAATATCAGCAGCATGAACGTTTAGTTAAACTGCCCTATAACAATTGATTGACATGTAACAAAATGGTGTCTAACTATTGTTTTTTTTAGATTTTAATCAGGCCGACGATATGGCCCTTATGGCTTTACTATAAGCCTATTTTGACAAGTGGTCGATGTCTATAGCGTACTGAACTCTAGTTATGTCAAAAATTATTGAAAAAAGAAGTAGATTAGATTAATTCGAAAAAAGTGATAGGTATTAGTATAAGATAGTGTATTTATTTATTTACAAACACGTAAACCTAACATAACAGCCTAAGCCAATTCATAAACATACAAAAATACCTAAATAATTTGCGGTAACAATAATAATTAAGAGAGATATCAATCCTCATTATATCCTAAAAAAATTTTTAACACCTTTTTACACTCAGTCTCCCTGCGAGTAGTTGTAATATTTTCATTTGTTGTTGCTTTTGTTAGTTGTATTGTGTATTTGTAAAATAACTTCTACCTTTCTATTCGGATATTTTACGTATTTTTCTTCTCAGTTGTTTATTTTGCTTTTCAATGAAGTTTGTATATAAGATACTTTTAACATTTAACTCTGTAACTGTAAGTATTACTTTTAGTCATAGTTCTCATTATTTTTAATTTTTAAATATTGTTACTATTATTAATTAAATTTCTTAAACATAATAATATAATGTATCATAATTGAATGTAGTTTGACATGTTGTGGTCACCTGTTACTGGGGTACCATTCATTAATGTTTTTTTTACTGTTTGCTTCTATTGATAGAATTGGATTCAATGTGTACTCTGTTGGTGATCCTAATTAAATAAATAAATAAATAAAAGTAAATAAGTAAAACAAGGGAAATTTCAGTGACAATCCATTTATAATGCCGAGCAATTTAGCAACGGCGAAGTCTCGTGTGCTACTGTGCGCGTCATCGGATCCTTAAATAGCTTAGATAGGGATATAAGTCCCGTCCGCGTGGAGTGGTGGCAAAAGCATTTCCCCGCTGAATTGCAATACTGATTATTTCTCTTTGGGCGAAGAAAGAGCCAGCCCTCATGTCGCGGGTGGAGACGACAAAACGCGGTGTTATGTCTTTTTCTATTTTATTATGAGTTAAAGCAAACGTCACAATAATCTTTTAACCGCTTGCCGGACTCCGCATTTTCCACCGCGACCCTCGCTTTATACGCTGTCCCTCTGAAGTGCGACACGGCAAGGGTGTCGACGCACGTAGCGTCCCACACCAGAGCTCGTCCTTGTTCCCAGGGGACCAACGTCATACCATCGGGTCTATTACTATCATCTCGGGTAACTCCAGCAGGCTCCAGAAGAGCTGGAACGTCGATGATGGCTAGAGCCCTTTTAATAGTATCGTTAATTGAATAAATTCTTGTGTTCCTTACAGGAATCGGACCCGGTACCTCCGCGGCTCGACTTTGTGTTCTAGAAGCTGAGATCATCAAATACATACCAAGGCTGGCATCGTAGGTATTCATGTACTCTGACGTCATAAACTGAGACACCAGAGCAGTCTTCCCAACACCAGTATCTCCAAGCAGAACCACGCGATATTTTTGCACCTAAATAATAAAAAAAAAACATTAATTAGTGTACAATATTATAAATGTGAGCGATGCTAAAGTACGCTTTCCTTTACATCCTGAAAAGGTGGGATCGAACCCCGGCATGTACCAATGAGAAGTACATTTATTTTACGTACAGTTGTTATAAATTTACATTACGACAATTAGCGTGCCTCGGATAGCACGTTAAGCCGTGGATACCGGTTCCACTAATATCAACTTGTGAAATCGTTAATAAAATTGTAATAAAATTCATTATTAAACCTCGCCAACCCGTTTGGCCAGAGTGGCGAGTATAGGCTAAATCTCTAGAAATTTCTTCAACAGTTGAGTTCATATCTTACCATGACATGACACCATAGTAATATGTTGGTAAATTTAATTCGTCTTGGCGCCTATATTACTGGATCGATTTGAATGAAATTTGGTAAAAACGTTCGTCGGAACCCAGGGACAAATATAGGCTATATGACGTCATCATCTGACAACGACATGCGGCAACACAGCTTATGGCATATATCTGTCTGTCTAATTCTACTTGACGCCTATATTACTGAACCAATTTTAATAAAATTTGGCAGAAATAATCCTTGAAATTCAGGAATGGTTATAGAGATTAAGATGTCATAATCTAAATATGACATGTGATTCTACGACCACCTGAAGGTTTTTATTAGCATGACACTATGTTACAAGGGCATTATGGTTTTTGACCACCCTGCTAGAGATAACAGTCGTGATAATACTTAACACAAAAATAACTGCCTCCGTGGTCTAGCTTGGTCCGTGGTGGTTAAGTCCTTGGATTTAATTTATTTGTGATATTTCTCGAGTTTGGTACGTTGGAGACATCGACGAGCTTGCCACTTGTCGTGATTAGCCTATAGTAAAGTTGGCTAAATGTGAATCCGCTTATTTATAAGCGTGGTCTCTGACCACCCCGAAAGGGAAACGGTCGTGATGATACTATACCACAAAAATAACAGATTTTTCATTCATAAAAGTAATCTGTCTTTGACGAACTTAATTTTATTCGAACATAAAAATTTTCTATTGCGAGCTAAAACCTCGATATTTACGATTTATGACGTCATCACCGCACATTATGACTATCTGAGGATAAAATAGGATTTAGAGCCGAGATGAGCTTTTACCGTTATTAAGAATATTAATACTGATAAATTATTTATTTATTTATTTAAAACTTTATTGCACTATGTACAAGGGGCGGGCTTAATGCCGCTAGACATTCTCTGACAGCCAACCTTTGGGACAATAATAAGTATAACTTGCATCAAGGAGTAGGTGCGAAGACGTATTTAAGACTGATCATTATTAAATAATAACTATATTTATTAATAATATATATACTACATACTAATAGTACTTACATACATACACATATACATAACTATACTACATACAATATCTACTTATACACGCTGTAGGGAGCTGTTTAAGTAATGTGAGTATACCAATATTTTGAATATTATTCTGATGGATGCTTGTCGAATATTGACCGGCAAAGTGTTCCAAAGATTCACTGCAACAACTGCGAAAGAGTCAGACATGAAACCAGAATGATGTGAAGGAATGGAGAGGACAGAGTTGTGTGACGAACGAAGAGACCGATCATAAAGAGAAGAGAGGTAGGTAAATTTGTCCTTGAGGTAGTTCGGAGTCGCAGGCTCATTTAAAATTGAGTTTCCATTGCCAATAATTAGTTACAACCTTCACTATTTTAAAGGCGCGCAACGACCGACTCGTCTGCTGTTTTCTTGTAATCTGCCGCGATATGATTCGCGCCATTCTAGTAGAAGCCCCCCCCCCCCCCCGCAGGGGGGAGTGGGGAATCTGTGTCAAGGTATTTGCCTTCTAACAGAGGTTGCGTTCGCTTTCCGTAACTACGGACAGGGCATGGGGTAACCATTAAAGGTTGAAGTACACGAGCCAGGCGGCGGAGCCGCGATTACGACTCCGTGATTGGTAGCAGGTGACGAGCGTAGGATTGTTTGGCGTCCGGCGGACGGGCGTGCAGAGGGGCCAGGTTTCTCACAAGTGGGAAATCTGTCGCCTCTGCGCGCGCGAACATGCCAGCCGCCAGACGACGCACGAATTCGTCCAGTGTTTCCATCCGCATATCCCTATGGATTACACGTACCGCGAGGCGCCGACAATGGTACGAAGCGTTAGGTTTTGTCGCGCCATTCATTAAAGCGACTCGTAAATAGTCGTTATTGAACCAATTAGAAATCAGCGCGCGACTACGTTCGTACACAACGCCATCTACTTTACAAAACCATATAATAATGTAATAATAACTATGTTACATTAAAAGATAACACTAGCACGGTACTCGGACAAATTACATATTATTAAAGTCGTAATATCTTTTTTACGTGTTCTTTTTTTTTTTTTTTTTCATTTTGGAAAACCAACAGTTGACTATTGTATATAGATATTAAACAGTAAATTCCCTAAAAACTAATCTTAACAGTAAAACGCAACAAAGTGGCCTAAAGAGTCAGCTGTTGCAGAAGATCAGCAGCTTAGCAGATGTAAGTAAAAAAAAGCAACCTAATATACCGAGGAACTGAAGGATATAATGTATGAATAAATAAAACAACTGGAAGTGTGATGTGAGTAAAAGTTGGTAGTTACCGGATCCAAGTCATCGTCATCAGGCGTGGTGAGGCTGGCTGAGTCCACAGGTCGGTAGCCGGAACAGCACGACCCATCGAACGGCGACCTATCCGATGCCCTGGTAACAATAAAGACAATTTTAATAACTACTTGGAACTGCCTCAGTGGTCAAGCAGTTAAGTCCGTGAATGGATGGATTATTTATATATATTCAAATATTTATTTATATAAAAACTTGGACTTAATGCCCGTAGACATTCTCTGACAGCCAAACCTTAGGGACAAATTTGAACAAATATAGGTGCAATGAAAGTAACAGTAATTTACAATTATAGGATAATTCAACAAATATTATATACCTACTTATATATTCTACGAATTATAATATCAATATACTAAATACTAATACATACACAAAATTGTACATAAACATACATAAATATAACTACAATATAAATATATGTATATTCATTATTTCATTTCATTACAGCCCCTTGAACACAGCGTCCTAGACCTCCATTGTTGGAGATGGACCTTCCAGAACATATCTCTGGAGAATTTCGCCTACACTAGCCAAGCTGGCCAGACGGATTGGCGAGGATACGATGTCAATTTATTATGACAATTTATTAACGATTTCACAAGTGGGTATTAGTGGAACCGGGACCGACGGCTTATCGTGCTCTCCGAGGCACGGGAACGGTGGTGTTGTAAATTTATGACAAATGTACGTAAGAAAAGTGTATTTCTTATTGGCACATGCCGGGTGGGTTTGAACCGACCTTTGTAGGATTTAAGGTACGCGTTCTTACAACCGAGCCACTACCGCGCCAATATATATTATTAATTCAAAATTTTACTTTGTATGTATACCTACTACATTACTTTGGCAACAAAATATACATTTAATAAAGGCTGAGAACATTGAAACATATTTTATCTTTTTTCATTTTTTTTTCATTATATTTAATATAAATAATATTTGTAAATAATAGTAAGTATTTACTGATTCTTCCTTGCGTGGTGTAGGTATTCGAGTATATACTGTATTACAATGTAAAGTGTATACATAAATAACTAATCAATGACCACCGGTCACACAATTTTCAGCGTTCACTTTTTTTTTTTTTTATACTGAGCACGACTTAGACACCGCTCTCACCTGATGGTAAGCGGTACGCGAGGTCCAACTGACGCCAGCCTCAGACGACCGACATCAGTCCCTACCAGTATGCCGGCCTATAAACATGCTTTTTCACATTTCGTTTGAAGGACTCCAGGTTATAGGAATGCGGAAACACACTGGCTGGGAGAGCATTCCGCATCTTCAGCGTACGACAGATGTAAGAGTCTCCAAATTTATATGTACGCATAGGGATAGTGGCTACGGTATGTGGATGCATATATTGGCCTGTGCGAGTGGTTTCACTCTTCATACTTCCCATTTGAAGTGAAAACACTGCCCAGATATATAATTTCATTAAATTCATTGCGTTTAAAATATGAATATAAAATATAGTATTGCGCCTCGCCTATTCATTCAGAAGTTGAAAAGCCCGGCTAATTGGTTTTCTCGATATAAAAAGAAATAGGGAAAAGACGAGCGTCAAGAGTTCCATTTAATAAATTACAAACACTCAGCTGATAATGTCAAAAGATTCCATTTCATTCAGGAGTAATTAATCAGTGAAAACTATTTTTTTTTTTAAAGAAAAATATTTATTTGAAAAAAAAATTATTACTAAATATAAAATAAAATATATGCATACATACATACATATCTTCACGCCAGATCCCTTGCGGGGTAGGCAGAGACAATTGAGCACCACTTGACACGATCACGACACGACATATAAAATATATGAATAGGGATATAAGTCCCGTCTGCGTGGAATGGTGGCAAGAACGCTGGCTGCATTTCCCCGCTGAATTGCAATACTGATTCTTTGGGCAAGGAAAAAGCCAGCTTGTGTAATAAAGACACAAGCCTAAATTCGTTATAAATTTGAATTTGGAATTCCTAGCTAGAAAGTAAGATAAACCCTTCGTGGTCTAGCGGTTAAGTCATTTATTAATGTATATAAATACATTTAATTAATATTTAATTTATTTGTGTTTGGTACGCTGGAGACATCGACGAGCTTGCCACTTGTCATGATTGGCCTATTACTATAGGCCTATTACTATGTATATGAATAAATGAATGTCGACGAAGCGAAAGAGGTATGTCGTGATCGTGTCAAATGGCGCTCAATTGTCTCTGCCTACTCCGCAAGGGATCTGGCGTAAAGATATGTATGTATGTATAAGTTGTGTGTCTGACTGTACACATTATAATTAGGGCTCGTTCATAGATAAACATTCTAAATATTTCAAAAGGAACCTTTTCCCTAAATTACGGAGGCAAGTTATGACTTTCCTTTTACCCGCGTCAGTCTATTTCTGGCCGTAGTGTTCAGCCCACGGTACATGCGCGTTCATCTATATCTATAATGTTGACGAGTGAAAAATTAGATTATTTCTCCTAACCTTTATATGTCCGTAATTATTATTAGATTTACGCCATAATTAATGAAAAAAAATATATATATAAAATACACAGATTTGTTTTTTATTTAAAGTGGGGTTTATAGTAAAGTATCATCACGACCGTTTCCCTTTCGGGGTGGTCAGAAACCACGCTTATAAATAAGCGGATTCACATTTAGCCAACTTTACAAAAGACCAGTCATGACAAGTGGCAAGCGCGTCAAACTATTAACTAAATTAAGTATTAATGAAATTTATTTATTTAAATTAATAAATATTATTGTGTCCCTACCAGGAATCGAATCCAGTATTATATAAAAAGTATTAAAACACGAGGCTATGAATGAATGCTAGTGGTATTTGCGTAAACTAGCAATCCATACTTCAAATTCAAATTCATATATTTCTTTATAACAATAGGTATTTTATAGGATGGTACAATGGTTATTAATTGGGTACACTATGTTTAGCCCATGGGCGTATAAATATTAAATAATTAAGTATAGTAGACATGTAAACTAAAGAGAGGTATAATAATTAAATTGAATTGAAATGACAAATAGGATTAATTAATTAATGTCAAGGTAAGAAATTATTGTTGTTCATTCAATCTTCTAGAAAATCTTGCACAGAGTAGTAGCATTTGTCAATTAGCATTTTCGTTAGTGTTTTTTTAAATCGTTGTATAGATACTTAATGTCATCATTTATTTTATTGTAGATTTTTCGTCACACTCGTTTGTATATATTATACCCATAACCTATCGTAATTTGAAGCTAGACATTATAACCCTGTTTGTGATATATTTTATCTGGTAAGGTATGTTTGAAGTAAGATTTTCAAAAGGAACTGGGTCAGTGGGACCCGCACGCGATATTCAAATGAAGCGCAAATCTACATCATCTGATTACATCGCCTCTTAGCTGATAGAAAACAAGCTCGGCTTAAGTTATTTAGCTGTGTTTACGTAAATAATGGGGTGTAAATTTGTATGTGTTTTTTGTTTTATTATAATCCTTATTTTAAATATAGGTTTAAACTAATAAACTAAATAAAAACATTATTTTAGAGACATTGGAACGTTACCTCAAAACATTACTCAGCGTGAGTGACGTCACTAAATAGTAAATATTGTAAACTGCCATACAAGTAAATCTTAGTAAAGCGTGGTTAATTAAGACCGCCTCCGTGGTCTAGTGGTAACAAACGTTGCCGTGAACTCGGGAGGTCGTGGGTTTGATTCCCACCGAGGGCAAGTTGTACATTGTATAATTTGTCTCGGTCTGGGTGATTATATGTATAATATGTATATATTTACAAAAAAAAAAGTATAATATGTAGTTTATCAACCATCTAGTTTCCGTAACACAAGCCTCGTAGCTTACCACGGAAACTAGATGGCGCTGTGTGACCTGTCTGGAAATATTTATTATTAATAATTATTATTAATTAAGTTGTTTTTTTTCTGAGTATCTTAGCACAATGTAAAAGAAAAATATATTAAGTGCAACCTACTTTTATAAAAGCTTATACGTGTTATTTATTGTGTTAATTGGTTGTTTATTTCCTATTCAGTCAGTAAGTGGAGTCGTCCAGGCCCGGATGGCTAATGGGCCTGGGTTGGAGATGGGGACATTTCTCCGTTTTGCGATATGTTCTGCTGACTTATTTACTATTACGTGACGTCATCCGGCAGCCATTTGCAACTGCAGCATTTCCGTGCGAAAATTCGAACCAGTATTTGGAAGTAGATTTTAAGTCTATTTATTTATTTTAATACTTTATTGCACTTAAAAACTTAGTATATAGGCGAACTATAACGGCATACGGCATTCTTCACTAGCTAACCTTGGGGATTACGAAAGGTGATAGGCAGGATGAAGAAAATGTGAAAATAACTTAAATTACTAAAAATAACCATATTTACGAATTTATATTACTAATAATATACATTCATAATATAAATAAATACACATACATACCATATAATACATACATACATAAACTATAAATATTCGATTCCTGGTCGGGACACAATGATATTTAATTTATTTGTGATATTTCTCGAGTTTGGTACGCTGGAGACATCGACGAGCTTGCAACTTGTCATGATTGGCCTATAGTAAAGTTGGCTAAATGTGAATTCGCTTCTTTATAAGCGTGGTTTCTGACCACCCCGAAAGGGAAACGGTCGTGATGTTCACTCGCGGCCCATCTCCGCTGTTTGAGATGGGCCTTCCAGAACATATATCTGGAGAATTCGGCCTACACTCGCCACGCTGGCCAGACGGCTTGGCGAGGATAATTAATTCTGTTAAATAATAAAATAATATAAAATCTCTTTGGCTTGTGTTCCACTATTTCTACTTTGTTTATATGTTTAATATAATAAGCTGTGTTTTTTTTAACAATAGTTTTCTGCCAACGTATTAGCCTCGATATACTCGCTATATTTGATAATTGTTGTTTTTCCTTAATTTTATTTTTATTTATTTAATATCTTAATTTAATTTAAAGTAAATGTAAGTAAAATCGATTTCATCAACCAATACAGGTAATCGAAGAGTCCCACGAGCCAGGCTCATTACCTAGTGTGGGCTCACTATTAATTCACAATTTAATTTAAACTCCTGCAGTGTACTAGAGTCGAAATTGTTCATTAGGTTTATATATAAGTTTTGTAGAACACTAAAAATAAAAATTATTATTATTATACAGAGGGGAAATGTTGCCAGCCTTCTTGGGACTATCTCTGATGGGACGTCTCTGAAGAACATTTTTTTATTTATAGATACAGTTTATTATTTTATTAGGTTTATAGTATTTAATTTTATGTAGTTTGTAATTATTATTTGAATAAATATATTTTAACAGCATTTTAAAATAAATTGTATAAATGTACTACTTATTGTTTCCTAGTCCTAATTTTATTATCAAAATATGAGTTTAAGGACTTCCAAGTAGTTATGTTATGAGTCATAACATGACTAATAAACTTTTTTTATAGAGCTCCATAATCTCCCAAAAACAAAGGGCAATGACCTCTCACTAGCGAACGGGATCGATAGAGTCCCCCCCTAATTCCTGGACAAACGTACTGAGCTTTTGGCGGGGTGTGCAGTGTTGTATTTATTGACTTATGTTTGACAACCAAATCGAGTTTGGTACGCTAGAGACAACGACGGGCTTGCTACTTGTCATAATTGGCTTATGAAAGGGAAACGGCTGTGATGATGATGATACAAAGATATTTTGATTTTGACTTTGAAAATGATGACATTAAAAAAGTAAAGTATCATCACGACCGTTTCACTTTCGGGGTAATCAGAAACCACGCTTAAAAATAAGCGGATTCACATTTAGCCAACTTTACTATAGGCCAATCATGACAAGTGGCAAGCTCGTCGATGTATCCAGCGTACGAAACTCGAGAAATATCACAAATAAATTAAATTAATGTATTTATTTTACATCAATAAATATTTTTGTGTCCCGACCAGGAATCGAACCCGGTATCTCCGAGTCTAAATCCACGGACTTAACCGCTAGACCACGGAGGCAGTGATGACAATGAGATGTTTTTTTTATTAGAATATAATGATTGGTTATGTTATGACGTCATAGAACATAGGATGGTGATATTAGGAACAGCGTGGTACCAATTTAACAAGTATAGTTAGGAGTGGCCTTTATTAATAGACCGAGAGTCGGTGGAATAATACACTCTCTCATCAAACATGTCACATTTGTGGTTTATTAATACACTAAGTATGTATGTATATACGAGTGTAGACACACACATATACACTAACACACACACACACACTTACATACAATACTTTACTTGCTATTTGTGTAACCTTTTTTCCATTTTTGTGTATGATCACTATTGGAAGACACTGTCTCCTGTTATACAGTACAAGTCATGCAAGAGACAGGGTTCACCATAACGAAACAACCTTATTTTGTGTTAATAAACGTTTTGTATTTGTATTTATATTTGTATGTTTCACGCCTATATACATTATCATTATTACAGCCCAAAGAACACAGTGTCCTAGACCTCCACGGTTGACAGAACATATATCTGGATAATTTCGCCTACACTCGCTACGCTGGCGAGGATCTGATGTCAATTTTTTATGACAATTTATTAACGATTACACACGTTGGCTTAGTGGAATCTAAACGTGCTTTCCGAGGCACGGGATTGGTGGTGTGTAATCTATTTATTTATTTCAAATTCTTTATTGCATCAAAACTTAAAATTAGGTACATAGGCGAGTTTAATGCCTGTTAGGCATTATCTGACAACTAACCTTTGGGATGGTGAGAGATTATGGGCAGGGTGCAACAATCTAATAATATTAGTGTAATTTATAAATACACTACATACCAAGCAATTACATAAACTACATGGAAGTATAATGAACATATACATACATATATATACACACAAATAAACATATATAAACATATTGCGTGCCGAATATTCAACGTGTACTGGATGCAGTGTGCTCCTGCTTATCAAGAAACAAGTTAGTGACTAATTGTTTAAAAACATGGACAGATGGTGCCCGTCTAACGGCCAGTGGTAGTTTGTTCCACTGGCGAGCTGAAAACAGTGAAGGTATCTGAATATCTGCTAGAAGAGTAGGATGGGATTTTGAGTTGATTATCGAAAGCAGAACGAAGAGGGAGGTTGTGCGTATCGCACAAGAACTCAAATTGAGTTTTGAGGTAAGGAGGTGCACGAGGATTGTTCAGGATACCATACAAATGGACAGATCTGCGAAAGCGGATATTGAGCCATTTCAACTGAGTTCGAAAATGAGATACATGATCATACTTACACAAGCCAAACACATAGCGAATGCATAAGTTGAGAAGGCGATCTAGTTTATTCAGTAGCTCTTCAGTGACATCAGGATAGCAGATATCTGCATAATCTAAAATGGGAAAAAGCAGCGAACTGACTAACTTTAAAAAAAAACAAAAAACAATCGTTTATTTACTTTCCAATACATATAACTTATTAAATAGCCCGCCAAACTGTAACCACAGTTTGTTGGCGGAGTCAATTACTCTCAAAGCTTAATAATAAATATTTATAGTAGGTACATAAAAAAGATGCGCGGGCGCGAACCACTCCCCCCCGCGCGACCACCCCGTCCGCCTACAGGTACCATTAATTTAAGTCTATCTCTTTCTTAGGATTAACACTCATTTCTTCTGAAGATTATTTTAAATTTTATAACTAAAACTTAATATGCAATAAACGAACGACTGCAGGCAGGAGGCGAGGTGAGGGTGCGCGGGGACGTGGAGCGCATACATGGCTTACAGTCAGCCACAAATCAGACCTATAAACTTATAAATACTTATATAAAAAAAAAAACCATCTGATATTAATTTAAATAATACAGGTGCGACATGTATCTGCCGCCACTTCTAACACACATTTCCACACTTTAAAATCTTTCGTACATTATTAAATTAAATTACAACTTTTTTTTATTTAAGTTACTTTAGATATGTTTTGGTTCCTAATGGTCAAGCAATTGAGAATTTAATAGGCTTTGCCTTGTGCCGAATAAAGCATTGTAAACGTTTTAATGAATGCATACAACATCTATGACAAATGTACGTAGGAAAAGTGTATTTCTCATTGGTACATGCCGGGGGGGTTTGATCACACGAAGACACGTAGTCTATTTAAAAAGGGCGTGATAGGTGTAAGTAGTGCGGAACGTAAGCAATCACTTCCCCTATATTGGAGCTAAAACGGTCAAAGGGTCCGACAGTTTGCACGGTACTTGGCTTAGGGTAATTAACTAAGTGTACTCGAGACTTAAATTACACCACAATCAAGCTAGGTTTTGGTTAGCAATTAAGTAATATTCAATTTATTTATTTACTATAGGTACACAAACAGATTACAATCTATACAGTTCACATTTTACAGCAATTTCTTAAGTTCTAGATTGCAATCCAAAAGCAGTGTACATAGCATGCTTATTGTGATTTAGCCATGACATTGTTATTTCAATTAAATTTATCTGTATTTTTATTATTATTATTTTTTAGGTTAAATTTAGATTTTGTTTTAATAAAGTTTATTTAATATTGTAATTATTTTATATTGTTTGTATATTACTTCGAATAGAAATGTATGGTAAATATTAAATTATTTCATTTCAGTGAAATATGTCAAAAGGAAAATAATAAGGTAGTAATTCAATAATAATAATAAAAAAAGCAATGAAAATTTAAAATAGAAATAATAATGTCACTTAATTAAAATAATAATAATAAAATAATATAACAATCATAAATATATAAAAAAAAACAAATCATTTCCATTATTTAAAACTAAGTAAGCTTCCATTTTAATTTATAATTGTTTTATTTTTTTATACTGAGCACGACATGTGATATCGTACCCATGGTAGCAACTGACGCCAGCCTCAGACCTATTAAGATTTTCACACTTCGTTTCAAGGACTCCAGGTTATAGGAATGGGGAAACACACTGACTGGGAGAGCATTCGATATCTTGAGCGTGCAATAAATGTAAGTCTCAAAATTTACATGTACGCGTAGGAATAGCGTGGTTGCATATCTTGGCCCGTGTGTGTAGTTCGGTTGCGGAATAGAGACGTGGAGCTCTTCAGAGCACTCACCGTAGTATAGTTTGTGGAACACGCTCAGGGAGGCTACATCTCGGCGAAGCTGCCGCGATTCGACAGTTTTAGACACTGTGTCGTCCACTATTCGAATTGCCAGACTCTGCAGGACATTGAAAGCATCTGTAAGGTACTTGGCGGAACCATCCCAGAGGTGAGAATAGTATGAGCACGCATGACCTTATTTGTGATTTATAAACTATTAGCTGACCCGGCGGACCTTCAATGAATGTCATTATTAATAATAATAGTATCACACAAACAATTTTCAAAAAAATCACAGACAATTTCGCGACGTAAAAGTCGGGAAACTTCGACATATCCTCTCATCGTCCATACCACAGTGTTTGAAGACAAAAGTCTTCAACCAGTGCGTCCTCTCCGTAATGTCGTACGGAGCAGAGACGTGGACACTGACAGTGGGTCTGGTTCACAAAGTCAACGTCGCTTAGCGAGCTATGGAGAGAGCTATGCTTGGTATTTCTCTGATGGAAAGAATTCGAAACGTTGAAATTCGTCAGAGAACAAAAGTTACTGACATAGCATTTAAAATTAGTAAGCTGAAGTGGCAATGGGCCGGACACATCTGCCGCAGAACCGACGACCGATGGGGCAAACGGGTTCTGGAGTGGAGACCACGTACGGGACGACGCAGAGTGGGATGACCCCCGCCAGATGGACGGATGACCTAAGGAGGATCGCTTTGATGAGGGTTGCAAAAGACCGCGTGCAGTGGCGAGCCTTGGGGGAGGCCTATATCCAACAGTGGTGGATGATGATGACATAAATAAGCTAGGATAATGTTCTTTAATATTGTAGAACATACTTATGTTCTATCATCAATAGTTTCCGCAGCGCATGCGACGAAAGACGTTTTATGGCATTTTTTTTACACCTTGGGTTACGTTACTAAAGTTTTAGTAAGGATCCCTAATCTTTTCTAGCAACAAATATAGCCTATGTTACTCAGGGTGAATGTAGCTTTCTAATAGTGAAAGAATTTTTAAAATCGGCACAGTTGTTTTTGAGTTTATTCATTACAAACATACACACATAAAAATACAAATCTTTCCTCTTTATAATATTAGTGTAGATAAGTCTGAGTGAGGGCGGAAAAAATCGTTTCAGATTCTTTCACCGTATCTGCTGCTTGCCAGTGGAACAAACTCCCACTGACCATCAGACAAGCTCCCTCTGTTCACATCTTTAAACAATTACTCACCACCTCTTTTCTAAATAAGCAGAATAGTGTCTCCCAGTTCAATATATTAATCACTAATCTTATGTATTTTATGCTTATCATTATTATTATTATTATTTTTCTATATATATTATAGGTATGTAGGTATTTGTATATACATTTATTCAGTATATGAAATATTAGTATGTAAGTCCATTATAATAAATTGCACTCTTCGTTGTTACCTCTCCACACTCCCAAAGGTTGGTTGTTAGAAAATGCTTAGTCATTAAGCAATATGAACAATTTTTTTAGTTAGCACTGTTACAAGTGTTCATATAGTTTTGGGTTTGAGTCGGCTAGCTAGCGCACTCGGAGACGTCCTGATGATGATCACTGACGAGAGACGTGGACACGACGCGGTCTGTTAGCAGTACGATAGCTTCTTTTCTGCTGATAGATCATAACCATAGGATCTGGACCTAATCGATCACGACTAATTGCATCAAGAGAGCTTAAAAGTTCCGAAGTAGGCAACTAGATGGCGCCACGTTAGGAAATCAATGGATAGATAGGAAACAAGGATTTTATCAGTCGAATCAGCAGTAATTGCTAATTCCCTATCGATTATTATTATAAATTAAAATTAGGTACCGAATACAAGGTCTTCTTGACAAATACATGACCATACTTAAAAAAATATATTTAAATTTAAACTGCCTACGTGGTCTAGCGGTTAAATCCGTGGATTTAGACTCAGAGGTACCGGGTTCGATTCCTGGTCGAGACACAATAATATTTATTAATTTGGTTATTATTTAATTTATTTGGGATATTTCTCGAGTTGGGTAAGCTGGAGACATCGACGAGCTTGCCACTTGTCATGATTGGCCTATAGTAAAGTTGGCTAAATGTGAATCCGCTTATTTATAAGCGTGGTTACTGACCTCCTGACCCCGAAAACGAAAACAAAAAAAAGACCTGAAAAACAGTCGTGATGATACTTAACTTTTTTTTTTAGTGCAATAAAGAATTATTGAATTGAATTGAATGTAACCTTGTTCAGTATCCCCAGTTTTTTGGACGCTGTTTTGGTGATGCTCTCAATGTAAACTCATATTTTTTTACGTTTCGAATTCCATGCAACAGAGAAATACAAGTGCCTCGATATACGAGTTTGCGAATTATTGCGAATCATTTGAATTGCTTTCTCTGAGCAAAATCAATATTGGATTTGCCCACATGCAGTTTGCGAACAATGGTCATTATTTTCCCCTTTGACGGACAGCATAATATATTCTGTTGAATAGGGGCTGGTAGTTTCACCGCTGATAAAGCTAAAGTTATCGTCAAATAAATATGGCATATATATATATGTATATATAGCACAGGTAAACATTATTATTTACAGCCGCATCTTAGCTTTAAAATATTATAAATAAATTTTATATTAGGTTATATTATAGACTGTGAACTTACGAGTACCGAGTTCGATTCCTGGTCGGGACACAAAAATATTTGTTAATGTAAATAAATACATTTAATTAATATTTAATTTATTTGTGATATTTCTCGAGTTTGGTACGCTGAAGACATCGACGAGCTTGCCACTTGTCATGATTGGCCTATATTAAAGTTGGCTAAATGTGAATCCGCTTATTTATAAGTGTGGTTTCTGACCATCTCGAAAGGGAAACGGTCGTGATGATATTTTTTACTATATTCATCATTATCAGCCTGTGTCTCTCCACTGCTGGATGAAGGCCTCCCTCAATGCTCGCCATCGCAACGCGGTCTTTTGCATCCCTCATCCAACCCCCGCCAGCAATCTTTCGATCTTGCCCCATCGGTCGTCGGTTTTGCGGCAGTGCCCACTTCAGCTTGCTAATTTTCAAATCTCTACTGAAGACTGGAGAGTGTTATTATTAGTTTAATTATTACATTCTAGGACGCTAGATAATGTTTATCATAAATTTATTTCAACAAAATAACAATAATAACTAAAAAATACAGAAAAGTAAATATATAAAATCATCTAACATTTATTCACATTTAATCATTCATTCGTTCCTTCAAACATACCTGCTCCATCCTCACATCCTATCTCGCTTTCTTGTTCCTCTGATCCTTAAGCTTATAGCCCTTATTACAGAAATTTGTATTTTAATTTTTAGCCAGCCTGCAATTTGTGAGAATGGCTTCTGCCATTTTTCAGAAAGCCGTGAAGCGGTCTTTTTGACAAAAGCCGCGTACTCAGCACCTAATGAGCCATCACATGAAATAACCAACAGCGTAAATGAAGTTCTGAGATCTTCTGCTGCCCTGTCATATTTACGGTGTTTCTCGTGTGAATGGGTTTGGGAGATGCTTCCCCAGGTACGGGTTCCGTATGAGGTTGCGTCAGCATTAACAATGCGAACATCAAAAAACGCTTTCCTCGCTGGTTCCCATACTCCGTGAAGCATTAAGTCTTATTATTAATTGACCTCGCCCACAGCCGAGAGACGAAATAGAGAGAGAAAAAAATACGTAAGTCAACGTTCGCGCGATCGTCGACCTCTCGCCATCTACTTAATTAGACTCTGTATGAGTGGCAATATTTTTAGGATAACTTCTCTGCATCGTAACTTAATATTTTATTACTAAATAATTAAAGAAAAAAAAAAGTTGTTCTTTATTTTTGCTATAGATTATAATAATAACATATTTGCTATTTAATAAATTCACACAGTATATGTATAAACGAACTCTGAAGAGTATTTATATTGACAGATTCCGTTAGAATATATATATGTGGAATTCGAGCAGCACATTTCAAAGCATCAACGGGACTTAGATCATTGGCTTTGAGGGTCCAGGTTTCGGCAGCATACAACAATATGAAGAATACGACACTGTATTCATTTACCAACCTGCTATTGGTTAAATTAACTTTTCTATTATGCATTCCACATCTTCAGCGTGCGACAGATAGCAGACTTCAATTTTATATGTACACCTAGGGATATTTGCTACAATATGGAAGTGCATACTATGACCTATGAGTGTGGTTTGGTTGCGGAATAGAGACGAAGGGATAGGGTTCTGGAGCTCATCAGAAAGCTCACCGTAGTATAAGCCTGTAGAACACGTTCAGGGAGGCCACGTCTCAGCGAAGCTGCAGCGATTCGAAACTTTTAGACATTGTGGTGTCGTCCGCTATCCAAATCACTTTCCTCTGCAGGACATTGTTAGCATCTGTAAGTGTTAGTATGACTCCTTCTGTTACAGATGGAATCACCCGCAGTTGGTAGAGGTCGTTTGATGATGTCATTTAGAGTATAACTTACTTTTTGGTAAGTAACAGAAGATGGACTGACCTGCTATTGGTTGAATTAACTGAAGTGTTTGACCGACTTCTTCTATTGCAGATGGAGTCCCCGCAGTTGACCACGCCTCCCTTGGTTGTAATGGAGAAGGTCCGGAGTCTGTAGAGGTCGTCTGATGCTCGAGGGTTGTAAGGCTTTTCTGGCAGCGAGCACACACGAGGCCGGGAATGGTCTACCACTGTATAAAAGATAATTTTAATTTAATCCTCTGTTTAAATTATAGATTTATGATTTATGGCTAGTTTGCGATGCCTAATTATTTAAAAAAAAACCGACTTCAAAATTATACCATGGGATTATATGTACAAACTTAAACTCAATACGATTCCAATGACTTCATCAATATTAGGGTTCAGAACCGGAAAATCCCGATCTCGAAAGTACCTGGAATTCCCGGTACCCAGTTCAGTTAAATGGAACCGGGAAATTAAATTTTATTTCCGGTACTTTCGGGAATTTCATTTTAATTTTCGCGATTCATACTATTACTTATTCTTCCTTTTTTATACTTTCTACCTGTTCAAAAGTTAGAAAAATAAGAAATATTTAAAAGGAGATTATGTTTATTTATGTATTTATTATTAACATTATTGCACAAAGTACAAAGGCGGGACCTAATGCCGCTAGACATTCTATACTGGTCAAACCTTTGGGACAACTAAAGCAGTTACGACAAGATAAGGCAGGTGCTATCAAAACTAATAGAAAAATATTAGACTTCAATATATACTAGTGAATAAATACTTATTTACATACTAATACATACACAAATACATACAAATAAAACTACATACATACGTTCTATGAATATACATAAATATAATATACCTACTATATGATGACTATAATGAGAGAAATAAATATAGCAGAGAGTGTATTAAGCTTATGGTGAATTTAAATAGTGCGCATAGAAATTTATATGTGAAAACCTTTAATAGTTCTTAGTGAATTTACTGTATAATATTTATTATAATATAGTCAACTGTTGGTTTTCCAAAATGAATTAAAAAAATACTATTCATGTTGATCCAAATGTGCGTTCTTGAATCTTTAGTGAAAGTTCATCAAAATTTCATATTATTTTGTTTGAAGGATACTATTAAAAGATCATTCTTAAATGTTATTTAACCTAGATGCTCTTCATTCTCCAGGCGTATATATAAGACTTCTATTTGATACTTTTAGAAAGGTCTTTAAATGTTCTACAATTGTTTACTTGATAAAAACATTCTCACCAAATCTTTAGTTCACGCATTTATTTATTTAAATCACGCAGTTTCTTAAATAGTGTTCCAAAGATGTACAGCCACAACCGCTAACGACTTTTTTTATTGTTGGTTACATAATATACAATACAGCAGTTACTTACAATATAAGTGCCCATAGGTGCCACAGATCCTACAGTGGTCCCTTCCCCGGCGGCTCAAGCCGCCGAGGTAAAACAAGAAACCGACGGGCCGTCGCCCACCGTGAATAACGCACGCTTAATGGGGATAACCCCGGAGCGTTCCGCCCCAGGGCGAAGATGACTACTACTAATTTTGTATTTTTTTTTTATTTAAAAAAATATGTTCGTTTTAAATTAGGTAAGGTAGGTAGGTATCCATAGATAGGTATATGTTTCCGTCTTTTTTGTAATTGGTTTATAGGATCCTACTTATATTGTATATTTGATTGCAATGACTGTAAATTTTCAATTAATTACCGGTTACCCTTACGAAAAAGAAATTCCCGGTTTTTTTAAAACAGAAGCTGTTCCGTATGTATCACTATCAAATGTCTTCGTAACCTGTCTGCATCCGCTTATAACAGATCAGTAAAGTACATAAGGTTAGTGTGCTTATATAACCTGAACGGGAATCGACTAGGCGCTGCCTGGTGAAAATACTCCGAAATTGAGCGAAAGAAATTAAATTAGCAGCTTAGTTGCTACCTTTGTTCCGGGTCTCGAACTGGTGTGGACCTTGGTGGTTTTGATAGCCAACGGGTCGCGAAATGGATGGTGATGATGAGGATCACAGCCGAAATTACTGCAGCAGGTCCACGGCACAATCACAGCGAATAATTACGAATTAATTTGGAGAGCAACGATATGCTTCGACCGGCGACCGCGCTTCGACTCTCCCGACAGTCAGCCGTTGTTTTCGGCGGAAACGTCATTAACAGGAAGTGCACCAAGCACAGTCCGCTAGTTACTACTAGAGGGCGTCGAGATCATATTTAAATCAAACGACTCAATTAACTCAATTATTTTGGTTTTGTACAATAAATAATTTATTATTATTATTCCATAGGTGGGTATTAGTGGAGCCGGTACTGACGGTTTTTGCAAATGTGAGCTTCAATGACGTCATAGATTAAATTAAATTATTTTATTAGATTTTCCAAAGGAACCCTAAAAGCTAAACTTATTGCTAAGGTACATAATTATGTAATAAACTAACGCCCGCCTTTCATTATAACGTAAATAAACTTGCAGCCAGATTCTGATTCTTCCGACGCGACGCAAAGAAGAATTAAGTGAATGTATTTTTTGTTTTGTTTCACATCATTGATTATTTATTTATTTTGAAAGAAAATCTTACAGCTAATACATTAAAATTAAGCAAATAAAGTTAAACAGGTAAAAGGCCAAAACAGATTTTCAGATGTAAACAAAGTACATAAATTAACACAATTATAAAAAGAAAACAGCTCGGATATAAAAGTAAGATACTTATAAACTAAAAGATACAGTTAAATAGAGTTAAAAAAAAAAAAAAAATCTGTCCATAGTATATAATAAAGTATAAATTAAAACTAAAACAGTAGAAATAAATGAAAAGTGTGAAAAGTGGTATATGTGAGATTTGTGTGTGTGGGTGGGTGCGTATGATGTTCATGAAGAGTGAATGGGCAAACAATAAATTTAGTGAGATAAAAATAATATAATTTTAGGTATTTTGGTTACTAAATTTACCAATAGAATATTTAAGCACGGCATTTTTGAAGGAGGCTTTATTGCCACGAAATAAATCCATTTCTGCATATTCATCATTAAACAGCCGAGTATAAAAATAATAAAAAAAAACTATTCGTCTTAATCATGCGAGTGCCACTGAAGATTAGACATTAATAACATTACAGTAAGGCGATAACCAGACGCCATATTGTGGAAAATAATAAAATAAAAATCCATTAAATATATTGTGGGGTGTATCATGAAAATCATGTTCTCTTGTCATTTTAAATTTCGAGTGACCATTTAGGATCTATAACGATTTAAAGTTGGTTAGCAATCATTCCATATATAAAAATAAAATAAAGCAAAAACTGCTGTCAAAGTTGTAATTTAATTTAATAATGTACGAAGATTTTAAAGTGTGGAAATGTGTGTTAGAAGTGGCGGCAGACGGCTACATGTCGCACCTGTATTATTTAAATTAATATCAGATGTTTTTTATTATTTTTTATATATAAGTATTTATAAGTTTATAGGTGTGATTTGTGGCTGACTGTAAGCCATGTATGCGCTCCGCGTCCCCGCGCGCCCTCACCTCGCCTCCTGCCTGCAGTCGTTCGTTTATTGCATATTGAGTTCTAGTTTCAAAATTTAAAATAATCTTCGGAAGAAATGAGTGTTAATCCTAAGAAAGAGATAGACTTAAACTAATGGTACCTGTAGGCGGACGGGGTGGTCACGCGGGGGGAGAGTGGTTCGCGCCCGCGCATCTTTTTTATGTACCTACTATAAATATTTATTATTAGGCTTCGAGAGTAATTGTTTCCGGCAACAAACTGTGGTTACAGTTTGGCGGGCTATTTAATAAGTTATATGTATTGGAAAGTAAATAAATGATGTATTTTTTATTTTATTTTTTAATATTTAAATTCATGGATTAATACATGTTACGGTCCAATTTTCATTAACAATTTGTTGAGTATATGTTTAATTAATTGTATTGATTTTATTAGTGCTGACTGTATACCAAGTTTTTACAAGCAAACGAAGTATTTTTTTTTTAAATGTAGGTTTAGGACTATGTGGTCCAGGGGCTGTAATATTTTGTTTAAAAATTTTTTTTGACGTAAGCGCGGCTAAACTCGTGCATTTCCAACGCTAAAACTGATAGTAAACATTGCTATTTTGTTAATCTAACATTTGCGCTAACAGAAATAGACTACGGCCGCTGTATTTCCTTGTCTATATAAATAGTTATAGACCACACACTGACGCTGAGATAACTTGTTTACACGACGAGAATACGTCTTGCCAATTACCGCTCCTCCAAAAGATAAAGGCAAATCTACACTTTCAAAACGCTTTGTAACATGTCCTTCGCATCTTTTTTTATGCAAGCAATCACCGATTAAAAAAAAAACAGATTGCGGCACATCGTCTCATTGTCCATACCACCATGTTTGACGACAAAAGTCTTCAACCAGTGCGTCCTCTTAGTAATGTCGTACGGAGGAGAGACATGGACACTGACAGTGGATCTGGTACACAAATTTAAGGTTGCTCAGCAAGCTATGTGAGCTATGCTTGGTATTTCTTTGATGGATAGAATTCAAAACGTTGATATTCGTTGGCCAATCAAAGTTACTGACATAGCATTAAAAATTAGCAAGCTGTAGTGTCCAAAGTTACTGACATTCATTATTCATATATGAGTACATTCAAAATTAACAAGCTGAAGTGGCAATGGGCCGGACATATCTGTCGCCGACCGATGTGGTGGTTCTTGAGTGGAGACCACGTACAGGACGACGCAGAGTGGAACGACCCACAAAGATGGACAGATGACCTAAACAGGGTCGCTGGTGGGGGTTGGATGAGGGTTGCAAGACAGCTTGTAGGGAACCTTCGGAAAGACACAGGCTGATGATGACGATAAAGATTCATTGTGTAAATGTTTTGTATAATATTGACTTAACCGAATTCCAGTGGGGATATACAAAGAATAATAATTTTTATATATAATATAATTTTTATTAATTTAAAAATTTAAGAGTAGTATTAAGAAAATTCTAATTGCAAAAGCATATTATAAAATTAATGATTTTATTAATGACAAAGATGTGTGGAATATTGCCGCTCTGCAAAGATTAGAGAATTAGTTAATAGCACATTAGGTTCTTTTTTAATAATCTGTTTTTATTTTTGATTTATAAATATTTTGAATGTAACAATTAGTTACTAATACATTATTGACTAATTAGTAAATACTGTTTATTGTGATACAGTAATATTTTTTATTACCTTATTATTATAATATAATTATTTTTTATGTAACATTTAGTTACTATTTTGTATTTATTATTTTATTAACTAATATATAAGTTTGTTAACGGAATTGCACGGCAGCATTTGGGTACTTAGGAAGTAATTGTTATGTTTAGCTTGTGTGTGTCTCGAAGGTCATTCTTAGTGTTCAGGTTCTCATGGTGTGGCGTGTCCGGTGGTCGCCCCTTCCTTAGAAGGTCATTGCAGTGGTGGCACGTGTGTCGGGTCCCGGTCCGCACCCTAAGGGCCTGGTTGAGCGGGGGGATGGCTGGCACATGCGTTATGTCCGTGATCGGGTGCTGCTGTGGGGGCCTGGGACCTCTGCCGAACACGTTCAATTTATTGTTCTTAAATTAACAGAGGTTTTTGCGTTTTAACGACTTTCGGGTTGCACATAGGCATGTAGTCTACCTTAATTCTGACTTGCCTGGTGGGTTACTGCTGTACCAGGTATTGTTTTCTCATAGGTACTGATAACTAAATTTAAAAGGTTATTAATTGATCGTTGTGGTGCAGTTCTGTATATGTTTTATTTTGTAAATCTGATATAGCTGAGTTTTCCTTGCAGATTCCTTTCTCAGTCAGATTAAACATTAACAGGTCACTGGAATTTGCTAAGCTGCTGGTCTACTGCTAACAGCTTACTTATTGGACCACTTTGCTGCTTAGTCTTCTACTAGCAGGAGTAGAATCATTCAAAATAATTAAATTAATGACGTTTCATAAATGCCTGTAATAGGTTTACGTGAATAAAGATATTTTGACTTTGACTTTGACTTTGACTTAATTAAATAAATAAATAAATAATAAATAAATAAATATTTCTAGACAATCACACAGCGCCATCTAATTTCCGTGGTAAGCTGCGAGGCTTGTGTTACGGAAACTAGATGGTTGATAAACTACATATTATACTTTTTTTTTTTTTGTTAATATATACATATTATACATATAAACACCCAGACCGAGACAAATTATACAATGTACAACTTGCCCCCGGTGGGAATCGAACCCACGACCTCCCGAGTTCACGATAACGTTTGTTACCACTAGACCACGGAGGCGGTCTAGTGGACAGATGATCTAAACAGGGTCGCTGATGGGGGTTGGTTGAGAGTTGCAAGACAGCCTGTAGGGAACCTTGGGGGAGCCCTACATCCAGCAGAGAGACACAGGCTGATGATAACGATAAAGATATATTTTGTAAATGTTTTGTATAATATTGACTTAACCGAATTCCAGTGGGGACGTACAAAGAATAATCATTCAAAAGTTAACGCGTTCGTAAGCTTAAAATAAGCCAGTGTAAAGCCGCCTTTACTCCACGGACGGAGAGCACTTTCTCAGTTGAGTATTAAGTTTATTAAGAAATTTAGTACCGCGAGGGGGAAATTCATAAAATCTAATTTACTGTACGATCAAGTTGTTCTAAAATAGACCATTAGATAAGCAAGAAACCCAAAATAGCCTATAACCATTAGCACAACTAATTACTAGCTAAACATTTATTTTATAAATGTATCATAAGTGTAAATAGAAACAAAAAAACTACTCACATTGTTGTGGAACAAATGAATAGATTTATTTACATTTATTTATTTATTAATAAAACATTACGTTGCTTAACAGTAAAGCCCAATTTACCATGCAGTCAATCTTATAATTAATAAATAAATTTTCATAAAAATGGATTGTCAATATACCTATACATTTTTTAATTTTCTATACAAATAATACTATTTATAAACCTTTCAAATTAATAATAGTTATATACAGTATAAAATTAATACAAAAAGAAAAAGATATAATAATAATAAAATAAAATCAAAGGACAAATTTAAGGACATTTTCTATTTATAGATAGTTAATTTTTTAATTGGGTTTAGTTTATAGGTATTTAACTTTATTTAGGTAGTTGCCTCCGTGGTATAGCGGTCAAGTTCGTGGATAGACTCGGAGGTACCAGGTTCGATTCCTGGTCGGGACACAATAATATTTACTAATTTAAATAAGTGCATATAATTAATATTTAATTCAGTTGTGTTATTTCTGAAGTTTGGTACGCTGGAGACATCGACTTCGCCACTTGTCATGATAGGCCTATAGTAAAATTGGCTAAATGTGAATCCGATTTTGAAACGGTTGTGATGATATTATTTTTTTGTAAATATAATATAATATATAGCTATAATAATAGCTCATAACAACTCATTTAGTTTATTTATTATATGTAGTGAATGTATTATTAGTATTTAGTTTATTATAGTATTTATTATTGTAATTTAGATAATATAGCATATTTATTACGTAATCATATTTTTCTAATTGCACCTAGCTTACGTCTTTATTATTCTTTTCGAACGCGTACGAAAATGGCTTCCGATGTATTGAAATGTTCTACGTGCAATATTGTAATCAATGAAATTCTAGCTTTTATAACGTGTAAACTTGATGTTATGGATGAGGAAAGTGTTATACGAATTTGCAAAACAGCCTTTACGGCAGAAGAAATTGTCGAAGCGAAGAGATTGTTGTATGAAGCAATATCGTCGAATATTAGAAACAGGAAACGAGATGGCAAAACGTTACGCGATTTGGACGATATTATATGCCTAATTAAAAGTACAGATCCCGAAAAATTGCCGATTTTCGTTGCAAAAGAACTACACAGGTTACCGCCGGTGACTTTCGACCACGTCGACGTCACAAGGCTGCTTAAGGACATCTTATTGTTACAAAATGAAGTAAAATGTATTAAGGATTCATATGCAACTGTTGTACAGCTAAACGAGTTAAAATCTAACCTAAAAGTATCTCCGGAGTGTGTCAATTTTGGTGGAGTAAACAATAAACGTGGTGCATATTTGTTGAACAGTTTTATGAGCAATAGCAGTCCGGTGGAGCAACACGCTGAAACAATGGGGATAACTGCTAAAACAGCTGATTCATTGTTGGGATGCCCATCCCTCTCACCCATATTGCAGGCGTCTATGGAAGCTGGTAATGCTACCCCGCTTACTCACAGCGATTTAGATAAAACGGTTGTATCAGGAGCAATGGACGTGGAGACGCGAAAGATAATAAATAATGTTTATAAAGGGAACGATAATGCATATATTACAAACAGTGCGAGTGCGCAGGGTGGCACAATTAGTGGCCCCTCTTGTTCTAATGAAAGGTCAAATGATTTAGGCAGTATGACGAGTACTAATATATTGACAGTAGCAGATATATTAAAAACACCCGCACCTTGTAAACAGGCAGTGCCCCGTGAAGATGAAGAATGGATACAAGTGAGCAGGAATAATAGACCGAAAAACAGGTTTGTAAGCAAGGTTGGTAAAGCAAATATGGAGTTAGAAACTAAATTTAGAGCAGCTCAAATTAAATTACCGATTTACATTTCAAATGTGTGTAAAAAAACGAATGAACATGATATTATTGATTACATTTGGAATAAAACACAGGAAAAGATAACTTTGGAGAGAATAAAAATGAAGCAGGAAAAGGATTATAATTCCTACAAGTTATTTGTTTCAAAAAATAAACTGCCCTTATTTCTGAATGATGAATTATGGCCAGATGGTATCAGTTTTAGACGATATGTGAACTTTGGAAAAATTGTAGGCCGTGTGAATAGGCAAAATGAATAAATAAAGAAATTAAGATGGATAAAAAAGTTACAAGTAAATATTTAAATCTCATAAGCTACAATTGTAAATCTCTAAAAAGATCTGCAGACTGTATTAAAATGCTAAGCATGAAAGCTGACATTATTGTACTCCAAGAAACTTGGCTACTGCCCCATGAGATTCAAGAGTTGGGTTCGATAAATAGGAATTTTGGATTCTTTGGGAAGTCTGCAGTGGATGAAACTCAGCTTCTACGTGGTAGGCCGTATGGAGGCGTGGCCCTACTTTGGAACAACAGCAAGTTTGATTGTGTGTCAGTGATTCCGTGTAGTAGTGATCGTATTATTGCAATAAAAGTGTGTGCGGCTGGCCGGTCAGTACTGATTTTCTCTGTGTACATGCCTACGGCCTCGGCTGACAATCTAACAGAATATGTTAACTGTCTAAGTGAGATAGCAGCAGTGGAAGAAAGTTGTAATATTGAAAATGTTTTTGTATTGGGGGATTTTAACTCGCATCCAGGGGAACTCTTTGGTAATGAGATGATGAGTTTTTGTTGCGATCAAAAGTGGCTATGTGCTGATATACAAAATTTAGGGCTATACTCAGATACATACACTTTTATTAGTGAGGCGCATGGATGTCGACGTTGGCTTGACCATTGTCTGGTGACAGATGCAGCGTGGAGGTCAATAACCTCCATAAGAGTACACTATGATGTTTATTGGTCAGATCATTTCCCGCTGGAAATTAAGTGTAACCTTGCAACGGTGAGGCCAACGGTTGAACTGCCTTGCGATCCGGTAAATAAAGTTATTTGGGGAGAGCGAGAGGTTACTCAAGTTAATGCATATACGAAACAATGTGGTTTACTTAGACATATAGATTTTCCGCATGAACTGAGTCAGTGTTGTGATATTATGTGTAGCAATAGCAGCCTGGAACATAGGTCGATTATTGACGATCTATACAATAATATTGTTAGTGTGTTAGGCGAGGCCGCTGTGTTAAGCTATAGTGGTCGTGCGGGGGGGGGCAGCAGAGGCGGTAGGGGCATAGTGAGATGGAACAAGCACGTGCGTGACGCTCACCGGGACGCTAGGTTAAACTTTCAAAACTGGAATTGGCATGGAAAACCACGTACTGGTATTATATATGAGAGCATGTGTGAATCGCGAAAATTATTTAAACAAAAATTAAAATATTGTCAGAATAATAAGGAACAAATTAAGATGGATATATTAGCCTCTCATCATACCAATAAAGACTTTAAGTCATTTTGGAAGAAAACTAAAAAGTTAGGTACAAAATCTAGCGTTCCCGTCAGCGTCGAGGGTGTCCGTGACCATGGAGACATTGCCAATTTATTTAGAAGGCATTTTCAGGTGCAAGCGCCTTTGCAGTGCGCTCAGTGTGTGGATGTTGTGGGCGTGGTGTCCAGTGTGCCTGCCCGTATCTCTGCGAAGGACGTAAGTTCCCTAATTAAAGGAATGTCGAGAGGTAAATCGCCTGGGCACGACGGTCTCAGCATCGAACACTTGATATATGCGGGTCCACATCTCCCAAGGCTCCTGGCTATGTTATTCACCCTATGTATGAGGCATTCCTACTTGCCTGCCGAGCTGATGAGGACGGTCGTTATACCTATAACGAAAAATAAAACGGGCGATGTTGCTGACACAAATAATTACCGGCCGATCTCATTGGCCACAATTACAGCAAAAGTGTTTGATGGTCTGCTTGAGCGGCAGCTTGCGAGCCGCCTGAACCTACACGATGCACAGTTTGGGTTCAGGACTGGCCTATCAACCGAGTGTGCTATCCTGTCGCTTAAGCACATCGTCAGATACTACACAGATAGGAGCACGCCAGTATATGCCGCGTTTCTTGACCTCTCAAAGGCGTTTGACTTGGTTAGATATGATATCCTCTGGTCCAAGCTTCAGGAAGCTAAGGTGCCGAATGAGATGATAAATTTATTGCGGTACTGGTACGGTCACCAGACTAACCAGGTCAAATGGAGAGGGAAGCTTTCTGATGAGTACAGGTTGGATTGTGGCGTGCGTCAAGGTGGTAAAAGTTCTCCAGCACTCTTCAACCTGTACATGAACCAGTTGATTGCCGAGCTTGGCAGCGCTGGTGTCGGCTGCTCGATTGATGGTAATATTATGAATAGCATCAGTTATGCGGACGACATGGTGCTGCTAAGTCCTTCAATCGGGGCACTCAGAAGGCTTCTGTCTATCTGCGAGCGCTATGCTGAAACACACGGTCTCGTTTACAATGTAAAGAAGAGCGAGCTCCTGGTGTTTCGGGCGGGATTGCGAAAACCTTCATATGTTCCGCCTGTGACTCTGGGAGGTAAGGTTCTACAGAGAGTGTCGTCCTTCAAGTACCTCGGCCATGTGGTCACCGAGGATTTGAAGGACGACCTCGATCTGGAAAGGGAAAGGAGAGCGTTGGCGGTCCGCTGCAATATGCTGGCCCGTAGGTTCGCTCGTTGTAGGGCAGATGTCAAGGTGACCCTGTTTAAGGCATTCTGTCAAAATCTTTACACATGCAGCCTGTGGGTCAATTATACGCAGAGGGCCTACAACGCTCTTCGAGTACAATATAATAACGCCTTCAGGATGATGCTGGGGCTCCCTCGTTGGTGCAGTGCATCAGCGATGTTTGCGTGCGCGCACACAGATGATTTCTACTCAATATTGCGAAAACGAGTCGCGTCGTTGATGCACAGAGTAAGAGGGAGCGGCAACATCATCTTGAGGGCAGTTAGTGAGAAGCCAGATTGCCCTATCATGGGGCACTGGGTACATACTCACATGTATGTGCCCAGTGCCTCAGGAGGGCAAGGCAAATATAAAAAGTAAATGTCCTCTTTTTACTAATATAGAATAAGCAAACACTATGTTACTAACCCCTATGGATACTATTCCGAAATAAACGCATTTTATTTTATTTTATTTATTTATTTTATTTAATGTTCTACAGTGTCCCTAAGGTTGGCTGTCAGAGAATGTCTAGCGACATTAAGTCCGCCCCTTGTATATATTGTGCAATAAAGTTTTAATAAATAAATATCCAACGACGGCGTAATACATTAAAATGTAAAATACGTGCTACATTTGCCTCCATTGTTGCAAAAATACTCGCCCCCTTTGTGTAATCGTCAGTGAAAAGTTCCGAGATAATAAAAAAATGCTGAACCGTTCGTCGAATAATGAAATGAGACGTCATCGAGACGATAATGACATCCGGCTGAGTTCCAAATTCAAAATAAAATTGGTAAATATATTACGTTTCATGTGTAATTTGATTTATAGGCCGATATATTCGTACTGACAGTTCACGGAGTCGTGACCGTGGCTCCGCCGTTCGGCCCGTATAATTTAATGATTATTTATTTCATACTTACCACGACATGAGACATCGTCCCGCCTGATGGTAAGTGGTACGCGAGGTCTGAGAATGGGAGCAACTGACGTCAGTCTTTACAACTATGCCGGCCTAATAAGATGTTTTTTTAACACATCGCTTGAAGGACTCCAGATTGTAGGAATAGGAAACACACTGGCTGGGAAAGCATTCAAGATTTTCGCGCGTGCGACAGATAAGAGTCTCCAAATTTATTAATACTTGTAGGTATAGTGGAATAAGGTTATGGAGCTAGCATGGCCAGCTCGCTCAAGGATCTTAAAGGTTGGTCTAGTAATGAACTTGGATAAGACGAAATTCATGGTCAACGAGCTGAGGCCAATCTACGTGGGAAACGCCACTCTCGAAGTTGTGCAAGAATACGTTTACCAAGGACAGACGATTCAGTTATGCATAGCCAAATTCAGCAATGAAGCCGAAAGACGCATTCAGCGGCGGCATTCGTAAAACTCCGGCACATCCACTCATCGTCAATTTCACAATATCTGTCAGTCTTCAATCAGTGCGTCTTTTCTGTAATGTCGTATGGGGCAGAGACGTGGACACTGACAGTGGGGTCTGATCTACAAGTTCAAGGGTTTTGTACAATAAATAATTTATTACTTTTAAAGTGATAAAAGCGACAAGTCAAACGCAGGGAGAATAACTCAAAATAAAAAGGCAAAACTAAATAAAAAAATAAGGTAAAAGAGCATGCAAAAAATACTGGTACTGGTGGGCGTTCGCTACAACCTAGCTACAACAAATGAAAATAGACGTCACGGAGACTATATGCGAATAGTTGTCCACACAGCCAAACCATGTAAAATAGCTAGTATGTAAATAAGTATCATAAAGTAAGTTAATTAACATTTAATATAGAAGGGAACTTTATATCAGGAACAAGCCAATGGCGATGAACAGACGAAGTTAAGCCCGGCTACGTAAAAGTTCACAACTCAAGGCCCTGTTATAAGGATTTTTTATTTTATATTAGAATAAATTTCGGCTCCTTCGTAGTAATAACATATTAAAAAGTTGCTTATAAAGTATTTACTACTACAAGAACCGGCAGATAAAAAGAGCGCTGGATAGCTCTGGGCGGAGCAAATTTACGCACAAGTACATTCTTTCAATACAGCCCCTAGAACACAGCGTCCTAGACTTCCACTGCTGGAGATGGCCCTTCCAAAACATATATATGGAGAATTTGGCCTAAACTCGCCACGCTGGCCAAACGGCTTGGCGAAGACCTGATGTAAATTTTTTAATGATAATTTATTAAGATGGTATTCCGAGGCACGGGATCGGTGTTGTTGTATATTTATGACAAATGTACGAGTACGTAAAAGAATAGTGTATTTCTTATTGGAACATGTCAGGGTTCGAACCCACATCTTAACGATGTTAAGGAAGTCGTTATTACAACCGAGCCACCACCGCTCTAAAAAAGTATATATATATATATATATATATTATTTAAGGTCACTCATCATCATTATTACAGCGTCCTAGACATCCACTGCTGGAGAAGGGCCTTCCAAAACATATAAGTATCTGGAGAATTTGGCCTACACTCGCCACGCTGGCCAGACGGGTTGGCGAAGTTCTGATGTCACTTTTCTAATGACAATTTATTAACGATTCCACAAGTTGGTATAAGTGAAACCGGGACCGACGGCTTAACGTGCTCTCCGAGGCACGGGAACGGTGGAGTTGTATATCTATGATAAATGTACGTAAGACAAGTGTATTTCTTATTGGTACATACCGGGGTTCGAACCGACCAATTTAAGTTTAGTTTAATACTCTTACTGATAAGACTAATGTTAATATAAATAATTTACATAGATTTAAAATGCTAATAAAAGTATCATCACGACCGTTTCCCTTTCGGGGTGGTCATATCCGCTTATAAATAAGCGGATTCACATTTAGCCAACTTTACTATAGGCCAATCATGACAAGTGGCAAGCTCGTCGATGTCTCCAGCAAGTCTTAAGCTAATAAAAATATATAAACTAAATTGGCCCCTGTAGCGATAGCTACGCAAAAGAAAATAAAACTTCAAAATTCAAAATTATGACAGGTATCAAATTGGTTTTGACAATTATGGATATTAGGATTCTTTGTTAAAGTTATGTTTTATTTTATTAAAAAACATTTATTTAAATATACGCAGTATCATTTATTTAAAAGCTAAGACGCTTTACCCCCCTATCAGCTCCTGACGGATATACGTCGAATTTCCAATAATTTTGTATGCCTATATTAATACTCGGTACTGTCATGCAGTAAATATTTATTAGGAAAGCCATTTACTTAAAGCTTTGGTGCAAATAAACCGCTCTTCTAAATTGACTATACAAACTCTTTAATAATTAAAATTAAATTAGGAAATTTTCGACCTATCAATTAATATTTGCAAAACTTTTCGACAGATCTTATTAGATTTAAAAACTTTCTCCGACAATCGATTGAATCCGAAATCGTATCACGTTCACACAGTCAAAGTAATTAACCAACTTACCTGGTAATTCTAAGAAGTTGGACGTCCGTCTCTGTCGCCCACGCATTGTATTCTGAAAATTCAGCGGCCCGATGTCTTCCACAGAATCACAATTAGACACGGTTGATTCCCTCGAACCCCGTCTGCTCGCTAGGTACGCCAGCCCGCCCTTCATAGACCCCCTCCTCATTGGAGAACATGGTCTACTAATGCTCGTCGAAATCGTATGAGGAGTTTCGTCAGTATAGTCCGTCAGATCGGACGTCGATTTTCTGCATATTCTTGAAGAAGTCGTTGTGCCTTCGTCATCAGCATCGTTAATCGTTGAAGGTGTCCCTGGCATCACCTCAGTACTGTCATCTGTGTGGCTTGAAACTATGCTTGGTGAAGGCACAAGCCTGGGAGAGCTGATGGTAGAAGATGACCCGTATAGTTTCCTAGTGCGATTGGGTGAGACATAGCCAGGGTTTGTGTGGATATGTACTGGGGGCGGTTTTGGTGATCGCGACTTCTCCCGACGGCTGTGCTTTAGGGAGTTGGAATACGAGAGACCGTGCGAGGGGTGTCTATCAAAGTTGCAAGGACTGGATCTGCCTGAGGGTGACTTTTGAGGGAAATTAAAGTGGCGTGGACTCATAGGACTTCTATGGCCGTGAGCTATAGGTGACTTAGGCGGTTGATTGTGTTTGTCGTAGCTGCACCCTGACTGGGGGGTGTAATACCCTGAGGACGAAGTGCTTGAGGCTACAGATGGGCTCTTTTGAGGGAATACAAAATGTCGTGGGCTTTTGGGAGTGTGCGGCTTTGGTGAGACGGGGTACCCGCCGGGACTGTTTACCGCCATATCGCTTACTTTTCATTTAACACATCACTATCTGAAACAAAGAGAACGATTTATTAGTATCATTTATTATTTTTATTTCAAACTTTATTGCACGTCATACAAGGGGCGGACTTAATGCCGCTAGACATTATCTGACAGCCAACCTTAAAGACAATGTGGACGTTAAATGTAACGTAGGTGCAAATTATTATTACCAACTTATGGTAAATATTACAATATTAAATAAGTCTATAACAGTATTATATAAATAAAATAGTATTACTAAAATACATACAAACTATTATATATTAAATGCTAATAATACATATAAATACTATATATGATACGATTACATAACTTATGAACCATTTAAATAATGCGATGACACTATTTAAAAAAAAAAACATTTTCGGTTGTTTTTTTTTATTGGTAGTTTATTCCATAGGTTTGCGGCGACAACAGCAAATGAATTGGACATAAATCCAGTATAGTGTATCATTATTATATCCAGAAACCATTCTGCTTTCTTTGGCCAACTTTGCTATAGGTACCCAAAATGGATAGTATATCGTCTTAAGACTAACACAGCCCTTTTTTGTCGACAAGTCAGATAGCTACTTCACACTTTTACAAGTTGGATTTTTCTTTAAAATTTTGCGGCACGAATTAGCCACTTTCTTTTGGATTACTCACTATAGCCACCAAGTGTCGACGGGTTTGGTGTGTAGATTCCTCCTAGACCATACCTTTTATCTGGATTTTACAAAAATTACTGAAGATGCAGATTGCAGTTAACAAACGCAATAGCTTTGTAAAAATCGAACCCGATAACTAATACTGATCAATACCACTACGGTTTATTAAAGAATATAAAAATTTAAAAGATAATATACACAACCCTAAAAGCTAAACATTTGACCTCTTGATGTAATCTCCATTATAGGGTAGTTTGATAATAGGGTATCTATTGGGGCGATTAACAATTTGTCCCTGAAGGCCGTGGAGATAAAGTCCTATCCTAATTTGTCTTTGATCTTCGAAACCTGAAGACCCTGTAGCGACTCAATGCGGTTGAAAATCAACTCGATCAAAATTGCTTATTGTTACGAAAATCCGTGAATCCAACCAAAAGACTAGATAATAATAATAATTGAAGTTTTGTGTAAAGTGCAGTGCTTGGCCAAGCTGAAAATAGTGTGCTTCGAGATCTGTGAGTACCTATAGTTTTTCCCTCAAGTCGTATGCCATTGTCTACTTATTTCAGCACGTTCATCATTTCCTAGCTTAGATGTGAATCAGGGATAGCCCTAAACGTAAGCAACACAGAATTAGATGCAGTAAAACCACAGAGCTATTATAATTCTTATTAATTAAAAATATACAGTCCACTCCTAGAAGCTCAACTACTTTAAAGCGAATTAAGCGTTTATATGTAGATACTCAAACATAATGTATCTGTTATGATATCGCTCAAAGGTACCGTTAACTTGAAATCACAATTCACATATAGATATTTAGATCTTATTCCTTTTAATTCCTTTTATTAAAATTAATTAATCTCTTGTCTTTTAGTTATTAAGCTGTTTTGTATTTTGCTTTTTTTATTATTAGTCAGTGTTTGAATTGACTAAATGCATATGTTTTATTTACACGCACACAAACTCAAATGCATACACACAACAAATCCTTTCCTTTCTATCCTTCCTTGTACCTCACCCCGCAACCCCGGCACTACGAAAATCCGCCCTCGCGCATCTGTGTGTAGACACGTGACATCTGAAAAATATAACCCGCGCCGCAACCCTTTTAAAAACTTTAACCGCAAAAACAGTACAGTGATGCTCTCAATGTCCTACAAAGGCGAGCTGTTCGAATTGTGGACGATGCCACTATATCTGGAACTCTCGAATCCCTGCAGCTTCGCCGAGATGTAGCTTCTCTGAGCTTGTTCTACCGGCTATACTATGGTGAGTGCTCTGAAGAGCTCTATAACCTAATTCCTTCCTCCCCATTCCGCAACCGAACCACACGCACAGGTCAGAATATGCACCCACATACCGTAGTCACTATCCCTTCGCGTACCTATAAATTTGGTGACTCATACATCTGTCGCACAATAAAGATGTGGAATGCTCTTCCAGCCTCTGTGTTTCCACTTTCCTATAACCTGGAGTCCTTCAAGCGAAGTGTGAAAAGGCATCTAGTCAAGCCGGCATAGTGTTAGGGACTGATGTCGGATATAAGGGTCTGATTCCAGTTGCTAACATTCATGGACCCTGCGCGCCACTTACCATCAGGTGGGCGCAGGGTCACATGTCGTGCTAGTATAAAAAAAAAAAAAAAAAAAAAAAAAAGTGAAGTGAAGTGATTGACTCTCCTCTCTCTCCGCACCGCTGCGGACTAATCTTCGCTCCGCTCCCGCTCCCGCTCCGGTTTCCAGCAACGCTCCGCTTCGACGCTTCTCTGTTGGGAACCCCCTCGGAGAAAGGACGGGTGTGCCCGCCGACTGAACGGTTTTGGTAATCCAGGTACATCCCTTTTCCTCTCCTCCAGTGTTTATACAAGTTAAAATTTAAGTCATTATTGTTCTATTTTGAGTGCTGTATACAAACTCATGACTGACATCAGTCCCTAAAACTATGCCGGCTTGACTGGGCATAACGATTGAGCCTGATCCAGAAACGTGTAGATACATTTTACTCGGTTTATCGGTACGAACGGTGGATACTTTTGTTACTATGTACGATTTATGTTATGCCCTAACCTATGTTACAACTAAATTGTGATGTATATTTATTTTGCAATCAAGATTTATTATTATTATTGTACTTCCCCGCCCCAGACTGTGCAAATTAGATAGATAGATAGATAAATTCTTTATTGCACAATCAACAAAAACACATTTAAATGTACATAGGCGAACTTAATGTCTAGTGACATTTTCTACCAGCTAACCTTTGGGATAGTGAGCAATGATTGTGGGTGCATTAAATCATTAATTTAAAATCGAGATTAATAATAAAAAATAAAAATCTTAAACTATTACTAGCAACTAAAGCTAAAATACTTATACACTAATGTATAAATATGTAATAACACAAGTACATATAAATACATAATAAATATATATAAATTACTACAATAGTCCGCCTACCACCTATTTGTTGCTCTTGTTGCAAGAATGTGCCATTTGCAATGATGTCAAATGCCAATTTTTACTTTCAAGAAAAACTGATATTGTAAGCTTGCCATTGTGATATTTATATAAAAAAAAAACAAGACTAAGGTACGTTGTACTAATAGTTTGGTGTGTTTTACTCGTGTTTCCAAAGTTTGGTATCGACAGGCTGACAGATCATTTAGTTACACCCTTTGTTGTACCGCCTCATAATACAATCCATTGTATTCTGTTTCCATGTTTTAGACGTTCCACATTGTTTCGTTCAGTAATATTATAGCATTATACATATACACTGGTGGTGATTTAATACCAAGCGCCCAATAGACCACTCTTTAAGAAAATGTTATATTACTATTACTTAAACAGATCCTCGGCCTTTGGTGGGGGTCATACAACTTGTTTGGCTGACCTCTGCCACAAGTAGGCAACTTCCGATGCAACCGAGTGTGTTGGCAGGTTGTGGATAGCCAGAGCGGCCCTCTTTGTCAATAAATAACTTGGCAAAGAGGCCTTGCTCCTGTGTTCCGTTAACCTTGATGATGAGCTAGACATGCACTTTTTGATGTCTATCTGGTCATCATGGTCCTCATTCCGTCTCCTCCCTTCCTTCATACTATACCTATCTCCTTCCTCCCTACTCCTAGTAATTGAGATCATATTGTTATATTAGCATATCTATAGTATGACTTATTTATGTATTAGTATGTAAATTGTATGTAGATATTGGTATGTATATATTTATATTTCTGTTTTATTCAAATTTCACCTAATTTTTAGTTGCACCTACCACCTATCCTGTCTAAATGTCCTACAGGTTTGGCAATCAGAAAATACCTAGCGGAATTAAGTCCGCCTTTGTACATAGTGTAATAAAGTTTTAAAATTTATTTATTATTTTAATTACCTATTAATAATAATAATAAATTATTTATTGTACAAAACCAAAACAAGTGCAGGTACATAGGCGAGCTTAATGCCGTAAATGCATTTTCAACCAACTAAACTTTGTGACTGAGATATGTAATAAGCGGGTGCAGCAGAAGAAATAATATATAAATAAATGTCCTACATAAACTAATAAATATATAGCTATTTAACCAGGAATGCAATGAACTTGATCTTTTTAATTCCAGCATCAATCTCGGCAAGCGTTACCTTGCCGTGTCACTTTTTAGATAAATATTAATATTGGTAAATTGAGCAATGATAACTTGTGATTGGGCAAATAGTGGGATATAAATAGATAAATATTTCAGATATGTCTAATGTATTCTACTATCTATTGTCAACTAAATCTAGGATACAAATATGTATACATATAGTTCTGTGGTGTGGTGGGGAGGGGCGTGTTGCTGGCGGATGGCCCGAGCTTATATGGGTTAGAGTGTATGTATTTATGGGTTTGGGTTGTCTGTCGGCAGTGCGTTTCTCTTTATTTTCGCTACATATTCGTACAAAAACCAGATGCATGCTATTTGTGTGCACCTCTAAAGGCAAATTGTTACCATTCTGCCAATTATAATGTTAATTGCTGTATGGTTTACCTAATAATATAAAAAAAAAAAAAAAAAAAAAATACATACATATACGCATATATAATAAGTGAGTTATGGCGAATTATTCTGCTTGGGAAATAAGTATGTGTGTAGCTTATCTTTAAATATTTGAGTTGGTGCCTGTCTGACAATTAAAGGAAGTATGTTCCACTGGCGAGCTGCAGATACTGTAAAGGAATCTGAATATCTGCTGGAAGAGTGGGGAGGTATTTAGATTAATCTATTTAACCTTGCACCTACCTCACAACACAAATGGTTTCATTGTCCCAAAGGTTGGTTGCTAGAGAATGCCTAGGGGCATTAAGCCCGCCTCTTGTACATAGTGCAATAAATTTTTCAATAGAAAAAAAAATAAAAAAATCATATATACATTATCATTACATCACTATCACTACATATTGTAAAACAAATTATTCCGCCGCGTATGTCTGTTTATTCGCGATAAACTCAAAAACTACTGCACCTATTATCATGCTATTTTTACCAATGAATAGATTGGTTCTCGAGGAAGGTTTTAGAGTATAATTTGTTAAGTTTTTGTCTACATTAACGATACCATAGGAGATTTAGTAAAATTTAAATAATGCGCAACGAAAAAAATTTCGTGTCGCCGTTTACACGGAAAAAGCCGGCTAAAATAGGTGTCAGAAAAAGATCGTGAAGATTTAAACAAAACAGATATATTTTTTGAATAATACTCATCATGATTATTGTCCTAAAAAGGTATTTTTCTTGTCAAAATAACAGCAGGTGTTCTTCGTAATGTAGTCCTGAGCCAATCTCTTAAAAATATTAATGTAAAAGAAGCTTAGGTTTGAAAAGATAAGTGGCATCATTAGGTTTATTAATTCAATGCAAGACGCTATCAAGACGACCCGTGGTTTTCATTACAAATTTTGTAAAACACATAGACAAATATATAACGTCAGGCATAAGAATACCATTTGTTTTATTAACCGACTTCAAAAAGAAAGAGGTTTTCAATTCGACTGTATGTTGTATGATAAGTGTTCAGAAGAGCTCTATAACTACAGAATATACACCCACATACCGTAGTCACCATCCCTTCACGCTACGTATAAATTTGGGGACTCCTACTGTCGCACAATAAAGATGTGGAAAGCTCTTCCAGCCTCTGTGTTTCCACTTTCTTATAACCTGGAGTCCTACAAGTGATATTTGAAAAAGCATTTAGTCAGGCCGGCATAGCGTTGGCAACTGATTTTTTCATGAGTGCCTGATTTCAGTTGCTAACATTCATGGAACTCGCGAGCCACTTACCATCAGTTGGGGCCAAAGTCACATGTGTTAGTATAAAAAAGTTATTTTTTTGAGTTCTTCGCGCCATTTTGCGTGGACATGTCAAGTGCAAGTTTTTGTTTTGTAAATTAATTTACTGTGGATATTATTGTTCAAAAGTGGTGTTGCTTGGTTTAATAATGTGCTACAATGTGAATAATTATGGAAAACGATAAATTGGACTTTAAATATGGGGCACAAGTTGCAGTTTATTTTTTTGCGGTTTTCCCGCGCTTTCAACTCCCATATTTTACCCGACGTGTTTGAGCTATGGTGTCGCGAGTGACTCCAAGTAAAGCATCAAATTCTGCAGCATCTGGAATTTGATGATCCCCAACTCGGTTATGAACTCTGTTATGAACATATATTATGCAAATAAATTACGTGTTTAGGACTGATGTATTCTGTACAATGTCCTTTAAAGACAATTTAAAAAAATTATTAACTTTCGTTTTTTGAGTATTAGGGCCACTAAGTTGGGTTGGTCCTATTAAATATATATTTGGTCTGTGGTAAAACCGCTCGAAATTTTATACCTTATCGTGCAATTAAGTTAATCAAAATTAATGACGTGGATTAATTAACGGCAAGAAAGTTTTCTTTCGCTTATCTATGTTAAAAGATTAGAAAAATAATTTGTAGGCCGTAGGATATTATACTGACACGAAATTATTTATTAAATAGTTTTATACCCGGCATTAATTTTATACATATTTACTTTATTTATTATGTTTGGAAAACTTACCTACTTGTATTTTACAGTAGTAAACTTAAGATTAGATACAATAAAGCCAATTAACAGTTTACAATTATAGTTGCAGCGTGAGAAAAAAAAAAGATGGGAGTCCTTCGCGCCATTTTTTCGCGGACATGTTAAGTGCAAGAATTTTTTGTTTTGTAAATGAATTTACTGTGGATATTGTTAGTGAGAAGTGGTGTTGTATTGTTTAATAATGTGCTACAATATAAATAATTATGGAAAACGATAAATTGGATCTTTAAATATGGTGCACAAGTCGCAGTTTATTTTTTGCGGTTTTCCCGCGCTGTGAACTCCCATATTATACCCGACGTGTTTGGGCTATAATGCAGCGAGTTTCTCCAAGATAAGCTTTAAATTCTGCAAAATCTGGAGTTTTATGATAACCTCATTAACTCATAAAAAAATAAAAAGATATACACCTAAAAAAAAAAACAATCTCGAAATACCACCTAAGTACTCTCTATTCGCTCATTGGATATCACGCGTCTTGCAGTAGTAGCATAGAAATATCAATAAATCATCTCAACTCACCTGCCCTGATAGTTTTTTTTTTATCATTTACATATTCCACAGGTGTCTATTACAAATAAATATTTTCATTCAAATGGTTACTTAACACCTAGCCAATTACGAAATAACATTATTTTTACTAAACATATAGCACGAAGGGATTGTAAACAATTTAAACTACTTTAAAAATAAACATAAAGAGACAATATATAAAAAAACTATCTACGCATCATTATGTTAAGTGTATATGTGAATGTGTATTGACAGTGTAGGTGTAAAGTATCATCACGACCGTTTCCCTTTCGGGCTGGTCAGAAACCATGCTTATAAATAAGCGGATTCACATTTAGCCAACTTTACTATAGGCCAATCATGACAAGTGGCAAGCTCGTCGATGTGTGCGTATTAATTAAATGTATTTACTTAAATTAATAAATATTATTGTGTCCCGACCAGGAATCGAACCCGGTACCTCCGAGTCTAAATCCATGGACTTAACCAGTAGACCACGGAGGCAGTTAGTAAGTTCATAAGACTACATTTCTTAAAGTACACTCATGATAAGCCATTGAAAATATTGGATTGTGCGAGCGAGAGGCTGTAGGTGTAATATAAATAATAATAATAATAAATATTTCCAGACAGGTCACACAGCGCCATCTAATTTCCGTGGTAAGCTACGAGGCTTGTGTTACGGAAACTACATGGTTGATAAACTACATATTATACTTTTTTTTTTGTAAATATATACATATTATACATATAAACACCCAGACCGAGACAAATTATACAATGTACAACTTGCCCCCGGTGGGAATCGAACCCACGACCTCCCGAGTTCACGGCAACGTTTGTTACCACTAGACCACGGAGGCGGTCAAATATGTAAGTACGAATGAACGAAAATGTGTAGATTTCATTGCATTGTACAATCTAATGTATTATTTAGATACAACTTCACCTTCATCTTGTTCAGAATCCTTCTTCTGAATTATTGTTTAGGAAAGAATGTGTTACGCCTGTAATTAGTGCTGAATCGAGGAATGAGTAGAAGTTTGTCTGGTGTTCCTTGTACGTGGACTAGTATAATAATATTATGTAAATTGAAGAAATTTCTGGAGAGAATTTGGCCTACACTCGCCACGCGCTGGCCAGACGTGTTGGCGATGGTCTGATGATAATTTTTAATGACAATTTATTTACGATTTCACAAGTTGGTATTAGTGAAACCACTTACGACCGTAAGGTGGTGTTGTAAATTTATGACTAATGTACTTAAGAAAAGTGTATATTTCTCATTGGAACATGTCGGGGATTCGAACCGACCTTTGTAGGATTTTACGGAAAGCGTTCTTACAACTGAGCCACCACCGCTCTATAATATAAATATAATAATAATAATAAAGCCGTTTATTCCTTAATTAACATATATAGTTTCTTTATATAATCGACACAATTAAGATAATAGTAATGTCAAATCTAAATTCTAATAATATCTATAATAATGTTTGTCTTTCTAATTAAGGACCCATTAATTATAATATAAATATACTTAATAATAAAAAAGTAAATAAACAACCAAAAGGTATAAATAAATAAAAAACATATTTAATCTAATTCAAATGTTTACATCCCATGCCTCGAACGCGTTCCTGTACCACAAACCATTCTATTCATATAGCTGAAACATAACCCGACTAATTGAAATTGCTCGTTAGTTTCGTATTATGCAAATATTAATTTAAGTTGATTGGATTTGTTTAATAATAATTGTCAAGTCAAGTCACAAGCCTCAGTTCCTAGGCTCCTCACCTATAAATCAAATCAATCAAATCAAATCAAAATAGTACATTTCCATTAATTCGCCTAAAACAACTTGGATACAGTCAGAACTAATAAAATCAATACAATTATTAAAACATATGTACTAAACAAAGTGGTAATAATGGTTGGACCGTAAACAGACAATAATCCATATTTATGTATGTTAGACACAACATTAATTACTGCTACAAGCAAGTAAAACTAACTAACTTAGAAACTACTTAAATAAGATTGTGGCTGTAAAGAGGCCGTGTCAGTTTCCATTATAAATACTTAATAATTATGATGTACAGAAATTATATACAGATGTCAGATAATTTATGTCAGATAATTAATAAATTTATGAAACAAAAAAAAAAAATGTCATCTTATAATCTAAATAATAATAATATATAGATAAAGAAGGTGTTCATTGAATCCATAGATAAGAAATTCGTATTCTTTCAATTTACTATTGTACACTTTATAAATGTCAGTCTAAGAAAATGAAAAACAGTGGGTTATAGTATTTTAGTAACCAAACTAAAAATAGCCCTTTTGCCGGTAAATGGAATGTACTCGCTTGAACAAAACAAACAAGTTTGTTGACTATCAACTCATGCCTTGAAAGCTTTCGGACATCATAGTCCAGGCGTCAGTGTTAAAAAACTTTTAACTAAAAACCTGCTAAAAAGATAAACGATAAAATAAATAAATAAAAACAAAACATGCACATACACATATAAAATAATTTAATAGTTTTATTTATTAATATTTATATTTATTATCTGACATACAGTAAAATTATTAAGTATTTAGACACTATTAAGATTTGACACGGGCTCTTTACAGCCACGATCTTATTTAAATAGTTTCTTAGTTAGTTTTACTTGCTTATAGAAGTAATAGTATGTCTAACATAAAACAAAAATTATAACTACTTAATATAAATATTAACTAATAATAATAACAATATGTCTAATTACCAATATACCTACAAAATACAATCTACACTTATTCCAAACAAATATTTATCAAATAGTAAGTATACTGCAACAAATTATCAATCTGATTAGTAGTGGACCCACACAAGGCATTTTCATGCCTGACCAACTATGGGACCATGCAGTCGAATTACCAATAATAGTTTACGAAAGGGAAATACAAATAAAAAATAAAAATTAAAATCTAAGTAAAAAAGCATAAGAAATAAAAACAAATTGTTGTGTTCTTTTAATCAACGGATGGTTCTTAAAAATTGTTCTGTATCTTGATAGTCCCATGTCAGCAACTGCCTCTGTGGTCTAATGGTTAAGTCCGTGAATTTAGACTCATTTATTAAGATTTGACACGGCCTCTTTACAGCCACGATCTTATTTAAATAGTTTCTTAGTTAGTTTTACTTGCTTATAGAAATAATAGTATGTCTAACATAAAACAAAAATTATAACTACTTAATATAAATATTAACTGCCTCCGTGGTCTAGCGGTTAAGTCCGTGAATTTAGACTCGGAGGTACCGGGTTCGATTCCTGGTCGAGACACTAAAATATTTATCGATGTAAATGTATTTATTTACATAATATTTAATTTATTTGTGATATTTCTCGAGTTTGGTACGCTGGAGACATCGATGAGCTTGCCACTTGTCATGATTGGCTTATAGTAAAGTTGGCTAAAAGTGAATCCGCTTATTTATAAGCGTGGTTTCTGACCACCCCGAAAGGGAAACGGTCGTGATGATACTTTATCTTTAATATAAATATAATTAAATATTAAACCTTAAAAAACTACCCATAAATAAGAAATGTCCTCTAGACAAATAGTTTCAATGAGGCTGGCAAATGTATAGCATATGCTAATACATTGACTGAAATAATCCTTCAGCCGTTTGGACAACTCCTTGCCTAGGCGCTTTGCTGAAGATCCCCATGGATCCATCGTCTTGACCCCAAACTACACAAACACGTAACCTGTACCGATATTATTATTTACTACTAAAATTAAAAAAAAACTAACGAACTTCAATCGCTGCCATTAGATAATGTCTCCGTCCCCAGATAATTAATCGCTTTAAACATTGCGTCAGCTCTCAGACTACAATGTTAATATATCTAAAGCACGTCGCGATTTCACGGTCGCTTGTCAATAAAACTGGCAAAAACGCTTCCAGATAATATTGAAAAATAAACTTACTCCATTTTTCGATTTTACCCGAATCATACTTTTCAATTTCAGACATGTGTCATCGCGCCTACCTGATGAAGCGGTATGCTGATCCAAGAATAGAAGCAACTGACGCCAGTCACTGACGACCGATATCATTATGCCACCCTATTATTCGCACTTCGCTTAATTTTTTTTTTGGTTCTCTTCTCCCGATGGATGATGAATGAGATGATAGGGAAGGCAAAGGGTCTAGCCCATACAGCCAAGTCTGACGTAATATATCTTTCTTTTCTATGAGTTAATGAGGTCATCATCAAATTCCGGATGCTGCAGAATTTGATGCTTTTCTTGCAGTCACTCGCGGCACCATAGCTCAAACACGTCGGTTAAAATATGGGAGTTGACAGCGCGGGAAAACCGCAAAAAATAAACTGCAACTTGTGCCCCATATTTAAGGTCCAATTTATCGTTTTCCATAATTATTCACATTGTAGCATATTATTAAACCAAACAACACCACTTTTGACCAATAATATCCACAGTAAATTAATTTGCAAAACAAAAACTTGCACTTGACATGTCCACGCAAAATGGCGCGGAGAATTCGCACTTCGCTTAATTAAAGTCTCGACATATCGCTGTCTTAGCTGTCATAAAAAAATGTTGCCACATACAAAATCAAACAGCTTTTTGATTTGTACACCATTAATTCCAAAGGATGGTAATATTTTAATATAAGATTTTATATCATTAAAAACTCAGGCAGCTGCATATTAACTCTTTTTATGACCTAAGATTTGAGATTTGTATTATATCAATGGACAATAGTATTTATTCCTTTGCAACACTAAACCAAACCAAAATGTCAGCTGGCTGCTGTCACACGGTAAAATGTAAAAAAAAAAAATATTTATTTTTTATTTAGATGGCTAACACTATAAAGTTACAATTAAAAAGTAGGTATTATATATTTTTTGTGGTTATAATGTTACTTTAAACAAAAAAAAAAAATTTGTATTTAGGAGAACTTAGTTTCGTATTATGCAGTCAATAATTTCAATGCAATAATCTTTTATATATCTAATATTATCTGCCTCAGCGGTTAATTTTTAAATTTAAATGCTGGGTGCGATTCCAGGTAGAGAACACAAAACAACACACATTAAATTTTATTCGTGACATTTCTCGAGTCTGGTACACTAGAGACATCGACGAGCTTGCCACTGGGCATACGGTTGTGATGATTGCTTGTTTGTAATTGTTATTTTTATTATTTGTGTAGATTTACTTTAGTTTAAGTTAATATTTTCATCCATTTAATTTTTAGTTCATGCATGCAGTGTACAATAGTTTTAGGTTGTTAAATTTAACTTGATTCCCTTTGTTTTTGATTTTGATAATTGTTATAATTCAATAACTGTTAATTCACGTAGTGATGGTAAAAGGCCGGATGGTATGTCTCTTGTACCATGGAGTGAGGGAAGATGTCTTGTTTGGGATGCCACCTGTGTGGATACCTTTGCCGCTTGCCACATTTCCTCTACATCAAAAAAGGCCGGTTCGGCTGCTCATACAGCCGAATTTAGAAAGCACATCAAATACAATAGCATTAAACAAAATTATAACTTTGTGGCTTTTGGGGTTGAAACAATGGGGGTATATTCTCTTGATACCCACAAATTCATAAAAGAGCTGGGTAAACGAATTTTCCAAGAGTGTGGCGATCCCAAATGCCATAACTACCTAAATCAGAATATGTCCATAATAATTCAACGAGGAAATGCGGCTAGCGTTTTAGGTACCCTCCCTGGTGGTAAGGTAATAAATTCTTCATTATAACTGTTTGTTGTACCTATTCTAAATAAATACCTTTTTTGAAAATACTTAAAACTCAGGAACGCATTCTCTCAGCGGCCGGAGTATAGACAACGAAGATGGCGGAGTTTTAATTGAGAAAAATCTTTAACTTTGCCTTTGCTCCTAATTTATTCATGACTTTGTTAGACGGCAAGTTGGAAACACGTGGACTTGGCGTGGGATTGCTTTTGTAAATTAAAAAACACAAATCGCACAACTTTGTGGTTTAATTAAAACGTTTAAAGTTATTCTTTTTAAGCTATTGCATAGCTTTTATCACGGGCTTTGAGCGCGGCGACCGAATCAAGAAATTCCGTAACGAAAATAAACCTAACACCCCCCACTCCGACAGACACAGCGGTGCGGCGTTGAAAGCCGTGCATCGTCTAACATCGTTTCAGTTCGGCAGACTTCGGCACGGTGTTTGTGTGCGTGCGACTAGATGTATGCGTGTAGACTGCTGCTAACTGCTCATAACTGATTCTATCTCTTTTAGACACAATGCTAGATGAGACAGCGTGCTTTTTGTCCACGAGTAATATAAAAAACTTGAATTATTATCAAAGAAAAAAAAACTGCATAAATAAATAATTATAATTGCATAAGTTGGTAAAAAATGCTATGCAATAGCTTTACCGCGGCAGTCCCCGAGTGCCACACGTATTTTTTTTTACTTACGATCAGGCAAGGTCACATGTCATGCTAGAATAAGAAGGCTAAGTTAATAGTGAGGTCTTGACGGGACACTGTGCTTTTAACAAATATTTCTATACCTTAAACATTACAGATAGCCCTCTGTGTAGAGGATGCATGGCGGAGGAGGAGATAGCCGCGCATGAGCTCTTGAAGTACGACAGTGTGGCTGCGCTTAGACTGAGGTTCCTCCAGACTGCGAGGACTCTTCCAGAGGTCTGTAGGAACGTGACGGGTCTCCTAGCCTTCCTGGAGGAGATCGGATGGCTCCGCTGAAGAAATAAAAGTCACACACAATGGTCCAATAGAGACTAAGTCATCTGGAACGATCTTCCGGTCTCCATCCGACATGCCACAACTAGACTAACCTTTAAGAGACAAGTTTATAAGTATTTTATGGAGCCAATATAAGACCTCCACATAAAATTAAACATGTTGTTTCACTTTTATTTATTTGTCAGTACTGTGTAGTTGTTTTTGTTTATTGTATCGCATTGATTACATTGTGTAGTTTTATATATGTATTTATTACATAGTACGAGTATTTGTATGCAGTATATGTATGTTTATTATACTTATATAGGTAATTTATATATGTATGTAGGTATATATTGTTTCTTAGAATTAAGTAATGTACATTTTTCAATCATTTTTATTAATGTTGTGCACCTACTCCTGTAAGGAGTAATACAATATAATATATACACAATACTATACCTACTAATGATAAATGACAATCTGATTAAGACTAAGCTAAAACAAAAGGAGGAACATGGAAAATTACGAACCTCGGTCTTGCATGTAGGGTATACACTAGTTTTTTTTAAATACATCTGATCGGAGCTTGGCGAATTTTAACTGGCAGCTGATTCCAAAGGTTAGCAGCCACAACTGCGAACGATTTGGACACAAAGGTAGTATGGTGAGTGGGTATCATTAGTAATTAATTTTATTAACTACAAACATTTTTTAAAAGATATTCGTACACTCTAATTTATAAATGTTTCAGTGTGCGTGCGAATTTGAATGGATAAAAAAACACTTGAGAGTAGATTGAAATAATTCAGCACAATCAGCTTTTTAAATCCGCTATCATTTTAGCATCAAAGATTTCGATTAAATCGGCGAAAGCGACGCCAGACCGGAATAATTGATTCATTCCGATCCAGATAACGAAGACGATAAAAAACGTTTTTTACACAATTGAAAAATAAATACACACTTGCCCGTGTTCTTCAGCTTTTGTTGTTTGTTCTCTTCTCCTGATGGATGATAAATGAGGTGATAGGAAAGGCCCTCTAGCCCATACAGCCAAGTCTGACGTAATATATCTTTCTTTTTTATGAGTTAATGAGGTCATCATCAAATTCCAGATGCTGCAGAATTTGATGCTTTTCTTGGAGGCACTCGCGGCATTATAGCCCAATCACGTCGTGTAAAATATGGGAGTTCACAGCGCAGGAAAATCGCAAAAAATAAACTGCAACTTGTGCCCCATATTCAAAGTCCAATTTATCGTTTTTGATAACTATTCACATTGTAGAACATTGTTAAACAGAACAACACCACTTTTGACCAACAATATTCACAGTAAATTAATTTACAAAACAAAAACTTGCACTTGACATGTCCACGCAAAATGGCGCGAAGAACTCTCAGCTTTTGTAAATTATTTGTAATTTTGACGTAAGCACGTAAAACATGGAGTAAAGTTTTACATCCGAGCTGTCAAACACTCAATATTTATAAACTCCTAAAATGACCTACGCACATTTTAAAAGCATTTTTTTTTTAAATACTAGCACGACATGTGACCTTGCCCCGACCTGATGGTAAATGGCGCGCAAGGTCCATGAATGTTAGTAACTGGAATCCGACACTCATGGCTGGCTGACACGAGTCCCTTACACTATACCGGCTTTACTGGGCATGACGGCAATTCAAGCCTGATTCCAAAACGTGTGGATACAATTTACTTTATAGGCACGAACGGTGGATAATTCCCCGCCCCGGCAGACTGGGCAAATTATCACCATCAGTCCGCCTACCACCTATTTACCCGACGTGTTTGAGCTATAATGCCGCGAGTGACTCCAAGAAAAGCATCAAATTCTGCAGCATCTGGAATTTGATGATGACCTCATTCAGTCATAATATATATATATATATATATATATATATTACGTCAGACTTGGCTGTATGGGCTAGACCCTTTGCCTTCCCTATCACCTCATTTATAGTCCATCGGGTGAAAAAAACAAAAAAACAACCAATGCCCAGAAATTGTATTGTTGAGATTTGTGACCTTTACAGGCTGGATTGTTGCGTCGTGAACTCGCCTATTACGCGTTCTGTAATTTGTCAACCTTTAATTACATAATTGCAGTCCTTTTGCAGACGTTGTCCTATTTTTCTATTTACTTGCTTACTGTGTGACATTTTTTAATGAATACTATTCATTCTATCATCGGTATTGCAGTTATATTCCATTACTCGACCGCCTCCGTGGTCTAGTGGTAACAAACGTTGCCGTGAACTCGGGAGGTCGTGAGTTCGATTCTCACCGGGAGCAAGTTGTACATTGTATAATTTGTCACGGTCTGGGTGTTTATATGTATAATATGTATATATTTACAACAAAAAAAAAGTATAATATGTAGTTTATCAACTATCTAGTTTCCGTAACACAAGCCTCGTAGCTTACCACGGAAATTAGATGGCGCTGTGTGACCTGTCTGGAAATATTTATTATTATTACTTAAGCGCAAACGATTGTCAAAATAGTGGATTCTGTTATTTACAGTTATTTTTATCCCAAGTTTTGCTGTTTCTAAATAACGTTTTTCACTATTTACATAGAACAAGCATCATATAGAATATTTATTTATTTAAAAACTTAATTTAACTTAATGCCGCTAGACATTCTCTGACAGCCAAACCTTTAGGACATTAGGACAGTTTTCATGGTAAGTGTGTGCAATAATAGATATAAAATGTACAAATACATAAAAATAATAGAAGAGAAGACAAGATTTCTAAGCATTTTTTTTTTTTATGTACTAGCACTTTTTTATGTATTAATGTTATCTATATGTTATGTATATGTGTATGTATTAATGTTATGTATATAGTATTTAAGTATATGTATGTTTATATAGGAATTGCTTACTTTTATGATATTTATTGGAATAAAAATAATTTATAAATATAATTTTCACTATCCTCGATCTAACAAAGAAATCTCATTTGTCCCCACGGTCAACGGTCAGAAAATGCCTTACGGCATTATGTTCGCCGATTGTAAATTACAATAAAGATTTTAAATAAATAAATAAAATAAATAGCACGACATGTGATCTTGCGTCCACCTGATGGTAAGTGAAACGCGAGGTCTATGAATGTTAGCAACTGGAATCAGACACTCATGACTAACATTAGTCCCTAACACTATGCCGGCTTGACTGTAATTCGAGACTGATCCCTAAACTACTCTCATCTGCTTTTTGTCCCACTTCCTTTATCACATGAGTAGATTTATTTTACATGTATTATTATGCGCGCCACTTACCATCAGGTGAGATCAAGGTTACATGTCGTTCTAGTATAAAAAATAATAACTTATAGATGTCGGTACACACCGTAGCTACCACTACGCGTACATATAAATTTGTAGACTTTTACATCTGTCGCACGCTGAAGATGTGGAATGCTCACCCAGCGCGTGTGTTTCCCTATTTCTATAACTTGGAGTCCTTCAAACGAAGTGTGAAAAAGCATCTTTATAGGCCGGCATAGTGGTAGGGATTAATGTCGGTCGTCTGAGGCTAGCGTCAGTTGCTCCTATTCGTAGACCTCGCGTACCGCTTACCACAAGGTGGGCGCGATGTCACATGACGTGCTTAATATAGAAAACTTTTTTTATAAAAAAAAATCAAGAAGTCCCTGATGTAATAAACTCCGTTTTAAAACTAAATGTTACAGGCGGATGCGTTGAACTGTGAACACAAAGTAGGAACAATATTGTGCGATTTTTCACAGCAACTTTTAATAGTTTTGGGACAAGTGGAGCAGCATTCTCTATGGCAGTACTTTAGTTGTGTGCGTCGAGGTGGTATGATACGTTTTTTTTAAACTTATTATATTATTTTAAAATTAATTGACAATCAGCAAACATACCATATCGTATCGTCTGCTCGTCAGTGAAACAAACTTCCACTGACCATCAGACAAGCTCCTTCCATTCACGTTTTAAAAAACTACTTAATACTTTATTTTTAAACAAGCAGAATCTTCATATATCTATCATAATAAGTATGTATTGATGAGTATTTATGTAGCCTATGCATACATACTATTTCTGTAGTTTATTGGTAATTTTCTTTTAAGGATGGTAATCGCAAAAAAAAAAATAGTGCCTTCACTCCGACGCCACGACTCAGACTTAGCTTAGCCAACAGAGAAAGAGAGACGGTTTATAGGGTTTTAGTCCGTAGGCGCCATGGGGTCTCCTTAGGAGGCCTCACGGTGATTCGGGCATACCACCTCCCGCGGTGGCCCATCAGGCTGAGGTTATATTATCAGGCGATTATTCCATCGCCGTCTTTAAAAAAAAAAAGGGTTGTACCTTCGGGCAGTGTGAACCAGCCAATGCAAACGGATTTTAAAAAAATGCTGATACTACTAATGCAAATCAATTACTATAATTATTCTGTAATTAGTCATAGAACAAAAAATGATATTTTACATACGAGCCTTTTCTACAAGAAAGTCAGATGTCAAGGAATCCAATATCCAAAATCAAAAAATCCAACCCACCTAAGGTTCAATATCGTATAGCAAACTATAAGAGTTAGCTAGAGCACGAAGCTACTATGACATATCGCCATTGTGAATGTCTAACGACATTACACGAAATGATGAAATGAATTAAATTCCTTGACCGTATTCCAATGTCCCGAAGGTTAATAGGCAGAGAATGCCATGATGCATTTTGTATTTTATGACAGACCGAGGCTCACAATCACGATCAAATGAATAAAACATTGACTGAAGGTGCATTAAAAAGCCTTCGTAACAAATGGGCATGTATGAAGAGGTTGATAAATGTCGACGAAGCAAAAGAGGTATGTCGTGATCGTGGCAAGTGGCACTCAATTGTCTTTGCCTACCCCGCAAGGGATCTAGCGTGATGATTTGTATGTATGTTGTATTTATGCAAAAAGTTATAAAATATAATTATATTTTATATAATATTAATTAAAAGTAACTACTTTAACTAGTTCCCGCCATGACAACGCACACGTGTTGTGTAGTTGAATATGATAAAATTTTGTAAAGCGGAGTGGAAAGCAGATAGTATTTTCCATGTAGCTTTAAATAAAATATTTACAAACATATCCCGAAGGAAACTCTTCCATGTTTATCTTTACACATGTTTTCGTATAAACATACTTTAGCTATGCAATTTCTTTGTGTTTTAATTATATACTGTGTTGAGCCTGAGGCCCTATTCTGTTATTACGTTATTAGTGGATTTCGTTATTTACTGCAGAGATTGCGTCATAATTACAAAATATTATTCAATTCTCAACTCTATAAGCGCTTGAACTTGACAGCGTCCGTGCAAATATCAACTTTAATAGCGTGTATATAGTGTGTATAAATAACGGATTCCATTATATAACATTTTATTCAGTTGGCTAGATAATATTATCCTACTTCAATCTACGTTTGTTGGATCCGTAATTAGTATTATAAGTATGTATTTATAAATTAAATAAATAAATAATAAATAAATAAATATTTCCAGACAGGTCACACAGCGCCATCTAGTTTCAGTGATAAGCTACGAGGCTTGTGTTACGGAAACTAGATGGTTGATAAACTACATATTATACTTTTTTTTTGTAAATATATACATATTATACATATAAACACCCAGACCGAGACAAATTATACAATGTACCATTTGCTCCCGGTGGGAATCGAACCCACGACCTCCCGAGTTCACGGCAACGCTTGTTACCACTAGACCATGGAGGCGGTCAAATACTATTATAGCATCTGTTAATTTTAATATCTTTTATATCATGTTTGCGTTATTACTCTATCCTTGTTTTTATTTTTGTATCCAGTTTTTTTTTTCCATAGTATTTGTGTTTAACTTCTATTATGTATAAAATATTTTTGGCTCTCAATGTCTTCTTATTATTATTATCTTCTTAATGTTCAAACTTGTCACGTGCCGGCAAAGCCTTCAAATAGGGGCCCCTTTGTGGTTCATATTATTTATTAGTTTTCAATTTTAGTATCTTGCAAGCCATAGTGGTTTTGTTTATCTGTGATATTGTTTGCGTATATTGACTGTTTGTTGCCTAAATAATTGAAAAAAAAAAAATTATAATAACGTTTGCGCGTAACAGAATAGGGCTGCAGGACAACATGTCAGTCGAGGAGATAAGCGTGTCCCCATTAGTGCAGGTGATATCTTAACGCTATGTAGATAAAAATATTGATTTTATAAACCTTTAGGTCGCCGTCGCACAGGTTCCAATTTTAAATGCCTGGACGTATTTTCATTTGACCGTTTTTTTTTATTATCACTAATAATAAAATAAAACAAAAAAAAATATTCACACCAATTTTAACATCCTACACTTACAAAGAAATTACAAACTAGGAAACATATATCACTGTGCAATATATATTTCGAAAAAAAGTCTACAAAAAATAAAATAATAATTACAAACTACCTTAATAAATATAATAAAATTAAATAACTATTAGGTAAACCTAATAAAAAAAAATATAAATAAAAAATGTCCTCAAGATACGTCCCATCAGAGATAATCCCAAAAAGACTGGTAACATTTCTGTATAGCGAGGCTAATACGTTGGCAGAAATAATTGCCAGCCGTTTGGACAACTCCTTGGTAGCCGAGGTTGCGCAGCTTAAGGTTCTCAGCAGAAATCGCCGCACTCCCCGAGCTGGACAAGGTTGCTTGGATGTGAGATGGGACTAATGTGTCTACATATGTCGCATCCCACACCAGAGACCGCCCAAGTTTCCACGGCACAACGGTCACACTGTCGGGTCTTTTGCCATCACTCCGCTTAATCCCAGATTTCTAGGATCGAGTATTCCAGTAGTGAGTATGATGTTGAGAGCCGCGTGACAAGGAATGCGGACAGCACTTCTAGCACGAGAAAAGCCCGTGGTGTCCAAGATGTTCCACTGATAAATTATATAATTTATTTATAACACATTAAGCTAACAGAACTGTTAGTAAGTGCACTGGTTTTAGCACTAGATACCCGAAAAGACGAAATATGGTCGAATTTACGTAGACCAAAAGACCAAAGATACAATACTAATACATTGCTACACTGTTGTGCAGACATTCCATGTTGTAAAAGTAGACATTAAAATATATATACCTATACTATATAGTATACTATATATATATAGTGTAATTGTCAGAAGAGATCTTCTAGCATTCGTATACCACGTCTGGGGTGAGGCAATGGACAAATATGGTGAATCATTGGCGGTCAGTCTGGACATCTCCAAGGCCTTCGATAGGGTTTGGCACAAGGCTTTACTGTCCAAGTTGCCGGCATATGGTCTGCCCCCACGGCTGGTGGACTGGATAGCTGGCTTCCTACATGAGCGCAGCATTCGTGTCCTTGTAGATGGGAATGCGTCTGATCTCATGTCAGTGAACGCCGGCGTACCGCAGGGCTCTGTGTTGTCACCAACACTCTTCCTTCTGCATATCAATGATATGTTGTCTCTGGGCAACATTCATTGTTATGCAGATGACAGCACGGCTCACGGGCGGTATCTGAGTCCTCGAGCTTTGGTGGGCAACCAACTAGAGGAGTCACGGCGCATCATGACGGCAGAACTGGACGACACCCTCCACAAAATCTATTTGTGGGGTGTTCAAAATCTTGTCCAGTTCAATGCCAACAAGACCCAGGCTTGCGCGTTGACGGCCAAGAAGTCCCCCTTCTCTCCTCCCCCTACTCTTCAGAGCACCACGCTGGACCTACAACCCAGCTTCAACATTCTCGGGGTGGAAATACGCTCAGACCTTAGCCACCGGAACTACATTGAGAGCATCACCAAAACAGCGTCAAGAAAGCTCGGAATACTGAACAAGGTGAAGCGGTTTTTTTCGCCTTCAATTAGACTGTTGCTGTACAAAGCACAGATCAGATCATGTATAGAATACTGTTCTCACCTTTGGGATGGTTCCGCCAAGTACCTCACAGATGCTCTCGATGTCCTGCAGAGGCGAGCTGTACGAATTGTGGACGATGCCACTACATCTGGAACTCTCGAATCCCTGCAGCTTCGCCGAGATGTGGCTTCTCTGAGCGTGTTCTACCGGCTATACTATGGTGAGTGCTCCGAAGAACTCTATAACCTAATCCCTCCCTCTCCATTCCGCAACCGAACCACACGCACAGGTCAGAATATGCACCCACATACCGTAGTCACCATCCCTTCGCGTACATATAAATTTGGGGACTCATACATCTGTCGTACGATAAAGATGTGGAATGCTCTTCCAGCCTCTGTGTTTCCACTTTCCTATAATTTGGAGTCCTTCAAGCGAAGTGTGAAAAAGCATCTAGTCAAGCCGGCATAGTGTTAGGGACTGATGGCAGTTACGAGTATCTGACTTCAGTTGCTAACATTCATGGACCTTGCGCGCCACTTACCATCAGGTGGGCCCAAGGTCACATGTCGTGCTAGTATAAAAAAAAAAAAAAAAAAAAAAAAAAAAAAAAGAGAAAATTTTTTTTTGGCGTCAGGTGTCATTGATAGAACCCCTTTTTGTACTAAAAAAGGACACTTTTTTACTGCATGGTGAATAAGGCTGCGTCTGAAAATCGCGATATCCATCGTAATAAATACATAATATGGCGCTGTGTGACCTGTCTGGAAATATTTATTTATTTTATTTATTTATTTATAAAGGCTGGAAAGTGTTATTATTCATTGACCTCGCCCACAGCCGAGAGACGAAATAGAGAGAGAAAGATTTTTTTTTTTTTTTTACCAGACAGGTCACACACAGCGCCATCTAATTTCCGTGGTAAGCTACAAGGCTTGTGTTACGGAAACTAGATGGTTGATAAACTACATGTTATACTTTTTTTTTTTGTAAATATATACATATTATACAATGTTCAACTTGCCCCCGGTGGGAATCGAACCCACGACCTCCCGAGTTCACGGCAACGTTTGTTACCACTAGACCACGGAGGCGGTCGATGTAACGTAAGTCAACGTTCGCGCGATCGTCAATTGATTAGGCTCTGTATAAGTGGCGATATTTTAGTAAAACTTCTCTGTACCGTAACTTAAGATTTTATTACTGAATAGTAATAAACAAATACGAAGTTCTTTATTTTTATTCTAGAAAATAATATATAAATATTTGCTCTACAATAAATTTCACGCATTATATCGAGTATAAATGAGCATGTGACGGGATCCTAAATTTTATGAAGTGTAATCTATGCTCATGCTATTATTAAAGCTTTCTTTATAATCTGAGATAAAAAATATACATTTACTACGATATTTATGAACGCTTTATAAACCAGATTTTTATTTTTTAGCTCTTTCACTTCCTTGCGTCGTTCTCCTCTCTCTCCACGAATCATTTTGTCTCGGATGATTCTACGCCTTTCGTGTCTGCTCACGGAAGCGTACAGGGCTTTGAGTACTTGGGTATAAATTGTGGTGCGGATCTGATCAGCCCAGCGTTCTAGACCTCCACTGTTAGAGATGAGCCTTCCAGAACAGAATATATCTGGAAAATTTGACCTACACTCGCCACGCTGGCTGGCCAGACGGGTTGGCGAGGATCCGATGTCAGTTTTTTTAATGACAATTTAGTAACGATTCTACAAGTTTGTATAACTTATAACCATAGCTGGGCATTAACTCGTTTATCCGTTAATCGTTAATTAACGAAGTTAACATTTTGATTAACGGGTTAACTTTTAAGTTAACTTTTAAAAATGTTAACGGATACGTTAACTTCCGTTAATATGCAGAAGTCCGTTAATCGTTAATCCAATGCCACTATTTACCGCACGGCACCGCGGTGTGGCGCGGAAAACAGGTTCAGACAAGTATGAAACGACAAGTGCCGGGCGCGGCCGCGCGTGAGACAAAAACAAAACTAGATATGTTTTGCCGGCGCGTGCGAGTAAGAAAAGTGCTTAGAGTGACGAGTGTGAGACACATATTAACGGATTAACGATTAACATTAACTTCCGTTAATTCTTCCGAAATGTAACGCTTTTTTTGTAGCGGATTAACGATTAACGAAGTTAACTATTTGATTAACGGTGCCCAGCTATGCTTATAACCCCGCTTGGAAAATTTAACTTTTAACATAGCGGAAGTGGATCCACACAGGCCAAGCGTAGATTTTGTATTGCGCCGCCTATAGGGCGTCTCTAATGGTACTCGTAGATCACAAATACTCGCTTTCAATAGACAGAAAGCATAGCATAGCGTAGTGGTGCCTCGGTTGTAAGAAAGCGTACCTTAAATCCTACAAAGGTCGGTTCATAACCACCCGGCATGTACCAATGAGAAATACACTTTTATTACGTACAAATGTCCCTGTCTCAGATTTACAACACTACCGTTCCCGTGCCTCGGAGAGCACGTTAAGCCGTCGGTCCCGGCCCCACTAATGCCAACTTGTGGAATCGTTAATAAATTGTCATAAAAAAATTACATCATATCCTCGCCAAGCCGTCTGGCCAGCGTGGCGAGTGTAGCCCATCTCCAGCAGTGGAGGTCTAGGACACTGTGTTCTAGGGGCTGTAATGAAATGAATGAATAGACAGAATGAATGTGAATAGGATAAATAGGATCCTGTTGGATGTTCTAACAAGTAGGCACAGCCTAAAAATATGTATATTCAGCCGGGTGGCTAATGGGGAGATGGGGACATTCCCCCGTTTTCCCCGGCAGGACCTCAGCGGGTAACTAACCTGGTATAACATTTGTGTGGCTCACAAACCCAGGAGGTCTAGGTTCGGCTACTTCATCTCTCCTTCAGGAGCACAAGACAATATCGCTCCATTCTGGAGCTTGCTTGAAGTATCCGTTGTCGGCCCGGTAGAACATATAGGTCCAGTCAGGCCGACGACAAACTCCTCAATAGTAGGCATCTTCAAATCTCGAGCTATGACGGAATTACCGGAGCTATAAGTTTTACTAAAAAAATAAACCTATTAAAGGTTTTGTTTTTCTACACTATAAAGGAGTCTGCCCACTACACCGTATCATACCATGACCGTAATAGGAACGTGTCAGGCAAAAAAATATTCTTTATAATAATACTAAAAAATCTTTATTGCACAAAGTTTAATAAATTAAAACTAAGCGCATAGGCGAAATTTATGCCTTAAGGCATCTTCTACCAACTAACCTTTGTGAAATGTAATCAATTACAGGCAGAGTGCCAAAAAATATATAAATGATAGACAATGAGAAATATTATAAAATATTAATTTATACTAATACTTGTAAATATTACTATAATATTGGTACAATAAACTACATAAACAACAATACATACATACATTCTTTGTATAGAAAAGCATGACACTACGTCCACTAGACCGTTCCGTCACCGACCCGTACCGTCGCGTGCCATGCACGGAGCGTTAATAATTGTCGGCGCGAATATTTTACCGGTGCCATACCTATTTTATTATTTTAAAACTTGATAGCAGTCTCCAGACATCTTACCATAAAATGCCTTACCGATATACATGCGAGAAGGAAATTACGGGCGGGCAACATACGGGTTGCATACGGACACCATACCGGCATCATACGGGCATTAAACGCCGTCGATTCGTTTCAGTGGGCAAAGCAAGCCAGTGGGCAATACGATACTATTGTCTTCCGTGCTTGATACGTTCATAGCACGGTCATGGTATGATACGGTGTAGTGGGCAGACTCCTTAAAACGTTTATTTGTAAAGCTAATGCCCTCATATTTAAGCATAGTCTAAGATAAGGAATGCGTGGAATTTAGAGCACAACTTTAGATCTAAATACCTTGGTGTGCATGAAATAGAGCGACCATTCTAATCCTATTAAATTATTGACTTATTGCTAAGACCGAGTTAAATAAAACAAGATTTTTGTAGTAAATATTTCACACCAAGGTCTTCTCAGTCCTCTTGACATCGATATCATTACAGCCCCTAGAACACATCGTCCTAGACCTCCACTGCTGGAGATGGGCCTTCCAGAATATATATCTGGAGAAGTTGGCCTACACTCGCCACGTTGGCCAGACGGCTTGGCGAGGATATGATGACAATTTATTAACGATTCCACAAGTTAGTATTAGTGGAACCGGGACCGACGGCTTAACGTGCTCTCCGCTACGGGAACGGTGGTTTTGTAAATCTATGACAAATGTACGTAAGAAAAGTGTATTTCTCATTGGTACATGCCGGGGGGGTTGAACCGACCTTTGTAGGATTTAAGGAACGCATTCTTACTACCGAGCCACCACCGCGCCTTATCGATTATAAATAAATAAATAAATAAATATATCCAGACAGGTCACACAGCGCCATCTAATTTCCGTGGTAAGCTACGAAGCTTGTGTTACGGAAACTAGATGGTTGATAAACTACATATTATACTTTTTTTTTTTTTTTGTAAATATATACATATTATACATATAAACACCCAGACCGAGACAAATTATACAATGTACAACTTGCCCCCGGTGGGAATCGAACCCACGACCTCCCGAGTTCACGGCAACGTTTGTTACCACTAGACTACGGAGGCGGTCGATATACCCTTGCTCAATAGATATATCTTCACGCTCCGCCGCGACACATGTCTTAAATAAGTGTGAATACATGCACGTAGGTCGCATGAAGACTAAGTGTGGTGAAGCAACATTATACAGTCGGGGAAAGGCGTTGCCAGATCCCCAGTTCCTCCAGTATAGATTTGCAGGTTTGGAGCGTTCAGTCAATGCTTAAATTATAGCTGCTTTGTGATGTTGTGTTTATGTCTCACTCAATTAGTTGTCTGCACTGAAAAATAAGTGCCAAATGGCATTACGACAGGATCTAGGAAAATCGATCACATCGCAGCTATCGACAAGCTATCTTCCAATTGGAATGAGACACGATTCAAGGTCTTTAGGATACAGTGCCGTTAGAGGACTTAGGCATCCGGCATCTGGCATCTAGGTGTTGTTTACCCAGCACAAACGATACTCCCTGGGTCTCGCATAGCATTGCAAGAAGATGAAGAATCAGAAGCTTAAGAACAATTATATTAGATTATATATAAGTAGATTTATTGTTATATGTATTAGTTATAAGGTAGTAATTTGTATTATTATTATTATTACTGCTACGCCATGTTACATGTAGTTTTAATAAATGCCCCCCCCCCCCCCCCCCCCTGAATAGAAAGACTGGATAATACATGCTTGATTACAACACAGCTTGACACTGTTGCCAGATCTCCCGATTTTAGTTAACCGTCTCCTGATGGTACCAGACATATAATGCTAAAGTTGTGTGTAAAAGAGGCCTGACTGGCAGACCAAGACTCACATATTACGATCAAATAAATAAAACAATATGTCTCCTGATGTCCCGGATTCCCACTTTTTTAAGTACACCGTATAATAAAAATAAAACGAAAAAAAGCGCGCTTTGCTGTAAATTTGAACACGGCACTAAAATACATGCGTAGACTAAACTATACTTTAACCTAATGAAATAAAGTTAAATATTCAATACCACATTATATTTAAAGAAAATAAGAAATGCTACGATTTTGAAGTGAAGGAAATTATAATAAAAAAAACATTTTTGTGAGACCTAGTTTTAATTAATTTTAAAAAATATATATATCTTCCTATTGTTTTCATTATGTCGCCATACATCTCCCGGGTTTTTATTGGTTCACGTCCCGTATTTCAAAAAATAGATCTGGCACCACTGGACTCACGGACAGCGAATACATCGTTCGAAACTAACAACCAATGCAGAGCCGGACAGTTCGTAGATCAAGCTTAATTTCTAGCTGGTTTGTGTCGTTGATCACGTTTCGCTGGCTCCAGTAGACATCCATTAGTGTTCTGCACTGACTGCACTGTACAATTATTGCAGTGTCATTACTGCTACACGTGTTACACTGTACACTAATTGGATGGTTTGACTTAGAAAACATGCACTACTATGGACCGGGGCATTTATTAATTAATTATTCTTCGAAGTTCCAGCTCTTTTGGAGCATGCTGTAGTTATCCAAAATGATGGCATGGTTGGAACGTTGGTCCCCTGGAAACGAGGACGTGCTCTGATGTGGGACGCGTCTCACCGCGTCGCATCTTAGGCGGACATCGCATAAAGGGGGCCGCGGCGGAAAATGCGGAGTCCGGAAAGCAGCGCAAGTATGTATATTGAAAAATAAACATATTTGTGTCGTTTGTTGAAGAAACTCTGGGCCATGAGTCTAAGCGACATTTTTTTTAAGACAACAATTTATTGTCGTTTCTTTCGGTGACAAGAGCGGCTAGCTCTTTTTTTTGGCCAAAGAATTAGTATTGCAATTTATCGGGGAAATGCAGCCAGCGCTCTTGCCACTATTCCACGCGAATGGGGCTTATATATGTATCCGTAGTATTAATATTATTTTAATTTTTAATTTTGCATTATTTACATCAGAAGTCAGTTTTTTTTTGTTAATGGAACACTTCACCTTGAAAATGTTACCATTTTATACTAGTGCCAGTGGTAATTTCTATAAACAGAACTCGGGGATTACAAGTTGCTGGTAAACAGAAAATAAACAAGGCTTTGTTACCATAGACAACAGTTTATTGACTGGCCTGTCAGCTATCGGTCGCAGCCGGTCAACAACTTTAGGCGCCCGTCACATGTACACTGTACAGCCAGCTAAGTGAATATTGGGTAAAGTCGTCAAGTGTACATACGAAAATGGGCACATATATATACTTTAAAAAGTATATATCGACGGTGAGGAACCAATATTGTCTATCTTAAATATTTTTGCATATCAACTTTTTTATGAGTTCCGTTTTAAATTCAATTTAGCTTGGCACCTAAATGATATGTTTATTGTTGACTGAACAATGAGAGAAGAAATACGCAGATTAAAAGACATGGGAGTTGATATGCGAATTTTAAACGAGAATGCTGCTCGGATCCAGGCAGCATGTAGCCTTCCAGGAGGACTTGAGGCTGTAGGAGCAACAATATTGGTTAGGACTGTACCCCACATATGTTTATATTATTACATACATATCTTCACGCCAGATCCCTTGCGGGGTAGGCAGAGACAATTGAGCGCCACTTGACACGATCACGACATACCTCTTTCGCTTCGTCGACATTCATCAACCTTTTCATACATGCCCTTTTGTTGCGAAGGCGTTTTAATGCTCCTTCAGCCAGTGTTTTATTTATTTGATCGTGATATGTAAGTCTTGGTCTGCCAGGGCACCTTTTACCCACAACTTTCGCATTATATACCTGGTTCGTCAATCTTTCTTTGCTCATCCTTTCAACATGCCTGAACCATCGTAGCATGCCTTTCCTTATTTTTGTCCCTATGCTTTCATTTATACCTACACTTTTCCGTATTTCGTTCATATTATTAAAAGTGTATAATCTATCTTGCTGTCGTACGGAGCAGAAACGTGGACACTAACAGTGGGTCTGGTGCACAAATTTAAGGTCGCTCAGCGGGCTATAGAGAGAGCTATGCTCGGTATTTCTCTAATGGATAAAGTCCGTAACGAGGAAATCCGCCGGAGAACCAAAGTTACTGATATAGCCTTCAAAATTAGTAAGCTGAAGTGGCAATGGGCTGGACATGTCTGTCGTAGAACCGATGAACGATGGAGTAGACGAGTTCTAGAGTGGAGACCACGTACGGGAGGACGCAGAGTGGGTCGACCCCCCCGCTAGATGAACGGATGACCTGAGGAAGGTCGCTGGTGGGGGTTGGATGAGGGTGGCAGGAGATCGTGTGAAGTGGCGAGCCTTGGGGGAGGCCTATATCCAGCAGTGGAGAGACACAGGCTGATGATGATGATGATGATGAATCTATCTTTAAAAGCAATAAAAAATATTGTACAAATTTATTAGCAGAGAGAACGAATTGCCAGTTCACAGACGGTATGCCAATATTTCCCATCAGTCTATTTCAGTGTTATATTTAGGCGTGAGGAGTGTTGATGTAAAGATCAGCCAAACAAGTGGTAGGCGTTAAAGGTCACGAACTCGCACTGCTCTCAATTGTTAGAGATAATAAAGCAGAATTATATGAAGCCTTTGTTAATGTCTGTACACTGAGAAATTATATCCAGGTTTTTAATGTGAATACCTCCAACGAGGTCAAATATAAGATAAAGCGGGCATTGAGCACAACAAAATGAAAAAAATAATTATTTTTCACGTCACTACCAAACTTTTATTTTATATAGATAACAGTTTAAAAAAAAACATGTCTACTGAGAAACCCATGGTACTAATGTCAACCTTATATCTAGATTTTTTTAGATTATAATTGTGTAAATGTTTGCGCCCTGCACCGCCCAGGTAAAAGTGACTCTTTTTAGGGCATACTGCCAGTCCTTTTACACGTGCAGCCTATGGGTGGACTATACTCAAAGAGCGTCCAGTATAATAATGCGTTTAGGATCCTGATGGGGCTGCCGAGGTTCTGCAGTGCCTTGGGTATGTTTGCTGATTCGAGGACTGACAGTTTTCAAACAATTATGCGCAAAAGATCTGCGTCTATGCTGTGCCGCATGAGAACCAGTACCAACAGGCTCCTAAACGTATTGGCAGATCGGTGGGACTCTCCGCTGCTGGAGCACTGGATACAGCTGCATACAGTCAAGTAGACAGCCTCCAGTAGCGGATGGTTTAAAATAAATTATTATTAGTATACTAAATATAGATTAAGTAAAATTGTTACTAACAATTTATGGATGTAAAGTCCGAAATAAAAGTTTATTATTATTATAGCGGCATCTTTAATCGACGTAATGGCGTGGGCCAAATTGAGAACCCCTGAACAACACCGTTGAAGTAATTTTATGATTGATACACACATAAAAAAATACTAAATATTTGGCGTTGATTTCTTGTCGCATTTCGGCCTTCTTGTCGACATAAAAGGACAATGTTTAATTGACAGTATATCAAGGAAGCGGACACATGGAACTGAATTCATTGGTTCATATACATCTATTTCGACAGTTGCAAAGAATTCTCCGTCTTTTGAAAAAAAAAAATCTTTTATTGGATAAAATATAATACTTAATATGCAGTTATTTAGTATTCCATCTAATTCTAAAATTGCGGACTAAAGTGTAATTGTCGGACATAACCGGACAGATGGTAACCCTACTCTCAACTATGTACATAGTCGTATATTTAAGCAGCCCGCGCCGCACAACACTAGCCAAAATTATGCAATCCATTAAGTGACATGTTCGAATTGGCGCTGCAAGCGCTTCTTTTTAACTTTCTTTAAAAATGCGTTCGAGTAGCGTTTTCATTCAATTTTCAAACGCGAGGTAACAAATTAGGATACATCAATAAACGAGAAAGCTGTGGTGGCTCGGTTTTAAGGACGCCGCCGTCCGTAACATCTCTTGATGGATCCGAATCCCAGCATGTACCAATAAAGCTAGCTTCCCACGGTCCGTGATATCGCGGACAGACGCGGACCAGCTCGCACGACACATCGTGGGAAGGGTCTCGTCCGTGGTAGCAGAGTACATCTGTGGCGGTGCGCCGGTATCCGTCGCGAGGTGGTAACTTCAAAGGTGCGCGCGTGCATTGCGGTATTATGATGAGTTTTACCGAATCATTCCCCATGATCCCACCGGTAGGATCACAGGGCAGGGAATATTTTATGTCATTCGTTAATTTTCTACCGTGATCAAAACAGAAAATAAAATTAGTTATTTAGGTACACTTACCTTAAACGACTTTTGTTGTATGCTGATCCACCAGCGACGTGGTTTCTTTTTACTTTTACAAGATCGCATAACTTTGTAATTGTTAATTAATACCACAGCCGCAGCTGCAGTGACGATACGTTCTCTTTCACTTTGCATTTTGAAATGAAGCTATCAAAAGATCTACACAGACCGACACGCACCGTTGAAAGAGACCTGTCTGTGTGCGTTGCCGTCCGTTGCCGTCCGTGGTCGTCGGCTGTGCGTGATGATCAGCAGAATCACGCACCGTGGGAACCCAGCGTAAAATAATATCAAAGATCACTGACCATAAGGGGATAATGAGTAAAATTGTACAGTTCAATGACACTTCCCGATAAAATGTTTAATTACTGCGGATTTAACCCACTGCTATTTAATAAACCCACACATTTTCGGTTTATCTATAATTAAAATTGACCGAAACTGATTATAATTTTAATATGATTATACGTATCACTCAATACTTGTTATATAGGGCAATGGAACAGCGGGATGAGGCGGAGTCCACAATCATCCTAAAACGAATCGTCTAAGATCGATTACGTCTGTCAGAAATGTCAAAATTTCGGCAACCCGTGCACAATCATCTGAAAACGAATCGTCTAAGATCGATTACGTCTGTCAGAAATGTCAAAAGATTGGGCAATTTAAGCACAATCGTCTAAAAACGAATCGTCTAAGATCGATTACGTCTGTCAGAAATGTTAAAAGCTTGGGCAATTCGTGTACAATCGTCTGAAAACGAATCGTCTAAGATCGATTACGTCTGTCAGAAATGTCAAACTGACTATTCAGCAGACACTGCTGCAGAACCGAAAGTTGAGCGCACTTTGACGTCACCGAAACACAAATTGTTGACTTCCGCCGCCGACCATTCATTTGTAAATCTGATATAGCTGAGTTTTCCTTGCAGATTCCTTTCTCAGTCAGATTAAACATTAACAGGTCACTGGAATTTGCTAAGCTGTTAGTCTTCTGCTGACAGCTTACTCCTTGGACCATTTCGCTGCTTAGTCTTCCACTAACAGGAGTAGAATCATTATAAATAATGACGTGTCACAAATGCCTGTAATAGGTTTACGTGAATAAAGATATTTTGACTTTGACCGAGGCTGAGGTGCAACTATTTCCAACTGACTTTAAACACTTTTCGAATATAATACTACTGTCAAAAATGTTAACGGAGGATAACACACGTCGCTTCGTTGTATCAATTAATTTAATATTAATTTACTAATATAACGTGACATAAGCCACATTGCTTTATATCCGCAGCAGCTACATTTCATTAGCCAAAACGCAATACGGAATGTTTAAAGCACGTTCACATTGCAAAGCGCGGGTGCAATATCGAAAATTCGTGACATTTTATTAACTTTTTCAAAATTAATTTGGATTTAATCGAACTATATTATTTTAAACAATAATATTTAATTAATATTTAATTTATTTCTGATATATCTCGAATTTGGTACGAGCCTGCCACTTGTAATGATTGGCCTATAGTAAAGTTGGCTAAATGTGAATCCGCTTATTTATAAGCGTGGTTTCTGACAACCTGGAAGGGTAACAGTTGTGGGTATTTTTTTTTTATAAATCGTCTGTTTCACTTTCATATTCATACACGTGGTAATCTTAAATCCTAATAGATGTACGTATTTCTAATGTAATGAAAACCATAATGCACTACATCCTGAGCAATGTTCGCTAAACCAGCGGAGGCCTAATTTAAGCGCAAACTCATTATGCATATAGCATGTGGTGTTGGGATATATAGGTGCAGCATCAGACTTTTGATTTAGCCGTAGATACAAATGCATGTGATCTGTTGGCGACCCTATTATAAATTTAAAAAAAAAAATGTAAGTCTTGTTTCAAGCGGTGTTATTTTTATATAAATATCACCATGGCAAGCTTACAATATTAGTTCTCCTTAAAAGTAAAACTTGGCATTTGACATTGCAAATGGCACATACTTTCAACTAGAACAACAAATAGGTGGTAAGCGGACGGATGGTGGTAAAACACGAATGTAGATTTCCTTATTTACTGTCAGTTTCTATCAGCTGAGCATATTCAAGCATCGTGGCAGTTGTTTTTGAAGGTATCATTATTATTTATGTAGTATTAATATATATATATATATATATTACTTATATAATATTAAATAAAAAAATAATAAATAAATAAATATTTCCAGACAGGTCACACAGCGCCATCTAGTTTCCGTGGTAAGCTACGAGGCTTGTGTTACGGGAAGTTATTTAGTATGTATGTGTATTGCTATTATTAAATGATCCCAATGTCCCAAACGTTAACGGGCAGAGAATATCTAGCGGCATTACGTTGGCCTTTTGTATTTTTTACAATATAACATTTGACACTGATAGTTTCCGTGCGAATACATGCTCTAAACGTTTGACATTAACAGTTTCCAATAGATAAGGGATTCCTTTATACTTATAACGTTTAACAGCTAAAGAACGGATGAAATTCGGCTGTTGGACTAGGTACTAATCTGTTTTCTTTCAATGTCTCTTTGACATGACACAAAAGTAACAAAACATATGTTTTACCTGGTGGTTCTCCACGCACGGCCACCGGACGGCCGTCACCTGCCCCGTGAGATCATCGGGACCGAGGCGTAATCAGCACAGACTGACGAAATTTGTCAATGATCTGTCCCACAGATCCTATAGTAGTCCCTATCCCGGCGGCTCACGTCGCCGTGTTAAAACCAACCGCCGAGATTAACGCACGCTAAATGGGGATCAACTACTGGTTAAAAAATACTAACAACAGCCCCCAGCACCAAGATCCGAGGAAATGGATGGTTTATCCCCATTTCTCAACCCAAGCCCATTGAACATTCGGGCCTGGACGACTATGCTGTATCTGGATTTGGTGATGAAATGCGTAATTGTCACCCAGAAAAACTTAACAATTAAACCGTAAATTTGAGTCGTGGCGTTTGTAGTAAGGAAAATATTTTAATTAATTTTAATGAATTTATATAAAGGTATTGTGTGAATGAAAACAAAAGTAAAGTACCAGTAAATCTAATCAAGCTTGTAATAGAAATATTAATGAAATCCTTTGACCAGCAATAAATGGAAAAACTATTAGAATAGATTTCTAACGTCTAAGGGCACCCGCTGGGTTTTTCATGAAAATAGTTCACGGGTTTTTGTTCATTACTCGTATAATTCATTATTATTTTTCTGTATAGGCTGCTGGATATAGGCCGCCCCGAGACGAAACATTTGCCTCAACACAACGTGATCGTTTCCCAGCCACATTAAACCTTTACCAGCTACCTTCTTTAGGTCGTTTTTTGGTTCTGCAGCACATGTGTCCGGCTCACTGCCATGAAAACCAACGTTTTAGATTCTATCTTTCAAAGAAATCCACAACTCGCTGAGCGATCTGACCTACTGTCATTGTCCACGTTTCTGCGGCCAGTGAGATACGGAAAAATTGTTACACAGTTGAAATATTAAAAAGTGACATTTGAGTGTGGGTAAACAAATTTTAATCGAGTGATAGTAGATTTATTTTAATTACTATTTCAATTTTTTAATTGTTTTGTAAACAATATTACTTTTAAATATTATTAAATTTCCTAATCTCATTATGTATCATAAGATAAATGTAGTTTGACATGTTATGGTCACCTATTACTGGTTTGCTTATGTTTTTTTTTAACAGTTCATCTATTAATATAATTAGATTTAATGTCGTGATCATATTTAAATAAAAAATTAAATAAATAATAGCCGATATATTAGTGACAAATTTTAATTGTTTTTTTTTGTGTATAAAATCAAAAATACAGCTACTAAGACAACAGCGTTTAATACCCGCGTGGATGTTGCGTGAATGAGTCTTTTTTCTTATGAAATGTGTTTTGAAAGTAACCAAAATTTATGTACACTTTGCCCTGTTGTGTACTGAGTACCTACGTCGCATATTATTCTCCGAAGTTAATTTTTTGTAAGTTCAGGGTAGGCTTCCAGCGTACTTACGTAGTACTTACTTTACCACACTTGAGAAAATTTTTGCTCAAAATTTCATCCGCAATTGTTAAGTTTAGATGTGTTATTCTTGTTAACGTTCTCAATTCAATTTTAATTACCTACGTTTAATTAAAAAAATATTAGATATCGCTTATTATCATCATCACGACCGTTTCCCTTTCGGGGTGGTCAGAAACCACGCTTATAATGCAGCGGATTCACATTTAGCTAACTTTACTATAGGTCAATCATGACAAGTGGCAAATTCGTCGATGTCTAGCGTACCCCAGAAATAAAAAGTAAAGTATCATCACGACCGTTTCCCTTTCGGGGTGGTCAGAAACCACGCTTATAAATAAGCGGATTCACATTTAGCAGAACTAGCACCCCAGAAATAGCACAAATAAATTAAATTTTATTTATTTAAATTAATAAATATTATTGTGTCCCTGTTTTTATATATAGGCCGCGTTCATTTTGTAGCATGTCCAACATCTTGTTGCAACTTCATAAACCAGCGCGAAATGTCGTTTTTGTTAAGATATACCACTTTTTTAATAATGCTAACATTTCTTAAATAAAACGAGCGGTGAGGCTACTTTTTGACAAGTATTTTCGTTCATGTTTTATCATTCCATGGCATCCAACACACATGACATTATGATGGTCTTTGAATTTATTACATAAAATCGTTTAAAATACCTTTTTAACAAATATAATAGAAAACTATAAAGTATATAAAAATGGTAAACAAACCATTTTATATGTTAATGACATCTGTCAAAAAGTAGCATCAATAACCCTCCTTTCAACACGGTACTGACATACGAAATTAGCATCAAATGTTAGAATTTTCATTAAACGAACGACTTGTGCTAAAAAAGTGGTATTTTCATGCTAACATTTCTTAAACGAAACGCGGCCTTAGTAAAAAATAAAATATAAATAAATTCGAGAATAGCGTCTATAAACGAAAAAGGTTGAATAATAAGTATGAGACAAGTATTGTTAAAGAGCCTTTTAAGAACAGTCGTCGATCTAATCGATTATTTTTCTGACACCAAAATAAACCTTATTCAATCGTAATAAGACCAACACTTGGCCTCACAAATTGCTGGCCCAGAAAAATAGAGTGGCCTCTTTTGTAAATGCCATTTTTTGTTTTGAATTTAGCGAACAAAAGGTAAAAACATCTTTCTAAGCTTAGAATACCTTCCAAGCCGCGGACAGGGTCTGTTTACACTACCGTCTATCTATGCGTATAGTAACTATCGTTCCGAGACACGATAATAGTAACCTAAGCACGCTTAAAGGTGTTCCGAGACGCGCTTAAACTGTTTTGACAAAGCTATGTGACGTCACAAATGACATCATTTCTCGCGCTTAGACTGCTCATGATATCGAGGCTCTGAGCGCTGTCGGTTGTTTGTCATAAATTCCCGCGCCATTTTCAAGTTAATTTAAGTAATATTAGGTTTTCTTTTAAATTATTTAATATTGTAATTCGTTTATACTGTTTCTATACCTATAACTTTTTAAACAAATCTATAATTAATATTTAAGTAGGAAGTGAAAAAAAAAATGTCTGTAACACGGTAAGTTGTTTTAAATTACCAAAATAAGGGAATAATATTAAACTTTACACAAAGATGAATAAACTGAGAGATGTATATTTGTTAGTATTCATACTCAAAGATGTGGAATCCGCAATTTAACTTCCATACATTTAAAAAAAAAACTATCATTTTATGAATGAAAATGTGATTTAGATTTGATATCACGCTCTAAACATCCAAATCGCGATATTTGATTTGGAACGATGCGACGGTCAGTGTCAAATTCGTTCTAAGCGCTCTGAGCACATACTTAGTTCACAAGCAGAATAAGTCGCCATAACTTACTTATTATAAATGCGTATATTTTATATTTAGTTATATATTTATTTGTTTATGTAGGACATTTATTTATGTATAAGTACTATATGTTTGTAATTAATTTGTGTTTAATATAGTAATAAATAATTTTAACTATCATTGTCCTTCTGCTGCACCCGCTTATTACAAATCTCAGTCACAAAGGTTAGTTGGTAGAAAATTCATTCACGACATTAAGCTCGCCTATGTCCCTGCACTTGTTTTGGTTTTGTACAATAAATAATTTAAGATAACAGAGTCATGCATAAGGGTTCAACTTTTTAACCTCGGAACGCTAAAAAAGTAAGTAACAATAAAAAAAAAACATTTTTTTAACCTTATTAGAAAAAAATAAACTGAACAAGTGTTGACCATTCTAGGTCAACACTAAGTCTTGACTACCCTATTGATAAATTACTCGTAAATCAATAGGCTTTATTAACATTGTTGCCATAAACAGGTACTTATATGGCCCATTAAAATAATCAAAACGGATTTCTCAGAACATTCGTAACAATATTAATACATCTATGTAATTAAGAACACTACTTATCAAACGAATCGTGTCTTTAACTAACCTTCAAACGGCAAAACACAAATTTATTCAGAACCAGCTTATACAAAGTCTATCGGGTAATTAACATTCTTAGAAATCTGTGTACAAAAAAACATGCGATTCTCTTCTTACTATTGATTGTAGGTCCAACACCCACACGCTAGTGCCTAGCGTTGAATCACCAGCAGGTAGTTACCCGCCGAGATCCTGCCAGGAAAAACGGGAGATTATCTAATCCCCAGCCCAGGCCTATTGATCATCCGGGCTTGGATGACTTTAATTCAATTCAATTTGTTTATTTTGCAAGTAGGCATAGGACAAAAAGAGATGTATTCTGCACTCTTACACGTCAATTTTTACAATATTGATATAAAACGATATCATTTTATAGTAGATATTGGTGAATCTGGAGCAGTACATGATAAGATTTGGAAAGAGAAACATTAAAATAACAAAATTATAAATACAGAATAACGCTTAACATTATAGCTACTGTAGATAGGCATTGTCACACAATAGGCTAAGACAGACACAACTATAAGAATATAAATGTCAATGTCAGTTACACAGTTCACTGTCTGTATGTCGCGGTGGATCCAAAAAGCCTAGAATCAATAATGCCCCTACCGTTCCAGTTTTTGCGAAGCTGGCTCCGCCAGAGAATCTGCAGACTGCACTAAGCAGGTCAGGCAATCAAGGGAGGCCCTTCCGAACCCTGACAGACGTCTTACGTGTCTTGAGCCTAACAATGTCGAACTTTACACAAGAGTAGAGGTAATAACGATGGGTGGAGTGCTACGGTGTGCCTACAATTTCAGAGGTCTGCAGGAACGTGACGAGTCTCTTGACCTTCCTAGAGATAGGATGGGTCCGTTAATGGGACCCAGGTCACGCACAATGGTTTCCCAAGGACTACAAGTAAAGTATCATCACGACCCTTTAGACAGTAACCACGCTTTTCAAGCAGCCAACTTTACTACAGTCCCATTATAAGTGCAATTATTACTTATGTTACCGGAGAATTGGTTCACACTGGCAAGATGTGTTGGCAAGGATCTAATGGTTTTTGATTGATAAACGCACTAAGGAAAATATACCCAAGTATTTATTTATTTAAAAAACTTTATTGCGCAAAGTACAAAGGCGGACTTAATGCCCGAAGACATTCTCTGACAGCCAAACCTTAGGGACAAATTTGAACAATTATAGGTGCAATCATAGAAATAATAATAATACTATAATTATAAAAGTTAATTTAATAGGATTAATATATACTTATTCATAATATGTACTCGTATATATTAAAAAAATAATAATAATATGTAGTTTATCGACCATCTAGTTTCCGTAACACAAGCCTCGTAGCTTACCACGGAAATTAGATGGCGCTGTGTGAACTGTCTGGAAATATTTATATTATATTATACATTTATTCGAAAAAATATTTACAACATATAAAATAAAAATTAATATTAAGGATAGGGATATAAGTCCCGTCCGCGTGGAATGGTGGCAAGAACGCTGGCTGCATTTCCCCGCTGAATTGCAATACTAATTCTCTGGGCGAAGAAAGAGCCAGCCCTCTTGTCACCGGAGGAGACAACAAGACGCGGTGTTATGTCTTTTAAAAACTTTTTTGCGCTTGGACTCCATGGGCCCAGAGTTTCTACAGCAAACGGCACAAATATGTAATCTTTTAATATACTTACATACTTGCGCCGCTTGCTGGACTCCGCATTTTCCGCCGCGGCTCCCGCTTTATGCGCTGTCCCCCTGAGATGCGACGCGGCAAGGGTGTCAACGCACGTGGCGTCCCACACTAGAGCACGTCCCCGTTCCCAGGGGACCAACGTCATACCATCGGGTCTCTTGCCATCATCTCGGATAACTCCAACAGGCTCTAGAAGAGCTGGAACCTCGATGGTGGCTAGAGCCCTTTTTATAGTATCGTTAAGGGAGCCGTGGCGGGAAAATCTGCCCGCACTTTTGGAACAGGAGAGCCCATGAACTCCAAGACAGTCGACCTCCTTTCCACACGGACATCTATGTAGAATACATAATGGTGCCCCTAACCGTAGACCAACGGCGATACGGAAACTTTCGTCGTCAAGCAGTGTGCCGAGGTTCGCAGAAGGCAGTGCGTGTAACCAGTGGCCGGATTCCTTTTCTACTGAAGCCAGAAGCCGGGCGCGATGTTGATCACTGATTGGATTTTGAGCCAAATGTTTATAGGTATTTTGTACCAATGGTGTATCCCAAAGTTTTTGAAAGTTTGATTCCTTTGGAATATCATCATTGGGACATTTTATTTTCCAGGCTCTAATTGCCTCCAGTGCACATGTTAATTCAATACGATTTTGATTTAAGATTTTTGAACTTAAATCTTGAACACTGTGCACCGAAGATAAGAACGCCGGTAAAGCAATACTAGAAATTTTTCGCACGCCGATGCCACCGAATTTAACAGGCAAGGTTGCTTGGGACCAAGAAATTTCATCAAATGATAAATTTAGAATTTTTTCAAGAGTTTCTTTTAAGGTGGCATCCAATTGATCGAGCAGGGCCGGAAATTTCCAGATAGGGCTTGCGCGGAGTGCATATATTAATTTTGGAACAAAAAGGCATTGAAATTAAAGGCTAAAAGGCATTTAGTATATTGATATTATATCATAATATCAATATACTAAATACTAATAATACACATTATTATACATAAACATACATATATACTACTTACTAACGCTGTTAGGAGCTATTTAAGAAGTGTGAATACACCAGTTTCTTAAAAGATGACCTGGTAGTTGCTTGCCGTATGATGACAGGAAGATCGTTCATTATGAATTCAATGCCCGCTAGGCGTAATCCTTGTCAAAGTTGTATATCCGACTGTTCGTTTTTGCTAGGAAAAGTTGAACCTTCGCAAAACAAGGTTGAATTACCCTCGCAACCGGTTCACATTAATATGAAAACTATCCCCCTATTAAAAGTTTTCTTCTATTAGGGACTAACGTACCTTGTGATATCCATTTTATAAAAAAAATATAACTAAACGGAGAGAAGACAAATTTCTAAGCATTCCATTGATTCACCGTGCGGGTGCCGAGTCCATTGTGCGTGGGTATGTGATGAGAAAATTATTTATAACGCCTTTGTCAGGAGTTTCTGACCACCCCGAAAGGGAAACGGTCGTGATGATACTTTTGTCAGGAGTCATCTGCATCATGTTTCAAAGATGTAAATACTTTATTCGAAGTTAATTAATATAAATTAAATAACAATTAAAAGCTACCTAAATAATAAAATTAAAAATAAACTAAACTATAAATAAAAAATGTCCTTTAGAGACGTCCCATCCGAGATAGTCCCAAGGAGACTGGCAACATTTCCCCATCTGTATAGCGAGGCTAATACGTTGGCAGAAATAATTGCCAGCCTTCCTGTCTCCAGACCTTTGACAGTCACCCGCTTTGACAACTCCTTGGCCAACGGCCTCGCCGACGTTCCCCATGGGCCCATCGTCTCAACCCCAAACGGCGCAAATTCGTAACCGGCACCAAGGTTGGCATATTTGCGCAATTTGAGGTTCTCCGCAGAAAACGCCGCTCTCCCCGCGCCTGACGAGTTCGCCTGGATGTGAGATGGAGCTAATGTGTCTACACACGTCGCATCCCACACCAGAGACCTGCCAAGTTTCCACAGCCCAACAGTCATTCCGTCGGGTCTCTTGCCATCGCTCCGCACAATCCCAGATGGTTCTAAGATTGCGGGTACACCAGCAGTGACAAGAGCCCTTCGGATGATGTCATTGAGAACCGCATGACGAGGAATGCGGCCAGCACTTCTAGCACAAGAAAGCCCGTGGTGTCCGAGATGATCGACTGGTTCTCCGCATCGATACTGGTGCGGGTGGACAGTCCGGGCTCAAGAGACGATGGCACACCGCCATGGTCAGTGTATTTCGGTCAAGGAGTGTTCCAACCGAATCATCTTCCAGGAGTCATCTTGAATTCGCCTCAGTGTTTTGGAACCCTATGTTTTGAACCCTATTCTACGTTGGACATATTGAGACTATTCAAAACAGATTCGTAAAACATCTTAAATATAGAGGACTGTGTTAAACAAACCCCCTTGGGTTGGGTAAGAGATGAGAGGAATGCCGTCTTGTAAGCTCTTTCCATAAATGTATTGACGGCAGACCTGCTTAGGCCCAATTCTTTCAGTAAGTGGAGCAAAGATTTTGCTGGAACTCCTCTCGCACCAACTTCCATAGATTCACCGTGCAGGTGCCGGGTCCATTGTGCGTGGGTAAGAGATGAGAAGAATGCCGTCTTGAAAGCTCTTTCCATAAATGTATTGACGGCGGACCTGCTTAGGCCCAATTCTTTCAGTAAGTGGAGCAAAGATTTTGCTGAAACTCCTCTCGCACCAACTTCCATTGCCTAAAGCTGAATATTAAACTGTTCCTGATCAATTCTTCTGTGAGATCATAATACTTATTCAACTTCATGTTGTGGTCTTTTGGAATTGTTAATTCCCACAGAACGGTAAGTTCAATAAGGATAACTTGTTTTATGTTCCGTGAAAACACTAAGATGTCTGGCCTATAGGCTGATACGGTTAGTTTATCTAGAATCCTATAATGATTTTCAAATGTATCCATGAGAATTTTCCAGTGACCGCAGCCAATGCTACTTGGCTGAATCGCCGGGAGAAATATGTCTCTGATAAATTGCGTAAAGACCCGTTAAAATTATTTATAAGCATTTAGATTTCGAACTTTGCCCTTCCATTACAAATGTGGTCAAAAATAAAGTTTATTGTTATTCCCTTATATTCGTAAATGATTTTATATTATTAAGACATAACATTCACTTGTACATATCAACTTATGGTTTTGGAATAAATCATTTTTTATAAGGTACGTGACCGTCAAGACGCGTTTTTATCGAATCATCCATATAACATTTTATTTATTTATCTGTCAAATTAACGATTTTCGCACACAAAAGACACAAAAAATAATAATAATGTAAATAAATACATTCAATTATTATTTAATTTATTTGTGATATTTCTCGAGTTTGGTACGCTGGAGACATCGACGAGTGGCCTATAGTAAAGTTGGCTAATCCTCGCCAAGCAGTCTGGCCAGCGTGGCGAGTGTAGGCCAAAATCTCCAGATATATGTTCTGGAAGGCCCATCTCCGGTCGGTTCAAACCCCCTCCGGCATGTACCAATAAGAACTACACTTTTCTTACGTACATTTGTCATAGATTTACAACACCACCGTTCCCGTGCCTCGAAGAGCATGTTAGCCAACTTGTGGAATCGTTAATAAATTGTCATAAAAAAATTGACATCAGATCCTCGCCAACCCGTCTGACCAGCAGCGTGGCGAATGTAGGCCAAATTCTCCAGATATATGTTCTGGAAGACCCATTTTTTTTTTTTATATATACTAGCACGACATGTGACCTTGGGCCCACCTGATGGCAAGTGACGCGCAAGGTCCATGAATGTTAGTAACTGAAGTCAGACACTCATAACTGCCATCACTCCCTAACACTATGCCGGCTTGACTAGATGCTTTTTCACACTTCGCTTGAAGGACTCCAAGTTATAGGAAAGTGGAAACACAGAGACTGGAAGAGCATTCCACATCTTTATCGTACGACAGATGTATGAGTCCCCAAATTTATACGTACGCGAAGGGATATAGTGCGAAGGGAATATGTGGGGTGCATATTCTGACCTGTGCGTGTGGTTCGGTTGATCTCCAACAGTGGATGTCTAGGACGCTGTGTTCTAGGGGCTGTAATGTTAATTATATAAATACAAAAATAAGATATAACAACCACATTTGAGTGTTGCTAAACTAGGATTAAGAAACTACACCTTCCCTGATCAATCTGGTTTCTGTGCCTTGACAGAGTTATCTAGTACAGAAACCAGTGCACTTACTAACAGTTCTGTTAGTCTGTCCTAGCTCAATGTATTATAAATAAATAAATGATATAATTTCCTAGATAGTAATTTATGTATATAGGATGTTAAAAATTGGTGTCAATAAATATATTTTTTATTTTTTTTATTTATTTTTTTATATAACGTTTGCGCTTAAGTTACAGGATAGGGCTGCAGATCGGATATACTTGGATTTATTGATCAGATACTTGGACATATGATATAGATAGAACATTATGTGTAGCACAAGACTAATGAATAAAATAAAACGAATTTTATATTTTCCGAAGAAAATTATCGTCTTGGGAAATTCGCGGACTTATCTTATTTATGTTGATTTTTTTCTTTGTAGGTTTATTTATTGTGGTGCAAAAATAGACTTGCCTATGTATCTCGTCAAGCCAGGCATGGTGGTGGGGACTGATGTTTCTATTATTGGACCTCACGTTGCGCTTACAGTCAGTTACATTTTGAACAAATAAATCATCTTCAAAAAACTGACTGACTTAACTGCCTCCATGGTCTAGCGGTTTATTTATCTAAGTCCGTGGATTTAGACTTCGATTCCTAAAGTATTATTTTATTATATTAAAGAAGTATTGATTAATGTAAATAAATACTATTAATTAACATTTAATTTATTTGTGATATTTCTCAAGTTTGGTACGCTGGAGACATCGACGAGCTTGCCACTTGTCATGATTGGCCTATAGTAAAGTTGGCTAAATGTGAATCCGCTTATTCATAAGCGTGGTTTCTGACCACCCCGAAAGGAAAACGGTCGTGATGATAGTTTTTACTATGTATGAATATATAAACACAACTAATAGATAGGTATCATCATCACGACCTTTTCCCTTTCGGGGTGGTCAGAAACCACGCTTATAAATAAGCGGATTCACATTTAGCCACAATAGATATGTATTCGTATTATATTACATGGTACAATCATTGTAATGTTGTAATGTAAAAATATTTGTAATGTATTAATTGTAATCCGTTAATAAATAAACAATCACCAGACAGCTTGAAATGATGACTATTGACTTAATAATGCCGTTAATATGTTTTTATTTAAATTTCTCCGTAGACACCCCACGCGTGCCGTAGCCATTCTTACGCGTAGACAGATAAATTTTACGACTTCCATACACGCTATTTGTCGCTGGTGTATTAACCCTAAAGTATTTATATGAATTGTTGTTGTATATATCTATTTTGTATTTTTTCTTATTATTTCCACCACGGTAACTCTCTTATTGTCATCACAAAGGCCGCGTTCGTTTTAAGAAATGTTAGCATGAAAATAGCACTTTTTTTAGCACAAGTCGAATGTTTAATGAAAATTCTAACATTTGATGCTAATTTCGTATGTCAGTACCGTGTTGAAAGGTGGGTTATTGATGTTAAGAGTTCTTCGCGCCATTTTGCGTGGACATGTCAAGTGCAAGTTTTTGTTTTGTAAATTAATTTACTGTTGATATTATTGGTCAAAAGTGGTGTTGCTTGGTTTAATAATGTGCTACAATGTGAATAATTATGGAAAACGATAAATTGGACTTTAAATATGGGGCACAAGTTGCAGTTAATTTTTTTGCGGTTTTCCCGCGCTGTGGACTCCCATATTTTACCCGACGTGTTTGAGCTATGGTGCCGCGAAAGACTCCAAGTAAAGCATCAAATTCTGCAGCATCTGGAATTTGATGATCCCCAACTCGGTTATGAACTCTCTTATGAACATATATTATGCAAATAAATTACGTGTTTAGGACTGATGTATTCTGTACAATGTCCTTTAAAGACAATTAAAAAATATATATTGATGTTACTTTTTAACAGATGTCATTAACATATGAAATGGTTTGTTTACATTGTTATATACTTTATAGTTTTCTATTATATTTGTTAAAAAGGTATTTTAAACGATTTTATGTAATAAATTCAAAGACCATAATAATATCATGTGTGCCATGGTATGATGAAACATCGGAGCATGCCTTTTCTTATTTTCCCGGTACCTCCAGGTCTAAATACACTGACTTATCAACTAGACTACTGAAGCAGTACGCTCTTTGAAATTTAGGCTTAGGCAAAGACAATAAAAATATATAAACAGTGTCAAGAAACAAAAGAGTATGATAATCCAAGCTAGGCCAATCGTCAGAAAAATAATTAGTCTATAACAGAGCATCGCCGGCTATGGTCGTGTTCGACGTAAGCTGTTTTTTTTTTTAAGATAATGTTATTAATTTAATTAAATATTTTAAACAAAACCATAAACATGAATAAACTATATTAAGTACAACAAAAACTAAATTTAAACTAAAAAAAACTTAGAAAATAAAATAATAACACTTACAAAAAAATTGCTAATCCAAATCGCTGTCCTGTGCCATTGTGCCCAATACACTACCAGCATTTCCCCTCTGAATTAAGATACCTACTTAATTTATGAGAGAAAAACTGCCCTATTGTCACCAGAGACGTTTATTAGACTTGGAACAATTTCTTTAAGCAAAGCTTTTATTTCTGATCCCCACGGGCCCTTGTTTAACGTCAAAATAAGTAACTGTTGCAAATCGTTTCATATTTTCGATGCTTGCTGATCTGCGCCTGCACCAGGGATTGGCCCAATCTCCAAGGTACTAATGTCATTGTTTTTTTTTTTCAAAATGATTTTATCGTTTCACTGACAATATGCTGACCTGCATGCTACGGAAGTATAAAACACGTTCTTCGATCAGAGAAGAAGCACAATGTTGATGAAGTAAAAAAAATGTAATGAACATTTAGTATAAAAATAAAAGTTGGGTATAAGGTAGGTTGACAACTTGATTTGTAGATAGGGTCTCATAAGGAATAGCTTAGTAAAGCCAGATATAATAACAAAACAGAATACATCGCTAAATCGATGTCGGCCCAGACACGCTGACAGTCGCCGAAAAATAACAGACGCCAAATCAACAGGTAGCTTCGAAAACGTAAATAAAAACAAATTAAAAGAAAAAACTTACCACAAATCGATTAAATAAACACTTTAGAATTTACAATACACTAAAACAACTTCGTTATAAGCTATTTTAACTTAGTAAAAGTGTTTTTTCACTATATATTTTTATTGTGCGAAAAAATGCGCGCGTCGCGTCTGCTCCCCACGGAATTGGCGGACCGACTGACGGTTTTCATGGAGGAAATAATCGGAATGCGAGGGAACGAATTCTATGGGAGGATTCTACATAACCTTTGGCTACACTTACCAGCTGTTTTCATTTATTTTTTTATTTGGTTATATAAGGTGCATGGTTGGCTAACGCTGGGTGGCACCAAAATCAAATCTCGGTAATTGTTACGATTAAAGTTAAAAATGGCGTCGAATGTAGAAGATTATTTTGTACGTTCACTACTTGTACCTACATTTAATGCCATTTTTAACTTTAAACTTTATTACAATGTTGGTCCAAAAAAACTTTTTTGTTACGTAGGTACTCGTAAGTATTATAGGTACTGTAACGGGTACATGTAGGTTACAGAGTTTTATTTGCATTTTAATAAAAAAGCGTATTGTCAATATACGACAATGACATAGTTGATGGGTTTTTGTTTTGAGAAAAAAAGAAGATCAGAAGCTCGGACCGGGAGGTCAACAGAGCGAGTATTTTTATAAATATTAGGATTAAAATAATAATTACAGTTAAAGTCTACCGCGTAATAGTGTCCCACGTAGAAAAGTGTTTAGTTTTTCAAAAATATGCATTTTCAATAAAAGAAGGAGTTCCGTAGATTCCTCTCCGTAACAATTAAAAGCAACTACATCCAACCGCAGGCGTTGGATAACCTTGTAACTGCAAAGGCAGGTTACATTTGGTGGAGGCGCCGGGTAACTCCTTTTATTGAATATGCATAAAACTTTTTTTATATATTATATTTTCGATATAATTACAAATGAACAATTCGAAAAAAAAATACAAAATAAAAAATAATAATTACAAACTACTTAAATAAAATTAAATAACTAAAAAAAAGCCGAATAAAAATATATATAACTATAAATAAAATGTCCTCAAGAGACATCCCATTAGAGATAGTTCCAAAAAGACTGGCAACATTTACCCTCTGTATAGCGAAGCTAATACGTTGACAGATATAATTGCCAGCCTTCCTATCTCCAGATTTCTCCGTCAGCCGTTTGAAAAACTCTTTGGCTTAGGGTCCCCATGGTCCCTTAGTCTCGACCCCAAACGGCGCAAACTCGTAACCTGTACCTAGTTGGTGTATTTGCGCAGCTGAAGTTTTCTATACGAGGTTGCCTGGATGTGAGATGGGTCTAAAGGGTCTACACATATCGCATTCCACACTAGAGACCTGTCAAGTTTCCACGGCCCAACTGTCATGCCGTCGGGTCTATTGCCATCGCTTCGCGCAATCCCAGAGGGTTCTAGGATTACGGAATATTTTAGTGCGAAAAGTTTAGCGTATGTAGTCGTAAGTGTAGCTGAGGTTTTAGAGATTAGCACTTAAAACAGAAATCAAATCCTTTTTAATCTCAATTTTAACGATGCGGACGTAGTGATAGAAACAACGATATAGGTAAATGTCATTTCTGAAAATTTTTAAAAAAATCTTTATCTAATAAGAAAACCTAATCACGGTATTTTGATATAAATATCACCATGGCAAGCTTACAAAATTATTTTTCTCTAAAAGTAAAAATTGTCATTTGACATTATTGCAAATGGCACATACTTTCAACGAGAACAACAAATAGGTAGTACGCCGACTGATAGTGGTAACTTGCCCAGTCTGCAGGTGGCGGGGAAGTATCCACTTTTATTTTTATTTTATTTTTTATACTAGCACGACATGTGACCTTGCGCCCACCTAATGGTAAGTGGCGTGCGAGGTCCATGAATGTTAGCAACTGGAATCAGACACTCATGACTAACATCAGTCCCTAACACTATGACGGCTTGACTGGGACTTGCCGTCCGCGTCAGTTGTTAGGGACTGATGTTGTGATTGTCTGATTCCAGTTACTTAGCTCAGTTTGGTGCAAGGTCGTGCTAGTATAAATAAATAAAAAACTACTAGGAAATAAATCTACGGACATATTAGACATGTATTTTCACTTATATATACCTAATTTTAAAAAGAATTAAAAATTGCAAAGGTTATAACGATATTTACAAAAAAAATATATTATAATCTAGAATAAAAATAAAGAACTAAGTATTTTTTATTTTAATTATTCAGGTATAAAATCTTAAGTTACGGCGCAGAGAAGTTATCCTAAAAATATCGCCACTCATACTGACCCTAATTAAGTAGGTAGCGAGAGGTCGACGATCGCGCGAACGTTGACTTGCGTAATTCTTTCTCCCTCTATTTCGTCTCTCGGCTGTAGGCTCTGCATGAGTGGCGATATTTTTAGGAAAACTTCTCTGCACCGTAACTTAAGATTTTATACCTAAATAATTAAAATAAAAAATACGTAAGTCCTTTATTTTTATAAAGATTATAATTTAAAAATATTTTCTCTAAATTCCACGCAGTACATAGGCCGCGTTCGTTTTAAGAAATGTTAATATGAAAATACCACTTGTTTTAGCACAAGTCGTTCGTTTAATGAAAATTCTAACATTTGATGCTAATTTCGTATGTCAGTACCGTGTTGAAAGGAGGGTTATTGATGTTACTTTTTGACAGATGTCGTTTAACATAAGAAATGTTTTGTTTACATTGTTGTATAGTTTATATTATATTTGTTTAAAATGTATTTTAAACGATTTTATGTAATAAATTCAAAGACCATAATACATTGTCAATTGATTTGTTATTATTTGTTACTTGTCATACTTGTCAAAAAGTCTCACCGCTCGTTTTTTTTAAGGAATTAGCATTGTTAAAAACAGTGGTATTTCTTAACAAAAACGACATTTCACGCTAGTTTATGAAGTTGCTACGAAATGTTGGAAATGCTATAAAACGAACGCGGTCATAGTGTGTATTCTTTCAAAATAAATAAATAGTTTATATTGTCGGTATCTCAAAAATGTTCTTTGTATATGATTAAATGCTCTGTATTGTCCCAAAGGTTGCCTGCTAGAGAATGCCTAGCGGATCTATGTTGTTACCCAATATCTAGTTTAGTATTTTTATTTTTATTGCAATTTTTATGTTTTATGTTTAAGTTAGTTATAGTTTATTATTATTATTTTCTTTTCTTAATATTTGTTTAAATTTAATTTCATTAACATAACTTTTAAGTAAATAGTGGAACCTATGTTGGCTGAGGCAATTTTAATCTGTTTGTTTTTTATTGATCTGGGAATATAGCTGTAAGGTTTATCATATAATAAATAAATAAATAAATAAAAATTATTATTTGATTCGTGCAATATAATGTAATGCCACTATTATATTGTCTGTCCCGGTTCCACTAACACCAACTTATAGAATCGTTAATAAATTGTTTAAACCCTCTTAACGCGTAAGATTTTTATAGCGTATCTCTGGTGGATAAGCAGTCTGGTAAAAAAAGCTTAAATTTCAGCCTCCCTTATTAAAAAAAGTGATTATAAACTTCAATATCAGATAAAAACTTGACGAGACCAATTTAATTTCAACTGGAAATAAAATATTAAAGCTCAAAATGGCTGCTCGCGCTAATCCTAAAGAATTAACCAATAAGTTCAAATTATTAGAATACTTTCGTTTAATAAAGGTTCAAAGGCTATTAAGCACTTCTCCATTGAATCTAAATGACTTTTAAATATGTTTCAATGTTAATTACAGTCGTTTCTTTTTGTTAGCTAATTTCATTGACTGACTATACGACTGGGCATATTTTTTATACTAGCACGACACGTCACCCACGAATCCACGAAATCCACGAATGTTAGCAACTGAAATCAGACACTCATGACTGACATCAGTCCCTAACACTTTATGCCGGCTTGGCTGAGCATAACTGCAATTCGAGCCTGATCCCGAAACGTGTGGATACACTTTACTGGGTTTATCGGCACGACTGTTGATTCGACCCCGCCCCGACAGACTGGGCATAATGTTAGTACACATTTTTAATAGGTAAGTGACAAGGAAAAAAGACGAATTAATGCTTTATAGATGTGAGAGTGATACAGAATGTTGGGCATTGCAGTTGTTCAACACATTTCATTTGTCTTTTAGTAAAGTTTCTCTAGAATTATGGGCAACATTGAGCATTGTCTACGAGTATTTTTATTTATTTATTTAAAACTTTATTGCACGTTATACAAGGGGCGGACTTATCTGACAGCCAACCTTAGGGACAATGGGGACCATTTCAAATGTAAGGTTGTAACGCCTCAAAAACTGTGGCGCTACTTAGGACTTAGGGACGTCATCCCCAACGTCTCAGCTTCTAATTAAATACAAAACGTCAGTCTGACATTTGACGATATTAAACAAGATTTTGCATCGGGAAGGAAGTAGTGATTTTTTTGTATTCTTTCAATTTTTAACTCGTGGGTAGGGACATAGAAAGTTGCCTATAAAAGGTGACTCGCGAAATTTAAGGGCCTTTCCGAAAACTTAAACTGAAGGACTGACACGCGGATGCGCTGCTCGGCGACTGAACCATCCACACCTCGTGTTGCGCGTGACCTTCCACAAAGCTACTAATTTCTAAAAGTACTCCGCGAACTTCTACTAGTGATCGGTGAGTTTTTTTATCAGATCACAATTAGTGCAAACCTTTTGTGTGCTTTCGGACAAAATCCTAATGTGCAATTCTTTTGCACAGACTGCTCCGTTAGAGGTACGACACACGTCACACATCCTGAGCCAGGGAAGCGTCAGGAGCCCTGCCGAGGGTCTGCTGCAGGTGTAAATATTCATATATAATAATAATAAATAAATCTATATACATAAAAATACAATGATATTACTAAATACATACTAATAGCTATGATATATTAAATACTAATAATACATATACTACATATGATACCATTAATTAACTTATGAACCATTTAAATAATAAATAATAATATTCTAAATAAATAATATTCTACAAGCATACAAAAAATATCCTAGTGCACTCACTATAATAGCCCAATCCATATGTTAGTCAATAATCTTAGTAGCCATTTACTTTCACTTTCCGATAATGTTGTGAAAACAAAACATTAATCTAGGGTTGCCATCTGAAAGTTTAATAACCAGGATTAAAGGTAGAAATGGACATTTCAGTTTTAAACCAGTACGCACTATATAGAAGTAATTTAATGTAATACGAATCGGAATCAAAACATTAACCCCGCGTTCGTTTTATAGCATTTACAACATCTCGTAGCAACTTCATAAACCAGCGCGAAAAGTCGTTTTTGTTAAGAATTTTTTTTTAACAATGCTAACATTTCTTAAATAAAACGAGCGGTGAGGCTACTTTTTGAAAAGTATTTTCGTTCATGTTTTATCATACCATGGAATCCAACACGCATGATATTATTATGGTATTTGAATCAAAAATCAAAATATTTATTTCCTTAGGTTATCTTGTAACAACTTGGATATTGTCAGCACTAAAATAATATATAACAAAAACATTAAAAAATATATAAACAAACATAAGTTAGGTAATCATGGTTGGACCGTAACAGGTAAACAATCCAGATTTATGTGTGTTATAATAGTTGTCATAAGCAAGGTAATTGTAACTTAATAACTACTTAATATAAGATCGTGGTTGTAAATAGGCCGTGTCAACTAAATATAAATTGGTGGCTGTAAAAGGGCCGAGTCAGCTTATAATCTAACAATAATAATAAATATCAAATCTTAATACTAGTTCGTGGCTGTAAAGAGGCCGAGTCAACTAAATATAAATTGGTGGCTGTAAAAGGGCCGAGTCAGCTTATAATCTAACAATAATAATAAATATCAAATCTTAATACTAGTTCGTGGCTGTAAAGAGGCCGAGTCAACTAAATATAAATTCGTGCTGTAAAAAGGCCGTGTCAACTTATAAAAACCATAATAATAAACTTCAAAAAAGAAAATAGTTATTTAAATTAGAACATGAATTAGGATTTTAAGCCAAGTACTTCTATGCAATAGTATCTATTTATTACATAAAATCGTTTAAAATACATTTTTAACAAATATAATAGAAAACTATAAAGTATATAACAATGTAAACAAACCATTTCATATGTTAATGACATCTGTCAAAAAGTAACATCAATAACCCTCCTTTCAACACGGTACTGACATACGAAATTAGCATCAAATGTTAGAATTACATTAAACTAAAAAAGTGGTATTTTCATGCTAACATTTCTTAAAACGAACGCGGCCTATAAGTCCCAATTTATTGCTTTTTCGGACTAAATATATTACATATTTATTATTAACAGGTTTATTTTTATTTAAATAATAATTAAGTACCAAAAATACGTTAGAGAAACTGGCTGTTAAGGTCATATTTGTACATTAATCTTCTGGGATATTTTATTGCATTAAAATTGAAAGAAATAATCAAATTGTACTTAATGTATGTTAGAAGGTAAACTACCTTCTAACTGGCGATTTATCAGCCACTTTACGATGCATTACGAAGTTAAGATGCAATTTATTTTAAAGTTGCTGTTTCATTTCACATCTATAATGTGTGCTTAGACTTACTGTAGAGTCGGTGTTGTGTGTTTGTGGAAGTTTAGAAATAGTGTTTGAATTGTAGTTACTTTATGGTTTTGTGTCGCTTATATACTTCTCCAGGGCCAGCATCCAAGCTAGGGGATACTTAAACCTGCTAAACTCAGCTGGAAGATAACACCAGGACAAAGTATAGCAAAGACAGGATACTCACACCGGGTGGCAGGAGTCCAGGTCACGATTTCACGGAACAATAACTTATCACTAGATCGATTCTTACACCAAACCACGGCTCAATGTTCATATTGTCTTTTGAATTGCTTATTAGAAGTATTTAGTTAAAAAATATATAAACAAACATAAGTTAGGTAATCATGGTTGGACCGTAACAGGTAAACAATCCAGATTTATGTGTGTTATAATAGTTGTCATAAGCAAGGTAATTGTAACTTAATAACTACTTAATATAAGATCGTGGTTGTAAATAGGCCGTGTCAACTAAATATAAATTGGTGGCTGTAAAAGGGCCGAGTCAGCTTATAATCTAACAATAATAATAAATATCAAATCTTAATACTAGTTCGTGGCTGTAAAGAGGCCGAGTCAACTAAATATAAATTCGTACTGTAAAAAGGCCGTGTCAACTTATAAAAACCATAATAATAACTTCAAAAAAGAAAATAGTTATTTAAATTAGAACATGAATTAGGATTTTAAGCCAAGTACTTCTATGCAATAGAAGAAGACAAATTTCTAAGCATTCCATGGATTCACCGTGCGGGTGCCGGATCCATCGTGTGTGGGTAAGAGATGAGAAGAATGGTGTCTCGGGCTTGCGACCGACAATTGGCTGGTTTAAGAAAAGGAGGCCTCCTTTTTTTTCTATTGCGCGATAATACGCTCACCATCCACCATTCTACTTCTCTCCCTACCCAACCAAATACTGTATGATTCCGTTAATGCCGTCTTGGAAGCTCGTTCCATAAATGTATTGACGGCAGACCTGCTTAGGCCCAATTCTTTCAGTAAGTGATGCAAAGATTTTGCTGGAACTCCTCTTGCACCAACTTCCACTGCGTAAAGCTGAGTCTTGAACCCGTTCCTGATCATTTCTTCTGTGAGATCATAATATTTATTCGACTTCATGTTGTGGTCTTTTGGAATATTTGATTCCCACGGAACGGTAAGTTCAATAAGGATAACTTTTTTCAAGTTCCGAGAAAACACTAAGATGTCTATAGGCTGATACAGCTAGTTCATCTGGGATCCTATAATGGTGTTCAAATGTATCCATGAGAATTTTCCAGTCTGATGCGGGGCCAAGGATCGAAGTGGGCTTGCATTTAGTTTTCGTGCTTTGCCCTTCCTTTACAAATGTGGTCAAAGTTTTATTTGTAGTCAGTCCCTTTCTGGCTCTTGCAATAGAAAGACTTACTGCTTCACGGATAACACCTAGGACTTTGTCATGTCGGCGTGAGTAATAGCCCTTTTCTAGGAGAGTAACGCACCCTACAAGTGTGTGTCTAGCAGTTCCTATGGCAGCACCACATCTATTTATTACATATAATCGTTTAAAATACATTTTTAACAAATATAATAGAAAACTATAAAGTATATGACAATGTAAACAAACCATTTCATATGTTAACATCTGTCAAAAAGTAACATCAATAACCCTCCTTTCAACACGGTACTGACATACGAAATTAGCATCAAATGTTAGAATTACATTAAACTAAAAAAGTGGTATTTTCATGCTAACATTTCTTAAAACGAACGCGGCCTAAAAGTCCCAATTTATTGCTTTTTCGGACTAAATATATTACTTATTTATTTATAACAGGTTTATTTTTATTTAAGTAATAATTAAGTATCAAAAATACGTTAGAGAAACTGGCTGTTAAGTTCATATTTGTACATTAATCTTCTGGGATATTTAATTGCATTAAAATTGAAAGGAATAATCAAATTGTACTTAATGTATGTTAGAAGGTAAACTACTTTCTAACTGGCGATTTATCAGCCACTTTACGATGCATTACGAAGTTAAGATGCAATTTATTTTAAAGTTGCTGTTTCAATTCACATCTATAATGTGTGTTTAGACTTACTGTAGAGTCGGTGTTGTGTGTTCGTGGGAGTTTAGAAATAGTTTTTGAATTGTAGTTACTTTATGGTTTTGTGTCGCTTATATACTTCTCCAGGGCCAGCATCCAAGCTAGGGGATACTTAAACCTGCTAAACTCAGCTGGAAGATAACACCAGGACAAAGTATAGCAAAGACAGGATACTCACACCGGGTGGCAGGAGTCCAGGTCACGATTTCACGGAACAATAACTTATCACTAGATCGATTCTTACACCAAATCACGGCTCAATGTTCATATTGTCTTTTAAATTGCTTATTAGAAGTATTTAGTTAAATGTTTTAATATTTGATTAAAACTGTGTCACTTGCACGGGCGACGAAACCGAACTCTCTTCTAACTCCACCCGTTTTTACCAGAGGGCGTAAGCATACACCATATGAATTTATCGTTGTAGCTTACGTTCCCGCGTTTATTTAAATAGTGTGTTTGATTATGGATAATGGTTGTGGAAAGAATCAAAAGGAAAGGATGATACGAAGCCACAAGAGTCCGGACTAGCACTCAAGTCCGATATGATTTTAAGTTTGCATTACGAGAAAGCAGAAGGAGCGGTGGTAGCTGGGTTATATTAACGCATTACTATCACGCAAACAACTCTCGTTATGAAACGACATTAATTTAATTATTTTGAATGATTCTACATCTGCTACTAGAAGACTAAGCAGCAAAGTTAAGTTAGCAGAAGCTGGTCTTAGCAGCTTAGCAGATTTCAGTAACCAGTGGGCTGACATGTTGAATAAATTGAACCAATTGATTAAATCAATGAATAAATGCCATTTAATACCCCCTACCATCTACTAGGCGGCGTCACTTTCTATCTGAACCAAATTTTGTCCGATCGATCCCGGTTCCACTGATACCAACTTGTGGAATCGTTAATAAATTGTCATTATAAATTGACACAGACCCTCGCCAACCCGTCTGACCACTGGCGAGTGTAGGCCAAATTTTTCAGAAATTTCTGGAAGTCCCATCTCCAACAGTGGAGGTTTAGGACTCTATGGTTTAGGGTCTGTGATGTGTATATAGAAAAGTAGAAGAATGTTATATTGGTTAAATGTGGGGAAAAAAATACATTCTATTAATATTAAAAATTTATACTTCCTTTTGTGGTGTAACTGTATTTTGAAAATGTAACTGTCTTCGTGGTCTAGCGGTTAAGTTCGTGGATTTAGACTCGGAGGTACCAAGTTCGATTACTGGTTGGCACGCAAAAATATTTATTAATTTAGATAAATACATTTAATTTATATTTAATTTATTTGTGATATTTCTCGAGTTTGTCGGTTGTGATGACACTTTACTTTGAAAATGTAATAAGCATTTCACATCTTTCACAGTTTTGGTACTCCAGTAATATGTTACTTAGTCGCAAAAGTTTTTAGTGGATTTCGTTATTTACGTCAGATGTTGCGTCATAATTACAAAATATTATTCAATTCTCAACTCTATAACCCTTTCAGCACGGAATATTCCAAGCGTGCGTTATTACAAAAAAAAATTAGAGTCGCCAAAGTCTCTTCTACGACTTCAAAATGGCCACTGCAGTTCGTGTACGTGTTCATCTAGCTATTTAGTAATTATATTTTATAATATACTGGTGGTCGGGAAACAAAAAAATATTATCTTCTCGAGTTTGGTACGTTCATCAACGAGCTAGCCAATTGTCATGATTGGCCTAGTAAAGTTGGCTAAATGTTTATAAGCGTGGTTTCTAACCACTACAAAAGGGAAACGGTTGTGATGATAGTTTACTTTTTTATATTTTATTACATTGTTGTAGTTATAAATATAAATAAATATAAATATTTCCAGACAGGTTACACAGCGCCATCTAGTTTCCGTGGTAAGCGTAGCTTGTGTTACGGAAACTAGATGGTTGATAAACTACATATTATACTTTTTTTTTTTTTTTGTAAATATATACATATTATACATATAAACACCCAGACCGAGACAAATTATACAATGTACAACTTGCCCCCGGTGGGAATCGAACCCACGACCTCCCGAGTTCACGGCAACGTTTGTTACCACTAGACCACGGAGGCGGTTAAGAAAAAAACATGCATAAATGGATTTTATTTCAATTATATTACCGGGGGGTTTGTAGAATTCGTAAGGAGAGGAATTTCTATTTTCATGAGATATTTTAGACCATCGTGCTGAAAGGGTTATGCGCTCGACATTGACAGCGTCCGTGCAAATATCAACTTTAATAGTGTGATATATATATAGTTAACCGATTCCATTATATAACGTTTGCGACTAACTAACAAAATAGGGCTTGGCTACAGGTATGTATATTGTTTGTTATATAAATTATATTATAACTAAACTTTTTAAACTTTCGCGCACATTCATAACAGTTTTTATAATTTTAACGGGTCTTTATTTTTTACGGGATTTACCTTAGAGACATATTTCTCCCGACGTTTCAGCCAAGTTGCATTGGCCGTGGTCACGGGTCGACTGAAGCTATGCGGTGTAGTCTCGTACTTACTGGGCGGTAGATGTAAACCTACCCACTTATCACTTTTAAAAGTTTTTAGAAATCACGACACACGACACTTATAATATCTTTGGCGACACCGGGCGATTTTTCCCGGCGTCGAAACCTTTTGCTTACTGGATTCCACGATGAAGATGACGTCGGGAGAAATATGTATCTAAGGTAAATCGCGTAAAGACCCGTTAAAATTATATTATAACTGTTTGTAACCATAATAAAATAAAATAAATAAATAAAAATAATTGAATGCGAGAAAAACCAAGGTACTAGTGTTTGAAAGAAGAAGGATGACAACCGTGACGATAAAGATTGATGATGAAACTCTAGAACAAGTAAATGAAATTACATATCTGGGCAGTGTTTTCACTGCGGATGGGAAGTACGATAGGGACGTTGAAAGAAGAGTGAACGCGGGAAATAGTGTTAACGGTGCCCTGGGGTCACTGATCGGCAGTCGAAATGTCAGTGACAAAGCTCGGCTCGCCATACACAATGCCATGTTGGTACCAACACTGATGTATGGAAGGGAAACGTGGATATGTCAGAATACGCATGAGAGTAGGGTTAATGCAGTAGAAATGCGGTCGTTGCGGCGGATATGTGGCGTCACTTTGGCGGACCGCATACGTAACGTCGAAATACGGAAAAGGGTTGGTATGAAGGAATGCATAGGGACAAAAATAAGGAAAAGCATGCTACGATGGTTCGGGCATGTTGAAAGGATGAGCGATGAAAGATTGACGAACCAGATATATAATGCGAAAGTTGTGGGTAAAAGAGGCACTGGCAGACCGAGACTCACACATCACGATCAAATAAATAAAACACTGACTGAAGGTGTATTAAAAAGTCTTCGTAACCAAAGGGCATGTATGAAGAGGTTAATGAATGTCGACGAAGCGAAAGAGGTATGTCGTGATCGTGTCAAATGGCGCTCAATTGTCTCTGCTTACCCCGCAAGGGATCTGGCGTGAAGATATGTATGTATGTAAAAATAACACTTTTGGTGTCAAATAACTTCAGTTACACAAAAATGTATATACGCGTAATGCGCTACCTTATTCTTTAACATTTATAGCATTTTTTTTTGTTTTTAACTACTTACTTTTTTATTATCTTTTTTTTTTAAATAAGTTACTTTTTATTTAAATAGAATGTGAACTAGTTAGTCCCTTTCGTTTTAATCTAAATTTTAATGTATTTTTATTAGTAAATTAATTTATAAGTTAAGTCTATAAATTTCATACTAAGTGAGTGCTTAGGTACTACTTACATACATACAACTTAAGTGAAGCTTAAGTAAACTTTAACAAGCATACGTCGTTCCTCAATTTGTGGGACTGCCATTCTCTACCTAAGATAACGAACTTGTTTCAATCGTTACATGGAGTTTGCTAACTCTGTGCAATTATAATTATCTAACACAGTTACGTAACGCAAGTTCTTTTAAATACTAGTACCTACTATAAATTGGTGACATAATTCAAATTGTTTATTCGACCAAAAAAAAAATTATAAATATAAATATTTATAAATAAATCATCAGTTGAAATGGTTCAATATTCGCTTTCGTAGATCTGCCTATCTACATGTCCATTTGTATGTTTGATTTATGTATTTATTAAGACTCAAACAACAGTATATATGTTATGGACTAAGTGATAAATCGGGCACTTTTCATAATGACCGGGCACTATGAAAAATGCCCAATATGAGAGGGCAATTTGATAATAATTATTCAAATAATCAAATTGACTGGGCATTATACATAATGTCAATTATCTTTTGGGCAGGGTAATACAAACATACTTAATAACCATTTTTTTATTATTGCAGTCACTTAACTTAAAATAAACTAAATGTTAAACAATTTAAATTATAAGATCATATAATAAACCAAAATTAAAGCAAGACTTATTATTATTTGGCATAGTTAGCATCTACATTTAGAATTAACAAGTATTCAGCACTTAAAAAATATTCAAAGCTGAATGAATATATAATAAAAATAGAAAATAAAATTTAAAACAATCATTTTTTTCGGAATATTCTTGATCATTTTTTGCGGAATCTTCTTGATCATTTTCAGTGAAATCCTCAAGATTCCTTTCGTTAATAGTGCTCTCAGTAGATAACAGTTTCTCCAAGTCTTCTTCTGAATTAATATCAAGCAGAACTTAATGTGGCATAGAAGAACTTTAAATTTTATTATCAAATTGCCCATTTGTCACGTAGCAATATAATAGTGACCGGGCAATATGTATGATAAATAATGAATTTTTGATAATTATTAATCACTTTTCCCAATAGAGCTAGACATTATTAATAATGCCCGCATTAATCACTTGGTCCATAACATATATACTTAACATTAGATTATTACACAGTTTGAAAACTTATCTAGTACATAAACTTTTTACAGTTGAGCACAGCATTTGTCAACTTGTATTTTTCGAATTAAAGTTCTAATAATAAAGCAAAAAAAAAATTTAAAAAAAAGAAGCAAACAAAATTAAGCTAATAAACTTATAACTATATATGTATTTACAATTTAAATTAAAAACAAATATATATACATATATTTTAACATTTTGGACTTTCCAGACATATTGCAATGCTTACCTATTTATTTGAATTGAATATTATTTTAGTTTCCTGTGAGATTTCGTAAATGGTTGCAAGACTTTGTGTTTAAAAGTATTTTTAGAATCGTGAAATATATCCAGATCACACTTGTGCCAGATAACATTAAATGATTTGATTGCTCTTATTTTATGTTGGGACAACATTGAAGATTGCGTTCTTCTTCTTGTATTCCAAATATCGATTTTGTAGAATTACTACACGCATAAGTCTGTCTGTTTCATATTATATATACCTACATCATTCATTACAGCCCCTAGAACACAGCGTCCTAGACCTCCACTGCTGGAGATGGGCCTTCCAGAACATATATCTGGAGAATTTGGCCTACATTCGCCTCGCGCTGGCCAGACGGGTTCGCAAGGATCTAATGTCTATTTATTAATGACAATTTGTAACGATTCCACAAGTTAGTATTAGTGGAACCGGGACCGACGGCTTAACGTGCTCTCCGAGGCACGGGAACGGTGGTGTTGTAAATCTATGGTGTACAAATGTACGTAAGAAAAGTGTATTGTGTAAGTGGGTTTGAACCGACCTTTATAAGATTTAAGGAACGCGTTTTACAACCGAGCCACCGCCGCGCCTATACCTACATGTTCCATGATAATTATTTATAATTTTAAAATTAGTTTGACAAATTGTTTTGTTTAAAATATTAACAATATATTTTTAAACTAAAATAAGTACGTAATTGAACTTATATTAATAACAAAATAATACAAAGTTTAAATAACATAAATATTAGCCAAAAATAACATTTAAACACGCTTTAAGGAGGTTTCAAGGTATAGGGGACGAACGAGTGGCTTCACTCACGCCACACCTCAGACTTAGCTGGCACACAGGGCCAACAGTGAAAGACAGTTTATAGGGTTTTAATTTAATTGTATTTAGCAAGTTTCTGTCTTAAAAAAAAGAAAAAAGGTGGTTTCAAGGTACGTCGCGACGAGTGCACCAGGAAAGCTGCGGTGCGAGAGAAGTAGCGACGACGTAGCGACGTTGTTAAGCGTGCCACTAGCAATTAAACCACAACCACTCTGCCAAGAGTGTAGCGATTTAGAAAGAAAATTCTATTTTCTGTAGCACCATAGAGAATATAACACTAGTTAGATATTTGCACAGAGTTAGCGAGCCCCTTACCTAATAGGGACGACAATGTTGTTTGCCAGTAGCAAACAGATCAAACTCAAAGCATAACCCTTATTACAAAGGAATAAAGATCAATTTATCTTTGCTTGTGCAACTTTTATAGCAATAATGTCGATTCTCTTCAGAAAGAACGTTGTTAGCGACAATTTGCATTTTTGTTCGTAATTCATTTATAAAGCTATAGGAAATAATAATGGGGGCAAACAACGAGGTCAAATATAAGACAGCGGGCATCGAGCATTTCATACGAAACCTTTGTTAAATTGTAAACTAATTTGTCAAATTAAACTAGTCTTAAATATTGTACAAGTATGATTTATCTCTACTAAAAATATACAGTTACCTACAAGTTTTATTATTTTAATGGCGCGCAACGACCTTCTTAATAAGAAGAGTCTTTTTTTCGCGGTCGGGTAATAGTTATAAGCATAAATAGTTTATTAGTGTACCGTTTATTCTTCGTGTTTCTTTAAGGGTGGGGCTAAGGTCTTAAGTTCATCCAGCCAGGATAGACTTGTATTATTAATGGACTGTAGTCTGGTGTATTGCGTAGATGGTGCGTGTACAAAGGTTGCCCGAAAATTAATGAACGATACAAATAATATAGTTAGTTATGCTTAAAACACCAAAAGGCTCTTCTCAGTGGTTGGTTAATTGATGTTAGGACTTATGATCTTAACAGTGGTAGTTAATACATACATATCTTCACGCCAGGTCCCTTGCGGGGTAGGCAGAGACAATTGAGCGCCATATGTCGAATACCTCGCATCTTCGACATTCATCAACCTCTTCATACATGCTCTTTTGTTTCGATGGTTTTTTATTACACCTTAAGCTATTGTTTTATTTATTTGATCGTGATAAGTGAGTCTTGGTCTGCCAGCGCCTCTTTTACCCACAACTTTCGCATTATATATCTGGTTCGTCAATTTCTCTTCAGTCATTCTTTTAACATGCCCGAACCATCGGAGCATGCCTTTCCTTATTTTTGTCCCTATGCTTTCTTTGGTAGTTAATAATAATATTTATTTATTTAAAAACCTTATTGCACTATGTACAAAGGCGGACTTAATGCCGCTATAGGCATTCTCTGACAGCCAAACCTTTAGGACATTAGGACAGTTTTCATGGTAAGTAGGTGCAATAATATAAAAAAAAAAATAGAAAGAGAAGACAAATTTCTAATCATTTCATGGATTCACCGTGCGGGTGCCGGGTCCATCGTGTGTGGGTAAGGGATGAGGAGATAGGAGTCTCGGGCTTGCGACCGACAATAGGCTGGTTTAAGAAAAGGATGCCTCCCTTTTTTATTTTATTGCGCGATAATACGCTCACCATCCACCATTCTACTCCTCTCCCTATCCAACCAAATACTGTATGATTCCGTTAATGCCGTCTTGAAAGCTCGTTCCATAAATGTATTGACGGCAGACCTGCTTAGACCCAATTCTTTCAGTAAGTGATGCAAATACATAGATAAATACGTAAATACATAGCTTATATATTATACATATACAATAAATGTGTTTAAAAATCTACTCATTGCTCACTTTTTAAATAAACAAAATAATTTGTCATGATAACTACAAGTACCTATGCATTATAATTTTTATTTATTTTCTTAACATATTATCGTAAATGATTGTACCTATGTAATATAATACGAGTAGCTATACATTAGCTGTGTTTATATATTTATACATAATATATATTTATGTTTATTGTATATGTTATTTTAATTATATATCATGTAAGTATTTAAGTATTCTTAAGTAATTGTATGTATCTTAATGCACCCGAAATCCTCTGCCACACTCCCAAAGGTTAGCTGTTATTAAATGCCGAAAGGCATTAAGTTCACCCTTGTACACTACTTTTTAAGTTATTTTGTGCAATAAAGAGTTTATAAATAAATAATACATTTAAAATAAAACTACACATTGTGAAGAAGGAAGTGGGACAAAAGTGGACGTCGCGTCGTCGCTCATTATGAAAGTGTGAATAAAGAGAGATATTAATAATAAACATTAAAAAGAAATGGGTATGGAGAGAGAGATAGGTGCGTAGACATTCTATTTTCAAATATTCGCGAGAAAATTGTTAAAAAACCAATAAACGCGACAGATGCCGGCGTAGTCATCAAAATGCGAGAAGAAATTAATTTTATTCCGACGTGAAAAGAAATGTTTTGTCATAAACCAAACCTACTTACCATCGGCTTACTTGTAAAAAAGAACGCGCTGAGAAAAGAAAAAGTAATAAATCCTCTAAAAGTCTGTATATTTCACAAAATATTAAAAACTAAAGCATCAGGCGAATGGAAACTACATTCACATGATTCAGAGCCAATTTTCAATCTTTCATTGTGCACTAACCTTACCTAACCAATAAAACACCCGCAATCTTAGAACCATCTGGGATTGTGCGGAGCGATGGCAAGAGACCCGACGGAATGACTATTGGGCCGTGGAAACTTGGCAGGTCTCTGGTGTGAGATGCGACGTGTGTAGACACATTAGCTCCATCTCACATCCGACCTCGTCAGGCGCGGGAAGAGCGGCGTTTTCTGCGGAGAACCTCAAATTGCGCAAATATGCCAACCTTGGTGAAGGTTACGAATTTGCGCCGTTTGGGGTCGAGACGATGGGCCCATGGGGACCGTCAGCGAGGCTCTTGGCCAAGGAGTTGTCAAAGCGGCTGACAGAAAGGTCTGGAGACAGGAAGGCTAGCAAATATTTCTGTCAACGCGTGTAGCCTCGCTATACAGAGGGGAAATGTTGCCATGGATAGGACATCTCTAGAGGACATTTTTTATTTATAGTTTAGTTTATTTTTATTTATATTATTTAGGTAAATTTTAATTTATATTTAATGTAAGTATATTGATTAACTTTCAATTAATAATATATTATTAAAAATGTGACAGAAGCTGTGTCTGTCTGTACGAGTATTTGTGTATGTATTAATGTATCTCTGTTTGTCCGTCTTTCAAGCCCAGATGCAGTAAATATATACCAAGACAGGGTAAGAACCCAAACGAAAAGAGAATAAAAATAGGGAAACTGCCTTCTGGAGCCCAGAATTTCTTTTCCAGAAGGCAGTGCTCACTAACTGAAATTATTTGATTATGATCAAATAAACGTTTTTTTTACGGTACAATCGGTACATGTAAATAAATAAAATGTTTATTGCAACAAATAAATAGATGTATGATTGAACGCTGATCCCGGCGGTAGTGTCTGTAATACCAGGATCAGTCCATCCGTACAAGCCAAAAAAAGTAATAATTTAAGCGAATATAAAAAAGCATAGTTAAACATATTAAAGTTATTTAGCATATAAATAAAATATATTATATATATTTATATGTTATAAATATAAACGTGGACACTGACCACTGGTCTGGTCCATAAGTTCAAAGTCGCTCAACGAGCTATGGGTTTTCTTCGATGGATAAATTCGGGCAATTTGAAATTCGTCATAAAACTAAAGTAAGAAAAATTTGACAAAATTGTTTGGAGAAAACAGAAACGTGGGCACTGACAGTGGGTCTGGTCCCTAAGTTCAAGGTCGATTTCTTTGAAGGATGAATTCAGACACGTCGACATTCGTTATAGAACCAAAGTTACTGACATAGCTTACAAAATTAGCTTGAGTGGCAATGGGATGGTGACTTCTATCACAGAACTGTTGAATGATGGAATAGGCGGGTTCTGGAGTAAAGACGCAGTGTATGACGACCCCCAAGAATCTCTCCATCGGGATGGATGACCTTAGGCAGGACGCTGGTGGAGTCTCAGCTCCCCGCCTACACTTTTTCCAAATCGTTGAGAGATTAATCGGAATTCAGATATCCACTTGTTGACCACACGAGGTTCACTGCTGACAACGAGGCATCCACCTATGCAAACCCTGTCAACAATGAGTAGACGCCGAACGACGAGTCGGCCCTAGTAAGCTATGACCTTAAACCGACACCCACAATCGTCTAAATAACGAGGCTACATTGATAGCTCGTATTACTCCGGTCGCAGCTTACTACTATATATTTATGGCTCCCTGGTACCTAGGCTTGCCAGATGTAAGTAGAGAAAAATACCTAAAAAAAAAACACCATTTTATTCCTTTTGCAATGGGGTGTTTGTAGATGTCGCTAGCGGCAATGGTACCTTGTTTTACACCTATGTCGTATCATTTTTTAAATGTTATTGTAGTTTTTTATTTCTACAAAAGAAATATGTATTTTAAATTAACCTACCTTAAACGACTAATTAAGAAAGCGCACACCGTCTTTAAAAAGAAAAAATATTTTAATAATGGAACGGCGATTTTGAGATCACCATATCTTTGATTTCGCTTAGAAATCTCGATTTGTACACTTAAAATCTGCTCACTTCGGCATAATATCCAGAAAATAAAAAAAATCGTAATAAAACTATGCAACTGACAGTTATATTAGGTACCATCTATCAAGCGCCATCTATCGCGATAAAAGTTAGTGATACACCCCATTGAAACGTGGATCGAGGGGTATTTTTTACATATTTTAAAATAAACTGTGTCTTTTATGAAATTATTGTAAACGCATCCCGTTTCATCGGGCGTGGATACAGGGAGAGCGGTTGACACATGCCACCCGTGCGGCAGTTGCCAACCAATCGCCTTAGCATAAATATTTCATAAATCTTTTGCCTCGGTTAAAAAAAATAATCCCATTCGTTTGCTGTTGTTGCTGCAAATCTCTGGAACGACAACCATTGAATATAAAACAAGCCTTAAATCCAGGATTTAAAAAAATGTATATAGCAACCCAACCTAACTGTTTCAACTTCTCTTTTTTTATATATATATTTTTTCCCTTTATCATTTGCAGCAACAACATTATTTTTTCCATCACTTCCCTCGTCGTTTAAGTGGTTTATTTACCAGGTTAGAGGGAAAATCAACTAACTCATTTATTTAGTAAATTCCCTTTATTACGCCAGTCGTTTAAAAAAAATCTGCCTTTTCCAGTGATAAAATCGACTAAGCACTGTAACGCTTAGTTTCAAAGATAGTGGGTCTTAAATGCAATTGAACGGACGGTTTTAGCCGAAAACGCAAATTCAAAAGTAATTAAATGTGTATAATATTTTTGTGCGAAAATGGCTAACTTTGTTGTTTTTTGTTCTAACAAATCAAATCATTTATTTCCTTTGGTTGTCACAACAACACTTGGACAACAACAACAACATATTGTCAATACATTTTTTCTCCATAGTTTACTATTACTTCGATTATAAAATAACTATGGTGTCAGCTTATAGACTAAAATAAATTACACATGTCAAGTTCATAATTAAGTCGTAGCTCTAAAGAGGCTGTGTCCTTATTATATATTTATTAATATTGCACCTACCATCTATACTGTCTAAATGTCCTAAAGGTTTGGCTGTTAGAGAATGCCTAGCGGAATTAAGTGCGCCTTTGTACAAAGTGCAAATAAGTTTTTAAATAAATAAACAATAATTATTATGTTCTTCGCGCCATTTTTTACGTACATGTCAAGTGCAAGTTTTTGTTTTTTAAATAAATTTACTCTGTGTATTGTTAGTCAAAAGTAGTGTTGTTTTGTTTAATAATGTGCCACAATTCTAATAATTATGGAAAATGATAAATTGGACTTTAAATTTAGGGCTCAAGTTGCAGTTTATTTTTATATTAATATTTATTTAACTCCCATTATACGCGACGTGTTTGGGCTGTTATGCCACGAGTGACTCCTAGAAAAGCATCAAATTCTGCAACATCTGGAAATTTATGATATTAACTCATTAACTCATAAAAGAGAAGGATATATTACGTCAGAATTAGCTGTATCGACTAAACCCTTTGCCTCATTCATCATCCATCGGGAGAAGAAAAGATAACATCAAAAAAACACATTTATTGTTATAACGTTTTATTAACTATATAGTAGCCATGGATAAGACCCAAACCACAGTCAATGGTGTACATTCCACCAGTAATACTCTCCGCTTTATTACTCGCTAAATACGCTATCAGATACCTTACTTCTTATAATGATAAGATAATTAGTCATTAATTTATAACTTGCAAAAGAATTTAAATCTCAGGTCAAACAACTTTTTCACTGACTGCAGATTAAGAAAAACAGTGGTTCCTACTAAAATTCATACATCTGGCAATCCTACTGAGGCGAACATTGACATAGGAGAAATTGGTAACATAAGAAAACGATATACGGTCTCTTGTTTTTATAAATCTTACGGTCTATTTACACTTATTCGTAAAGACAAAGACTTAGATTAGGGATTGCAATCCCGCAAAAATCCCTTAATCTTGAGGATCGCGCTCCATTTATTAGCCGGGTCTCCACCAGACGATCCAACTTTGGATAGCTGGTCCTGCGATCCGCGATCCGGGAGCGTGATCGTCTGACGACTTGACTTTTCTTGCGATCACGCCGACACGCTCCAACCGATCCACACTGATCCGCCTACAGCACAGTTGAAGTATCGGTCGCTTGGAGTTTGGAGAACATACGTTTGAGTGCGCGCTCCGCTACAACCGTCTACACCACGCGCGCCAAGAGAATGAGGCACCTTTGTGCTTGTAACAAAAACCGACAACGAACGCTCCTAGCCGCGCGCGATCCAATTCGTGTGCTTCGATCGCGCGATCGGAGCGCGGTGAATCGCTTGGAGACCCGGCTATTGACCTGAGAGATCCCTCTAAACGCGGTTCCGCGGATTGGTCCAACTTCATTCAAAAGTTAACACCATAGGTTGATTTTTGAACCTAATTATACGACTGGATCATTATCATCATTAGCCTGAGTTTTGCTTGCTAATTCACTCGGTCTTTTGCATTCATTTTGCTCTCATTTATCTCTCTCGTATCTCTGATACCGCAGAGTACGTAATCTACACACTAGTATTATACTTAATACCTATATATATATTTTTTTAATATGCTTTTTTGAACAAAACATCTTGTTTTAGGTAATTAAAAAAAGTTTATTCTGCCGGCACTTTTTTGGCAGCATAAGTGTGGCCTAGTTCATCTGCATTGACACCATAAAAACAAATATGTTGACCAGAGACCCTGCAGCCCAGTCGTAAAGGTTTTTTCTTGTTTTACTATAATTCTAAAATTATATTAATAGTGCGAAATCCGTGCGAAATTAAGCAATATAGCACATAAATCCCACGGGATTCAGCAATACAGCACATAAATCCCGGGATCAGGCTCGAATTGCCGTCAAGCCGGCATATTGTTAGGGACTGATGTCAGTAATGATTTCAATCATGGACCTCGCGCGCAACTTACCATCAGGTGGGCACAAGTTCACATGTCGTGCTACTATAAAAAAAAATACTTATTTATTTTTAAAAGTAACCACCGACAACAACATCAAAGAATTATCGCTTAAACACCCAAGCCTCGCGACTCATGAATGTGTGAAAAAAAAACACTTTGGGGGTTTCTTCGCGCCATTTTGCGTGAACATGTCAAGTGCAAGTTTTTGTCTTGTAAATTAATTTACTGTGGATATTATTGGTCAAAAGTGGTGTTGTTTTGTTTAATAATGTGCTACAATGTGAATAATTATGGAAAACGATATTTTGGACTTTAAATATGGGGCACAAGTTGCAGTTTATTTTTTGCGGTTTTCCCGCGCTGTCAACTCCCATATTTTACCCGACGTGTTCGAGCAGTGGATGGTTCCGCGAGTGACTCCAAGAAAAGCATCAAATTCTGCAGCATCTGGAATTTGATGATGACCTCATTAATTCATGAAAAACAAAGATATATTACGTCAGACTTGGCTGTATGGGCTAGATCCTTTGCTTTCCCTATCATCTCATTCATCATCCATCGGGAGAAGAGAACCAAAAAAAAAAAAAACTTTTATGGTTATATGGTTTTATTAACTATTTAGTAGACATGGATGTCGTACCAATAAGACCCAAACCACAGTCAATAGTGTACATTCCACCAGTAATACTCTTTGCTTTATCACTCGCCAAATACGCTATCAGATCCCCTACTTCTTCGCTTTCACTGATTTTTCCCAAAGGTGTCGTAAAGCCCGTCGTTTCATATAGTTTATCACATTCTTCTTTAGAAATACCTAGACTATTCATATTAATATCAGTTTTGACAGGTCCAGGATTTACCAAGTTTACTCGCACACCATCTTTAGCTAATTGTAGAGCGACGCTTCTTGAGAAATGGTCCAAACCAGCTTTTGAAGTCACGTATGCTGATATTGTCGGATAGGGCAGAAAACTGGCAATGCTAGATACGTTTACTATATTCCCCTTTGTCTTAACTAAGTGAGGAACGGCAGCGTGTGTGATTACCACAGCACTGCGAAGATTAGTTGCCATAATTCTATCAAAATCTTTCACAAAGTCTTCATCAAATATATTTTTGTAGCTTATTATTCCAGCATTGTTAACTAAAACATCAATCTTTCCATATTTCGTAATCGTCTTTTCTATTATGCCTTTGGCTTCAGCGTCTATAGATATATCCGCCTTAATTACTAAAGGATCGTTTTCGCTTAGTTTTTTGATGTCTTCGGCAACTGTTTTTAGTTTTTCTGTATTACGACCGACCATAACAACTTTAGCTTTTTCTTTAGCAAATATTTTGGCTGTAGCAGCTCCGATGCCAGAACTCGCTCCCGTCACAATAACGACTTTATTAGAAAAACTCATTTTTCGTTCGTCTATATTCGATAAGAGCTCGGTTTCGACTAAATATTTCTAATTACCTGTTGTAATCTTTTTTATGAAATATTTATGATTATTATTTAATTACCAGTACGATTAGTTGATAGTTAGGTTACTAAAGATAACAGTTGCTAATTATGTTTCTTTAAACGTAAACGTTAGATAATAAAAACTCGTCTGTGTAAAAATGATCTTGAAATAAAAACCCACCTGTGTTTTTAATTTTTAAATTATTAATTTTAATTTAATGTTTTAAGGAATAATTGGTAATTAGAGAAATAAAGTTAAAAACTAAATTATGCAAGAACGCTGGCCGCATTTCCTCGCTGAATCGCTATGCTGATATGTCACCAGAGCAGACAATTAGACGAGGGGTGATGTTTTTCAATAATGTTTTAGCGCTTGGGCCTCACGGGCCTAAAGTCTCATCAGCAAACGGCACAAATACGTAGTCTTTGATTATAGATACGTATTTGCGCTGCTTGCCAGATTCTGCAGCTCCAGCTTTTAGCTTTGTAGTTTTTTATGTGTGTATGTTTTTTATTATTATTATTATTTTTTTATAAAAAATAATTTTAATTTCATTTTATTTTATTTTACTTTATTACTTGAAGTAGGTAAGTAATATTTTAGTTATTTTCGTTACTTTTTTTTATTATTTCTAAAAGGAATTGTATGTTTATTATATATATAGTATTTTTTAAAATTGTTTCAGCTTTCTTCGAATAATATTTAGTTTATGTATACTTATTGAAAATTTTATCATTTTGTTATTTCTTATTGGCAATAAAGGCTACTGTGGTAATGTGGTGGTCGCCTATAATAGGTGCAACATCTAACTTCTGATTTAGTGTTAAGTACAAATAAGTGTGTGATGTTAGCACTGTTGGCTACCCTATTATAAATAAATAAATTAATTAATCACTGTCTGTTATAATATAATATATATAATGTTTCTGACTACCTCGAAAGGGATACCGCCGTGAATTCTTTTTTTACTTTTTTATATGAAATTTATTATAGGTAGAAATGTGAAGTAGAACTTCATTGAATTTTTTTATGATAATAGTTGCTAACCAATTTTAAATCGATATAGATTTTAAATGGTCACTCTAAATGAAAAATGATAAAACAAACCTCAACATGATTTTCAAATACCTATTCGATGATACTACACTCAATATAGTTCTTCGACTTTATTTTTTTTATTTTTCACAATATGGCGTCTGGTTGTCGCCTTAATGAAATTTGATTAATATCATATCCTCAGTGACACTTGCGTGATGAAGACGAATCGATTGACGTGAGAATCAACAAAATCGGTCTACGCGTATGGTGCCCAGTGTACATATATACATTCATACATAAGCTAATAAACACATAACCCTTCTTTAAAACATAAACAAACCAATAACATACAATAAGACGGAAGAAAATATGTAAGTATTCATTCCTACCCATCAGCCACAGACACCAAAGTTACATATCGTGTTACTGCATTAAAAACATAAATAATGATAATAAATAAAAAATAATAACAAGCAATATAAATTGGTTAAAGGACTGTAAATGAAGTGTAACACGCGTGTATGTGTGAGCGCGTGAGTGTGTATGCTTGCGTGTGTGTGTGTATGCGCGTGGGTGTGTGTAACTATGTGTTATCCATGCGTATAGGGTAGGTATACATGACATAGATTTTTTAAATATTTTTCTTATGACCATTATCACCCGATTCCGGTTTAACGTCGACTTCTAGGACACTCTGTATATCGTTATACATATCTACTATTTTGTCAATATAACGGTTGCGGTTAAAGGAACAGAATAGGGTCACAGAATATTCAAACAGTTGGCGTTAGATAAAAAACCTCTAATTTGAGTCATGATGATTTTATAAAATTATTAAAATAGCGATAAAGAAGTTGCGGTATGGAGAATTAGATATGCAGAGGATCTGATATAAAACCAAGCCGAGGCCAATCGGATCAAGCCAAACTGATACAGTATCATCACAACCGTATCCCTTCTGGGGTGGTCAGATACGACGATTTTACATTTAGTTAAATTTACTATAGGCCCATTATAACAAGTGAAATTACCAGGAATCGAACGCCGGTACCTTCGAGTCCAAATCCACGGACTTAACCGTTAGAATACGGAGGCAGTTGATATAGTGTTGTCTAATTGGTTTTGTGTATACACATTTAGAGAAATGAATATTTAATATAATGTAATAAAGATGAACGAAGAGATTGACGAAACAGATATATCGCGTGTAATTGTCAAAATAGCATATATATATATATATATACATATTTATATATATATACATATTTATATATATCACGCTATAAGAGTTGATATTTGCACGGCTGTTGTCTAGGTCGAGCGCTTATAGAGTTGAGAATTGAATAACATTTTGTAATTATGATGCAAGCTCTGACGTATATAACGAAATCTACTAATAATGTTTGCGACTAAGTAACAGAATATATAATAACGGAATAATATTAACTAGGATATGTATATATATTGAGCTATTAAAGTTGACATTTGCACAGCCGCTGTCAATGTCGAGCGCGCTTACCGCTCGTTCCGAGACACGATAATAATAACCTAAGCACGCTAATCTATGATCAACATATCATTAATTGCAGCATAATGTGGAAGTTGTGGGTAAAAGAGGCCCTGGCAGACCAAGAGTCACCTATCACGATTAAATAAATAAAACAATAGCTGAAAGTGCATTAAAAAGCCATCGAAACAAAAGGGCGTGTATGGAGAGGTTGATGAATGTCGAAGAAGTGAAAGAGGTATGTCGTGATCGTGACAATTGACGCTCAATTCTCTGCCTACCCCGCAAAGCTTGAAGATATGTATGTATGATATATATTTATAAAAATTTAATTTGGACTTATTGCCAGTTCACGGACGATATGTACTAGTAGGTACGACTATAATATGCTACAAGTATCATATGGGTTTTTGTATTACGTACATGAGTAATAAATAAGGATTAACCATGATGGATAGCCAGCGTCCAGGGAAAATAAAGACAGATTACCTACCCACTGTGATATTAGTCAGTGAAATAAATGAGGCTCCTAGAATTACCTTTTTGTCGTTCCCATTCCAAAAGCGCAGATATAACAATAATTAAGATAAAACTTTAGTTATTGGCCACCTAAGGACATACAACACATATTTGTTTAATATATGTATCAAGTACGGCGATGATAAGACGGATGATGGCATGTGAGTACTTCGAGGCATTAGACTAGTTTTATGTTTGCAAGTTTATGTATGCCCATGTGAATGTAGTATGTATGTTTATTTCTGCTGTAGTTATTATGTTGTATTGATGTAATGCTTATTCCTTCGTAATTCTTGTACTATTGTATTCATTCTTATTTTTAAATTTATTTTCATTGTTTCTTTGCTTACTTTTATTGTATCTGTCAGCGAACTTATTGGCTTTATCGTATTACCATTTTCTCCTATATATGTATAAATTAGCTGTAAGAATTCCTAAATAAATAAATAAAATAGTATACTGACCTACTTATTACACCTATTTACTTCAAATTTGCTTTAAAGCTTTACCAGTAGCTCTATTCTGTTACTTAAGCGCAAACGTTATATAGTGGAATCCGTTAACTATATATTATATATCACGCTATTAAAGTTGACATTTGCACGGCTACTGTCAAGGTCAAGCGCTTATAGAGTTGAGAATTGAATAATATTTTGTAATTATGACGCAATCTCTGACGTTATTTACTAATAATCCACTAATAACGTTAGTGACTAAGTAACAGAAAATACCTACAGATAAATTACCTTTGGTGATACAATAGCAATTTAAAAAGGTCCAAAAACAATAGCTCTTCTTCACTTGATACAACCATTAGCAATTAAAAGAAGCAGAGATTAGGCACTAAAATGTATCAGCATTATGACTGCATACTTGTTTCCAATGGGATATTAATTTTAAGTTTTTTTATTTCATTCCAAATAAATCGGCTGTCGAAATGTAAGTGACAAAGCTCGGCTTGCCATACACAATCCCTCGTTCCGAATCAAGCTCAGAGCGCTTAAAATGAATATGGTATCAACAGTCGTTACGAATCAAATATCACGATTTGGATGCTCAGAGCGTGATATCAATTCGGAACAGTCTAAATCATATTTTTTAAATGTATGGAAGATAAATTGCGGATTAGAGATCTTTGAGTATGTATGAATACTAACAAACATAACATCTCTCGGTTTATTCATCTTTATATGTGTAAAGTTTATTATTATTAACTTATTTCGGTCTTTTAAAATAACTTGCCGTGTTACAGACATTTTTTTTTTCACTTCCTACTTAAATATTAATTATAAATTTGTTTTAGAAGTAATATAGAAACAGTATAAACGAATTACAATATTAAATAATTTAAAAGAAAACCTAATATTAAATAAACTTGAAAATGGCGCGCGACATAATGACAAACAACTGACAGCGCTCAGAGCGATCTACCTCGATATCGTGAGCAGTCTAAGCGAGGAGTAATGTCACTTGTGCCGTCACATAGCTTTGGCAAAACAGTTTATACGCGTCTCGGAACACCTTTAAGGTTAAGAAAGAAAGAAAGAAAGAATGAAAGAAAGAAAATACTTTATTTATTGCAACAATTACAATGGTTACAAAAAAAATAAAAATATGCAAGGGATAAATTTAAATGTAAGCCTATTCTATATACCGAAATATACAAACAGGTGTGGCGATAAATAGGTGGTCAGCTCAGCATATGCTACAGCCGAGGCTGCAGCGCTGATTTTCAGCTGATGCCTTATGTTGGGTGAGTCACGGGTCGCAGAGATGTACAGTACCATTTACTAAATCAGAAGGAGCACTAAATGTACAGTTTACATATATGTTTAACAAATTAGAATAGAATAAATAAATAATATTATGATAAATAATATGAGTCATAGTCAAGAAAAAATAAACAATTGTATATTAATTAATAAATAGAATAAGATTAGGTAAGTTGCTGTGAAGTCTTTTGTAATATTACTATTATCGTGTCTCGGAACGAGGGGAATGCCATGTTGGTACCAACACTTATGTATGGAAGCGAGACGCGAGACGTAGATATGTCAGAGTACGCATAAGGGCAGGGTTTATGCAGCAGAAATGAGATCGGAATAGGGTATGTAAGCGTAGCATGCGTTGAGGAAACGTCTTAGAACACGGGTGTGTAGTATTCATGAATAAAATAGATAAACCTGAGTAAATAGACTTTATTAAGCAAAATCGTACATAGTGACAATTATGACATATATTGTATTTATAAAGTAAACTGGCCAAGATCACCACAGCGTGGAATACTAAGATTGGGCAACACTAATGAGAATACGGATAATACAAAGCTGAGTTTAATTAAATATAACGGCGATTCAATTAAGCGTTTATGTCGAGGGCTCTAATCAATCTGTTCTCTTATCGCTGTCAAAGGACGCGCCAAATCCAAATAAAGCTGCCATACATATTGTTGTGTAGCACACAACGTATGACCGTACAAATGAACGTAATGACGTAATGTTGCTCTAATTAAATACTTCTTCCGACTAATTCGTGGCTTTACAACAAACCCTTGTCTTCTTGAAAGAATATCACTATGGGTGCCCCCGCTTCAAAAGTACTTTTTAAGAGCTCGTCAGCAGCCATTATTTGCAATACCTAAATTGCGAACGAAAGCCATCGAAACGACACCCTTGTATCACGCACTGACTCTAATTAACAATATCTTGGCGTATGACCGCTGTATTGACATATTTTCGTACTCCGAGCCGAGATTTCTGACATCAGTTGGACGCTATTTAGAATTAATTTCTACAAAAAGCAGCGTGATTGATGTAAATATCAATTATTAATAACATAATTGTAGTTGTATAACGTGTAGTTCTGTAATTATTAGCCAATTGTATAAGTGCTACCTATGTGTAAATTATATGTATATATAATTGTATAAATTGACTAAGAGCCTACATGTTTGGCACTAGCTGTAAGTGTTGGCTTGTAATAATAATAAATAAATAAATAAATAAATAAATACAAGGCCAGGGTGATGTCATATCGCCGAAACTGTTTTACAACGCTTTGGAGTACGTTTTTAAAATGCTGGACTGGAGAAACTGCGGCATAAATGTCAACGGAGAATACATCTCACACCCCCAGTTTTGCTGATGACATAGTCATAATAGCTAGCTCGCTGGAGGATCTTAGCAAAATGCTAAAGGGCTTAAACGTGGCATCCTAGCAGGTTGGTCTCGGTATGAACTTGGACAACACAAAAGTCATGTATAACGACCATGTCGTACCGAGATCAATCTGCGTGGGTAATGCCACTTTCGAAGTTGTACAAAAGACGCATTCAGCTAGGATGGGCGGCATTCAGGAAGCTGCGCCACATCTTCTTATTAATCACATACCCCAGTGTTTGAAGACGAGAGTTTTCAACCAGTGCGTTCTTCCAGTAATGTCGTATGGTGCAGAAACGTGGACACTGACGGTAGGTCTGGTTCACAAATTTAAGGTCGCACAGCGGGCTATGGAAACAGCTATGCTTGGTATTTCTCTGATGGATAAAATCAGAAACGAGGAAATCCGTCGGAGAACCAAAGTTACTGATATAGCCTTCAAAATTAGTAAGCAGAAGTGGCAATGGGATGGACATGTCTGTCGTAGAGCCGATGAACGATGGAGTAGACGGGTTCTAGAGTGGAGACCACGTACGGGAAGTCGCAGAGTGGGTCGACTCCCCGCTAGATAGACGGATGACCTAAGGAGGTCGCTGGCGGGGGTTGAATGAGGGTGGCAGGAGATCGTGTGAAGTGGCGAGCCTTGGGGGAGGCCTATATCCAGAAGTGGAGAGACACAGGCTGATGATGATGATGATGATGGTCCTTGGGCTCGTTAGAGTAAAACTATGCTCCAAAGATTTACTGCAGTTGACACCATGAAACCAGAATGATGTGAAGGATAGAGAGGACAGAGTTGTGTGACGAACAAAGAGACCAATCATGAAGGGAAGAAAGGTAGGTAAATTTGTCGTTAAAGTATTTCAGAGTCGCAGGTTCATTTAAAATAATCGTTTAAAAAAACGATATCCGATCTTAATTTATAAAATTATTGCACGGGGGACGGGGGCACTGAGCCATGAAGCGGAGCCCGCGCTGCTCCTGTCTATATTTTTATGTATAGTGTTTGTTGTTGTTTAGGCTAAGATGTTTAGCTGTAAGATTTCTCAGTAATTATGAAGAGAATTAACGACTTATAATAGTGCACGCAGTGTTGTTTCATTTAGAACATACGCAGGATCGCAAATGCGTACCGTGTGACGCTACAAAGGAGTAAGTGCGTACGAGCACTCTCCTCTGCGAACAGTCGATGGCCACGCATGCCTAAATACTTGTCAGGTAGAAATTATTATTTTCTTGACAGCTATAAGCGTTTACAATTTCTGTGCGACACACACAGTTGTGTGTCTTCGCTCTTTCTCTAATAATCAATAAAAAATCCCGCCACAATCGTCCTTTTTTTATATAGACGGTGAATCGATAAATCATCAATGATACGCCCCCTGCCTGAAGGGCCAACGCGGGTAGGGCTCGCATGCCCGACTCATCCGTGAAGCTTCCTAAGGAAGCCCCAGAACGCCTACTGACTAAAACCCTATCCGTCTCTATCTCACTGTTGGCCCTGTGTGCCTTTACAGCTAAGTCTGAGTCGTGGCTACGGAGTCAAGGCATTCGTTCGCCGATTCGTCCAGCAGATGTTCAAATTCTTATACAGTATCAGCAGCTCGCCAGTGGAATTGACTTCCTCTTCATATTCGTAAACAACTCACTAAACACTTTCACAAAAAGCACGACGAGTCTACATAATTTGACTAAATCGGTATATTATTGTATGTATAAATATAGTATGTAACCAGTATATGTATGTGTGTTATCTATGTATTGTATGTATTTATATTATAGATTTAATATCGTTCTTTTTTAGTTATAAGTTTTTACTCAATAAATCTCTTTATCTCAAATATTAACGGTCATGCACCTTACAGTCCCTGCTCACATCTCCCAAAGATTAGCTGTTATAAAATGTTTTTTTTTAGACATTAAACTCGCCTATGTACTGTAAAATTATTTTCCGTGCAATAAAGAATCTATTTATCGTTGGAAAGTGCGAGCGAGAGGGATGCAAAGGTTAATAAATAATACTTTGTATTTAGGAGTACTTATGGCAGCCTTATAGATAATCCGGCGGGACCTCGCGGACAATGAATAATGAACCAAAGCTGAGACTTCCGTTTGTCCCATACAGATAAATTCAGATGTAACATCGACTAATAAACTGAATTTGTACAAACCTATTATACCTCTTACTTTGGGTACTTAGGAAGTAATTGTTATGTTTATGCTTGTGTGTGTCTCGAAAGTCATTCTTAGTGTTCAGGTTCTCATGGTGTGGCGTGTCCGGTGGTCGCCCCTTCCTTAGAAGGTCATTGCAGTGGTGGCTCGTGTGTCGGGTCCCGGTCCGCACCCTAAGGGCCTGGTTGAGCGGGGGGATGGCTGGCACATGCGTTATGTCCGTGATCGGGTGCTGCTGTGGGGGCCTGGGACCGAGGCCGAACACGTTCAATTTATTGTTCTTAAATTACCAGAGGTTTTTGCGTTTTGTCGACTTTCGGGTTGCACATAGGCATGTAGTCTACCTAAATTCTGACTTGCCAGGTGGGTTACTGCTGTACCAGGTATTGTATTTTCATAGGTAGGTACTGATAACTAACTTTAAAAGGTTATTAATTGATCGTTGTGGTGTAGTTCTGTATATGTTTTATTTTGTAAATCTGATATAGCTGAGTTTTCCTTGCAGATTCCTTTCTCAGTCAGATTAAACATTAACAGGTCACTGGAATTTGCTAAGCTGCTGGTCTTCTGCTAACAGCTTACTTATTGGACCACTTTGCTGCTTAGTCTTCTACTAGCAGGAGTAGAATCATTCAAAATAATTAAATTAATGACGTTTCATAAATGCCTGTAATAGGTTTACGTGAATAAAGATATTTTGACTTTGACTTTACTTATAAAATATAATATGACGTAATGATATACACGAGATCTGGAGATGCCTTTTTTGGAGTTTGTCGACGGCCTGACTAGACGTATATTCTATCGGGCTGACAATGGACACTTCAAGCATCTCCAGAATATCCTTCAGTCTTGCGCTCGCTTGTAAAACAAACGTGCCATAGTGCGTTATTTTAATCAAATACGGGATTTTTTTTCATTCATTACAGCCAGTCTGGAGAATTTGGCCTACACTCGCCACGCTGGCCAGACGGCTTGGCGAGGATATGATGTCAATTTTTAATGATAATTTATTAACGATTCCACAAGTTGGTAATAGTGGAACCGGGACCGACGGCTTAACGTGCTCTCCGAGGCACGGGAACGGTGGTTTTGTAAATCTATGACAAATGTACGTAAGGTATTTCTCATTGGACATGGTAGGGTTTGAACCGACCTTTGTAGGATTTAAGGAACGCGTTCTTACAACCGAGCCACCACCGCGCCGAAATAAAATAAGGGAAATAAAAGACAGAATATGTTTAAAAACTTATATTTAACCTTAATCGTACAACAAGTACTTCTAAGCGGATGGAAAATATTTAATTTAAAAAAAATATTATTATCTCATTGTAAAAAATGTACTTATTGTATTTTTACTAATATATTTTGTAACTAGCATAATTTTGGAATAATATTGTGAATTCAATTTGCGTGACATTCCGTGCAAAAGCGCGCGAATTAACCTTTTTTGAAATATTTTCTCCTAGGCATCGGATAAAAGTAATTCAGCCATCATACTTGCGGGAACCACCCCATAGTTTTTTTCATTTCGTTTGGAAGGCAACGGAACTTATTCCTACAGCCTAAAGTAATAAATCTATTATTTTATTTTACCGATAATGGCAATGGATTATTGCCGCTAAAAGTTTTGTAGACTTGATTGAGTGTGAATATTATTTTTATATGTAATGCATTTTTAATTGTATAAAAATTATTGGTTAACCCTTGATTAGGGTTTTGTTCATCAGACGCCCGGCATAAGTCCTGGTTTTCTTCCAGGCCACGCTTCTTTGGCGTATTTCTTCCGTTTGGGCTCACTGGAGGGGCCAACGGGAGGTTCTTCTGGGCCTGAAACAGCAATAATATATATAATGCGATAGGAAATATATAGGAATAATGCATTTTTTTATTACAATTTATCTACAATCATCAGCCTGTGTCTCCCCCCACCAGCGAATTTTTTCAGGTTATCCGTCCATCTGGCGGGGAGTTGTCCCACTCTGCGTCTTCCCGTACGTGGTCTTCACTCCCCAGAACCCGTCTACTCCAACGGTGATCGGTTCTGCGACATACATGTCCGGCCCATTGCCACTTCAGTTTACAAATTTTGAAGGCTATGTCGGTAACTTTGGTTCTCTGACAGATGTATCCCAGACCCAGTATCAGTGTCCACATCTCTGCTCCGTACGACAATACTGGAAGAACGCATTGGTTGAAAAATTTCGTCTTCAAAAACTATGGTATGTCTGATAAGAAGATGATACGCAAATTCCCGATTGCTGCCCATCTAATCTGAATGCGTCTATCGGCTTCTTTGCTGAAGTTCAAAACGCCTATAAATATTTTTGTGTCCCGACCAGGAATCGAACCCGGTACCTCCGAGTCTAAATCCACGGACTTAACCGCTAGACCACGGAGGCAGTTCAAAAAAACAAATATGTTATTAATTTATCTTCAAAATGTCCGTAATTTTATTTCCTAGTAAGTTGATAAACTACATTTCTGATAGGTATACTTAATACTTGAAAATATAGGATTGTGCGAGCAAGAGGGATAAACAAGCGTGAAACCGACCTATTTCATAGGCGTCCAATTAAAATTATTAATTATAGAATTATCACATTTTCATAAACCTAAATACAATATGGCCGCCATAACGGTCTTAAAGAAATATTTGTTACCTGAGTGTGGTAATGGCGGATGTATGACTTGTGGCTCTGGTCCCTCTAATTCCACATCTGGTGCCGGATTTGGGAGAGACATACCCAATCTGGAAATACATATATTTTTATGTAATTAGTTTGTAATTGTATTTCATTCCCTTAAATAAATGATACAATAAACATTATTCGATTCTTTTCAGTCCATTTATTATATTATTATTATATTTGTAGCCTGAAGCCGGGGTAGTATGCGTATGCTTTGCGACTTCCACATTTATTGTAAAAATATCACATTGGTTTGAGAGTTGTTGGGTGATCAGCAAGCCAATGACCTACCAACCAACCAACGACTACCACTATGTCATAGGTAGAGGTAGCAGTTACAGCTGTAGTGATGATGAACCTATCAGCATTACCGCCTCCGTGGTCTAGTGGTAACAAACGTTGCCGTGAACTCGGGAGGTCGTGGGTTCGATTCCCACCGGGAGCAAGTTGTACATTGTATAATTTGTCTCGGTCTGGGTGTTTATATGTATAATATGTATATATTTACAAAAAAAAATAAAAATATAATAGTAGTAGTTTATCATCTAGTTTCCGTAACACAAGCCTCGTAGCTTACCACGGAAACTAGATGGCGCTGTGTGACCTGTCTGGAAATATTTATTTATTTATTTTATAAATAAGTACATACCTTGACCCTATAACGCTAAGATGAGTGCTTGGTGCAGGCAGGTCCGAGTATAAGTTCGTACCGCGAGATATTTCTTGCAGACGCAATGAATGTGGGTGGGCAACTAAAAAAAAAGAATTTTAATTTTACACAAAATTATATATCACTACAGCTTCTAGAACTTCACAGTCCTAGTTCTATAAGTTTCTGGAGCATTTGGCCTATACCCTCCACGCTGGCCAGATGGGTTGGCAAGGGTCTGAAGTCAATTTATAATGACAATTACTTTTCCTTACCGTTCCCTGGGAATCAAATAATCCAAAGTTGAGCAAATATTATGATCAAACAGAAGAAATGATCAGGAACTCAGCTTTATGCGGAAGTTGGTGCGAGAGGAGTTCCAGCAAAATCTTTGCATCACTTACTGAAAGAATTGGGCCTAAGCAGGTCTGCAGGAGATACATTTATGGAACGAGCTTCCAAGACGGCATTAACGGAATCATACAGTATTTGATTGGGTAGGGAGAGAAGTAGAATGGTGGATGGTGAGCGTATTATCGCCTCCTTTATAAACCAGCCTATTGTCGGTTGCAAGCCCGAAACATCATTTCTTCTCATCTCTTACCCACACACGATGGACCCGGCACCCGCACGGTGAATACACGGAATACTTAAAAAAAATTGTCTTCTTCTCTTCATACAGTATTTGGTTGGGTAGGGAGAGTAGAATGGTGGATGGTCAGCAATAATATATAAAAAGGAGGCCTCCTATGTGAACTAGTCTATTGTCGGTCGCAAGCCAGAGACACCATTCTTCTCATCTCTTGGGGTACACAATGGACCCGCAGGCTGAATCCGTGGAATGCTTAGAAATTGGTCTTCTCGTGTGCCTCGTCTTAATTTATTTCAAATGTTATTTGTTTATGTCTTAGTTTATAGTATGACAATGCCTCTTAACAGCAGCTATAATTTAAGTGACACCTTAAACTGTTTTTGTGTTAACTAAAGTATGACAATGCCTTTTTACAGCAGCTATAATTTATGTGACATTTTAATAATATTTTAGCTTATATTGTGACAATGCCACTTTACAGCAGCTATAATCTTAGTGACATCCTCATAATTGTTTTTGTCTTAGCTTGTAGTATGACAATGCCTATTTACAGCAGCTATAATTTTAAGATTATAATTATTTAATGTGCTGCTCCAAATACAAGCTATTTCCCAGAAAATAACCTTTTCGTAATATTAATAATTTTTTTGACATGTAAAAGCGCAGAATACATTATATTTATTGTCCTATGCCTACTTACAAAAAAATAATTGAAAAAAATAATTGAAAAAGAAATAATGAATAAAATATCTTACTCTCATCAGCTGGTTGTAGTTTTAGTTTTTTCGGTGCACTGCTGGAGTTTGGAACAATGGTGGATCTGACTAGGTTCCTAAACCGACCCACTGAGGGGTCTATATCCTCCGGGTTGATGATATCCACTTCTTCGTTGAAGGACACATTCCTTCTTTGCTTCTTAGCTTGACCCGGTGGCATTGTTGCTGCTCTCTTAGTGCCTGCTGTTGGCTAAAACAAGGGGTAGTTATTTCGATACATGAATAATATTGCTTTTGCAAATGCAGGATGTTGTTAGTCAATAGTGGAAATTTGTTAAGTTATTTTGTTTTTCTCGGAGCTCTCTCACAGAAGAAATCATCAGGAACGGGTTCAAGACTCAACTTTACGCAGTGGAAGTTGGTGCAAGAGGAGTTCCAGCAAAATCTTTGCACCACTTACTGAAAGAATTGGGCCTAAGCAGGTCTGCTGGAGATACATTTATGGAACGAGCTTCCAAGACGGCATTAACGGAATCATACAGTATTTGGTTGGGTAGGGGTTTGGTATTATCGCGCAATAAAATAAAAAAGGGCCTCCTTTTCTTAAACCAGCCATGCTAAGATTCCATGGAATGCTTAGAAATTTGTCTTCTCTCCATGGGAATCAAATATTCGAAAATACCACAACATGCGGTTGAACTAATATTTTTTATTTATGCCGCAAGACATTTTATCATAGCCAACTATTGGGACAACTTTAATCAATTTACTGGAAAGAAGGTGATATGAATTAATAAAAAAAAACCAACCACATACATATAACTACATTTCATTACAACCCCTAGAACACAGCGTCCTAGACCTCTACTGCTGGAGATGGGCCTTCCAGAACTGGAAAATTTGGCCTACACCACGCTGCACTGGCCAGACGGCTTGGCGAGTATATGATGTCAATATTTCATGACAATTTATTAACGATTCCACAAGTTGGTATTAGTGGAACCGGGACCGACGGCTTAACGTGGTCTCCGAGGCACGGGAACGGTGGTGTTGTAAATCTATGACAAATGTATGTTAGTGTATTTCTCATTGGTACAAGCCCGGGGGGTTTGAACTGACCTTTGTAGGATTTAAGGTACGCGTTCTTACAACCGAGCCACCACCCCGCACCTTATAACTATATATATAATAAACTAAATAACAATACATAAACTTTACATATACATACATAATAATATACTTACAAATTTTGTTGAGAAAGGAAATGAGAATAGACCATTTATTAAATAGCGATCTGGTGGTTACTTATTATGATCTAACAGAAGAAATAATCAGGAACGGGTTCACTACTCAGCTTTACGCAGTAGAAGTTAGTGCAAGAGGAATTCCAGCAAAATCTTTGCACCGTTTACTGAAAGAATATTCATACAGTATTTGGTTGGGTAGAATGTTGGAAGGTGGGCATCTTGTTGTGCAATAAAAAGAGGAGGCCTCCTTTTTCAACCAGCCTAAGTCGGTCCAAGTCATATTAAAGTCCCCTACAAATAACAGTAAGCTACCTGCTCTTAGATCTAAATGTAACAAATTTTCTAAAGGTCAAATATTTTCGAATAATATTTGTGCAATAATGGCTAACTTAGTTGGTTTTAGCTCGAACCCGGCGATATATGTATGTTCAATTCAATTCAATTCGTTTATTTTGCAAGTAGGCATAGGACAAAAAGATATGTATTCTGCACTTTTACACGTAAATTTTTACAATATTGATATAAAACGATATAATTTTATAGTACATATTGGTGAATCTGGAGCAGTACATGATAACCATCATTTGGAAAGAGAAACAATAAAATACCAAAATTATAAATAAAGAATAACGCTTAACAATATAGCTGCTGTAGATAGGCATTGTCACACTATAAGCTAAGACAGACACAATTATAAGAATATAAATGTCAATGTCAGTTAAGATAATAGCTGCTGTATATAGGCATTGTCTTATGTATTATTGTATGTATGTATTATTGTATGTATGTCTTTTCGTGTGTACATAATTTATTGCTAAAAATGAGTTCATTTATTTATAATATATTTTATTTTTACTAGCACCTACCATTCACTTTAAATGCTCAATCTGTGGCTAAGGTTGGCTGTCATCTCTGACATTAAGCCTTCCCCTCGTTCATAGTGCAATAAAGTTTTAAAATAAATAAATAAAAATAAATTACCTTAATAATATCAGTTCCATCATCAGTAGATATACCCAACATAGATATGCGACGGTTATGTGCAGTGTTGAATTCTGTTAGGTTCTGCAAAAAAAACTTAGTTGAAATAATAATATATATATATGTATTAGTTGTGATGAAATTATACTTATTGTAAGTCTATGCCAAGTATTTTTGGAGAAAAACAGAATAGGTAAAAGGAGAAAACAAATTGCACCTTTAAATGTAAATTGTTATACAAAAAAAAAGAGAAAATAAGGGAAAAGAGTACAATGGTGGATGGTAAGCGCATTACCCTTGTGCCCGACAGGCTGATTTAGATACCATTAAAATAGTAGCAATGTCTAGTTTGACAGATGTTTTTGATATAAAAAAGACACAATTCAGGCAGTGGCAGTGCAGAAGGCAAGTGGTCCTTCTACCGGCAAATATGTCCTATATAAATCTGGTTTTTCAGTAATGACGCACAATATCCTTCTTATTCGTTTATTGCCTGAATTGTGTCTTTTTTATATCAAAAACATCTGTCAAACTAGACATTGCTACTATTTGAACGTTTTGTAACGTTAAGTTAAAATACATTTTTCTGTTATAAAAATGTAAAACTACAAATAAATAAAAAAAATGATCAGTCATAGGTGTAAACAAGGTACCAGTGCCGCTAGCGACATCTACAAAAAGCTATGCCTGATACACCCCATTGTAAATAGACATGATAGAAAGAGACAGATATAGAATTGTGCGTTCTGTTAAGACAAACATCTAATTGTTTCTCCTTGCGATTGCTTTACTTATAATATCAAAATCTTTGGAACAATTTTTTACATTTATAATATATTATATACTTTACAAATATTTTGTGAGCTATGTCAATACTTACATCTAATTCAGTTTGAGTCTCTGGGAGCCCTAACAAGGCACCTTCAGCTTCCGGAATGTCCTCCATTATGCCGCGTGAGTTACCCAAAGGTCGTTCTCTGGTAAAAAAACAAACATATTTTTGGTAAATAAATAACCAAACAAGCTATTTAATAATTGATTGATCATTACGGTAGATCGTCAAAATAGTTGACTCTAGTATTTACTGTCAGTTATAGAGCACGTTTAGTGGAATGTCAAATTACAAAATATCAACTCTTATAGCATTTAGGAAGAAGACAAATTTCTAAGCATTCCATGGATTCACCATGCGGATGCCAAGTCCATTGTGTGTGGGTAAAGATGAGAAGAATGGTGTCTCGGGCTTGCGACCGACAATAGGCTGGTTTAAGAAATGGAGGCCTCCATTTTTTTATTTTATTGCGCGATAATACGCTCATCATCCACCATTCTACTTCTCTCCCTACACAACCAAATACTGTATGATTCCGTTTATGCCGTCTTAAGCTCGTTCCATAAATGTATCTCCTGCAGACCTGCTTAGGCCCAATTCTTTCAGTAAGTGATGCAAAGATTTTGCTGGAACTCCTCTCGCACCAACTTCCACTGCGTAAAGCTGAGTCTTGAACCCGTTCCTGATCATTTGTTCTGTGAGATCATAATATTTATTCGACTTCATGTTCTTTTGGAATATTTGATTCCCACGGCACCAACAAATAAATAAAAAGAAAACGAATAAACCAACTATAGGCGTGTTTACAAAAAAGGCCTGTTTTTATTGTGCAAAAAAAAAAATCACCATCCACTATTTTGCGCCTCTCCCTACTTAACCAAATACTGTAAGATTCCATTAATGGCGTCTTAGAAGCTTGTTCTATAAAAGTATTAACGGGAGAACTGTTTATACAATATTCTTTCATTAAGTGATGCAAAGATTTTGCTGAAATAAAATGTCACACCAAGTTCCACTGCATAAAGCTGCATCTTGAATGCATTCCTGATAATAATAATAATAATAAATACTTTATTGTACAGAACCAAAAATAGTGTGGGTACAAAGGCGAGCTTAATGCTATAAATGCATTTTCTACCAACTAACCTTTGTGAATGGGGAGCCATTATGACCAATGTTATGATCATAATAATTATAATCATAATGTTTTAATTTTAATTATATTAAATTCAAAATTCAAATTAATTTATTCACTAAGTAGGCCTACTTTAGGCACTTTTACACATCAAATACATCAATACAATAACAATTATTTATTTTTATAATTAGTTATTTATTATATACAAAATGCTTAATAGATTAATTCTGTTCTGAACTAGCCATGTTTTTACCTGATCACATAATAGCGTGTGGAGGCTCCAAAGTGGAAGGTGGAGTTGATGGGCAGTTGGGTTGGCTTGTTGGATTCCAGCAGCATGTTTCCAATATATGTACCATGGGCTACAAGATAAGATATAAAAGGTATCAATTAATTGGTAGCAAGAAAAAAATATTTAGTTAAGTTATAAGTTCAGCAAATTACGGCAAGCAGACATTTCGAAATCAATCAGCAGTTAATGACATGTCTGGAGTGCTGGAAACGTGGTGACAGTATAAAATGCACATAACACATTATTACTCTTAAGTCCGGCTTAATAGTCAGTTTTAAGCATAACCACGACCTTCCAAATGTTAAAAGGCATTTGGAAGGACATACATATGCTTTACGTAACATATTTTTTTACGTACTAAAGCTAATCAAATTATCAAAGTACCTTTACAATTATTATTTTTTACAAAATTTTAAATCATAATTACAAACTACTTAAACAAAATAACTACAAACTAAACCTAATTAAAAATTAAATGAACTACAAATAAAAAATGTCCTCAAGTGACATCGCATTCCAGACCTTTCCTTCAGCTGCTTTAACAATTCCTATATGAAAACCGTGGTGCAGGTTAAGATACTGAGCTGATTGGGGTCAAGACGATGGGCCCATAGGGAGACTCAGCCAAGCTCTGGCCAAGGAGTAGTCTAAACGAAAATTGTGGAGATAGGAAAGCTGGCAAATATTTCTGACAATGTATTAGCCTTACTACTTATACAGATACTTTAAATGTTGTCAGTCTCTTTGGGACTGAAGGGTCATCTCTAGAGGACATTTTTTTACTTATAGTTAATTTGTATTAGGTTTAGCTTATATTTAATTTAATTTTTAATAAATAAATATCTGAAGATACTGTACTTACTACTTCCGAGATCAACTAAAAAAGCCCTGTCCAAGTGTTTGTGGTAAACAAATGCTGCATGAACCCGGGAGCAACTTGCATGGTCTATACAGAAATCATTCATCTGAGGGTTCCGACCGAATAAGTAACATCTCTTCTCATCCAACATCAACTTCTGAATCAGTTTATCACCCTTCAGCACGTCCAAGTGAAGACCGGTGGGAGGTTTACCCGCCCTAGTAAAAAACGAAATTAGGCGCGAAAACATTGTAAATCAACTAATAGGCTCGCAGAAGTACAAGAAAATCATTAACCAACATCCAGCGGCCTTTATTTACAATGTTTAGTAACAAAATTCATAAAATATAATCGAGTTTCAAGCAAAAGATACAACATAACCTATAATTTATTTTATGATATAAAACTTACCAATTGGGAACTTCGTAATGATTAGCCATTGTTAATTTAGCATTTCATAATATTTAAAACTTTTAAAACACCCAATAATGCCAATAAAACAATAATTTAGGTACAAACAAAATAACAACCACGGTTGTCAACAAGGGGCATTGACATTTAAAATTGTTTTAAAAATTATTCACCGTGGTGGATAGGTAGGTACTTATTATTTTAATAATTTTATTTTATAAAGAAATATTGATTCTTTCACAAATAAAAATGCAAAGTTTTGAATATTTGTTATTGTTTTTTTCCTACGAGTTTTTAAACTAAAATTTAAAAAAAACTTAATGTCAAATCAAATAGGATCGAATTTTTATGTTTACTCGTATTATTTTGTTTATTTGTCGATAGAAAGCGAATAAAATGGTCTCCAAAGACGAAGAAATGGATGCGAAAACGGAGGAAAAAATGGAATGGGATGCCGATATGGAAATACAGTTGTTTTACGCGATGGTAAACCACAAGCCGGTTGGTGTAAGCAAACATTTTCAGATGTTGAGTATTTCTCACAAACTAGCAAATTCTATTGCAAAAGACGTCACAATTAAAGATATATGGGAGCATTTAGAGACAATGTATAATCTTAAGCTGTTAGATGATGCTGAGCCGCCGTCGTTTCCAAATGCTGCTACACCATTTAGTTTACCTGAACATGACTTTGGAGCGCTTATGAAGAAAAAACTGAAAGAAGCTGATGAACAAGTTGATAGTAAGCAATATGAAGGTAAGGCTCATAAGAAATACTTCATCATTCTTCTATTATTTTATTAAAATATAAATGTCTAATTTCAGAGGTTCCTGAAGTCTGTAGTTCTTCTCCAAAGGCTTCTACTCCTCGCAGCAGTTCCCGAGGCACTAAAGACAAGGGTCGCAAAGATAGCACCAGTGGTCTGCTGATGGCAACCAAGACAAGGAAGGAAAGTGGCAGCTCTCATGCCTCCACCGATACTCCTAGCAATAAATCAGAGAAGGATTATGGTAAAAACATAAATAAATAAATATATAAATAAATAAAACAGTATATTAACCCATAACCATGCTGCCATACATACTGGTGTACACCTCAATATTTAAATTCCTAGATTCTGAAATCATATTTAATTGGCTCAGTGGTCTAGCGGTTGGGTCTGTGGATTTAGACTCAAAGGTACAGGGTTTGATTCCTGGTCAGGACACAATAATTTTAGTAATTAATTTGTGATATTTCTTGGGTTGGGTATGCTACAGACATCAACAAGCTTGCCTCTTATCATGATGGGCCTATAGTAAAGTTGACTAAATTTGACTTTAAAAAAAAGCTTTAACATACTTTATTATACAATAGTTTGTATGAAGTAATACCTTTTCCTGAGTAAGTTAAAACCATTGTTTGTTTTATAGATCCCAGAAGAGATTCAAGAGATTCCAATGCTTCTGGACCGAGAGAGTCCACCAGTAGGAAGTCAATATCACAAAAGGATAGGAGATCTAAAGGTAGGTATAGGTTAATAATACATAGAAAGATTTTTCATACAAAAATGTTTAAGGGAAAAGAATATTTTTGGGAAATCCAGCAAAATCTTTTCACTACTTACTGAAACACTTATTTTATTTTCTTTATTAGGGTCAACAAACAGCATTACACATTTCATTTAACCATAAAAACATACATTAGATCATGCAATACCCACCGAATTAACCACATATTTATATTTGCTTTATGTTTTATTATTTTTTTATTAGGTTTAGTTTATAGTAAGTCAAAAGTATTTAAATAAATAAATATAGTTATTTTATTTTTATGAATGAACAATTCAAAAAATAATAATTATAATCTACTTATAAATATATAAATATAAATAAGCCTAATAAAAAAAACTATAAATAAAAAATATCCTCAATAGACGTTCCAATAGATAGTCCCAAGAAGACTGGCAACATTTCTCCTCTGTATAGTGAGGCTAATAATTGCCAGCTTATTTATATAGATTTCTATTTTATTTAAGTAATTATTTATTTATTTTATTTTTATTTAATAAATAATCTTTTTGAAAAATGCTTTGACATTTTGATCAGTAGCTTTAGCATGTAAAAAAATATGTTACGTAAAGCATAAGTATGTGCTTCCAAATGCCTTTTGACATTTGTGAGGATGTGGTTATGCTTATCAAATGCCTTATAATCAAACTCAAGTTAAACATTTAATAGTGTATCCCTTAAGAAACTGGAGGTGAAATGCATAAAACTATGCATTTCATAAAACTAACTTGCAGATTTTGGTAATAAAATCTTTTTATTTGCAATACCTATTCTATATTCAAAGTTTTCTTTATTGGCGCCAATAATCTTTTGTTTTTTATTCTATACAGCTTGGGACTCGATAATAGCCGAGGACGAGACTACAAATCGCCGCGGTCGTCGTCGCACGAATACCCCAACAACCCTTCCATCTATCACACCGCCCGCCACAAGGCGGCGAACTTGACATACAGTCAGTAGTGTTAAAACACCAACTTATGAACATTTTTTCTAGATTTTGTTTTGATATTTCAAAAGAAGCAGAAATATTTATGCAACGAAAGATACTGACGAGACTTAATGCTATCAAAAATCAGCTAATAGTAATTCTGACAGGATGAATATTTTGCAACATTAGAATGCAATCCTAAATATATATTTTCTACAGAGACGTTGGTGTCAGGCACAGACTAGGTCTACCTAAATACTCTTTAGTTATTTTGTAATTATTATCATTAAATGTTTAGTTAAATCCACTTTCACATGCTTTATTTTATCCCTTTATTTATTTAAGACATTTAAGATTAATGTAGGTACTATAAGGGACAGTATGCGCCTCAATCAATGCGTAGGTTTGACTTCCAGTATCAACAAGATTTTTAATAAGTTGTGTTGTCCATGAAGGCAGGCAGCACAGTACCTAAATGCCAATGGTTGTTAATATCCATTTTGCACTAAACATATTTCTAGTAAATAATGGTCTGCTGTATGCCTAGTGAGACTGAAGTTTCGTAAACGCAACTATAGTTGTAGTTTTTTTACTGAATTTTCGATGTCCATTGCCTGTTATTATAGCCAAACTTGCAATAACAGCAATGTAAAATAAAAAAACGTATCTACAGCAGTTACGTTTTCCGAAACTTGCATTTTACACTAAGCACACTGATCACTCCCTTAGGGCTGAGTTACACCAAAACGAAGTCTGTAATTGTAACGATCAAAGTTAAAAATGGCCTCGATCGTTCTCACGGTTCTCTTACGAAATAAAACTGATACATTATACGCCTTTTTTCCTTAATCTTTACACATATATAGGTAACAGAAATTATATTTTTATGTATGAATGTAGGAACGCGCTCGCTAAGGAAGTATTAAATACATTAGTAATCTATGCTATAAACAAATGCTACTGTCACTTTGACATTTCATCGAACAGCTGATAACGATAACAATGCGTATTTATTTATATGGGAAATTGTGGAGGCTGAATTATATTTACTAGTTTTAACTGCGTGAATAGTTGAAATACAGCCAGTGCCATGGCTTTACCAGCTGCCCAGCCAGCAGAAGTGTTGAGGGCTTGGCAAAAGGATGATTCGTACGAAGAGCGTCTAGCAGGATCGCTGTCCAAGCTTTTGCCCTCAAAACATGCCTCAAAAGCTACATCATTGTCTGCGTTACTCTACAAATCATTCACAACGCTAAAAGACCTGCAAACCTTGGGAGAAGAGTATTCCGGAATAGTTCAAGTGGACGACAGCTATCATAAGCTACCATCATACAGTGCGCGACTTTTAAGCATTCTTTTGTCCGCTTTCGGCGAAAATTTAACTAGAAGGTTCTTAAAACACGCAGAAAAGCAGGTGGAGCAGAACGCGACGCTCCGACCAGAAGCCCAGAACACTTTTATAATAATTTTAAAAGCTTTAGGCAACATGGTTCCACAGATGGAGACTATACATCGCGCATTGTGTTATATTAACGGGGGGCCTTTACAGATTGGTAAAATGGTTACTAAGATAGACTATGTGCAGGTTAGGCCAGCTGCTGCTGCCCATTATGCTCATTTACGATTGTTAGGTATTGTTACACTGCTACATGCACTTATTACTTCAGGCCAGTGTATTTATCAGGCTAAAGTACAGTTAGATCAGATGAAGGAATTTCCCAATGAAGTTGACAGTAGTAAATCTTGTGCTACATGTCTAGAAGAGATGGTACAGCCATGTGTGTTGCAATGTGGTCATATATTCTGCATGCAATGCTGCTATGGAGTTATGGAAAGCTGTGCACTTTGTAGAAGTCCTTTTACAAAAAATACAGTTGTTCCGCTTATGAATTATTGTCCAGGTAGTTTATAACACAAACCTAAATATTCAGTTTCTTACCTAAATATTTGGTTAGGCAAATCTAATACAGAGAAATCTTTATTTTTGCAATCTATACATTCACTATGCTAAGACATTGCTGTCTAAGCGTGTTCTAAAAGTTATACCAAGATGAGTGAGGTCATAACCATATCCTTTCTTATTTATTCCGCAACAGAACCAAATAGGCCATAATATGGCACATCTCCTCTTTTAAACCAGCCTATTGTTGGTCTCAAGCCCAATACACTAGTGTTCTTATGTCTTACCCACACACAATGGACCTGGCACTCCGCATGGTGAATCCTTGGAATGCTTAGAAATTTATCTTCCTTTATTTACCAGTGTCAAAAATTCTAGACTGAGTACCATTCAATGAGCTTTTATGCAAATAAAGTTAGGCCTTAAACATATATATATATATATATATATATACATAACAGTTAACATATTAAAAGATATTAACTTTGAAATACTTAAGGTCTAAAATACCTCATAATAATAATGAATACATTCTTCCACCAGCGAATTCCACAAAGCCCCCTCCGCATATTCGTGAGTTGTTGTTTTCTAACGTGCTTTGGGTAATATGATGGAAATAAAAATCACTATTGTATGTTTTATTCTTAAAAAAAGACTAGGACTAACAATTTACTAAAGATAATCACTAAGTAGCTAGATGAGTGCACGATCTATCCAGGCTGTTTCGGAGTGGCAGAAGACAAATTTCTAAGCATTCCATGGATTCACCGTGGGGGTGCCGGGTCCATTGTGTGTGGGTAAGAGATGAGAAGAATGGTGTCTCGGGCTTGCGACCGACAATTGGCTGGTTTAAGAAAAGGAGGCCTCCTTTTTTTTCTATTGCGCGATAATACGCTCACCATCCACCATTCTACTTCTCTCCCTACCCAACCAAATACTGTATGATTCCGTTAATGCCGTCTTGGAAGCTCGTTCCATAAATGTATTGACGGCAGACCTGCTTAGGCCCAATTCTTTCAGTAAGTGATGCAAAGATTTTGCTGGAACTCCTCTTGCACCAACTTCCACTGCGTAAAGCTGAGTCTTGAACCCGTTCCTGATCATTTCTTCTGTGAGATCATAATATTTATTCGACTTCATGTTGTGGTCTTTTGGAATATTTGATTCCCACGGAACGGTAAGTTCAATAAGGATAACTTTTTTCAAGTTCCGAGAAAACACTAAGATGTCTGGCCTATAGGCTGATACAGCTAGTTCATCTGGAATCCTATAATGGTGTTCAAATGTATCCATGAGAATTTTCCAGTCTGATGCGGCGCCAAGGATCGAGGTGGGCTTGCATTTAGTTTTCGTGCTTTGCCCTTTCTTTACAAATGTGGTCAAAGTTTTATTTGTAGTCAGTCCCTTTCTGGCTCTTGCAATAGAAAGACTTACTGCTTCACGGATAACACCTAGGACTTTGTCATGTCGGCGTGAGTAATAGCCCTTTTCTAGGAGAGTAACGCACCCTACAAGTGTGTGTCTAGCAGTCCCTATGGCAGCACCACACAATGTACAGTTCTTTTCCGTAGCTTTTCCCCACCTTACCAGATTACTCTGGTCCGGGAGGGACATTTGAAAAGCGTTTAGGTAGAACTTTAGCAACGCCGGAGACCAATCGTACATTAGTGTGCGCCACTTTAGGGCTGGAGGGATGCAAAAATCGCCCAAAGTTAGCCAGTCATTTTGAACTTCTAGAGTCATCGCGTGCACTCTGTATTCATGCTCTGAATTTGGTGACCGCTACGTATTTTTTTGTAATAACGCAAGCTTGGTGGTGTCCGTTATTTATTTATTTTAGTCATGTAAAATGAGTCATTGGGTATCAAATAATCAAATTTAATAACTAAAACAAAAAATTAAATGGGGTTAAAATGGGGGTTGGGGACATATGTGTCCCTATGGTCGTTACAAGTGACTTTTTTGCTTAAGATCTTTAAAAATATGTTTATTAGGTTTGTTTTGTAAAAAAATAAGCATTTTGTTAAAAACTTTTATTTATTACAAGAAAAAAACATTATAGCGCTTATGCCTTATATTATGAACTTCCAATGACTAGATTTAAAATGGCGCCATGTATGTAGTTTTTCCAGCTTAAAAATAAAAAAATACACACCATTTGTTATTTTTAAGCTAGCCGAGACTAGAAAATAATTAATTCAAATTCAAAATGTTAATAATTATCAAATAATTTGTTTTTTTTTTTGGATGGAACTGGGGGCTGTTTCTTGCCATACTGTATGATGTCATCACTATCTGCCCAGACAAAAGCAGTGATATTACAAATGTGTTATAAACACAAAGGGTTAATCTTAACACTAGAAGATATATTAAAATGGTAAATGGATCATCACATAAATATTGTGGTAGAAAATATGTTTTTTTACTAGTATAGGCTGGTTATACCAAAAGAAAGTCTGTAATTGTAACTATTAAAGTTAAAAATGGCGTCGATTGTACAGCTGATGGCTGACTTTTAAAATAAAGCTATACATATCATCACGCCAAATCCCTTGCAGGGTAGGCAGAGACAATTGAGCGCCACTTGTCACGGTCACGACATACTTCTTTCGCGTCTTCGACATTTATCAACGTCTTCATACTGCCTCCGTGGTCTAGCGGTTAAGTCCGTGGATTTAGACTCGGAGGTACCGGGATCGATTCCTGGTCGGGACACAAAAATAATTAGTTCATATGTGATATTTCTCGAGTTTGGTACGCTGGAGACATCGACGAGCTTGCCACTTGTCATGATTGGCCTATAGTAAAGTTGGCTAAATGTGAATCCGCTAATTTATAAGCGTGGTTTCTGACCACCCTGAAAGGGAAACGGTTGTGATGATACTTTACTTTTTTTTTCATACATGCCCTTTTGTTTCGATGGCTTTTTAATGAACTTTCAGCTATTGTTTTGTTTGTTTGATCGTAATATGTGAGTTGGTCTTCTTTGGCCTCTTTTACCCACAACTTTCGCATTTAGTATCTGGTTCGTCAAACTCAACATGTCCAAACCATCGGAGCACGCCTTTTTCTTATTTCTGTCGCTATGCTTTCTTTCGTAGTAGTTTCGTTTTGCGTATTTATTTAAAATAATGATACATTTAACGAAATTCTTTACTTCAATTGTTACATTTACACTTTATTTTGATGCAACTAAGCCAAATTTTTGTGTCATATTTTTACTAAGCAAATAAATTGGGTTTTGGTTTAACTTTTTTACCATCTATTTGTAAATAAATATATGAAAGAAAGAAAGAAAGAAAAATATTTTATTTGTCACATTAACAAACATAAAAAAAAAAAAAGTAAACTTAAAATTAAAAGTGTGTGGTGACAAATAGGGAATCAGCTCAGCATTGAGCTGCGACGCTTTGAGAGTCACAGCGCTGATTTTCAGCTAATCCCTTAATATACAAGCATAAATGTGTCGAGGCTCTAGTGCAGAACTATAATAGTAAATAATATATAATTTATTATATATATTACACAAATAAATAATAAACAAACATAATAAATGCATATTTATGAATGACACAATAACGTAGCATACCATAATATATATCATATATATTATATATATTATAATATATAAATATATACATATACACACTTACATACAAACGAATAGAACAAATCACATAAAAAATAATTAACCATAAAATTTTAAGTAGATATGCTGCTACAGTAGCAGTTGAGATGCCAACAAATATAATATAATATATCAACTTATTACTATTAAGCATGTTTTATTTACTTGACCTTACAAAATTCGTAAAATCGCCTGACGATACGACCCCAGGCTAAAGGGCCACCGCGAGAGGTCGCATGCCCGACTCACCATGATGCCTCCTAAGGCGCCTACGGACTAAAATCCCATAAACCGCCTCTCTTTCACTGATGGCGCTGCGTGCGTTAACAGCCAAGTCTGCAGTGAAGGCACTCGTTCGCCGCGTTCATGCAAGACCCAACCTGAGGGGCAGGGGCAAGCGGTGGAGCTATGGAGGGGGAAATTGGGAGTTAAGACAGCATCATCGGATTTGCGACTGAAACGGCTGGAGGGTCCTTGGATGATCTCAATCAGAAGATTAAGCCTCGTCGTGAGTGCGTCATCGGTGTCGTGCAGTACACATCTGGGGCGAGAAACTAGAAGCAGCCTTCATCATTGTGCAGTGTAAAAAATAGTGGTAGAAAATATGTTTTTTTTTGTATTATAGGCTGGGTTCTACCAAAGCGAAGTCTCTGTAATTCAAAGTTAAAAATGGCGTCAAATGTTCTAGCTGAATTTCAAACTAAAAATGATAAACTGACGCCATTTTTAACTTTTACAGAGACTTCATTTTAGTGATACTCAGCCTTAAATAGAAAAAATATATATATAATGAGGCTTGGTTGTACCAAGTGTGTGTAATAGCAGCGGTTAAAAATGGCGTCGGAATGTACACGCTGACCTTCTAAATAAATCTGGTACAATCGCCGCCATTTTTAAATTTAATCGTTACAATGGGGTGTATCAGGCAAAGCTTTTTGTAGATGTCGCTAGCGGCAATGGTACCTTGTTTACACCTATGACGCATCATTTTTTAAATGTTTTTGTATTTTTTTTTATAACAGAGATGTATTTTAACTTAATGTTACCTACCTTAAAAGACGAATTAAGAAAGCGAACACCGTCTTTTAAAAGATAAAAGGTTGAATTAATAGAACGGCAATTTTGAGATCACCACATCTTTGATTTCGCTTGAAAATCTCGATTTGTACACTTAAAAGCTGCTCACTTCGGCATGATATCCAGAAAATAATAGATTTCGTAATAAAATTACAAGATTTCTATGCAACTGACAGTTATATAAGGTACCATCTATCGTGATAAAAAGTTAGTGATACACCCCATTACCAAGACTTCATTTTGGTGCACCCAGGCTAAGTAATTTAAAAAAAAACACAAAGTATTTTTTATGTAAACTCTGTCTCAAGTATACCTTCTATTTTCGACACAAAATTAGTTGTAAAATAAGGATAAAATAAAACTAAAGATTTAAAGGCAGCTATGGTATTAATATATTAATAAATTTCGAAATCATGTGAAATATTACGGTAGTAAGGGCCGGTAACTCAATTCTTCCTCAGTGGCATTTGGTCACATTAATACGGAAATTTGCATGGAAACGCGTCCATTTAAGTGAGCGAATGTAAGTAAGGATTCAGTTACAGGTCCTCACAACTTAATAAAATAGTATAAAATTTAAAAACAAAAAATAAATAATCGCGTAACCAACTTGTAACAACTTTATTTAAAATATATAGGTACATACATATCTTCACACAATAGTGTAGGTAGGCAGAGAAAATTGACCGCCATTTGTCACAATCTATACATGCCTCTTTCACTTTGTTAACATCTATCAACATTTTCATACATGCCTTTTTGTTTCGTAGGCTCTTTACTGCACCCTCAGCCAGTGTTTTATTTAGGTGTGATAGGTGATTCTCGGTCTGCCAGGGCCTCTTTTACCCACAACTTTCTTTTCGTCAATGTCAATCTTTCGTCACTCATCCTTCCAACATGCCTGAACCTTTGAAACACGTATTTCCTTATTTTTGTCTATATGATTACTTTCATACCTACCCTTTCCCATATTTCATCGTTACGTATGAGATCCGCCAAACTGCATGTCCGACGTAACAATTTAATTTCTACTACAAATGTACTTAGTGCAAAATAATGAAATAAATTAACCCTACTAGCATGCATATTCTGGCATATCCTTGTCTCGCTTCCATACATCAGTGCTGATACTAACATGGCATTGTATATAGCGAACCGAGCATCATTGCTGATATTTCGACTGCCAATCAGTGATACCAGGGCATCGTTAACATTATTTTCCGCATCCACTCTTCTTTCAACATCCCTATCATCTGCAGTGAATACACTGCCCATATATACAATTTCATTTACTTGTTCTACTTTCATTATCAATTTTTATCGTCACATTTGTCATGTCATCATTGTCTATCTATTTTCTTCATAACCTTCTGCACTCGCTTATTACAGATCTCAGACACAAAGGTTAGTTGGTAGAAAATGCATTTACGGCATTAAGCTCCGCCTATGTACCTGCACTTGTTTTGGTTTTGTACAATAAATTTATTAAAAAAGTATCATCACGACCGTTTCCCTTTCGGGGTGGTCAGAAACCACGCTTATAAATAAGCGGATTCACATTTAGCCAGCTTTACTATAGGCCAATCATGACAAGTGGCAAGCTCGTCGATGTCTCCAGCGTACCAAACTCGAGAAATATCACAAATAAATTAAATGTTAATTAAATGTATTTATATACATTAATTAATATTTTTGTGTCCCGACCAGGAATCGAACCCGGTACCTCCGAGTCTAAATCCACGGACTTAACCGCTAGACCACGGAGGCAGAGCAGACATTTATTATTATTCTTTCAAATGCTACCTTAGTTTTCGTTTTCATATAATGATTTCAAAAATATAATAATAAATATTCAATTGAGTTAAGACTTTTATTAATTTATCTGTAATTTACAAGGTAATAATCATTGTTTTATTTATAAATTATTTTAAAACTAATTAATACTATGCTATATTGCAGATTGTCAAAATGAACGGAATTATAGATAGACCAGACCTATCTATAAGTAAATTAACCCCCAATTTTTTAAATGACGAAGTTGAATTATGATATTTTTTGTTATATGCCAAGTGATTGGTGGTTTTGACCAGCAATTGAATCTGTATAAATCTACAAACAACTGTATTTTTTTTACACAGACCAATTTGTGAGTGGGTGCATAATGCATGCGCACACTCATGTGCATTGCGGCCCACAGCTCAAGTATAGTAGGGTGGGTTAAACATTGGTTGATGATTCAACAATTAAATATCCAAAACCAAACTCACCCACTGTTGTGTGGCGTAACCTAATCATTTGCTGTATTTTGAAAGTAGGAGTGGATGGCTACTTTCTAAACTACAAGGAATGTTGAAAAATGTTTTGATTCGGATACTTAATAAGTAAAGGTCACTCTTGGACGTATCTTAGATTATAAAATAATGAATGAAGTTTTATCAAACATGGAAAGGCACAATTTCCTGAAGTTAGGTTAAAGTGGCTCAATTATGGACTTTTGAGAGCCTGGCCACGTGGTCTCCATCTTCAGGTCGTCATGGAGGACAGTGCTGCGAACCAAGGAGCCCCAACGTAAGGAATTGTTCTGCTGGGCATGTATCCCGGCCGTCATGGTTGAGGCGTGAGCAGACAAATGTCTTGTATATATTAAGGATTGTGGGTAGGTGTGCAAGACAACAACTAAAATTTCGCGAATTTCTTAATTATTTATTAATAAGTGTTATAATTGTAAATTAATTGTTAAATATACTTAGTTTAGTGTACCAGGTGCATGAATTAATATATATTTAGTCATCGCCACTTATCCTGCCGGACTACAATTGTTTTGTTCAAAATTTCAAAGCATCCACTTGTGGCAACTAAACAATGGCAGCAGCTGGTGATATCCAACAGTCGCAGCAACTGCTTGAGCAAAAACTGGCCAAAAGGATGGCCGAGTTTGAGCTGGAGCTGACAGCAGTGAAGGAAAATCCCCAAACTACAAAAATCGAAGCTTTGGCACGGGACTACAGTGAATTTAAAACCTTTACTGTAGAAATGCTGTCACTGTTAAGACAACAGATTGGGCAGTTGCAGTCAACTGTGGAGCAGCTGGAGACCAGAAGCCGGGCAGATTGTCTATTGCTGAAAGGTGTTCCTGAAATTCAGGGTGAGAATGTGGCCCAGACATTGGCTAATGTGTTGAAGGACAAGCTTAACATCCCGGAAGCCAACCCCGGATGCTTTAGTGCCTGCTATCGTCTTGGTAGCAGTAGTCAGGCTGGTGTTACCAGGACCATTCTCGTTCGGTTTTATGATACAAGGCTGCGGCAGCAGGTATGGAGAAATAAAACCAAATTTAAGGGTTCTCCATACAGCTGCTCTGAGTTCCTGATAAGGAGTAGGCAGCTACTATTCATAGAGACAAGAAAGCATTTCGGCGTGCGGGACTGCTGGACTCAAGATGGCTACATAATGATCAAGCTCCCTAACGGATCCAGGCGCAAGATTTTTCTCCATGCCGACCTAGAAGCAACCCTAATGTTATTGCCGGCTCCTCCAGCCTCATCACTCAATGAACACCACATGCAAAAAGAGAGGCCTAGAAGAGTGGCAAGAAAGTAGCGTATCTAAAGCAACAACCGTTATTATTCTCTTTTACTTTCACCATTTTATTAAAATTAGTTTTGCATCATTTAATGAAGATGTTGTTTCTGTTTATCCGGAGTTGAATGCAGTGACATTTAATACTGTTTTTCAATGTACTAAATTGTATTTAGTAAGTCAACATAGTTTTGTAGTTTTCTATAAAGATACAATAATAGTTTTGTTGCTGCAGTTGACTCCGGATGGATCAGGTAAGCAGCGGACCCAGTACCATTTTATAAACTCTTTTCGACTCAGTCAACTGGGCCAAAAATAAACATTTTATTTCATTATTATTTTATCATTCTTATTTTATTTAAGAAATGGTGATGGGGCTGCTGTTGTTTTTGGGTTGGTGTATGTTGGAGGTTTTGTAACATGTAAATCAAATCAAAATCATATCAAAATAATATATTGGTCACAAAGTATAGTAAGATCACACAACTAAAAAGTTTATCTATATTTCTCATCCAAGGTTTTGTGATTGCACAATATTCGGCCACTGTCTATCCCGCATACACTATCCTATTTTCCTGATGTCACCAATATTGATTGCTACACTTCCAGGTTTGTTATTATCGTGTTGTGTTCCGTCTTTAATTCCTTTATCTTACAGGTAGAATGTATTGGGTCTAATTAACAACACATATTACGTCTTTATAGATTAACGAACATAGTTTGATTATTTGAATTAAAATAAACATAAATTCTTGTTTTTACTTCCATAGCACAGACGCACAGACGACTGATGAACGACAGCGAATGATTAAACGAACGTAATGAATGACTGATGAAGGCTGACATTAAAATGGTTTTAATGAAACGTCAGGCATAGTACGTCAAAATAGTTTAACGTCCACAATTTTTTTTTTTTTTTTTTTTATTTTTATTTCTTTTTCTACTTGTTTTGATTTATGTTTTTGGTATAAACCAATGACCAAATAGCTAATGTATAAACTCTTAGATGCGGTGTACTCAAGTGGGTTGGAGTCGCGGCCGATCGTGGACAGTACTCTCTGGCAGTGTGGTGATCAATATAAATACCTATATATTATTTTTAAGTTTTATTTTTGTTATTTGTTTTGTTTGTAAATTTAGATGCATTGTAAACTTTTCAACCGGCAGGACAGGCAGTATTAATTCAGTTTTGTTAAATATATATATATATCTAAATTAATATATAAACATATACATATATATTTAGTCTATTTATTTATTTATAAATACTATACTTACAGCTTTATTGTTTTTATTTATTTGGATGAACAATTTCAGTGAAGATGACTCTTTTTATTCTATTACTAGCAGTGTGTCTACGGATTCTTTTCATGACGCAGTGGATACTTTGGACGTTTTGCTCAATAACGAGTTCTTGCCTAATAGCAAGTACTTAAACATTTGCCACATTAATGCACAAAGTGTGCCGGCGCATTACGCTGATATCCTTAACAACTTCTCTTCTCCCAACGTAGTTGACGCCATACTTATTTCTGAATCTTGGCTTAAGCCTTCTCTTCCTTTCACATCTTACTCTCTTCCGGGGTATGTCTTGATTCGTAACGACCGTACTGGCCGCAACGGTGGTGGCGTTGCTATCTACCTGCGGGCTGATTTGCCGTATAAAATCATTTGTCGCTCACCCGGCCTGTATGCGGGATCGGCGGAATATTTGCTAATTGAAGTAAATTTCTCACGGTCTCGAATATTGGTCGGAGTTGTTTATTGTCCCCCTTCCATCAACTATTTTTCGACTGTCGAAGGTATTCTTGAGGAAGCAGTACCACTTTACACTCATCACGTCATCATGGGCGATTTCAACACATGTCTTCTTGATGATCGTGTGCCTGGCAAATCAAGAGCGTCTAAACTTCTTAATATTATTTCTTCTGTAAATTTATCTTTCCTGCCATCTGGACCCACCCATCATCTCGCTACATCTGATACGCTTCTTGACCTTATTTTCACATCACGTCCTGATCTTGTTGCCAGCCACGGTCAGATTCCTGCTCCATTCTCCCACCACGATCTCGTTTTTGCATCGTACAAGGTAAGGCCGCCGAGGTATCGCCCACCTACGGTAATGATGCGCCATTACTGTCATATCGATGTCGAAAAGCTGCGTAATGACGCGGCTGGAATTGATTGGAGTGCCTTACTCACAGCCTCGAACATTGCAGTCATGGTTGATATCTTTAATCAAGAGCTGCTAAAATTGTATGACACTCATGCTCCACTTCGGCCTACTACTTTGAAGCGGAAACCTGCGCCCTGGATTACCGAGGACGTAAGAATGTCTATGAGGAAACGAGATCGTGCATACCGTAAATATAGGTGAAAACGATGTGATGATAGCTATGCTGCGTATAAAGTTGCAAGGAACCGTTGCAATCAGGTGTGTAGAATTGCCAAACGTCACTACTTTCATAACAATATTAAAGACAAATCCTCCTCTCAAATCTGGCAATTTATAAACTCTTTAGGACTAGGTCGGTCTCGTGACCAGGTTAGCGCTAGTTCCGTGACGCCTGATCAGCTTAACGCTTTTTTCTCGTCCGCTCCGGTTTTAAATAATGACACAAAAAGAAGCACGCTGGTCGAAATAGCAAATTTTCCTGCGCTTGAAGATGTTGAACCTTTTTCTTTGACAGAGGTTTCTGAGGATATGGTTTTTAAGACGATAAATTCTATTACTTCTAAATCTATAGGATGTGATTCTATTAGTCGTGTTATGATCGTTACTATTATTGACCTTCTCCTACCTATTATTTCCCACATCATTAACTTCTCTCTCAACTCCAGTCAATTCCCATCCCAATGGCGCAAGGCCTTTATTATTCCTCTTCCCAAAATCTCTTCACCTACACTACCTACCCATTTTCGCCCTATTTCAATTTTACCATTTTTATCTAAGGTCCTTGAGTCTGTTGTGCATAAACAGTTGTCCAACTTCCTTAATGTTAATGATCTATTAAACCCTTTCCAGTCTGGTTTCCGCCCCGGTCATAGCTCAGCTTCAGCTTTACTTAAAGTAACTGAAGACATCAGATGTGGCATGGATGAAACAAAAGTAACAGTTCTAGTACTTATTGATTTCACAAATGCCTTTAACACAGTGGATCCTGATTTGCTAATCGCTATGTTGTCTCGTCTAAAAATCTCCTCGGAGGCCCTGCAATGGTTCTCTCAATATCTCCATGGTCGTCAGCAACAGGTACGAGTTGATCAGGTGTCGTCGGAGTGGTGTGATTTGGTTACAGGCGTCCCACAAGGTGGTATACTTTCCCCATTACTATTTTCTATATTTATTAACGCCATCACTTCCTCTCTTCATTGTTCCTACCACCTGTATGCCGATGACTTGCAGCTCTATGTGCAGACGGATATCAGCACACTAAGCAGTGCAATAGCTTGGCTAAACTCAGATCTTCGTAACATCTACTCATGGTCCACACGCTTCGGGGTCGTTGTCAACCCGAACAAGTGTCAATCAATCATAATTGGTAGTTCGCGTTTGTTATGCAAGGTTGACCTTGACAATATTGACCCTGTTCGGTTTGACAACGTTCCGATTGCATACTGCAGCGAAGTAAAGAATCTGGGTGTACATCTGGATTCCAATCTGAGCTGGACTACTCAGGTTACCAATACAAGTCGTAAACTTTTTGCTTCTCTGCACTCTCTCAATAAATTTAAGAACTTTTTGCCATTAAAAGCTAAAATAACCCTTGCCCAAAGCCTTCTCCTTCCTCTTCTCGACTATGGTGACGTATGTAGCGTCGATCTCTCAGAGGTGTTGCTTAATAAAATGGATCGCTTGCTTAACTCGTGCATACGCTTTATCTTCTGTTTACGCAAATACGATCACATCTCTGAGTATCGAGCTAAGTTGAAGTGGCTGCCAATTCGTTGTCGTAGAAACCTACGAATTCTTTGTCTGCTTTTCTCTATACTGTATGAGCCTGCGACACCGAAATACCTCAAGAGCAAATTTGCTTTTCTCTTTTCTCTTCATGACAGGTCGTTGCGATCATCGCATAACTCTACCCTTGCTATTCCCTCTCATCACACTAGTTTTATGTCCGACTCCTTCGCAGTTGTTGCCGCAAATCTGTGGAACAACCTACCCTTAGATATCCGACAGGCGCCAAATAGAACATTGTTTAAAAGGATGGTTTTCACACACTTCTTAAATAGATCCCAACAACTGTAAGTATGTATATATTGTATTTATGTATATATTAAGTATTATAAGTATATTAATGTTTAGTATATTAATATTATTTACTAGTAAGTAGTTTAGTTTTAGTAGTATTTTAATTTCTCCCCTATATTATGTTCTATAATTTGCGCGAACCTTCCACATACAATGTTCGTAATGTCCCTAAGGTTGACCGAGTAAGAATGTCTAGCGGCATTAGGTCCGCCTTTGTACATAGTGCAAAAAGTTTGAAATAAATAACCTTTACCTGGGGTGGTAGCGACGTTATATTAAAGCAGATTTGGTGAAACTGTATGTTTTCTTATTCAACTCTCAAAAGTTCAACATCAAATATTAAGGTGGCATTTGGTGGTATAACTCCAGGGTGTCCTCGGGAGCCATAGGCAAAATCTGGTGAACAAATCAACTTAGCTCTTTCTCCTACTGACATCTGGAAATAAAAAGAATAACAATAAAGTATAAGGAAAGCAAACTTAAAAAGTCTACCACTAGACTTGTAGCGGTAAATATGATCATATATCTGAGTATCGCGCTAGGTTGAAGTGACTACCAATTCAGTGTCGCAGAAATCTTAGAGTACTTTGCCTACTATTTTCTGTTCTGAATGAACCTGCGACACTGAAATACCTCAAAAACATCTTTGCCTATCTCTCTTCGTTTCATGATAAATCTCTTCGATCCTCTTACAACTTGTACTTACAAATTTGTGGAACAATTTGCTTACCAACATCAGGCAAGTAACCACCAGATCGCTATTTAAAAAAATGGTCTATTCGCATTTCATTTCCCAACAAAATTTGTAAGTATATTATTATTATTTATGTATGTATGTGTATAGTTTATGTAATACGATTTAGTTTATTATATATATATATATATATTTATATGTGTGTATGTATGTATATGTAGTTATATGTAGCTAGTTAATAAATAATACTTTTGATATTTATATTTAATATTTCAGCACCTACTTTCCAGTAAATTGTTGGCTATGATAAAATATCTTGCAGCATTAAAGCCTTTTTGTCTTTGTGCAATAAAGTATTAAATAAATACCTCTAGCGGTAAAGACCTCTAGTGGTAGAAACTAATGTTGGCTATTAGTGGCCGGATTCAGTTGCTTCCATTCATGGACTTTCGTTTACCATCAGGTGCGTTTGGTGATGACGCGATCGTATGAAAATCTAAAATTAAAGTGAAAATTCCAACTTCAACTGCACGCAGTCCACACCAAACTATTTTCAGTGATTTTACATAAGCTATGAACAATAGACAGTTGCGCTTTTGTATTATACTGAAGTATAGATAAATAATTATTTGTTTTCTCAACTAGACAAGTGACGGTGCAGAGTTTGGCTCAACCATTGGAAGGTAAAGCATAAAACTGTATTTGCTGTCCAAGATTGATTTATTCATTACCTGTTATAGAATGATGATCACACCCCCTAGAACGCAAAGTTCTAGACATCCACTGTTGAAGGTGGGCATCATCATGATCATATTGCCTTTCAAAACCTTTTTTTACGTGCCCTTGCCAAGCTGGCCAGACAACTCGATTGTGATTACGGTAGCTTTTCCACACTTTGCCTCTATAAGATTTGTGCTTGACCTTTACTCCTTCAGCGGAGCCAACAGGACAACCCAAAGTCTGATGTAATTTTATTAATATTATTACGGGACAAGAATAGTAGATTGAATTTTCAATGCAAATAACATTGTGCCTAAAATATTTTATTATAGTATTATTGGTTTAGATAATATTGCATATTTATTACGTAATGATATTTCTCTAATTGCACCTACGTCTTTAATGTTCTACAGTGTCCCTAAGGTTATCTGTCAGAGAATATCTAGCGACATTAAGTCCGTCACCTTGTTTATATTGCACAATAAAGATTTAATAAATAAAATTAAAATCTCAAGGAATATAACAGAAATAATGTCTTAAGTTAAAAAAGTCCATTTTGTTTGGATGTGGATCTACATTTTGATACATTAGAACAGTGAATTACCTTTGCTAGTCCTTGGTCCCAGCCTTCAATAACATCTCCCTTCCCCAAAGTGAATTTAAAAGGTTGTCCCCTATCTCTGGAAGAATCGAACTTTGTACCATTTTCTAGCGTCCCGGTATAATGTACCACCACAATTTGCCCTGGCTTTGGGTAAGTAAGACCTGTAAAAAATAAAAAATCCAGCTGTAATTGCTCCACTTCCTCAAAATAATTTAGAATATTAAGTTGTTCCAAGTTCTAATACTGGAACTAAATACTAATACCAACTTATAGTATTTTTAATAATTTGTCATTAAGGAACAATTGTAAGCATTTGCATAATACATAAATTTACTTGAACTAAATTTGCAATGTTTTTACATCACAAAATATAAAAAGGGCTCAGAAACAACTGCAAAACATATTCCAATATAAAGAAATTTTTAATTTTATCTTGTAATTTTATCACATAATATCTTGTCATTGTTCTTTGACATCAGACATCTGGCAAGTGTACGCCAAATTCTCCAGAAATATGCACTGGACGGTCTTCAGCAGTAGAGCTCTAGGACTCTGTGATGTGAATATAAATAGTGACTGGGGAGTGTGTAAATAAAATGGGCTTATTCCGATAAAACACTTAGCTATTAATAATTAAGTATGATGCTACACCTATTATAGGCGACCGCCACATGCTATAAAACAACGGTTAAACAATGATCAGGTCAACGTTGAACTAAAACTACAATAATCTAAGAACTAAAATTATTTAAAATCTAGTATTACTTAAATGCTATGAAAGACATCTTGGGAATTAAATTACAAGAGAGCTATAGCCTAATTATAGTATACGACCAGATAAAATAGTGGATGAGAAGTGTTATTAGAGAATAAAAAGGTCCAAGCCGGAGAATAGTGCATTCTTTTCCACTATTCTTGACCTGTGTTAATTATATTAGAACATGAGTAGTCCGGCGAGCTTGGCAAGAGCAGGTACAACTTTCCAAATGTGTTTTAGAAAAGCTACCTTCAGCTGTGGAGGTTCACATCATCACATTCAATTATAGGTTATACATTTGTTTTGATTACGTTTGCGGAATAAAAATATAATATTGTTAGTACCCACCGTCGCCGGGTGAAATTGTTTCAACGTCAACTCCCATTGGGATTTCGTAGTTTGTCCTAAAAAGGAAATAACAACTTCTAGCAATACAGCAAAAAAATTAACTCAATTTGACGTTTAATAAAATGTTGCAACACCTAAAATACCATAAACAAAATAAACAACGATTTTCCTCAATGTTCGACTTGTCGCTTTAAGCGCTTTTTTTCACTCTTTTACATACAATATACGGTAAAAAAAAGCAGGCAATTTGTCCATGCAATTTTTTTACTAAATTTAGCAAGGAATGAGAAGACAAGAAAGTAAAAAAAAAGCGCTTCCAGCGACAAGTCGAACATGAAGCATGTATAAACTAAAAAAATAAATATTGGATATCGTAGATATTTTACTTTGACAATAAAAAAAACCACAAATTTATACGGACTTCCTTTTTTGTTGCCTTTTGTATTTATAAGTATGTAACAAATAATATAAAATTTAAAATATTATTTTAATGTCAAGAATCATAGACAACTTGTATTGTTATTAACATGGCAACAATAATAAAAGTGTTTTTCAGTTGAAAATTGAATTGGTGCTTGTGATTCCCATGTTTGGTATTTTATTTTTCAATAGTTTCTTGCGATATAATTGAATATAAATTGTCTTTAATATTATAAATTAACTGTTTTTTGATGTTCTTTCAGAATATTTGTATAAATCTGCGATTCCCTTTCATTTTGGGGACAAAATAGTGTTATAAAAATGGAAGTCGACTTGCCTATAAGTTGTAAAAGTTTACCTGATAATTCTGCTGATCTCAGTAAATACGGAAATATGAAAGCCTTTGTGAGTGCAGCACGAGAGTTTGAGAGTTCACATAGCGAAGCGTCGTTTAATTTGATGAACCGATATATGGCGGTGAGTGGTTTTACCAAAACAATTTTTTTTTTATATATGACGAAATTACCGTCTGATCCTCTCCTTTCTGACCAACCAACACTTAAGCACGTATAGCTGGATCTACAAACTAAAATATTAGGATTTATATATGTTTGGCCTAGAAATAGGCTAAAAGCATAGTTTCTGACCCCGCAAGGGAATACGGTCGTGATGATACTTTACTTACTATAGAATGTGACTGCTTCATGCAGTTACCACTATATTGAAATGACGAATTACTGGGTTTGATTTTGTTAAGAATGCAAAAAAGATTGATTTTATTTGAGACATTTCTCAAGTCTCTAGAACTTTTTAAGTAGTCTTGCGAAATATTGGTGAATCATTATCATAACAGCCCGTAGAACAGTGTCCTAGACCTTTCAGAACATATTTGGAGAATTTGGCCTACACTCGCCACAATGAGCCCCATGGTCCCACTGTCTTAGTCCTAAACGGTGTAAACTTCTATTGTGTACTGAAGTTTGCATTTTTGTCACAGCTAAAGATTTTCAGCAGAAACTTTGCAAATATAATTTTAATGATAATTCACTAATGGCTTATTTTTTGCAGCAAATTGAGTTGATGGATCCTTGTTGGTTTTCTCCTGGTCGTGTGGAGGTGTGTGCCTTCCTCAGCAGTGTGTGGCGAGTGATGTTTGACGACAGAGCCCCCCACTGGGCCTGTGTGTCCGTGCTGGCTCGGGCAGCAACACAACCACACACAAAACATGCACTCACACATACCTATAAGTATGTAATCCCAAATTAAAGTTAAACTAAAATTATCAGCCTCTAGAAAACAGTCCCAGACCTCCACTACTGAAGTTGGCCTTCCTAAACATACTTTTTCAGCATTGGCCTTCTCTTGCCATAGCCAGATTAGCAGGGGTCTAGAAGTTCAATTGAATTTATTTATATTTGCAAGTAGGCATAGGATATAAAGAAGATGTATTCTGCACTTATACACAATTTTTTTCACTATATTGACTTTATTTTTGTTATATTTATTTTCTTAAAATGCAAAATCCTGTACTGATATAGTAAATTCTCACCATTCTTCCTTTTTTCTCCAAAACAAAAATCCTCGACCATGTCATTGTCATTTTCATCCTAATAATCCTGACAATCTTATTATCAATAACGTAAACCTATATGTGCCAGTTACAATATTTATGTACATTATATATATGTATTGTTTTGCTTATATATGTTTTGGATGTTTATTGTTGTAATCTATGTCAATATGTAGTTTAGTTAATTATTTGTTAATTTGCAACCTATATTCTCACTTATCACTATCACAAAAGTATCCTGTAAAAGAATACCCAGCATTAAGTTTGCCATTGAACACTACTTTTGTAATTATGTGGTATGAGCCAAAATAATCATCTTAGTAAACATTTTTTTTTTCCAGATTTATGCCAATCCTGGCGCGTCTGTTATCAGACAAACTATCTAATGATAAGAAAATTAAACTACTCTCGTTGATGCAGGTACATTTCTATATATATATATATCATCAGAGCCCATCGAACTTAGTCTTAGATAGAAGTCACCATGGGCCTTCCAGAAATCCTGGAGAATATGGTCTACACTTGCCACGCTGGTCAAACATGTTTAATGACAAATTATTAACTATTCTGCAAGGTTTTTTTTTCACCTGATGGTCAGTGGCGTGCAAGGTCCACAAATGTTAGCAACTGGAATCAGATACTCATGACTGACATCAGTCCTGCTGATCAGTGATGCTGGCTTGACTGGGCATGACGGCAATTCTAGCCTGATCATGAAATGTGTGGATACACTTTAATAATAATAATAATAAAAGTTTATTTCAGAATAAATTCCATATGTGTTAGTAACAATTTTTAAAGCAATGTTATAATATCTAGTGTTAGTAAATAAAAAAAAAAAACAATTATAATACAAGAATTTTTTTTTTTTTTTTTCTTCCTTTCTGGGGCCCAGGTCACCTGCTGACATGCAGGCGTATCCAGTGCCCCAAGAACGGAGAGTCCCACCTATCAGCCCACACGGCCAGGATGCTGCTGGGGCTGCCCCTCACGCGGGCGAAGATTGAGGCACAGCGCTTCCTCATAATAGCATAATAACTTTACTGGCACGAATTGAGCAAATTACCACCATCAGTTATCACCTATTATTGGTTGTGTCAGTGGAACCGGGACCAATGGCCTAACTTGCTCTCCGAGGCTAAGGAACAGTGGTGTTGTAAATCTATGAATGTACATAAAAAGAAGTGTATTTTTCATTGCTATATGCCGGGGTTGGACCGACGTTTTTAGGATTTTAGGGAGGGTATTACAACCGAGCCAAATCCGCTATGTCGGCCCTGTGACATTTTATTATTATTTTTTTTTACGGGTAACAACACAATCTATGATAAAATATTTATTATTTAATTTTTACATTAACGTTAGACATACCAATAGCCCTGCCAATGAATAAACCTTTTTGGCGACAAATATAAATATTTATTATAAATTATATTTCTTTCTTTCTTCTTTAACTCATGGTTCCAATTACTATGCCTAAGGTGACAATAATTTTATGGTTTAATTTTAAAGAACCAACATAGGTTTAAAAATTTGCAAGTTGAAGCGGCAATGATGTCTGTCATAGAAGCAATGAACGATGAAGCAAACGGGTTCTGCAGTGGCTCCCACAAAACAATTCCCCGCCAGAAAGACGAATGACCTGAGGAAGGCTCTGGTGGGGGATGGAAGAAGGTGGCAGAAGATCGTGTAAAGTGGCGAGCCTTGAGGGAGGCCTATATCCAGCAGTGGAGAGACACAGGCTGATGATGATGATGTTGAAGTTTAATTAATTTTTCAGGACATCTCTTATGGTATTAAAATTAGCTGGCAAGAGTCTTACCTTACGGGTTTAATGAAGCTTTTAACCCGATGGATACTTGAGCCAATGACAGAGTCGAGATATAAGGTGATAGGCCATCGCTCTCTCACCCTATTGGTCAATCTATGTTATGCCAACATACCAGCTATTCATGCACTAATGAGGACCGTTGATACTAAGGATTTTGTAGTACATTTAATTAATTTAAAGGTATTTATAAGTTTTAACTTACTAGTTATGATCAAAATTCGTTAAGTGCGAGATTGGCAAGGACTTATAATGAAAATTTTTCTTCATTCCCTCCATTTAGGGTATTACTACTAAAAAGAGCTAATATTTTTTTTAAGCTTCAGTTGTCATTAGTACTATCTATATAAAAAAAAAAAAAAAGATATTACCCGAAAAACAAAACACTACTGTGTGGTGATAAGGCCGCATCGTGCGTGATTTATTCATCGTGATAAATACCTAAAGGCTGGGGTGTGTTATTATTAACTGATTCGCCCACAGCCAAGAGACGAACTAGGGGAGAAAGAATTACTTGCTCTTGATTAGGCTGTGTATGAGTGGCGATATTTTAAGGAAAATTTATCTTCACTGTAACTTATGATTTTATTACTAAATAAATAATCAAAAAAAATACGTAATTCTTTATTTTTATTCTAGATTATAATATTAAAATATTTGCTCTTTAGTTAATCCCATTCGAGTACATATATAATAATTATTATACATAATTAAACGAAAAATTGTAAACTGCCCCCATGATCTAGCGATTAAGTCCATGGATTTAGACTCGGGGGTACCGGGTTCGATTACTGGTGGGACACAGAAATATTTGTTAATTTAATATTTAATTTATTTGTGATATTTCTCGAGTTTGGTACGTCTGGAGACATCAACGCTTGACACTTGTCATGATTGGCCTATGGTAGGGTTGGCTAAGTGTGAATTCACTTCTTTATAGGCGTGGTTTATGACCACCCTGAAAGGGAAACGGTCGTGATGATACTTTTGAAAACAAAAACCTTAATCCCAAAAAAGGTAAACATTTATAGCTAATATAGAAAAAAGCAAGACTCTTGCACAAGACCAAGACTAGGGTAAGTCATGGTATTGGTCTTGCAACTATATCAGTGGTCTTGTTCTTGTGTCAAGACCAATACCAAGACTGCAAGACCAAAACCAAGACACCAAGACCAAGATTGGGCAACACTAGTAACAATAAAATATATTTTTTTTATGTTTAATTTTTAGGATGGAGGATATGAAGGCGTAGAAGTGTGTAGATTATTAGTTTGTCTGTCAAACATAGCTAAAGGCGGGGTGACCACTAGACAAGCTGATGTGCATAGTTATCTATGCTGCACCATGAGGACTTTTAGAAGAGCTATAGTGTGAGTACTTTTAACTCCTACCAAAGAGCATAAATAATTGGGAAAAGAGTGGCTATACCGAAAGCTGAGTCGTCCAGCCCCAGATATTGCAATGGGCCTTCCGCAAGATCTCGGCGAGTAACTAGCGATTCAACGCAACTTTGGTGCTGGGCGCTGCATGTTAGTAGATATGGAAGAAGAAGAAGACACATTTCTAAGCATTCCATGGTTTCACCGTGGGGGTGCCGGGTCCATCGTGTTTGGGTAAGAGATGAGAAGAAATGGTGTTTCGGGCTTGCAACCGACAATAGGCTGGTTTATAAAAGCGGCCTTTCTTTTTATTTTATTACGCTAACCATCCACCATTCTACTCCTCTCCCTACCCAACCAAATACTGTATGATTCCGTTAATGCCGTCTTGGCAGCTTTTTCCATAAATGTATCTCCTGCAGACCTGTTTAGGCCCAATTCTTTCAGTAAGTGATGCAAAGATTTTGCTGGAACTCCTCTCGCACCAACTTCCACTGCGTAAAGCTGAGTCTTGAACCCGTTTCTGATCATTTCTTCTGTGAGATCATAATATTTATTCGACTTCATGTTGTGAATAATGATATTTCTCGAATTTGTTACTCTAGAGACATCGACGAGCTTGCCACTTATCATGATTGGCCTATAGCAAAGTTGGCTAAATGTGAATCCGCTTCTTTGTAAGAGTGGTTTCTGTCCACTCCAAAGGGATACGGTCGTGATAATACTTTTACTTTTTTAGGTTTAGATTCTTGGAGTTTCCTCAAGTTTAATATTACTTCCCAAATATTTATTTAGATCAAAATAAAAAAAAATCGCCATATTTTGTTAGGCAATCTTGTTTCTAAACTACCCTCTTATAATATTTAAAAAAATCAAAGAATATCAATTTTTTTTTTTGCAGGGAACAGGATGCCATTCAATTGCTTCATGCATACACATTTATAAATGACCTATGTAACGACAATAATATAAAAAGTATGGTACTAACATACCCTAATTTTAATTCTACAATACAAGAATCTATTCAGGTAATAATATTAATCATCACGCATCCGCTCATAAACGCTCTTAAGAGGTTTTAACACGTCGCTGACGATGTGTGCATTTTTGCACGTCAGGATTCATATAGTTAATTGTATTTTTCAGAATATAGAAGATCTATGTCAAATGTGTTTACACAATGAACAGGAATCCCTGAAAGACTGTTTACAACATATATTAAAATTCCTTACTGTTCTTATTAATTTAGGTAAGTCTTTATTAAATTCCTCACTGTTCTTATTAATTAAGGTAAAACTTTATTAAATTCCTCACTGTTCTTATTAATTTAGGTACGTCTTTATTAAATTCCTGACTGTTCTTAATAATTTAGGTAAAACTATATTGAATTCCTCACTGTTCTTATTAATTTAGGTAAAACTTTATTGAATTCCTCACTGTTCTTATAAATTTTGGTAAGTTTTTATTAAATTTCTTACTGTTCTTATTAATTTAGATTAGTCTTTATTAAATTCCTCACTGTTCTTATTAATTTAGATATTTCTTTATTAAATTCTTTACCGTTCTTATTAATTTATGTAAGTGTTTATCAAATTCCTTACTGTTCTTATTAATTTAGGTAAATCTTTATTAAATTTTTCACTGTTCTTATTAATTAAGGTAAAACTTTATTAAGTCCTCACTGTTCTTATAGTAAAGTATTAACATAAAGGTTAGTATATAATTGAGTTTATACATTGGCCAAATTAGGAAACATACTTTATTACTGATACTTAGGTGTCAAAGAAAAGGAGAAAAAACAGAAGAAATACAACCAAAAGATATAGAAATTCAATGAAACAAAAAAAAAAAAACAATAACATAAATAAAATTAGAGATATACAATATTGAATTAAATTAAATCAAAAATTAAAAAAGAAAAATAAAACTAAAGATTAAATTAATTATTAATTAATATATAAATTAACTGGACACGGTGAATCACCAACACTAAACCAGAAAAAAAAAGGGGGGTTAAGTTAGTGGGAATGGCACGTCACAACACAACAGGTTATTAATACTGGGGACTATACACAAAATATAATTACATTGTAACATAGTGAGTTACACACGAAATCACGCTTGACCATACGGAGACACAGCGCTGCAAACAGGGACGAAGCGACGGTTTCGCTGAGCCACGCCCCCAGCCCTCTACTTTCTCAGTCTGCATGGAGGCGAGAAAGGGGACATGAACCTGCGAACCGGAATGAGGTCTGTCTCCTCCCCATCAACAGCGATATGCCCGAGTTGTATATTTAAAGGTTGATAATATCATTTAAGTTAAGGAATATGGTAAGAATAGCAAAGATAATGGGATTAAGAGAGTGGAGAAGTGAGGTGATAGAGGTAGGAAAGGGTACAATTTTGTAGAGGGAGGATAATAGGATGCTATTCTCGTATAAAGATTTCCACTACAGATGACAGCAAAATAAAGTTACGAGCGTTCATTTAAAAAAAAACATTATTATATTTATTTTAGTATTTTTGATTTATTACCTAATGTGTGTTATAAAACTATGTTTAATGTAAATATATAATCTTAGTTTAATTAATATAAATGTTGTTAACTTTATTATATATTTTACTTTATTATAATTATACATTATGTTATAATTATTTAGATTATAAGTTGACACGGCTATAATGCCTCGAATTTAGGTTATGTAGCTGTGTAGTGTACTTGCTTATGGCAGCAATGTCACTTACTTATTTCGGTCTATCCATAATTTAATTTAATCTTTTTATTTATTATTTTAATAATATTGTAAAAAATTGACAATATCCGAGTGTTACATGTGAACCATATGGAAATAAATATTTTGAATTTGAATAAATTCGCGGCGGACCATTAAAGTATTTAATTGACGTTTTCCCAATGATTTTAAAGTTGCAACCCCATGTGACATTTGAAATAGTGGAATAGCTTTTGACGTAAGGTCGGCTATGATCGGAGAAACTCGGGCTAAAAGTGGTAGTAAATAACAGAATTCACTATTTTGACAATCTAACGTTTGCGACTAAGTAACAGAATAGGGCTGCTGGTCTTCTTCTGGAACTCTTGAGCTCGACGTGGTCAGTTGGTGTTGGACGTGGTAAATGCTTCTGCCCTTTCTTTAGACCTCACGGAGCTGGCTCGTCATCAAACTCCTCAACATATATAAAATAAATATAAATAAAATATTTATTTACATAAAAGAGATTTTTAAAATTAATATGATAAATTTGCTGTACATATCTGCCGGTCCGCAAACATAGGACAAATTTAATAAGCTTAACATGTTGGACACATGCCGGATATCCAACGAACATAGGACAAAATTAATAAGCTTAACTTGCTGGACACATGCTGGAGATCCGACAAACATAGGACAAAATTAATAAGCTTAACTTGCTGGACACATGCCGGAGATCCGACGAAAATAAAAAAAAGTTATTTATTTTCTCCCACTAAGCTTAAAATTAAAACATTTGTGTAGGAGACTGGAGACAAAACTAAACTAAGCAAAAGATTAGTCTGTGTTAAAGCACTCCAGGTTCCTTTGACTCAAACTTAATAATAAAGACATCCGCCTCCGTGGTCTAGTGGTAACAAACGTTGCCGTGAACTCGGGAGGTCGTGGGTTCGATTCCCACCGGGGGCAAGTTGTACATTGCATAATTTGTCTCGGTCTGGGTGTTTATATGTATAATATGTATATATTTACAAAAAAAAAGTATAATAGGTAGTTTATCAACCATCTAGTTTCCGTAACACAAGCCTCGTAGCTTACCACGGAAACTAGATGGCGCTGTGTGACCTGTCTGGAAATATTTATTTTATTATCTATAGTGTAATGTAGTGTAGTGTATATAATTACATGTATATATTATTTAATATAGAAATAGTATTTTTTTTATATATACAGTCCACTCATCTACCACGACAGTTGGACATCTCCCCCACATGGCTGCTGGTGTTGTGAAAAAGTGTTTTCTTATTGAATGTTTCTTTCCAGATATGTATTCTCTTCGCACTGATCACTCGTGTCTACTCCAAGTATGTCTCTCAGGTAGTCGAGTCTGTTTGCCAGAAGCGTTACAACTGTTTGCTGCTATAGTCACTCAGTACAGAGGTAAAGTATCATCACGATTGTATCCCTTGCGGGGTAGCCTCTAACGTAAGAAAATTATTAAATAAATTATTGTGTCCCGACCTGGAATTGACGCTCACCATCCATCATTGTATTCGAAAGAAAGAAATAAAAATATTTATTTGCACACAACAGCTAATACAATAATAAAAAACGAAAAAAAAATATATATATATAAAATTACCAACAAATAAACAAAAAATAGACAAGATAAATACATAAAAAAAAAAAAATGAGTGAGCTGCTGCGACAAACAGGCACTCAGGTCAGCATAGGCTGCAACATTTCTGCTGCAGCGCTGATTTTCACTGAGCCCCATGAATCAAATAAAATTACACAAAAATAAATTTATATAAGGGCGACAGTTTGCCTAAATTTTTCTTTTAACCATTATCGACACATGTAAAAAAACTACAATGTAATAACCAAAAAAGTAAGAACTGTCAACATTTTATAACTACATATATATATATATATTTATGTAAAAGAATTAATTAAATAAATTATTGTGTCCCGACCAGGAATTGACGGTCACCATCCATCATTGTACTCCTCTCCCCACCATCTTGGAAATTCTTTTACATCTTTTACATGGTGGGGAGAGGAGTATATATATATATATATATATATATATATATATATATATATATATATATATATATATATATATAAAAGAATTTCGAAGATGGTGGGGAGAGGAGTTCACTGATGGATGGTGAGCGTCAAGTTAAACCGTAGAATTTAATACAATTTTGCATCTACCTTTCAATATAATGCTCATGTTGTCCCAATGGTTGGCTAGGATAGAATGTCTAGCGGCATTATAAGCCCGACTTTGTCTTCACGCAGTGGAAGTTGGTGCGAGAGGAGGTCCAGCAAAATCTTTGCATCACTTACTGAAAGAATTGGGCCTAAGCAGGTCTGCAGGAGATACATTTATGGAACGAGCTTCCAAGACGGCATTAACGGAATCATACAGAATTTGGTTTGGTAGGGAAAGAAGTAGAATGGTGGATGGTGAGCGTATTATCGCGCAATAGAAAAAAAAGGAGGCCTCCTTTTCTTAAACCAGCCTATTGTCGGTCGCAAGCCCGAGACACCGATCTTCTCATTTCTTACCCACACACGATGGACCCGGCACCCGCACGGTGAATCCATTGAATGTTTTGAAATTTGTCTTCTACCACCGTTCCCGTGCCTCGGAGAGCACGCTAATTAATACCAATACCAACTTGTGGAATCATTAACAAATTGTCATTAAAAAAATGACATCAGATCCTCGCCTAGCCGTCTGGCAGTTTAGGCCAAATTCTCCAGAGATATGTTCTGGAAGGCCCATCTCCAACAGTGGAGGTCTAGGGGCTGTAATGAAAAAAATCTCCTGCAGACCTGCCTAGTCCCAATTCCTACTTCTTCTACTTTACCAATTGAATATTATTGTAAATGTAAATTTAACTTAACAAAATTAATTTTATTAAAAAAAAAAAAAAAACTGAGCATCACTAATACAAGAGCTGAGAGGAGTTCTTCGCGCCATTTTGCGTGGACATATCAAGTGCAAGTTTTTGTTTTGTAAATTAATTTACTGTGGATATTATTGGTCAAAAGTGGTGTTGTTTTGTTTAATAATGTGCTACAGGTGAATAATTATGGAAAACGATAAATTGGACTTTAAATATGGGGCACAAGTTGCAGTTTATTTTTTGCGGTTTTCCCGCGCTGTCAACTCCCATATTTTACCCGACGTGTTTGAGCAGTTGATGGTTCCGCGAGTGACTCCAAGAAAAGCATCTCATTCTGCAGCATCTGGAATTTAATGATGACCTCATTAACTTATGAAAAACAAAGATAAATTACGTCAGACTTGGCTGTATGGGCTAGACCCTTTGCGTTCCCTATCACCACATTCATCAGGAGAAAAGAACCAAAAAAAAAAACAACAAGAGCTGAGATGTGTTTTGTTTGCCTGGGTAAATTTTGTATGGATCGTGGTGTCTTCTTTCAGATGAAGGTGGTTTGCCTCAGGAGTTGATTTCTGTGATATCCAATGGACTATCTGGATTGTTAGTACCTGTTGCAGAACCAGGAAGAGCTGGCTTACAATGGGTGAGGTTATTTTGAACTAACATTTTATTTTAGCTATTTACAAGGGTCAAACTTTTTAGAAAAGTTTTTAGAACTACTATATTATATGTATAATATACAAAAATATATATATAATATGTAGTTTATTAACCATCTAGTTTCCGTAACACAAGCCTCGTTGCTTACCACGGAAACTAGATGGCGCTGTGTGACCTGTCTGGAAATATTTATTCTTATTATGCCTAACTTTAATTTTTTTATGTGAAAACCTTTAATAGTTCTTAGTGAATTCACTGTATAATATTTATTATAATATTGTCAACTGTTGGTTTTCCAAAATGAATGAAAAAATAATAAAAAAAAGTTTAAAATCGTGTTTTATTTTTCCTAGTTACAAGTTGTGGGTGCCTTAAGCGAGTCACCCGATACTCAGGAGAGAATTCTTCAGGAAATTACCACTGAAAACTTCGAAGATACGCTTTTCAGCGTGCTAGACTATACGGCACAGGTAACTTTTTTTTTTTTTTTTTTTTCAATTTATTTTGTTGCTTTATAACAATAGGTTTTAATACGAAGGTACAATGATTGAACTATATATTGACCATAAAGATAGCTCTATAAATTTATTAAAATGTCTAAGAATCGAGTCAAGGAGAAATTACTGTCATTAATTGAATCTAAATATTTTTTTTAAAGTAAAGTATCATCACGACCGTTTCCTTTTCGGGGTGGTCAGAAACCACGATTATAAATAAGCGGATTCACATTTAGCCAACTTTACTATAGGCCAATCATGACAAGTGGCAAGCTCGTCGATGTCTCCAGCGTACCAAACTCGAGAAATATCACAAATAAATTAAATAATAATTAAATGTATTTATCTACATTAATATATTTTTTTGTGTCCCGACCAGGAATCGAACCCGGTACCTCCGAGTCTAAATCCACGGACTTAACCGCTGGACCACGGAGGCAGTTTTTATTTAAACTATTTTATTTTAAAGTTTTCAATTAACACGGTACATTTTAGAAGTTGTCATTAAGAAATAGTTATGCTACTCGATCATAGATGGCGCTATTATGGATGCACACAATTTTAACCTTAAAAACACTATATAAGGTTGAGATTAACTCAGCTTACGATAGATCAGTAACAAAACAGAGATGTCTTTTTATCCCCTCGTAACCTAAACACGCTTAAAGGTGTTCCGAGACGTGTAGAAACTGTTTTGCCAAAGCTATGTGACGTCACAAATGACAATCCTCGCGCTTAGACTGCTTACGATATCGAGGTAGATCGCTCTGAGCGCTGTCAGTTTTTTGTCATTATGTTGCGCGCCATTTTCAAGTTTATTTAATATTAGGTTTTCTTTTAAATTATTTAATAGTGTAATTCGTTTATACTGTTTGTATATTACTTCTAAAACAAATCTATAATTAATATTCAAGTAGGAAGTGAACAAAAAAATGTCTGTAACACGGCAAGTTATTTTAAAAGACCAAAATAAGTTAATAATATTAAACTTTACACATATAAAGATGAATAAGTCGAGAGATGTATATTTGTTATATTGCATACTTAAAGATGTGGAATCCGCATTTTATCTTCCATACATTAAAAAAAAACTATCATGTTATGAATGAAAATGTGATTTAGACCGTTCCGAATTGATATCACGCTTTGAGCATCCAAATCGTGATATTTGATTCGGAACGACTCAAGTCAGTATCATAATTATTCTAAGCGCTCTGCGCATGATTCGGAACGAGATGTATTACAAACATAATACCAGATAGAAAGTTTTAACATTCATCCTGTCTAGTGGTAACAAACGTTGCCGTGAACTCGGGAGGTAGTGGGGATATATAATATGTATATATTTACAAAAAAAAAGTATAATATGTAGTTTATCAACCATCTAGTTTCCGTAACACAAGCCTCGTAGCTTACCACGGAAACTAGATGGCGCTGTGTGACCTGTCTGGAAATATTATTATTATAAAAAAATATTTATTTAGTCGTGAAAGGTGAGTCTGTCAGGCCTCTTACCCACTTTCGCATTATATACCTTTTTCGTCAATCTAAGCAATTTATTGTTAATAATTAGTTTAAAAGGTTAGGCTATGTATCTGTCTCGCTCGCACACTCCAACAATCACAGAGATTTTTTAATTAATTAAGAATTAATCATGTATGTAATAATTTTATCATGATGTCGAATTGATTTATTTATTTATATACGAGGGGCGTTCAAAATATTCTCGGTATTGATACGTTACAACCTCTTTTATATATAAATTTGTTACTGGCCGCTAAGATTCATCCATTGACATTAAAAAAAAGTAAAATTGGAACCGAGATGTTCTTTTGTTTTTCTGCAATTGCCGAACAAACATGAACACCATGAGCGAATTAACAATTTTAACGAAATTAGAGCACCGATCCGTCATAAAATTCTTGACAAAACAGGGTAAAAATCAAAAAACCATAAAAGAGGAAATGGATTGTGTTTACCGTGAGTCTGCTCCTTCTTTATCTACTATTCAAAAATGGTCAAGCGAATTTAAGCGTGGAAGGGAGAGTATTGAAGATGACCCTAGACCTGGCCGGCCTGTAGTGGCTACCTCACAAGAAAATATTGATAAAGTGGAAAAACTTATATTGGAAGACGGCCGAGTGAAGGTAAAATCTATAGCTCAAGTAACCAATCTCTCTATTGGTACCGTACATGACATTATACATGACCATCTTAATATGTCAAAAGTAAGTGCAAGATGGGTTCCGCGAATGCTGACGCTTCTTCAAAAGGATATGCGTGTGGCTTGCTGTTCAGATTTTATCGACCTGTGTGGTGAAAATCCCGATGAGGTGCTGCAAAAAATAGTTACTGGAGATGAAACCTGGGTTCATCATTATGACCCAGAGAGCAAACAGGAGTCCATGCAGTGGCACATTAAGGGTTCAGCTCATCCCAAGAAGTTCAAGGTAATCCCGTCAGCTGGCAAGGTCATGGCCACAATATTTTGGGATTGTGAAGGAGTTTTGCTTATCGATTATAAAGAAAAAGGTGTAAATATCACAGGGCAGTACTACGCTAACGTTATACGTCAATTAAGAGATGCGATCAAAGAAAAGAGGCGAGGAAAGTTAACCAAAGGTGTTCTGCTTCTGCATGACAACGCCCCTGTCCATACTGCTCATATTGCCAAGGCAGCTATTGTTGAATGTGGGTTTGAAACTGTTACTCATCCACCCTATAGTCCGGACTTAGCCCCAAGCGACTTCTTTTTGTTTCCCAATCTTAAAAAGGATCTGCGTGGAAATAAATTTTCTGACGATGAAGCGTTGAAGACGGCCGTGGAGGAGCATTTTTACACCAAAGATAAAAAATATTTTTATGAGGGATTAAAAAAAATAATTGATCGATCTTATAAGTGTATGAACATAGGGGGGGAGTATATTGAAAAATAAAAATATCAAACTTTTCGTACTTGTTTGTTTTTATCCACATACCGAGAATATTTTGAACGCCCCTCGTACTTACTCACTTTTTATTAGTGTTGAATTTTAATTTTATTTAATTATTATTATTTCTTTGTCTTTTCTTTCTTTTTATATTAATTTTATACTGTATATAACTATTGTTAACTTCAAAGCTTTATAAATATTATTATTAGTATAGAAAATTAAAAAATATATTGGCATATTGACAATCCATTTTTAATGAAAATGTATTTATGGTTCGATTCCTGGTCGGGACACAAAAATATTTATTAATGTAAATAAATAAATTTAATTAATATTTAATTTATTTGTGATATTTCTCGAGTTTGGTTCGCTGGAGACATCGACGAGCTTGCCACTTGTCATGATTGGCGTATAGTAAAGTTGGCTAAATGTGAATCCGCTTATTTATAAGCGTGGTTACTGACCACCCCGAAAGGGAAACGGTCGTGATGATACTTTACTGTATGTATTAATTATAAGATTGACTGCATGGTAAATTGGGCTTTACTGTTAAGCCATGTAATGTTTTATTAATAAATAAATAAAATAAATAAATATTATGATTTTAGAATGGCGCTGTAGGTATAGAGCAGGCTGAAGTTGCCGTGATTTCTGCATGTCGTTCCTGTCTTACTTTGGCCCCACACAGCAACCTCTGGGAGTCTGCCTTGGCCAGGATATTGTCACATCATCAGGTAGGATTTTTTAAAACTACCCTTTCAGATTTTTTTTTGGCACATTTTAATAATTTTGTATGGGGGGGATTTAGGCTAAATTGGACACAGTTACGCAAAAGGATACAATCCATATTTAGGTATTTATTAGTTTTAGGCCATTTAAGTTGAAACTGTGATTAGTCCCAACATTCATTATTATGAATGCCAATCAGGGCTAAATTTCAGAAGTATTGTGGATTGGATCCTTTTTGCGTAACTACGTGGTCTAGCGGTTAAATCCATGGATTTAGACTCGGAGGTACTGGGTTCGATTCCTGATCGGGACACAAAAATATTTATTAATGTAATAAATTAATATTTAATTTATTTGTGATATTTGTCGAGTTTGGTACGCTGGAGACATCGACGAGCTTGCAACTTGTCATGATTGGCCTATAGTAAAGTAGGCTAAATGTGAATCCGCTTATTTATAAGCGTGGTTTCTGACCACCGCGAAAGGGAAACGGTCGTGATGATACTTTACTTTTTTTACGTCCAATTGTATTCTCAGTTACATATACATTTTAAGCTATTGACCGCCTCCGTGGTCTAGTGGTAACAAACGTTGCCGTGAACTCGGGAGGTCGTGGGTTCGATTCCCACCGGGAGCAAGTTGTACATTGTATAATTTGTCTCGGTCTGTGTGTTTATATGTATAATATGTAGTTTATCAACCATCTAGTTTCCGTAACACAAGCCTCGTAGCTTAACACGGAAATTAGATGGCGCTGTGTGACCTGTCTGGAAATATTTATATTTATTTATTATATCGCGGGCTTTGAGCGCGGCGACCGAATCAAGAAATTCCGTAACGAAAATAAATCTAACACCCCCCACTCCGACCGGCACAGCGTTGAAAGCCGTGCATCGTCTAACGTCGTTTCAGTTCGGCAGACTTCGGCACGGTGTTTGTGTGCGTGCGACTAGACGTATGCGTGTAGACTAGTTGCTAACTGCTCATAACTGATTCTATCTCTTTTAGACACAATGCTAGGTGAGACAGCATTATGTATGTATATGATGTTAAAATTGGTGTCATTGAAATATTTTAAATTTAATTTTATTTATGTTTTGTTAAAGGTGAGAAAGTTGCTATGTGGTGGCTTGACTAGTAACAATGGAGCTCGACGGAAACAAATACTTCAGCTCATCAAACACCACTACTTCCCATCAGACCAAATGAATCAGGTAATCAGAATTTAAACTATTACATGTTCTTGGAAAATTTAAATAAAGAGACAAACAAATTTCTAAGCATTCCATGGATTCACCGTGCGGGTGCCGGGTCCATCGTGTGTGGGTAAGAGATGAGAAGAATGGTGTCTCGGGCTTGCGACCGACAATAGGCTCGTTTAAGAAAAGGAGGCCTCCCTTTTTTTATTTTATTGCGCGATAATACGTTCACCATCCACCATTCTACTCCTCTCCCTCCCCAACCAAATACTGTATGATTTCGTTAATGCCGTCTTGGAAGCTCGTTCCATAAATAATCAATAATCAAATCAAATAATCTTTATTTTCAATCAGTTATACATGAGTTTCAATCAGGGGCCTGAACAAGGGTCTCTGGGACGCCTGGATCTCTGGACACCCGCACTTCCGGTCGCAAACAATATTGCAAAACATTAGGCGCTTGCAGATAAAAATACTTTTAACTAATTATTTATTTAAACACCTACTTAATATTACAAATTATATAAAAAGAGAAGGTTTAAATGAGTTAGTGTGGATGTGTGTATGAGTGTGGTAGTGTTTTGTGTATGTATGTATGAGTGCGTGTTTTGTGTGAGTGTGTGTGAATAAATGTATCTCCTGCAGACCTGCTTAGGCCCAATTCTTTCAGTAAGTGATGCGAAGATTTTGCTGGAACTCCTCTCGCACCAACTTCACTGCGTAAAGCTGATTTAGTTGATTGAGACCAGAGTTTTCCCGATGGAAATACATCACGCACTATATTTTTATTTATTTATTTAAATTCTTTAATGCACTTAAACATAGTACAGAGGCGAGCTATAATGCCAGTAGGCATTCTTTACCAGCTACCTTGGGCATCGAGTAAGGTGATAGGCGGAATATAAAAAAAAAATAATAATAATGATACAGTTAATAAGTTACTCAACTAGTTTTAATATACTTACACACATAAACATACATAAACTATACATACAAGTACATCATATACATTATAACTTAAATTTATACACAGTTATTTAAATAGTGTATATCTGCTTCCGTGGTCTAGCTGTTAAGTCGGTGGATTTAGACTCTGAGGTACCGGGTTCGATTCCTGGTCGGGACACAATAATATTTATAAATTAATTTGATTATTATTTAATGTATTTGTGACATTTCTCGAGTTTGGTACGCTGGAGACATCGACGAGCTTGCCACTTGTCATGATTGGCCTATAGTAAAGTTGGCTAAATGTGAATCCGCTTCTTTAAGCGTGGTTTCTGACCACCCCGAAAGGGAAACGGTCGTGATGATGTATATATGTTATGCCCAGTCAAGCCGGCATAGTGTTAGGGACTAATGTCATGATTGCAGTTGTTAAAATTCATGGACCTCACGCGCCACTTACTATTATGTGGGCTCAAGGTCACATGTTGTGCTAGTATTGATTGAGACCCTAGTTTTTCCGATGGAAATACATTATGATGATTGAGTCAATAACTATATGTATATATGTAATGCTCAGTCAAGCCGGCATAGTGTTAGGGACTAATGTCATGATGTCCAATGATTGCAGTATATCTGTGAGTCAATAACTATATGTATTTTTCAGGTATTTGGCGAAACAACACCAGGATTATCGGATTTGAGCATTGACAGTAGTATAAATGACAATCTTATATCCGAGGCGAGCTGGTTGTGTCTGTCACCGTCGCAGGAACACGCGGCTGACACTGTCATTGACAAACTTAGTCAAGCTTTACAGAACAATCAGGTGAGATTTGTAGACGAATTGTACGTGATTCGTGATATAAATAAATAATAAATATTTCCAGACAGGTCACACAGCGCCATCTAGTTTCCGTGGTAAGCTACGAGGCTTGTGTTACGGAAACTAGATGGTTGATAAACTACATATTATACTTTTTTTTTTTGTAACATATAAACACCCAGACCGATACAAATTATACAATGTACAACCCCCGGTGGGAATCGAACCCACGACCTCCCGAGTTCACGGCAACGTTTGTTACCACTAGACCACGGAGGCGGTGATATGATAAATGAATCGTTTTTTTACTGAAAATGATTTTGATTAATTCTCAACTACTTATTATTGTCTAATTGTATTTGTTTGTGGATACAAATATTCATTAGTAGTTTGCTGTGTAGTGTTTATATGTAGTGCGTGTAGTGTAGTGCGGATATGTGGCGTCACTTTGGCGGACCGCATACGTAACGTCGAAATACGGAAAAGGGTTGGTATGAAGGAAAGCATAGGGACAAAAATAAGGAAAGGCATGCTACGATGGTTCGGGCATGTTGAAAGGATGAGCGATGAAAGATTGACGAACCAGATATATAATGCGAAAGTTGTGGGTGAAAGAGGCCCTGGCAGACCGAGACTCACATATCACGATCAAATAAATAAAACACTGGCTGAAGGTGCATTAAAAAGTCTTCGTAACCAAAGGGCTGCAAAAAAGATTACCGCTGAGGAATTGTGTATTCAGGGACACACCTATGAGTGCTTGCATAGGAACAGGGTCACTTGTTGTTGCGATAGATTACAGTTGGTAAATAGTTATAAATATTTAGGTTTATATGTAGATAAACATTTTAATTTTAAAAGACATGTTGAAGAGGTATGTTCAAAATTAAGATCTGTTTTGGGAAAATTTTATTTACTAAATTTTGCAGTTGACAAACTTACACTAACTGTAATCTATCATGCATTGGCGGATTCTATTCTGAGCTATGGGTTGGGTGTATATGGACGCACTTTTAAGACCTATCTAGATAATGTGAAACACCTTCAAATTAGACTTATTAAGTATTTGGTAAACAAAAAAACAAAAAATGATTGTAACAGAGAATATGATAAATTGTATGGTATATGTAACATTATGGAAGTACACAAAAAAGTTAATTATATGATAGCACTTGACAGTTATTACTCTGAAAATTATAAGCATAAAGCCCGAAGTAATCATAACACTAGATCTGTAGCTCAGGGTAGATTGTTGCAACCCACAGCTGTTAACTACTATGGAGAGAGAACATCACAATACATGATTCCTAAACTCTCGAAGCGAAAGAGGTACGTCGTGATCGTGTCAAATGGCGCTCAATTGTCTCTGCCTACCCCGCAAGGGATCTGGCGTGAAGATATGTATGTATGTTTATATGTTAGTCTGTATGATACAGTATGTTTTTTTAATCTTTGTCATCGCATAGGCTTTTTTGTTATTGTTTAGAAGTAAAGTATCATCACGACCGTTTCCCTTTCGGGGTGGTCAGAACCCACGCTTATAAATAAGCGGATTCACATTTAGCCAACTTTACTATAGGCCAATCATGACAAGTGGCAAGCTTGTCGATGTCTCCAGCGTACCAAACTCGAGAAATATCACAAATAAATTAAATATTAATTCAATGTATTTATTTACATTAATATAATAAATATTTTTGTGTCTCGACCAGGAATCGAACCCGGTACCTCCAAGTCTAAATCCACGTACTTAACAGCTAGACCATGGGGGCAGTTAATTAAATAATTGTTATTTTTTACATTGTTATATATTTATATTTGTGAAAACTTATAAATGACACTCTGTTGCTAACGTTTAGCTCTAGTTGTTGTTGGATATTGTCAATAGTTATCCTTAAATAAATAAATAAATGTAATACTGAATTAATAAATAAATATATGTTTTTTTAGATTTCAGATATATCTACTTCAAATATAATGGAGTTGTATGGATATAAAATGACATGCTTGGAACAAAGACTACACTCACAAACTGCTGCTTTAAAGGTGACTAACTATTAGAATGTTTTAAAATAGATTACATACATACATACTCGTACATACATACATACATGTCTTGCAGTGGAGACAGAGACAATTGAGCGTCATTTGTCACTATTAGGCCTCCGTAGTCTAGCGGGTAAGTCCGTGGATTTAGACTCAGGGGTACCGGGTGTGATTCCTGATCGGGACACAACTATTTTATTTATTTGTGGTTTTTCCCGAGTTTGTTACGCTAGAGACTTCGACGTGCTTGCCGCTTGTCACAATATGGTAAAGTGGGTTAAATGTGAATCTGCTCTACGGTCGTGATAATACTTCACTTTATTTTTACTTGTCACGATCACGACATACCTCTTAGGCTTCTTCGACATTCATCAATGTCTTCATACATACCCTTTTGTTTCTGTTAAGGAGTTTGGGAACGGCAGACTTGTGCCCGCACCTAATCAAAGAAACCCATCTGTGGGCAGGCCATTTATACTATCTTAAACTAGGACATGCACAAAACATGAACCTGACTTTGTCGCTTCCCGGGAAGACTACTTGCTCTGCTCCGGCTGCAGGCTGACCCAACTTCAGAAACCCCACAAGCACCAGGCCACAACGACGTTGAGAGCTCCACCACCACAATAGCCGAACTGGGCCCAGCCTCAACTTCAGCCGAATGCCCTGGCAGTGGACGCTCCTCACCATTCTTCCAAGGCATGAGTGAGAGCTCCACTACCACATTCGCCGAACTGAGCAAGACCCCAGCTTCAGCCGAATGCCCTGGCAGGGGACGCTCCTCACCATTCTTCCAAGGCATTAGTGAGAGCTCCACTACCACATTCGCCGAACTGAGCAAGACCCCAGCTCCAGCCGAATGCCCTGGCAGGGGACGCTCCTCACCATTCTTCCAAGGCATTAGTGAGAGCTCCACTACCACATTCGCCGAACTGGGTAAGACCCCAGCTCCAGCCGAATGCCCTGGCAGGGGACGATCCTCACCATTCTTCCAAGGCATGAGTGAGAGCTCCACTACCACATTCGCCGAACTGAGCAAGACCCCAGCTCCAGCCGAATGCCCTGGCAGGGGACGCTCCTCACCATTCTTCCAAGGCATTAGTGAGAGCTCCACTACCACATTCGCCGAACCTGGCAAGACCCCAGCTCCAGCCGAATGCCCTGGCAGGGGACGCTCCTCACCATTCTTCCAAGGCATTAGTGAGAGCTCCACTACCACATTCGCCGAACTGGGTAAGACCCCAGCTTCAGCCGAATGCCCTGGCAGGGGACGCTCCTCACCATTCTTCCAAGGCATTAGTGAGAGCTCCACTACCACATTCGCCGAACTGGGCAAGACCCCAGCTCCAGCCGAATGCCCTGGCAATGGACGCTCCTCACACCATTCCTCCAATCCTCGGCCACAGTCAACGCTTTCCAATCCACCATAATTGGGCCAAAATTGCCAGCCCCATGCTGCCAAACGTCAAAGTCCTTTTTTCCCCTGTGCCGAGGCCAAAGCGACAAGTCTTACAGCCAAGCGGCAAAACCCAAAATAAAAACAAATATAATTCTTAACAGTTTCGATGCATCTTCAGCTATTGTTTTATTTATTTGATTGTGATAGGTGAGTCTCGGTCTGCTTGAATTACGTTTATTTTATTGTTGTACGTTTCAGAGTGCATCAGAACAAATGTCGACCCTTCATCATTCCGTATCCATGTTACAAGCGACCAACACAGCCCAACAAGATGTCCTGTACACCACACAATTGTTAAGCGAAAAGTAAGTAAGTTGTATTTGTGTATATAAAACCCGACTGTGTAAAAAATATACTTAAATTTTTTAAAAATGGAATTGTTAACATTTAATTATTAAGCCATTATTTTAGTCAACTACTATATAACTGCCTCCGTGGTCTAGCGGTTAAGTCCGTGAATTTAGACTCGAAGGTACTGGGTTTGATTCCTGGTCGGGACACAAAAATATGTATTAATGAAAATAAATACATTTAATTAATGTTGAATTTATTTGTGATATTTCGCGAGTTTGACGCTGGAGACATCGACGAGCTTGCCACTTGTCATGATTGGCCTATAGTAAAGTTGGCTAAATGTGAATCCTCTTATTTATAAGCGTGATGTCTGACTACCCCGAAAGGGTAACGGAGGCGGTCAATTATAAATGACAATTTATTAACGATTCCACAAGTGTATTAGTGGAACCGGGACCGAAGGCTTAACGTGCTCTCCGAGACTCGGAAACAGTGGTGTTGTAAATCTATGACACATGTACGTAAGAAAAGTGTATTTCTCATTGGTACATGCCGGGTGGGGTTCAAACCGACCTTTGTAGGATTTAAGGAAAGCTTCAAGTGTAATTACTTGTTGATCAGAATTTTTTATGTGTGTTCTATTTAGCCATGGTCTAGCGGTTAAGTCCGTGGATTTAGACTCAAAGGTACTGGGTTCGATTCCTGGTCGGGACACAAAAATATGTATTAATGAAAATAAATACATTTAATTAATATTGAATTTATTTGTGATATTTCCCGAGTTTGGTACGCTGCACTGGAGACATCGACGAGCTTGCCACTTGTCCTATAGTATTGGCCTATAGTAAAGTTAGCTAAATGTGAATTTTTATTTAGCCAACCAATCATGATAAATAATTTCTAATAATGTGTCGTTGCAGACAAAAGAAAACCATTGAAGAATTGCACAAGCAGTTGGATGATGCCGAAGTGACAGTTCGAGGTTTCCGAGCCAAACTAGCTGCAGAAAGAATACACAAACAGAACCAGGTTGATGCACTAAGACAGGAAATGAACACACAAATAGCGGTATGTTTGACCATTGCTTATTCGAATCATCGATATAGTCTTGCCATAAATATGAATCTCGAACCCGTTCTTGATCGTTTCTTCTGTGAAATATTTATTCGACTTCATGTTGTGGTCTTTTGGAATATTTGATTCCCACGGAATGGTAAGTTCAATAAGGATAACTTTTTTCAATAAGGTACGGCATATTATTGTGGGGTAATGCAGTGGAAATAAATGAATCTTTATTGGACAAAAACAATGCATTCGTGCTATTTGTAACACACCTATGACTTCCTGTCGTCCTTTAATGATAAAACTAAAATTACTGACTGTTCCTTCTATCTATATACTTGAATGCTGTTTATTTGTAAAAAGCCACCCGGAACTTTTTAAAACTCTTGGGGATAATTGCAATTTTAAAACTAGTAGAATAATTATTCCAGCGCATAAAAGTACTCAATATAGCCGAAATTGTTATGCAATGGCAACTAAGTATTTAATAAGCTTCCAGTTACTATAAGGGAGCTGCCACTAAAACTGTTCAAATTAAGAGTCAAACAAATGCTGGTTAATAAATGTTTTTATTCGACAAAAGAATACCTAGACACAAAGTCATGTGACTAAATAAATATTTGTATGCTAGAAATAGCAAAGCATGTGATATAAATAAATAAAATATAATAAACATTTTCAGACAGGTCACACAGCGCCATCTAGTTTCCGTGGTAAGCTACGAGGCTTGTGTTACGAAAACTAGATGGTTGATAAACTACATATTATACTTTCTTTTTTTGTAAATATATACATATTATACATATAAACACCCAGACCGAGACAAATTATACAATGTACAACTTGCCCCCGGTGGGAATCGAACCCACGACCTCCCGAGTTCACGGCAACGTTTGTTACCACTAGACCACGGAGGCGGTTACATATAATAATTTACATCCCTGTACCTACCATGTTTCTGACAAATAAATTATTTCATTTCAAGTTCCAAGAAATCACTTAGATGTCTGGCCTATAGAAACGATATTTTACAAGGATTTTTTTTCATGTACGAATAAAATTCATTAAAGGCTAGGTTGTTGCATTTCACATAAGCAAATAAATTTTATTTGGCTTATCTAAAAATGCAAGATGTCTGACTTTATGTAATGTTTACTTACAGAACATAGAAAACGAAGTCAAGACGCGGGAAAATGAGGCTGCAGAGAGAATGAAGAAGGTCGAAGCGGAATACACTTCTTTACAGAAGAAACTCGAAGAACAGGTCAGTTCATACTCATATCTGGGACTATACCAAAAAACATTAATAATAAATAAATATTTCCAGACAGGTCACACAGCGCCATCTAGTTTCCGTGGTAAGCTACGAGGCTTGTGTTACGGAAACTAGATGGTTGATAAACTACATATTATACTTTTTTTTTGTAAATGTATACATATTATACATATAAACACCCAGACCGAGACAAATTATACAATGTACAACTTGCCCCCGGTGGGAATCGAACCCACGACCTCCCGAGTTCACGGGACAATTGTCAAAAGTGTAATTGAATTGTCTGTTCGAGATAAAAGAGGTCACTTTTTTTAAAACATAAAAGCATAATCGATAAAACAAAACACTGTAAATCGCCAGATAGATACCTAAACGCTGGGGGAAGTATTATTAATAATAATATGGAGGGAGAAAAAATTACGTAGGTCAACAATTGCGCGATCGTCGGCCTCTCGACCTACTAGATTAGGCTCTGTATGAGTGGCGATAAAATACGTAGATCTTATGATTAATTAAATAAAAGACAATAAGTAGTTCTGATGTAGTGGTTTTATTGGTATTAGAACCTATACACTCCCTCTACAGGATTTAGGACTCGACGGGACCTGGCATCCCTAGCTCGGTGCGTTCCTGGCCCCACTACAAGTTGGATCAGCGCAAAATGTCGTCCGTCCCGGAAAGCTATTTTTTTTTCGACACCTCTAACAAATATCGCTAAAGTATACAAAAACTTAACAAATTGTATACTAAAACCTTCCTCGAGAACCACATTTGTGAAAACAGCATGAAAATCGGTACAGTAGTTTTTGAGTTAATCGCGAGCAGCTCTAGAGGACTTTGTTTTTATAATATGTACACTTTTTTTACTTTTATTTTATTATTATTCTAGACTAACAAAAACAACGAATTGGCGGGAGTTTTGGTAAAATTCGAAGAGAGAGTGAAGCAAAGAGACAAGAGATTGGAGGAGGCTGCGGGAAACGAAGCCGGACTCAAGAAGGAAATCGATCACAAGGAACTGGTCAGTATGCTACTACCCTCTTTAATATAGCTTTTTTTTGTTGACAGATTTGACATTACTTTATTCTGGAATCAGACCCTCATGACTAACATCAGTCCCTAACACTATGCCGGCTTGATTCTTTTCACTCAATTCGAGCTTGATCCCTAAACGTGTGTATACACTTTACTGGGTTTTTTGGCACGAATGATGGATACTTCCCCGCCCCATCAGTCCGCCTGCCACCTATTTGTTCTCGTTGAAAGTATGTGCCATTTGCAATGATGTCAAATGCCAATTGTTACTTTCAAGGAGAACTAATATTGTAAGCTTGTCAAGGTGATATTTATATTTAAAAAAAACACCGCTGAAAACAAGACTTTTTGAACTTATGAGAAATGTAGTCTATTAACTCACTATATATATATATATATATATTAGAGACATTTGAAATAAATATTTACATAGTATTATACTTACTGAAAGAATTGGGCCTAAGCAGGTCTGCTGTCAATACATTTATGGAACGAGCTTCCAAGACGGCATTAACGGAATCATACAGTATTTGGTTGGGTAGGGGGAGGAGTAGAATGGTGCAATAAAATAAAAAAGGGAGGCCTCCTTCTCTTAAACCAGCCTATTGTCGGTCGCAAGCCCGAGACACCATTCTTCTCATCTCTTACCCACACACGATGGACCCGGCACCCGCACGGTGAATCCATGGAATGCTTAGAAATTTGTCTTCTCTCTCTCATCTTTCCATCACTTACCGAAAGACAATTCTTTCCGTTTTTTGGCCGTCAATACATTTATGGAACGAGATTCCAAGACGGCATTAACAGAATCATACAGAATTTGGTTGGGTAGGGGGAAGAGTATTATGGTGGATGGTAAGCGTTTGCTCAATAACATAAAAAAGAAAACCTTGTAAACCAGCCTATAGTCGGTCGCAAGCCCGAGACACCATTTTTCATATCTCTCTTTCCCACACATTACAGCACCCGCAAAGTACTTAAATAATCGTCTCCTCGGAATCGAGCCCAGTACCTTTGTGTCTAAATCTGCGGAGGCAATTGCAATAATAATCTATTGATTTTTTTTCAGACTATAAAACAATTGGAAAAGACGGTATTGGAGAGAGAAAATCGACTGTACCAAGTTTCTTCTCAGCTCGAAGAGATGAAGCGAGTGCAAGAAATGGTCGCCAAACTTATGGGAAAGACATAACACACATAATGAAACAAAAAAAAGATTTTAATTGGACTTTATTAAGCAAAAAGGATCCAATCCACAATTGTTCGGAAATTTAATTAAGAATAAAATCCATAAATATACTGTTTTTGACATATTTTAAATGTTGGACGAATTCTGCTTCCGTGGTCTAGCGGTTAAGTCCCTGGATTTAGACTCGGAGGTACCGGGTTCGATTCCTGGTCGGGACACAAAAATATTTATTAATGTAAATAAACTTATTTGTGATATTTCTCCAATCAATTGTCGAATGGATTTTAGAACTTTTACAGAGCTATTCGTAAACTTCCCTCAGCTAAAGCAATGAATAACAATGTCTTAATCAAATCATTTTGTTACCCCTCGTTCCGAATCATGCTCAGAGCGCTTGAAATGAATATGATACTGACAGTCGTTCTGAATCAAATATCACGATTTGGATACTCAGAGCGCTTAGAATGAATATATGATACTGACAGTAGTTCCAAATCAAATATCACGATTTGGATGCTCAGAGCGCTTAGAATATGTAACTGACAGTCGTTCCAAATCAAATATCACGATTTGGATGCTCAGAGACCTTAGAATGAATATATGTAACTGACAGTCGTTCCAAATCGAATATCACGATTTGGATGCTCAGAGACCTTAGAATGAATATATGTAACTGACAGTCGTTCCAAATCAAATATTACGATATGAATGCTCAGAGCGCTTAGAATGAATATATGATACTGACAGTCGTTCTGAATTAAAAATGTATTGAAGATAAAGGACTGGCAGCGCTCAGAGCGATCTACCTCGATATCGTGAGCAGACTGCGAGGAATGATGTCATTTGTGACGTCACAAAGCTTTGGCAAAATAGTCAAAACGAGGTTTCCTTAACGGGGCTCCTTCACTCACCATTTCCTTCAAGCTGTCAAACTGAGCTGAAGATGAAGTCTGTAATTGTTGCGATCAAAGTTAAAATGGAGCCGATTGTACCTGTTTTATTTTGAAGGTAAAGCTGTACCAGCCCATTTTAATTTTAATCGTCACAATGGGGTGTATCAGGCCAAGCTTTTTGTAGATGTCGCTAGCGGCACTGGTACCTTGTTTACACCTATGACAAATCATTTTTTTTTTTTTTGTAGTTTTACATTTTTATAATTATTTTAACTTAATGTTACCTACCTTAAAAGACGAATTAAGTAAAAAAAGGTTGAATTAATAGAACGGCAATTTTGAGATCACCATATCTTTGCTTTCGCTTGGAAATCTCGATTTGTACACTAAAAAGCTGCTCACTTCTGGATAATATCCAGAAAATAATAAATTTCGTAATAAAAATACAAATTATCTATGCAACTGACAGTTATATTAGGTACCATCTATCGTGATAAAAAGTTCTTCTTCTTCTTTTTTTAAAACTAGTCTAGTAGACTAGTAATGGCAATCGCCACTAAGGCATTTGTGCCAACATCACGTTTGTATGAATTATTGATGTGAATTGATTTCTATATAGATATATATTATATTTATTTTATCTACTGGTCGCGGTGAATCACAAACACTAAAACAAAAGAAAAGGGGGGATTGGTTAGTAGTTTAGTGGGAATGATACGTCACAACACATCACAAGAGACATATTACACAACACAGTGAGTTATTAATAGTGTGGACATTACACACACAACAGTCACGCTATAACTTAATTAATTATATACATTTCAGCACGCGGGGCCACAGCACTGCATACGGGGTCAGAGCCGCCGCCGCAGCGCCCATCTCACTGGGTCATGTCCATTCTCCCATCCCCCATGCATATTGAAGAAATTACTTTCTCAATCTGCATGGAGTAGAGAAAGGGGACATGGTCCCGTTGACCGGAACCATGACGGTCCACATCTGTCCCATATGCAATGCTGTGCCCCCGGTTGTTTATTTAGAGGTTAATACTGTTTGTATTGAGGAATTTGGTAATAATGATGTAAACATTAGGATTAGGAGAGGAAAGGAGTGAGGCTATGGAGGTAGGAAAGGGTGTAACTTTGTAGAGGGACTTTAATAGTATAGTTCTATCATACAAAGGGCAGGAGAAAATTATATGGTTTACGTCTCCCTCATCGAGCCCACATTCGCAGATTGATGAGTCCTTAATCCTTAATTTAGCGAGAAAAGAGGTAGAGCAGCAATGACCCAATCTTATGCGGCACAGAGTTGATGTATCTTTTTTACTTAGTTTAATGTTGGAGAACCAAGGTTTAATGGGAATTGATGGTTGTATCTGAGAGAAGTATGTCCCTTTTAGTTTGCTGCTCCTTGGCCATTGGTCTGACCAAGATTCATATAAGTATTTTTTTGGTTGCAGTATTAGGTCATGGGGATACAATTCATAAGGGAAAATGTCCCCACATTCGACTGCTTCTTTAGCAATGTGGTCCGCTCTTTCATTGCCGAGGATTCCACAATGACTGGGGATCCAGGCGAGTACTAGTGACATCCCATGTAGAGAGCATTTACGTATTTGTTCTTTTGTGTGGAAGAGGATAGGGTTGATAGAGTTTTTAGAAAAGGGGTTGGATCTTAGGGATTGTAAGGAGCTGAGGGAGTCTGAAAATATAATGGTTTTAGGCAATTTGAATAATAAGGCATATTTGATTGCCTCCAGGATGCCAATGAATTCTCCTGTAAAAACTGTTGTTTCCGGAGGATACTTCAATTTCCTTACAATATTATAGTTGTCATGGTACACACCAACCCCAACACAACCTTCCTGCGAGAATTTTGACGCATCTGTATAAATATAATTCCAGCCCATCCATCTGGTGTTCATAATATTGAGGAGTTTTAGGTTGGCTTGTGGATCATCCCTATCAAGGCCAAGATCCAGGATTACCTCAGGAGAGTAGGTAACTGTCTCATATGGGTGTGAAAACATAGGCAGATTTAAAGATTGATGGATTTTAGTGTCCAATACTCCTAACTTATTTAAGCTGTTAACCAGTCGGGGTGGAATTTTGTGGAGCCAGTATTGGGAGGAGGAGGTCAAGTCTGCCAGCTGTTTCAATATGGGAAAAAGAGGGTGTTGGGATAATAGAGAAGAACGGAAGAGGAATCTGTCTGCAAGGTATTGTCTTCTGCATGGTAGGGGAGGTTCGCAACACTCCACTTGTAAGGCATTAACTGGGCTGGATCTCATGGCGCCAGTGATGATTCGGAGTGCTTTAGATTGTATAAGGTCTAGTTTTTTGAGTCCCGATTTATTAGCTGGCTCCATCAGGAATGATCCATAGTCCAGGACGCTTCTTATGATGGCGTTGTACAAGATTCTGAGTGTGTATGGGTGGGCGCCCCACCAGACACCGGCCAGGCACCGCAGGATGTTAAGGTTTCTTTCACATTTTGCAGCAATGGATTCACAGTGAGCTTTCCATGTTAAATGGTTATCCATAGTCAACCCCAAAAACTTTGTGTGGGTCTTTACTGGGATTCTGCAATTTTGAACCGTGATTTGAATAGGGGGTATTTTCCGTCTTCTAGTAAACACAACCACCGTACTCTTAGGAGCTGATAAGTCCAGACCGTTACAATTCAGCCATTTTGAAAGAGAATCTAGGGAAAGGTTCATTGAACTGGAGGCCTTTTTGATGTCAGAGTCCAAGGAGTAAACCAATAAATCGTCAGCATATTGTAGCATTTTACACTTTGTATTAATTGATGCTTCTAAGTCATGAGTATATACGAGGGGCGTTCAAAATATTCTCGGTATGTGGATAAAAACAAACAAGTACGAAAAGTTTGATATTTTTATTTTTCAATATACTCCCCCCCTATGTTCATACACTTATAAGATCGATCAATTATTTTTTTTAATCCCTCATAAAAATATTTTTTATCTTTGGTGTAAAAATGCTCCTCCACGGCCGTCTTCAACGCTTCATCGTCAGAAAATTTATTTCCACGCAGATCCTTTTTAAGATTGGGAAACAAAAAGAAGTCGCTTGGGGCTAAGTCTGGACTATAGGGTGGATGAGTAACAGTTTCAAACCCACATTCAACAATAGCTGCCTTGGCAATATGAGCAGTATGGACAGGGGCGTTGTCATGCAGAAGCAGAACACCTTTGGTTAACTTTCCTCGCCTCTTTTCTTTGATCGCATCTCTTAATTGACGTATAACGTTAGCGTAGTACTGCCCTGTGATATTTACACCTTTTTCTTTATAATCGATAAGCAAAACTCCTTCACAATCCCAAAATATTGTGGCCATGACCTTGCTAGCTGACGGGATTACCTTGAACTTCTTGGGATGAGCTGAACCCTTAATGTGCCACTGCATGGATTCCTGTTTGCTCTCTGGGTCATAATGATGAACCCAGGTTTCATCTCCAGTAACTATTTTTTGCAGCACCTCATCGGGATTTTCACCACACAGGTCGATAAAATCTGAACAGCAAGCCACACGCATATCCTTTTGAAGAAGCGTCAGCATTCGCGGAACCCATCTTGCACTTACTTTTGACATATTAAGATGGTCATGTATAATGTCATGTACGGTACCAATAGAGAGATTGGTTACTTGAGCTATAGATTTTACCTTCACTCGGCCGTCTTCCAATATAAGTTTTTCCACTTTATCAATATTTGCTTGTGAGGTAGCCACTACAGGCCGGCCAGGTCTAGGGTCATCTTCAAAACTCTCCCTTCCACGCTTAAATTCGCTTGACCATTTTTGAATAGTAGATAAAGAAGGAGCAGACTCACGGTAAACACAATCCATTTCCTCTTTTATGGTTTTTTGATTTTTACCCTGTTTTGTCAAGAATTTTATGACGGATCGGTGCTCTAATTTCGTTAAAATTGTTAATTCGCTCATGGTGTTCATGTTTGTTCGGCAATTGCAGAAAAACAAAAGAACATCTCGGTTCCAATTTTACTTTTTTTTAATGTCAATGGATGAATCTTAGCGGCCAGTAACAAATATATATATAAAAGAGGTTGTAACGTATCAATACCGAGAATATTTTGAACGCCCCTCGTATATTATATAGAAGAGGACTCAGAACCGATCCTTGAGGCAGGCCTTTATAGCTTAACCGGGGGGGGAAAGATTGAGATTGATATCGAAATATTACCAGTCTTTGGGAAAAGAGGTTAAATATAAAGTTAGTCCATTTCTCCGGGACACTCAGCTGTTGAAGCTTTTTCCTGAGCACAGGGAGCTGGACGTTGTCATAGGCAGCAGAGATATCTAAGAATGCCCCTATGACGTATTTGTTGTGTGAAAAAGCAAGGCGTATCTGCGAAGTAAATATGCTGAGATTGTCCATGCTGCTTCTACCTCTTCTGAAACCATATTGTGTGGCAGCCAATTTGATTTTATGTTCAACGAACCACTCAAGTCTATTTTTAACAAGGTGTTCGGTAATTTTAGACAGTACAGAGGACAGGGCTATAGGGCGGTAGGAATCTGGGTCATCAGGGTTTTTACTGGGTTTGAGGATTGGGATTACTAGATGGGATTTCCAAGATGGAGGAATGTGACCTGTGTCAACAGTTGCATTGATCAATTTAAGAAAGTATGTGAGAGCACTGTCCTTGGAGTTGGACAGGAAGGAATAGGGGATTCCATCTAGTCCAGGAGAGGAGTCTTTAACCTTGTCCAAAACGAATTTCAACTCTTGGAGGGAAAATGGAAGGTCTATGGGACTGTCTGAGGGGGGGATGGTGTAGGTAAAAGGGAGTTGGTCAATAAAGGGGGCTGTAGGTGGGGCAATCTTGTCCTTAAATCTTTCTAACAGCTCTTTGGTAATATTAGATGTTCTGGGAGGGGAGTAGGCTGATCGAAATCTCCTAATTTGCTTCCAAACCAGGGTGGAGGGTGTGTCTGGAGAGATGGAGGAGCAAAATCTCTCCCAGCTTTGACGCTTCTTGGAACCAAATGTTTTTTTGCATATAGCCATCACTCTGTTTAAATTAACATAATTATCCATAGTTAGGTTTTGTTTGTACAACAATTCGGCTTCCTTGCGAGCATTTATGAGGTTAGTGCATTCTCGATCCCACCATGGAGGGGATGAAGGTTTTGCTGTGGATTTTTTCTTTTTAGGGAAGGCTGAATCAGCAGACTCCAAAATTGCCTGGGTCAGTGCCTCTAGGCATGCATTTATGGATGTTGTGGATATTGGTGGAAGTTTTGTCATTTTGTATTCGAGGGTTTGTGCATAGAGTGACCAATCAGCTTCTTCCAATTTATATTTAAGTAAGGGATCGGGATTGCTAAGAGGTCGGGATTCAAAGGGGAGGGTGAGTATAATGGGAAAGTGTCTGCTGCCATAGGAGGATGGAGAAATGGACCAGGAAACCTGAGATGCTAGATCTGGGGAGCAGAATGCAAGGTCTAGGGCACTAGCCATCTCGTTGGGTCTATTGCGACATGTGGGGGATCCGTCATTTAGCAGACACAGATTTAAGTCATCCAGTATTTCTATAAGGAGAGTGCCGCATAGGTTATTTTTGTCAGATCCCCAGGATCGGTGGTGACAGTTAAGATCTCCCATAATAATTAGGGGCTTAGGAATAGTAGCAAGAATGTTTTTTAATTCTGTTAGTATGGAAGGAGTGGGGTGAGCTATATATATGGATGTAAATGAGATGTTATTGACACATGCAGCAACAATTTGGAGTTCTTTGTTATGGGGGGGGATAGGGATGGAAGTAAAGGAAAATGAGGATGATGAGGATCATTTTGTTTGACAGCTGGAAGGAAACAGTGGTGGAGGCATTGAGGAAATGTCGAATCAACTTTTTCGGAAATATATTCACTGTATATTGTTATAGTAAAATACAGGAAAATCGTTGTTTTTTTATATTCTCTGTCTAATTATTAAGTTTATGAAAGTTAAGTATGTCCAAAATAACAGCTTTATTGCTGCTAACCTGTTTATAAATAGCTCCTAATGGTTTCTTTATTATTAAAATTGAATTATGTTCGTATTTTATTGTCCAATCATCTTTTAAATTTAGTTTTAGTAATTATTATGAAATCATGACACTAAATAAATGAAATGACATTTACACTACATTATATTGTTTTATTGAATTTATCCAAAATTACTTAATCCATGTTTTTGAAGTAGGTAAATTATTTTTGTTTCTCTTCTCCCGATGGATGATGAATGAGATAATAGGGAAGGCAAAGCCCATACAGCCGTGACGTAATATACCTTTATCTACTCTCATATCGTAAAATGCGAATTACAAACTTCAAAACGAATTTATATTGACATACTTTTTATAAACATACCTACTGCTGAAATTAAAAAATAGGATCACATTATAACTTAAGAAAATAATGTTATAATTCATTTTAAAAATGGAATCATACATCTTATATAACACTTATTTTTTTCAAGGCAAAGGTTCTATTAAAAAAGAGTTTTGATTCCAATTTTTACTTGTCTATGGCAGCGCCCGCCATAGCACGTGCGCGGTCATAAGCTAGGTTTTGGCGCCATTTCATTGTTTAGGACATATGTATTCTGTACCATGGTCATTTAAAAAAAAATAAAAATAAAAATTGGCGCCATTCAATACGTTTTGTTGTATAGCATTTCGTGTGATTTTTCTTACTCTTTTAACTTTTATCTTTTATTTAGTAGGTTCAATCCCAATGTATGAGAGTAGATAAATTAGTGTATGAAACTGCACATAACTAGGTATTAAAACACTCGTGTGTATAATACCCATTATTATGCAACAGTTTCATAAACTACTATTCTTTTTAACCCTTTATAGGTCTTAAGCCAAAAGCGGTCACCCATTTGACCGCTAGCACGTATATGTTCTTAAGGCTATAAATCTATAAAACACAACATACAAATTAAACCTTATTGTATTTTGTGTAGATTGTGAATGCTTACAGGTCTCTCAAGCGACCGGCTACCTTTTAAAGGGTTAATGAGGTTATCATCAAATTCCAGAAACTGCAACTTGTTCCCCATAAGTCCAATTTACCGTATTCCATAATTATTTACATTGTAGCACATTATTAAACAACACAATACCACTTTTGACTAACAATATCCACAGTAAAGTAATTTAAAATTTAATAACTTGCAACCTTTCGTACAAAATGTCACGAAAAAGTATTTTTTTTTTGTTTAATTTATTTAAGGACACGGTACAGAATACATAAGTCCTAAACAATATATTAATAAAATATTTCTTATATTTTATTTATCCATTTAAGGACATGGTACAGAATACATAAGTCCTAAACAATAATATTTATCCAATGGGGTGTATCACTAACTTTTTATCAAGGTAGATGGTACCTAATAGAACTGTCAGTTGCATAGAAAACTTGTATTTTTATTACGAAATTTATTATTTTCTGGATATATTGCGGTAGTGAGCAGCTTTTAAGCGTACAAATCGAGATTTCCAAGCAAAATTTATTTATTCGTGGGAAAATTTACAGCCTTTGCAATATTATGTATACAAAAAATATCTAATCTCAAAAAATTTAAAAATAATAAAAACAAGAACCAACACAATCAGCACAATAACAATGAGATATGAAATAACAATTGCATTTGTATACTGATCCCGTTTTACACCTTAAGAATTATACAATATAATAAAATTTATTAAGTGCAACAACAAGTATTAGTAACAATAAGTAGGTACTCAAACAACACTTTACAAATTTGAAGAAACATAATTGAAACATAAGTAATAGAAAAATATATAAAATAAACTAAAACAAGGATCAAATAAATAATTTAAAATAATAATAATTTAATATTTCAACATTTTAATGGATATGAATCAAAGATATGGTGATCTCAAAATTGCCAATCTATTAATTAAAACTTTTTTGTTTTTAAAGACGGTTTTCGCTTTCCTAATTAGTCTTTTAAAGTAGGTAACGTAAAGTTAAAATTATTTTTGTTTAAAAAAAAAAAAAATACAAAAACATTTAAAAAGTAATCCGTCATAGATGTAAACAAGGTACCAGTGCCAGTGGTAGATATTCACTATCCACAGTGAGTTGGGGAAATATTTTTTTTGATTTAACAATTACTTAGAAAAAAAAAAGACTGTAGTGTAGTGCAACTGAAATCAGACACTCATGACTAACATCAGTCCCTAACACTATGCCGGCTTGACTGGGCATGACGGCAATTCGAGCCTGATCCTGAAACGTGTGGATACACTCCACAGGGTTTATCGACACGAACGAAAGATACTTTTATTCATAAAACTAAAATTACTGACTGTTCCTTCTATCTATAGGTATACTTGAATGCTGTTTATTTGTAAAAAAACCACCCGGAACTTTTTATAACTCTTGGGGATAATTGCAATTTTAAAACACGTTATCCTAGTAGAATAATTATCCCAGCGCATAAAAGTACCCAATATATTGTTATGCAATGGCAACACAATTATTTAATAAGCTTCCAGTAAGGGATAAATAAGGGAGCAGCCACTAAAACTGTTCAAATTAAGAGTCAAACAAATGATGGTTAATAAATGTTTTTATTCGACAAAAAATACCTAGACACTAATCTCGACAGAGTCATGTGACTAAATAAATATTTGTATGCTAGAAAAAGCGAAGCATGTGATTTAATTACATATAATAATTTACATCCCTGTACCTACCATGTTTTTGACAAATAAATTATTTAATTACGGCCGCGTTTGTTTTAAGAAATGTTAACATAAAAATACCACTTTTTTTAGCACAAGTCGTTCGTTTAATGAAAATCCTAACTTTTGATGCTAATTTCGTATGTCAGTACCGTGTTGAAAGGAGGGTTATTGATGTTACTTTTTGACAGATGTCATTAACATATGAAATGGTTTGTTTACATTGTTATATACTTTATAGTTTTCTATTATATTTGTTAAAAAGGTATTTTAAACGATTTTATGTAATAAATTCAAAGACCATGCCATGCCATGGTAAAACATGAACGAAAACACTTGTCAAAAAGTAGCCTCACCGCTCGTTTTATTTAAAAAATGCTAGCATTGTTATTTGTGTTAGGTTTATGAAGTTGCTACGAGATGTTGGAAATGCTATAAAACGAACGCGACCATAGAAGCTACTCGTTCGTACTTATACGAGATGTAAGGTCGTGACATTTCTATTTTCATTTGGACAAAAGCTAGGCCGCCTTGAACTTTGTCAAAATAAACATGAAAACTAGTAGGTACAGTCCGATTCAAAACAATTTTATAGAATAGGTACTAGCTTCATTGTGTAAATAAAAGATAATAATAATAATAATAACGTTTATTGAGCTCTCTTATTGGTACCTATATACAAAGTTAAGTAAACAATATATAAAATATTCCCTGAATTTACATACATTTTTGATTGAATGCAAACCACAAGGATAGGCAATTTTAGGATGGTCCCTGACTCCTAACTAAGATAACTTGTGTCCTAGGATGTCAGTCAGTTCCATATTGACTAATACTTATAGCCTCAGATAGCCAGCTCAAAAGGTAACTTAAAAAAAAATAAACAACGTAGGTAAATCAAAGTACAAAAGAGGTTCCAACACAACAGACCTGTAAAGCGACATCAGCATAGATATTTTGTTATTATATATTATAACTATTGTCATGAAAAGTCTAATAATAATGTCGAAGATTAAGTTTGATAACCGCATAAAATAAACAGTATACGTAATAAAATATTCATTTATTGAATAAAAGTTTATTGTACAAAGGCGAACCTAATGCAACAGTATACTGGTCAAACCTTTGGGACAACTAAAGCAGTTACGACAAGATAAGGCAGTTGCGATCACAACTAATAGAAAATATTAAACGTCAATATACAGGTTGTGGCGTATATAGTGGTCCAACGTTAAGGCGGCTATAAAATATTACCATTTTTAACTGTAGGTTTTGGATTTATATGTATATTTTTTAAATAATTAGCAAACAATCGAAATACATTTTATTAATGTGACTGTAACTTCGGCAAATGACATTATTATTTAAGTCTGTTTTTGTGTTGTATGGGTGAATACTATTAGCAATTTCGTTTTGTTATATAAATATAAATAAAAAGTTTCAACCCTTGTTTTTAACAAACAATGCAAATTTGTAAGTGGTGTGAGTGGTGTAAAAAAAATGTACTACACGGTCAGTGCCTATTATTTTATTAAGTTGTCCATTTAGTACATTTTATTTATTATTCTTTGGATTCTATAGAAACAATGTAGGTAAACGATTAAAAGAAGTAAATGATATGATATTGCGTTTTTTTTTACAATTTATAATATTAATATTTTAGTTATTTTTGATGATGACTGTACTATCTTTTGTTAGACATTTTGGAGGTCAATGTCGACATATTTTGAGACAGACAGTTGCAACGTCAGGTCAAGGTCGAATGCCGTGATCTTTACGGATGCTTCTGGGTAATATGAGGAAGTATTTCGTACATTATCTCGCCTGTCTCGCCACTGCACACTATTTTGCAACCCTTAGGTATCCAACTCGCACTAGCGGGATCTTAGGTCATACGTACATCTGACGAGGTTCGATCTCCACTCTAAAACCTGCTTGCATCATCGATCATAATTTTTGCGACAGATGTGTCCGGCCTATTGCCACTTCCTTCTCTTTAGTCATGATCTTGACTCCGTCGCAATCGCAGCTCATCCACCAGCCGTCTCCAACGATTTCAGTCCTGGGCAAAGTTGGATAGCTTGGTGTACGAGTACAGCCCCATTCTGTTACTTAAGCGCAAACGATATTAGTGAATTTCGTTATTTACGCAGAGCTTGCGTCATAATTACAAAATATTATTTTTTTCTCAATTCTATAAGCGCTCGACCTTGACAGCGGCCGTGTAAATATCTCCTTTAATAGCGTGATATTATATATACATAGTTAACGGTTTCCATTATATAACGTTTGCGCTTAAGTAATAGAATAGGGCTGCAGGCATGTTTATTTATTTATTTAATTTGTTATACCTACCTATATACTGTAATATTAATATCTTATATATTTTAAATGTATGTTAGTAACTTTGGTAAAGAATGTATAAGACCTTATCATTTGCGGGGTGGTCAGAAACTAAGCTTTTGTAAGGAGGAAATGATAGCAACTTTACTATTGGCCCATCATGATACAAGCTCGTCGAAGTCTCTAGCGTACCAAACTCGAGAAATATCACAAACAAATGAAATATTTTTTTTGTTGTCTGGACCTGCGGAGCGAGGCGGAGTACACAATCTTCCAAAAACCAATCGTCTAAGATCGATTACTTGTGTCAGAAATCTCAAAAGCAGGCTGAATAACCAAGACTTTTAAATTTCAGACAGACGTAATCGATCTTAGACGATTCGTTTTCGGACGATTGTGCACTCCGCCTCACTCTGTTGCAGGGTGAGGTGAGAAGAGAACTTATATTGTAAGCTTGCCATGGTGATCATCATCATCATCAGCCTGTGTCTCTCCACTGCTGGATATAGGCCTCCCCCAAGGCTCGCCACTTTACACGATCTTCTGCCACCATTATCCATCCCCCACCAGCGACCTTCCTCAGGTAATCTGTCCATCTGGCGGGGGGTCGTCCTTCTCTGCGTCTTCCAGTACGTGGTCTCCACTCTAGAACCCGTCTACTCCATCGTTCATCGGTTCTGCGGCATATGTGTCCAGCCCAGTGCCACTTCAGCTTACTAATTTTAAAATTTATCGGTAACTTTGGTTCTTTGACAGATGTCAACTTTATCTTTGCTGAGCGACTTTGAACTTGTGGCCTGACCTACAGTCAGCGTCCACGTTTCTGCACTATACGACATTACTGGAAAAATACACTGGTCATGTGATATTTATACAAAAATAACACCGCTTGAAGACTTACTTCATTCGGATAATCAATAATAATCGCTCTTGTACGAATAGTAATAAGTGACAGTTATGAAAATGGTTTCCAACGACATATTAGTATATGTTTTGTTGTCATTGGTTGGTAGGGACGCGTCCCATGCACCTCCTTTGTCTTCTAGGGGGCCGTTCATTAATCACGTGAGGCTCGAAAGGGAGGGAGGGGGTTCGGCAAAAATCACGAAATATCAGTAGGGTGTAGTAAAAATATCACGTGTTTTTATATTTATCTTTTCGTCAAACAACCTGCATCCTTTCTATCTAGACATTTTTATCATGGTCCTTAAATAATTTATACCTGTACCTATTTAAAGATAATTAAGAATTAGATCATTTTAAGATTCTTTGTAGGTACTAAAAATACAAGTGATTTTTGGGGTTAGTCTAAAACGTCACTACGTATCACCAAGGGGAAGGGGGGGTTAAGAAAAAAAAAACATCACGTGATCAATGGACGGGCATTAGAAATAAAAAATAAAACACATTTGATATTCTATTTTAATTTAATAAAATGTTTAATAATTCCGATGAAATGAGTGATTGAGATTAGAGATAATAAATATTACATAAAAATAGCAATAATATGTACTGGATTAAGCGACCGACCCTGCGTCTTTCGAAGGCATGGGCGTCGCCAGGAGGGGGGGCAGGCAGGCCTAACTGAGATTAAAGATTAAAAATGAAGCCAAATGCAAACCAGTTATATCCATAATATATCAATAATAAAAAATATAAAAAAATACAGAATGTCCCAAAACCTACTTGAATTTTTAATTATCACATATTTTGCAGTTGCCATCACTCACATCAGTTTTTAAGGTGGAGCGTTTTTTAGTCTAGAAACGTATAGAAATTATTATTTTTTTAAAATTAAGTACCTAGGTACCGAAATATAGATAACATTTCAGAGACGCGGACAGTTGTAAAATCTCGTATATGTTTCGGTCATAATTATGCACCATCTCGAGCCATAGTAGATAATTAAATTAATAAATTTAAAACTGTTGGCTCCGTTGAACTGCTAAAGCAGGCTTGAAGATATTTCGGTAGTTAGATAAAGTGTACATGAACTCTCATCCACCTCCATTCGTTATCGATTAACAAATTTACTGATAATGTCTTTACAAAGAATTGTGACTAAAGACATTTACATGAACGCATCAAGATTCAATTACCACAACGATTAATGCCAGCAGGATACTGGATCATCAAAAACTAAAAAAAACTTTAGCTATGAGGAGCACTTCCAATTTGGGTACGTCAATAAACATAATCTGCGTGTCTATAATTTACATTAAAACGTTTAATTAAAGAAGAAAAATCAAGTAGAGTTTTTAGACATCCTTTTCTATATTATTAACTTGGTTTACAAGTTTTATTGTACAGTCAAAAGCTCGTGGAGCTTTATACATTTTGACTGACCGTGGTTATTACAATCGCCGTAGGCAGAGGTATTATTGAGATATATTATGTTTGGATAAATAATACATTTATTTGTAAACATTATGTCGGGTTCCGATATTGTTATTTTATATTTGATGTAAATTAATATACATTAAATAAAAATTAAAAGCTGCCTACATAATAAAAAAATGTAGCTAGTTTCCTTGGGACTAACTAGGATAAGATGTCTTTAGAGAACATTTTTCTATTATAGTTTAGTTTAGTTTAATTTTATAATTTAGGTAGCTTTTAATTTATATTTAATGTATATTAATTAACTTCAAATATATAATAAAATGTTGGTTTATTTACTTGAAAAAAAAAAAATTTGTTATTGTCGAAATATAAACTAGATTTACCCAAGTATAAAATATTTATAATAAAAAAGGCAACTAACTACAAACGATCAGGCCTTGCCACACAACTATAATGCTTCATGTGCTCTAAACTGTACCTACAACTACAACTCATACTCTTTCCATACTTCGATATATTAACTTGCCCCCCTTCTGGGCCACCGGCTGGCGACGCCTTTGATTATAGGTACCGTAACTTAAGTCCTACTTTGGTCACAGGACATCAAAAAAAAAAAAACAATAATCTAAGTACGTTTTAAAACATAAACTTTAAAGATTTATTTTTTAGCTAGCAACATCAAAGTAAATTTGTCTGAACGCGCCATTTATATTTATGTCAGTCAGAAAGAAAATCATATCGCTTTATCGCTATTTAATTTAAACAGATAGTATACTAAAAGAAGTGGTCAGAATCCACGTTAAAAACCGGATTTACTAGTCGACTTTACCTACTATACGCCCTCTAGCGTACCATACTCTAGAAATATCACAAATAAATTAAATACAATACCGACCCAGAATTGGACCCGGTACCTCCGTGTCTAATTCCACTGATTAACCGCTAGACTACGGGCTTTAAATTGCATACGCTATTTTAAAATAATTTTACTGTAATGTTACTCTATCTAAAAAAAGGTCGGTTCGGCTGCTAATATCACCACATCATCACAGCCCCAAGAACAAAGATTCCTAGAGACTGCTGGAGATGGGCCTTCCAGAAATATCTGGAGATTTGACCTACACTCGCCAAGTGGTATTGGTGGCACCAGGACCGACGGCTTAACGTGCTCTCCGAGGCTTTAGGACTTTAGGTACCCCCCCAAGTGGTAAGCTCTAAGTTTATTTAGTAGAATAGTATTATTAGTTTATTTTTAATTAGTATTATTAAAAGAAGACTTAATGTCACATTATGTGACATTCTAAGGCCGCGTTCGTTTTAAGAAATGTTAGCATGAAAATACCACTTTTATTTATTATTAATGAAAATTCTAACATTTGATCCTAATTTCGTATGTCAGTACCGTGTTGAAAGCGGGTTATTGATGTTACTTTTTGACAGATGTCATTAACATATGAAATGGTTTGTTTACAATGTTATATACTTTATAGTTTTCTATTATATTTGTTAATAAGGTATTTTAAACGATTTTATGTAATAAATTCAAAGACCATAATAATATCATGTGTGTTGGATGCCATGGTATGATAAAACATGAACGAAAATACTTGTCAAAAAGTAGCCTCACCGCTCGTTTTATTTAAGAATTGTTAGCATTGTTAAAAAAAGTGGTATTTCTTAACAAAAACGACATTTCGCGCTGGTTTATGAAGTTGCTACGAGATGTTGGAAATGCTATAAAACGAACGCGGGGTTAAATAATTTATTTGTATTCATTGGGACATTAAGGTAATTTCATGACGTACATATATTATTAATAATAGGATTTAGTTTTTAACTGACAACGCTCTTTACAGCTGCTTCATTTATTTTTTGTAATTAAATCATTTTTGTTCTGACATAATTTTTTTTTTTTTGTTTGTTTATAAGTGACAACGTCATTTTACATTTGCTTTATATTACATTTTGTAAAAAAAGGTTTAAAATATTTTATGTCGCATTTCATTTCAATTAGTTTAATAACTTAATTATATAGTAACAATGCCCTTTTACAGCAGCACCTAAATGTATCTTATGGTAAATAATTGAGTTGAATTAAATGACATTTTTATTCGGATGTCTTACCACCCTGGGAATAAAGAGGGACGAAGTTACGGTACAATTTTATATTATCAACGTAAGACGCAATGTACCTGTCAAATCTGCGTATCTCATCGGTAAATCAATATCAACTTAACAGTTCTGACAGCTCCAAGCTATCTATTGCGTCTTGCCTATGAATGTATTCTGAGAATGTTTGTTGTTGTGAGATACGCCATTTCCTCAATAACTATAAGTAGTCTTTTAGATAGTGTTGCCTTGTCTTGGTTTTGCTTTCACAAGATTTGCTCAGACATTGCAAAATTGGGGAAAAATGTCTGAGCAAATCTTGCAAAATTGTAAGTTTGTAGATAATTGTAAATTGCCACGTTAGTTAGTTGTATTTGTGTATGTTTATGTACAATTTTGTGAATGTATTTATTAGTAGTATATTGATATTATAATATAATAATACAATAATATAATATATAAGTAGGTATATAATATTTGTTGAATACAATTATCAATTATCCTATTACTGTAATATACAATTATAGGATAATTCACTGCACCTATATTTGTTCAAATTTGTCCCTAAGGTTTGGCTGTCAGAGAATGTCTACGGGCATTAAGTCCGCCTTTGTGCTTTGTGCAATAAAGTTTTTAAATAAATAAATAAATATATTATGTTTATTAGGTAAATGTTTCCTGTTCTTTCTTTTTTAGGGTTTATAGAGGTAAAAATATAGAACCCTTACAGTTTAAAACTTGGAATTTCTCCAAAAGTACCTACAGTTCCGATGCGGCACACTGACTAGTTTTTTTTGGTCTTACAAATTTGAGTTGTAGGTACGTATTGATGAATAAAACATCATTTTAAAATGTTAAGCGTTATAGTATACCTACAGAGTTTTTGTTATAACTTTTCTATACATTTTTGAATACATGTTGGTATCAAGGGCGTACCCAGGATTTCAGCTAGGAGGGGGCAGCTCATACCTGTTTCGAGAAGATGGTCGGTCGGATATATTGAAACAAAAAATCATGAAAATTGACTGGAAAAAGTACTGTCGAGTGTCGTCCGTAACTAGATAGCGCTAGCGCTAGATGTTGTTTTCTCCAAATTATATTCGGCTTTAATCCTAGATGGCTCTGATTATCTCGTCGGGAACTCGGGAGCGGAAAATACGAGATGCGATGGTTTCGCGGGAGATTTAAATTATATTGCGTCGCTACTATATCGAATATACTATATATATACTGTATCGAATGTTGTAGAATGTAGAATATTTAATTATAGATAAAAAATATTAAATCAAAATATCTGACTGAAAAGATGTTTTGTTTATACACTTCATTTTGCGCAGAGTAGGTAACACGTTTTAATTCCCACTTGCCGGGAAAATTGACGTTTATTTTATCTGCCAGGGGGGGGGGGGGGCAGCTGCCCCCCCCTGCTTCTACCTGGGTACGCCCTTGGTTGGTATTTATGTATAGTATATTGGTTGAAACAACAAGATCTATAACCATTTTTAATTTTATGTAATCAGACCTGTCTTACAAAAAAGCAAGATCAAGACCAAGATTGGGCAACTCGTTCTAAAAGACAAAGTATAGACATTTTAGATTATATAATAGACAAACTTAACAACAATAACAAATTGTATTAGGTAATAGACATTTTTAATAATAATTAATTGCAGGGCACTGTTTTTCGAAAGTCACAATTCAATTGTCAAAGTGAATATTTTTTCACACTTCGCTTAAGAGCCTTTAATGGTTCCGTCTCGCTCACATAGTACATTGTGCTTCCCTCTCGCTCACACAATACATTGTGCTTCCGTCTCGCTCACACAATACATTGTGATTCCTTCTCGCTCACATAAGTGCTTCCGTCTCGCTCACACAATAAGTTGTAGTACATTTAAAGTCTTAAAGTACACTCGAAAAACCTTTAAAATTGATAAATTGTGCGAGCGAGTGAAATGCATTTAACGCTAAATCTTCACAAAGGGCTTAAAGTTATAGGAAAGCGGAAACACAAAGGCTGGACCTTACAGCTTAAAAGGGCTAGTAATTCACCACTTGATAAACTCTCTGCAACTAACGTATCCTAAGGTTAACAATGGGGTGTATCAGGCAAAGCTTTTTGTAGATGTCGCTAGCGGCAATGGTACCTTATTTTACTCATATATCGCATCATTTTTTAAAATGTTTTCGTAGTTTTATATGTTTATAACAGAAAAATGTATTTTAAATTAACGTTAGCTACCTTAAAAGACGAATTAAAAAGTGCTTAAAAAAGAAAAAAGGTTTTATTAATAGAACGACATTTTAAGATCACCATAATATCTTTGATTTTGCTTAGAAATCTCGATTTGTACACTTAAAAGCTGCTCACTTCGGCATAATATCCAGAAAATAATAAATTTAGCAATAAAAATACAAGTTTTCTATGCAACTGACAGTTATATTAGGTACCATCTATTATGCGCCATCTATCTTGTTAAAAAGTTAGTGATACACCCCATTTAACTGACGTGTAGACTGGTACACCTTTATAAGTAGTGTAGTGATTATACATCGAAATCGTTACCTAACATCCATTATATTGAATTATGTATATAAATAAAAATAGTGAAAGGTATTTATTTTTATTTATTTAGAAATAAAATCAATTTTATAAAATATTAAAATTTAGTATGTCGTCATGATCGTAGAACAGTGACGGATCTGCTATATTTAAAATTTTCATGGCGGCCATTCAACTGTCATTCCGACTGTTTTTTTGTCACTTTTTAAGTCTCATAATAAGTGCAAACCTTCTAGATTTCATTTTGGAACCCTTTCTAATATTTGCACTATAAATTACAGACCACAAACAATATAAAACTATATATAAATATATATGCAAAATTATGGGTATTTTTTTTTAATCCGACACTGTTCTACGATCATAACGATTTGTACATGTAAAACTACAATTTTAGTTTAAGCCAGGAGTCGGCAACCTGCGGCTCGCGAACCACATGCGACTCATTGGATGTGAAGCTGCGCAAATATTATCTATTTTATATAAAAAAATATATTTAAAAATCGTTCTGAATCGATTAACGGGGATTAGGCACCATTTCTATGTGTCAGCCACTTGGAAGTAGTTGTAAAAAGGATCCAATCCACATTAAGTTATAATTTTAAGAAAACATTAAGTTGTAATTTGTAAGTAAGTTGTAATTTAGATTACGATATATTATCCTAAGGACCTGATTAAAATTCATAATAATATTTCTGAAAGATTGTGGATGGATCCTTTTTCTGTTATTGCGTCCACTTGTATTCGATTTTCACCGCATCCCTCCCCGGTGACACACGTCGTCACTGTCGTATTTTTGAAGCAATTAAAAAAAAATTGTAAATTGTAATTTTTGGTTAGTGGAAAGTTTTAAATTTATTAAAAACTCAGACTCAGGAAATTAAAACTGATACACAGTGTCTAGGAGACTACCACATCAGCTGCAGAGGGTTAAGATTCATATCTCCCTTAAATGCTTACGGCGGCCTAAAAGATACTAAGGAAGTGGTTAAATACTAGCTCTTGTATTTTTATTTATATGGAAAACAAATTTTAACTGTTTTACATATTTTTTAAATATAAAAAACAGTTTCATGCAATTATTTAAGCGAATAAATATTATTTTTGTTGAGATGCTTTATAATTAATATTTTAAAAGTTTTTTGTACATGACAGGCATTATGGCAGCAAGATCTTTTCATTTTATTTTATATAATATGGCTGCCAAATATTAACAAGAATAGAAGTTATACAGATAAAATAACTTATTGAGATAATAAATCTTTCTAAATACTTAAGAGTTTATTAAGCATTATCTTTTTTTTTCATTTTTATTACAAAATAACAAACATTTACAAATTTAAGGAATCCCGCCGCCTTTTTTGCCTTAAAAATACAATATTAATAATGTTCTAATAATAAACTAAGTATTTGAAAATAAATGTGTCAAAATATTTTTGTTTGTGTTCTCTTTTACCGATGGATGATGAATGAGGAGATAGGGAAGGCAAAGGATCTAGCCCATACAGCCAAGTCTGACGTAACATATCTTTCTTTTTTATAAATTAATGAGGTTATCATCAAATTCCCGATGTTGCAGATTTGATGCTTTTTTTGGAGTCACTCGCGTCATTATAGCCCAAACACGTGGGGTAAAATATAAGAGTTCACAGCGCGGGAAAACCGCAAAAAATAAACTGCAACTTGAGTCCCATATTTAAAGTCCAATTTATTGTTTTCCATAATTATACACATTGTAGCACATTATTAAATAAAACAACCCCACTTTTGACCAACAATATCACAGTAAATAAATTTACAAAACAAAAACTTGCACTTGACATGAGGACTCCAAATTATTTTTGTTTAATACCCATATTGGTATCATGTTCGAGTTGTCGCTTATTTTTACTTTAGTTCGCTTTGAAAGGCGTTCGAGTAGCGTTTTCATTCGCTTTAAGCAAAAACGAACGCGACCTTACAATTTATCTGTCAAAAAATTGCCTTCACCGATTAACAGTTTATTATGGAATAGGTGCAATTTATCATGAGATGTAGTATGATATTTATCATTCCACTTATTCGAAAAACTTTTTGTTTTTAAATAAGTGTGAGTAACGATGAGTTTTAAATTTTGAAAATTAATTGTTTAAAGAATGAGAGAGATGCGCGGATGACGGATGACGCGGAACTATTTTAGGCATGTTCGACTTGGCGATTTTTTTACTTTATTTCACTTTGAAAAGCGTTCGAGTATTATTTTCATTCGCCTTAAAGCGAAATTCAGTAGAAAAGCGTCAAGTCAAACACGTGATTTTTATTAGGGGAAAATAGTTTGTTACGTAGGTTTTTTTTTTGAGCTTTGGTAACTCATGTACTCGTATCGATCTGTAATACAATATAAATTTGATATCGACACAAACTACCTCAGACATATTTTTGGGACAAAAAAGGCGTCGAGAACAACATTAAATTGGGATTCAAACGAAGACAAAATACAATTTTGGACCCCTAAATCTATATCTAATACAAACATAAGCGAAGAACTATTCGAATGCAATTTTAAGCGATTATTTAATGAATTTGAGTTTTTTTTATTTTTATATTTACTTAGGTACTATTAAATTTGGCACAAAATAATACGGAACTTACGAAGCTTACTGGAAAATTATTTTAGGGCCGGTATTTCAATGCTTTCTTAATTTCACACACAAAATTTTAGCAGTTAAAACCTTCACTTTTGGAGAAATTCTGGAGAATTTGGCCTACACTCGCCACGCTGGCCAGACGGGTTGGCGAGGTTCTGTTGTCATTTTTAATGACAATTTATTACCATTTCAACAAGTTGATATTAGTGGAACCGGGACCGATGGCTTAACGTGCTCTCCGACGCACGGGAGATAGTGGTATTGTAATTAAATGGCAATGGTACATGCTAGGGTTCGAACCGACCTTTTTGTTTTTTTTTTTTTTCTAGAAAAGTGTTCTTACAACCGCACCACTCAAAACTAAGTAATTATTGCAAGTCATTTCATATTTTTGAAGCTTGCTGATCTCTTGTTCCGCCGCAGCACCAGCTCTAACAGAAGTACATTTACGGAGGGAAGGGTCTAGGGTATTAAAGTAGTTTAGGACTATATTTAATATTATATTCAAATTCCTTAAGAAATTATTCAATTGCCGGCCCTGTGAACACCCGGTGTGACCCTTGATGTGATTGAGTAATGCCTTTTATGCAGCAAATCGTACCGGACCACCTTAATTTGACTGAAGCTAAAATTAGGTACTAAACTATGTAACTACTTAACTAACAAGTAACATTTGAGGTTCCAAAATGATTTTAAACATGTTCTAGAATCTTCTGATACCTTTTTTAAACAAAAAAATATCACAATTACAGTCCTAGGTAATATATACCTTTAGTTTGACAGAACTGGTACTAAATTTTCAATCAATTCGTTCAATTCATTCAACATGTCGGCGATTGTTGTCAACAAGCGAACTATACAACAACCTTAGTAAAATAAATGGAATTTGTCTACTGTCTTTTTTCTTCATCCACATTTTTTAAGGGCATGTATTCTGTACAATCCCCATTGAAGCACCTTAAAACAATATATTAAAAAATAGAACAAGCTATTGACAAATTTCGGTTCAAATAGAAAGTGGCACGGCCTAGTGAAAAGGAATAACTCATCCTTAGAGAATAATAAAAATACTTTTGCCTCGCAAATATGAAAAACAGTTACTCGCATTTAGATTGTAACTTTAACACAGCCTTAGAAATCATTGGCAGTAGACAAATTGTCTGCTAACTTTAGCCACATCCTAAAAACGCAATTTATTCCCATAATATTTGTTCATAACTGAGTTTGGTATCATTCAGTATTTTCTGAATTTGATGCTTTTCAAGAAGTAATTCGCGTCAATGGCGCGAAGGACTACCTGACAGTTTTTTTTTAAATTTATTTAAGGACATGGTACAGAATATATAAACAGTTTTATTCCTCGAGAGTAGTGACGTGGCGAGGCTTCCCTCCGTTTGACAGCTGGAAGGAATAACTGCGTGCAGGGCCCGATAAGGAAATGTCAAAATATGCGGATGTACGAGTTTGTATTCAAGGAGCTGTAACGATGTTGTTATACATACAATATTTTAAAACCTTAAATGTTACTTGGGAAATTACAATGAAGCTGTACACCAAAATAATGTCACACAAAACACCGATAAGGCAAAAATCACAATCTGTGCGTTGTTACTCTCTGAATTTCACGCTATTTCATTTAATTTAACATTTAATGGGCGTGTTCATTGATAGGTATTATTTTAAAAGAATTCAAAAATTAATACGAAATAGGCAGATGATAAATTTGCTTGTATATATATTTTTAGTTTTTTTAAAGTGATTGCAATCCCTAATTGGAGTACTGTTGTAATAATAATAATATTGTAATTTTAATTATCATTTATTGTTTTAATATGTTTTAATATTATTTTTCTAAAGACGCTCTGTGTAATGCATAGTATAAAAGTGCATGTAATAAAAAGAACAATAATCAAGTTTTTTTTGTTATCAATCAGATTATTGAATAAATATATAAACGAAAAAAAAAACCATAATAGGAAACCGTTCAACTAAGAAAAAGTAGTTGTCCAAACGGCTGACGAAGAAATCTAGACAGGAAGGCTGGCAATTACTTCTGAAATGTTGCCAGCAATCTTAGGACTATTTCTTATGGGACGTCTCTGGAAGACATTTTTAATTTTAGATATTTTTTTATTAGTTGCCGACATTGATAACATCCAGATGCCGGCTGCCTCCACCACTGCAGCTTCGGGGGCAGAATATTGAACGTTAACAATGTGTGAAATGGCCTGCCCCGCCGTCAATGAGGCTATGCCATGTCACGTCCTGTTATGAGTTCCAGCTTGCCGCATAGGTTGAAGATCCGGATCTACAAGATGTTCATCCGTTCCCGTCTCACCTATGCTGAGCCAGCCTGGCACCACCTTCTGGCCAAGACCAAAAGGGACACGATCCAAATTCAGCAGAAAATATCGCTCAGAGTAGTCTTTAAGCGTTGTGGTTCGTGCGTATTTCCGTCATAGCTCTGAATCTGGATATGCTTTTTTTTTTTTTTACTTTTATTTGCCTACAATTAAGGAGTTTGTCGTCGGCCTGACTAGCCATATGTTCTATCAACCGACAACGGACACTTCAAGCATCTCTAGAATATCGCTCCGTTTTGCGCTCGACCCCCCAACGGGTGACGTTCCGTACGTGAACCACACGGGCACTTTTACACCAGTAATGGCCCTAACGTCAACTGTCAACATCAACATCAGCTGTCTGATGTTCAGTTTATAGGTATTAAATTTTATGTTGTTTGTAATTATTATTTGAATAAAAAATTAAAAAAGTATTACCTTTCCATATGAAGCAATGAACACCCCTTACAACTATTTAAACAACAAAATATATCACTTAGTTATATTACTTAAAGATATTATTTTGGTGTTATTAATACTACAAGGTACAGTTTATGAGAACGAATGATTCCTACAAACGAAATGGGATCTAATTCTTGCACCATTTGACATGACTATTGAGCCAAAAAATAACAAATTTATTAATTATGATTTTTTTAAAATATTTTTTTTACATCTCGGACACCATGGGCTTTCTTGCGCTAGAAGTGCTGGCCGCATTCCTCGTCACGCTGCTTTGAACGACATCATTCGAAGGGCTTTTGTCACTGCTGGAGTACCCGCGATCCTAGAACCCTCTGGGATTGCGCTGAGCGATGGCAAAAGACCCGACGGCATGATCGTTGGGCCGTGGAAACTTGGCAGGTCCCTGGTGTGGGATGCGACATGTGTAGACACATTAGCCCCATCACACATCCAGGCGACCTCGTCAAGCGCGGGAAGTGCAGCGGTTTCTGCTGAGAACCTCAAGCTGCGCAAATACGCCAACCTCAGTACAGGTTACGAATTTGCGCCGTTTGGGGTCGAGACGATGGGCCCATGGGGACACTCAGCTAAGCGTCTGGCCAAGGAGTTGTCCAAACGGCTAACGGAAAAGTCTGGAGACAGGAAGGCTGGCAATTATTTCTGCCAACGTATTAGCTTAGCTATACAGAGGGGAATGTTGTCAGTCTTCTTGGGACTATCACTGAAGGGTCGTCTCTAGAGGACATTTTTTACTTATAGTTTATTTTTTATTAGGTTTAGTTTATATTTATTTTAATTTTTACTTTTAAGTAGTTAGTTTTAATTTATATTGTAATTATTATAAAATATTTCCGATATAAAAAAAAAAAAAATCGTAGTGTTTAATAACTAAGTTAGTGTGTCTAAACCTTCTTTTCTTTTTTCCGTCCGCGTTTCCAAACATTTTTTTGTATTTAAGTAAACAGATGTCACTAAGGAATGATTTAGTTACCAGCCCTTAGGGTATAAAATATGAACCATGATCAAATACAAACCCACAAAATAAAACTGATACAATCACCAACATTTTTAACTTTAATCGCTTCAATCACATATTCTATTTTGGTGCAACCAGCCCGAAAATTATTTGTTTTTTTTACAAGTTAAAAGTTATCTGACGATACAAAAATCAACCATTATCCTGCTCTTAAATTAATTTGTCATTTGGTGTAAGAATTAGCCACATAGCCCCTGTTTTACAAAAACCCACAAATAAGTACTGTTTTTTAATTATTATTCAGGCAATGGAACTTAGTCCTTCAGCCTTTTATATTAACTAAATAAAATATTATTTATTTATTATCCCAGATGTTATACAAAGTTATGATGTTTTTGCGTAAAACAGGGTTGTTTTTTTTTAAACTAAGATGTTCTTTTAAATAATTACGTCTTTACGAGAGACCACGCATTTTTGGCACTTAGGTTTTTTAATATTAGATAAATAGCGCGTGCTTTCACAAAATTATTAATAGGATTTAACTATAATTAAGGTAACGACACCTTTTATCGACCCTCTCAAAATTTACCGAGTTAAAAAAATAAACAAAATATTATCGCATAAAAAGCTTATTTTTCGAATACGTCAAAAATAGACGGCCATTTTGAGTTGGTCGATATAAATGCCGTTACGTCAATAATTAATAACTATTTATTAAAATTCATTAAAATTTAAACGTGCTACGTAAGTTTTCGTGCTTATTAAAAAGTATTCACTAATCGTTTTATTGCTACTGTTTATTAAATATAAAGTTAGTCTAATTAAATAGTAATTAACCTCATTAATTATTGTATTTAATAGATTTTCTCTATTGGTCTTTAAAAATTCAAATAAGACAACGGCCACACTACCCGATTGTCTGCTTAAATTTTACCAAAATCACTTAAATTAATGCGAAGAACGGGCAGTGTTGCCTAAGCCTTTCTACTACTAGTACCAAGACCATAACAAACGCCTACTCTACAAAGGTAGGTATGACTTTTTTAAAAAAGATTAATACATTTTTTGCCTTAATTTTATAAATTATAGCCGCGTTCCAGTTATAAGCGCGCTAACATCACATGCTTACATCATAAACCGTAATACTGTTTTATTTTAGCTGTGTTACTTTTTTAGCCCCTCGATAAATGGAGCGATTTTGGTTATTTATGACATTAAAAAGTAATGATGCAAAACACACATTATTTTTAAAAAGATAATGAGAGTCTTTCGCGCCTTTTTTGCGCGGAAATGTCAAGTGCAAGTTTTTGTTTTGTAATTACTTTAGTGCGGATATTGTTAGTCAAAAGTAGTGTTGTTTTGTTTAATAATGTGCTACAATGTGAATAATTATGGAAAACGATAAATTGGATTATATATATGGAGCACAAGTTGCGCGCTGTGAACTCTTATATTATACCCGACGTGTATATCTGTGGTGTCAAGGAAAAAGGGGATAAGTACAAAACTTAAACTTTTCACTAGAGGCAAATTAAGAAAACAACTTTTTTTTATAATTAGAAAATTGTAATTAGTAAATGTTTAATTTCATTAGTCGTATACTTTAGGTACGAGTCCACTTATCTCACTATGCATAACTGAATTATTGGCGGTAAAATCGCGATACTGAAATAACTCGATTAAACTCTTTTTACTTATTTATACATTTTAATGTTACGACTAGCCCCTTTATGTACGTAGGGGTGTAAAATTAACTGTACAGTGTATAAACTCATCTCCTTATTGCATTGACGCATATGAATGTTTTGAACCAATAGGTGCAAAAAATATTTTTTAAATTTTTGGACTCATCTCCTTTTTCCTTGACACCACAGATATAATGCCGCGAGTGACTCCAGGAAAAGCATCAAATTCTGTAACATCTGGAATTTGATTGTCATTAGCTTATAAAATAGAAAGATATTATTAAAGATTTAATTATTTAATTCAGTGGTTCGCAATAATTAAATTCAGTTTTAATTTTAATTTTATTCCAGTTTAAATTTTATTATTAATTAGGTTAGGTTATAATTTTAGGTTAGGTATTAAATTAATTATATTTTTAATTTAATATTTTTTAATATAAATTATTATTATTTGTTTGCATGCTTTATAGGTTTTTTTATATTTTTTATTATATTGTGTAAATTTAGATTAAGTTGATTCGTTTTTTATTTTTTGCATGTTTTTTTGTCTATTTTCCCCTTATTTTGTGTGTAGTACTTAAGTAGCTTGCTCGCGTACCTATATATTTTTCAATGTTGTGTGCACTACTCAAGAATTACAGTCTGGTTCTTTAATTCAGTCATAGAAATGTAAAGTGTTAATGATTGTAATTTGTTTGTTGCACCATAAATAAATAAACATATTACGTCAGACTTGGTTGTATGGACTAGACCCTTTGCCTTCCCTATCACCTCATTCATGATCCATTGAGAGAAGAGATCACAAACAATCAAAAAGTTATTGAGAGAGCATTGTTTCATTATTCTAAGCGTTTCATTTGGTGCTTTTATTGGAGAAACATGTTTAATTATTTATTTGGAATATGGGAGTTCACAGCGAGTTAAACAAAATAACATCACTTTCTCTCACTTAGCAAACGGATCTAGTCACGTCTATCATCAAATTCCAGATGTTGCAGAATTGATGTTTTTCTTGGACACTTCAGGTATATGGAGTTGTGAACAGCGCGGAAAACCGCAAGAAGAAACTACATAAGTTGTTCCATATTTAGTAATATTTATCGTTTTCAATAATAAAATCACATCGTAGCACATTATTAAACATAACAACAACACTTTTAACTAATAATGTCGGCAGTAATTTACAAAACATAAACTATCACTTGATATGTCGTTCAAAATGGCGCGAAATATCCCGTTTTTTTTTTTAAATGAACGCTTCGTTGTAACATCAAATATCAGTTTGATGGAATAGTTCCCGCTAAAAAAATTAGCATTTTATGTTAGCGCCGCTAGTAATTTATATAAACGGAACGCGACATCTAGGTATACAATTATTTTTTGTTTAGAAGTTTTATTTCAAAATATTCACCCTTAAAATTGGGAACAAATTTACGATGTCTCGAAGTGAGACAAAAAATATGATTAACAGTTTGTTTAAAAAGGTATTTAATTATTGAACAAACTTCCGAGTCTGACAATTTTCAAATCGTCATTAACAACTATTCGACCCCCTCTAAAAGTGCACCCATTTCCGAAGTAGGTATTACTAAATATAGTCTGGCTAATAAAAGTAGATAATCGAAATATTTGAAAACTTTCAAATGGCAACGCTATTGTCACAGTTTTTAATTTTGTTTTATTCTAGCACATGTGACCTTGTGCCCACCTGAAGTGGCACGCGAGGTCCATGAATATTAGCAACTGACATCAGTCCCTAACACTATGCCGACTTGACTGGGCTTGACGGCAATTGGGTTTATCGGCACGAACGGTGGATACTTCCCCGCCCCGGCAGACAGGACAAATGGTAATTTCAGTCCACCAACCACCTACAGTACCAATTTTTTAATATGGCTGTAGTCTATCAAACTATTAAAAGTGGAGTCTGAAAGATATTGTTTTACATGATGTACAAATTCCAAGAAATAAAAACAAGAAAAAGAAGCTAAATTCAACCAAAAACAAGTTTATTTACGTGTGGTGTTGGAGTTTTTAGGTTAGTAGGTATGGTTTTTTTTTTAATACTTGCTACAAATAATCTGTTCAGTGAAAGCATTTCACTTTCGTTTCTATTCTTTTTCCGTATAGTTAACAAGTATAATAACCCGGACCATAGATGATCAATTGTTTAATGGGAGATTTTTTGAATTTGCCGCGTTTTTTCGTTATCTACTTTCATTAGCCAGACTCTATACGTTTTATTTAAATTTTTTTATTGTAGGTTATTTATTTAGAGGGAGTCGATAATAGGTGATGTTATAAGAAAATTTTATAATTATTCGTATTTACCATTGATGTATATAGATAACCCTATTTATACAAAACGGAGTCTAAAAAAGTGTCACTTAACACGTACCAACATTGAAGTCGCAGAACAAATTGACCAATAAGATGCAACTACTAACTAATAGACTTTTGCGATTTAGATTAGTTTCGTGGAAACGTCTTTATAATAATTTAGGATCTATCTATATAAATCGATGATATTTACGAAATGGTGAACACACGCTAACTCTGTACAACTAAATACTAAGATCACAAAATCATTGAATAAAATATTTAATCAATTCCTTTTTCAAACGAATCTTTGCCGTTTTTTAGGCAAACTAAATACACTTTTTTTTACCAGAGATGTGCTAGGAAACTGTCTACCAATAGTATTACCTCATTATTGCATCATGACATAATACTACTGGATGTCCATGGAAAAGGTTGGGATTTCCTAGTAAAACGTGTGAATTGTTAACAACCAGATTTTTTTATAAAAAAAATGAAAATACTCAATAAAACATCCATATTGAAATATGTTACCTAAAATAAAAATAAAAAGTGCTGCCAAAATGGCTATCAGTAAATCACTTGAAAAACTTAAAATAAATAAATAACAACTGAAAATTAAAATCTAGTCCAAGGGTTCCGTCGCCAAAAAGTTAAATAAACGCTGAACTACACGGTTGAAATAATTTTATATGTTTTATTACATAGTGGCTTTAATAGACGGGAACTATTGTTGGGAAGATTTAAGCATCTCGGTTTTTTTCTATGACATTCAACACTCGTACGATTAAGATGAATAGATTGAAGTGAGAATTATCAAATTCGAACCACGTGTTTGTGTTACAAACATAACCCTATACATGTAGGTTCAAATTCGTCAACATCCCGAATGTGCAACACCTACAGTAGTCTCTGCAGTGCCAATAATGATATAGACATATTTCATGACCGTTACAATGTATTCAGAAAAAATGTTCTCGAACATTTCAAACCATCAATATTTGAGTAGCTTATAATTTATTTAACAAGTGTTTTGTTTTCGTTTTTTTAATGTACCAAATTTGTGCAATTTTTATGTTTCCTTATTAGTTCTATTAAAAAAGAGAAAAATGTATAATTTTATTTTAGAAGTCATATTTTTATTTTGTAAAGATAGTTTTTGTGATTTTTTTTTTGTTTTAACAGTAATTAGTTTTTAAATTCTTCTCCTTTTATATTGGTGAATGCTGTGACACCTAATTGGTACATATATTAGATAAGTTATGTGTGTGATACTAAATATATGTACTGCTGTGTGTACTAAATAAATAAATAACTCTTCTTTGCGTCGTACCATCGGGTATAAAGGAGAAAATACAGTACCTACGCGCTATATTGTTCACTACAAAAAATAATAAATTCATTAATTTGAATCATTCGTTAACGACATTGGTGTTGCAACTTTGGGTGTGATCTGCGTATATAGGTACTGTATTTAGCGCGTGCCGTATCTTCTTCTTTTATTTTAATTAAAGATTACCATAGGCATATTTTATCGATCTGTCCAGATCTGCACCTCACTAAATACCCAGATACACGATGCCCTACAAGCAGCCGTAAACAGACCCGGATCGCGCAGCATCGTCCAGGACAAAGTGATCCGTGGAGGGAGTTGATATTATGAATTACTAATTATGATAGGGATGTTTTATAGACAATATTTTTCGGTTTTGGGTCGAAACGATGGTTCCATCCCTCAGCCAAGCGCCTGGCCATGGAGTCTACTAAACGGTTAACGGAAAAATCTGGAGACAGGAAGGCTGGAAACTATTTCTGCCAACCTATTAGCCTTGCTATACAGAGGGGAAATGTTGCCAGTCTTCTTGGGACTATCTCTGATGGGACGTCTCTTGAGGATACTTTTGCTTGCTTCTTTAATTCTAAGTGGGATATATATTACTTAAAGTGTAAAATAAGTTAAAAATGCATTTTAAATTTAAATAGCTTTCACTTTATAAAATAATATTTTATTTAAATCATCTATTTATCGATCTTTTCGATTTCCAAAGGGTTTTTTTGTCGAACAAATTTTATATCACTGTAACGCAGGTCTCGGTCCTGGCGATGTTTGGTACGAAGCATTTTATTTTTTATTAGTCCACGACCGTTCCGATGCGGAATCAGCTGCAGACTCGCCACGGTTCCTTTGTGACGGGGGTGGTGGTGATCTTCCACGGCCTGGAGACGTCCGTTTGCAATTTTAACCACCTAATTTTAATAGCACATAGACCGAGTCGCAGTCATAGCATTTTGATATCTATTAAGTGAAACATTATGTATCATTGGGTGTGACATTGCCTGTAGTAGTCTATCGATTCCGAATTTTGTAAAAGTAAAGTATCATCATCCAACAGCCAACAGCGCATTCGTCTGGACGAAGTTTTTTCCAAATGGAGTCCAGTGACTGCAGGTGTCCCGCAGGGTGGCGTACTATCTCCTTTACTTTTTTCTCTTTTTATTAATACCTTAACTCTTTCTATTAATTTCTGTTCCTACCATCTGTATGCCGATGACTTGCAGTTATACTTAAATTTTGATAGCAGCGGTATTCATGATGCATTTGCTGAAATGAATGCGGACCTGGAAGCAATTCGTGTTCAATCTCAAAATCTTGGTCTGCTGGTCAATCCCTCTAAAACACAAGTGCTTATTTTGGGTACAAAACAAGCAGTGGGTAGGTTGGATTCTGGAGCTCTCCCGTCACTTTATTTTAATAATGTTTCGCTCCCTTTGTGCCAGAACGTTAAAAATCTAGGTCTACACATTAGTAGTGATTTATCATGGAACTTACACGTTACGGAAATTAGTAAAAAGATCTTTGGATCTATGCACTCCCTGAAGCGCTTACAGAACTTCGTTCCGCGCTCAGCAAAGCTAACATTAGTTACCTCCTTATTACTCCCTATTATTGATTATGCAGATATCTGTTATTCCGATCTCACCGAGGAGCTACTGAATAAACTCGATCGTCTTCTCAACTTATGCATACGCTATGTTTTTGGCCTGCGTAAGTATGATCACATCTCTCAATTTCGCATTCAATTAAAGTGGCTTAATATCCGTTTTCGCAGATCCTTACATATTCTTACTTTCTTGTACGGCATTTTAAATAATCCTAATATACCCTCCTACTTGAGCGATCGTTTCGAATATCTGTGCGACTCTCATACTCGTCCTCTTCGTTCTTCACACAACAACCTACTTTCAATCCCTCCTCACTCCTCTAGCAGATATTCAGATTCTCTCACCGTGTCTGCAGCTCGTCAATGGAACAGGCTGCCATTGACTATCCGACAGGCACAATCTCTAAATATATTCAAAAAACTTCTATTTTCTCACCTTCTTGAAAAACAAAATTTAACTTAATCTCCTCACCTTGGCATATATTATTTTATTACTATTATATACGAGTAATATGTATTTTATTGTATTTATTATTCGTATTTATTACATAAGTTCATTATGATCCTATTTATCCCATAGTTTATTAATTATTTTATTATTATTTTTCTCTTATTTTTATATATCATTTTATTTTTCTGACTCTGCACCCATAATATTCATTCTATCACTCTCCCAAAGGTTAGCTGGTAGAGAATACCTTTATGGTATTAAGCTCGCCTATGTACATCTTTTTATATTTTATATTTTGTGTGCAATAAAGGATTTTATTATTATTATTATTATCATGACCTTTTCCCTTTCGGGATGGTCAGAAACCACGCTTATAAAGAATCGGATTCACAACTTAACTATAGGCCAATCTTGACAAGTGGCAAGCTCGTCGATGTCTCCAGCGTACCAAACTCGAAAGAAATATCACAAATAAATTAAATGTATTTATTTACATTAATCAATATTTTTGTGTCCCGACCAGGAATCGAACCCGGTACCTTCGAGTCTAAATCCACGGATTTAACTGCTAGACCACGGAGGTAGTTATTTTTTAGTAAACAATATAGCGCGTACGTTATATTCTCCTTTTTTATTTTGGATATGTTTAATTTTATTTGTATGTAGTTCGATACATATACGACTAGATGGCGCTACCGTCGTAAACATAACGTAACCTGGTTTGGCGTGAACATTGTAGTAATACAAATGTTATCATTAAGACTTTTGTTGACACTTGTGAATAGATTATACGATTGAGAACAAGTCGAGTTTCATTTGCACGCGATTAAACATGGTCCTTCGAGCCGGATGAGGGTAGTTAAAAAAATATATCGATAAACTTTTCCATATGTAATTATTAACTAATATTCCCAATTCGCACGTTTTACAAATTGATATTTACCTTGCTTTCCTTGCACATTCCTCTGATGGAAATGCAGCCTTATACTGCGGCAAAATAAATAAAAAAAGAAGTCTTATCCTATCCAACGAAGAATACCTTAAGAATAATACACATTTTGAGCATAGTGTCGGCGTATACTTGGTATGGAGATATGAAGTGTTGTACTATTTGTCACATGTTTGGCACTTCTCCTAAGCATACCTACTCGTATTACCTGCGAATGAAAAACATCACTGTAACACAAATTATAAAACTTATGGAATTAAAAAAAAGCACACATTATCGATAAATAAAAAAAAATCTAACAAAAAAATTAAATATAAAAAAATATAAGCTATAAAACTGCCTCCGTGGTCTAGCGGTTGAGTCCGTGAATTTATACTCGGAGGTACCGGGTTCGATTCCTGGTCGGGATACAAAAATATTTATTTACATAATATTTAATTTATTTGTGATATTTCTCGAGTTTGGTACGCCTGGAGACATCGACGAGCTTGCCACTTGTCATGATTAGCTTATAGTAATGTTGGCTAAATGTGAATCCGCTTATTTATAAGCGTGGCTTCTGACCACCCCGAAAGGGAAACGGTCGTGATGATACTTTACTCTATAAGCTAAAAAAGTAAAGTTCAAGAACAATTTTAACCAAACTCGAGAAATATCACAAACAAATTAAATATTAATTAAATGTATTTATTTACATTAATAAATATTTTTGTGTCCCGACCAGGAATCGAACCCGGTACCTCCGAGTCTAAATCCACGGTCTTAACCGTGTGTTTAAATCCGTTATAAGTAATTTAAAAAACTTACCAAGTGGGGTACTCCTCGTCTTTCCACGTATCTCAGTCGAGGTTGCCCCCGTTCCTGAGCCCGGCCTTGGTCTCTGGCGGTACTTGCTTCCGGAAGCAATCGTCCAGGAACGCGGACATAGTGCGGTAGAAGTGACGCCGCACACCCTCCAGGCTGTGACCTTCGTCAGGGTAGATCTGGACACAAATTGAAGAAGTGATGAAGGTGTTATTGAGTCACATCCTCAAGAAAGGTAACAACTAATTATATCACTATTTTTGAGTAAAGCACTATACAAGCCTTGGCCCAATATGAGTGCTTCGCTGGTCACCTATGATTGCCTCGAGCTAGCCTGGCTACGCTCTAGGCTTTCCAGCTTGGCCATCATTGCAGCCCTTGCTGTCCTCGCTGTAAATTTATCTCAGCTCGTCCATCAAGTGCTGCACGCTGACCGCGCTGTGTTGGCCTGGAGCTGCGCTGTCGGCCATCATCAGCGCGACCAGCAAAGTAGTCATTATAGACCGCGGCAGTCATGTACTATTATTGCACCTAACTTTAAAGTATATACAAAGGCGATCTCATTTCAACTTTTTTTACCAGCTAACAGCTAACCTTTGGGAGAGTGAGAAAGTATTATTTGTGGGGTACAATTTTAACCAAATTGAAATTTTAAATATATTGTTCTCCTCGTTTAAAAATAAAGTATTAAAGGAGTCTGATGGTCAGTGGAAGTTTGTTCCACTGGCGAGCAGACGATACGGTAAATGAATTTGAATATCTGCTGGAAGTGTTTTTTAGTTGGTTGTTATGAGAAGAACTAAGAGGGCGGTCGTGCGAATCATAAATTGTCTTTTAAGATAAGAAGGAGCAGAAGAAGATGCTGAAGCGGTTATTGAGCCTATACCTACATATGTAGTCGTTGGTGGTGATTTAATAATCCAACCAAAAGCAGCGTCAACTAATGAATTACCTGCTGTCTAAACATGCTTCCTTGTTCTGCTAATGCTCTAGCTAGTGCCATTGTCTGTTGTATGTGGACATTATCATCCGCTGACCCGTGGACTAATAGCAGCATCTTATCGTGAAGAGCTGGAGCCTGTTTTGTGACGTCAGCATCAGCGTATCCACGATAGTTTCCCGTCGCGTTAGGAAAGCCCATGTAACGTTCTGCGTAGGCTGATGCTGTGGGGAATAAGATATAGTCATTTTCTATTGATAACGCAGATTTAGTATCTAGGTGCGGGGTTGCGGTGATCTTCAAATTATATCATATACTATGATAATCGGTGCATTCAACAAATAAGAAAGAACACCAGCACTTATAAATTGTTCTTAGCACTAATTATGCGGGTTTTGCGAATGACAAAAACAATGATCGCGGCGATTTCTTCAACGTCTTCTATGACGACTATTCGACGACTGCTCCTAGGCCGGTTATATAGGCGCTGCTTCTCTTTAGTGCGCAAGTGGTCTTTGGATTGGACTAATGAACGGGTAATATAGAAAGGAAAGGACAGGACATAGTATAACAAATTAGGACGTCTGTGTTACGCACCGACGAATCACAATAACGCCTAACCATCCAAAATTGGTCGAATTACCGCGATCAGCGTGAACATCTATTTTATTAACAACATTCTGCTTCTAATTTCGCTTTAAAATCTATTTAAAATTAAAATTAGTAAAATATTTAATATTAGCAGTGAAATGCTAACGTAGGAAGTACGATTCTAATTGAATACAAAACCGCCGTTCGCTGTCCCCCACATCGCCAATCGGCGGGCATCTAAGAAATAAAAAAAATGGAATGTGTAATTGTAATTTGAGTAAATTCATTATCCGCATCCTAGTTTCTTCAATGAACATATTACTTACCATAATACCTCCAGCGTACTATCGGAGCGATGGCCACTCCGCACTGAAAAACGTTGAGCGGACTGGCCAGCGCCATAGTAGCCAGAAATCCGCCGTGCGCCGTCCCCCACACCGCCACTCGGCGGGCATCGATGAAGTGGAGCGAATCTCGAAGGTATCTAATGAAACAGATTGTATACCCTCAATAAAAAAAATATATATTTAGCTCTAGCAGGAAAAAACTCCGTTACGAAAGATCGAAATGAGAACATGAAGTATGGGATGGCCATGAGGTGCGACTACAAATACATCGACAGGAATCGAACCCGATACCTTCGAGTCTAAATCCATGGACTTAACCGCTAGACCACAGAGGCAAATCTCCAGACTTTTTTTCTTTTTATTTTCACCAATATGGCGTCTGATTGTTGACTTAATGAAATTTTATTAATCGGCCAACGTGTTTGGTCTCCAGTGTGCCACAGAGAAACAAACATACCCCTTTATAAATAACCCTTTTTTTGGTCGCGCAATCGTATAAAATTACTGAAATTGCTGACTACCCAGCAACGGATTACGGTCAAGGTTATAGTTTACTGTAATTCAAATACCAGTTAGAACTCCGTAAGTTTCCTAATTGGATTACCTTTTGACCGAAACGGTTTAATTTGGTACAAACGGGCTATGTTGATTTAGTGCTCAAATTATCTTCTCTGCTACTCCGAAGTATTTAGGGGCAATTAATATTGAAATAGTTTACTTTACTTCTGTCTTCTGGCTCTTGCTGATTGAATTAATCATTAGATAAGAGTGGATATCTATGACTCTGTTTTATACCTCTTGCGTCCGAAACTATAATTCATCCGTGTTTCTTTCCTAATAAAGAAAACCTCGTAGTATCCATAGCTGGGCACCGTTAATCAAATAGTTAACTTTGTTAATCGTTAATCCGCTACAAAAAAAGGCACCAATTGAGCGTTGTACGCGTGCAAATGCAGATCTTTTACCAAAATTCGTTGCATGGTGCTTCTGAAAATTCTTTTTTTTTTTCACGATGCCAAATGGAAGTTCCTGGATTCTCGGTATCTGTGGCTATATTTTCGAGTAACTGAGAAGGACGACGACGAATATCTTCTGATCCATCAGCGTAAATATAATCTCAAATTTTGTAATTAACGCCTCACTGTCGATTCATTTGGCGCTTTATTACGACCGAAAACGTAATTGGCGGAGTGTTTTCGCAAAATTTAACCGTTTTTGTAATAGGTTCTTACAATAATTAAACGTTGTTGGTTTGAATACTTCTCCATATTCTTAAATCGCGTGGTCTGTACCAGACAACTGCCAAAAAAAAACACCATACAACTCGTAATAAAAAAATGGCGGCTAAATTAATAAAGCTTGACACAGATTCTTCACTCTCCCAAAGGTAGGTGTTACGGGAAAAGTGGTAACAAAGAAAAAACTACAAGAATAAATATACTATAAACAATTTATTGATTTTAAATAAAAAAAAAAAAAAAAAATGATATTCTACCCGGGGGTCGTGGTTATTAAAAGAGGTGGTCAGTACAAGAGCTTTCCGCCATGCCACGGAGCAGTACTCCCCTGGTCAACTCGCTGTGCCGCGCCGAAGTTAGGATCTGGGCGCTGGGCGTAGTGCAGGCGGGGGCTGGTCGTAGTGCAGGTGGAGAGGCTGCTCTGGATCCAGGCGCGTAGTATAGTTGTATGTCGAATTTTGAAAGTTGATAGTGGAAGGTTGAACCCCAAATAGAGGGGGTTCAACTTTAATTGACTATAGATGATTATGACTGTTATGAATGACGTGACGCAGCTATTCAATATTTCGACCAAGACCGAATGAAACGTAGCATTTAAGTGAAGTGCAATATATTTGTCGAATGTTGTTTTTTTTAACGCTACATAGGTTGAGAAGGCTGGATGATTATGATACTCACTCAGCGACTTCTAGCTGGTCTGCGAGCTCCACAGTGCCCAGTCTCCTGTGCAGCGTGTGGTGTGCTCCCAGTCCCCTGCCGCCAGCACCCCTGGCGTCCACACTGGCTAGCACGGCCCCTGCCCCGGCTGCTAGAGACTCCCAGCCAAGTGCCCATTGCTCCGTCACAAGCTGAGTTCCTGGTGTCCCGTGACTGATGACAATACGAAAACATAATAAGGCTAAGTTTCATAAAAAAATAGCAGTTCTAGCAAGTGACATCAATATTATGATGGCGTTCAATTCATCCCTATTCCTTTCTTGGTAATTGTTCGCGATATCGATGATTTTGCGTGGGCGTTCGCAGGATTTCGAACACGCCACTACACTCATTCAAGTTTGTATAAAGCCCTAATAAATTATATTAATGCAGTCCACTATAGACCCTATACCCGCGACTATGACCGTCCACTGTTCACGGACGCATTGGAAGATGTGTTTAAAATTCACTGCCTCCGTGGTCTAGTGGTAACAAACGTTGCCGTGAACTCGGGAGGTCGTGGGTTCGATTCCCACCGGGGGCAAGTTGTACATTGTATAATTTGTCTCGGTCTGGGTGTTTATATGTATAATATGTATATATTTACAAAAAAAAGTATAATATGTAGTTTATCAACCATCTAGTTTCCGTAACACAAGCCTCGTAGCTAACCACGGAAACTAGATGGCGCTGTGTGACCTGTCTGGAAATATTTATATTTTTATTATATTCATTCATTCATTAAAGCCCGAGATGGGCCTTCCAGAACAATATCTGAAGAATTTGGCCTACACTCGCTATTCTGGGCTGGATTTACTGCGGCATAATTGAATGAGAATACATTTCACACCTCCGAGTGGCGAATGATTTCTCTGATGGATAAAGTTCGAAACGGTGATATTCGTCAGAGATCCAAAGTCATTGAAATAGCTTTCAAAATTAGTCAGCTGAAGTGGGACGTAGTGGCGAGCCTTGGGGGAGGCCTATATAATAATAAAAAATATTTATTGTACAAAGCTTTTAACTTAAATTAACTTAAAACTAAGCGCATAGGCGAGCTTTATGCCTTAAGGCATCTTCTACCAGCTAACCTTTGTGAAATGTAACCAATTACAGACTGCTAAAAAATTAATAATAATAATAATAATAAAATTCTTTATTGCACACAAAATATACAATATAAAGTGTTGTACATAGGCGAGCATAATACCATGAAGGTATTCTCTACCAGCTAACCTTTGGGAGAGTGAGAGATTAATATTATGGGTGCAGAGTGTGAAAATGGAAATAATATAGTAAAAACCAGAACTAAAATATGTAAATAAATACAATATATACATTTATAATACTATAATACCTAACAGAAAAATAATAATACATAATTAAGATAAATACATAAATAATTATATATACATATATAGGTACTAATAATATGTCAGGTGATTAGGATTCGTTTTGCTTTTTAAGGAAATAAGAGAGAAGTTTTTTGAATATATTTAAAGACTGTGCCTTGTTGATAAACAATGGTAGCCTGTTCCATTGACGAGCTGCTGACACGGTGAGAGAATCTGAATATCTGCTGGAAGAGTGAAGAGGGATAGAAAGTTGGTCGATAATGATAAATGATAGATAGTGAGAAATATTATAAAATTGCTTTTTATTCTCGTTTTATTTGTGTCTAAAAGACTTGCAGATGACAACTGTTACAACTTCTAACCTTTATTATATTTATTGTGGCATTGTTCATCTGTGGGTCATCTATACTTTTTTCACAATAATGGTAATACAGTGACATTTTCTTCTCTTTCTCTTTATTGCTCAACTTTAAATTTATATGTGAAAAACTTTAATAGTTCTTAGTAAATTTACTATTTATATCAACTGTTGGTATTCCAAAATGAATAAAAATATTAATATACTAACTTACAAATATTATCATAATATTGGTACAGTAAACTACATAAACAACAATACATACTATACGTACATAATACACACATACAATACACTACACATAATACACAACTAACTATATCCAGCAGTGGATATAGAGACACAGGGTGCTGATGATAATGATGATAGACCCTTAACATCGATCTGGCTCGAAGGACCAATATTATGACGAAATAATCTTTAGTAATCCTGCCACACTGCTATGACCTTGTAGTATCGTTACAGTAATGACATGAATTAGTTTAACAGCATTGTATTCGTAAAAAACCTAAAATTTATCAATTAATAAAAAAAAACAGTGAACCACTTATTCAAAATCTAAATTTAACCTAAAAAAAAATATAATAATAATACATAGAAAATAAAAATATATACTTACAAAAAAAATAGCTCCTCCAAATCGCTGTCTTGTGGCATGGTGCCCAATACACTAGCAGCATTTCCCCTTTGAATTAGGATACTTAATTTTTGGGAGAAAAAACTGCCAGCCCTATTGTCACCAGAGACGTCAATGAGTAAGTATATAATGTAAGCATTCAATAATACATTAAGAATATAATTATGACTTACACTTTCAAAACTAAGGGATATTTAGTGACCTCATCTTCTCTTAATCCTGGAGGTAACAATAGCTGCACCCGCGCCATATGCCCACTTGACAGTTGGACTGAAAATGTTCGCGGAGTCGGCAACGCTATGACGGACAACTTTTCCTAAAAGAAAAACACTTTATTGTATATTCTTAGAGAAATGGGCCCAATAAATTCTCGTGTCTTTATTATTATGATTTATTTTTTATTTCATAGTTAATATATTGTGATTTCATAATCTGTAATTAGTTTTATTTATTTTACCCTAGCATAACGGCAATTGACAAAAATATTTTTTTACCTTAATAATTTTAAAGATTTTTTCCCGCCAATTGGAAATTCAGTGTTTTATCTGTAATAAAGTACCTGATCATAATAAAGAACCTAATCGTATGAATAGTGTTTTGTAACTATTTCATACATAAGTCTTAATCAATTATTATTATTTATTTTTTTAATTGTTGGGGTAAAAGAGATGTTGTAATTAAATTTAAAAAAACACAATTAATTGTTATGATTATTCAATTGCATTTTGTTGAGGCACGCTACAAAAAAGTTGGGGCCTGGTTTTGGGCAATCTCTTTTATTTTTTCTTATTAATACCCATTAATATTAATTGCTCGCCAACCCGTCTGGCCAGCGTGGTGAGTGTAGGCCAAATTCTCCAGATATATGTTCTGGAAGCTGTAATGATGGGTCTAATGTCTTTACACATATCGCATCCCGACGACCGCCAAAGTTTCCACGGACCAACGGTCATGCCGTCAGGTCTCTTGCCAGGATAGCGGGTACTCCGAATAATTGAATTGAATAAGAATAGCGCCTTATATTAATATACCTAAAAGTATAGTCTACGTTTCAGGATTCGAAACGTATGTTTGTTTTTAATTTCAAAAATTGTTACGCGACGGTACGCCGTGGTACGCGTAAGTAATGAAAAAGGTATAAAACAAATTAGTAGTATTGCTTCCTTTTCATGAAATGTCAATAATGGTAGAAATTGCTATTTGTAAAACCAAAATAAAATAATTTATTTCCTTTGGTTTGCTTGTAAAACTTGAATAAAGTTAGTATGTACTAATAAAAATCAATACAATCGGTACAAATATATATATATATAAAATAGATTGGTACTAATGGTTGAACTGCAACAAGTAATAAATAATAACCTAGTATTAGCTGCGGCTCGTAAGGCTAAGTTTGGCCTTATTATTAGGCAATATTTATCAAAACTAAACAACGACGAAACTGAAAGGATGTTACTGGCCCCTAAATAAATAAATTATATAATCAATGAGTCATTGTATTTAATATTTTTTTTTTTTTTTTTACATCAGGATATCCCTACCGGATAAAAAACAAAGATATTGTCTAGACTCTCAGTATTACCAACCTTAACAGAAGTATTATTTTCCAAGTGCATGACGAGTCTGGGTTCTGGCAGAGATATCTTGTAAAGACTGGCAGTGGGTACGCCAGGTCCAAGACATTCCAGGACATAGTAGGCTGAAGACGGACTGAAGTAGGCTTCATAGTACAGACACGGTTGTGGCTGTGGTGGCGGTTCTAAGTGAAAAAAAGTTGAACAATTGTGTATTAGTAATTCTAATTTTGGATATATAAACCAGGACAATTGAATCAGAACAAAAATAAGGGATAAACTGTACTTTTGAGCCTGCTGTTGTTTTTTAAAAGTAAAGTATCATCACGACCGTTTCCCTTTCGGGGTGGTCAGAAACCACGCTTATAAGCGGATTCACATTTACTATAGGCCAATCATGACAAGTGGCAAGCTCGTCGATGTCTCCAGCGTACCAAACTCGAGAAATATCACAAATAAATTAAATATTAATTAAATGTATTTACATTAATAAATATTTTTGTGTCCCGACCAGGAATCGAACCCGGTACCTCCGAGTCTAAATCCATGGACTTAACCGCTAGACCACGGAGGCAGTTTTTTTTTTTAGAATATTGCAAAATTTCAATTGTCCGAGTTTTCTAGTAACAAGAGGGCTGTCAGATTTTTCGCGCAGCAAATCAGTATCGCTGTGCAGCGGGGGAATGCTGCAAGTGTTATTGGCACACTGTCACATGATCAAGTCATGAATATTTTTATATATACCGCCTCCGTGGTCTAGTGGTAACAAACGTTGCCGTAAACTCAGGAGGACGTTGGTTCGATTCCCACCGGGGGCAAGTTGTACATTGTATAATTTGTCTCGGTCTGGGTGTTTATATGTATAATATGTATATATTTACAAAAATACATACATTTACAACAACATTTAGAATGGTGGATGGTGAGCGTTTTATCGCGCAATAGAAAAAAAAAGGAGGCCTCCTTTTCTTAAACCAGCCAATTGTCGGTCGCAAGCCCGAGACACCATTCTTCTCATCTCTTACCCACACACGATGGACCCGGCACCCGCACGGTGAATCCATGGAATGCTTAGAAATTTGTCTTCTTTACAACATATTATTACTACATATAGTTTATCAACCATCTAGTTTCCGTAACACAAGCCTCGTAGCTTACCACGGAAACTAGATGGCGCTGTGTGACCTGTCTGGAAATATTTATTATTATTATTATTTATATATAGTTTAGATTTTAGTTTTATTTTTAATTTAGTTTAATCTTATACAATTTAGTTGTTTCATGTATTCTAGGTATATTTTAAAGTTTTAATTTAAATGCAAAATTTAGCCATAATATATATGTATATATATTGAATTTTAGTTCTATATTTTTTGTAGTCTATTTGTGGTAACTTTTAATTGACCTTTTATGCTTCCATTTTTTTTTCTTTAAGTGTTTATTAGTCGTTACTTATCCTGTAATAAATAAATAAATATTAATAAAATCCATATTGTTTTGTTATGCATTACCATGTTCCTTCTTCTTTCTCTTTCTCTGTGGAGACGGAGAGGTGACAGGAACCACTTCATCCCACTCGCTGTCCCAAGTACTATCACCTGACGACGCGAGGTTTCCGTAGTACTCCAAATTTATTGAAGGAGAGGGCTGTAACAAGACAACACACTTCACAGCAAGTGGTTTAAAGTGAGCAACTGGTCATTGTCCTTGTCAGTATTCAATAAAATTAACTAGAAGCTAGTTTTTTCTCGGTTATTATAATGTAGTATTGCAAGTTTTGTCAGTAAAATAAAAGATATAAAAAAAAATACTTTTACGAAACTTAGGGCGACTTGCGTTGTAAATAAAAATCTGTTACATGTCCGCACTAGTGTCGATGCGGAGAACCAGTCGATCATCTCGGACACCACGGGCTTTCTTGTGCTAGAAGTGCTGGCCGCATTCCCCGTCACGCGGCTCTCAACGACATCATCCGAAGGGCTCTTGTCACTGCTGGGGTATCCGCAATATTAGAACCATCTTGTGCGGATCAGGATTGTGCGGAGCGATGGCAAGAGACCCGACGGAATGACTGTTGGGCCGTGGAAACTTGGCAGGTCTCTGGTGTGGGATGCGACGTGTGTAGACACATTAGCTCACATCCAGGCGACCTCGACAGGCGCGGGAAGTGCGGCTTTTTCTGCGGAGAACCTCAAATTTCGCAAATACGCTAACCTTGGTATCGGTTACGAATTTGCGCCGTTTGGGGTCGAGACGATGGGCCCATGGGGACCGTCAGCGAGGCGCTTGGCCAAGGATTTGTCAAAGCGGCTGACAGAAAGGTCTGGAGACAGGAAGGCTGGCAATTATTTCTGCCAACGTATTAGCCTCGCTATACAGAGGGGAAATGTTGCCAGTCTCCTTGGGACTATCTCGGATGGGACGTCTCTAGAGGACATTTTTAATTTATAGTTTAGTTTATTTTTAATTTTATTATTTAGGTAGCTTTTAATTTATATTTAATGTACTATAATTAACTTCGAATAAAATTTAATACTTTTAATAAAAATAAATAAAAAAGAAAGTATTAAGTAGTTTTTTAAAGATGTGAATGGAAGGAGCTTGTCTGATGGTCAGTGGAAGTTTGTTCCAGACAAAATCACTAGATAGTTTTGATTGACTTACCTGCGAGTTACATGTAACACAGTAAGGCAACTTCTGCGGTGATCCCGGTCGAGGGGCCTCAGAAGACACTCTGTATAGATGCTGTTGTCCTGGTTTGCCTTCGGGAATTCCCACGTAGTATCTGTTTTAAAACAATTGTTAAGTAATAAATAATAATCAATCAAGTGTTTTAAATTTATTATCATTATTTATGTTTTTAATTTAGGGTAGGAATAAATACATATTTTCTTGTCTGTATGTTTATGTTTTTGTAATTATTGTTTTGGTTTTGTAAATTTCCTTAGTTTTATGCACTTTTTTTTATTTTTTATTGATTTCTTAATCTGTCTTCACAGTGGATTTATATTTTGTGTATAATTTGTGAACCCATTTATGGCTTTATTTATTGTGTAAAATTTGATAATATTATATTTTCGGTTATGCTGTTGGAGTTCCAGATAAAAAAATAAAAAAATAAAGTCTTCTAAGTAGAAGTGTGTTTCTTTAGTTTATGCATATTATTTCATAGCGTAAGTAAAAATATCATTATTCACGTAAACAGTTATTTAGAATGATTCTACTACTGCCAGTGGCGGATTTACAAATTCGCTACGCAGGCTATTAAATTTTTGCCACCCCTACTGACCATTGAAATTTAATACGCTATAGTTAAGTTCACAATCATATTATATACATTTATTCCGAAATTGAAACTTTATGATTTGTGTTCTAACATCCTTATTACATCGGCTTTTTCCCGTTATTAGTATGTATAATATCGTCAGTCCCTATTCTGTGCTGCTAACAACGTAGGGATACTGCTGCGGGTCTTCGATGGCTCAATTAAAGAGTGTTTAGCGGACTGTATATGGTTTATTGTAGAAGTAGAAATTGCAGTTAATTACTTGAGTAAAAAAAGGCTATGGAAATTGTGAGAGCAAAAAACGTGTGTCCGCTCGGTGTGCGGATTGATTCTACTCTCGTGGGCGCCGCTCGACGCTGGCCAATGATCCAACGACGGTAGTATTGGCCGAGCGGCGATAATGGCGCTGTGATCGCGACTAGTATGATTGAACTAGGGGATAGTTGTGTCAGTTTCTAGATTACGGACGTACGGAGTGTTTAGACTGTGCATTACTAAAATATTGAATTTTTTGTCACTCATTTCTTTGTTGTATAATAAATATATCGATATTTGTTGTAAAAAAATTGGACCAAATTTGCCGCCCCCTATAATCTGCCGCCCTAGGCTCCAGTTACTCAGCCTACTGGTAAATCCGCCACTGACTACTGCTAGTGGATGACTAAACAGCAAGGCGGTCCAAAGAGTAAGCTGAGAAAACCAGCAGCTTAGGACATTCCATTGACATGTAAATGTTTAATCTGACGGAGATAGAAATCTGTAAGGAAAACACAGATTTAGAGGTACAAAATAAAATATGTACAAAATTACTTACTCAAAAACAAAAAAATAAAAAAATCTTTAATTTCAAAATTCATCTATATGAGAATACAATACATGGTATACACATAAAGTGATACCAGGTAAGTCAGAATTTAGATTTTATTTTCAAGATTTACAAATTAGGTGACATTTATTCTGATTTATTGAGGTCCTGATTTAATAAGTACAGTTATCAAAATACTGAATTCTGTATTTTTTTAAATTTAAATTCAAAATTCTTTATTGTATAGATTGCTGATTCTAATTACAGTTGTATGTACATGTCATGATGATCAATCATCAAGCAATCTGCCCATATTATGGGCATACAATATGCTCATGTCAATAGATATTTATTTACAATATTTATTCGTATGTAGTTCATATTTAATATTGTTCTTGTTAATTTATTGGAATACAATTCTAAATGGGCGGACTTCTTAGTAGAATCGGTCTAAAGACTACCGGGCTACGAACTAGAAGCACGTCTGTTTTGTGCTTTACCAACTACAGACAAAGTTCATTCTTTTGGAGGTCATGTAACTACTTTAATAGTAACTGCTCAGAGCTTGATTTATTTACAGTGAAGCCATCGATTGCTACTTGACCAGATCTTTCTGTACTGACCGTGAAGAATAGAATCAAATGCTTTGAGATTTGCATCTATCACTAATTTGGAACTTAAATGATATACCAATTTGTGCGAAATTAAAAATCATTTTGTAAAGGACAGTGAGGTGTAAAGGTGAACTCATTTATTTATTTATTCATTACAGGATAACTTATGACTAACAAACACATAGAGAATAAACAAAATGCAAACATAAAAGGTCAATTAAAAGTTACCACAACATAGACTACAAAAAATATAGAACTAAAGTTAAATAAAGCAATTGGAAAAAATTAACATATATTATACAAACTAAAAAGGTTATTATAATGAGTGCCTGCAAACTAATATGCCTTAGCATTGTATGTGTTTGCAGGTTATAATAACCTTTTTAGTTTGTATAATATATGTTTTTTTTTAACAAATACTTTTTTTAACTTTAGTTCTATATTTTTTGTAGTCTATTTGTGGTAACTTTTAATTGTTCTTTTATGTTTCCATTTTGTTTATTATCTATGTATTTATTAGTCATAAGTTATCCTGCAACGAATAAATAAATAAATGAGTTCACCTCACTGTCCTTTACAAAATGATTTTTAATTTCGCACAAATTGGTATATCATTTAAATTCCAAATTAGTGATAGATGCAAATCTCAACGCATTTGATTCTATTCTTCAAGGTTTATTATCGAATGTGGTAAAGCTGAGAGATATTTAATCAATTGTATTATCTTAGTTTTATACCTCTATATTCTTGGCATTCTTGTCAACTTTTTATTTCAAACTTCAAAAATCGCTTTATACTCACCATTTAATCTAATTGTATTCGTTGTTATCAATACTTACATGTGCTGATTAGCATGATCCCAAGCCAATAGCCTGACGACATCGAAGCTGCCATGAGTGAGCGGCAGAGCTCTGGGACCATGGGAATTGTGTTCTGCTCGTACTATGTGCCTGAACAAGCCTGCGGGCCCATCCCTGATGGGTGCCAGCGTTACCAGAGCACCTCCTCCGGCAGACCAGAGAGGCGAAGGGGCAGATTCAACCCAACTCTCCTTGCCTGATGTTATTCTGTATACCTGGTGATTCGAAGTTACAAAAAATGTTTTACACAAGTCACGAGAGCAACTAGAGCTTAAGTGAAGATAAGCCCATTTAAAAACTATCCACTTTTCACTTTATCGTGACCGCTAGAAAAATATGCGTAAATATCCAAAACAAAACATAAAATCTAGGAAAGGCATTATCCGATGGTTCGGGCATGTTGAAAGGATGAGTAAAGAAAGATTGACGAACCAGATAAATATAATGCGAAAGTTGAGAGTAAAAGAGGTAGCTGACTAAGATCATCTATCACGATCAAATAAATAAAACACAGCTGAAGGTGCAGTAAAGATGTGAAAAGGTTGATATATGTAGTGTATAATATATATATATAGTATGTAGTATATGTAGTATTGTGTACATATTAGTATGTATCTGTCTATATAGATATAATACTTAGATTTAACTTGAACTACCTTTTAATCTATTTAATGGTTGCACCTACCTCACAACACAAATCGTTTCATTGTCCCAAAGGTTGGTTGCTAGAGAATGCCTAGCGGCATTAAGCCCGCCTCTTGTACATAGTGCAATAAAGTTTTAATAAATAAAAATAAATAAATAAATATCGAAAAAGCGAAAGAGGTATGTCGTGATCGAGTCTAATGTCGCTTAATTGTCTTTGTCTACCCAGCAATGGGGTGTATTAGGCAAAGCTTTTTGTAGATGTCGCTAGCGGCACTGGTACCTTGTTTACACCTATGTCGGATCCTTTTTTTTTAGATATAAAAAGTTATATTTTTATTGAAATAATATACAAACAGTATAAAATAATTACAATATAAATTAAAACTACTTAAAAGTAAAAATTTAAATAAATATAAACTAAACATAATAAAAAATAAACTATAAGTAAAAAATGTCTTCTAGAGTGATGCTTTTTTAAAATCATTTGTAGTTTTTTTATTTTTATAACAGAAAAATGTATTTTACTTAACGTTACCTAACTTAAAAAACGAATTAAGTAAGCGAACACCGTCTTTAAAATAAAAAAAGGTTGAATTAATAGAACGGCAATTTTGAGAAAACCATATCTTTGCTTTCGCTTGGAAATCTCGATTTGTACACTTAAAAGCTGCTCACTCCTGCATAATATCCAGAAAATAATAAATTTCGTTATAAAAATAAAACATTTCTATGCAACTGACAGTTATATTAGGTACTATCTATCATGCGCCATCTTTCACAAAATTTAACTTAATCTCCTCACCTTGGCATATATTATTTTATTAGTATTATATAATATGTATTTTATTGTATTTATTATTCGTATTTATTACATAAGTTCATTATGATCCTATTTATCCCATAATTTATTAATTATTTTATTATTATTTTTCTCTTATTTTAATTTTTATATATATCATTTTATTTTTCTGACTCTGCACCCATAATATTCATTCTATCACTCTCCCAAAGGTTAGCTGGTAGAGAATACCTTTATGGTATTAAGCTCGCCTATGTACATCTTTTTATATTTTATATTTTGTGTGCAATAAAGGATTTTATTATTATTATTATCTGTCGTGATAAAAAGTTAGTGATACACCCCATTGTAGTGAAAGTTTTTAATAAATTAATAAATTTTTTTTTACTTTTTAATGCTATAAAAAAATTGAGAATATTTTTTCGCCGTTCAACGGGGTACGCAACGCGTGTCCTTGGCACACTACGCCCATCGGACGGCCATAGTTTTATATTTAATTTTATATTTTGTAAATATCTTTTTCTTTATAAGCGTTAACAAACAGTAGCTCTAGCACGGCTGTAGGTTTACTTCCGAGCTGTTGAACTGTAAATGTTGCTTGTAGTTTACGTCGCACCTCATGGCGCTGTCTGAAATCTCAATTCGATAACGGAGTTGATGAGTGCAAGAGCTACTGTTTCATAACTCGAAATAAAGAAAAAAAATGCTTGTTAAAGGCCTTATGATGAGATGACACTTCAGTTGCAGAATCGTTTGGAAATTCCTACAAACAGAACCAGATCATCATTAAAATGATTCACTCACTTTCATAAATAATGCTCCCTTGGCTAAGGCCCGCGAGTATTAAAACCGAGAGTAATAATAATATAATTCTTTATTGCACACAATATATAAAATAATGTACGCGAGCATAATACTGTAACCTGCCCTTTGCAGTTACATGATTATCCAACGCCTGCGGTTGGATGTAGTTGCTTTTAATTGTTACGGAGAGGATTCTACGGAACTCCTTTTTTTTATTAAAAATGCATAAAACTTTTTTTATACTTTATACCTATTTTAGAAATAATTACATATCTAGAAAAACTAAACACTTATCTACGAGGGACACTATTACGCGGTAGACTTTAACTAATAATTATTTTAATCCTAATATTTATAAAAATACTCGCTCTGTCGACCTCTCGGTCCGAGCTCCCCCGATCTTCCTTTTCTTTTTTTTCTTTAAAACACCCTGTCATTGTCGTATATTGACAATACTATTCTTTCTTAAAATGGCAATAAAAACTCTGTAACCTACATGTACCCGTTACAATACCTATGCTCTACCAGCTGACCTTTGGGAAAGTGAGAAATTATTATAATGGGTGCAGAGTAAGAAATAATAATAATAATTGTTTAAATCAATCATAAATATACCGTAGTAAGTATATACCCGACCCCCCGCCAGATGGACAGATGACCTAAAGAAGGTCGCTGGTGGGGGTTGGATGAGGGTAGCGAAAGATCGCGTTAAGTGGCGAGCCTTAGGGGAGGCCTACATCCAGCAGTGGAGAGATACAGGCTGATGATGAAGTATATATAACATACCTACCAATATATAAATATGTCATACGATATAATAAATACTTAAATACTAATATAATAATTATCTATGTCAAGATGTGGAAATTAGATGTCATTTTGTTTTTTGAGAAAGTATGTAATAATAATAATAATAATATACGTTTATTTAAAGCAACTAGGCTCACTTGTTAGTTACAAAATCCTTACAACTAATGTTAATATAAAAATGAAAATAAAAGTAAAAGAAAATAAAATATGGCAATATTAAAACAGTATGACCGTGCAGTAACCACTCCGCCCCCCACCAGTCTGACAGGATGCACCTCACTCCCGCCAGACCAGCAGCCGCACGAAGCAGCCAATGCACGGCGAACCATTTATTTTAAATATCATCTTCAGGATACTGTTAGTGCTTGTCCTCACTCTGTTAAGCAATGATGCAGTGGTTTTGCGTCTTATAGCAAAGAAGTCATCTGTATGAGCCTGCGCAAACATTGCGGACGCACTACAGTAGCGTGGCAGCCCCAACAATATCCTGAAGCTATTATTGTACTGTACACGTAGGGCGCTGATCGATGCCTGCGTAAAGTTGGTCCACAGACTGCTAGTATAGAAAATTTGGCAGTAGGCTTTAAATAGCGTTATCTTCACTTGCTCACTACAAAATTTTTTTACTCACTAATAAATGTTTGAATATATTTAAAGACGGATACACTTACCTCCTGACAGTACCACATGGGGCTCTTGCAGACAGATACCACGGACAGATTTTGTGTCCGCGTAAGCCACACCACGCACACCTCAGTCAAAGACACCCACTGGGCACTTGTGAAGTAATAGTCCCTAAACAGAGTATTTAAAAAAATTAAAAAAATAAAAAATACACGTCTTCAGAGTCACTACGGGTTAATTTATTTATTTATGGTGCAACAAACAAATTACAATCATTTACATTTTACATTTGTATGACTATGAATTTAAGAACCTGACTGTAATTCTTGAGTAGTGCACACAACATTGAAAAATATATAGGTACGCGAGCAAGCTACTTAAGTACTACACACAAAATAAGGAAAAAAACAAAAAAAAAAAAAAAAAAAAAAACACGCAAACAAATAATAATAAATAATATAAAAAAGTTATTAATTGAAAAATATAATTAATTTAATACCTAACCTAATCAATAAATGTTAAAACTAAATAAAATAAATAAAATAAAACTGAATTAAATAATTGCGAAACACTGAATTAAATAATTATGTTATGGGTAAGTGAATTCAAGGACATTTGCTGTGAGACACCTTTTGTATGCCGAAAACCTGGAATCGAACACATCAATTAGAGACCCGTGCTTAGTGTCTAGTTTGTTGTATGTCCTACACATTCGCACTATAGGGTTAGTTGCGAGGTGGTCAGAAACATCGCTTTTTCGAAGTGGATTCACATTCAGCTAACTACAAGTAAACTCATTGATGAATTTTATTGTAAACGTTTTGTGTTATTTATCAAGAATTTATCCTTTATTGCGAATTAATAATAATAGCACACAAATACAAACTTTCATCTGAAGCGTTCATGCCCTACTACAAATACACTCCTGACGTCGTTCTTGAAAACATGACTCATAAGCTTTACTTTGACCGAGCCATTCTCACAGATAAAACAATACATTACAATAGACCATTACATTACTAGACAAAATTAACAAAACGACACACATAATTGATATTGCTATCCCTAATACTCACAACTTGCAAAGTACAATAGTAGAAAAAATAAGAAAAAATACCGATCTTAAAGACGAAATATCCCGCATGTGGCACATGCGCCACGTCACAATAGTACCAATAGTCCTGTCATCTACAGATGTCATCCCTAAAAACCTAGATTTATCCCCACACACATACATCTCATTACAGAAAGCCACAACACTTAACACATGCAGAATCGTCAGGAAATTCCTACAAACAGAACCTTATCATCATTAAAAGTATTCACTCACTTCCATAAATAATGTTCCCTTGGCTAAGGCTCGCGAGCATTATTAAAATAAAAAAAGCCTAAAAACCTAGAGTTTGTCATATAAACCTAAATAATAATAATGATAATAAACGTTTATTTCTACTTTTACCATACAAAAATTAAAACTCGACAATATTTCGACCAGTTGCAAAAATTGCCAATGGAATTCAAAGGAGTGTGAACTGCGATCCCCGAACGAGGCTGTGCCTGGATCATTTAAAGTTAAATTCAGATTTAATTAAGACACCTAGTTTTTGGGTATTTTCAGAGACTAGGTCGCACATAACAAACACATGCTGATAATGATATGCCAAGCTAAACCCTGCACATAGCATATGCTAAACTTAAAGCATTTTTTATAAAAGTTGTAATTTTTCTTCCTTCTACAAGATTCTTGTGTGGCCTACATAATACGAGAGCACTACAACACGTGACAAAGTGACTCTTTAAAGTACGTGTAAGGTGTAAACTCAGCTAAGATAATGTTAAGCCTAATTGCAAGCACCTTTATGTTCGTTAAAGGCGAAACATCAAACAGCGCGGGAAAATTCGTAATTTTGGCCGCGTTCGTTTTATAGCTAAATTAAATGTCGTTTTTGTTAAGAAATACTACTTTTTTAACAATGCTAACATTTCTTAAATAAAACGAGGTGAGGCTACTTTTTGACAAGTGTTCCCGTTCATGTCTTATCATACCATGGCATCCAACGCACATGACATTATTATGGTCTTTGAATTTATTACATAAAATCGTTTAAAATACATTTTTAAGAAATATAATAGAAAACTATAAAGTATATAAAAATGGTAAACAAACCATTTAATATGTTAATGACATCTGTCAAAAAATTATTAACTTCAATAACCCTCCTTTCAACACGGTACTGACATACGAAATTAGCATCAAATGTTAGAATTTTCATTAAACGAACGACTTGTGATGAAAAAGTAGTATTTTCATGCTAACATTTCTTAAAACGAACGCGGCCAAAGGCTTTGTATGCTTCGTGTAAAGACAGCTAAACTAAATTTAAAATCTCTGCCTACGCAGATAGAAATTCAATTGGAGAGTACTTCGCGCCATTTTTCACAGACATGTCATACGCGAGTTTTTGTTTTTTAAATTACTTTTCTGTGGATATTGTTAGTCAAAAGTGGTGTTGTTTTATTTAATAATAAGCTATAATGTGAATAATTATGGAAAATGATAAATTGGAGTTTATATATAGGGTACAAGTTACAGTTTATTTTTCGCGGATTTACCGCGCTGTGAACTCTTATACCCGACGTGTTTGGGCTATAATGCCGCGAGTAACTCCAAGAAAAGCATCAAATTCTACATTTGGAATTTGATGATAATCTCATTAACTCATAAGAAAGAAAGATATATTACGTCTGACTTGGCTGTAGGCTATGGGCTAGACCCTTTGCCTTCCCTTTTGTCTCATTCATCATCCATCGGGAGAAGAGAACACAACAAGACACTCAATTGTCATCAATAGATACTTCATTATTTTACTAATAAATAAAATTTTAAGTCATATATTTGCAAATTATCTTTAGTATTACGGTCCTTGATTATTAAACTGCCTCCATGTTCTAGCGGTTAAGTCTGTGAATTAAGACTCGGTAGGTACCGGGTTAGATTCCTGGTCGGGACACAAAAATGTAAATAAAACATTTCATTAATATTTAATTTATTTGTGATATTTCTCGAGTTTGGTACGCTAGAAACAGCGACGAGCTTGCCACTTGTCATAATTGGCCTATAGTAAAGTTGGCTAAATATGAATCCGCCTATAAGCGAGGAAAGGACCACCCCGAAAGAGAAACAGTCGTGATGATACTTTAATTCTAAGCGAAGCTTAGCACAGAGGGCAAAGAACGAATTATTACAATAAAACCATGCAAGTAAGACTTCGTCTTAGTTCGTGTCTAAAGCTCGGCATTGAAAGTCAGTTTTTCGCGTCAAACCAGACGTAAAACTGTGGCTTACATCCACAGTTTTATGCCAACTATATTTCCCCACTCACTGGCGTCAAACCGGCTCTTCAGTTTTCGACCGGCCGACTGTTTGAAGGACGTATACTACCTATTGGTGTCGAGAAAAAAAATAGGCGGGAAGTTTTAACTTCTTATTGGAGGGACATTTATATATATTTTTTACTTTGTACTAATAAGACGATTTTAAATAATTGATCAATTTATTAATTTCGATAGTAACTATGAAAACAATCCATTATAGCGGGCGCTGCGAGCGAACTGACGCGATTGGATTGCAGATCACACACTCACGGTCAGTTTGGATGTAGGTTTGGTTGGATGTGGGTGGGGATTACGGTAGTCATGGAAAAATTCGTGGCGCGTCGTCAGTTAAAACTCTGGAGTTGGGTTTTGACACTCACGATCAAATTTTGGATGTAATCCACACTTTTACGTCTGGTTTGACGCCTAAACTGACCGTCAATGTCCTACTTTAGAACTCAAACGTCAAAAGTGTCAGTTGTAAAGAAAAATACATTTTAGGGAAATAACCGACAAAATAACCTACTGTATATTTTTTATATGCTTGGTTAAAGCATAAATGCGTTTAAATACATTAACAAATACCTTACGAAATGTCTTGAATGCAACTAATTATGAGGTTGCTTTAGCTCTTGCGTGGCGTAGATCTGTCTATTGTAGTGCCAACCGCGACTCGATCTTTGCAACGGTGAAGGCGGACTTACGTAAGCAAGGGCTTGAGTTTATCTATCTGCATTAGCACTAGGCAAGTAAGTGCAGCGTCATGGAGCATGGGCAGCATTGGCCAGTCCTCTTATATTATTTAGAGATGGAATCAATAGTTGTTTACCCTTCTTCCGTGACGGTTTTCGGTGGCGTGAGGTGTCGTGTTCTTATGTGTTTTGGGTCGGCTATGTCCGCCACGGTTAGCGTCACCGTGGGATTGTTGGTGCCTGGCTTGGGGTATCTCACGCTCTTGATCTCCGGGTATGCCTGGGGAAGAAACAGCGGGTAAATGCCAATAAACAAAACTTTTCTTACCTACATATATACTACAAAATACTTTATTGCACAAATAGGCATTCTCTTACAGCTAACCTTTGTGATAGTGATAAGTGAGCTTATAGGGTGCTTATAAACGATAAGTGAATAGAATTAGATGTGAATATCGATACTTAACAATAACAATAAATAGCTAAAATATATACATATATTTACCATATCATAGCGGGATGGGAAAAAAATATATGTGATATATTTACAACACCACCGTTCTCGTGCCTTGGAGAGCACGTTAAGCCGTCGGTCCCGGCTCCAACTTGTGGAATCGTTAATAAATTGTCATCAGACCGTCGCTCGTCGGCAACCCGTCTGGTCGTCGTGGCGAGTGTAGGCCATATTCTCCAGAAAAATAACAATTATTGACACCAATTTTTAACATCCTATATACATGAATTACAAACTAGGAAATTATATCATTTATTTATTTATAATACATTGAGCTTCTGCACTAGATAATTCTGTCAAGGCACAGAAACCAGATTGATCAGGGAAGGTGTAGTTTCTTGATCCTAGTTTTGCAACACTCGAATGTGGTTGTTATATCTTATTTGTGTATTTATTTATATTTAGTTACTTATATTTGCTTGTTTATTTTGTTTATCCTGTGATTGTGTTAAATCTAATTTTATGTACTTAATCTTGTTTTTACCATTATATTTTGTTTTTTTTTTAGGTTCATTTGCTATTATTGAATTATTATTGGAGTTAGGGTTTACTGAGGGACTAGGAATTCCTAAACTATAATATTGTTATTTTAAGTAATTCTTAAGTACTATCGTATGTTTGTGACAAAAGAAACTTTGTTAACTGTTATGTATTGTAGATTTAAAAATAAAACAAAAGATAATAAGATAAAGTGAGTAAAAGTATCCTTATCATTATTATTATTCTAAATCAACTGTTACTTTAACCATGTGTGTACTAATTTAACTTAATTATAATATATATAGATATGTAGGTATTTATGTATATATTTATTCAGTATATGTAATATTAGTATGTAAGTCTATTATAATAAATTGCACGTCAACATTTGGGTACTTAGGAAGTAATTGTTATGTTTAGCTTGTGTGTGTCTCGAAGGTCATTCTTAGTGTTCAGGTTCTCATGGTGTGGCGTGTCCGGTGGTCGCCCCTTCCTTAGAAGGTCATTGCAGTGGTGGCACGTGTGTCGGGTCCCGGTCCGCACCCTAAGGGCCTGGTTGAGCGGGGGGATGGCTGGCACATGCGTTATGTCCGTGATCGGGTGCTGCTGTGGGGGCCTGGGACCTCTGCCGAACACGTTCAATTTATTGTTCTTAAATTAACAGAGGTTTTTGCGTTTTGTCGACTTTCGGGTTGCACATAGGCATGTAGTCTACCTTAATTCTGACTTGCCTGGTGGGTTACTGCTGTACCAGGTATTGTTTTCTTATAGGTACTGACTGATAACTAAATTTAAAAGGTTATTAATTGATCGTTGTGGTGCAGTTCTGTATATGTTTTATTTTGTAAATCTGATATAGCTGAGTTTTCCTTGCAGATTCCTTTCTCAGTCAGATTAAACATTAACAGGTCACTGGAATTTGCTAAGCTGCTGGTCTTCTGCTAACAGCTTACTTATTGGACCACTTTGCTGCTTAGTCTTCTACTAGCTGGAGTAGAATCATTCAAAATAATTAAATTAATGACGTTTCATAAATGCCTGTAATAGGTTTACGTGAATAAAGATATTTTGACTTTGACTTTGCACCCTTCGTTGTTACCTCTCCACACTCCCAAAGGTTGGTTGTTAGAAAATGCTTAGACATTAAGCCCGCCTATGTACAATATTTCTTAGTGCAATAAAGAATTTTTGAATTGAATTGAATTGAAAAAAAAGAAAAAAAAAGTCGGTAAAAAAAACCCTTCATTGAAGTCGGTGTACAATACCTGGTGCTTTGTTTTAATAGTATGTTATAGTATACGGGAATGGCAAAGATTTATACCTTGGAAGAATCGTCGGTATCCAACGACGGTCCGTACCAGGGGAACTTCTGTTCATGTACCAGGGTGTCGTTGAAGGTGGTATACAGCACCATATGTCCATCACCTGACATCCACAGTGCTGTTCTGGACTTCAGGATCTCTTCTGTAACAATAAAATAATTTCCTAAACTTTATGAAGTATAAGTGTATTTTTTTTATTTGCGTGAAATGATCCATATTGTAGTAAATTATAATATTCCTCATAGTAAATGATAATTTATTATACCACGTGGAATTTATTAAAGATCAAATATTTTTATATTTTAATCTAAAATAAAAATAAAGTACGTGCATTTAAAAACATAATAAAATAGTAATAAAATCTTAAGTTACGGTGCAGATAAGTTTTCCTAAAAATATCGCCACTCATGGTGAGCCTAATCAAGTAGGTAGCGTAAGGTTGACGATCGCGCGGACTTAAACTTACGTAAAAAAGAGCCTTGAGATTCTAGCGAGGTTGCCGGCCTGCGCCATCCGGCCGGCGTATGACCTTGTCACACTCCCCAGAATTTAGGTATTTATCACGATAGATATTGTGATTTCCAGACGCTGTCTTATTCACCATACAGTATTGTTATTCGGATAATGATTTTTAAAATTTCTAACAATATAAAACAATTAAAAATCTTTTAATAATAATATCAATTTTACTATATAATATAATTTTATTAAATAATATATACATAACTAATAATTTATTTTAAACTATTTTTATTTTTATTTAAAAAACTTTATTGCACTATGTACAAATGGCGGGCTTAATGCCGCTAGGCATTCTCTAGCAGCCAACCTTTGGGACAATACAGAGAATTTTGATTAAGAGGTAGGTGCAAAGGGCTCAAATATGAAACTTAATTTAAAGGAAAAATAAAATAAACTTATTCTATGATATCATAATACATATTAATATACATACAAATATGTACACAATAATACATATACTACACATTATACATATTACTATCCGCTACTGGAGGCTGTCTACTTGACTGTATGCAGCTGTATCCAGTGCTCCAGCAGCGGAGAGTCCCATTGATCGTTTAGGAGCCTGTTGGTACTGGTTCTCATGCGACACAGCATAGATGCAGATCTTTTGCGCATAATAAATAATATATATATAATATTTGCTCTATTTGCAATTACCCGTAGTAGGTATTATATATATGTATATATATATATATATATATAGGACTGACAGTTTTCAAACAATTATGCGCAAAAGATCTGCATCTATGCTGTACCTATATATATAACATATTTGCTCTATTTGCAATTACCCGTAGTAGGTATTATATATATGTATATATATATATATATAGGACTGACAGTTTTCAAACAATTATGCGCAAAAGATCTGCATCTATGCTGTACCTATATATATAACATATTTGCTCTATTTGCAATTACCCGTAGTAGGTATTATATATATGTATATATATATATATATAGGACTGACAGTTTTCAAACAATTATGCGCAAAAGATCTGCATCTATGCTGTACCTATATATATAACATATTTGCTCTATTTGCAATTACCCGTAGTAGGTATACAAAGAAAACCTAAAACGGGTTGGAGAGGGTCTGATGTAAATTTTAATAACAATTTCTTAACGATTCCATAAGTTGATATTAGTGGAACCGGGACTGACGGCTTAACGTGCTCTCCGAGGCACGGGAACGGTCGCGGTGGTGTCGTAAGTATTTGACAAATGTACGTAAGAAAATATTTTTTCCAATTGGTACATGCCGGGGTTTGAACCCGTCACTTTAGGATGTTTAGGAAAGCGTCCTTACAACCGAGCCACCACCTCTCTTCTCTTCTCTCCAAAGATTAATGATAAGAATTTGTGCTTAGTTTATATCTGTTCATTATTTATGAATTAGTTGAGAATTAACTGTATCCGTCATGACTGCATCGTAATTGATGATGAGATATTCTGCGTCAATGCAGTACGTGCCAATGTTTACCTACAGGATGCTTCGTTTTTATTTATTCATTTATTCGATGTATACTTTACTTACAACTTAAATGGTCTGTATTGTCCCAAAGGTTGGCTGCTAGAGAATGCCTAGCGGCATTAAGCCCGCCTCTTGTACATAGTACAATGTTTTAAATAAATAAATATACAACAGTTAAACATGATAAAAAGAAGAAAGACTGACTGAGTGTGATTCTAAGCATATACATATGGCGTTTAAATCAAATAATTATACATGCAATAATTAAAAGTACTTAAAACTATTCAACAAGTAAGTAATAATAATAAAACAGATAAAAAAACTTATTATAAATAAAACTAAACTAAAAATACCTATGAAATTAAAACTATTCTATAAAATAAACTAAGGGCTTGCCACCAGGGAGGGTACCTAAAACGCTCGCCGCATTTCCTCGTTGAATTATAATCGAAATATTCTGTTTTAGGTAGTTATGGCATTTGGGATCGCCACACTCTTGAAAAATTCGCTCACCCAGCTCTTTTATGAATTTGTGGGTATCAAGAGAATATACCCCCATTGTTTCAACCCCAAATGCCACAAAGTTATAATTTTGTTTAATGCTATTATATTTATTGTGCTTTCTAAATTCGGCTGTATGAGCAGTGAACCGGCCTTTTTTGACGTAGAGGAAATGTGGCAAGCGGCAAAGGTATCCACACAGGTGGCATCCCAAACAAGACATCTTCCCTCACTCCATGGTACAAGAGACATACTATCCGGCCTTCTACCATCACTACGTGAAAGTCCTGATGGTTCAATGACGGACAGGATTTTAGCAGACCATAAACTTCTCTTTATAAACTAAAATATAATACCAAAAAATAAAATACCACTTGTAATGGGGTGTATCACTAACTTTTTATGACGATAGATGGCGCATGTTAGATGGTGCCTAATATAACTGTCAGTTGCATAGAAATCTTGTATTTTTATTACGAAATTTATTATTTCCTATATATTATGCCAAAGTGAGCAGCTTTTAAGTGTACAAATCGAGTTTTTCAAGCGGAATCAAAGATATGGCGATCTCAAAATTGCCGTTATATTAATTTAACATTTTTTTCTTTTTAAAAACTGTGTTTGCTTTCTTAATTCGTCTTTTAAGGTAGGTAACGTTAAGTTAAAATACATTTTTCTGTTTAAAAGATAAAAAACTACAAAAACGTTTAAAAAATTATGCGTCATAGGTTTAAAACAAGGTACCATTGCCGCTAGCGACATCTACAAAAAGTTTTGCCTGATACACCCCATTGTCAAAAGAGCAAATATCTTTTTTAGGCTTTAGGTGTCATTGGTAGAACCCCCTTTTAAAATTAAAATAGTAACTTTTATATATAAAAATCATTATCCGATAAACCAAACACTACTGAATGGTGAATATGGGCGTGTCTAAAAATCAATAGATCTATCCTGATAAATACCTAAAGGCTGGGGAGTTATACAGCCGGTTGCAGAAAGGATGATTAACTTTTGACATGTTTAACGCATACATGTATCTAGATTATCAAAAAAATATAAAGAGATTGGTAAAAAAATAGATATGTTCAACGATTTGCTTTCAAAATTTAAGTTATATGTTAAGATACATTGTTCCTATTAATATTAAATTAGATTAAGTACAATATTTTATTTTATGTTTTTAAGACGTGTTTCATATTTTTTATTAAGCTTTTTGTTTGTCTAAACTTAAAATTTAATTTAATTTGATTTGATTTTATATATTTTTTAATTATTCATATATATATACCACTTGTATTTTGTGCATGTTGTGGCACCTAAAGGTGGTACATTTATGGTTGAATTTATGTCCTAGTTTTTAAGTAAGCAATAATGTAACCACTGGTTGTCCTTAAATAAATAAATAAATATCTATGTAGCACGTCATTGCCTTAAATACCCAAAGTGACAAACTAACTATCAATCACGTGGAAATTATCAAAATATTGATCGTAGATTATTTTAACCATACTTTTTGCAACCGGCCGTAAGTGTAATTATTAATTGATCTTGCTCACAGCCGAGAGACGAAATAGAGAGAGAAATAATTACCTACTTGATTAGGCTCAGTATGAATGGCGATAATTTTAGAAAAAAAATCAAATTTGAAAAATAAATAACAATAACTATTCTAAATCACGCTGTATTAATGCAGTGGTTTTATTTATTCATTTGCAGCCGACGGGATATATTTGAACTCGGTCGTTCACTCGACTAACATTTTATTGAGCAAAATTAACCTACGACAATAATACGTTTGGGAATTAAATTTATTTGAGCAACATACTCATACATCTAGTTCCAACAAACCTTAATGGTTTGGCGAGATATAATGACTTAAAAATATTACTAAATAGAATATATATATATATATAAAAAAAAAAAAAAAAATACCTAAAAACTTTATTGCAAAAAATATTATGTCCCGCCTAGAAATCGAACCGGGTACCTTCGCTTCTAAATCCACGGACTTAACCGCTAGACTTCGTAGGTAGTTAAAATAATAAAATTAAATAAATAATTATTTCGGCTCGACATAGCTTTAAAAAGGGTACTAGACTTCAATGATTAAATTATTCATTTGGTCTGTTTGCATTATAGTAATAAATAAAACAGGTTTATGAATATAATAAGTTGTCAAAAGAGCGCAGGCAGATTCTCCAGACACAAAGCCTTAAACGAATTTATAAAGAGAAGTTTATGGTCTGCTAAAATCCCGTCCGTCCTTGAACCATCAGGACTTTCACGTAGTGATGGTAAAAGGCCGGATGGTATGTCTCTCGTACCATGGAGTGAGGGAAGATGTCTTGTTTGGGATGCCACCTGTGTGGCATACCTTTGCCGCTTGCCACATTTCCTCTACATCAAAAAAGGCCGGTTCGGCTGCTCATACAGCCGAATTTAGAAAGCACATTAAATAAAATAGCATTAAACAAAATTATAATTTTGTGGCATTTGGGGTTGAAATAATATTCTCTTGGTACCCACAAATTCATAAAAGAGCTGGGTAAACGAATTTTTCAAGAGTGTGGCGATCCCAAATGCCATAACTACCTAAAACAGAATATGTCGATTATAATTCAACGAGAAAATGCGGCGAGCGTTTTAGGTACCCTTAGTTTATTTTGTAGAATAGTTTTAATTTCATAGGTATTTTTAGTTTCAGTTTTATTTATAATTAGTTTTTTAATCAATTTTATTTACTTCGAATAAAAATAGTAGTTGTATAAGTAGGTATATTTAACAAAATACTTTACAACTTAAATCATAGCGCAAAACGGGCATAAAGTGACAGCCGTCGTAGTGACGTTCCCAAACCTCAACGAGTAGCGTTGTAGTCTCAAATCAATTGAATGACCGTTATCGATGATTTCGCAAATAATATTCTAACAATAGGTACTAAGTTTGGGTTGTACCAAATCGAAGTATCTGTAATAACATACATGTACATATCTTTACTCCAAATCCCTTGTGGGTGGGCAGAGACAATTAAGCGCCACTTGTCACGATCACTACATACCTCTTTCGCTTCGACATTCATCAACCTCTTCATGATCATTCATTCATACATGCCCTTTTGTTTCGATGGCTTTCTATTGCACCTTCAGCTATTGTTTTATTTATATGATCGTGATAGGTGAGTTTTGGTCTGCCAGGGTTTCTTTTACCCACACCTTTCGCATTATATATATGGTTCGTCAATCTCTCTTCGCTCATCCTTTCAACATGTCCGAACCATCGGAGCATGCCTTTCCTTATTTTTGTACCTACTCTTATGCGTATTTTGTTATATGCGGTTTGTCAAAGTAACGCCGCATATCCGACGAAAAGACGGCTTTTCTACTGCATTCTACTCTCATGCGTATTCAGACATATCCACGTGTCGCTGCCATACATAAGTGTTGGTTCCAACATGGCATTGTGTATGGCAAGTCGAGTTTTGTCGCTGACATTCCGACTGCCGATTAGTCAGTCATTAGTTACCACAGGGTTAACACTATTTCCCGCGTTCACTCTTCATTCAACATCCCTATCATAATTCCCATGCCCAGTGAAAACACTGCCCAGATATATAAATTCATTTACTTGTTCTAAAGTATCATCATCAATCATTATCGTCACGGTTGTTATTCTTCTTTTTTCAAACACTAGGTTTTTCTCGCATTCAAACGGAGACCTTTTTCTGCTTATTCCTCTTTCATTTCTGTAATTGTCATGATTAAAGTTAAAAATGGCGTTAATTGTACCAGCTGAAAATTGACCTTAAAAAGTATTTTTTTTACTTTAATTGTACAATTAGATAAGGCTACTCTGGCTAAGCACTTATTTAGTATGTTTACACGCAAAGTGACAAATACTGAGCATTCATCTTCAAAGCTATTAAAAACTTTTTACCACAATTCAATAAAAAAATAATTTTCAATTCTTACAAGCTTATTTTCATATTAAAGATTCGATATCTACGCGTACTTGCGAGCGGGTCGCGAAGGCGTGAAGAAAAGTCGCTTTTTGCCATTGAGTTATAAGCAGTACCTACTCATTTGGATTCATGAACAATTATTGTTTTTATTAATTCGTTTATTCAGATAAAAACTCAACCTATTTTTTTTTATTATACACCAAACTGCGTTGCTAGTAGTAGCTGTTAAATAAGTTACGAATTTCATAGTTCTTTTACCATAATAGTTGTTATACCGGTACTCATTGTATCTAGTCTTTTGTTCGAATCTACCTCTAGCTCTAATCTGTATGTAGCACCACAGAATAATAATAATAATAAATTTATTTGAAGTAAAAGAACATAACATGCATTTTATGGCGCTCTGAATCCCGAGTAAGATGCTTTATAAAAAACACGTGCATTTAGAATTTAAGTAAGCACATATAATTACATTTCTAAAGAAGTACGAGTACATTCTATTTTCTTTATTTATTTTTAGGGCAATCAAAATGTACAGTTCTTTTCTGTAGCTTTTTCCCACCATACCAGATTACTCTGGTCCGGGAAACGTTTACGTAGAATTTCAGCAACGCCGGAGACAAATCGTACAATAGTATGCGCCACTTTAGGGCTGGAGGGATGGAGACATCGCCCAAAGTTAGCCAGTCGTTTTGAACTTCTAGAGTCATCGCGTGCACTCTGTATTCATGCTCTTCATCTTTCCTAAGAAAGGATTTTAAAACCTCTTTGTCACTTTCTTTTTTCTTCCAGCCAATGTCTCTTTTGTCAGTCTGAGCACCTGTCATAAATTTCTTAAAGAATATTAGTCTGATTTAGAAGGGATTAAATTGTATTATCCTGGGAGCTGAAAATATATCCAAAATGGCCGTAATTTTTTATATTATATACGAACGAAATTCGTGTGTATCCAAGACTACATTATTTGGCAAGAACGTTTATGGAATAGCATCAAAGATAAATAAATAAATAATATTAAAAGTATAATATTAAAACCAAAGAAATTAGCGTTACAGGTAATGTTGGTGGTCCTACATTAGGCCTTTTAGGTTCGACATATAGGACTCATGACAGTTCTGCGTTTAAAAATTAAGCCAGGTTACCTTAAAAACTTAAACTAATGTATATAATGTGTAGTAAATGATAATACAACGTAAGCGTGAATAAATAAGATATATAATAAGTTGCCAGATCAAATAATAAATGAGAACCAATGAATGACTTTAAATCTATATTGAAAAACTTTCTCATTGACAAGAAATATTATAGTACAAATGAATACTTAAATGGCATTTTATAAAACCCGTGACATGTCTATTCCCTTATATATTTAAATATTTTTTTGTTAAGTATTGAAATGATTTTAATAGTATATAATATTCTTTAAAAGCAGAGCACAGTGGTGCACATTTATTAATTAATAATAAACAATATAACCTAATAATATAACGAAAAAATATATAATTTATAATTTATACTTTATTATTTTTTATTTCCTAGAAAGTTGGTAGACTATTCTCAAAAGTACACTCAGACTTGAAAACCTTAAAAATATTAAATTTTGCGAGGTAGAAGGCAAAAGCGTTATCCTCCTAACACGTTTTCTACACGCAATACGGACAATTTAATTGTTTATCAGTCACAATTACGGCGCGCACTCGGAATAAGCGCACGCGAGTGTCTTTGATATTGATGCCGCGGCATCAAAGCATGGCGCAAACATCTGGTTAGCTATGTCGGTTCTAGTAATATCATTTCACAGCTTTTTTACACTTTATTTTTGTCTGCAACGGTTCGAGTTTCAATTGAAATGTGATAAGTCTAAGTGTTACAGGAAATGTGTTTTAATATAAAAATAAAACTGAATTTTCTCTTATTTTAGTCGTTCTATAAAAGTTTTAAATTTTGTGCATTTTAGAATATACTCACATTACTTAAACAGCTCCCAACAGCGTGTATAAGTGGATATTGTATGTAGTATAGAAGAAAAAGTACGTACATCACGACCGTTTCCCTTTCGGGGTGGTCAGAAACCACGCTTATAAATAAGCGGATTCATATTTAGCCAACTTTACTATAGGCCAATCATGACAAGTGGCAAGCTCGTCGATGTCCAGCGTACCAAACTAAACAAATAAATTTGTGTCCCGACGATTGTAAATCCACGGACTTAACCCCTAGACCACGGAGGCAGTTAAGGAAGGTAGGTATATATATATAAATAATTTGAAGTTGTTTACAATTCGATTGTAAAAACAGAATATTTAAACGTAAAAGCTGGCAACTTTTTCAATTAAACATGATTCGGTCGTTTCCGGGCGAAATGAGACGAACAAAAGGTTGAACCTGCGACCTTTGATGTCTCGCAAATGGAATTCAGTGGCCAAATTGTCTTTCTTTGAACGCAAATGATGGTGGCCGGTTGTAATAACACTTTTCTTAAAATCCAAAAAAGGTCGCTTTTTGAACTTCGGCGTGTACCAATGAGAAATACACTTACATTCGATGTTTACTTTTTTCTGTTCACAATGAGCCTGCTATTTCATAACCGATCTCTCCGTTCGTTCCATAATTTTGTTCTATCTATCCCTTCCCGTAATTCCCACTGGGTAATGATGCGGCTGATGAATTGGCCAGAAGGGGGTCATCCACAATACCGATAGTCCCAGGACCAACAATCCCCCTACCGTTCCAATTTATGTGGCCTGTAGTAAAGTTGGCTGAATGTAAATCCGCTTAAGCGTGGTTTACGGTTACGGATACGGTCGTGATAATGCTTTTGCTTTCCTTCTTAAACGTAAACCTTCAAATAGTTTTCTAGAAGCAATTTTAAATAACAGCTCATCCACATTACAATGTCTATAAAAAGTGCATTCCTATATATTTACTAATTCAAATAGGATTAATATTCAAGGCAATGCTGAAATGGTGCGTAAATTCAGATAATACTATAGCTTACTTTTATAAATATATTTTTTAACGATTTACAATATTTATTCGAAGTAGATACAAAAATAAAATAGATTAAAAACTAATTATAAATAAAACTAAACTAAAATACCTATGAAATTAAAACTGTTCTACAAAATAAACTAAGGGCTTACCACCAGGGAGGGCACGTAAAACGCTCGCCGCATTTCCTCGTTGAATTATAATCGAAATATTCTGTTTTAGGTAGTTATGGCATTTGGGATCGCCACACTCTTGAAAAATTCGTTTACCCAGCTCTTTTATGAATTTGTGGGTATCAAGAGAATATACCCCATTGTTTCTACCCCAAATGCCGAAAAGTTATAATTTTGTTTAATGCATATTTGATGTTGAGGAAATGTGGCAAGCGGCAAAGGTATCCACACAGGTGGCATCCCAAACAAGACATATTTATATTATTCATAAAATTGAGGTTGCCGCTGGCTATAAGGCGTGCACTGTCCGTTAATGTATTTAAAATGTTCTAACCACATTATTTCTTGAGAAACAGAATGTATGTCTGTCTCTCGACGGTTTGGCATTTTCTATATCTATTTTATTTATAGTGTATGTATGTATGTATTACATGGTATATAATATGTGTTTTGTTTTTATAATTTGTATAACATTACTATTTGCTATTAAAATATTATATGCTATAAAAGCGTAATTATTTATATTCATATTTTTCTTCATAATAATAATAATAAAAAAAAAATATTGCACTAAAACTAAATTAACTTAAAATTAATGTGCACAGGCGAGCTTTATGCCGTAAGGCATTTTCCACCAGCTAACCTTTGGGAGTTTTAACGGATTATAGACAGAGTGCCAAGTATTTACTAACAAAAATAATAATTTATACTAATACTACATAAACTACATATTATAATATATACAAGTATATATATAATACAATACATATAATTACATATATACAGAAATAAATAAATACACACTATAATATGAGATTAAAGTTAAAATAGATTGAAAGATCCTTCATCCTGCCCATCACCTTTCATGATCGCCAAGGTTGATGTTGTTGGTGATGAATGCCTTATCGCGTTATAGCTCGTCTATGTACTAGGTTTTTAAGTGCAATAATTTTTTTAAAGAAACAATTTAAATTGACGTTTGAATCGTTCCTGACTGCATACGAATAGCGAATGATATTATTAACCCGTTTAAGAGTTGAAAAAGGGGGATGATATTGATACATATCATAGTTGGACCCCTAAGATTATGTATAAAAAACATCATCGGTTCGGATCTGGTCAGACCAACGTATCGAGCTTCGGCCACGGGGCCTCTTGCCTTCGATTTTACCCGTGATCACCAGCTTTTCCAGATTGGCCGAACTTTTTCGTGCTATATGACCAAAATACTCAAGGACTCGCTGCAGGCAGATAGAAGAGAGCCTGGTAGTGACTTTAAACTCCTTGAGTATTGATACATTGGTTCTCCGCGCTGTCCACGGAATGCGCAACAAACGCCTCCAGCACCACATCTCAAAGGCGTCGACGCGGCTACGATCAGTTGCTTTGAGGGTCCAGGTATCGGCAGCATATAGGAATATGGAAAATACTAAGCTGCTGACGAGTCTTGTTTTGGTCCCAATAGTAATATAACGATATATGTACATTGAATTTCAATGGTCAGTAGGGGTGGAAAAAATTAATAGCCTACTAGCAGCAAATTTGTAAATCCGCCACTGCCTAATCCTGAAAAGTGTAGATACACTTTACGGGGTTTATCGGTGCAAACGGTGGATATTCCCCCGCCCCGGCAGACTGGACAAATTCCGTCCATTTCGGGGTTACAACTAAGTTTCCAAAATGCCTCAGAAACTTAAATACAGTCATCGGTTGCTTTTGCTACTGTAATGGGGTGTATCAGGCAAAGCTTTTTGTAGATGTCGCTAGCGGCACTGGTACCTTGTTTACACCTATGACGGATCCTTTTTTAAATTTATTTGTAGTTTTTTTTTTTTTTATAACAGAAAAATGTATTTTAACTGAACGTTACCTAACTTAAAAGACGAATTAAGTAAGCGAACACTAGGTATCTTTAAAATAAAAAAAGATCGTATTCATAGAACGGCAATTTTGAGATCACCATATCTTTGCTTTCGCTTGGAAATCTCGATTGGTACACTTAAAAGCTGCTCACTTCTGCATAACATACAGAAAATAATAAATTTCGTAATAAAAATACAAGTTTTCTATGCAACTGTCAGTTATATTAGGTACCATCTATCATGCGCCATCTGTCGTGATAAAAAGTTAGTGATACACCCCATTACGCACTATTGTTTTAACTATATGCCTTTATGTGTAGATGAATTTGAACGAATAAATTAAAAACTTTATTGAAATAAAATCGCTGACAAGAGGTAGTAAATATTTTATTCCGATAAATCCTACCGGAGTTGCCCTCGTTCGGTTAAGTGGACTATGGAATCTACAAGTGGGGCCATCAACACGCTATGAAGTATACACATCGGTCTATATTTAAAACACGGTTTACAAAATAAATGGTTTTCAAATTATTATTTTTGTTGAAGTGATAATTATGTTTCCTACCAATCTCTTTTATAATAATTCATGCATTAATTTGGCTTAAACTCGCCACGCTGGCCAGACGGGTTGGCAAGGATCTTATGTTAATTTTTCCAATGACAATTCATCAACGTGCAGCTTAACGTGCAGCTCAAGCAACAGCTTAACGTGCTATCCGAGACACGGGAACAGTGATGTTGTAAATCAATAACAAATTTATTTATTTATTTTTATTTTTAGCCAACTTGGGGATAAATTTAGCCATATATAAAGATAATAATAATATAATTAATTAAAATTAACACTAAACTAATATATACAAAAATACTATATAAAATATTATAATATCAATAAACTAAATACAAATACATACACATTTTTATACATAAACATACATACATTACTACTTACTAACGCTGTGTGGAGCTATTTAGAATGTGTGAATACATCAGTTGTCGAATTCTATCTATCAAATAAATATCAAGGAACTCTCTCCATAGCTCGCTAAACTACCTTGATTGTTTGACCAGACCCAATGTCACGTCTAAGCTCCTATTTTATACTGAGCACGATATGTGATGTCACAACTGATGGTAAGCATTACGCGAGGTCAAAGAATGAGGTCCAACTGACGCCACATACGTTACATACACGGCTGGATACTACCATAATGCCCGACCTATCAAGATGCTCTTTCCCACTTCTCTTGAAATACTGCAGGTTATAGGAATGGGGAAACACACTGGCTGAGAGAGTGCACATCTTCAGCGTGGGACAGATTTAAGAGTCTCAAAATACGACATTATTGGATTTACAACATTGGTTGGCTTTCGTCTAACCATTTTTTTTAATATTGGAGAAGAGAGATCTACCGAGCACTGGTTTAAGCCGAACATTCTTGCAAGTAGTTATGTTTTCAGAAGTTTGGGGCCAACACAATATTAAAGTATTCCAGAACAGCACTTTAATAGTACGTCCATTGTGATTTGTTCCGGCTCTGGATCACGTTAGCTCTCTGAGTCGGTGTTTAATTGAAGTTTTTATTTCTGACTATATTCCTATTAATTGGCTATTTGTTAAAATAAAACGAGAAAAAATGCCTCGTGCAGATTTAATTCATAGAATTTTCAATTTAAATGACTATATAGTAAGGAAAACATGAGTTACATAAACATGAATTAGCTAGTTAGTATTTGGCAACCGGCGAGATAGCTTTTGATAGAGTATTGGATACTTCAGTGCTTGAGGGCGTCAAAGAAAATGGTTTTGAAAGCAGCAGGCATTGACTGTACAAGAATTCACGTAGGTGCTAGATTAGGAATAAATTGACTTTAGAACGACTACGTAAAAGGAATGGTTGGATGGTGTCCCTCGTATCAATGCAAAAACCTAACTTATGACAAAATCTTATACAACGAAGCTGTCACCACTCCTCAACAACTGAGTGAGCTAGTTTTTGATAAAGCATGGACGATATGATGGACGACTAAGTAAAATTTATGGTTGGAAAAACCTTGAGTTCCTAACTTATGACAAAACATAATATTTACACACATATTATGCAACGAAATATTTTATCACGCATCAAGGATTGCGTGAGCTAGTTTTGAGAGAGCGTGGACAAAGTGATGAACGACTAAATAAGAAGGGTTGGATGGTGACCCTCGCACCAATGCAAGAACCTTAAGTACCTAAGTTATGACAAACCCTTATACAACGATGTCACCACGCCTCAACAACTTAGTGAGCTTTTTGACAAATGATTTACGGTAGGCGCCCGTCATACGTTTTAGCATAGTTGCTTGAGTGTTTCGACAAATGACTTAGCCAACAGCTACGTACGCAACAATGTAGACGGTGCCTTGTAGAGTAACTTGTGCAAGATTGAATAGAACGATAAGCTCTAGAACAATGTAAAACGGCAGTGGGGATAGAAAGGCAGTAATGAAGCCAGTGTTGTGACTATTTACAGGGAACCAGTCGCACCTCAGCCATGGACGGTGACAGATGTCTATAATTTTGTTGATTCCGTGACACGTGACCGCGTGTTCTTATTTATCGGTGCTGCAGCAGTGTCTGCTGCATGGCCACGCGCGTGTACCTGTGAAACCTGGGGTCGACTCCACTGCTGCTGGAAGTAATGAGTCCTTCTGTTATTTCTTTGGACTTCACGTAGCTGGCTCGTCATCAAACTTCCTCATCTACTACCCCTGTGAGGGAGTTGGAATTCTCTCCCTCAGGCGGTTTCACTCTCGCCTTGATGAATGACATGCTAAGCCTATAACTAACCTTCATATAGCCAATCAGGTACTCCGTTATAGATGGTGCCAGGAACTCCAGTCTGCGTGACTCGGTAGCCTGTTGAGGATCTCGGAGCAGGTCTGTAGTAGATATCCTGGTCCTTGACTGTGATCAGCCCGTGTCCTTTAGGAGTCCACATGGCGAGGAGAAGTGGAGGCCCTTCGGTGACCACGCCGCCTCCTATCTCATCCGGTAGAGGGGTTAGTGGGTAGGATTCCCTGAAACAAATATTAACAAATAACTATATATAATAATCAAGGAACACAACACTAAGCATCATACTTGGTCAAACAGCATTTAACAATTTAACAGGTTTTTATACTAGTACGACCTTGCGCCCACCTGATGGTAAGTGGTAAGCAAGGTCCATGAATGCTAGCAACTGTAATCAGATACTCACGACTGACATCACTCCCTAACACAATTCGAGCCTGATTCCGTAATGTGTGAATACACTTTATTGGGTTTATCGGCACGAACGGTGGATACTTCCCCGCCCCGGCAGACTGGGCGATTTACCACCATCAGTCCGCCTACCACCTTTAGTATTATGTTCCTTGTTCTCGTTGAAAGTATGTGCCATTTGTAATGATGTCAAATGCCAATTTATTATTTTATCTATTACAAATAGCACTTAATAATATTATTAGCACTAAAAAATATTTATTGGTTAGGGTGAACTTAGCTATTTGGTCTGTGGGGTGAACCCTGTCTCCTGTATGAGATTGAGCTGTATTATAGGAGACAGTGTCTTCCAATAATGAACATACACCAATTTAGAAGAAAAAAAAGTTAGTAATTTAGTATGTGAACTATACTAAGTGAGTATGTGTATTTAATCCGACCGTTAAAAAATGTTGTCGTATGATTGCCTCCGTGGTTAGGACGATTTAGACGCCAAGGTCCGGGTTCAAATTTATTTGTGTTATTTCTTGAGTCTGCTACGCTAGACATCGGCGAGATTTGCCACTTGTCATGTTAAGTTGGTAAATGTAAATCAGCTTCTGTAATAAGCGTGGTTTCTGACCACCCCGCAAAATGACTTTCTTCTTCTTTTTAGTCGCTACACTCTTGGCAGAATGGTCGTGGTCGTCACTTGAGTGTCAGTATATTGCATATTGTTTATTCATTATCCTTAGGAGCCTATATGAACACTTGGATTCGTCAAATTTTAATTTTTCTTATTTAATACCTATTAATATAAAGTCAATATACATAAAAATGGCTGAAATAGCTGGCTGTTGTTAGCAAGGAACAGTCTGCTAATAAGGGCATAGTGCCTCAGAATAACAAGCTTAATTCTAATAGTGGATAGCAGCTGTAAAGGGGCATTGTCTTATTAACCTACACTAAAATAAAGCTAAATATTAAATGTCTAATGGCACGCTTAACAAGTCGTCGCCACTCGTCTCGAACTGCAGCCTTCCTGGAGCACTCATGTAGTGGGTGATCCATTGCTGCTTTGCCGCATGCCCCAGACGCAGTACGGCGCCGGTTGCTAAGCGGATCACATGATCACTTAATATTCTTAGATTGTACTTTCATGACGACTTTCTTGGGATAGTAGTGCAGTGGTTTCCCATTGCCTTCTGCACCAGAACTTTTAGGACCTGTTTTGATCCCAAGGCTCTCTGTAGCCTCTTCCAATCGGTTTCCAAGGGTTATGGTTATACCGCCATGGCTCGGTCACCAGAGCCTCGTCTGTTGTCCAGCAGGGAGTACCACGTGCAGGTGAGGTTGACAGTTGGGTCGGTTAAGATGTGGGTCCCCTTACTCCCTTTTGAAAATGACTTTACTTTGTATAAATAATCCTGTTAAAATATTAAATTGACTTTGCCCAACTAAAAATGGCGCGCAACATGTTGAAACCGTAGACAAGTAATTTATTTAACGCGACGAACATTTTCGCCACCCGCCATGACACTCAAGGGAAATAAAACATTAGTACAGTCAAAAGGCAAAAAAGTACAAAGTGAGGAGGTACAGTATTAAATAAATTACCATCATACGACTGTGAAATCTTGCAGGCCTGGGGCAGCAATCGCAAACTTAGCGGTTTAAGGTGGCTATTGACGATCCCTTAATACACCCCTCATTCCGAATCGCGCTCAGAGAATATGACACTGACCGTTATTCCGAATCAAATATCAAGATTTGGATGCTCAGAGCGTGATATCAATTCGGAAAGGTCTAAATCACATTTTCATTCATAAAATGTTAGTTTTTTTTTTAATGTATGGAAGATTAATTGCGGATTCCATCTTTGAGTATGAATACTAACAAATATACATCTCTCGGTTTATTCATCTTTATATGTGTAAAGTTTAATATTATTAACTTATTTTGGTCTTTTAAAATAACTTGCCGTGTTACAGACATTTTTTTTTCACTTCCTACTTAAATATTAATTATAGATTTGTTTTAGAAGTAATATACAAACAGTATAAACGAATTACAATAATAAATAATTTAAAAAAAAAACCTAATATTAAATTAACTCAAAAATGGCGCGGGACATTATGACAAACAAGTGACAGCGCTCAGAGCGATCTACCTCGATATCGTGAGCAGTCTAAGCGAGAGAAATGATGTAATTTGTGACGTCACATAGCTTTGGCAAAACAGTTAAGGCGCGTCTCGGAACATCTTTAAGCGTGCTTAGGTTACTATTATTACGTCTCGGAACAAAAGGACAATCTTCATTGTTTTTGGCTAATCTTTCTGTGATGACACCTAAAAAAACCAAGTAGGAAACCACAAACCAAAACATTATCTGTGTACCTATAACCACTGTACCATTATATGTGTAATATGTTAGCCCGTAGGTTTGCGCGCTGCACCGCAAAGGTAAAAGTGACTCTTTTTAGGGCGTACTGCCAGTCCTTTTACACGTGCAGCCTATGGGTGGACTATACTCGGAGAGCGTACAGCGACCTGCGCGTCCCGTATAAAAATGCGTTTAGGATCCTGATGGGGCTGCCGAGGTTTTGCAGTGCCTCAGGTAAGTTTGCCGATTGGAGGACTGACAGTTTTCAAACAATTATACGTAAAAGATCTGCGTCTATGCTGTACCGCATGTAAACCAGTGCCAACAGGCTCCTAAAGTATTGGCAGATCGGTGGGACTCTCCGCTGCTGGAGCACTGGATACAGCTGCATACAGTCAAGTAGACAGCCTCCAGTAGCGGATAGTTTAAAATAAATTATTAATTATACTAAATATAGAATAAGTAAAATTGTTACTAACAATTTATGAATTGAACTTCACGTCCGAAATAAAAGTTTATTATTATATATTTTTGTTTATTTTATTTTCTCAAAAAGCTCTGAATAAAATAGTTTTTTTTTTTAAATGTTCCGTAGCCCATATATGGGTGGTTCCTGAAGTATGGCCTAACAAACAACAAACAAAAACGAATCTTCAATATCAATTCATAATTGGCGGAAAAACAAATATACAAAAAACATACAGTCGAATTGAGAACCTCCTTATTTAAGGTCGGTTAAAAAATCGCAAGGCGACACAAAATCATTTTGCGACACCATATTTTCGCGAATGCGCCGTGTTTTATTTTAACGAAATAAGGAAAAATAAAATGAGATTTTATTTGAAAGTTCCGTTATTTCTCAAAAATATGGGATAGTTCTAACCCGGAAATGTTCTAAAAGAGAGTGTGGCAACGTCCCTCGGTAAATGAATCACAAAGGCTGCAGCAGGTCTATTCTGTAATAACCATCGATATAATATTCTTGAAATCAAACCTTATTGGTTTGGCGGAATATCATTTTAAAAAAATGTAACGACAAAAAAAAATACAGGTTGTTTCAGAAGTCGACGTCAAGCCAGTATTGTTATTGTTTGTGTTTTCTTCTCCCGATGGATGATGAATGAGGTGATAGAGAAGGCAAAGGGTCTATTCCATACAGCCAAGTCTGACGTAATATATATTTCTTTTTTATGAGTTAATGAGGTTATCATCAAACACGTTAGGTATAATATGGGAGTTCCCAGCGCGGGAAAAACACAAAAACTAAACTGCAACTTTTTATATTGAAATATTTAACATCTAATTTATCTTTTTCCATAATTGTTCACATTGTAAAACATTATTAAACAAAACAACACCACATTTGACTAACAATCATCATCATCATCATCATCATCAGCCTGTATCTCTCCACTGCTGGATGTAGGCCTCCCCTAAGGCTCGCCACTTAACGCGATCTTTCGCTACCCTCATCCAACCCCCACCAGCGACCTTCTTTAGGTCATCTGTCCATCTGGCGGGGGGTCGTCCCACTCTGCGTCTTCCCGTACGTGGTCTCCACTCTAGAACCCGTTTGCCCCATCGATCGTCGGTTCTGCGGCAGATGTGTCCGGCCCATTGCCACTTCAGCTTGCTAATTTTAAAAGCTATGTCTGTAACTTTCGTTCTCTGACGAATATCAACGTTTCGAATTCTATCCACCAGAGATACACCAAGCATAGCAAGCATACACATTGTGCGTGTTTCCATTTTTTTAATGCACTTTCCGCGCTTTTTGATAGTCCACAAAAAGGTTCAGGACCTATCAGTGCAGACTCAGCTCCTTTCCTGGCCAGTTCATCGGATATTTCATTTCCGATGATGCCACAATGCTCAGGTACCCTAGGACCAAACGGTTGTACTGGCCCAAAGAGTTAAGAGCCTTGATGCATTCCCAGGTAATTTTGCTTCTGTATAAGCGTGGTTTCTGACCACCCCGAAAGGGAAACGGTCGTGATGATACTGATAGAAGATGTAGAACACATCTTAAGGGATTGTGCCAGGAGCCAGGGCTGATCCAACATCTAAGATTTAATCCATACAACATGGGTGACTTCAATTAAGTGTAACACTTAATTGAAGTCACCCATGTATGTATGCATGTATGTTAGTATTTAAAATATATATATAATAATAATATTTCTTTATTTCGGTACAAAAACCATATCGTGTTAGTAACAATAATAACTTAAAGAAAACTATGTTAGTAATTAATCTAAAATGTACATACTAATTTATTTGTCCATAATTTTTGGAGCATAAAGCAATGCTCATAGATATTCTTTAAAATTATATTTTTAGTGTCCATTATACATTTTCTAAATGACGCCATACGATGTCGGATTACCGCGTCTAATACCGGCAGACGTGCCGCGGCAAACATGCTGGATGCACTACACCACCTGGGGAGCCGAAACAGAATTCTGAAGGCATCATTGTATTGCACCTTCAGTCTTCTGTACGACTCTTTGGTGTAGTTGCACCACAACTGTATATAAAGAATAGGCAGATAAAGAACTAATAATTGTTAATTTAGGTTAGCTTTCGATGGGGCTGTCATACTCTATTTGAGTAAAAGCCCCTAATAACATATAATATAAAAAATGGGGAGTTCTACTTTTGTTTTCTAAGTTTTGTTTTAAAATTACTTTTCTGTAGATATTATTACTCAAAAGTGGTGTTGTTTTGTTCAATAATGTGCTACAGTGTGAATAATTAAGGAAAACGATAAATTGGACACAATTGGCAGATTATTTTTTGCGATTTGCCCACGCTTTGAACTCCGCCATATTATACCCGGCGTGTTTGGGCGATAATGCCGCGAGTGAATCCAAGAAAAGCATAAAATACTGCAACATCTGGAATTTGATGATAACATCATTTAAATTAAAATATATATTACGTCAGACTTGGCTGTATGGGCTAGACACTTTGCCTTCCCAATCGTCTCATTCATTACACCATGGCTGAATGGAACAAAAAAAAAAGTTTAACTTTGCGTTATTTTGCACGAAATTTCGAGCGCAAGGTTTTGTTTTGTAAATTAATTTACTGTGGATATTGTTAGTTATGATGATGATGAGGTCACTGGAATTTGCTAAGCTGCTGGTCTTCTGCTAACAGCTTACTTATTGGACCACTTTGCTGCTTAGTCTTCTACTAGCAGGAGTAGAATCATTCAAAATAATTAAATTAATGACGTTTCATAAATGCCTGTAATAGGTTTACGTGAATAAAGATATTTTGACTTTTGACTTTTTACTTTTAATCTGTATTATTCTAAAATAATTAACATGTTTGACAAACTTTACGTGTTTGTTTGAAGTGTTTGTCAAACAAACTACAAGTTTTATGCTTGTTTGATGCGTTTGATGAAAGTCAGCCGCCCAATTCTACTAATAGTTTTATTTCCATTCTATTTAATTTTAACGTTAAATGCTGTCAAATCATGTTTTGGTATTCAAGTACAGATTCAATTTCCATAAGTGGAAATAAAATAGAAATTTTGACAAATCCGTATTCTACTATTCGCTACAGTTTAGTATTCTTGTAATAAAAATATATAAAAAAAAACTAGTGGAAGTACAATACTTATTTTTTAAAATCACTTTTATAATTACAGGCAAACCTTATTCGTAGTTTTTAAATCTACCTTTTAATTAGATATTTTTATTAGTTTTATTATTATATAATAATAATAACGTTTATTTCCCAGATTGATTTTACACAGTTAAATACAATCCAATCAATACAACTAATAGAAAAAAGGTAAAAACTAAAAACTAAGTATATATTTGTAAAATAAAATTAAAATAAATAAAATCAAAATCAAGCATCCATACTGGGAGTATGATAGTCTCTCCATAGTTGGTGCAGTGGACTACCCGGCCAGTCACGCACAGCTGACACTATTTTGTTGCTCGAGTTAAATACGTGTGATCTGACGCCCGCTGTTCTCTGTCGCATTAGTGCGGCCCAGGCCGGAGTGCGTCCTGTGCAGAACATCTCGCTAGCACTGCACCAGCGAGGTAGATGAAACATAGCTCGCCAACAATCATTGTATTGGACACGCATTGTTGACAAGGTTGCTTTTGTGTATTGAGACCACAGCTCCACGGTGTACACGCTGGTACAGTATGACAGAAACAACTGCCTCTTTACGGCCTTGCTACATCTGTAAAAACGCCGCGCCAACATATTTGCTCTCACCGATGTAGCCCTTCTTTGTCGTTCTATGTCGTTATTATCGGAGAGGTCGGAATTGATTATATGCCCCAAATATTTCACCTCGTTCACTCTCTGTAAACATCGACCGTTTAGCTGTATTGCCGGGATATTGTCTGGTGTATGTGCCGAGTTAAATACCAAATAGACCGACTTCTCGGGGTTGTACAACATATTATGTTTAGCTGCGTATTGTTCGCAAATATTCAGCAGATGGCAAATGGCTGAAACACTTGGCGCAATCAAAACCATATCATCAGCGTATGCTATATTGTTCACAACAACACCGTTCATAGAGCAACCAAGACCGGATTCAGTCAACTCTTTGCTCAGGAGATCCATGTAAACGTTGAAGAGGACTGGGGACATGCTTCCGCCCTGACGTACTCCACAAGACAGCCCGGTGGGTTCGGATATATAAACAGTTATAAGTATATTTACTACTTTTAAAATAGTTTAGTCTTTAAAATTATATGGTTTACGTCGTTGGTAACATACTTAACAATTTGTTTATTTAAATGTTATTATATATATGTGTGTTACTGTTTGTAAACCTAAATAAAAAAATGTAAAAAAATATATATAAAGGATATTGTCTGGGCCTCATAATTTTTTTTTTCCCTAATTATTCCATTCTATTTGTTTTGCCATGCAACGTTAGTTCTACTTTGTAGGTAAGTAGAATACCGTTGTGGACAATAACTAATGTGGGATCGGAAAAGAACGTAACGTAAAATTTGTAGAATTGGGCTGCTGGATACCCGTCGTGTTTGACAAACACGTTTGAACGTGTTCGGTGGTGTTTGTCATACAAAAACGGACGATGTATAGTACTAAACCAAGAAGCATAATTAAATTTAGGTATTGTTTTGATAGTGGTGGCTCGGTTGTAAGAACGCTTTAATTAAAATCCTGATTAAAGTTCGAACCTCGGCATGTACGAATGAGAAATACACTTTCCTTACGTACATTTGTCATATAATAATAATTATGATAATAAATAAATAATAATAATTATAATCAATATTTCCAGACAGGTCACACAGCGCCATCTAATTTCCGTGGTAAGCTACGAGGCTTGTGTTACGGAAAGTAGATGGTTGATAAACTACATATTATACTTATTTTTATTTATTTTTTACTTATGTGAGAACAGTGTATTTCTCTTCGGTTACAATATGTAAGTCAATGGACTTGGCCTAGCAATTTGTTCTGATTGCGACTATTAAAACTTGGGAAGGCTTCGTTTAAGTGCGCGAGGATTAAAAGTGTGCTTAAAGTAAAAGTTTAAATTAAATTTTGGCTTCTTCATACAGCTGGCTGTAAGGGCCAACATACACGTGAAATTTAGTTTAAGAAGTTTATTGCTTGTGTATCCGTCTAGCTACAACATTATTCAAGTCTGAGTATTTTTTGAAAAATATAGTTTATTAACTTTCTAGGAAATTTAATTACCGAAATTTTAGACATACGACTATATTCACATTGTTATACATTATCTTTTATATATTATAGACACATTAGCCCCAATACACATCCAGGCGACCTCGTCAAGCGCGGGGAGTGCAGCGGTTTCTGCTGAGAACCTCAAGCTGCGCAAATACGCCAACCTCAGTACAGGTTACAAATTTGCGCCGTTTGGGGTCGAGACGATAGGCCCATGGGGACACTCAGCCAAGCGTCTGGCCAAGGAGTTGTCCAAACGGCTAACGGAAAAGTCTGGAGACAGGAAGGCTGGCAATTATTTCTGCCAATGTATTAGCTTAGCTATTGTTAGGACTAATTTATGAAATTAAACCAGTCTTCAATGTTGTATGATTTATTTCCATTTCCAATAATTATTTACAACCTTCACTATTTTAAAGGCGCGCAACGACCGACTCGTCTGCTGTGTTCTTGTAATCTGGCGCGATATGATTCGCGCCATTCATTAAAGCGACTCGTAACATCGTTATTGAACCAATCAGAAATCAGCACACGACTACGTTCGTACACAACGCCACCTACTTTACAAAACCATATTGCTAATCATTCTTAACTTATGTTTAGACACTGAGATAATAATGTAATAATAACTATGTTACATTAAAAGATAACACTATACAGAGGAGAAATGTTGCCAGTCTTCTTGGGACTATCACTGAAGGGTCGTCTCTAGAGGACATTTTTACTTATAGTTTATTTTTTATTAGGTTTAGTTTTTATTTATTTATTTTTTTACTTTTAAGTAGTTTTAATTTATATTGTAATTATTTTATACTGTTTGTATATTACTTCAAAAAATAAAGTTTAACTTCACATTTATATATAATTCAATTAATTTATAGTTTAATTTTTTATTAGGTTTAGTTTATAGTTATATTATTTTGGTAGTTTGTAATTTTTTTATTTGTGTATACGTGAAAAACACTGACTAACGAATTGGTTTAGGCTGTTATATTAGGTTTATGAGTTTGTTAATAAATAAATTTCGGTGTGGCAGGCTCATTTAGTATATACTAGAGTAGGCAGAGGATATTTAATATTTAACTTTGTATTAACTTATATAAAATAATGTTATCATGAGCGCCTCGTTTGTGTACTAGAGCCTTAAGTTTATAGTTGAGATTAAGTCCCAGTTTCGTGATTAAACTGTTACAATAACAAATGGATAACTGTTTATCAAAACTAAAATATAAAGCGATTTTCAGCTTAATTTCGCTTATGTTTTAAGCTTTGAAGGATGACAAATCTATTGTAGCTATGTAAGTTAAAATTTACAGTGATTTATTTTTTGTGATTACATGACAACGCACTTTTACAGCAGCATCTATTAGTGTAGGTAGTATTTATTTGGTAACGACGAAGTTTCTTTGCTATTAGTCATTCGCTATCATGATTAGCAAAATAATTCATTTGTAATCTGACGAAACCGAGTGTACCAAATGTATGAAATAGTGAATAAATAAATGAAATGAAATTTATTTAAAACTAGATAAGATTCAAGAGTCAGCTTTACGCATTGTGCGAAAAGAATTCCAGTAAAATCTTTGCACCACTTGATCCTTGCACCGAAACAATACTTATATATACATAAAAGTATAATATATATATATATATATATATATATATAAATCTCATCCGTTTGACTGCGAGAAAACGAAATACGCAAAAAGGTAGGTATTAAAGAAAGCATAGTGACAAATATAAGAATGCATGCTCCGATGGTTAGGAGATGTTGAAAGGATGAGTGATGAGAGATTGACGATCCATATACATAATGCGAAAGTTGTGGTTTAAAGAGGCCCTGGCAGACCAAGACTTACCTTTCACGATCAAATAAATAAAACAATAGCTGAAGGTGCATTAAAAAGCCATCGAAACAAAAGAGCATGTTTGAAGAGGTTGATGAATGTCGAAGAAGCGAAAGAGGTATGTCGTGATCGTGACAAGTGACGCTGAATTGTCTCTGCCAACCCCGCAAGGGATTTGGCGTGAAGATATGTATGTATGTATATATAAGTACTTATTATATGTAGTATGTGTATGTATTATATGTAGTGTGTATATGTATATCCTCTGCCTACTCTATTCTATACTAGATGAGCCTGCCACACCGAAATACCTCAAGGACAAATTTACCTATCTCTCCTCAATTCATGATAGATCTCTTCGTTCGTCACACAATTCTGTTCTATCAATCCCTTCTCATCACTCTAGCTTTCAGTCTAACTCATTCGCAGTAGTGGCCGCAAATCTCTGGAACAGTTTACCTGTTGAAATTCGCCAAGCACCCAGCAAACCGCTGTTTAAAAAGCTGGTTTACTTTTATTACCTAAAGAGCTCCTCACAACGTATATAAGTATGTATTGTATGTAGTATATAATAGCCAATATAGTGTGTAGTATATGTATTATTGTGTACATATTTGTATGTATGTGTATTTATTTTAATATCTAGTGTATGTAAGATTAAATGAATTTATTTGGCAACGTTTCTTACAATTGTTTGCACCTAGCCTCATGACTGTAATGTTCTGTATTGTCCCAAAGATTGGCTGCTAGAGAATGCCTAGCGGCATTAAGCCCGCCCTTTGTACATAGTGCAATAAAGTTTTAAATAAATAAATATATTGTATGTAGTATATGTATTCGATGTAGTTTAGTATGTAAGTATATCGTTTTATCTAGAGCCTAATTATTTCCATATTTATCATATCTATATTACGTGTTGCACCTACCTTACATCTTGAACTATCTACATTATCCTAAAGGTTGACTGTCAGAGAATGTCTAGCGGCATTAATCCCGCCCCTTGTACATAGTGCAATAAAGATTTAAATAAATAAATATGTATGTATAGACTTCTTTATAAGCGTGGTTTTTAAGGAAGAGGATAAAGGCGAAAGTCATGATCATGATGATACTCTTAGGGGCTGGCCTATATCCAGCAGTGGAAAGACAGAGCTGTTAGGTTTCAATTCGTCAGTTTTTTTTTTAATTTTTTTATTTTTATTTAAAAACTTTATTGCACAATGTACAAAAGGCGAAGCTTAATGCCGTTAGGCATTCTCTGACAGTCGACCTTGGGGACAAAGGAGATATCAAATAGAAATATGAGACGGTGCAAAAATAAGAGTTAAAAGATACAGTTTTTGCTATATTTGTATATTTCACCTATATAACAATCGTTATATTTTGGTATGTCAGTTAACAAATATTAAAATAATAACAGTAATGCTATTAACACCATGCATCGTAGACAAAGGAGCATAGGAACACAATACAGTAGAAGGCATAAGACCACAAAATTATACAACTATTTAAAAGAATTTTCCGTCAAAGGCATGTCAATAAATTCTGACAGGTTATAAAAAGCATTATTTTGGAAAAAGATTTTCAATTTTGTTTTAAATTCACTTGGTTGTAGTCTAGTTATAATCTCAGGTAGTTTATTGTATAATGTAATTTTCAACTGCAAACCTTGTTTAAACGTTTTTCTTAACCTGGTTTGCCTTATATAGATTTCATTCTTGTTTCTTAGGTTATACTTAGTCAACTAATAGTTAACCTAATATCAAATACATATACTACTTAATATACATTATATATAAACCTACATATACTCATATATTTGGTGTCGCCTTTGTATGTTTTGCTACACGAAATATAAGCATTACTTTTAGTTTTGCATTATCAGTTTTAAGAATAGGCCCCCTGATATCAGGATCTCATGAATTCAAGAAGCGTTCTCCGATATGACGTTTTTGATCGAGCGCGTCGACACTCGATTATTGGCACCTCTATCGATATATTTTACGGTCCAGTAACTCAATTTATCGCTCTACCGATTGAATTCGAATGCTTGTATTGAATTGAACATGGTTCTCGAGATATGGAACGATAAAAATATGGTATTTGTCGCGCTTTGGAAAGCGATGAAAATTTCAAATAAATGTTATAAATAGTCTAAGAGCTCACTGTTAAAATACCTACATATATTAGGTTTTCCCATAAATTCAAAGTCGCTCAGCGAGCCATGGAGAGAGCTATGCTTGGTGTATCTGATGGATAGAATTCGAAACGTTGATATTTGGTTGGTAACATTTATTTACACTAGCAACACGAACACTTCCCCCCCCCCCCACTCCACCCTCGCAGCTCGTGGTGACGACTAGCTCGGAGAAAAAGTATCCGCGAATTTAACAAGTGAATTAAACTAATAATTAAAACTGTGTGCACAGAGTGTTATAGACATTTAATAGTGAAAAACTGTGAGAAATTGTGCCAGGCCGCCTCCATATACAGTCCACTGCTCCTCGCCGCAACCGCCTAAAGGTTAGTTTCCTCATACCGCACATTTTGGTCCTTCGAGCCGGATACAATCCCTCAGTTTACACTATTCGCCTACATATTCTCACCCTCGAAAACAAAAAACCTCGCAATACTCGTGATTTTATTAAAAACTTCGTAAAAAAAACCGTTTTACGCCGCCATTTTGTGTCAAGTTTTATACCTACTCGACTGATCTTGTTTTACGTTTTCTCCGAAGCAAACTCTAAATAAATTTCTCCAAATACAAAAAACCTCTAAATATTAATCTTATCTCTAAATACTAAAATAATCACCTCTAAACGTTAGCTCTTAATACTAAAAAATACTCGAAATAAAAACCCCTCCAAATAACCTCAAAAACTACACCTCCAAATAATTTATCGCTAAATATTTTATATAATTAAAAATAAATTAATAAATATGTCTCGGGACAATAGCCCGCCGGAATCTGCTCTCAGCAAAGTGCTGCAGGCCAGAAAAGAAAGCTTATTTAAAATAATGCAAAAATGTTACGATTATTCCGAACGAATCAATTCCTCTAAATATCTCTCATTGTTTATGTCTTCTTTGGAAAGTATCGACAAAACTAAAGAAGAATTTACTCAAGTAATTCAGGATTTAAATTTGGAATGCATAAAAACTAATCCTAATTTTGTTCCAAATTTCTCGCCAATTGAATCGTTCAATGACCTCTATTGTCACGTAAAGTCAGTTGAAAAAAAATGTAGAATTAAAGATGATGTTAGTGCCGATACTAAGCTCCACACCTCCCCACGCGTGACGCCTAGGATCGAGCTACCACCGCTAAAGATTCCTAACTTTAACGGTGACCCCTCGCACTGGAGTGTATTTTATGAGAATTTTAAGTCTTTAATTCATGAAAATGTAAATCTCACAAATTCACAAAAAATACATTATCTCACAGGTAGCTTGTCTAATCGAGCGCTCACAATCCTCGCCGGTATTACGCCCTCTGCTGATACCTATGACCTGATATGGGAGACCCTCGTTGACAGATATGAAGATAAACGCCAATTGGCGTCAACGTACCTCGACGAAGTATTAAACTACAAAAGTATTGCCCACGCATCCAGCTCCTCGCTTGAGATGTTCAGTGAAAAGGTGTTCGCTTCCGTAGCGGCCCTTAAACATCTTAAGCTGCCAGACACGGCAGACTTTATATTCACGCATTTAGCCCTTAGTAAACTCGATATTGAAACGGTGAAACTATTCGAACAATCCGTGTCAGAAAAGTTTCCTAGCTTCGAAAGCCTTCGCCAATTTATAAATAGCCATATAAAGTTGCTAGCACGAACCAATAAAAAATATTATAATAAACAAACAAACATACAAAGTTCAACAAAAAATAAGAATCATTTGTCGCTGCTAGTAAACAATACATTTAAAGCTAAAACTCGGACGGAGTGTGCGGGCACGGGGGGAGGCGGGGTGGCCTGCCCCGCGTGTCAGACCTCTCCGCGACATCCACTTTTTCGATGTGGGACATTTATGCGACTAAATAATGTCGATCGCAATAAATTAGTTAAAACTATTAATTATTGTTCTAACTGCCTCGGATTTCATAATACCTCAAAATGTACCTCGTCAAATTTTTGTTTAGCCTGTGGCAACACCATACCGCGATACATCTAGACAACATTAAACAGAAAGCTGCTTCAAGCACTTCAAATTCTCGGCTCGATACACGCGCGATCGCTTCATGCAGCGCTGAAACCGCTGCCCGGTCAGCCGCCGGCGCCAGCGATGAAGACGGATCACGTGATCAATCCGCGCCAATAGAACCCTCTCAAACGAACTTAGGCCTTACTGCGTATGATAATAAGAACGATAATACAATAGCAATATTGCCCACCGCTCTTATCTCTGTTTTATCAAACTCGGGTATTAAAGAAAAAATTCGCGTACTACTTGATAGTGGTTCGATGAGTAATTTCATAACAGAAAGTTGTTGTAAACGTATTGGCTTAAAAACTCGTCGCGTACCAACCTCGGTTACCGGGATAGGGGGTTATTCTCGTCCCGTCTTAGGTCAAACTAACTTTGAATTCAGTTCATTGTTAGATGACAGAGACGTATATACGGTCCAGGCTCTCGTGATGGATCGTATTACAAGTAAACTACCACACGCTCAGCTGTCCACTAAAGAAGTGGCGCGTTTCCGAAACCTGCCACTGGCTGATAAAGATTTCGATACTCCCGCTGAGATCGATTGTTTATTAGGTGTTAAGTACTTGCCTCAAATCCTGCGTACTGACAGAATTATGTTACCGGGATCCGGAATAGGGGCTATGGAAACGACATTGGGTTACATAATAATGGGTAGTGCCGGTATACAGAATACATCTGAAATAAATAATATTTCATTATGCTCGGCTCTAGACACAACCTCGCTCGATCTGTTAGTACGTAAGTTCTGGGAACTGGAGAGCGTTCCGAACGCGTCTCAACTCACCGCGGAAGAGAAGGAGTGTGAAGACATTTTCACACGCACACACACTCGTGACGAGACAGGCCGATTTAAGGTCATGTTGCCATTTAAGGCTGATCCTCGGAGAGAATTGGGTGATTCTCAAATAATAGCTCGCCGTCGACTATTAAATCTCGAAAGAAAATTATATAAAAATCCCGCGATTAGAGATAGTTACAACTCGACTATGCGCGAATATATAGATAAAAAATACCTCGTACTCGTTAAAGACGCTGAAGTTAACCCGAAGGAGCGATATTACATGCCGCATAGCGCTGTTTGTCGCGACGACAAAACCACCTCGAAAGTGCGCATTGTCATAGACGCGAGTTGTAAGTCCTCGAGTGGTAAATCTTTAAATGATGTCTTGTTTAGTGGTCCAAACCTACAAACTAACATTATTAACCTCCTAATTGAACTTAGAATATTTCCAATTGCATTATCAGCTGATATCGAAAAAATGTTTTTCGGTATTAGCATGCACGAACCTCACCGCAAATATCAATCAATATTATTTAGATTCGATCAAAGTGAACCGATTCAGACGTACGAATTTACTCGCGTGTCATTCGGTACGACATCCTCGCCCTACCTCGCCATGCGCTCGGTACACCAGCTCGCCATAGAGGAAGCAGAGAAGTATCCTCTTGCAGTCAAATTTGTACCTAATAATATGTACATGGACGATTACATCGGCTCTGTAGAAAACCTCGAAAAGGCCAAACAACTATTTTCGCAGCTCGTAGGGTTATTCCACAGTGGCGGTCTCAACCTCACTAAGTGGCTAACCAACAATCTTGAGTTAAATGAATTTATTCCAGAACAGTTGCGAGCCTCGAAAGTAATCGCTTTCGATAGCGATAGCCGTGCTAAAATAGTCGGTTTAAGGTGGAAGCCGTTCGAAAATTACTTTTTTTTCGACTCAAATATTAACAATGT